>OY744482.1:145521700-146832364 GCA_963556165.1 Tipula helvola | reverse complement strand
AAATCTAATCCAAAAATGGCCTTGGCACGGAGTTATGTGTCCTCAAAATAAAAATGTATAACTTTACATCAACAACTTTGTCAAAGTGTGCCTTGAAACTACATAATTCTGGCTTGATGTCATGGCAAAAATCAAATTTAAGGGAAATACAAACGCAGAAATATTTCCGTTAGTAGTAGAAAGTATGCTATACAAATTTTTTCATGACTTACTAACAAAATTATTTCCAATATTCAAATTTTGCCATGACGCCCGCAATCCCAATTTTTTTTTTTCACCTCGAGACATTTTTTTTTTCTGTGAACCAAGTTACACTTAGGGCAGTGATAATGTATGTACAATTTTTGCCTTTAAGACTAAAAAAGAAGTCGCATCAAGAACGCGGTTTTTAATGCGTGTAAAGCAAAAATAAAAAATTGGTCATAGAGTTTAATCTTGCATACGGTAATTTATTTGGCCTTTACAGCAAAATTACATAACCAAAAAAAGGTGACAGCTATATGTCTTAAAGGCAAAATGTTTCATCTATCACTGCATCTTCAGATCTTAGTTTACGTTTATATGCCAAATTACAATAATAATCCGAAATTTTACGGTTGTAGAGCGAATTTAGATTTTGTAAATAGGGCCATTCGTTTTTTTTTTTTTTTATAATCTATCAAGCGGTTTTTCTACCTCAACAGTGCACAACGAAAGAGAAGGACTATTGTTACCTAAGTGGCATGAGGCGCCATCCTATTGAAATTAAAGGCCTTCCACGCGATTACCATTGACAGTAACAGCCTTGCCCCGTTGTCTTCAAAAAAATACCGTCCGAAGATTCTTTCTGAGCCAATATCACACCAGGCAATCGGATTTTTGTTGATAGGAAGGATGATTTTCTGCCATTTTATGCAGGTTCCCGACCCTTACTACACTGAATGGTTAGTACTCACTAAATAATGAAAAAGTGGCTCACCTCATAGTGCGGTGCGCATTAGCCTCGACTCCCAGTACCACACCGATCTTTTTTTGTTTCGTTTCGAGGGTCAGCTCCTCTAGGTTATCCATGTAGGCGGAAACCTACCTCCAGGCTGACCATAGTTGTGTCACCTTTGCTTTATTGAGAAAGTAGGAAAATATTTAAATTGTTGTTCCCAAGAATACAAGATCTGATCTTCCAAGCCTCGCTAGAGGATACAATTTTATACCCCTTTGTTCCGAGGCCGCAGATCCTATTGAATCCGATGTTCTTTGATTAATACTATGTCCTCACTCGAACTTGTCGGTCTGAGGAGAGCTGCTGAATCAGCACTAAAATGATTAATTTGAACTATCCTAATCATAACCCTTTTACCATTGCTTATCTCCAAATAATTCCTGCCATCGCAGACAAATATTAATTGGCGATAGTTTGCGATGTACCAGTATCGCTTGTCTCGCTGCCCCGTACTAGCCGTGATGATCTCGGCAGCACCTTTTCGCCTAGAGAGGCTGCCAACGTTCTCCTCCAGCGGTTGAATCAGCCTTAAGCCGAAGTCACTAGACTCGCTTACCCCGAACCCTCCCTCCATACTACTAGTAGGAACGTCTGGTCTGGGCGGGTTGCCACCATTCTCAGGTTAGCCTCTCGTAAGCGCTTCCACCCCATCCCTCTTGTATACTTTGATAGTGATTGACTCGAAACCGAATCAATTATTCCCTTCGTTTTTGCTAGAAGGCGCCATATTATAAGACACGCGCGCAATTTATTATTTCTATAATGTTCTAAATTTTAACTCAACATTGTTCCGCGTATTAATAACAAAACAAGAATTGTTATTGACTTCAAATAAGCAGAAAAACTTGTAATTGTATAAATACTTAATCATTTTGCCACATAAATTAATCATGTTAAGTATAAACTATATGAACAGTAATAAAATAAAATTATATTTAATTTTATTTGACAGATTTAACTAAAAAAATTGTTGTTGATTCCATGATAGACAACGACCGAAATATTATCGCTTTTAATTGCTATTGTAACTTTACATCCAGATTCAAGACCTCATGACCAAAAAAAAATTAACTATGCAAGACAATTTACGCAACCATTTCCTTGCCAGACAAGGAGGTTTGTTATAGTCACAATTTTACATTCAAAGTGAACCTAAGAACGTAAACTTTTATAACTTCAAATAGGTAATGACTTAAGTGAGCCTTAATTAAAATGACATAAACTGGGTCGCAGTATAAGTCAAGTTTTAATTGATTTCCAGTAAACAATATTAATTGCTTGCATTTTCAAACGAAGAGAAAACATTTTAAACCTTGAGGCAATGACGCAAGCGTATTATGCCGGTTTTTATTTTGCTGTTTGTTTTAAAAATTATTGTAGAGACTGTGTAGTACGATAGATTAGGTAGCCTACCAAATGTGTTGTGAAAGAATTATGTCAGCGAAAAACTTTAACAGCTTTAGTAAAGATTTGTGTAGGGCACTGCGTGGATGCTTACAGTCTCTTCTGTAGAGCCCCGTTAAATCGTACGTTATTAATGCGAATAGGCAAATACATTTTATTCTCAAACTAAATTTTATTTACACACACATCCTTGCTGTTCTATGTGTGCATCCGGTCTTTTAATGGCATGGGATACTGTGTTGTCTTAACTCTTCCCCCTTTAAAAATCCTCGTCTCGGGATTAAAAATATTCTCAATATTATAGTAAAAATAAAAACTATTATGATGTTATAGCTACTAGTGACATTATTCATCTGATAAACTATGATCAGTGTAAAGCTTCCATCATGAAGATATTCATTTTCTTGTATTATTTGCTTGCGGTGTTGGTAGTAGTATTTGCGATGTTTTTAATTCCTTATAAGTTGATTTTTGAAAACGTTTAGCGGAGGTTCACAATGTTGGATAATTTGAGTACCAAAGTGTTGACAGGGTGTTGATTTTTATTTTTACCCTTAATATTGCACCAGATACTTTATTTGTGATTCCAGGTTTATGTATACTAATTCACAGTAAGTTATATTCTTCGATATTCGCTTTGCATCTTTTTAATTTACTGTGCGAAGGTTAATGGCTGAATTTTAGTATTCCTTGCTCTATAAAGATAATTTCACAAGTTATCTAAGACCCAAAATATCGCTAATATTTCTTTTCCGTTTGTTGCATAGTTCTCCGTGGTTTTATTCAGGGGTCGAGGTGTGAACGTTATTGGTCGGTCTTTGCCAATTTCTCTTTCTAATCTTTCCCTTATAAAGCATCTGTAGTAAGATGTTAGTACAAGAAACTGTTTCAACTCCTTAAGAGTTTCGAGTGGCTTGAGATTTTGGACGATACATACCTTTTTAGTGTCAGGTTTTATGTCTGAGCTTCTTATTAGATAGCCCTAGAATTCGGTTGCTTCCTTTACAAAAATTTCGTTTTGTACAAATTAACGGGAATGTAGGCTATCCAAAAGCTATCAAATATTCTGCAAACATTTTTTTGATGTTTTCTCCTCCAGATACAATGATATCGTTAATCTATATTTAGCAAATTTTGCCTATGCCTTCTTTCAAAACATCGTCGAAACATCGTCCACCTCGGCGTTCTTGGGCCGAAATGGGTTGTGGTTTTAATTTCTGCTCTTACATTTGTATCGATGGTTGGTTAAATAGATCTAAACAGTGGTAAGATCTTCGACCTTAGTTGTGTTTTGATTTTATCGTCCAAGTGATCATCTCTTCTTTACAATTTACTTGTATGTATATTTTTTCTTTCAACGGAATTCTGATGCCTGGTGAGATAGTAAGAATATTATCTTTCTTCTCAATTATTAGTTCCACCTTTTTTAGTGTGTCGTTGCCAATTATACCATCAAAGGTGTTCAATCCTGGTAAGACTTAGAAACTCCTTGCAATATCGTTACCAAAATTCCTTAATTATTTGTACCGATATCTAACCCCTTGCCGATTTGATGTTGAGTGGTTCCTTTATTGGTTGAGCGTTTACGACGAGTTCGGTTTTAATAAAATTCTTATTTGCCCTTGTGCCAATAGAGAATCTTAAGATATTTTATTATGGGTTCGGTACTCTAAGTAGCATGCCTTACTTAGAGGCATTTTTAAAATTTACCTCAATATGGTCCTCTTCCTCTTCATCATCCTCGATATCACAATAGTTGCTTATATAATTTTCATAAGCAGTTTCTCCATCCTGTTGCTATAAATGGAATACTTGTTGTTGTTTATGAAAATTCATACGTATGTTAGGGCTTCTATCGACTCATCCACATCCATTGGCAATGCTGGTTTTAGTTAGAATGGCCTAGATGGTGGTGATTTAGCAAAGATAGCCCAGGAAGTGGCTTTCGAGCGTTTTGATGAACTCGATTTGTAAGATTTTATGGACGGAAACCGTGACCGTATCGTTGAAGTTTTTGTTGTGTATTGACAAACTTCGAAAATTAAGGTTTCGTATTTCCAAGCAGGATAAATATGCTTTTGGTAGAATTGGTCATCTTTGGATTATGCGTATTTTGGATATATCACTATTTATTCCTTTGACAAAGATGTCCAATGCATGATGTTTCACTTAGCACTTTCATGGTGTCCGCACCATAACTTTCTGTTTCAACTTTATTTATTATAGTCTAAGAGCTGGTAGACAATTTTGAGTAGGTATTTGAGGCAGCATGAAAATTTGTGTGACGCTTCTTTAGCAATGTCTAAACACAAAATCAAAGACCTGGCTGAAGGGTAGCGGGGCATTGTCAACCTTTGATTTTTTTAAGTTGCGAAATTTTTTTTGCAAGACATGTATTTGAGGCATTCTGAAATTTTAATACCTTTTAGTTTAGTATTTAATAAAATATAAAATAAAAAAGCCAGATCATTTAGTCGGGTCTAAAATGTTTCCAGGCGGCTTCAAAGTTGAATTTTGTAGACTTCTAAAAAATATATTTGAGGCAAGCTGAGACTTAGACAGATAAATATATATACCTAAAAAAACATAACTTCAAAAAGACAGGTCATTTTGATGGGACTCTCTACCTGCCAGGTGGTCGGGAATATACTGAGTTCTTAAGAGCTTTTGTCGTAATTCTACTTTGCAGTTTTCTGTTTCGCTTATTCTATTACATATAGTTATCATCAACACTACTTTCTTGAACCTTATTACCTGTTTCAACAGTTTTTTTTTCAATATATAAGCAGAAAAATTCATAATTTTTACCTTTGAAATAGATTTTTCGAACCTATCAGCAGATTCGTTACATTCAGAAACAAACTTTTCACGTAATTTTGCATCTACTTCTTCAATATTTATCAAAAAATCTTGTTCTGCATTTAAAGCTGCTTTTCCACTCGAAATATTGAAAAGTCGTTGCTGGTCGATGCTAGTATCGAATGGATTCATAAATTTGGAAAACGCATTGACAAATAATTGAATTTGTTTAGTGTCTTTGTTTAAATTATATTTTTCCAAACCAGCTGTAACATGTTGCCGTTTCCGTAGACAAGTAGCCTCATATGTATATGATACAACAGTTGATCGAATCTCGTGGCTCTTACAACAGCGCTGCCGAGCAGAAATGGAGTTAATAAAATGTACTGCACCGGTTAATCTTCTTTCAGCATCTGCGTTGATTGCCTGTTCCAGAGTCAGATCAATTGGCTGTCTACAGAATGACTTGTCCGTTCTTTGGATTTCAAAATAACTTCTTTCCATGGATTCTTGTAATCGTGGATGAGTTTGTTCTAGTTTAATTAAAATATCGTGATATTTAACCACCAACGTGAATAATTTGGCTGATTAAAGACAAAGAAAATATTGGCCATTTTTGGTTAAATAAATTTAAATAGATCAATATCGCCTGTCCGTATACTGCGGCTTAACTTCTGACAATAATTGACGAGATTTATGTACGGCACATAAAATTGAGGCTTTTTACCATAAGCTCCATTCAAATGGACTTCTTTATGTTAAAGATATGAAGATATGAAGTTTGAGGCTTCACTATTTTGTAATAAAGCACCATAAGATAATTTTTGATCATTAAACTCCATCAGGTCTGTACGTAAATTTTCTATAATCGTTATTTTTTTCATTTTTCAAGAAAAATTGAAAATGCAAAATTTCTAATCCAACTGCCATCAGTGGGCGAAATCGTTTACATCTATTAAAGTGCTTGCCAGAAAGGAATGAATCAATAGATCCATTTGCTATTTTTCATTTTCAACAGCAATATTCATTACTCCACAGCTTTGAAATATGCAAGGATAATATGAAAAGATCCAAAATGAATAAATATGTTATCAAATAATGGCTGCTCACTAGCTTGGATTTGCATCGCAATATTAGCAATAGCTTAATCGGAAGTAACTTCAATATGAGACTGCAGTACTTCTTCAGAGATTTTTTAACTTTCTTTCAGTGTTTCGAGACCAACATTTTTAGAAGTAGTGTTGATGATAACTAGATGAAATAGAATAAGCAAAACAGAAAAGTGCAAAGTAGAATTATGTCAACAGCTCTTAAGAACTCAGTACATTTCCGACCACCTGGCAGGTAGAAAGTCCCACCAAAATGACCTGTCTTTTTGAAGTTATGTTTTTTTAGGTATATATATTTATCTGTCTAAGTCCTAGCGTGCCTCAAATATATTTTTTAGAAGTCTACAAAATTCAACTTTGAAGCCACCTGGCAACATTCTGGACCCGACTAAATGATCTGGCTTTTTTATTTTATATTTTATTAAATACTAAACTAAAAGGTATTAACATTTCAGAATGCCTCAAATACATTTTTTGCAAAAAAATTTCGCAACTTAAAAAAATCAAAGGTCGACAATGCTCTGCTACCATTCAGCCAGGTCTTTGATTTTGTGTTTAGACATTGCTAAAGAAGCGTCACACAAATTTTCATGCTGCCTCAAATACCTACTCAAAATTGTCTACCAGCTCTCCATCTATTAAGAGGGTTAACTGATAATTTACATTGGCATAGAATTCATCTATGCGTCTACATATTCCCCTGCGTAAAATTATTTGGCTGATATTTAAAACTACTTTGACCTCTTTTATTCGCATAATATAGGGATAAACACTCCTTTATGCACTACAATTGTCATCAAATTGATTTTTCGGCTTTATTATAGACAATATATTAGTAGTAATGGCATTCGCAGTATTTTCGATTTGGCAAATCAGAAAAATACAGAGGCGAATCACTCATAATTTATCTACTGGAAAAAAGTAGAAATATCATTACCCCCTTTACTTTAACCCAGAGTCAATACAAATGTATCGACTCTCAAAAATGAGACTACCTAATACGTGGTAGTTTGGTTTCGTACTGAAAAGTTCGGTCTACTCATCAGGTAGCTGATGTCTATAATAAAGCCGAAAAATTAATTTGATTAACAGACATTTTTTTAACTTCTTAATTGTCATCAAATGCAATTGCTCTGTACACGATTTTGTCGTTCACGATAACGAACTCATAGTCCTTCAATACGCTTTCGACGCTGTTTATCCATGACACGTAATGTAATGGATTTCTTTAGGATATCTGAACTTTTTGATGCAGTCCGGGAGTCTGCTTATTTGCTTTAAATCTTGCTAAATTTTTGGCCCGGGTAGTGAAGTATTATTTGCAACTGTTGGTGTCTCCCTTTCAATTGATCGAGCCTTCTTCGTAGCCATTTATGTTTTTCTATTTATTGACTCATTTTCTATGGTTTGTGGATTGTGGGGATATAATAAATCAATTTTGAAAAGACAAATCAGATGTTGCGCTCTATAATGAGAAAGTGGCGCAAACATTGCTCATAATTCCACGTAAATATGTCGATACAAA
The DNA here is from genome assembly GCA_963556165.1 of Tipula helvola. Taxonomy (NCBI): domain Eukaryota; kingdom Metazoa; phylum Arthropoda; class Insecta; order Diptera; family Tipulidae; genus Tipula; species Tipula helvola. The sequence continues at coordinate 146,824,548 of OY744482.1, read as the reverse complement.
ATTCTGTTGTTTTTCTTCGTAAAGTGACCCCTTGGATTGGGAATGGCTGATTTTGGCCCTATTTAGATATTCACACCGGACAGTGCCGTAGACAACTTTCCCTTTTGTTTATAAAATGTTATGGGCTGTATGTCCGCGGTACTCCTTTATATATAACTGCATAAATTATATTTAATCACTAATAATGCACAGTTGCAAAAATTAAGTCCACGAAGTGTATATTCACACATTATAAAAATGGTGTAGATATAAATAGTAAATGCCAAAGAAAAACACTAAATTTATTAATTACAAATTATATCACTTATAATTTTTATTGAATAGTAGGAACAGCTTTAGCAGAGCATGCCATTTGAAAACGACATTTGTTAAAATGCGGAAATGTGTGAACTAAATGTTGGATTGAGTCTTGGCTAAAAAAAATTGACAGCAAACACTTTATTATGGTTTGAGTCTTGGGTTTAAAACACTTACTTGGTTTGTGTATTTACTAAAATAAATGTTGAAATCTTAGTATGCGTATTGACACTAGGTAAAGTGATTTCAGTGCCATCTCTGATTATATTTTCGAACGTATATTATACGACAACACTATGTAAAGTGATTTCAGTGCCATCTTTGATTATATTTTGGAAAGTGATGTATAAGACAAAATGTGACAGCTAATTCTTCAGAACAATTGTCATCAAGTTTGCAGAAAATATTCTTTAATAAAAATATTTAAATATTTTTTTATTCTTTAATTTTAAATAAGATTTGACAGCGATAAAAAATTGTGTCTTACAATAAACGTTCACCATAATTCCGATAGGTGGCAGGTTACCTAGTGTCAATTGATCTTAGAGAGATAAGAACTATCTAATTTTATTAAAATGAACTATATTTTGACATTTGGTTGGAATTATTGATTTATAAGCAAATGCCTACTTTAATAATTATGTATTCTGGTATGTGGATAAAATAAACTTTGTCATTAATAAAATAAATAATAAAAGTGCTGTTTATGATGCAAAAGAATTAATTACAAGTTTTATTAATGGAACTTGGTTATTTTGAATACGATTATGATGAAATTTGGCAGGCACGATGGAAATGGGATTCTTCGATTATGATGGGCTACCGACTAGCTTATAACTTGGCTATTTTGACTGTTCTCTTTAGTAATATATTCTGGAAAAGAGCCAGAACATACTCTGGAAAAAAATTTGAGAAAAATTCTTTAAAATTGTTTTGTAAAAGGGGAGTATTATATTTTAATATTAATTCACCACTACATTTTATTATTTTATCCACGATTTTAAAGTAAAAAATGTATGACGCCAACTTTTGTAAATAAAAGAGATATTTTCGTGACGCAAACCAAAAAGCGTATCTATAACAAAAAAAAACCCGAGACGATGAAAAATTTTAGTCTCAGAAGTCAATGGTTTTTTTGTTGTTCTTGTCTGACCAAAATCGTTGTTCAATCGAAAGCGAGATGGAGTAAAACAGAAAAATATAATCTAGCGTTTGATTACATTTTTTGTGATCCAAACTATTTTCGATAGGTGTCAGTACACCGCACAAAAGATATTTTATGTATTAACCCTATATTGTAGTGATGAACGTGTATCAATTTACATTAATAAATAACTAATTTATGTAAATGAATGCGTGATTCGCTAGAGGACACCTCCGCAAGTGAGTCCTCCTCCCTAAGGAAAATGTTTGTTAGGCTGCGAAACGAACATATTTATGTGTCCGATCATCTGATTTTGTATCAGATGAACTCAGTATGCCGTAAGCCGGTTTGAGCCGGTCAATTGAAATGGTTTGATTATTTCTATTAATTAACACGGTGAATTGTTTCCGAAGGCGTCGAATAACTTTAATCGGGCCTTCATAGGGAGGAGATAAGCCTGTGCGAACCTTCTACGTTCTTACGCACATAAAATCACAGTTGGCAAGTGCTTTATGAGCAAAAATGTCATCTTATTTGTCTTGTTATGTAGGTTGTAGGTACTGCCCCGGATCAATAGAAAAGTGAGCTATTAGATCTCCTTTCCAAATATGCAGGACATTTTCTTTGAGAAATTTTAAGAAAAGGGGTGGTCTAATTTATAGGGAATACAAAATCTTTCCGCTCACTCTTACACGTAGGTATTTTCTTAAAAGGCAGGCCACCAGTTTCTTTTCGATTGCTGAAGGTGAATGTCCGTGTAATTAGCTTTCGACATTTTGATCTCCATTCGATTTGTGACTTTCGTAAAAATCGAGAAGAAATTGTTCAACCTTTTTCTTCCTAGAAAAATACTTACGAGCGACTGAAAAGAATTTCTTGTTTCCCTCTTTAGAAAAGAAATCAATGGAGAATTGAGCCAAAATATTCTCTATAATGAATCAGTTTTAGTCCCGACAACACAAGCATAAAAGCCCCAGACATTTATTTTGCTACACCTTTTTAAATGTACAAGCATTAAAGTCCATCCCAGACTTTTACACGAGCGAAAAACCCATCCCAAGATTTTTATTTATCATACGATTTTTTTCTCGTAGATAAAAATGAAAAAAATTTAAAAAAAATCTTCTGGTCAAGATTACGGTGGCCCTGGAAATTTGTTATGGCAATGCAGTAGGGGGTTCTATTGGCTAACTCTGGGCCAATTCTGAATCCGTTTGGCTTGTTAGAACTTTTGCTATATCAATAATTGTGTGCCTTCCCATAGTTAAAAAATTGAGGTGTGGCCAGTACACGACTTTTTTTTACGAACAGAGAATTTTAAGAAACTTAATGAAAATTTCTTACAAATTTATTATTTTGTATTTTTTTGGAAATAGTTTCTCTGTAAACCTTATACTTTTTGAAATATTTTCAAAATAAATTTTCTGGTCCAGGGGAGTGGCCACTTCCGGTTGGCCGATTTGCACTAAAATTCACTAGGACCCTCCAATTTATGGAAAAAGCTTAAAAAATATGAAATTTCAGTGTGCTTGGTTAAACCGTCTGGCCTGTAGAGAGAACACAGACAGACAGTCTGACAGACTGACAGATATAGACAGACACCACGTCGAAACTTACTTTTCCGGACTCAGGTGGGACGGAACAGATAAATTTTCAAAAATCTCAATTTCAATGATTACTATAAAGAAAGTAAAATGAATAAAAAATTCGTCTGCTCATGATTATTATTTACTTGAGTGGATTAAAGATATTTTTGATAACCTATGGATAAAAGTTCTGTCTAGTTTATTTCCCAGGCTACTGTAAGTTAGAGCACTATGAAGCTTTTTGTAATAAACTTTCGAACTTGATATTAGATTCTTCTGTTGACTGTCAATTTTTAGTTCTTGGGGATTTCAACTTGCCTAGTGTATTGTACCATAGAGTACTGATTGTGATGCTATCTTTCCAGCGCATTCCTTTGGTTAGTTAGTTAATCATTTACTTAAAACTATGTTATTTACTGAATTAAAACAATATAATCATGTCAAAAATATTAATGATAGAATCCTGGACTTTGTCCTGTTTAACCTTGATCATAGTTTTGTTAATATCTATCAAAGTCTTCACTCACTTTCCAAAGTTAATGAGCACAATCCCCCTCTGATTGTTAGATTTGAAAATTGTTTATTGAAGAGTTTGCCTTACCAATAGTTTCCAAAGCCTAATTTTAAAATACTTAACTATAATTCTATTCATAGTGATTTGGAAATCAACCACATGTTCTAAAATTGTAGTGTTGCTCAAGCTGTTGAGAAATGAAGTTCTTCATAGTTTTATCGGGCCTACCAATCAGCTTGTGGTACGTGCTAAATTTTCAGTTTGGTACTATTATCAATTAATTAAGTTAAAGCAAAACTATCATAATCGGTTTCGTAAATTTAAGTTTTCCAATGATTATGTGATATTTTCCAAACTGCGTAAGAACGTTAAACTGGAAATTCATAGAAGTTACTTTAATTACACAAAGTATTGGGTGTATAACTTAGTTATTTGGATTTTTTGAGAGATGGTGTAACTTTAGTTCTAAACATTCTTTAACAATGACACCTACGGCGTTTTAAAGTGTTGACATTCCACATTAAAATTTAGTATAAGGGATAAGGTATCCCATCATATTCTATTAGATAAATGTGTTAAAATTGGACTCTCTGTCAAAATACCTCTCTGAACTTATACTGCAAGTAAAATTTAATGGTTTTGTATCAATAAGGCATGTTGTAGCTAAGGTTCACGAGGTCTCTGATTTAAATCTTAAATTTGATAGGCATATATCAGCCATTTGTGCAAAAGCATTTAAGTTGCTGGGCTTTATCTTTATTTGTGGGGAAGAGTTTCGTGATCCTTATGTTTTTATTACATGATATAAAAGTTTAACTCGTAGTTGTTTGGAATATTATAGTCAGATTTGGTGTCCCTATTATGAAACTTACAAAGCTCAAATCAAGAGGCTTCAGAGAAAATTTACATTCATTTTAATGTACAAGTGTATACCATTCAGTAGTCGTATTAGTTACAAAGGCACGCTTAAAATATTTGATTTACAATCGCTTAAATTAAGGGGTTAAACGCAGTTAGAAATTTCAAAAAATCGATTTTTTTTATTGCATATTCGGAATGTACATATATGGGACGTTTTACGTCAACCGGGCCACCTCTATGCCCAAAATTTAAAGCATCCAAAAATTGTTTTAAGGGCACTAATATTTTCGTTGAAACGTCTACTTTCGAGTGCCGAGTGCCGTTTTTGAAATAAAAAACAAGATGGCGGCTCAATATGGTGGCTAACATCTATAATCGTTGGTTCGTCCCTTAGTGATCGTGTAACTTCTGAACGACTTAACCGATTGAGGTCATATTCACACCATATATTTGTTTTGTTGAGGCGATGGTTCCTAGCTATGCTATTATCCGATAGGTGGCGCTGTAGTCAAGTTATTATGAACCGAAATGACTCATATTCATAATATGTTGGTTTAGTGTCATAAAAGAAAATCACAAAATTTGGGCTCGATAGGTTGCGCTGTGATCGAATTATTAAAGAATTTTATTTTTATAAACCGAAATGATCCATATGAACACAATATGTTCGTGTGGTCTACAAACTACAAAAGTGTTTTAGTGTATGCTGCCGTCCTATAGATCAGTGGTTCCCAACCCAAACATGACCGCGGACCAGTGAATTTCGTGGCGTGAATATTTTAAATAAATATTATATTTTAAATACATGTTTATGTAAAATTTCATACTTTTGTATTTCAATTCCACATACTTATAGATACATACAAAAAAATATAACATAGCAGAAAATGCCGATTCAAATATATACGTATGTCGTTGCAATTGGTAATATTAATTTTGCAGCCTTTTGGATTTACTGGGTATTCTTCCTTTATTTGTATCAAAAACTGAGCTATGTAGCTTCATTTTTGCGAATAACGATTTTGAAATTAAATCTGAACTTAGATCAATGATCTGTAATTCTTCTTCATATGTCAGTTTATTGGCTTGGTATTTCACGAAAGGATTAGGAAAAAATTTTACGGACCGTTGTAATTTTTTCGCGGACCGGCAGCGGTCCGCGGACCAGCGGTTGGGAACCACTGCTATAGATGACACTATTTTTTAGTAGAACTCAATTTTGACATATGAACATCATTTCTTTTTGAATTTCGACATACAAGCATCATTTGTCTGTGTTATTGCGTTCATAAACTCAATATTTTGATTATTTATTGCTAAAAAAAGAAATTTAATATCAATTATTTAAAAAAACAAGTGATATTGGGACTTTTCACGTCTACCGAGCCACCGCCGAGCCCAAAATTTAAAGCATCCAAAAAATATATTAAGAGCACCAATATTTCCGTTTAAACATCTACTTTCGAATGCTTAGTGCCAATTTTGAAAACAACAAGATGCCTGCTCAATGTTGTGGCAAGAATAATAAACTCAGGAATAGATAATAGGGAGATTTAAGTATTTTGTCTAGTTAAGTTAAAAAAGGTCAAAATTGAGTAAAAATATAATATTGAGTAAATGGTTAGAGTACCAAAGGGCATTTTCACCATCATGGCTATAGGAATATTTATTAAAAACGCAAAAACAAGTTTGCAGTAACAAGAAGAGGCCGCAGTTTGGAAAAAATTAGATTGTCCGCAAAAAACTAACTTATTTTAAATTAACCCCTTAACGGATAATTTTTTGAAAAAAACGTCAAGAAAAATAATTTTTTTTTGTATTTATAATGTTTATTTGAACATATCTATATTAATTTATATTGAAAAACCAAAACTAACAAAATATAAAATTTTGAAAGGCAGAATCGAACCAAAAAAGCTCTAAACCACAAGCCCTATAGTAAAATGTATAACAATGTTTTACTTACAAAAACCAAGCTTAATAAAATAGATTTAAAAATAGTTGCTCGAGTGCATATTTCTGCAAGTAGGTATCACATAGGTTTAAGTAGCGGCCTACTTGGACCAGGCATAGGCACAAAAAGGTCCGTAGCCGTTAGGTATCACATGCTCGAATTAGCTCGAGCGTGCGTGTTAATTGGCTGGGAAAAATCGACCGATTGTTAAGCTGTTAAGTTAGCAAATAAATTATTCTACTTGTTTTTTTAATAATTGATTTAAAATCCTTTTTTTAGCAATAAATAATCAAAATATTGAGTTGATAAACGCATAACGTAGTCAAATGATGGTTGTATGTCGAAATCCAAAGAGAAATGATGTTCATAATGTCAAAATTGAGTTCTACCAAAAAATAGTGCCATCTATTTGACGGCAGCATACACTAAAACAATTTTGTTGACACCCTGAACATATTGTGTAAACATGGATCATTTCGAATTATAAAAATAAAAAACTTTAATAACTCGACCATAACGCCACCTATCTGGTCCAAATTTTGTGATTTTCTTTTTTGGCACTAAACCAATATACATATATTATGAATATGAGTCATTTCGGGCCATAATAATGGAATTTGTTAATGGCTTGACTACAGCGCCACCTATCGAATAATAGCATAGCTAGGAACAATCACCTCGACAAAACAAATATATGGTGTAAATATGACCTCAATCGGTTAACTAAGAGACGAACCAACGATTATATAGATTTTAGCCACCATATTGAGCCACCATCTTGTTTTTTTTTTTTTTCAAAAACGGCACTCGGCATTCGAAAGTAGACGTTTCAACGAAAATATTAGTGCCCTTAAAAAGTTTTTTGGATGCTTTAAATTTTGGGCATAGAGGTGGCCTGGTTGACGTGAAACGTCCCATATATATTTGAGTATATTCTCTGAAAATTTCAAGTCGATCCGGCAAATATTCTTGGAGATACGCGCAAGTTTTAAAAAAAAAAATTAACAATGTAAAATAAAACAAAAAAATGCCGAAATAAAGTTAATAGTTACCGGTGCATTTATTGCACTTATAAACTAATTAATAACCTGTGTGAGGCACCTTCATTATCTTGTCTGAATTTTTATGCACCGTTCTGCAGAGTTAGAAATGCAATATTGTTTCTTCCTACTTTCTCTAGAACTAATCTTGGCTTTGCAAGCCCATTATCCAGGTTGCAGTCAAATCATAATGAGTATTTTCTTGAATGTGATTTATCCCTGTGCTCTTTTCTTGAATGTGATTTATTCCTGTATGGGTACACTGTGGTTGTGTATACATATGCTAAATTTGCTGATTTGATTTTTTTTTTGCCATTGTATACCCAGCCATTCTAACTTTATGTATAAGCTGATATATACACATTATTGTACCCTCTCTATTTAGTTTATTTATTGTTAAGATTTTTTCTTTTTTTTCCACTTTTGTATACTATTTGGAGGCAGCGTGTAATTCGACTTTTTTCTGTTCGCTGTCCTATTTTGGAATAAATAAAAATAAAATTATGGTGGTCCTGGAAATTTGTTATATTCATAGGGTACGAGATCCCATAGGCTAAATCAGGACCAATTTTAGACAAGTTTTGCGTGTTAGAGTTTTCACTAAATCAATGTATTGCCTTCTCGTAGTTAAAATGCAACAAAAAATTTAAAAAAAAAATTCAAAATATGTTATACCGGGAATAAAGGCCAGGGTTTCTTTGGCTACCTCTGGGCCAATTCTGAACCCAGTTTGTTTGTTTAAATGTTCCTTACATCAATAAATGTGTATCCTTCCCTTAGTTAAAAATGGGAAAATATAGAAAAATTCTCCTGCAACATGTTGGTATAAAAACTCAAGAAATGCGACTCATTCATACAAAAAAGACTAATGTATGACAGGACAGTTTTTTTATAAGTTGTTTCAAGATACAATAAAACATGATAACAAATTTTACCAATTTGCATTTATTGGTAAAAATGGACCTATATAAAAATATAAGTTGCCAGCTGTTGAAAACGCGAGTCCTGAATTATATTGGGCTGAGAGAGAAAACCCTGTGGTTTTAACAATTAAGCAGCGAAGCTAATTATGTAAACAAAACTGTTGTAGCTAAAATATAAAAATAAGATACACAAATTTATAAGCTTTTGAATTTCTTGTAAAACACAAGTTTAAAGTTTCTTTCTACAACAAAATAATGTCAAAAAATAACCCAGTAAACCAAATAACCCATGCTATAATATGTTACCATAATTGAAACTCATTTGAAATAAGGAAATCGAAATTTTGATGAATCTGAGAACTGACTAGACAAAAAAAAAATTGGAAGTCATTTCTCATTCTCATTAGTCATAGAACCAGAACTCCCTCCCTGGTCAAGATTACGGCGGCCCTGGAAATAGATTACTTCGGTCGGGTAAGGTATCTTATTGGCTAAAATGGATTTTCTTCTACTTTTAACCCTTTCAACCGTTTTAGGTTGACGTTAAAAATATGTTAGCCATTATTTTTGATAACTGGGCATATCAATTCGGCATTTCCAGGAAAAAATATTCCAAAGCTCGCTTTATTAAACTTTTAGCCAAATATGGAACAAACCTAATCAAAAATAAACATTTTAATATACGCCATAACCAACTCTAGCAAAAATTCGCCAAATCAACAAAATGGAATCTCAATCTTAGACGTGAGATTTCTTCGATTTAATAAAACTACGGAACTACGGTAATAGCTATTCAATTGGTTCATCGGCCCCTCCCCCCCCCCCCCCCCCCCCTCCAACCGGTACATATTGCTTGTGCGATTTCTCGAAAAGCATTGCGGGTTTTTCGTCGCCTATACCTACAAAGTTCGAAGCGAGATCGACCGATCTGTTGTCAAATAACTTTACGACTACTACATATCACGTCAATCACCGAAACCTCTGGATTTTTTTTTTGATTTTTTTGCCATCAATTAATGGTGGTTTTAAACCGGCCAAAAATACTAAGTATGTATGTTTTTAAGTAACTGTGGATGTAAACTAACAGAAAACTATCATCATCTGAAAAATTATAGATGCTAAGAGTGTTTAGTATAGCAAAATCATATTATGGTCCCCGTTTATGTCTTATGCATCAATCATTCCCAGTCTCTAGCCGATCTAAAAGCCAACATTCGACAAGAAATTTCCAACATTTCAACCAAAATACTGCCGCCACGTCATGAAAATACTCAAAAACGAACCGAAATTTACATCAATGCTAGAAGTGGCCACCCGGGCCACATATTTTTTCATATACATAGGTAAAACGGATTCTAATGATGTCAATAAAAGATTTTAATAGTAAATTTGAAGATTTTTTTTTTGCTACTGAGATATCTACAAACAAATTGTTCATTTAATAATATATAGCTGACCCTAAATCGTGTTATCTCCTTCACTCATTGTGGAACATTTAGAGTCCTTAATATGTATCTTAAAAACTCCAAATATTCCAGAATGAGTGAAAGAGATAAAAATACAATTAACAATATGCTCTGAAATAAAATAAACTCACCAGCAGCGATAACGAGCGAGCCATCCTAAAAAAATTCAAACAATCTTTGAGAATGTTAAAGTTTTTGACTTTTCAAACAAAAACCAAACGTGAAAAATTTTCAAAATTTCACTTAAATTTTCACAAACATAAACACAACAACAAAATCATAATTTTCTAATAAAAACATGTTAGTAGTATGTAATTGCTCTGCTGAGCTTGAATAACCACTGCATCCTCGGTTTCTTGCTGTGGATAATCTGTTAAATATCACACTGTGACCTATTTTCCCATTTTCGCTGCTAGAATACGAGACCGAATTCTTCTATCAAGAATATCCCAGACATGTTGTATAGAATTCAAATAGGGACCTTGCAGCCCAAGCCATCTACGAAATATTTACATCTGCCAAGTATTCATTCACAGGTCTGGCAACATGATGAAAGTCTGGGATAACTTCAATGCAGTACTTAACCCAAAGGCTCTTTAGCCATTTAAAACTTGTTTAGGTTTTTTGGAACTTGAACGGTTCTTAACATTTCACCATTTTTAAAATTCACATGAAATATGTGTAAATTTACGAAGTTCACCAACTTCTGAAATCAAATAGTTTTAACCAATACGAGGCTGGATAATCGAAATAAATAAATTTTTAATTACAAAATGAAGTCAAGAAAATTGTCTGAACAAGTGTTAGGGGCCTAAATTTGTAGTTACGCCACTGTTTGAGAGGCTTTAGCTAACCACACTCCTCAGATGATTCGATCGTCAAATTTTATAAAATGTCAGGTTGTCAAGCTAGGCGAAAGTTTAATGAGAAATATCCGGTTAGCAGCAAATTGACACAATAATGGCTTGCATTTAGATAAACTTTGAATAGTTAAATTTCGTTAAAATGAAGAGCATTACTGTGACCAATCTAAATGTGTGTTCATCACTCATTAAAAAAGACAAATCATACAGTATTAGACCTAAATAGGATCTAACTTTACCTAATTTAGAATAATTTACACGAATTTTAAAATATTTAGACAATGGGCGGTTTCAAGGCGGCCAACTATCCACATTAGGTTGAGTAAAATAATGCAACTGATTTATCGCTAATTGTATCGTTATTTTCATGACAACATTAAACGTCATACATAGAATGCCACTTTTTAAATCAATAAATTTTCAAAGCCAACATGTTGCGAGACGTGAATGCGCCCAATGTTACCAATTAAGATATATTTAATTTTAGCCATTTAAATTTAGAATAAATTAAACATGTTTAGAATAAAAGCGGGGTATTTCCAACAAAATTAATAATTAGGCAAATTTAATCGAATTTTGGTAGAACATCGCAATTTAAACGAATATGAACAAATTTGGAGTAAATTAGATAAGTTTAAATTAATTTAATTAGACTATAATTGATGTAGGAGTTGAGAATTTAGTTGTTTTGAATTTGGGATAAAGAAGTTATATGGAATTTAACAAAACAATATTCATCTGTCGAAATTTAGACTCACATTGATAAGTTGGTCGCGAAACTTTTTACTAAGCTTAATCCCAGTTTTTTCAGAATAATTCATCTTAAGTTCTACAAATAACGCTAACATGTATAATGGGTTTAAATTGTAACCAGTAAAAAGTGCTAGTTTGTTGATTAACAACTCATAATTTAATACAAACTTTTAATTCGTGAAATTAATTGGCCTTCGATTTACCGTCATCATATTTAGCTTGCTTTGAAGATTATTATTCATTTAAAAACCATTAGAAGGTTACATACCAGACATTTTCACATAGACTTACCTCCAAGTGAACTTGAAAATGTAGGAAGCTTAAGATTAAATGTTTTGTTTCGCTAATCAGCAAAATCAATGTTTTGAAAAATATCACAAATATAAAGTTAAATAAATTTATGAAGGACTAATTCAGTTAATTTCTAATAATAATTGATTCGGTTAATTCGTTCAAAATATTAATGAGTAATTGTTGTTTTATTATTTATCGTTACAGTAATGTCAATTGAAGAATCAAGACGAACACAGAGACCATATCGATATGGAATGATTCTACTTTGCATAGGAGCTCTAATAAATTGGGTTGGATTGGCCGATGATTATCCTGAACCAGTTAGATACGTTGGTATTGCATCAATAATTGGTAAATATTTAAATTGTTTTCATTAAAATAATCGTACGAATAGTTTCAAATACTGGTCCTTTTAAATAGGTGGTGCCCTGTTAATATGCGCAGCTATGTGTTGCTGGCTACACACACCACGAAGAAATTCTGTAGCAGATCCTGGTGAGGTAATAAGATTTATTCTCATATAATGTCAAAGGCTGATATATTGTTCTCAATTTCTAAAATTTTTGATTCGCAGAACGCTGATCCAATACACGTGATCACAGTAAACGACCAACAAAGGCGTTCCAAACCGCCTGATTATGATACCGTAGAAATACCGCCACCTTCATATGATGATGCAATAAAATTAAGTCCAACCGCTTTAATTGTAACCCCAATTGTAAATGGTGACACAATAGTAATACCCATTGATGAGTCAAATAGTAATGCAACTAATTTACAAACCATTGATCATGATCAGTTATCATCAACAGTATCACAACAGTATGATCCTATAAAAGAAACTGGCAGTGAATCGAAGCTAGACGAAAAATTTAATTCAGTCGGTAGATGACAAATATTGTGATAAACATATGCATATAGGTTTCAATGAGTTACTCAACAGCGTTTTGTGCTTGTTAGATACTTAAGCCAGATAAGATTGAAGTGGAATTAAACATTTATCGTAAAAGACTGAATTTAATAACTTAACAAAGAAATAATAATTTAATTATGTGTTTATTCATAGTTAAAAATTATTTTTGAAAGAACTAAACTAAATTGTTATAATTATAAGCTATATTTTAAGTTTAATCCTGACAATGCTTTGTCATACAATATTTTTGTAATTTTATATAATTTTTAAGTTAATTTTAATACAAACATAAAAAACGAGTGATACCAAACTATTTAAATAAAAAAATTTGTTATATTATAATCAAAAAATGGTTCTACTTTATTAAAACTGCGTTCAACATAAATGCGCTCCGACAGGTAAATGATTTTCGGGATCTACTGTAAGAGCTCGATCGCAAAGAATATTGAAAATTTAAATATTGAATTATTTCGTCTTGCGAATTTTACAATATTATGGACTCTGCTCACCATGTGACTCTATCGCAATGTATCTAAGTAAGAAGCGAGCACCTATATACATATATCAAGCATATATACCAAATAAATATAGGCCTAAGATAAAAAATTGGTTTTTATTAGCATAATAAAGCTTTAAAAATAAACCTTCATTTCACACACGAATAAATTGTAAAATCTATTTGTACACTTACTTAATATTAAATAATTAATTGCACAAAAATTTTGTTCTCCAAACATCTTAAAATCCGCTTGTTTTACTACTGTTAGTATTAAAATTGGCGTTTTGGTTACTGTTATAAAAATGTACGTGTTGTTACCAGGCTTCGCTTTTAATCCTAGGCGAAAAGTACTTTTTGTTTAGTATGTAAGGCTAGTATGCAGCTCGAGCTAAGCTAAAATTTCCATATAACTAAATTTGACATAAAATTTAGCTAGCTAAAGTGAAAATAAAAAATTTCGCTCACGATTTCGCTAACCGGTACGGAGTTCACGTTTAAAAATTCTTTAAAATAATGTCTTGCGGATTGTAATATAGATGTTGGTGACATAAAGTCTCCACAATTTTTCGCGGCAAATTAAATGCACGGAACATAATTTGTACGCTAAATTTTGACATTTATCAATTTCAAAGTGAACATTTCAGTTGTAATTTGATTAATAGTAGACCTGTGATCAATATCAAGTACCCAAAATACAAAGTACAAAAATAACACAAAACTCTCTATTAATTAAAGCTCGAGCTACATAGAGCTAAGATAAATTTTAGCGCAGTATCCACAAGTCTCCATTTAATTACAGATAAATCGTCAAGCTACAAATATTTGTAGTGATAAATTTTGTTGACATTTATTCATTTGTTTTTGAATGAAGTTTCTCTTAGTTTATTATATACTTTCTGATATGTACTTCTAAAGAATTGTTCAAAATTGCTAAACAGTTTTTAAAAAGTATACAAAATGATGGATTCCAGTGACAAAGAGGATATAATTTTTATTGGTGATGCATTTGATGCTATCCACAGCATTATCGTCGTCCAAAAAATCATCTAAATACTCGACTTCGTAATATTGGTCGGCCATCAGCGATATAATACCTGAACAAAATTTATGGAGAAACCGAAAAAGTATTTAGTGTGTGACAGAGAAAGAAAAAACCTTCGTCCTTGTCTTTAACCTTCTCTCTGTGTATTGGGGTCAAATTGACCCCAGTCGGTGTTAAAATGAAAAAAGTGCATTCTTTTAATATTTGAATGGCTCATGCCCTGAAAGAAAGCCTCAACTGATATCTTATACACGCAATACAATGAAAAGCGGGTCCAAATTAGTTGTAAATTTGGTAATTACGATAGTCTGAAATTAACCAAGCGCATTTCTGTGTACTGGGGTCAAAATGACCCCAAATTATTTCCATGTAGATACTTACTATTTTCTATATAAATCAGAAAATGACTTAATTTTTATGTTTATGAATATGTTGTATAGTATGTCTGTGATGTTTTTGCATTTTTTTGTTAATTAGTAAGTGAGGCTGTCAGATGAAGGGGAAATAGCGAACGATAATATTGAAGTGGATTTTTCGAAATGCGACGAGAGCTGTACATGCTGAGCCGATAAACGTCTGTGATTACAATGAGGATGAAATTTTGATGATGATGACAATTTTCAACTTTGCGCTGACGATCGAGAAAATGAACAGGGAAATGATGAAACTGCCACTTCTGAAGATGAAGAAGCGGTTACTGGTATATGGTATTCTGTCCAAAACTAACAAAAATTATTCCGAAAGTGGAGCCTAAATATTGCAAATATGACCAGAACGTGCGACTTTCTACTACTGCGGGAAATGGAAGGCTTCACGGAGCAAACAGCAAAAAATCTAATAACTCAATTACTAGCTTTCCAAAAAACCATCACAGAAATATTGGTGAATATTATCGTGGCTGAGACCAATAGAAAAGTGCGGCAGTTTTATATAATGAATAATAAAATAATAGAAAAACACATGCATTGTAATTTACGCTGGCACTCTTAAGAACTGGGACGACCGTTCATTTTATCGAGCTATGATATCCGACAGGAACCGTTAAAAACAGATAGATTGGTAGCATTCTGAACTGAATGGAAAATGTTCTTGGCAAATATTCGAAAACCTTATAAACCGTCATCAAATTTAACTATTGATCAACAATTGATTCTAGCACGAGGGAGATGTTCTTCCCGACAATACGTACCATCAAAACCAGGGAAGTATCTAATTAAAATATTTTAGCTACTCGACGCAAAGATCTCTTACCCATTGAACGCAGAAGTGTATGTTGATGGGTAACCAGGGAGGCATCATTCGATTAATTACGCCTTGAATTTAGTCCATCGGATATCCGCACTTCACGTCAACAAAAGAAGAACAATTACTATGAACAACTTTTTCACTATTTGTACTTTAGCCGAGCAACTTTTGCAGAAAAAAAACCGACACTAATTGGAACAATCCTACAAATCAAACCTGATTTGCACAAAGAGCTTATTACAAGTAAGGAATTAAAAAAAACCGAGAACTAAAATCTTAAAAATTTAGTTTTGATAACAACCTAACACTTAAGTTTTATCCTAAAGAAAATCGTTTCTAAAAGAATTGATTATGCAACTGGTGCAAGCCAGCTCTCTAACCCTCGAAAGTTAAAAAAAATGTAAGGACAGCAATCGATCTAATATGTTATAGTGTTACTAACAAGACGGGAATCAACAGGCGAAAAATTCTCGGCTAAGACCCTTAGAAAACGACCAAGATTTTATTTGCGCTCTTTGATTATCTGATATGACATCTAGAACAATATGTCATTTTTGTTATGAGCTATCTTGCCCAAACCACACCAAAATCCTATGCATAAAATGCATTAAAAAATAAGAAATGTTTTCAGATGAACATTAAGTGGTTTCAGATGAAGTATCTGCCGTTAAAACATAAATTTGACTAATTAAAGTGATTTTTTGTGAATGTAATTACTTTTTCAATAAAAATATAAATTTGTAATAAGAAAATAAACAATTTTTATTTACTTTCCCTATGAAATATATGAAGTTATCCATGGGGTCAGATTGACCCCTATACACAGACAACGTTATAGTAAGCTATGCACCGAGTGAAGGTTAAATCCGAACTTTCGAATACCAAATTCAAACTTATGTGTAGGAGGCGGTAAAGCAAAGTAGTTGTAACCTAGAGACGGAATAAATAAATGTTGCAAATTAAAAGCATGCCAATACAACAAGCACGCCAATACAGATACAATAATATAAAAGTAGTAGTAACCATGGTAACATATTTAAAAAACAAAAAATGAAAATTCACTTGAACGTTTGTTTGTGCTATAGATTTTTGGCGTTTTATTCGGCGAAATAAAAGGTTATTAATTGTTAAATTAGTATACGAAATCTGGTAGCGTAATGTTTAACTATTCAAATTTGGTATAATTAATTAATTATTTTTAATATAATTAAACATTATCCAATATTTATTCCATTCAATTTAAAAAAAATCTGTTTCGAAAAATTTCGAAATGAAATGTATTCAAGTACGGCACTTATTCGGAAATACTTTTTTTGATAAAGAGGAGTAAATAAAAGAGTAGTAAGACTATACAATAAACTTTGCTCCATTTTTTGCGACGTAAATCAATTTGATTTTTGATCAATCCCCTATCCATGTATAATGTATACAGGGTGTCCGGGATTGGGATGCTGATCCGTCAAGGGGTGATTCCTTGGTTCATTCTGAGAAAAAAATCGTATGGTGAGGGGAGGTCCATTTTTGATATCCTTTGAGATACAGGGTGTTCAAAAAATTTGGTTCAGATAAAAAGTACACTCAAATATTAAATTGTAACTTCCAAAATATTTATCGGAGAGCAACCGACTTAGTCTTATTTGACTGGTAATTGTATAGGCTATTATTAAGATCTAGGTGGTTATCTTGCATCAGCATCCATTTGAGAGCTATGATGCTTTAAAGTAAAAAAAAAATATTTTTTTTTTATAAAATTGAGTTTTTCTCAAAAAAAACCGTTATAATTTTTTTATTTTTTTATTTAATTTTAATTCGCCATGATCTCCTCTACAATCTCCCAATACATTATTTGCACCCACATACCATAGTTTTTTATAGTGAAAATAATATCTCAGCGAAACTCATTTTTACATCGTTGTGCGCAGCCAACAGTGAAGTAGTTAAAATAAATTAAAAATTCAAAGAAGGGTCGGCTGAGTAATAGTTTTAAAAACAAAAAAAATTATAAATAAAGATATGTGAAATTTGATTCTATTAAATAATGTAATTTATATTGGAAAATATTAAAAATTCTCATTATTTTATAGGTAAATTCTAAAATAACATGCGAAATTAAAAAAATATAAAAAATATTAACAACACCACTGGATATGTAACGTTATACCCATTCAAGGTACAAACTAGGCATATTTAAAAAGAAATATCATTTTTCGTGTTAAAGCAAAACAACAAAAAAACTCGATTTTAAATTTCAATTTGTTCGAGGCAAGCTAATGACATTAAAATTATCTTAAATGTTATCAAAAGTTCTAGTGCTAGTGTGTTATCTAAATTAAAATTACATTAATTATTATGAATTAATATGAGGAAAAACATAATTCAAAATAGACAAATTCTAACCTCAAAATGTAAACAAATTAGCCTAAATACATCGCTGTGTTTATGCCATTTGTTTTGATGCGCGAGAGCTGTCAGAATTTCGCTGAGATATTATTTTCACTATACGTATATCGATTATTCTCAATCTAATTAAGAAATGTTGAAGTGTTAATATTGTAACAATTTTTTTTTTATCACTAAAACAGTAGGTGATTATCACTTCCTTTATTTAAATGTTGATAAAACAAAAATTAAAGATTTTCATACTAAAGTCTACACCTGCACGCATTGCTACGCAACACTTCCTCGTTTCTTACCTCTTTGCCTACAAACTTTGTGGGAGAGGTCGCGTTCCTGACGCAAGAGTATTTACAAATATTCATAGAAGACTGCGAGATATCGTAACAACATCAAATACCCGGGCGGAGCCCCATTCAGTCTCACCAAATCATTTGGATGTCGACGAAGAAATAATTCGTAATGTAACAGCAAATCCGTCTATTAGCATAAGGAAGTTCGCAGTACAATTGAACGTCTCTTGCTACCGAATTCATCAAGAATTACACAAGGAGAATCTTCATCCATACCATATACCACCCATTCAAGAACTATTAGCGATAGACCGCAATAAAAGATTGGGGTTTATTAATTGGTTGATGGAAAGGAATTTGGACAATGATAGTTTTGTGCAACGTATCCTGTGGCGGGATGAATCATAATTCACAAGAGATGACATAACAAACTTTCAGAATCTACTCGAGTGGGCTGCTGAAAATCCTCATTCGAAAAAACAAACATTATTTCAGCACCGCGTATGTGCTGGTGTAGTTGGGGATAATTGTACCATTCATATTACCATTGAGATTAAATAGTGATCGTTATTTACAATCTTTACAAAAGAATTTGCCACTCGTCTTTCATGATGTTCCTATTTTAAGTAGAGTCTCGCACACATACCAACATGATGGTGAACCTTGTCGCTACGATAAAAATGTTAAGAATTGGTTAAACCAAAATTATCCAAATAAATGGATTGGAAGAAATGGTCCAATTCATTGGCCGAACGTACGGTATTGCGGTATTGGATTTTTATGTATGGGGAACAATGAAGGCGCTTGTATACTCCAAAAAATTGAAACAAAAGTAGAACTCATACAATGAATTCACACAGCAGCACACTAGATAATGAAATAATTACCAAGAAATGAAATACTTAAACGAATATTAGCCGATATTCAATCAAAAGGAGTGCAATTTGAGCACTTTTTATAACTCCAAGGTTCAAACTTTGTATTGGGAGATTGTAGGGGAGATCATCGAGAAAAACTCAATTTTTTAAAAAAAAAATATTTTTTTTTTTACTTTAAAGCATCATAGCTCTCAAACGGATGCTGATACAAGATAACCACCAAACCAACCAAAGATCTTAATAATAGCCTATACAATTACCAGTCAAATAAGACTAAGTCGGTTGCTCTCCGATGAATATTTTGGAAGTTACAATTTAATATTTGAGTGTACTTTTATTCTGAACCAAATTTTTTGAACACCCTGTATCTCAAAGGATATCAAAAATGGACCCCCCCTCCCCTTACGATTTTTTTCTCAGAATGAACCAAGGAATCACCCCTTGACGGATCAGCATCCCAAACCCGGACACCCTGTATATATCGCTGTCGGCCATGGACTTCTGTTTCTTTATATAAAAATTTAATTAATTTTACTTCGTGCCTACTTCGATTATAAAATTAGCCAAAATTCAAAAGCATCAAAATGTATGCCCCTATTGGGGCATGCAAAAAGAGTTTGTTTTTGTTTCCGCACATCAGATGTCATTACAGTCGTCATAAAGGTTACAATAATGTTTAACGTTTAATTTTATGGCTACGAAGTTCGAACGCGTCGCTAGACGACTTATAAACATTTTAAAATATAAAAATTCTTTTGTATTATTAAATTCACAATACAGTTTCGATACAAAACACTAATACCATTTGATATTCTAACCTTTACCGAGGGTGCTGCATTTAAAAACAGCGGCGAATATTGTTACTACATTGCGGCTAAAATGTTTGAAGAATTTATGGTGGCACAATCTAGATTTGAATGAAACAGCTGATACTTTTTCAAATTTTTCACGCAAAAATGCATACCGCTCAGCGAAATTTTACGTCAAATTTGTATGGAAAATTTCTCTTAGCGCGAGCTGCATACAGAGCTTATCTTTTTGGAGACCGCGTTAAAACTAAGCTTAACTCGAGCTGCGTACCAACCTTAACAGTGTAATTGACACGATATAGCTTGATCAAACACACAAACGAAAAAAGGCAGGACCTCACAAAAGGTCAGCTACACAAAATATTAGAAAAAAAAAAAATCAATCTTGAAAATGTTCTTGTAATTAGTTTACCATGAATTTTTATTCTTTGGAGAAAAAATAGTATGTGTTACTCCACGTCCCCAATGAAATATTTTTTACTTTTGCTTTACAGAATTGTATGCATTTCCAATATAACATACAATCCTGTAAGGCAAAAGTAAAAAGTATTTCATTGGGGATGCGGTGTTATTCGAATTAAACGTGGTTATGTGTGACTCGCAATCTTTGCACGTGCTCCTCGGCTAATCATCAAACAAAGTATCACTTTTATAAACAAATCACAAATCGACTGCAAGATTGAGAATATTTTGTTATAGAATCATTTGTATAAAAGGCAACCCCTTTATTGCTAACATGTCGCTTTCTATCGTCTTTTGTTATAAAAAATTCGGGGTGGGCTGTCTCGTCTACACGGTCGAAAGAATTTTTCGTTATAACGTTTATAGGATGTTGAAATTAATGATTTAAATTATCTGCCACAGTTTTTTTACGCATAAATTGACACCAGAATTGCTCCGGTTAAAATAAATTATCTGCCACAGGATCTTTATGTACAAATTGACACTAGAATGGCTCTAACCAGATGAGGCATTCTCCTTTACAGGGCTCTCTTACTTTGTAAGTCGCCATATTCTAGATTTTAATTAAAATTTATGTGGAGATTAATTATTTTAATTTATATTAAATTATTTGCTACAGGTTTTTTACGCACAAATTGACACTAGAATGGTTCCGATCAGTTGAGGCATTCTCTCGCTACAGTGCTCTCTTGCTTTTTAAATCGCCTTTTTGTAAATTTTAATTTTAATTAAAATTTATGTGCAGATTATATATTTTAATTTAAAATAAAGAAACCACCACTGTTTTTTTACGCTAAAATTTATATCAGAGTTGCTCCGATCGGATGAGCCATTCTCTTGCAACAGTGTTTCAAGTATTTAAATTACGCGAAATCAGAGTTTCGCGGCGCGGCTTGCCTCGCCGCTTAATGACGTCATTGTTATAATATTCGTGAGGCTTGAAGCCTTAGGACCATCCTAAGAAATGATACATTTAAATCATAAGTAATGCTTACATTTGATGAGTAATTGCCCACGAGACGTCCAAGGGCAAAATTCCGTGCCAATTTTCTGAACATGTAGCGTGACGTTATCACGTCAGAAAACAAAACAGCAGTTCCTCCTCAAATGATAGCTGTCAAATTGCATAGTTTTGTCCCAGAACGATTTAAGGAAAAATTTCATTTTTTGATAAATTAATTATGTATTTATAGGAAAAATAATATGTATAAGGAAGGTTGCTGGCCTCGGTATCCCCACGACGAAGTACTTTGCACTTTAATTACATAATATTTGTTTCTATACCAATAGGTCAAAGTGAGAATTGCTGAAAAATATTCATTTCCATAAATTGTTCTGTACTGTCCTATACAAAGCATAACAGATGTGCAACCAGCAATCAACAACAGAAAACAGACGTTTTGGGCATCAAAAACAGAGAAAACCCCTAAAACAACAATTCAATTATCTAAAACAACTATAACATCACCAAAACAATCGGTTAAAATGTTATGTTAAAATTTGGTAAAATCGGACTAAGATCTACCGCCTGAAAAAAATCAAGTTCGAAAATTGTAAAATAAAATCACAAAATATTAAGAACGTGTAAACATTTTGTGTGTTAATCGACTAAACTAAACAAAAAAGATGAAGCTTCTGCTGTTGTCTCATAGGCGGCCACCGAAAAGTCAATTTACGAGCTTACCTTTCAATGGCTTTTCATGACTTGCGAATTACTTTTATTTCATACTAAACAGAAAATCAATGTTTAAGTTATTGATTTCAGTCCGGAAAACGAATCATTACGGTACAGAAAAAATGTCCGGTAAACAAGCCATTACCGTACAGAAAAATATAAAGCCAAACAAAAAAAATAACTAGGGTAGGGTACAGAGCAAGTTTTTCAAAAACTAAAGTTAATATTAGTTCGGCGTAAATCAGTAATTTTATCGTTGCTTAATTCCTCAGTCGTGTTCAAAATTTCATAGTGATCGTACGTGTTTTACAATAGCGAGAGTGTAAAGTGTGTTTTGACGTGCGGTAAGTAAAAAGTTACTGTTGTAGATTGTTTTGTATTGTTGCCTAATTAAGAAAAATTCGGAATAGGACTTACGATAACTGCGTGTGAGTGTGATAGGTATTTATTTGTGATTTAGAATAATTAATTTATTAGCAAAACATTCGCTCAAAAAATTGCATCTTTTTCGGATAATACACTCTGGTTCAGGTTGTTACATATTTAGCGGGGCAAGTTGTAACATGTAACATTTTAGAATAATGAGGAATTATAAACGGAAAACAAACCGGGGAGAGACGCCGGAAACAACGATAGCAGCTGCTGTCGATATGGTCATCTCCCAAAATCTCAGCATTAGACTCGCGGCTAAGGAAAATGGCATTTGCCATCAAACATTGTGGCGCTATATCAAAAAAGAACAAAAAACAAACTTGTCAGGAGTATCCACTGCAGTACCAAAACGTGAAATGGATTCAGCAGAAACAATTTTTAACAAAGAGGAAGCATCAAAAATATATTTTGGTTTAATACCCAAGGAATTCAGGAAATTTGCTTAACAGTCCGCTGTTTCCTTAGAGAAAAAAATCGCGGAATCATGGAAAGCAAACAAGCAAGCAGGCCTTGACTGGCTTTCCATTTTTTCAAAAAAACATCCCGATTTGTCGATTCGGATCCCAGAAGCGACCAGTATACCCAAAAGCAGGTCCAAGAGCCATGACAAACAAAGGATGCAAAAAACGAAATTGCGCGATATTGACACGGCAACACCGGAAAAGATGAAATTATTGATGTCGCAGAAACTCCACCTCTCAAAATAAGAAAGGCAACTAAAAAATTGAATGATAACACAGAATGGTTGTGCTTGATTTGCCTGGATCCTTACAGTGAAAGCAAACCGGGTGACGATTGGGTGCAGTGCTGTAAATAAAAATTGTGGGCACATTTGAAATGTGCAAACAAAAATCCACCATATACAAATGCTATACATGCAACGGAAATTAAAGTTTATTAGATATAAACAATTTACTTAATACTGTGACTATTATTTTAAGACTGAATTAAGATATTATTCGTACCTAAAATAAATCCTGTGAATTAGAAAAATTTATTTTATAAGCAATACCAATATCTTTCTTAAACTCATAATAATTGTTTTATCTTTTATTAAATACATTTTTTGGATAATTACTAGAGAAAATTGTCTTTACATTTCATGTAACAACTTACCCCATTACATGTTACAACATGCCCCATAAAGGGGTAGGTTGTTATATACCTAAATTCTAAAACTAAGTTAATTCATAATTCGAGTCGTTCTTACACTTTAAAATTTAGGCCCATTATTATTTATTCTGTTTGGTAATGATATTTTACATGTTTCCGGTTTTATAAGTGTTCGTTACATGCAGATGACCTAAACATTTATGCAAACATCTGAAATGGTGCTAACATTTTATTGGTACAACGGGACCAGGGAATGCAATATTTGGACTGAATCAGTTTACCAGGTTTTCGGTAAATATTTTAGGCCATACCGGTTTTACCGGTAATTTATCGAATTATTTTAATAAAATAAAATTCAAATGTACTTAACTTAATTAAAAAATTTTACCAAAATTGAATTTGAATTCTTATTTGAAGTCGCCAGAAAACCATTCGAATATTATATCTCGTACAAATAATTTTCATTATTAAAATACGCTTGTAACAGGAGAGCATAGAGAATCAGAATATTGGCATTCACAAGTTACCGCGTTTCTGTACATATTTGGCCAGCATAGGAAAAAATCTTTTCTTAGTTGAATTAGCTAGTTGAATCGTTTTAAGTTAATTACGACTTAATTACTCACATATTCGACCAGTCGTTTAAATTCTTGGAGGACGCATATTATTATAGCATTTACGAAAATTATTCACTCGTTTCATTGCAAAATTCAATTCGACAAACTAGGCGATTTTACGACAAACAACGATTTAGAAACGAAATTCATAGCACTGATGTTTCCAGTCGATATGACGTCGAAGCGAAAGCGACAATTATAATATGGGCCAATGTAGAGATTACAAGACCTTAATCGGTTTAGTGATTGGACTGTCGAAAATCGTTTAGCTCGTTTATAAGATGTGGAAATTGATAGAGTTACTCAGTTTTTTGATTTAGGTGTTTTGTTAACATGTAACCTATGTTTTGCTAAACATATAGAAATGATTGAAGCTAGGGTTGGTTCGATGCTTGGTTTCATAAAGAGACATGCTCGTATTCCTATAATTTATAATTCCCATATTTCTTAATTTTTTAAATTTCCAAAATCTTAAATTAACTAATTCCTATAATACAAATTCTAAATTTCAAAAATGTTGTAAAAACTCTCTAATTATCAGGATTCTTAAATTTGACGAATTTCTAAATTTATACTAACTTTAAAGATTTAAATCTTTAAATTCCCATTTTCCATTCTTACCTTCCCAAATTCGCAATAATTTTTTTGTTAAAGTCTAATATCCCCATAATACAAAACTTCTAAATTTTTCTAAATTTCCTAATTTCTTTTCTTTCCAAACTACGTTATTAAATTCGATAATTTCTAAAATCAATAATTCCAAATTTCAAATAAATGATGAATTTGAATTTAACGATTTTATAAAATTTGTAAAATCCTAAATTAATTTTTCCACTATTAAAATTTCCAAACTACAAAATTCTTAAATTTGATAAAACTCTTATTTAAGCTTCTAAGGGTTTTCGCTGTGTAAATTCCTGGCATGTAGGGTTAATTTTAGACTGAAGTTCTGGGTTAGTTTTAGAGAGAGTTTTCTAGTGATTTTAGGGTGATTTCTATAAAGTAGGTTGAATTAAAGTGTATTTATTATTATTTGGACTGATTTTGGGGTGAATTTAAGATGAACTTTAAGGCTGAGTTGTACGGTGAAGTTTAAGGTGCGTTTTAAGGTGAATTTTTAGTTAGAAAGACATAATATGGAAAATTTGGGAATTAATTTTGTATCGAATTTAGATCAAATTTTCACATCTATGGTGAAGTTTATAATAACTATAGGGTGAATTTTAAGATGAATTTTATGCCCCTATTATAGTAAACGTTTATTTATTTTATTATACATATTAACTTGTTATTTTATATCTACAATTTAAATACAGTAAATATATTAAATTAAATAAATTCTGCTGATTTCATCTACGGTTAAATTTGGTTTGGAAAAGTACGAATATGTTTTGGATAAAAGTGAATTTGATTTGGAATAAGGCCAAATTTGATTTGGAGAAGGATGATTGTGTTTTGTAAACGGTTGAATTTGGAGCAAAACCAATGGTGCATTGGCATGGAACAGCCAACGGTTTCTATGGTAATCACAGAAGTCGTCGATTTGATAGAGCAAAATCTTTGCCAGAAATGGATACAATTTAACCTGAGTAACACCGACAAATTCCAATGCAAAATGTATTTTATGACTAAATATAAAATACCTGTGGCACTATTCTGCGATTACCATTGCGAAATGGGAATTGATATTGGTTTTCTTTTTTCCAATGCATACTAAATCTTGGGGAAAAATAGATCCATTTAACACCAATGTTGTTGTTTATTTCTCCTCAAAAATTTGGCTGGGAATTATTTTTTCCCAAAACATGAACAAAATACCAATCGCTTAGTATTCCTTCAAAATGAGAAAACCAAATTACAATAAAAACTGACAATAAATCAACTCCCAATTAGCAATTCCTCGGGAAAAGCAGAATAGGGTCACATGTGTCGTTGGGTGTATCGATGGCACATGGCACTCATATCAGGATCATCGCACCCAATAAAATGGAGCGCCATTTATATTGCAACCGGAAGGGATACTACAGTTTGAATAGAATGAGAGTAAGTATTTGAATTATTTCACTTACAATTAGTTAGATTAATATTTTAATGCGTAATATATTTTTTATTCATCTCACAAATCTGTGAGCACAACCACAATATACGCGATGTAAGGTACGTTCAATGTAACAAATATAATTATGAGGAGGTGTGGTGCGTTCGATTCAAAATTTAAATTCAAAACTTAATTTTCAAATTTTAATTGAATTTTTAAGATAAATATTTTTTTTTAAAACCGCAAACCGCAAAAATGAATCTCGTTTCATATTGCGGTATGACAATCGAAAGGCGAATTGCATGGTTTGTAGTGTGGTATGGTTTTCTTCAACATGCCGTGGTATGGCGGTTTGTTATGGTATGGTATGGTTTGTGGTTTCCAGCCCTTGTTTAAAATAAAAAATTGCATTACAAACACACAAACAGCATAACATCATATTGTTTTGGTGCAAATCACCTTTGGCAACAGTCAAACAACAAGACGTTTCTCCTTTAGGCAGCCAATGACTTTTTCAATTACCACATTATCGCAGACAATTCATTTTATATCTTACGTTACAATTCTAAGCGAAAATGAGTCACATTCATGACGACTTATAGAAACAATCACTATATTGGCGTCACAAATTCTTTTCACTCTGGTACACCCAAATATCTAGGGGTTTCCTGGTTGCTGCTAAGTCTCTTGTCGTTAATCGGTTTGCCTTGGATTTTAATTGACCGTGTCTTTTAAGATGTCGTTATCAAAAGGCGATAGTCTACCAGAATGTGGTTTGTCTTTTAAGTGAAAATCACCAGTCATGGTTCTTACTTCTCAGATAGTAATAAAGTGACCGTTACGCTTTTAGCGTAATTAATTAATAAGTATTAAAATAAAGTCATTTACCTGTCTTTGTGACCAATCCAATTTTGATAAATTTTCAAAAATTTTGAAACTTTTATGTAGTGGAATAAAATTTGTATTAAAAACGGCAATCTTATATAATTCGAGATGAATATTAAAATTTTTTTTTTAAAATTACTCTGCTGAAAGCTTTTTCAAAGTTATATTGGCAAAAGAATTGATTGGCAATATCAATAAAATTTCTAAATCCAATCAATTTTGTTCAATACTTAACGGAACATACAGTATGATCAAAAAGTACCGGGAATTTGTAATTTAAATGAACCGCTCTCGACCGATTCGGATATTTTTTTTTTAAGTTGGTAGATCCTATACTGACATCTGTGGGTAACTTGAGTGGGATCAGATGATTAGTGTTTGTTTGTCAGCTGTTCATAATAGACAAGTTTTTGTGTTTTGTCATTTTAACATGAACAATTTTATTGAGCAAAGATTTTGCTTGAAATTTTGTGTTTTGAACGGAATTTCTTGTGCTGAATCGTTGAAAATGTTGAAGAAAGCCTCTAAGGAGTCGGCTATATCAAAAACAATGGCGCCTCGAGAGCGAGCCGAAACCGAAAAAACCGCGCCAAAGTCGATCGAAAATCAAGGTTATGCTAACAGTTTTCTTTGATTACCGAGGTGTTGTCCATTATGAGTTCTTGCCTACGGGTGGAACGGTCAACAAGGAGTATTATCTTGGCGTTTTAAAGCATTTAAGAGATGCAGTGCGCCGCAAACGGCCGGATTTGTGAGCCGACAACAGTTGGATTTTGCACCACGATAATGCGCCGTCACACAAAGCGCGTATTGTGACAGATTTTTTGACCAAACACAGCGTAAATATCCTTGAGCAGGCACCGTATTCACCCGATATGGCTCCGTGCGACTTTTTTCTCTGCCCTCGACTTAAATTACCACTTCGTGGAAAAAGATTTGAATCTCTGGAAGCCATAAAACAAAATGCGACGAAGGAGCTGAAGGACATCCCAGTTTCGGCCTACCGAAAATGCATGGATGATTGGGTTAAGCGTTGGCACATGTGTGTTGCTTCAGATGGATGTTATTTTGAAGGAGATAAAATAAATTTGCCCGAAAATTAACACAAACTTGTTTTATTTACAAATTCCCGGTACTTTTTGATCATACTGTAATTGTAGCAAAAGAATAAATTTGATGGCACTCAAATTACTGTAATTTTGATTATCAATATGTATTATGTAAATCGGTGAAGAAAATTTTCCAAAATGTTCGTTGTGTGACATCTTTAACAACTAATTACGCTCATTATGTATGCCTGCATTTGTGTTTGTGGTACCTTAAAAACTGAACCTAAAATCACGCGGGTAAAAAAAAAATTCAAAATCCAATGGTTTACTATGAAAACTAAAGCAATTTTTCAATTTTCCGAGTTTCTTATGTTTTGTTCAATGCTTTAGTAACCAATATGCAATTAAACAAAAAAACAGTAAACAACAATTTTCTAAAAAAATAAAAATAGAAAAGAAAAAAATCTTGTGCGTTGACTAGTTATAATTATGTAGGTACAATATATTTATGTAAACACGAGATTTTTAAAAAATTTAGTGCATTATATAAATTTACGGGTGTATACTATCCAATAACCTTGTATTTTTGATTCAATAAAGGTTATGAATTTAAAAAATATGATGCAATAAATCAATTTATGCCACAAACAAGATTTATTACGTCAGCATCATTGTGCTCAAATTAATAATTTCATTTAGGTTTGGAATATTTATTTTTCTCGTTGACCAAGGGTATTCAATTATGTCGAATCTCTTATTACTACATATATTTCACAAAATTTAAAATGTTTTAAATGGCGAATTTTTATTCATTTTTAGGGTACAACCTATCTTAGAGTTGCCCCGAGGATCCCGCCCCCTTTTTCTGAGTTTCTGTGACCTAATCCAACTGTAATGCACTTTAAATTTAGATCCAACTGTAATGAACTTTAGAATTTAAAAATGCATTAATTTTTTTTTTATATATAAATATGCCAACGAGCTTAGAGATGTCCACAAATACATTTTAATTCGACGAAACTTTACTATTTAAATATTAAATTTAATAGTTTGGAGGTTATACAATTTTATGATGATTGTTTGTTGCGCTGATCATAGAGAATGGGTCTTGCCCTAATTTTTAGATCGCTTGGTCAAATACCAGCCTATGTAGTCAACTCGATTTAAATGTGTTGAACATTTTTACTACATTTAGGATAATTTACAGACTTTGTAATTTTGGGTGATTTATAACTTGGCTAAACTTGGCTAAAATTTCTTTAAGACTATTTTTTAAGAGCCGAGTGTTTTAAATGTTGGTCTTACGTGTCACATAAGTTAATTGTAGGAATCTCAAGTAATATTACATAACATTAATAAAATATTAACGTAAAGAAATAGTTCAGTTTTTTACTTTTCTCACTACAACGAAGTTATATCGGGTAAGTATTGTAATCACGACAAAAATATTGTTCTAGATTTGCACATTTCTTGGCGAATTGGGTTACCAGGACTCCAAAGCATCGATTAGAAAAATGTCGTGTCGGTCCTTTCATCCTTCTATTTTAGTTTTGCCTCCCATTCTCACAAATATTGATAGTTTTGGTCGAAATTTTGTACAAAGATAGATTTTACTAATTAATAAGCAGTATTAACTGTTAGGTTTATTCGAGCCTAGAATAGAAGGGGTCGCAGTGGAAGAGAAAACTGGCAAACAGATTTTCTCAAAAACGAAACTGAATCTATCATTTACCAAAATTTGAAGTCAATTGAAAGAAAAAGTCAATTGAAGCATTGCGTGGGAGTTATTTTAACGAAAAATAGTAAAATAACCTTTTTGAACTGTTTTCAGGGGTAATATCACACTTTTCGAAGAAATACTTTTCTATCACTTTGCAATTTCCAACAATTGCCCATTGGTGTCTTTAAGATAAAATGAATAGATTACCGTGTAATATGGAATTTAAATTTCTAAATTTACCTAAAATACGTTGCTGCCTCCGGAAGAGATCGCAGCTTGATTTATTATTCGGTAACCTAGCCAAATTTTCTTTTTTAGTAATGGTATCACCGAGTGTCATAATGACTTGCGTGTATATGGTCAGACGAAATTCCTTCACTGTTTTCGAGTAGTGCATAGTTTTCAGAAATCCCGTATGGGTAGTTAGTCTTGAGCCACAATATGTATTTTTAGCATTAAAATCGTCTCCGATTATGAAGTTAAAATCGAGCGATTTTAGTAACGTAATATAGTTTTCTTTAGTTAGATTATAACGTGGAGGGCAATATATTGAAGATATGTTGATTGATTAATCGACCATTTGATTATTTAATCGAACATTAATGGTGGCTAGTTGCATAATTTCTTTTTCAATTTTTACTCCTTCGTAATATTTAATGTTTTCCTTCATAAATATGGTTGAGCCCCCTCTCGCTTTTCCTGCTGGGTGGATGGCGTGGTAGCAGTGGTATTCTCGATTGCGAACGAATGAATCTTTTGTCAAATGCGATTCCGAAATTAGCCATACATACATATATCTATCTTTTCCATAATTATGAAAATGTCAAACTCTGGAATTTGTTGCAATAGCCTATTTGCTATTCAACTTCATAGATTAGTATATCCATGGAAGTGATTTCATTCACTGTTTCTTAAATCGTTTTCCAGAATTGGGCTTTGGCCGCCTTCCTTGTTCGTTACTGTTCCCCGCTGTTGTACAATCTGTGAGTATGTTTTCGGCCTACTATTGCAATTGCTTGTGGTAGTTCTACCACTGGGTTTTTAGACATTGACGTGAAAAACGTTTATTTCACAATTTTTTTCGGCATTGTTTCAATTTATTTTGTTTTTTTTTTTATTCTTGTTTAAAAAATTAGACGTACAATAACAATTTATTAGGTGGATTACCAATTCATGAAAGAATTTTTGTACAAGTTATGAATCTTTCATTAGCTTAAAACAAATTATTTTTTTATTTAATATTTACTAATTTTGACCTACTTTATATGGTCTTCTAATATATTGTTAAGTTTAGTGTTTATTTTTGTTCAAATTCCCAAACATGACTGACCCCAAAACTACTCTTCCTTCTTCCTTCCCGGTTTTCAATACACCAATCGATCACATCTTCGTGAAAAAAAAATTAAAATCGTATGACCGCATCCGCATCAATTAATGTTATTATTAGGCCGACGTGCGTGTTTTCCGTTAGAATTAGCCCATTTTCACCCAGCACAAGAAAAACAACATCATACCAAAAACATGGACGGCACCATTGATCGTTACAAAAGCGAGTATGATAAATTTATTGAATTTCTTTCACATTTGTAATAAATTTAGGGACAATTTAAACGGGCATACAAGAAAAATTTTTTGGCGACAAACATTAGCATCAAAAATAATAAATTGGCATCACAAATAATATTTTGGCACCACATATGAAAAAACAAACAAATATTTTTAAAGGACATTATTAAATACTGTGGCGACAAACATTGACATCAAAATTAATAAATTGGCAACAAATATAATATTTTGGAACAGAAAAAAATAATTTTTAGAGTAAAAAAAAAAAAAAATCGAAACAAAAAATTAAATTTAATCGATACAAATTATTTAATATTTGATGGGGGATCGATATAAAATATTGCAGTGTCATTAATAGATTCTATATAATCCGCTCCTACGTGCGGCACGCAGTGCGACATGTTTGCCTATCCTGGCTCCTACGTCCCTCGAAGTTTAAATCTAAGGCCCCTCGGAGGGCTAAGCGGGGGGGAGCGAAGCGACCTCAATTCTAAGTTAAATGAGGGATCTCCATTTTCCAGAATATTTTAAAACTAATTTAATTTTTTTAATTTTTAATTTATTTATTTATAACTTTGTTGCCAGTTAATTATTTTTGTCGCCCAAAATGTTTATTTCGATGCCAAAAAATAATTTTTGTGTACCCTTCCAATAGTGCCAAAAAATTATAAATGTTGCCAAATTATTATTATGATGCCAAGAAATTTTTGTTTGTTGCTCATTAATTTGTGCCGTTTTATTATTTTTTGTATTTGAAATATTAATTTTTTGTGTGCCGGTTTATTTCCAGCCACAAATTTATCATTCGCCGATTACTTGAAGTCGCAAAACATAGTGTATAACAATAAGTGTATTGCTTTCAACCAAAATGAGTTAGGTATTTTTTCTCCCAACGTCTTAAAAGCCTCTTGTTTTAATACTATTTTTGGGTATTAAAGTTGGCCTTTTTCTTACTATTTTAAAAAATGTGTGGGTTGCTAAGCTACACTTTTAATCCTTGGTGTAAAAGTAGGCATTTTTAATACTAGGAGAAAAAAAATATAGTGAGGGCCCAATAATATGTATAATGTATATGAAATAAACAGCAAAAACTGCTTATATGCGCACTCATAAATCTTACGTGGAATGCGAAAATGACATTTTCAGCTCGTAAGTTGCTAATTTGCTTGCTAGAACGCATCGAGTATGTCCCCCGTCAAGATGTATATAATTCAGCAATGTGCTGAATATTAAGTAATATGGCGGATTTGCTAGATGTATTGAAAATATCATTCCTAGCTAACTCAAAAAGGAGTGGCAAATCATAAGATTTTATGTATTAAAACGCGATTATTTTGGTTTTATCACTTTCTTATTGTAGTACTCATTTTATTTGAAAATTGAAATTCTGATCGTTTCGGATGTTACGCCTTTGTCAAATTTTTTAAAATTCTATATTAAAAAACTACTTATAAATCCTATTGTTTGTGCCTACGTGACTTATGTATTTCCTCTCCCCTTTATTTTATTTTTTTCTTATTATTTATATAAGAAAATGGGGTTTTAACCGCCCTTCCATTTTATATGGAAAACGAAAACGTCAAAAATAAAATAGAAAACCTTAGACCATACAATAGAATGGACCGCTAGCGAAGTGACGTTTCCATATTGACGATTGTAAAAGTAAAGCAAGCGCCTCTCGAGGACAATAGTTAAAATGATGCACCTGATAAAATGACATTTGCTACAAATGCGAAGAAAGGAAATTTAGCGATGCGGTAATTAAAAATTGTTTTTATAGTCCAAAATTGGAATTATTTACAATTATTGGCAATCCGGTAAGTAAAAATTGTATTTATAGATCAAAATTGGAATTATTTACAACAATTTCGAACGTCGAATTATCAGGTAGCTCAGTTTAAAAATGTTCCAATAGGTAGAATCCGTGATGCTCCAATCGTCAATAAAATTGTAAAGTAGCCTGTCTCCAACATTTGCAGCGCAAAGTAGCCTTGTGACAGATAGGGTATGTATAACAAGTATAATCAAAATTAGTACCCGCAGATGTCACTACAAAATTCAGTAGATACATTTAGTAGCAATAGATGTCACTGCAAATTTAAATTTACATATAAATAAAATAAAAAACTATAATTCAAAAAAATATTTTATTGAACCATAAAATGGATAATTTTATTGAACTTTGTTCTAACATAAGATTTATTATTTAGATTTAAAAGATTTACGATGGATGAAGTTGCAGCGACATCTGTTGGTATAAACAAATCTACTTAATTTGGTAGCGACCCCTGTGGGTACTAATTTTGATTATACTTGCTATAGTCACCCTATCGGTCACAAGGCTACTTTGCGCTGCAGACGTTGGAGACAGTTGAAAGCCATTGCTGGCGGTCCATTATATTATATGGTCTAAGTAGAAAACGAATTTGTTGACCATCTGCTATTTGTGTAAAAACCTTAGACCATACAATAGAATCGACCGCCAGCAATGGCTTGTAACTGTCTCCAACATCTGCAGCGCAAAGTAGCCTTGCGACTGATAGGGTAACTATAGCAAGTATGATCACAATTAGTACCCACAGATTTCGATACAAAATTGAGTAGATTTATTTATACCAACAGATGTCACTGCAACTTCATCCATCGTAAAACTTATAAATCTAAATAATAAATCTTTTGTTAGAACAAAGTTCAATAAAATTATCCATTTTATGGTTCAATAAAATAATTTTTTTGACTTATCGTTTTTTATTTTATTTATATGTAAATTTAAATTTGCAGTGACTGCTGTTGGTACTAAATGTATCTACTAAAATTTGTAGTGACATCTGTGGGTACTGATTTTGATTATACTTGCTATAGTTATACTATCGGTCACAAGGCTACTTTGCGCTGCAGATGTTGGAGACAGGCTACTTTACAATTTTATATAGAAACGTCACTTCGCTAGCGGTCCATTCTATTGTATGGTCTAAGGTAAAAACCATATTTTTACGGACAGGCTGTGTTTCAGTCGGGTAAAAGTATTAAATTTTCCTCAGTTTTTAATCGTTTTGGTATTTCAAATGAAACTGGTTAAAATTGTGACATGGACGTTTTTTATTTTTGTTTTGCATAGAGAAAAGCAAAATACAAGCTAAACATTTTTAACTGGTCCCTGACCAGTTAAAATTTTTATGGTGAATAAAATGCAAAAAGCTTAACTTTTTAATTTTTATGCGGTTTCTTATTCGTTTGAAACACAGCCTTAAATCCGTTTTTTTAAATTGCAGTGTGTCAGGGGGTACGTGAGAAATTTTATTTCGACCAATTTTTTCGTTTAGTAATTAGGGGTTGAATCGTTCCTTTTATATTTCCATTTCTTTTAATCTGTTCATTGGTGGTCCTTTTCGAATTCTGTGTAATACCGTGACGTCAGGGTAACTATGTCTTTCAAGTGTTGTGCATAATTCGAGTCAATTTTTGGTCTTCCAATTTCTTTTATACGTTTCATTAATCTGACTACGAAACTTCTACCGGATTGTCTGATATAAACATTGCAATGATTTCCCAAATTCGCAAGGACCAAAGTTATTGAAATCCTGTCAAAAATGAACAAAAATTGTGTTTATCCAAAACCACTTTTCTAGACGTTTGGAAGGTCCCTGAATCCGAAAAATATAAAAATTAAAAATGTCCGTCCGTCTGTCTGGATGTATGTAGTACCCATGGTATCTCGAGAATGGCTTGTCCAATTTTGGATTTTTTGTGGGCTAATCTGTTTCTATGGTTAAGACAGAGATGTGCCATATGAATTCACCCAAAACCACTTGGTGATATTACTAGGGTAATTTATCAAAACAGTCGTTCTCGATCCTCTTTAATCATTTTTGCAAATATCTGGTTTGAGGATTGAGTTGGGCGTTGCGTTGGTGGTAGAGAGTTTAGTTGGGAGTCGACATAGTTAAGTTGGGAGTCGAGTTCTTGAGTTGCGGTTTGGTTGGGATTGAATGATTCAGCCGTTCGGTTGGGGATTTAATTTCTGGTAAAGTTGAGATTTGAGTTGGAAGTTAGCTTGAGTTGTTCTGATTTGAGTTCATTTAATTTGAAGATCGAGTTGGGCGTTGGGTTAAGGGCAGAGATGTGGCCGAGTGGGGTATTGAATTAGAGTTGAGCGATGGTGTTCAGTTGGGACTTACTTATTAGTTGAGTCGAGGGTTGAGGTGGAGATTAGGTCAAGCTGAGTTGATGTACGCATGCGGTTGCCATTTTAGTGGTTGAGTTCAACGATTAGTTAGAGGTTGAATTGAGGGTTGAGTTGGGGTTTGGTTTGGGGTCGTTGATTTGAAAGTTGAGTAGGCGTTAAGTTTGGGTTGAGTTGGCGTTGATTTGAAGTTGACTTAGGGTTAAGTGAGGGGTTCGATTGGAGATTAACTTTGAGTCGAGTTGAGGGTTTGGTTCGAAGTTAGATTTAGTTGATTTAAGTTGAGATCAAACACGCTTGAAGTGTTCGAATCGAGTTGATTTCGAGATTGAGTTAACCGTTGTGTTTGGTATTGAGTTATGGGTTAAAATTTGGCAAGGCGGGGTTAAATTGAAATTGAGTTGGTGTTGATTTACCTTGAACGGGGGTTGAGTGATGGGTACAGTAAATGGATTATTTGATAGTTGATTTGGGGATTGCGTTAGGTGTTGAGTTAAGGTTTATTTAAAAGTTAATTTGTGGTTGAATCGGTGATTTATGTAGTTGAGGGTTGTGGATTGATTTGATGATTGCGTTGGAGATTGCATTGCGATTGAGTTGGAAATTGACTAAGATTATGTGTTAGGATTTGGGAGTTGAGTTTGAGGTTAAATTGAGTTGACTTGACACGTGTTCACGTAAGCATGTAATTTTTCAGACCAGAGTTCTGATCACATCATTGTTCACTTAAAATTGTGAGCCTGCTAATATTAATACGTTTTTTTTTTGTACCTCTGATAAATTACCGAACTTCAACAGACCATATTTTATTAAAATCTGAATTTGCGTCTAACAATAATAATAATAAAGTTATTCCAATTCTAAAACCATTTTGTCCGTGGGAACTTTCCCTATATATACCATAAGTAATTGAATGGCCTTTCCAAACTTTAAAACAGAAAGAACAAGGTTTTCCATCACAATTACGGCAGACTGAACTTCTCGCATAAACAAATGTATCGTTTTTACTGAGCTTTAAAAAAAAAAAATATCGTAATAAACGTATAATCTAACAAAGCCTTTCTGGGCCGCTGCCAGTAATTGTTCATTTGCTAGCACCAAAAACTATTAGGTTGTTCAGAAATTAATGCAGGTTTTATGATTTTATTTGTTTCAACAATGTTTCAATAATAAAGAATTACGCAAAGAGTTTAACATTATAAGTCATTTTAAAGCTTATTTTATGCTCTTTTTTAGCACATAATCTTTTTGTAATCTAAATTGTAGTTTTGTCTATTTATAGACCTTTGAAGTTATGATGTCAAAACAAGAATTTCGCCAAATTTACTTGTATGAATTTAAACTCGGCCGCAGTGCAGCACAAACGGCTCAAAACATCAATGAAGTTTGGGGCCAAGGAAGTGTTAACGAATACACAATACAACGTTGGTTTCAAAAATTTCGTCGTGGTGAACTCAGTCTAGAGATGAGAAAGGTCGCAGACGTCCCCCTGCCATTGACGACGATGAATTGAAGGCTTTGGTGGAAGCAAACCTACGCACGACTGTTCGAGAGCTTGCAGGGGACCTAAGCGTAAGTATTGGAAAGTCGAAGAAGCTCGACAAATAGGTGCCACACGAATTGAACGAAACCCAGAAAAATCGCCGTTATGAAGTTTGCTCTTCACTTCTTTTGCGCAACAAAAACGAACCATTTCTCAATTGCATTGTGACGTGCGATGAAAAGTGGATTCTATACGACAACCGACGACGTTCAGCGCAGTGGTTGGACCGTGGCAAAGCCCCTAAACACTTCTCCAAACCTGAGCTGCATCAAAAAAAGACTATGGTGACTGTTTAGTGGTCGTCAGCCGGAATTATCCACTACAGCTTCTTGAATCCTGGCGAAAATATCACAGCAGAGAAATATTGTCAACAAATTGACAAAATGCACAAAGAACTAAAACGTCTGCGTCCAGCATTAGTCAATAGGAAGGGCCCAATTCTTCTGCACGCTAATGCTCGACCACATGTTGCACAACCGACGCTGCAGAAGTTGAACCAATTTGGCTACGAAGCTCTGCCTCATCCACCATACTCACCAGACCTCTCGCCAACCGACTACCACTTTTTCAAGCATCTCGACCACTTCTTACGAGGAAAAATATTCAACGACCAAACAGCCACAAAAAATGCCTTCGAAGAATTCTTCGCTTCCAGAACTTCAGAATTCTATGCAACTGGAATTAATAAACTTGTATCTTGTTGGCCACAATGTTTAGATTCTAATGGTTCTTATTTCGATTAATAAAATTTATTCTAAACTGAGATATGTCGTTTTAAATAAAATGGTTGAAAACCTGCATTAATTTCTGAACAACCTAGTAAGTTATGCTGGTTTATGCTAGCCCTACTCGTTTAAATGTGTGCACTTAGTTTCTTTCTTGATTTGTGAATTATATACGCAAAATTGTATCATCAATAATAAATAATATTTGAAAAGCTTGACCTTTCTCTAGACGCATGGTTCACAGAAAAATTGGATTGTTTACCTACGACATAGGTAAATTAATCGTATATAAGTTCCTATTAAACACTTAGCTTATATTTTATCATAAATTATTTCATCAGCTAACCATTCCGTTATAATTAATCCATAAAACAAGTCTAAATTATAATTATTTTATGAAAGTTATACATTTTATTCTATATAATTTGTATTTATACCATTATAAGACCCTAATACATACAAGTTTGATAAAAATCGAGTGTAGGGTACTCCAAATGATTTGTATCATAATTCGCTAAGCGAGCTTTCAAATCTCAATTCTTAAATTTGTAACAACAATGATGTTTTTAATACCAACATAATTACTCCCCGTTATCAATGTTTTGCATTTTATTAAACACCCGTTTTTTAATGATATCATAATAAGAAAACAAAACGAGAATACATAAAGAAAATTTACTGTCTATAAATATTACTCTGCTTATAAATAAAGTTACAATTAACTTTAATAGCATTTTCATCGTTGCAAAGTACATAGTGTTGTCGTGTGTCTTACATATTATTGTCGTGAATTGGTACAAAAATCAAAACTAAACAAAAAATAAATTAAAAAATTGTGATTATTGCAGTTTAAAAAGTGTTGGCCGAATTGTGTTCAATAATAAATATTGTTTTAAAAACTAGTTGCGAGTATGTCCTTTTTAAGAAATATTTGGAAGAATGCTTCACGTCACAAAAGTAAGTATAAATTTAATTAACTTTAATAAATAAGTATTTGTGATTTAAAGCTTTTCTTTTAACGTATTAATGCTTATAATTTTGTTATTTATTTAATTAATTTGTGCTGCATCAGATGTCGTTTGAAATTTCATATGACTGCGCTTTAATATTTAAAATTGATTATTTTCAAATCACTAAATAATAACCAGCATATATTTTCCTTTATTGTCCCCTTGTTGTAGATCATTTTAGTTCAAATAATTCAAATACAAATATTGACCCCGCATCGATTCGACTTCCGCTGAGATAAGGGTTCAAATTTCTAAAATCACTGCGCAAAACATAAAAAAACAACATTACTTATGTGTATTAGATATTTTAATATGTGTCTCGTAAATATAATTATAATGTTGGTATAGACACCTGCAATTTGTCAGCAATTCATTATAAAGACAAATATTGATTATTTGAACTGGACTAGACTTAATGAGATCATGTAAATAGTTCGTGCTATGCCAAAAATCAAGGAAACTTTCTACTAAGATTATATGATTATAAAGCATAATTAAATTTACTTCGGTAATGATAATAGTTACCAATTATAAAATTATTATTACAATAAAAACTACTTTTCACTACTTTATAAACTTGTTTCCAAAATAATTGCTTGAATTTCCATAATTATGTTAATTAATTATATATAGTAGATTGGTGCATTTATTTATTTATTACAAACGCCATTATATAACAGTTCACAATAAAACAGTGACGTAACTATACAAATTTTGAGTCTTCCCGCAAAATATTAGGGTCCTCCCTTAAAATTCCAGTGCCATTTGATTCGCTTAAACGCTCTTGCTCAAACATCGACTTACCCATCACCATTTTATAATGGAAACACTTGCGATAGATCGTCTTTATGTTTTTCCTGTATAACTCCTGCAGCCTTTCGTGAGGAATTCATCTGAATAGTTTTGTTATTTCTTTCAAAAAAGTATTAATTTGAAAAATTCCCTCCCTACAATTAAAACGGTGATTCAAAACATCAATATTTTACGTCACTGTAATAAAGAAGCGTGCAACAAAATGAAGAATATTTTTGTTTACTTAATCATAGATTCATATCTCGCAACTTAAGCTTACATATTAAATGTAACTAACCGTTTTTAGCTAAACTTAATAGGAGCGTGTTTCCAATTATTTAAAACAACGGAGCAAAGCAATTGTTTATATACAATCGTCCAGAAAGTAGGCGGTTTCGGTATGATTTTTCATTCCGAATATAGTGGTTTACATGTCGATCACATCAGTTATTTTGCTTTCTGAAAAAATAAAGTAGGCTGAATTAGTATTTTACGTTTGTTATAGTGCAACATTTTCCCTGTCAAAGTGCGGAATCGGATCTAATATCGAATAATATGAGATTTTTCTAATATGCATAGCAATTTTGAACGTGTCCCACAGAACGTACACGCAAATTTATTTTGTCATGGAAACAAAAGTATTGTCGACTATAACAGTAGGCTAAACACCTCTCGAGTAAAATGATAATAAACTGAAATAGGCCTCAAATGCCATGAACGAAAATTCAGCGGTCATGTACTTATGTATTGTTTTACTTCGGTCTAAAAAGATCAAAGTATTGAAATCCTGTCAAAAATGACGAAAAATTTGGTTTGTCCAAAACAACTTTTCTCGACGTTTTGAAAGTTCCTGAGTCTAAAAAAGAAAAAAAAAAAAATATATTCGTCCGTCTGTCTGGATGTCTGTACCAGTGGTATCTCGAGAATGACTTGAGCGATTTTTTTTTTCGCCAATCTGTTCCTATGGTCAAGGCGGAGATTTGGAAAGCTTTTGTAGACTGTACGTCAAGAGGGTGGGGTACCTGCCATACGAATTGACCCAAAATACCTGGTTTTATAAATATTTACGATTTTTTTATATATGTATGCTGGTTTGATTATTGAATTGGGCATTGAATTGGGAATTGATTTGAAGGTTAAGTTAGGGGTCAATTTGCGGGTTCAGTTGAAGTTGAGTTGGGGTTGGATTAGGATGTAGTGAGTAGTTAACAAATTTTTTATATGATGGAACTTGCCTAGTTATCAACCGATTATTAAAAATTTGACATGTGTGTTGGAAATGGGAATCTAAAATGATTTTTGGATAAAGTTCTAGAATATGGCCAAATATGATGGAACTTGGCTATTCCTTAACCGATTATTATGAAATTTGATATATGCCTTGGAAATGGGATTTTGAAATGATTTTTGAATACATTCTGAAATATGGCCAAGTATGATGGAACTTCCCTACTTCTTAACAGATTTTAGGAAATTCGACAAATGGGTTGGAAACTGCATTCTTAAATGATTTTAAAATTAAATACTGGAATATATGTGCAATTAGGATATACCTTAGCTATTTTTAACCGATTATGATGAATTTTTACGTTTCCAACTAATAGAAGGAAATGTTACACAAAAATTATTTTTGGATGAGGTTGTGAAGAATTTGTAAATATTGCTTTTAAATTGTTGTCTGATGAGGTTTCTGTAAATCATGCAGCTATTGAAGTTTCTTTGAGGCAGCGTAAACGTCTATTTCAATTGCTTAACAATCAGGATTATCTTCGAAATAATATTCAAGTTCGCCTAGAAACTTTTCTCGCCAATCTTTCGCTTTAAACGTTGGGGTTTGTTTCTTGAGTATTTACTGTCAGAGCTGTAAGTTTGGCCATGCTTAAAAAAACAAAGTTTGTGGCGGACACGCGTTGAAGAATTAAAACTAATAACGGTAGTGTAGAGTTTCCGCATTAGCAGTATCATTTTAGAATCACCTTTCCATCGATACTCCTGGATTTCATCATAATCGAGTAAGGAATAGCTAAATTTTATCCTAATTGGCCATATTCCTGAATTTCATCCAAAATTCATTTTAGATCCCTTTTCCAACACACATGGCGAATTTCATCATATCATCGAATGAAAAATGGGCAAGTTCAATCATACTTGGTCATATTCCAGAACTTCATCGAAAAACCATTTTAGAATTTATTTCCAAAATCTGTTAGGGAATAGGCAAGTTCCATCCCACTTGGGATTAGTATCCCATTTCTATCGCGGATGTCAAATTTCAATAAAATTCCGTTAAGAAGTAGATAAATTCCATCCTAATTGGCCACACAAATAATTTGGTAAAGGTTAAATTTAAAATGTAAAAGGTTCAACTTGAACTGTAAAACCTGTATATGTGCAAGATATTTAAACAAATCCAAACGCCTTGACCGATTTAATCCAAACTTCACACAAATATTGTTTAAGACTTTAGAAATTTAATTTCTGAAACCTCCATTTCTTTCTTGAGGGACGATAATCGGAATGGGGACGAAGGGCCGAATTTCAAAGGGCCGAATGTCAAATGGCCGAATGTCAAAGGGCCGAATGGGTCGAAGGGCCGAATGGGTCGAAGGGCCGAATGTCGAAGGGCCGAATGTCGGAGGGCCGAATCGGTCGAAGGGCCGAATGTCGAAGGGCCGAATGTCGATGGGCCGAATCGGTTGAAGGGCCGAATGTCGAAGGGCCGAATGGGTTGAAGGACCGAATTTTTTTGTTTATTTTTTTTCGTTTTTAGAAATATAATTTTTTAAACTTGTTGTTTCAAGGAATATTTTGCAAATTTTTTTACGAAATACATATAAATAAATTTCTTATGAATTTATGTATTTTATTATGTTTAATCTTAGGATATTCTATCGACAAAAATATTGCATTAACCCTTAAATGACACACTTAAGAAAAATCACATAAATGCCACACTGGGGTCTTTTAGACCCCAGCTTGAAAATGCACATTATTTCTTAAATTTTTGGATATTTGGCTTTGATAATTTTTTTCAATATAGTTTAAAGTTTACTAAAGAAGACCAAATTATTACACTAATGAAATTTTATTTTAATCATACCAAAAAAAAAAGATCTGTGAAAAAAATAAGAAAATGGCTTTTTTTACATAAATTAACCGAATTTTTTTAGTTTTCAATATTTTTCTCTAAAAATTTAGCGGTGTACCCTTGAGATAATATCTTTTTAGATAAAAATAAGTCCGATACTGAATCTTTAAAAAAAGTTATTTATTTTGCAATATGAAAGTTGCATTTTTTCTTATCATCGAAGATGGCCGACTACGGCTCTGGCAG
The DNA here is from genome assembly GCA_963556165.1 of Tipula helvola. Lineage (NCBI taxonomy): Eukaryota > Metazoa > Arthropoda > Insecta > Diptera > Tipulidae > Tipula > Tipula helvola. The sequence continues at coordinate 146,781,636 of OY744482.1, read as the reverse complement.
CCGCTTGACGTTCTCCTACATACAAAAGCCATTGATCTAAAGTACCCTCTTCCATATCTTTCTGGTCTACTTCCGTGGCACTCTCTGGAGCACTATACATCGAAAAGTCTGAATCATTGTCTTTACTGTCCTCAAACACGTTATCTTCTCCTCCTGAAGGTGCTTCGTCGATGGATTCACGATGCTCATCATCGCTTACTAGCACTTCTCGGACGGTTCAACTCTGCAAATTATACACCATCTAATAATACGTCAAAATCAAAAGAAATATAAAAAACTAAATAAATTTTTACATAGAGCCCAGTCTTACTCACGATCAAAAACAATAAAACAACACAAAAAACGGCAAAAATAACTTTGAAAAATTATTTCGTATACAATACAAATATTTTCATTCAATTTTTATCAAATCCGATCACCTAGATATCTTAGTCATATTCCATTTTTCTTGTCTGGTCAAGGTGTATTAGTCTCTGTCTTTTTTTCTTGAAAATCGGATAAGTACCTTTCGAATTACTTTGTTTACAGACAGATATCATCAGCGGGGATATAAGGCACCTCTCTCGCTCTAGATCTGCTAGATTTGAGATGCCTAAAAATTACTCCGATTTTCACACAAATATACATAAATGACACACTGGGGTCCGTTGGACCCCACCGTGATTTTTGACGTTTCTACACAGCTGCTAGCAGTCAACCGGCTTGCGCCGAGTACGTAAACAAGTAGTGCAATATCTCAACTATAGCAAGGGAGGGACACGAGATGCATTTCCGGCGGAAACGTTTAAATATGTATGATTGAAAAAGGTCTGGGGTCCACTGGACCCCATGTGTCATTTAAGGGTTAATTTTGATTGTTTATAATTTGTGTTCCACGTATCCAGCAGGGGTACATTTTGGTGAAGGAAAATTTTGTCATACGCCACCTGGGACATTCGGCCCTACGGCAGCCTTCTGATAATAGACGTATATATATATATATAGATAGGTTCATGGTACATTCATTATGTTTTTCTTAGATATCTTAATCTTATTATTCCTTTTGTTATTATATACGAGCGCAGTACTTTTTTGTCGATTGTCGATAGAATATCCAAACATTAAATATAATAAAATACGTAAATTCATAAGAAATTAATTTATATTTGTTTACTGTTATCTTCAATTTGAAATGAGCTTGGTCTTTACGAACAGCCCTCTCTACAGGAACAGGAGGAAAACCGACTGGGATATTTTCAGAACTATTCTGGGAAATTCACTACCAGTGCAGGTGCCTGAACCTCCAAAAACTATGGTAGAACTCGATGGCTTAGTGGACGAACTGTCCAGCGCTTTTAATGAAGCGGTACTAGGCTCTTGTCCTCTTAGTAGGCCTAGGGGCAAATCTCGGCCACCTTGGTGGTCAAAGGAGATTCAACAAATACGTCAACGGTGCAAGAGACTCTTTAAAACAGCAAGGAAAACAAAAGCCGCTGTAGACTAGGACTCCTATAAGGAAGTCCTCAAAATTTACAAATATCAGCTAAGAAGCGCAAAGAACAGATCTTGGAAACTATACTGTGGTAAAATTTAGGAATCTTCAGAGATGTTCAGGCTGCGCAAAGTACTATCTACTAGCCCTTCCATCCCAAGCTTCCTTCAAAGGCCGGATGGAGCATGGACCACAAATAGTATGGAATCGCTGGAACTACTATTGGAGACTCACTTTCCTGGTTGTTCCGAATCTGCACCTACTATATCAGCAGGTAAAAGGGCAAGTAGCCTCGTAGGCCAAATTATTAGCAGAAGAAAGATTCTGTGGGCGATTAGCAGTTTTAAACCATATAAGTCGCCAGGGCCTGATGGTATTATCCCTGCGGATATACAAAAACTACGGATCTAACCATTCCCTGGTTAGAGGTAATTTTTAGAGGCAGCCTAGAACTATGTCACATTCCCAGTAAATGGACGGAAGTGAAGGTTGTCTTCATACCTAAGGCGGGAAAACGCTTACACTGCAGTCCCAAAGACCTTAGACCGATCAGCTTGTCTTCTTTCCTTTTCAAAATACTGGAAAGACAAATAGAAACTCATATTAGAGGCACGATTGTGCCGGAAAAGCTATCCAAATCTCGAAATGCCTATTGCAAGGGGAGATCTGTAGTAACTGCTCTTCATTCTCTCACATATTTTATTGAAAAATCTTTCGAATATGGAGACTACGCGATGGTAACCTTTTTGGACATTGAGGGAGCCTTTAATAACGTGCTAACAGGGGCTATAACTAGGGCACTTTCGAATCTAGGAGTGGATGATTCGCTTAAGGACTGGATAGATCAGATGCTAAGAGGCAGGATCATAAATGCCAGTCTGGGGAAATCCTCCGCCAGAAGATTTGCAAGCAGAGGCACGCCGCAGGGTGGCGTACTGTCCCCCCTTCTCTGGAACTTGGTCATAAATGATCTGTTGCTGAGGCTGAAGGATAGTGGCTTCAAGGTGGTTGCCTATGCGGATGACGTCGCTATTGGGGTTCGTGGAAAATACCCCGTGACACTTAACGAGCTTATTCAAAATGCTCTGGGCATTCTTTTATTATGGACCAATGGTTGTGGGCTAAATGTGAACCCACAGAAAACCGAATTGGTTCTCTTCTCTAGGAAATATAAAATTCCTCATGTCGATCCTCCTACTTTAAATGGTTTCAACTTGGCTTTTACAGGTGAAGCAAAGTTCTTGGGTCTCGTCTTGGACAGTAAATTAAACTGGAAACCGAATATTATGAAAAGGGTAAAGAAAGCTACGGTAGCGCTATACTCTTGCAAAAATGCAATTGGGAAAGGTTGGGGGCTGCAGCCCCACATGGTCCTTTGGCTATACACAGCAGTAGTTAGACCCATTCTTCTGTATGGGGTAACAGTCTGGTGGCCTGCTCTGGACAAAATTGTCAACCTAAAGTTGTTGACAAAAGTTCAGAGAACAATCTCTTTGTGGATCAGTGGTGCAATGAGGAGCACATCCACTCAGACACTGGAGACTCTGCTATTTCTAACTCCTCTAGATATCATGGGAAAACAGTGGGCAGCTAGCACTGCCATACGACTGAAATCCACGTTAATGTGGACCTGCAATAACACAGGGCACTCATCTATACTTTGTAACAAAGGGCTTCCCAAGACCACCGACTATACTGTCCCGTCACTATCTTTTGATAGAAAGTTCCGGACTATTATCCCATCTAGAGAGGACTGGATGATGGATGCAGTCTTGGAACCAGGTGTTTTGAACTTCTTCACTGATGGTTCAAAACGGGATAGAGAAGTAGGGGCTGGGGTGTTCTGCGAGGAACTCATATTAAACCTCTCCTTTCGTCTCCCTGACTACTGCAGCATTTTTCAAGCTGAGGTAACTGCGATAAAGGAAGTCGTGGACTGGTTGAGGTATAATGTAATATCGACTTGTGATATTCGCATATATACGGACAGTCAGGCTGCCATTAAAGCGCTTCAATCACACTTTCTCACGTCGAAAGTAGTCCAGAGCTGTCTCTCATCTCTTAACGAGATGACAGATCAATTCAACATCCATATCATATGGGTGCCAGGACATTTCGTTGGCACGGGGAACATTAAAGCCGATGAACTGGCTCGACGTGGTACAACGGACCACATTTCAAACAGCAAAAAGGATATTGAAATGCCTCTTGCGGTATGTAAACTGGTGCTTCAGGAGGAAGCCAGTAATTTGACGAATGACAGATGGTCAAATAGTACCTCATGCGTAATAACTCGGCAGATCTGGCCAAAGTTGAACTTGGCGAGATCCAAACAGCTGATCTCACTTCAGCGGAGTCAGATCAGTGTGGTTGTTGGAGTGATTACGGGGCACTGTCTCATAGGCAGACATGCGAGTAGACTTGGTTTCTTCTCACATGACTACTGTCGTAGTTGCGAGGACGAAGAGGAGGAAGAGACAGTACTTCATCTTCTTTGCACCTGTCCTCATCTGGCACGAAACAGACTGAATTTTCTAGGGGCACCCCTTTTCAACGACCTGGCGGAGCTCAGCGAGAAGGACGTCAGGAGTATCCAGCGCTTCATAGAAAGCTCAAAGTGGTTTCAATGAGTTGGAGGAAAAAATTTTAATTTGTGGTATGGCTACGGACCTTTTTGTGTCTATGCCTGGTCCTGGAGGACCGCCACCCAAACCTAACCTAACCTAACCTACTCAATAATTTTATAAAAATCGTGAGGGGTCGGTTTAATACTGTTACTAAAACTAAAAAAATAACAAATAAATGTTAAACTCTATTGAATTACATTTTAAATAATATTAAATATTAAAAATGTTTTGATAATACGTAATAATAATTCGTAAATATCACGTGGCAATATAAAATAGAAAAAGAAAAATCCCGGTGCCGCTGTTCGAAATGTGACAGTTCATTTTTGGTACGAACTAAGCAATATTAAAAATAAAAATGTCATCTAAATTGAAAAAAAACGCACAAATACCGTGATTTTATTTATCAAATTGTTTGGCAGAATTTAATGCATTTATAAATTATCGAAGTAGCAATTGTTCAAGTGTTAGTTAATTATTTAAATTGATATTATATGTGAATCAATTTGAGAGAAATTGTAAAATTTGTATTCAAGAACACAGAACGTAAACAAATAATCAAAAATACATCACTGTATTACCGCCATATTAATTTATGTGCGAGATCTGTCAAATTTCATTCATAGGTTCCAAGTTTTTTTTCCATTTATCAAAATTATCGTTGGAACTTAGGTAACCCACATTTGGATATCAAGTTCCACCGGTTTAGTATTTTTGTTTCACTTTTTATAGGAAATCTTATAATATGTATAATGGAACTCAAACTTGAACTCAGTTCCAAAAAAATGAATCATTTATTTGAAGTAGTGATACTTGGGTATTTATTCTAGAAAGAGGTACATATGACATAACGGTATAATGGTATGACGGTTGGATGGTAAGATGATATCATGGCCTGATAGTATGATGGTATGAATATGTGATGGTATGATTATATGATGGTATAAAGGTACGTATTACGGTGATATGATAGTATGAAGGTATACCATCTATAGTTCCATGGTACGATTGTATGTTGGTTTAATGGTATAGTGTCATGATGGTATGATGGTATAATGGTATGATGGATTGATTCTATGTTACTATTATGGTATGATAGTGAATACGGTTTGAATTGAAATTGAGTTGGATTCGAGTGAGAAGTTCGGTTAGGGGTTAATTTGGGGTCGAATTCAGAATTTAGTGAGAGGTTATATTGAATTGAGTTCATACAGGCATCTATAGCTTTCGAAATTCGAACCGAGTTGAGTTTTGAGATTAGGTTGGCCATTAAGTGGGGAGTTGAGCAGAGGGTTGATATTTGGTTCGAGCTAAGTTGAGTTGAAGTCGCGAGAGGGTTTAGTTAGCTTAGAGTTGGAGGTTGAACTGAAGATTGACTTAAGAGGTTTAGTTATGGATTGATTAGTGAGTTGAATTAATTTGGAGACCGAAGGTTTGATCATCTCATGAGGCTTCAGCTATTTTCTAATTCGAATCTAATTAGAAACTGGCATTATTTAAGTAAGAATATCTCCAAAGCACGGTTTTATTAATGAAAAATGGTGTTTATCAACAATCTTAAACGTCAACTTATCAGCAAGCTCAGTTAATTTTTTGCGCTAGGAGGAACCCGCATGATGCTTCAATCTTCAATAGAGAACTGTTTGTAGATCTGGCAACAAAATTAAAGTGATAGGGATAAAGGCCGATTTAGATGAAGAAAAATGTTTGCTCGACAAAATTTGTGCATGTCGGTTAGAACGGAACTCAATAAAAAAATAAACATTGGTTAAAAAGAGAAAGGATATGTAAACAAAAATGGCGATGCTATAATTCTTGGAGGCTGATAATTTGACGCCATATTTTTGATATTTATCGGCAGTGACATAAATTAAATTAATTGGGGTCAATTAATCAAAATAAACTAAATATGAAAGCTCTTAATTAAATTTTTGTATTTAAAAATTTTCAAAGATAAATGGTTATCATTCGACATGTCTTTTTGAAAATTTGGTTATTTTTGCCTCCCTAGTGAAAAAAAATGGTTTGAAACTACTAAAATCAAACTTACGCTTTGATCTAAAAAATACAAATTATTTAAGTATATTTTTAGTAGGTTATGGCAACATGTTGCAAACCAAAAGTATTAATAGTTATCAAGTAGTATATTCTTTGTTTATTTAATAATGAATCACAATGGCTTTTTTAGTATTTTATTAAATCAAAATAGTAGTTCAATTAATTAATAATACGTTATTAACAATTTCGTAGATGTTTTTTTGTATTCTAATGAATACTAATTCAAGTATATTAATGGTGAATTTTAAATAAAAAAAATACTAAAAATAACCTAAAACAATGATTTTTTATTTTACGTAATACATAACTCTATTCATGAAAAATTAAAAAATCAGGAGCACAAACCTGGAAATCCCAAACAAGTTTCCGCTTTCAAACTTAAATTTCGTAGTTGATTGCCTAAACAGTCTACATGGGACATTCTTCCGAAAACTGGAATTTGTACCTTGCCTGGAATAGAACTTATAGGACCTCAAGTTACTAAGCAATCGACTTACCCACCTTACTACTGAAACCGATAATCCAAGTATAAACTGATAATTATATATATTTAGGTTTCGAGCAATACATAATTTGTCTACAAGAAATTCAGAATATAGTGAGTGTTTAATTAGTGTTTACGTAAAGAATATGGACCCGCTAAAACCGGCGATTGAGAAACTTTTCATTGCGCCTTTAAAAATTATGCTTTAGACTTAATTGCTAAACGCAAACCGCGAGCATATTTGTAAACTAACATTTGCAGTTTCTGACAAATTTTAATTCTACAATGACAAAATTATCAAAAAATAATTCTAATTTGTAAAAGCCATCGACTTTAAAAAAGAATGTAAAATAATTAAATTTTCATTAATGAAAATTATTTCAATTGTTAATTTATTATTACGACTGCGACGTCGGAATTATCAAGCAATAAAGGCAGTTAAAAGAAACACAGCACAATACCATGCAAAATACGGCATGGTATTCCGTGCTGTATTATTTTACCCGCTAAAAACCGTGTGACTTGTAATTGTTCTGCAAAAGTTTTGTCAAAAGGTAGTTCAAGCGTATAGTATGGAATTCGAAATTCGAATTTACATAAAATAAATGTAATAACAAACAACAGCATTAACTAAATCAATTTAAGATTGCGATGTTATCAGTTGAAAGGGCATTCCTGAAGATTTTTGTTTGGAATTCGCTTTAAATAGTAGGTCAGTAAAATTGTTTGTCCTTTCGCCATCTTCAAAAGGTAATGATACACTAGCAAAATATTGGTTTTTGGTGTGAGTACTGAATTTAGGGACAAATATACGAAAGCACGACGTCAAAAAACAAAAAAATCACAAGAAGTTTTCAGCCGTCCTGTCATCACACATTCAATTTAACATTAAATGACTCAGCTTTACTAGATTTTTACTAATTTTAAAGTATTATTTACATATTTCAAATTAGGTACAATAACAGCTCCCTTGAATAAATTCAGTTTACTCTCCTATAAATTTTGATTTATTTCATTCAAAATTTCTTTGGTCAAGACATTGCTGCCTAATTATAACAAATTTTATTTACAACTACTAAGACACAAATTTAACGTAATACAGTAGAAAAAGTAGCGGCGATTGGTTCAATACAGCCACTAAACTTCTAAGAAAAATCATCAAGCATTTTTGGCATCGACCACATGCTTTCGTATATTTGGCCCTTATAATTGCTAAACATTTAGGGAAACGAAAAACTGCATTTCGTTTTTTTGCCATAACTCCCAAATTTTTGCTTTATTTTAAAACCTTCGGAACCATTCAACCATGATTCATTAAAAAATGTTCGAATTAGAAGATTAGAAGTTTTGAAATTGTTGCGCAAAAACTGTAAACAGTTTTTTTCCCATGGGGGTTTGCACTTTAATAAGGCAATACACCACCGTAATTATCATGGTACAGGCTCATGGTGCAAAATAATTTTACAAATATAAAGTTAAATTTTGTCGCACTCCGCATGGTAACTTTTTATCGCACTTGGGCAGTTGCCGGTCTTGGTACCATCAGTCAGTAATTTATTTTTTGCGCGACAAAGTGGTGTTTAGACGGCAAATTTAAAGTTAACCCTCTAATGCATGAATGTTTAATCATTTTCTATCAAAACTTTGACTTCAACTCGCAGATATTGAACAAATGTGCATATTATAACAACAAAAACCACCCCGTTATGACGAGAGTGGAATAACTCTATTGACAATTGTAAAAGTAAAGAAAGCGCCTCTCGAGGACAATAGTTAAAATGATGCACCTGATAAAATGATCACACATTTTGTGACACCTGATTTGTTACAAATGCGATGAAAGAAAATTTAGCAATGCGGTAATTAAAAATTGTTTTTATAGCCCAGAATTGGAATTATTTACAACAATTTCGAACGTCCAATTATCAGGTAGCTCAGTTTAAAAATATTCCACTAGGTGGAATCCGTGATGCTCCAATCGTCAATAGCAACAATTGCTCAAAAAAAAGAAAAAACAGCTTTGCAAAATTTTGCATGTTGATGTTGTCGTTCTTGTCATCCAATCGAAAATTGTAATGTACTAATCTCTTCTTTTTTTGCAAGGCAAATATTTTTCTACATCTAAATCGGCCTTTAACTGACGAATTTATTAAAAATGATATTCTTTTTGTAAAGTTCAGTTGTGTTGAATTAATATTTAATATTACCAGAGCCTTATTTGCGGGATTTGCTTTACGGTATCTACATAAATCGCGAATATTTTAAAATACTGAATCACTTTATTAGCATTAATGCTAGTTTATGCTTTGTTACTTACATGTACTTTAACAGTTCTCAACAGATTTTTTTTTTTAGATTTGACGTTAGCTGACAGGAGAAATTTTGTTTGTCTTAATTTTTCTGATAATAAAAATTGTATTTGTCTAATGCCCAAAAAATCAAAAACACATCAAAAACGCATTAAAAAGCACAAAAATCACAATTTTTTGCCTCTTTTTTTGATACACATTAAAACAGAAAAATAGACATTTTTTTATCAATTTGCACTACCACCAATAACGAAAAGAAATGTTAATTTTGTAGAAAAACTTTTAAAAACGACGTGTGTCAATTTAAACGTGTAGAATTGACATAATGAGCGTGAAAAAAATCAAAATAATCTAGGTTGCTTCGATGGAGTTGCTGAAATAAAACATATATGTAGGACTCTAGTTAAAATGTCCCAATGCTTGTTATTCGATACTGGTTTGCCTAATATGTTTTGGGATGAAACTGTTATGACGGCAAATTTCATACAAAATCGATTACTTGCATTAATGGTGTTTCCGTTACATAATAGATTTAAACGGTAATTTGCGCGGAGCCATTTATATGAAGCAGCCACCCGGATTTTTTGAAGAACAAAACCAAACAAAGTTTGTTTATTGAAACGGAAAATTGACAACGAAGGTTAGGTTAGGTTAGGTTTGGGTGGCGGTCCTCCAGGACCAGGCATAGACACAAAAAAGTCCGTAGCCATACCACAAATTAATAATTTTTTCTCCAACTCATTGAAACCACTTTGAGCTTGCTATGAAGCGCTGGATACTCCTGACGTCCTTCTCGCTGAGCTCCGCCAGGTCGTTGAAAAGGTGTGCCCCTAGAAAATTCAGTCTGTTTCGTGCCAGACGAGGACAGGTGCAAAGAAGATGAAGTACTGTCTCTTCCTCCTCTTCGTCCTCGCAACTACGACAATAGTCATGTGAGAAGAAACCAAGTCTACTTGCACCTCTGCCTATGAGACAGTGCCCCGTAATCACTCCAACAACCACACTGATCTGACTCCGCTGAAGTGAGATCAGCTGTTTGGATCTCGCCAAGTTCAACTTTGGCCAGATTTGCCGAGTTATTACGCATGAGGTACTATTTGACCATCTGTCATTCGTCAACTTACTGGCTTCCTCCTGAAGCAGCAGTTTACATACCGCAAGAGGAATTTCAATATCCTTTTTGCTGTTTGAAATGTGGTCCGTTGTACCACGTCGAGCCAGTTCATCGGCTTTCATGTTCCCCGTACTAACGAAATGTCCTGGCACCCATATGATATGGATGTTGAACTGATCTGTCATCTCGTTAAGAGATGAGAGACAGCTCTGGACTACTTTCGACGTGAGAAGGTGTGATTGAAGCGCTTTAATGGCTGCCTGACTGTCCGTATATATACGAATATCACTAGTCGATATTACATTATACCTCAACCAGTCCGCGACTTCCTTTATCGCAGTTACCTCAGCTTGAAAAATGCTGCAGTAGTCAGGGAGACGAAAGGAGAGGTTAAACATGAGTTCCTCGCAGAACACCCCAGCCCCTACTCCTCTATCCCGTTTTGAACCATCAGTGAAGAAGTTCAAAACTCCTGGTTCCAAAACTGTATCCCTCATCCAGTCCTCTCTAGATGGGATAGTAGTCCGGAACTTTCTATCAAAAGATAGTGACGGGACAGTATAGTCGGGACAGTATAGTTGACAACGAAACGCTTGAAAAAACAAATCACGAATAATGTCTGCATCATAACATTTTCTATACGTCAAACAAGTGAACATATAACCGGGTTTTCATGACCAATACAATGCACCCCTTAAAGATTTCTTTTACAATACATTTATAATACTATGTTCAAAAAATTTGTTTTGCCTTGAATCAATGAAAATGATTATGTTTGAATGTACTTATATAAAGTAAATATATGCAAGTCCAGTTATTACGTACTATAAAAATGTTGTTTATCCTTCTTTATTGCAGGATTGGTGCCTAATGGTATATATAGATATTATATAGACGGGCTTGTTGAGATGCCGATAATGCGATTACATCCTGTAATGGGTTTTTCTTCTTTCTTTTCATTGCAGAACTTTCCGAAGACTGGACTTTGGCAACTAGCTTAACGGACTTCACTAAAAACAGTGATAACATAGACGAATACGAGTCAATTTCATTTAATGTTAAGTATTTGGGAAATACCATCATCGGAGCGGCACATTCTGAAGAAAAAACGGCGGCTGCTGTGAAACAAGTGATACAAAAAACAAAATCAAATTTGAAAAAATTACAAACAGTTTCGCTGTATATATCGCCAAAGGGAATTGAAATATGTGACACAGTCACAGGTGAAACATTAATGCAAATTTCAATTTATAAGTACGAACATATGAAAACCAAATTATATAATTAGTTTAAAACCAAGTGTTATTTCATTTCTTTTTTAGAATTTCCTATTGTTCAGCTGATGCAGCCCACAATCGCGTATTTGCTTTTATAAATTCGGGAAATAAAAATCCAGATGCAGGCATCGATTCATTACCCCAAAGTGGTGGAGAAACAGATTCATCTAGTAGTCGAACATCGATTGATAATGCAGATCCAGATGGTTTGCTAGTATTGCACGCATTTCAATGTGCAAAACGTAAAGTGGCACAAAGTTTAACGTTGACGGTGGCCAAACATTTTGAAATGGCTTTTCAATTGTGGCAAATGGATAGAACAAGAAAAAAATTAAATAAATCAAATAAAAATAACGTAAACAGCAATAATCCAATTAATCATAGTAAAGATAATAATAATGCAAAAAGTGATAGTGATGATAGTAGCGTGAGAAATATATTAATTGACATCAATTCAGAGATAACATCAAATGTATGCACTAAAGATCAAAATTACTTCCAGAATACTTGGGTTTCGTTTGATGATGAACACAGGCTTGATGAGAATGTTTTAGAGAGTCTGCAATAAAGTTGATTAAAAAATTCAGTTGATTAATTCAGAAATTTAATACATTCACAAATGTAAACTACTTGTACATATGTTGATTCATTAGACGAATCAAAATTGTATATTATTTTGTAAATTTAATAAAAAATATATTTAAGAATTTTGTTTTTCACTAAAAATGTACAATTCGAACTGAAGAAGCACGTTATCAACAGCGGCGAGATACCTATGCCTATACGTAGGCTATGTTTCTCCTGGGTCTAGTCTGTAGCAACTTCCAATGTATAATTTAGCAAGAGAACGAGCGTTCGAATTTTAACTGGTAAATTAGACAAAACAGATTTGTTACAAAAGTATGTATAGTCGGATAGAAATGATTTCGGCTTTTTAGGGTATTCAATAGTGCTTATCGAATACCCAGGTACTTGATATTTTGGCGTCAAGAAAAGTATTAAAAATAGCAAAAAAACAAGATATTATCACGTTTACACCAGGATAGCGATTTTGGTCGCAAAATGAGGATTGAGAATTTTGTATATGAACACGGCGTATACTATACATTTTGCTATTGTATGCCATCCACGATTTTTATTGTATTAGTGTATTTTCTCATGATAGTAAGTATCAAAAATAAGTGAAACGGGTGAAATCGGTTCAAACTTTTGATGCTTATGGTTGCTTTAAATCATTTTTCTCCTTCTTCCAAGATGAGGAATTCATATTTTTGTGTCTATTGTTGTTGTAACCACTAATTGGATGCGGCACAAAACTAAATTACTATAGAAAACGACAACAAACTTAGTACAACTTTTTCATTATATGTACCACTCACTTGAATTGTATATACCTCTTACTCTAAAATCGTTCAAAAAATATTTAAAATCATTCATTTTTTAAACCATAACACCATGCTAGAAAATATTTAAATTATTTTTAAGTATTTTCCCCTTGAAATATTAAGTGCATCTCTGAAGTATGAACTATGAAAACCACAACAACTGAAAAATTCGATTAACAATGTTAGTCAAACGTAAATAAATAAAGTTTATTATTTCAAGATTTTGTTTTTGTTTATTATTTTTTGAAAAGTGTTTAATAAAAATAATTATTCTGTACGTAATATATCAATTGTTATTATTTTTAATATAATATCAATTAATTCAATTCACTCGTGTTGGAAAATAATAAATCTACTTAACTGCTGCCGCACGTGTGGTATTTGATTCATTAGTTTCTTGGGATATTTGAGAAAATTTTATTTGAACAAAACTTTTAATTATTGTTTTAGCCAATTTGCAAATATGATTGTTATCAATCTCCGTATCAAACTGATGATCGTGTAGTACTAAGCGAGCAAATTGTATATCATCGATGAACCCTAGAGATGAACTTGGCCGATTATCATATCTTATATTAGATGTTTCCTGCTCCAACTAAAAAATTATATCAATTATCTATACCATGTATCCATATATAACAATATTATAAAGAGAGCGTGTAAGTTTATTAGTTCGAAGTAATCTCAGAATCTGCTCATTGAATTTGGATGATTCATTCACCAATCGAAATTATATTCCCTCCTGATGGTTATAGACTAATTTTTTAAATGATCGGACCCCGAAATCATGGGGCCCTCATACAAATTGACGAAAATTTCATTATATATGCATACAAAAAAAATTGCATATTTTATATAGGAGTATAATGTAGCTTAACTGAAAAATGTCTGCTTCATATGCTTGAAGAGCTCGAGTTCGAATCTTGAACAAGAAATTTTTTTTTTTATTTTTTTTTCTGAAGTGATTTTTAATTTTTAGGGTTTTTTGATTTATACTACTTCCCAAGCTGCTCTAAAATAAATCTGGAAGGCTAAAAATTAATGTAGATGTAAAAGATAAAAATAACTTATTTTCATTTACTTTACTACCACGACTAACGTATAATAATATGTTCATTATATCTTTGTCTCATCACTTATTGTGATGTATGTAACTATAAGATAATGTAATATAGAACGCACCCTTGCTATAATATATTTGTATTGAAATGTAACCAACTTCAAGACAGAAAAGAAAATAGAGAGTTGAAATAAAGACGTGTAAACGGAAAGATGGTGTAAAACAACGATTGGCGACGAGAATAAAACAAAAATAGTGATTGTGGATTAGAAAAGAAATAAGTCAATATTTAAAGATTTTCTCACCGCAAATACGTAAGAATTTAATATTTGATAAAAATGGCGACGTCGGGCGTAGAAATAATACAAACGCAATTTAACGTGTTTAATCAAAGCAACCTTGATTATACAAGCCATAATCTAAAAAACGAAGCTTTTATAAGGGAATTAGAAACGAAGAAAAAACCAAAATTTTCATAGTAAAACACATAAAACATATGGGAAATCACTTTTTTTCCGAAGACAAATTTGTAAATGAAAACGTTGCAAATTCTTAATTATGATTTCTGAAATATTTTCATAAATGATTGAATTTCAACATATATAAATCTCGTTTAAGTAAATCGTTTTCATTTTCTTGTAATAATTGATTTATTTAAACCAAAATATAAAAAAAGTTCATAACAACAGCATTCTGGTCAAATTAAACAGAAAAGCTTCCTACAAATCGTGTGCATTAAGCCAATATACATAGATGGCAGTGGGCAGTAAACATTTTGAAAAACCGTACCGAAAATCGCCACTTGGGGAAATTTAAGTTCAAAAATTGTAGGAAAAGCAAAACAAATTCTCAAAATATTAAGAACGTGTCATAATTTTGTGATTAAACAATTTTTTTCGTATTTTTCTGTATAAATCTGAGACATCTAGCGCACACTAGTAAAACTAAAGATAAATGTAGCAAGTATTATTTTAATTCGTCAGAGCCAACTTTGATGTCTTTTTCAAAATGAAAGTTCGAAAAATCTATTTTAGAAATAATTTAATTTTAATATTCCTGCAATTAATATTTACTTAATACCAATAAACCCTTCCTGTATATTGTTGCTAAAGATATGTAGAACACTTTTGTATAAAAATTTTGTAACATTTTTGCTTTTTTCAATGAAAAACTTGAAGCTAAAAAACACCATTTTTACTATGGATTCCTATGGAAATTAGTGAAAAGTTATACCACTAAAAAAGCTTCTAAAAAATACGTCATAATGATTATGGCTCTATACTCTAGAAGGCTCTGGTTTAATCCTTCAAATGAAGAGTGGAAAATTTTTCAAGAAAAATTGGACTTTAACAAATCTCATTAAAGATGAAGATAGGAAAAGAAACGCATTAATAAATTATTTGGATACATGTGTCTACAAGTTGTTGAGATATTTGTGCTCACCAAAACTTCCTAAAGAAAAAACATATAAAGAGCTTTGCGTGATGTTAGATAAACACTATACACCAGCAATAGTGGTGTTTAAAGAGAGAATGGAATTTTTCACGGCAAAAAAAAAAAGATGGGGAAAGTGTGAATGATTCGTGTACAACATTTGGAACACAAAATAATTAAATAAATTAGTCACAAGTATTGAGGATTAAATTTTTGAGCGGTTGGTCGAGGAAGGTGAAATTTTAACGTTGACGAAAGCACTGGAAATTGCCATGCGGGTGGAGAAGAAAAATATCATTTCCAATGTCAACCTGATAATCAGAGAAACAAAAGCCCAAATAGGAATGGATTCAACAAAAGGTCATCAACACCAGGTAGAAATTCTAGCATCAAATGTTATCGTTGTGGTAGAACGAATCACACACACACACACACACGATAAATGTACATATATTTATTTCACTTTGTTGTAATTCGTGTAACAAAAAGGACATAGTTCCAGAATGTGTAGAAATTCGAAAGATAAGGTATATTTGATCGATCAAGACAGCACAAGTGAAATAAGTAAACATATGCCTAATTTAAGAAAATCGGAAAACAATGTATTATATAATTTAGATAATAAGAATAATATAGCTAAAGATAGACCTTTAACTATTACAGTCAATATAAATGAATTAGAATTAGAAATGCAAATTGACACAGGAGCTAGTTTATCAGTCATGTCAAAAACTTTATACGATGAATTATTTTCAAAATTGGTAATGTTTCAGGAGAATGTAATATTGCAAGGTTATTCAGGTGAAACTCTTAAAGTAGTTGGTTGTATCGAAACGAATGTAGGATTTAAAAATCAAAAGAGTATTATGAAATTTGTAATTGTTGAAAGTGGTGGTCCAGCCATATTAGGCCGGGATTTTTTAAGAATATGTATTTAATATCGGGTTGTCTAACATAAACAGCTTAGAACAGGGGCGTCCAAGCCAAATGAGTATTTTTGGCAAATTTTCAAAATAACTAGAGCATTAAAACTGCGATTAGAATAAAAAGCCAACTGGACAACGCGGTAATTATTTATGTATCCAGGGCGAAAGAATTTATCACTCCGGAATAGATGTGAAGATCACTGCAATAGTTGTTATACATTGCAGCATGCGGCCCGCGGGCCGCATGCCTCATATTGGAATAAAAATCGCGGTGGTCTTCACACTCACCCCAGAGTAATAAATTCTATGGCTATGGATACATAAATAGTTACCGCGTCGTCCAGTTGGCTTTTTATTCTAATCGCAGTTTTATTGCTCTAGTTGTTTTGAAAATTTGCCAAAAATACTCATTTGGCTTGGACGCCCCTGGTTTAGAACAACCAGTAGAATTGAAAATGATCTTAAATGCATATGAGGATTTGTTCAAAGATGGTTTGGGAAAGTTTAAGTTGAATAAGATTCATTTAGAAGTACAGGATGACGTTTGTCCAATTTTTTGCAAGCCTAGGCCAGTTCCATATGCTTCGAAGCAAAAGGTTGAGGAGGAAATTGATAGACTAGTTAAAGAAGATATTTTGGTACCGATAGAAACCTCAGCTTATGGTACTCCGTTAGTACCGATATTAAAGGCTGAAGGTAGGGTCAGAATATGCGGGGACTATAAGGTAACCGTAATAAGTTTATTAAGGATTTCAATCATCCACTCCTAAGGATTGAGGAAGTTGTCAATTCGTTGCGTGGAGGAAAAAAAATTTCCAAATTATGTGATACATATCTGTGCATTGTGCTGATAGTGCATTGCCCATTATAAATAATAATATAAGACCAAAAAGGAATTCAATAAAACCAGCTCGTTATCGGGACTAAAACAAATTACCAATGAATGAAATGAAACAATATTGATAATTGATTATTATTATTTTAGTTTGTAGTTGAATATGGATAATAAATATTTTGTTTTATTTTTATTGTTAGAGTAAGTAAGCTAAGAGTGTAAAAATAACTTGGCAGGGGGATGTGATGTATGTAACTATAAGATAATGTAATATAATAGAACGCACCCTTGCTATAATATAATTGTATTGAAATGTAACGAACTTCAAGAGAGAAAAGTAAATAGAGAGTTGAAATAAAGGCGTGTAAAAAGAAAGATGGTGTAAAACAACTAAATGGTGTTTTAATAAAAGAAAATCAATTAACATCGTAGTTAAAAACACAACACTTATATAATGATATCCATTATTCACTGCTAGTTTATCTAGTAGTCTCTTGCCATTTTCATTATTATTAAACTGTGACGTCAAAATGTCGACGAAAGGATTTGATTATAAAACATAATGATATTTGTCGGTCGTGGACAAAGTATCGTGTTCTACTCGCATATAATGGCTGTTATTCACTCAGATGATTTACGATACTCGCCCATCGGCTCGTGTCGGCAAACCTCATCTTCGTGAATAACAGCTATCATTATATGCTCGTTGAATAATATACTATTTGAGTGTTGAACAAACTGGTATTATGTATTTTGAATTTAAGTTTGTTTGCATCACATTACCCAAGAAATATTTTCAAAGATAAACGGACAATCATTTTAGATTTTATTGCAAGAAACAGCTAGAAAAAAAATTACCCGCAATGCTTATTCAAATTAGTAAGTCTACACAAAAAGATACACATCGGTACGGGATTTGGGAAACAGTCTTATTTACCTCTCTGAGAATCAAACACAAAAGTAAAATAAAGCTAAATACTTTTCATATAGAGAATTGTACTGTTAATATTTGAATAATACAGATGTTGCGAGCAGAGCCTTAAATAAGCTTAAACAGATGTCGCCAAACACATTTTAATTCTTCTTTTGCACAATCCGATTGTTTTTAAATTGTCAAATTTTTTAAAACATTTATTCGATTGTTTTATCATTCAGTTCAGTAAAAATCATATTTGAATCATTTTTTTCGTTTTGAAATAATTTTTAATTTATTTCGTTCGTTCGTATATTTTGTAAGTATTAATCTTCTACATGTTAGAAAATTTATTTTCAATAACTATTTGTATATATGTATATATGTACTTATTAAAAGAAAGTCACAGTTGAATAGAAATACCTCTGCTGCTAAGCAGATGAATTAAGATGTCTTAATGAAACTCATGAGAACGGGTAGTACGTTTTTCTCAAATGTACTCAGCGAATTCCTCTAGACTATCTAGTGATCTTTCTTCGAGTTAGAGAATCGAGTTCCGAACGGTCTGAAAGGCTTTCTAGACATAATGCTCACATGAAAGAAATTAGGTCTATAGCCCTGCAACGGAATGCAAAAATCATAAATGAAGTCGGATCGGCATTCCATTATAACCTAAGCTTCGAGTATTCTCGAGTATTCAAATGACATCCTTCGGCGCAAATGAGATTAGGGAAGGAAATTTCATACCTACGTTCAAGGTGCAAGGCCAAATATAAACCATCTCATCGGAAGTTTACTCTCTTCTATAGGCAACAGTCCTGAATATTTACAAATATATTTTCTTTCGCATCAAGACCAATTATCTGCTCGGGCAAATATAGTGCCTAATCTAAAAGTGGAATTGATCACACAACTACAAAAACACTACAACAAGTACAACCTTGAAAGAAATCCAGGGGCAGATAACTTAAAACTCATAATACATGCAGAACAGTGGCCGGCAAATGAATATAGAGGTCGCTACAATGCTCCAACTACTAGTACTAATGAAGTCGCTGTGATTTTAGTTGATGAAGATAAAGGACCAAGGGATATTGTGTTGCACTACCGTTACGGACAATTATCACGTTTATCGGAATTGACTGGGCGTTCCCCCCAGTGAAACACACCGAGCAGCGGCGGCGAGCAGCAGATTTAAATTTACCTTGATTTGCTTATGTATTCATAGATAGTCGTATGATAAACAAAATTATAAGCAATTTTTATAAAAACATTCAAATATTTGATAATTTTAATAGATAAATGTCGATTAAAAGAAAATCTATCACAATAGTGGAATATGTGGGACATGTCGCGCTGCTCTTGGTGTGTTTCAGCCTTTATACTACACAATACACATACATGTTTTGCGTTCGTTTTGATCGTAAGCGGTTCTCGTACTCTTTCTCCCGGATTTCCGTTCTATTTTTGGAATGGATAGGATGAGGTCAGATGGATGCACCTTTCGTAAGTCGGCATTTGTGTAAGTAACATTCGATTTGGTCGGATAGACGGTCGATCCGGTAACTCGGATCATCTGTAGCGACAGATCCTATCGTGGAGACCAGTGTATAATATCTTGACAATAATATTTTAATTTTTGTTTTTTGTTTTGATCTTTACAAATATAAACATACCTTAATATGTTTCTTGCCTGTGGCATTGACTTAACGACCTTAGACTATTTTAATCGTTCTATTATATGTATTGTCTAAGGTTATGACTTTACTGACTCTTTGATATTAAAAAATCGAACACGTTAGACCAGTTTTAATTTTTGATCGAAATAATAACAATTAATATACGAATGTTTAAACAACGCATTATCAATTCGTATTACCGACATAAGAAACATAAATAACTATTTGGCTTAAAAATTGCTCTTACGTAATTCAGACTAATTTCGCAGGGTTCTCTAGTTCAAAAATATTGATAATCTATTTTATAAATATTTGAAATAACTTACAACTTTTACCTAAAATATACTGTACTGTAATTAAAAAATGCCATTGAAAGACAAATATCAGAAAGCACCACCATTTTAATTGCTATTAGCCAATTATACTGCATAGTGGATACCAGAGTTTGATGGGATCGGGATGCTTGGTAAAGTATTTAAAAGTGACAACGAATTTCATACTATTTTTAGATGGCGGTGGTGAGACAACACTAGTGGATTATACAGGCACCGATTAGGCTGAACACTGTTTCTCTGTCATCAACTGAAGCAATTGCAGCGGAATTCAGAGCCTCATTGGATGGGTGTCGAGAAGCTTGCGTTTCTTCGAAATTTGTGCAAAATAAAATAATTCTGTTTTTGTTGAATTGTTAAAATGTTTTCGATTGAACAAAAAGCTTAACTCAGTACAAAAAATACTAAAGTCGATCATTTTCTACTATGTCGAGTTTAGTTTTGTTGCTTTGCATTGAGTTTAATATTTTTTAACTGATCTAAAACGACAATACGTCAATTTTGAAATTTCACTGTCTCAACTAAATTCAATAGTACGAGTTTCGGCTAACGGATATTTGCTTTTCAATAAGGTTTATTTCGGTATTTTGATAACATACGTATATTCAAATAAATCTGTACCCTGTCGTTATTGCACTGTTAAAATTGCAATTTTCTACCTATGGGGCGCGTACAAAAAGGCAAAACTGTTTATGTAAACAGACATAATAGTAGCTTTACACTATGTTAAAAAAGGGGCGATGATCCCAACTTAAGTTTAAGGGCTATATCTCAAAAACATGAATTTTTAGGATTTAGCTACCATTGAAACTTTTGATCAACAGGTCAAGAGCTATCAGAATCTAAAGTTTCAGAGAGTTTGACCGAGGGTCATTTTCCATACAAAAAGTGCAGGGTCCTCCTCTCATCATTTTCCGATTTTTTTGGCCAACATTCGGAAAAAGATTCATGTTTTCAGCTAAATGTCTGAAAAATACAAAAAATTTCGGATATAAAAATACTTGGGTTCTTTTATTTATTCGGAATATTCAGAATGTATTCTTTTTGTACTACATCGAAAGGTGGAATAAAAAGAATGATTCATTTGACGTTGTGTGTGATACTTCAATTGAAATGATTAAATTGAATTAAATTGTATAAATTATATAAAATGAAATTATTAATTATGATTCAATTAATTGTTTAAAGCGTAAACGATAAGTTTTGAGAAGAGCTATAACAATTCGAGCTATGGAAAATGTGCTCCGTTTATTCCAATCCTTTCCTGTTACATTACGTACGAAATATTACGAGGTGACGTCAGGGCCGTCTTAACCATTGTGCTAACTGTGCTAAGCACAGGGGCGCTAGCTTAAAATGGCGCCTTTCGTTTCCAAAACATAATGTAAAAAACTTCTAAAAACATATTTTACATGTTAAAAAAAAATTTCGAAAACATTTTTGGTTTTAATTTTAGTTATAGTTGGACATGTATTTCTATTGCAATGTCGCCCTTTTCACGTTTAATGTGATATATTTTCAACGTTTTAATATCGCTGCTTATGAAAAATCAACTATCGGTTATTTGACTATCTCTAGGTCGAATATCGACGGTTTAATTGTTTTTCGAACCCTGCGAATTGTCAAATTCAAGTAGAACTTAACCTAAAAAACATTCGTAATTGAAGGAGTGGATCAGTTTTGAATAAACATTCTTATTTATCTAATAGATCTGAAAACATTTTTTTTTTAGGGCGCCTTATAAATTAGCACAGGGGCGCATATTTTCATAAGACGGCCCTGGGTGACGTGATCAATATTCTATTCCTTCGTTTCTTTCTATGGAATGAATAAACGAAAACACCCATAAGTCGTCATGACATATGCGGAGATAGGCGAGGTAGATTACGTGATGTAATCTACGCGGTTGTCGACGCGTAGTCTATTAGGTAGATTACCTCGAGATTTTTTGCGTTTTTGGCGTCGACAACGTAGACAACGTCGACAACCTACGAAATGATTAATTTCCTCATTTATTTAGCCGGTCTGATCATATTGCTGTCTGTTAATAAATAAGTCATTGTCTAATTAACCTAGGGATCAAAAAAAGGTTACATTTTGATAATAAATCACATAAATTACTCATTGGTACATGAACTGACTAAGTGACTATCGTGAAAATTATTTTTCTATTGTTATAGAGATGGCACTAATATTTGATTTTATATGTTTTAAAATACATAGAAAAATATTTGTATTTCGTCTAAAATTAACGTAAAATTATCTAAGCTACTTTGAAATATATTGTATACTATGTATATTAATGGATTAACTACAATCTACGGAAACAGTTCAACATTAAACGACTGCAGGCATAAAAAAGTTGTCGACGTTGTCTACGAATAGTCGACGTTGTCGACTGTCGACGTTGTCTACGAGTTGTCAACGTTGTCGACGGTTGTCGACGCATTCACGTAAAAATTAGTAGTCGACGTGTAATTGCCCATCTCTGGACATGACATTCAAATTATTTGTACCAATTAATTGAGCGTAAATTAAATTGTTTTAAGGCTCAATTTCTTGTCATTTTATGTTGAATATTTTGACAATTAAAATGATATTTTCATTTTTATTACAAAATATGTACATATTTTTCTATTATTTTATTTTAGGCGAAAATAAAATAAAAATTGTGTAGGTATATTAAATTAATTAATTTTAAATTAATTTTATATGGCAACATTTTATTAATCGCAAATGGAACCATACTCAATTTTTTTCTTATTCTCTCTCACAAAGAGAATTCATAGGCAAAAAAAATTTCATGACGTCAGTTCAATTTTTTATTATGAGAAAAATATTTATTTTTTTCTTTAGCCGTTTTTGTTGTAACTGGAAAACCGCATCGGTTTTTATTTTATTAATATGTAATTATAAAGGTGCTTTCAAGAATTCAGTCGGCTGCGCAGCAATTGCAGTCAATAAAAACTGAAAAGCAGTCAAACTGCAATAGCTGCTGTCTGCATTTTAAAACGACCGACTGCGCAAATAAAAATTGACATAAACATTTTTTAACCAATAATTAATAATTACGTTATATTGTTGTCATAAAGATGAAAAATATTTCGGGAATAAATAATAATAGATCGAAATAATAATATACTACGTTTCCATGATGGAGTTAACTAGGATTAACGTGGATTATCTCATCATGGAAACATGTCGAGTTTAGGCTTTTCGTTAAGTTTCTTAATCCAACTTAACTCAACGAAAGTAAAAACAAATTAAAGATTTCCACCAAACAAATAAAATTTTCAGGGTGACTTTTAATTGTTATGAAATTTTAAATTATTCTAGAAATTATAATTTCATGGAAACGATATGGATAATCGCCGCCATGTTATTAACTCAACGAAACTCTTAATTCTGGTTAACTCTGTCATGGAAACGTAGCAATAGATCGATAATTTGATAGCTAAAATATGTCAGATTTTTTTAAGTGTTAAGGAAAAAAGACAGCAGTTTATATAAAAATATCTTAAAATGTTTGGAAATAACTTAATTTTAATAAAAATAACCACAAAAAAACTCAAACGGCACAAGATTAAACCTAAAGAATACGAATTTCCTTTTCCTTATGTTTTAATTTTTCACTGAATTTTCACAAAATATTACCGTCTTAGCTTAAAATGACATAAAATGCATACATTTCAATTATTAAAAAATATTTAATAAATGTCTGTAATATACAAATAAAATTGTATCTGTGCTACTTCATACAAAAGATCGTTTAATTTGATTTCCTTAATACAAAAAATCACAATGAAGTTGTCTACTATTCAGTCTTGACTGACTGCATCTATGTAGTTAATATAAAACGACTGCAAAAACTGCATGCCGGCTGCGTTTGTGAATGTAACTTTTGAACGACCAACTGCGCTGCTTTTGCTGCAAAACTTAATTTTTGAACGAAGTACTGCACAAACTGCGCAGTCGACTGAATTTTTGAATGCACCCAATGTTGACACTAAATTCGTCGAAGCCGTAACAAAGCCGTAGGTGAGCTGTAGTTTAATAAACTAAGAATTATCGTTGTACGTCTAGTAAATAAGAATTTTCGTTTATGCAAACAACATGAAATCAATATAAAAATCGTTTCTAAAGTTAAATGTACCGTAATAAATTATTATTTTTGGCTAAAGCTGAATTCACCAGATTTGTCCATTGAGCTCGTCAAGAAAATGATAACTTGACGGAGTTAAAAACCTAGTTAAAAATATGTTATCTCGCTTTTTTTTAGAAATTTCAGAATTAGCAAAACCTAAAATAAGAATGGCAAAAGAAAAAACAATGTTGGTATGCCTGAAATTTTGTGTCCAGCGAGATAACCTATTTTTAACTCGGTTTTTAACTCCGTCAAGTTGTCATTTTCTTGGCGAGCTCAATGGACAAATCTGGTGAATTCAGCTTTAAACACAGAAAACAAGATATCATATACTATGTTTCCATGCAGAGTTCAACCTAGGTTGAACCTAGGTTAGCGTTCATGGAAACGGGGTTGAGTTGGATTTTCGTTGATTTAATTTGAACTCAACGAAAATACCTGAGTTGAGTAGAGTTGAAATTCAAAATGGCGCGGCGAATAAATATTAAGAATTTTTATTATTAACACTATAAAAAAATATTACAATACTTAAATACTACAAAAAAAATATTGACAAAAAATTATGGATGCAATAAAAAAGGCCTAAATGTATATAATATAACGGGCTGTCAAAAACTTTCAACTCAACCTGACTCAATTTCATGGAAACGATCGACGCCATTTTCAAATTTAACGAAAACCTAATTTCAATCCAACCTAACTCAACCTCGTTCATGGAAACATAGTAATAAAGACGCTTCAGTACGCCTTCGGCTGTAAATTGAGGAAAAAGGTCAATATGTATTTTAATCATCAATATAAAACATCAAATCTTTCATATAGTATGCGCTAAGCTTTACATTTTGTATATTGTGCTGTCAAATTTTCGATAGCGTAGCACTATTCTATCAGAAAAGTTTAGTTTTTTGTTTTATTATTCTTTAAAAAATCAATAAGTAAACTTTACTATCACATTAAACAACAATGTAATTTACGGTGATAGTGGAGAATATAATTCGCTTATTCTGCATTCTAAATACAATGTAATTAGCGCAAATTACTTTTTCTAACCTAACATTCCTATTGTGGTACTTAACAATTTTGATTTTGTAAACAACAAAATATTTTTGTAGTTACGAAAATGAAAACAAGAGTCCATCATACAAATTCAACAAATATACAAATAATAAAAGAAGAGACATATAACCAGCATATTCATCAATATGCTGAGAGTGAAGCGATGCCAAATCAGGAATTTGATAGTTCCAGTGAGGAAATGTACGATGATTCAAATTCCGATAAAGTAAATATAAAATCAGAGTTTGCTGCGGAAGAATGTATACCCGATGATGGCTTAGATTTGTATGAAGAACAAACTGTTGAAAGTTCATACAGTGGATTGACGGATTATAATATATTGAAAGACCTTGTGGCCCAATCAGTGAAAAATGAAGGAGAATTAATAATTAATACAAATTTTAATGTAGAAGTAGAGAAATTACATGAAGTATGTGGTTGAAATTTACTCTGAGAATTACTACGTAAGTTTTCTATTTTAGGAAGAAGTAAATGAAGGCAATCTAATTAAACATGAGTATGACGAAGTGGATCCGAATGAATATGAAGTGGAACATCAGATTCAAACGATAGTATATGAAGAGCATGCTGTGAGTTTTTTATTTATCATTTTAAGTTAACTGGTGGTTTAAGCAGGTTCACTGCGAAAGTACGTTTCGATTCAAGTGGAGTTTAATTTCAATTTAAAACAACCACTCTAATCAAACAAACAACTAAACAGACATTTTTGGGGACAACTTTACCTTTTGACCGCGATACGATAGTCCCTTGTTCTTACATTGTAAAGGCAAAAAGAAAGTGAAATCATAAGTTATAAAATAAAATGTACAAAAACAATACTGATAAACCCTAAAAAAAAATGGTGCGCAGTGAAATGCGTACGATGCGGTCAAAAGATAAAGTTTATCCTTAATGTTTATGTAATTATATTTATAAAAATTACTATGGTGGGGACAAAATTGTGAGAATTTATGTTCTACACAATCTGTATAATATCTTCTTGTTAGGCCAAAGCTCCGTTCGACGAAATTTTGCTGTATACTGCACCAAGTACTCCGAATTTGTCAGTGCGGATGTAACAGTAAGTTAGATAATTGTTTTTTATACTCAAAAATATTATGTCGTAAAAAAGGATAAAATGTATATTACAAGAATTACATATGTGAAAATCCTGAAAGATTACTCCATTACTAAGGAACCTCAACTGAAACGGAAATTTTGAATTTACTAAAACAAGATCCTAACAAAACCAAATTATAGGGGAAATATTTAAACCTATATTGTACACCCCATTTTTGATAATTTTCCGTGTCAACTCCTAACGAGTTTTTGGATTTTCATTCAACGACTGGGCGAACCCAGCGGTCTCTGCTCTCAATAAAAAAGTACACCTAATGTTTCAAAAATGTATTAAGGCTGTTTTCCAAACGATACTTATTTGATACTTAGGCTGTGTTTCAATCGGGTAAAAAGTTAAATTTTTTAACTGTGGTAAAAAATATTAAATTTTCCTCACTTTTTAATCGGTTTGGTGTTTCAAATGAAACTGGTTAAAATTGTGACGTTTATCAGAGCATTCATATGCTCTGTATGTCTTTTATTTTTGTTTTGCGAAGAGAAAAACAAAATACAAGCTACAAATTTTTAACTGGTCTGTGACCAGTTAAAATTTTTGTGGTGAATAAAATGCCAAAAATTTAACTTTTTAACTTTTTATGCGGTTTTTTATTCGTTTGAAACACAGCCTAATTGACTTATTTTGCCGCCATTTTAAATAAGTAAGTAAAGTCATTCCAATTGATTTAGCTTACACAGCATTCACAATGCAAAACTTTTTACTTTTGACTTACAGGTTTGTATGAATTTTCAACATAACGAGCAAACATTTTTATTCGTCAAGTTGGAAATTCATACAAACCTGGAAGGCAAAAGTAAAAAATTTTTCATTGTGAATGCTGTGTTACTTATTTTGACAGCTGCATCAAAAGAACAAAAATGCGCAATATTTACTGCACAGCGATTTTTTTTTTTTTTAATTTATTATTATTAAATTTATTATTCTTTGGATAATTTTATTTTAATTATATGTATTTTAAATTTATGTTATTTGTGTTTCTGGTTTTTACAATATACATATGTACATACATTATATTTGTATTAATTAAAATATAAACATAAACCAACACCTTAACCCTTTCACTCGTACTGTACACATTTGCGTACATCACTTTAAACCTAATTTTTGGGATTCAAATGCACTAATAATGGATTTTTAAGTGTTATTATGTTGTCTCTTAGTCTTAAGCTACCTAAAAAGGATATTTAGCGCGAAAAATATTATAAAATTTCAGAAATACTCAGTTAAACAAAATAACAGGCGCTTTAAAATAAATGATGAATCAAAGGGTTAAAGTATTTTTTTGACATTACAAATTAGATTTTTTGGTAAGAAAGAGATAGAAAATAAGTTACCTCGCCAAGTTACTTATTTGAATTAAGGGCGCTACACACCATCCAATTTGGTTGGATGGTTGGTCCAATTTGGTTGGGTCGGATGTAAAATTGGATCGTGTGTATGCATGTCGGTCCGATAAAATTAAGTTGGATGCGTTGGATGGAAATTCCATCCAACCGACCAACCAACCAACCAAGTTGGATGGTGTGTATGGTTGTCGGACGATATTTCATCATTTATGTTATGAATTTCATAGGGTAAACAACAAAACAACAGAAAAGAAATGAAAAAATTTTAAATTTTTTTTATAGAAAAAGAGGATATTTATGGATTCTCTCTATGTACGTATTTCGTTTTTTTTAATGCATTTACGAGTAAATACGAGTATGTACAGCTATTTTGTAGAAGTAAAAATAAATTTATTTTAATTGTGTATTTGATAGTGTTACAATTACGATCTTCTCAACAAAAATTATCTAAAAAAGTATTAATAATGACGGAAAGGGAAATATTAATTGAAATCTTAGATTTATATAAAGAATTTAGTTGTTTATGGGATAATTCGAGTAGTTTGCATAGTAATCGAGACGCTCGAAACAAAGCACTTCAAACTCTCACTGATAAATATAAGAAAATAGATAGTGAAGCAACGGTCGCCACAGTGAAGAAGAGGCTGGATAATATGAGAACCGCTTACAAAAGAGAGTCAAAAAAAGTAACAAACATTACATTTTTATTGTATTTGGCCCATAATTTCCTTTTGTTTGTATTAACTGTTAGTGACGTTACTAAAAGTGCCACCCCAACTTTTTGTTTTCTCGTCAAAACCATTATAATGATTAAATATGTATGTATTTTATATAAATCTAATTTCAAATAAAATATTAAATAATTAAAACTTCCACAACGCACCACAACTCAAGGAAAGACGCACAAATAAAAAAACGAAACAACAACAAAATTCAAAAAATCGGATGGTAAGTTGGATCGTCTGTAGACAACATCCAATTTGGTCGGGCCGACCGTCGGTCCAACCAAATTGGATGGTGTGTAGCGTCTTTTAGACAGGTTCCACAAATAAGTATCCGTTTGGAATACAGCCTAAGTACGCTGGATGAAATTTATATCTATGTACAATAGGGTGGCAGCAAAAACCGAAAAATGAGCTAACTCGGGAGCCTTTTGTTTTTTTGTGTAATTATTATGTTGAAATAACCCCTTTAAAATATTAGCCAAATCCGATGAAGTTTAGAGGTGCCGCCCGGCGGATTTCTGATTTTTCGGCCAATTTTGGATATTGTGCTGGTTTATACTCCATAACTGGAAAACTAAGAGAGATAGAACAATAATCTATTTTGCGCGGGAAATCTTACGAAATTTCCAATAATATAATCTATATTACTATTATTTTTATTTTGAATAATATGTATAGTGAAAATAATATCTCAGCGAAACTCATTTTTACATCGTTGTGCGCAGCCAACAGTGAAGTAGTTAAAATAAATTAAAAATTCAAAGAAGGGTCGGCTGAGTAATGGTTTTAAAAACAAAAAAAACTATAAATAAAGATATGTGAAATTTGATTCCATTACATAATGTAATTTATATTGGAAAATATTAAAAATTCTCATTATTTTATAGGTAAATTCTAAAATAACATGCGTAATTAGAAAAATATAAAAAATATTAACAACACCACTGGATATGTAACGTTATACCCATTTAAGGTACGAACTAGGCATATTTAAAAAGAAATGTCATTTTTCGTGTTAAAGCAAAACAACAAAAAAAAACTCGATTTTAAATTTCAATTTGTTTGAGGCAAGCTAATGACATTAAAATTATCTTAAATGTTATCAAAAGTTCTAGTGCTAGTGTGTTATCTAACTTAAAATTACATTAATTATTATGAATTAATTTGAGGAAAAACATAATTCAAAATAGACAAGTTCTAACCTCAAAATGTAAACAAATTAGCCTAAATACATCGCTGTGTTTACACCATTTGTTTTGATGCGCGAGAGCTGTCAGAATTTCGCTGAGATATTATTTTCACTATACATATTTAAACGAACATTACAGTGTGAATTTTCAAATTTGCTGAACAAAATTACACCAAAAATCGTAGCAGATCATCTGGAAAATGGTCGAAACGTAAAAAGAGCAACCTAGTCTTAAGCCAAATTGAATTACAAAACTTTTTTGTTTTAGGTAATATTTTTTTTTGGTTTTCTAACAAATTTTTGAGAAAACCGCAAAATCATAATTTCAAAACTAAGTGTAAAAGTTTTTCATGCAATCAATTTCTTTGTTTAGATTTTTTTCAATGACATGGAATGGCAATGTGGTATTTTTTACTTTGTTTGAAATCGATATGGTTTCAATCATTAAAATTAATCTAATTAAAAGTGGATAAATTTAGTTTTTATTTTAATCGCTTCCTTATTAAACATTGTAAAGTCATATCCATATCAATTTGCACGGTCCAGCGTTAGAATATTTGTATAACAGCCAGTGATGGAAAACGTTACGTTTAACACATTAAGATAAAGTTATCATAACGTTATGTGTAACGTTACCATAATGTTATGTGTAACATTTAAGAAGAGGAGAAATTGTTATCAATATCATATTTATCAATCTGGAATACACCAGAATAATTCAAAAAAAAAAAAAAAGTTTGAACATAGTAACCGCTATGCCTTAAATACACTAACATTGAAATTGTTAAAAGTTTAGAAAGGGGAATGTAAAAATTCGCTAATACTACAAGTGCACGGTTGATTCCTATATATAGGAAAAAATCAGTGTAATAAATTAGCAGTTCAGTCGCTATAGCCTGATGAGATGTACTGAAAAATGATTTATTTTTCACATGCTCGCAGATCGAAACTGAATTGCAAACTCTTAACAGTTTCTCCTCTTATATTTATCAATCTGGAATACACCAGAATAATTAAAAAAAAAAAAAAGTTTGAACGTTATGTGTAACGTTATAAATTTTTAATATTTTTGTGTAGCCGACGAATTATGTAACGTTTTGACACAAAAATGTTATGACATGAAAAAAAAAAAAAAAAAAAATTATAATAAATTATTATAATTAATAACATAACGTTATATGTGACTGTTATTACATCTAGGAGGGAGAGCAATGAGCCCAGATAGTATGTATCACGTACTGGTCGGCAGTATTATCATGTTCATTAAGAGCTTGAATATTGGCTGGACGGATAATTAAAACATCTAGGAGGGAGAGCAATGAGCCCAGATAGTATGTATCACATACCGTTAGGCAGTATTATCAGGTTCATTAAGAGCCTGAATATTGACTCGACGGATAATTAAGTAGGGCTTATGCACAAAAGATCTTTTAGGTCGCAGTGCGGGGTGGCTTGAGCCCCCACATGGCCCTCAAGTAATAATAATAATGTGACTGTAAGTGTAACGTTACACAAATAACGTTTTCCATCACTGATAACAGCAGAATATTTTATCAAGATTTTAATTATACTCCTGTTATTTCTCAGAGGAACTTCGACGCAAAATGGTAAATTTTCTGGTTATACTTAAATAAAGAAACTTTAAAAGTTTAATAAAATTTGTTTTACCTAGCTTTTACACCAAATAAACTTTTTATTTGATAAACATTTTTACTATTCAGAAATCATATTTAAGCTACTTATAAAATATATCTAGAATTTTTTTTGAAAATTTTGATCTAAATCAAACCATATAAAATTAACAAAAATTAAAATCCATGGAATTTGAGAATTTTGCTTCGAGTTTATTTTACTTCAATAACTTCTATAAAGAATTAACTTAATCGAACAAAAAAGTTTATTAAATAAGCAACATTTTAAATTTTTTTTATTGTGACGTTTGGCGGTCGTTAAACTAGTTTTAACCTTAAAATTTGTTGGAAAAAAAAAAATATTAATACGAAAAAGTTGTGTAATTAAATTTACCTTACGTTTATGGTATTCTTTTTATTTTTCAACCATTTTCCGATGATTGGCTACGATTTTTGGCGCAATTTCGCTCAGTGATTTTGAAAATTCACGTTTTAGTGTTGGTTTAAATACATGTTAATAAAAATAAATATAATAATAATATACGTTAAATTATCACAAATTTCAAAAACTTTCCAGCGCCGAATAGATTATTTTTCTATCACTTTTAGTTTCCCAAATATGGAGTATAAAGGAACGCCATGTTCAAAATTGGACGAAAAATGAGAAAACGGCCGGGCGGCACCTCTAAACATCATCCGATTGAGCTAATTTTTTGTATGGATTATTTTAACATAATAATGAACCAAAAAAACAAAAGGCTCCTGATCTAGCTCAATGTTGAGTTTTTCCATGCAAAATATTGTCACCCTAATGTACAACATTGGTTCATAACTTGGATAATTTAACTTGTGCCTCAATTTCGTTGCGAATCAAATGTAGTCTTACTTTGGGAATTTTACAACAACAATGCCGTATATTTTCATTCCGGAATGAATAATTTCATTCCGCGTCGAAAGAAAATTTAGTAAATCGGTAATTAAAAATTGTTTTTATAGTCCAAAATCGGAATTATTTACAATTATTAGCAATCCGGTAATTAAAAATTGTGTTTACAGTTCAAAATTAGAATTGTTTACAATAATTTCGAACGTCAAATTATCAGGTAGCTCAGTTTAAAAATTTTCTACTAGGTGGAATTGGTGATGCTCCAATCGTCAATACAAATGTAGTCTTACTTTGGCAATTTTACAACAACAATGCCGTGTATTTTCATTCCGGAATGAAGAGATTCATTCCGCTGAAAAGAAGGAATAGCAAAATTCTCTTCTCGTAGTTGTAGTGTTTACCACTAGAGTACATATACACTCCTTGTCACTAGGTGGTGAACGTGGTTAAGGCCACGTTAAATTTTTATATTTTTGCTAGTTCACGAGTTCCAAAAATTTTCAAAACTTAAAATATATATTCTTATAAACTAAACAGGTTATACACAAGTCAAAAATTAAAAACTATTTGAGAGTAGAAAAAAATATGAGCAAAAATACCGGATTTACATTTTCAGTAGGTTAAGGTCACATGAAAATTCAAATTATCAGTTCATTTTAAAAATAAATGTATTGAAAAAAAAATCGGAATAATGGTTTTAATAGTGAGTATTTCCACCATTATAACTTCAAAAATCTTGTTCAAGAGTGAGTTTTACAGTGATTGGATACAGTCTTGGCTCATTTCACTCCATGCAATTTTTATGGCAATGGTAACTACAAGCTCGCTTGGTGTTTCAAATTGGAGTCCTCATACATAAACCTTCCTCGACACTCGATGATATTGAGATCGGGTGAATAAGGCAGACAGGCAAGAAGTAGATATTGTCAGGTCTAATCCAATCTTTCACTACCTAGTATTGTGTATGGGGGCGTTGTCTTGTTGAAATATGAATAACTGAGGTCCATATTTCTCATGTAGTGACGGAAAAACATTTTGTAATAAAGTTTTGTAAGTTTCAATGTTCTTGGTAATACTTCTGAACTCCAAATCTATAGTACCATAGTAAGTAATAACACTTCAAACCATAATACCAGATGTACGGCTATGGCGGCGTACAAAATGATCTCTTCTTTACGGAAATCGTGAAAGTAATATTTGTATTCATCAGGCCCATCCAGGTTGAATTTTTTTTTCGTCCGAAAAAACACGTTCTGCCATTCATTATTCCAGGTCATGTGAGTACGTGCAAAATCAAAGCGTTTCTTTTTATTTATTGTCAAAACCCGACTTTTGCTTAAATTTACGACGCACTAGATGATCACTGTAGCGAATACTCGCCAGACAGTTGTAACACTAGCTGCAACTTCAGTTTAAGGCTTGATTTTATAAACAGAAAGACCAAAATTAAAAGCCTTACGAAGAAATACAGAGCATTCACAATGCAAAAACTTTTTACTTTTTACTTACAGGTTTGTATGAATTTCCAACTTGACGAACAAAAATTTTTTCTCGTTATGTTGGAAATTCATACAAACCTGTAAGTTAAAAGTAAAAAGTTTTTGCATTGTGAATGCTGTGTTAACCGCCGTTTTCTTTTCGGTGTAGCCAAAGAAGTACAGCCTTTCTGCCTGGCACTGTAGTTTTCGATATCCGCGAAGTAATTATTAATCACAGTATTACTTCGGTTAATTTTTTCGGCAATTTTTCTGCTTGAAGACCCTTGCTCACTATAAAAATCAATTTTGGCTGTTTCAACTTCACTGAGGGTCTTAACTATTGGCATTTTAATTCAAAATTCAATTAGTAATTTTAATATTAATATAATAAACGTAAATAGTTTTTAAAAATACTTAAATTTATTGACTAATCAAGTATAAACTTAAATGGCCTTATCCTACTGAAACACTAAAAATTCATAAGTTTTACATTAGTATTTGAAATAAATGAATAAAGTAACGGTAAATCCCGTTTAAAATTAATTTTTTATGTAATTTTGTTTAATTATACATAATACTTGAACTTTTACTTCCAACTAATCTCAACATGTTGTTCTAACACACAAAAAATTGAAAGGAAACTGAAAATTTATGGTGGCCTTAACCAAGTGAAACGGAGTGTATTAGATATACATATTTAGTTTTATGAGTTGGTATTACATGACAATTTTCAATTTTTTGATAAATCAGAATATTAAATTTTATTAATTATCATTTGGAATAATTATACCTTATTCAATAATTTGATATCATTATTTTATATTTGTTAAAATTCTAAATAATAAATTATATTTTAGAGCTTGGTACCAACTGTTGAAAGTAAAAAAAAAAAATATTCTGAAGAAGAATTGCTCTTACTTTGGGCAAAATTTCATTCCTATCCGGATAAGAATAACTTTTACCAAATTAATGCCGTTTTACTTTGGTAAAAGTTATTCCTATTGACGGTGTTTACACTAGGCATTTTATTCCTGGATTTTTTTCTTTTTTCATACAAAACCGGTTTTGTGTGATTTTATTTTTGGGTTTTTTTTACACCAAAATTTTGTTGGTTTCTTTAGATTCTTCGCACTAACACAAACAAAAAGCAGCAAAATATTCTTTTCTGTTTGAAGAACAAATACGAAATGATAATATTTTTTACACGATTTTGTTGCCGAAGAATCCGGAATAAAATGCCTAATGTGAACACCCCCATCCGGATAGGAATACAATTTTGCCCAAAGTAAGAGCAATTCTTCTTCAGAATAATTTTTTTTTTACTTTCAACAGTTGGTACCAAGCTCTAAAATATAATTTATTATTTAGAATTTTAGCAAATATAAAATAGTGTTGACAAATTATTGAATAAAGTATAATAATTCCAAATGATAATTAACAAAATTTAAAATTCTGATTTATCGAAAAATTGAAAATTGTTATTTAATACCAACTCATAAAACTAAATATATGTAATATATTTGCTCTAGTGGTAAACACTAAAACTACTTGAAGAAGAGAATTTTTCAATAAGATTCTTTCGGCTTTTTATAGACACAATATATTAATAATAATGGCATTCACAACATTTTCGACTTGTCAATCAGAAAAATGAATAGGCCAGTCATTTATAATATATCTACCAAAAAAAGTAGAAATATCAAAATCCCCCCCGTACTTTAACCCCAGAGTTAATACAAAATGTATTTTGACTCTAAAAAAGAAAACCTTTCCTTGCGTTTTCGTGGGTAGTTTGGTTTCGTACTGATAATCTCAAAACAAAAAGTTCGATCTACTCATCAGGTAGCTACGACCAAACTACAAAAATACAGAGAATTTTTCTATACCTACTTCTCAGCGGAATGAAACTCTTCATTCCGGAATGAAAATACACGGCATTGTGGTTGTAAAATTGCCAAAGTAAAACGGCAGTAGTCTTACTTTGGGAATTTTACAACAACAATGCCGTATATTTAAATTCCGGAATGAATAATTTTGTTCCACTGAGAAGTAGGTGAAATTCTCTTCTTCACATAGGTGGTGTTTACCACTAGAATAAATACATATACTAATTGTATTTAGTTTTATGAGTTGGTATTAAATAATAATTATCAATTTTACGTTAAATCAGAATTTTAGATTTTGTAAATTATCATTTGGAATTATTATTCTTTATTCAATAATTTGTTGACACTACATATTTTATATTTGTTAAAATTCTAAGGCTGTTTTCCAAACGATAATTATTTGATACTTAAAAGCGTGAAACACACCGAGCAGCTGCAGCAGATTTAAATATTAATTAATTTACCTATTTAACAAATTCAAATCGTAGTTTGAACATAAATATAAGCATTTTTGAAGAAAACATTCAATTATTTTGAATTTTTAATAGAAAGCTTTCAATTAAAAATATTGTATTAAATTGACGATTGTAAATGTAGAGAAAGCACTACCTGTCGGAATAAAATAAAACTGAAGCGACCATACAAAAACTAGCATCAGCGCTCGCAGAACGACTAAAATATGGTATAGCGGAAATTTTTTGAAGTGAAGTGGCTATATACATTATGTTGTCTAAAACCACGGCTCCAATCGTCAATGATGTTGGTTCTGCTGTCGCGTCAACAGGTTCCACATCTAGCAGCAAAAAAAAAAATGCTGTTTGCTGCTAAACATAATCTCAATAAATTTGACGTGTTGTTTAGTTTCTATTATATTCTTCTGGACCTATTTGTTTTGAAATAAAATATTTTAAAAAATAAACGTTCTTCACAAAATATAGTACTAAAGATTCGCATAATACAAAAAACATCAGCCGATAGTGTGGATTGTTTGGGACATGTCGCGCTGCTCTTGGTGGGTTTCAGCCTTTATTGACTTATTTGGCCGCCATTTTAAATAAGTAAGTGGAGTCATTCCAATTGATTTAGCTTACTTATTTTGACGACTGCATCAAAAGAACAAAAATGCGCTATATTTTTTTTTTGTATACATTTATTAATCTTGGGATAATTTTATTTTAATTATCTGTATTTTAATTTTATGTTATTAGTAGTTTTTATAAATAATAATTAAAATATGTCTAAACATAAACCAACACCAGAAACAATTTTTTTGACATTACAAATTAGATTTTTTGGTAAGAAAGAGATAGAAAATAAGTCACCTCGTCAGGTTACTTATTTGAATTAGACAGGTTCCACAAATAAGTATCCGTTTGGAAAACAGCCTAAGGCTGTTTTCCAAACGATACTTATTTGATACTTATTGACTTATTTGGCCGTCATTTTAAATAAGTAAGTAAAGTCATTCCAATTGATTTAGCTTACTTATTTTGACAGCTGCATCAAAAGAAGAAAAATGCGCAAAATTTACTGCACAGCGTTTTTTTTTTTTTTAATTTATTATTATAAAATTTATTATTCTTGGGATAATTTTATTTTAATTATATGTATTTTAAATTTATGTTATTTGTGTTTGTGGTTTTTACATATCCATACATTATATTTGTATTAATTAAAATATAAACATAAACCAACACCTTAACCCTTTCACTCGTACTGTACACAATTGCGTACATCACTTTAAACCTAATTTTTGGGATTCAATGCACTAATAATGGATTTTTAAGTGTTATTATGTTGGCTCTTAGTCTTAAGCTACCAAAAAAGGATATTTAGCATGAAAAATATTATAAAATTTCAGAAATACTCAGTTAAGCAAAATAACAGGCGCTTTAAAATAAATGACGAATCAAAGGGTTAAAGTATTTTTTTGACATTACAAATTAGATTTTTTGGTAAGAAAGAGATAGAAAATAAGTTACCTCGCCAAGTTACTTATTTGAATTAGACAGGTTCCACAAATAAGTATCCGTTTGGAATACAGCCTAAATAATGAATTATATTTTAGAGATTAGTGCCAACTGTTGAAAGTAAAAAAAAAAATTATTCTTTGCTCTTACTTTCGGCACAATTTCATTCCTAGCCGAATAGGAATAACCTTACCAAAGTAAGACGGCTATTTGCCGTCTTACTTTGGGAAAAGTTATTCCTATCCGGATAGGAATGAAATTTTGCCTAAAGTAGGGCCAAGAATAATTGTTTTTTTACTTTCAACAGCTGGTACCAAGCTCTAAAATATAATTCATTATTTATGCTGTTTTCCAAACGGATACTTATTTGTGGAACCTAACTTATTTATGTCGTGTTCTTTTCGTTTTTTCAAATCAATACGAATTTTGTGGGTGAAAAGTACATGAAACAAAATTGACGAAGTTTTGTGTTTGTATTGGTTACTTGATTGACATTTCTAAACGTCAAACTGAAATTTGGCGGCATCATTCTATTTAATTAAATTAAAATAATTAACACAACAATTATTAAACACATTAAACTAAACACAAAATGAGAATAAAAATGATCGAGATACAAAAAATCGCTGCTATATATTGAAAAATTTTGACAACTAAATTGACGTTTCTATTTTTGTTGGTGTTAGTAGCTACGGATGTGAAATTCATGAAAAAATCCGCATCTCGTAAAATTGATGCACATTTCAAAAAAATTGACGAATTTTGGTGAAAAGAACACAGTTTTTGGATGTGCGTCAATTTTTTTTGACGATTTTGGGTGAAAAGAATTCAACATTAATGTAATTTCTTATGAAATAATTTATAATAATTTTTTCTTGGGTTGAACTTATTACACTTTTGAATGATCTTAATTAACTTTCACGGCGAAGAACCCAGGTATGTTTCAATTAAACTACACTTTGGTTTTTAACAAAATATAATTTTTTTTATTTAATTAAGTTTAATTATTACACCTAACGTTTCGAGCTGACATCCAACTCATTATCAAAGGTTAACTATTAACAAAAAGAAAACATTAACATTAATATATTGAAAATTTAAAAAACTTATGGTTATTTGGTAAACTATTGTACTTAATTATACTTACATAATAACTTAAACAATATATATTTTATCACATTTAAAAAAAACTTTAAAATTATTAAACATAAACTAGGCTTAAAACTATGTATTCTAATGTGTTATCCGTATAAATTGAAAGCTTACTAGTTAGTACGACAATTGTAACAAGAATGTTGACAAACAAAAACTACACTGGGGGAGAAGTAAAAATTATTGCTGATATTGTGGGAGGGTTAACTAAAATATTTACTAAAAGCTTAAACAATTATTTAAATCGGAGGGTTGAAATTTAACCTGATTTAATATAATTGGGAAACGAAAAACAATTGTGTCAAATAATGTTATTGTAAAGATCGGTTAAAAGAAGACTGTCTGTTTGTCGGTTCATAATATTTTTGGACGATTTTATGTGAATCATCTCAAGGATGTTCCGTTTTTTGAAATTGGTTTCTCTGTCTAATATTTTTACATTTGTAAAATTGGGGGAGTGATTTAACCGGAGGGAATGATCTACTAATGCGCTGTGTTGTGAGTCTTTGATTTTTATATGGTATTTATGATCGTACATTCGTTTTTTTAAATACTGTTTTGTTTGCCCTATGTATGTTTGATTACAATTACTACATGGTACTTGGTATATTAGACTTGATTGAAGATTTGTTTCCGTTTTATCTTTAAGTTTTGAAAATGCGAGTTTGTATATTGTGTTTATTGGTTTAGCAACTAATTGAATGTCATGTGTTTTGAAAAGACGCTTGAGAGAGTGGTAGGTCCGTTTTTCATAAGGGACTGATATAAATTTGTTCGTTCTATCTTCAGCTGTGTTCGGTTGGTTGGTAACCGAGTTGTAATGTTTGAATTTTTCTGTTGTTATAATTTGGTCAATTAATTGTTGCGGGTAGTCATTGTCTAATAAGGTTTTTTTGAGAAGTTTAAAGTTATTCTCATAAAACTCAGGGTCAGATAATGAAAGAATTCGTTTAGTTAGGATTGAAACAGTGTTGGTTTTGTAGATTGAAGGGAGATACGATTTGTAGTTGAGATAGCGTCCTGACCAAGTATTTTTGTGGTACCAGTCAGTACGTACGTGTCCGTTGTTGTCTCTTATAATTTTAATGTCCAAGAAGGGGATACTATTTTCTGATTCTAATTCTATTGTAAATTGAAGATTTTTATGAAATGAATTGAACCTATTGTGGATCGTCTGAATGTCTGATGTCTGTGCAATGCATAAAATATCATCTACATATCTTAAATACATTAACGGTTTTTTTATTAGTGTAGCCAATACTTTTTCTTCAAGATGTTCCATTACCAAGTTTGCTAAGACTGGTGAGACTGGTGATCCCATTGGCGAACCCGAAATTTGGTGGTAATGGTTATTATTAAAGGAGAAATAACAATTGTTAATTACAAAGGAAAGTCCTTGTTTAAATGTTTGTAAATTTAATTCCGTGAACGGTTGAATTTCAGTCGATTTTTTTTCTATTATTTCAAAAATTAATTGGTTAGGGATATTTGTAAATAAACTTGTGACATCGAGGGAAAATAATTTGTAATCACCCGGGATTAAGAGATTTTTAATTTTGGATTTGAGATCAAACGAGTCTTTCACAAAACTTTGAGTTTTTCCTACAATGTTGGATAAAATTGTTGAGAAAAATTTTGACAAATTATACGTTGGGGAGCCTATACTTGAAACTATTGGTCTGATAGGGTTGTTGGTCTTATGTATTTTTACGAGGCCGTAGAGTTTTGCTGGAGTACTATTATATACCTTGCCTACACATATATTATTAACATGCCTACAACTAACAAACAAAACATCATAAATTCGGTTATTTGTAGTGTTGAAGCCTCAATAAATTGCATTAGTGAAGAAAAACAAATTAATGTCAGAAATAGTGTAGTGAATATCCTTTCCAATTACAAATCCAACGATACAAAACTTTCAACGATAGACAAAAACCTAATCAATAACCTGAACAATACAAAACGATATCTGAAGAAAAATCCGGACCTATTAGTAACGACAGCGGATAAAGGTAACGTGACAGTGCTTCTAACAAAAAACGAGTATAATAACAAAATAATTGAATTACTGGAAGACCAAACCACCTACCGATCCATTAACAAAGATAGAACAACAGCTACTCAAACTAATGCCAACCAAATAATAAGTTCGTGGGAAAGAATTGGTCATATTACAAAAAATCTTGCCAAGACCTTAAGACAATATAATAGTACTCCAGCAAAACTCTACGGCCTCGTAAAAATACATAAGACCAACAACCCTATCAGACCAATAGTTTCAAGTATAGGCTCCCCAACGTATAATTTGTCAAAATTTTTCTCAACAATTTTATCCAACATTGTAGGAAAAACTCAAAGTTTTGTGAAAGACTCGTTTGATCTCAAATCCAAAATTAAAAATCTCTTAATCCCGGGTGATTACAAATTATTTTCCCTCGATGTCACAAGTTTATTTACAAATATCCCTAACCAATTAATTTTTGAAATAATAGAAAAAAAATGGACTGAAATTCAACCGTTCACGGAATTAAATTTACAAACATTTAAACAAGGACTTTCCTTTGTAATTAACAATTGTTATTTCTCCTTTAATAATAACCATTACCACCAAATTTCGGGTTCGCCAATGGGATCACCAGTCTCACCAGTCTTAGCAAACTTGGTAATGGAACATCTTGAAGAAAAAGTATTGGCTACACTAATAAAAAAACCGTTAATGTATTTAACCCTCTCAAACGCCTTGTACAATATATTGTACATCAACTTTCATCGCTTCGACCAACCGTGATTTTTAATTTTTGTCTCATTTCTCTTGTGCGATCGTTCTCTTATGTATTTATGTTCACACTACAGTTTTATGAGCAATGCCATATCATAGCAGTGCATAATTGTGCTACGTATTTTATTTTTGGAAGAAAGTCAATTTTAAATGGCGTTTGAAAGGGTTAAGATATGTAGATGATATTTTATGCATTGCACAGACATCAGACATTCAGACGATCCACAATAGGTTCAATTCATTTCATAAAAATCTTCAATTTACAATAGAATTAGAATCAGAAAATAGTATCCCCTTCTTGGACATTAAAATTATAAGAGACAACAACGGACACGTACGTACTGACTGGTACCACAAAAATACTTGGTCAGGACGCTATCTCAACTACAAATCGTATCTCCCTTCAATCTACAAAACCAACACTGTTTCAATCCTAACTAAACGAATTCTTTCATTATCTGACCCTGAGTTTTATGAGAATAACTTTAAACTTCTCAAAAAAACCTTATTAGACAATGACTACCCGCAACAATTAATTGACCAAATTATAACAACAGAAAAATTCAAACATTACAACTCGGTTACCAACCAACCGAACACAGCTGAAGATAGAACGAACAAATTTATATCAGTCCCTTATGAAAAACGGACCTACCACTCTCTCAAGCGTCTTTTCAAAACACATGACATTCAATTAGTTGCTAAACCAATAAACACAATATACAAACTCGCATTTTCAAAACTTAAAGATAAAACGGAAACAAATCTTCAATCAAGTCTAATATACCAAGTACCATGTAGTAATTGTAATCAAACATACATAGGGCAAACAAAACAGTATTTAAAAAAACGAATGTACGATCATAAATACCATATAAAAATCAAAGACTCACAACACAGCGCATTAGTAGATCATTCCCTCCGGTTAAATCACTCCCCCAATTTTACAAATGTAAAAATATTAGACAGAGAAACCAATTTCAAAAAACGGAACATCCTTGAGATGATTCACATAAAATCGTCCAAAAATATTATGAACCGACAAACAGACAGTCTTCTTTTAACCGATCTTTACAATAACATTATTTGACACAATTGTTTTTCGTTTCCCAATTATATTAAATCAGGTTAAATTTCAACCCTCCGA
This sequence comes from Tipula helvola, assembly GCA_963556165.1. NCBI lineage: Eukaryota > Metazoa > Arthropoda > Insecta > Diptera > Tipulidae > Tipula > Tipula helvola. Next base: position 146,739,202 of record OY744482.1, on the reverse strand, counting down.
TTTAAATAATTGTTTAAGCTTTTAGTAAATATTTTAGTTAACCCTCCCACAATATCAGCAATAATTTTTACTTCTCCCCCAGTGTAGTTTTTGTTTGTCAACATTCTTGTTACAATTGTCGTACTAACTAGTAAGCTTTCAATTTATACGGATAACACATTAGAATACATAGTTTTAAGCCTAGTTTATGTTTAATAATTTTAAAGTTTTTTTTAAATGTGATAAAATATATATTGTTTAAGTTATTATGTAAGTATAATTAAGTACAATAGTTTACCAAATAACCATAAGTTTTTTAAATTTTCAATATATTAATGTTAATGTTTTCTTTTTGTTAATAGTTAACCTTTGATAATGAGTTGGATGTCAGCTCGAAACGTTAGGTGTAATAATTAAACTTAATTAAATAAAAAAAATTATATTTTGTTAAAAACCAAAGTGTAGTTTAATTGAAACATACCTGGGTTCTTCGCCGTGAAAGTTAATTAAGATCATTCAAAAGTCTTATGAAATAAGTTAGGTTCGACAAATAAGTAACCAAATAAGTATCGTTTGGAAAACAGCCTTAATACCAACTCATAAAACTAAAATATATTTAATATATTTACTCTGGCGGTAAACACTAGAACTACGTGAAGAAGAGAATTTTTCTATACCTATTTCTCAGTGGAATGAAATTATTCATTCCGGAATGAAAATATAGGGCATTGTTGTTGTAAAATTGCCAAAGTAAGACTACAATTATTAATTTTAATAGTATGTCATTTTTATGTTTTTTTTTTTTTATAAATAATTCTGATAAGTATTAATAATAATTATTTTTTTAGATAATTTTGAGACATGAAATAATCAAATTAACACTAATACTAATTAATTTGTTAATAATTCTTGGTTGTTATAAACTGATAATTTTAATAGTATGGCATTTTTATAGGAAATTTTTTTAATCCCGTATTTTATGACGGATAATATTCGAAAAATAATTCTGATATAAGTATTAATAATAATTATGATTATTTTGAAACGTGAAAATAATCGAATTAACACTAATACATAATTTTTCTGAATAATTCTTGGTTATGGTTTTGTTTGCTGTCAAAATGGATCCGTTAAATTTTGCTGTAAAAAAAACAATAACAAAATACTTTGTCTTTGTCACTCTGATGGATTATTCTTTTTTTTTGTCTTCTTTTAACTTCAAGTCAGCTCAGTCAATTAATCACTATGGAATTGGGGCATTATTTGCTGCGTTTATAAGTGTGATTTACACGTTCCAACATTTTTTTTTTTTTCTAACAATTTTTTGTAGCCACTTATAGCTGGTTTATGTGGTTTTCCTGTTGCAACAAAAAACAGACTCCGAGTCGAATTCGAGTTGAAAATAGACAGTTTTTTGACATTTCTATTTTACCATAGCAAAATTTGTTTCTTAAAACAATTTATTTTTTAAATATTTAATTATTTTATAAATATATTTTTCCTCATACATATTTTCTTTGACGTTTAAAAGGCATTTCGATGACATATAAATGTAATAGTGTTAGTAATCGCTCCGAAAAATTTGATCGAGCGACGAATGATAGCTGGTGTCATTTGGTTTTCGCTCCGATTTTTTTTTTGTCAACAGGAAAACCACATTACATTCAACGACATTTGGCGTCCGCAAAAAAGTTGAAACAACTAATCCATCTGTTTACAAAAGTCAATTGAAACCCGAGAGACAAACTCAATAATCGTCGTATGCTTTTTTTGCAGATGTCGAGTTTCATCTTTTTTCTGTAAAATCGTCGATGCGTGAATAAATAACTATAATAAGGTTACATACATAAACAAGAAAACCAATCATTTATATTGGTTTATGACATTTTTTGTATAAATTTGTTTTTTATGTGTAAAGAAAACGAATTAGCATTGGACCCTTTGCGCAGGATGACACAAAAACGTCAGAAAATTTTCAAAAATCTTTACATTTATTTTTCACATACATACTAAAATTAAAAACTTCTCAAAGCCGTTTAGCATTGGTCCTTTCCACGCAAGGACGACATGAAATTATGTAGATTCCTTTTGTTTTCATATTGTAGATAACAAAAGGCAGTTTATTTTGTATTTTTCGGTATTTTTTGGGGGATTTTCTTTCGGGAATATGATGGTAGTACCCAACCTGAGTTATATCAAATTTTTTATGGGTTGGCTACTTTATCTAGAAAAAAAAATACAGAAACTAAAAATCCCGAAAACAATCCAGAAACAAAAAAATTCAGAAAAAACGAAATCCCGAAAACTAAAATATAGAAACATAATTATCAAATTTATTTGTAATTTCAATTTTTGCTTATTATAGACAAACTTTATGTGACAAGTTTGTCTATAATAAGCAAAAATTGAAATTACAAATAAATTTAATAAACACAGACACAGATTAAAGGAATTGTATCGCTCGTATCGCTTCTACTGATACATGTACCACAAATGTTTCATTGAATTTTTTACATTTAAACAAAATAGTTTTTCTGGATTTCTTTATTGATATTTTCTAGATTTTTTTTTTCTGGATTTTAAAATTTCTGTATTTTTTTCATGCAAAAGTAGTGATCCTATTTTTTACTTTACTTGTATGACGAACATTACAATTACCTTTAAATGGTTTCTTGCCCAACAAGTATTTACTTGAAAATATTGATTTGTTATCAGTTAAAAATTTTGAAAAATTCAAGCACCTAAAAGCATTTAGTTTTTTTATTCTCTTCATCTAAGTAATATGTATCTATCAATATTTTTTATTTTAAATTATAAGTAGGTAATGGGAACCCTTAAATTTATTAATTTTTAGTCGATTTTTACTTGAAAAGACACCAACACAAAGTTGATAATATTTAATGCTAATTTACTTATTTTATATTTTTAAGGATATCGAAACACAGGAAGAAACAATCTTTTCATGTGAACAATGTCCTATGAAATTTGATTCACCTAAAGATCTCCTGGTAAATATTTTATTTTAAAATTTTTATAAAATTTTTTTTTAATGAATGTATTAAATAAATTCGTATTTAAAATGTGGTTTAGAATCATAAAAAAATTCACGACGATAAACCGTTCCGTTGCCAAATTTGCTTCAGACAATTTCGAAAGGAAATGGGTATGAAGGTAGTATGATTTCATATCAAAAACTATACATGAATACTATAATTATATTGCAATTCCATTTTCAATATTTCATACGATAGTTAAAATATAAATCATAAAAATATGTTAAATATATTCTATGTAAAAATTACAATGAAATTGATCGTTTGTATGTTATATTTAAAATGGGTTTGCTGATAATACTTTCTAATTTTATATTTTTTTATAATTAGGTACATATAACATTGAAGCATGGAAAACAGCGGTCCAAAAAGGCCATTAATGTAAGTATTTCTAACGTAATAGTACTTTTTTAATTTTTTAGAAATAACAGTGCATTTACAATGAAAAATTGTTTACTTTTGACTTACAGGTCTGTATGGTTTCCCAACATAACGAACAAAAAATTGTGTTCTTTATGTTGGAAATTCATACGAACCTTGTAAATCAAAAGTAAAAAAGTGTTTCCATTGTGTATGCTCTGTTATTCTTTTTTTTTGTTTTAGTTCGATGTAAAGAAAGAAAAAAAAGCCACTAATTCTAAAAAGCGTGGTAGAAAAAACGATACAAATTGCGACCAACGATATGAATGTATAGATTGTCTTAGAAGTTTTGAGCAACTAAATTATCTGAAAAATCATCTAAAATTTCACAATGACAGGAAATCAAAACCGTTTGAATGTGGCATTTGTTTTAAATGTTATGGACAACGAGGAAATTTAGATACTCATAAGAAAATTCATCTGGGTGACAAACAATTTAAATGCCATTTATGTACGCGAGAATTTTTTCAGAAAGGAAATTTATCTGTAAGTAGTTCACCATTATTACAGTAAATTGATATTTTAACTCGAATTATTGTATGTTTTAGACTCATTTAAAAATTCATGAGCAAGCCGAAAAGGAACTTAAACTAAAATTAAAATTAATGAAAAGGGCTAAGGCTATTAAAACTGAATTGAAAACGGAGAAGGCATCTGTTCCGCAAACTAAATTAAATGTGAAAAGATTTGCCTGTGAAGTATGTTCGAAATCTTTTGTGCAATTAACTAATTTAAACACCCACATGAGAACGCACACAGGAAGCCGACCTTTCTCATGTAGTTTTTGTTCTAAAACCTTTACACAAGTCGGAAATTTACAGGTTGATAATTCTGCTAATTGGAAATATGTCCTATGAATTATGATTGGTGTATTTTTTTATTTCAGAAACATTTAAAAATTCACACAGGAGAACGGCCTTTTAAATGTGAAGTCTGTTCGAAAGCCTTCGTTCAAAAATGTCAATTGCAGGTAAATTCAAACGATTACAAATAATTTAAAATTATTGAATTTTCGTATATGGGGGTTCTTTATTTTTGCTTAGAAACATATGAACGTGCATTCCACGGGCCAGCATATTAAGAAAGAAAAACAGATAGTGGTGAGTATATTTTAAATTTAATATTTGATTATTGGAAATAATATTTATTGCATCTAATATTAATTAAAGCCGCGGATCAAAGTGTTTCAGTGTAAAAATTGTTCCAAAAAATATAAACAGAATGTTAATTTAAAAGTAAGTAACTTACATATCTGTGTTTTTTTTGTGAGAAACTAGTTAACTGCAAAAAGTAAATTTTTCAGAAAACTTATTTGAAATAAAAAATCGCAGTAGCTTTTATGGCCGTTTCACATGAATCGCTATTTTGCTCGTACGAGTAAAAATAATTCATCGATTTCTCTTCAACTACATGGTTAAATATTTATTAGTCACTTGAAAAATAGTAAGTAAACGATTTCGAATGTAATATCATTGAGAATTTTTTTAGAAAGTGCAAATTTCCTAATAAAAATTGCAAAAAAGCATTTTCTCGTACGCGGCGATTTAAACATTTTCTGCAGCTTTATTAGGAAATGTGCCTTTGATAAAAGAAATTGTCAATGATACTACATTCGGAATTGCTTTTAAGTGACTACTTAGTTTAAATTTTACTATGTAATTGAAGAGAAATCTGTGAATTATTTTTACTCGTACGAGAAAAATCGCGGTTCATGTGTATATACCATTAGTGGTAATTACTAATTTTTATTTAGATTTTCCGGAGAAATGGAGGAAAATATTGGATAACTGAAATTTATTTTTGAAACTTTAGATAATTGTTGAGTTATATTCATTCATAACTCAAAATCGATAAAAATGCAGTTAACTAGTTTCTAAAAAAAACACAGATATATTGGTAGTGATACTGATTAAAATAATTTGGCTCGGGTAGCATACCAGTTTACAACAACAGTTTTACAAACGGCGATTTGGTCGTATGACATTTATCAAAATGGGAAACTTTGCCAAACATTCCTTTAACGATTTTTTATACAGTTATACTAACACAAGGGTCTGCCGTCTGCCCACCTGGGGTTGCTTCGCAGTCTTTTTATTATAAGGACATTTTAATTAAAATTATGACTTACGGTTAGCTAAACTTGTGAACAGTGCTAGACAGATAATGATTGATGTTTTAGCATTTTATGCGGATGCAATTTATTCAATTTTCGTATTTACATTGAGTGGCATGAAGCAATTTATGCACCGAACTATTGTCACTTACCACAAAATGACTCAGTATTTTGCTGGTCGTTAATCCATTTAATAATCGCTTAGTCCGTTTCGTGGTTACTTTTCTCGAAACTTCAATATAACATTCGAAGGTAAATGTGGGGATGTGAAATCGTTTTTTTTTGGTTGAACGCAAATGCCGTTCTTCAAGCACATTCACAAATTGCTCCATACATAAAATTTAATTCCATTCTTTTAGACTAAACCATTTATAAATAGTGCTTCAGATGTTTGCAATAGAAGGTTTGTTTAATTTGTAATAAATAATTATTCCTATACTTATGCTGTGTTTCAAAAATTAAAAAGCCGCATAAAAAGTTAAATTTTTGGCATTTTATTCACCACAAAAATTTTAAATGGTCACTAACGGACTGGTTTAAAATTTTTAGGTTGTATTTTGCCTCTACGCAAAATAAAAATAAAAAATGTAAACGACACAATTTTACCCAGTTTCATTTGAATCACCAAAACGATTAAAAAGTGAGAAAAATTTAATATTTTTTACCACAATTAACAAATTTAACTTTTTACCCGATTGAAATACATCCTTCAAGGCAAAAGTCGCCTAAGTGACTTTAAGCGGTTTCTATGCATTTCGCATAAATAATTAAATCTGTCCACTATTTAGATTGTATCAAATTTTGGTGAAAATCGCTTAAAAAATAAAAAAGTTATGAGGGAATACATAACATACATATAATATTAAATATAAATCTTCATTTTTTCAAAACTACTAAAATGCAGATAAGCGAATTTTGCTTTTTAGTACAGATTTGTTTGTGCGCTTTCAGTATCGCTAACTGTTCAAAAAAATCAACATGATCAGTTCTGATGCATTTAAGAAATTGAAAATTCCATGGTAACACAAATTCTTGAAATATAGGAGCTTTATTCCTTCATTCCGCTGGCGCAACATCGCATGAAGAGATTTTGCCGCCTCAGCAATGCTCCTATAAATATAGTGTGGGCGATCATTAAGTTAACGATCAAAAGATGGACCCGTTTTCGTAGTTCTTGACATTTCTCAGTCCGCTTTGATTTTTTTGAAGTACAGACGCTTACAATTCGTTATGGAGCGATGCACGCCAAAAGAGCGAGCAGAAATGCTTAAATTATTTACTTACATAAATTTACGGTTGTTTGCACTCAAAGTGATTCACGATCATCGAAATATATCATATTGAAATTCGGCAATATTATTTGAACACCTAGATGCCCGATTTGGCACCATCAGAATTTTTTTTAGTGGGGCTATCTGAAAACAAGGTGTACATCAATCGTAAATTGCCAATATTTCAACCGAAACACTGCGCCACATGAAAAGTGTTCAAAAAACGAGCCGAGTTTGCATTAATGCTAGAGGTATTCATTTCTTCTTCTTCTTCTTCCGCTGGCGCTACATCCCATGAAGGGATTTGGCCGCCTCAATGATGCTCCTCCAAATAATTCGATCCGCCACAAGGGAACGCCAGACACGGTGACCGAGTGTGTATAGGTCTCTTTAAACGTCGTCGAGCCATCGGGTAGGTGGTCTCCCACGAGGTCCTACTTTCGTTGGTGCCGACTCCAAGGCCTGTTTGGTGGTCCGATTTTGCGAACGAAGTACGTGCCCAAGCCATCTTTGCCTTAACGATTTTATGAATCCAATGATGTCAACTTTATCGAGATCATTTCTGGTCTCGTGATTCATTCGCATTCTGTACGTGGCTCCTTCTTTAATGGGACCGAGAACTCTTCTTATGATCTTACGATCTTACGGTAGAGGTATCATTTACCGGACACAATTTTTCATATCTAAGCAGAAAGAATTGTGTAACTATGCCAATAAAATATATCAATCGTAATTTTGAAGAATTTTTTTTAGTTACTCAATTATTCATCCACCCTTTAGTGCATTTTAAGCGTCAGTTTAGCGGTAGTATTATCGGCAAAGGAAAACCTGTCGTAACGCTGACAAAAAAAAAGGAAAAAATTATTTTAATTAAATCGGTTTGATTGGGCAAAGGGTACAAGAAAATTTGTCTCGAAACCATTGGACTTCAGGAGCCTGGAGCGATGGGTCTAGATTTGAGAGGAGCTTTTGAAAGATGAAAGCACGATTTTCGAATAATAGAACAATCGCATGAAAGGGAATGATTATTTCGCAAAGCTAAGTTCCTTGCCGACTTTTGATTGTACCGATTAATCGGCAGTTTTTTTTTTCTTTAAATTAAGCAATAATCGAATTAATTATCGATTTTCACGCTAAAAAATGACAGAAAAATATATTTTTCTAGATATCTAGAATCACTGTCTAGAAGGTTGTTCAAATTTGAGGTTTCATTTAAATTTTTTAATAAAACACATAAATTATTGCAATTCTTTCGATATCTTTATTGAAAGTTAAAGTAGAAATGTTGCGTTTAATAATGAAAACTCCATAGGAAAAAGTTCACAACTGGAAACAATCCTGAAATAGCTGTATTATTGTTAATTCACTTCTGTTCACAACTAATTATCTTTTCTCACTTATCGTTCGACACTGTACGTAGTAATACGCAAAAACATGCGGCTCAATCCGAATTGAGTCTAAAATTGTTTTTCTGTATAAGTACTAGAGCGGATTAAATTGTATGGAGAAAAAATGTTTAGTCTGGAGACTCCTCTTTTCTGAAAATTCATTGTATAGCAAAAATGTCCACTACGATGAATTTCGAGCCTGCATAATTTCATTTGAAGATTTTTTTTTATACAGAGTGAGTTTTTTAAAAAATGCCCCGTTTTTATATCGAGAACGGTGAAAGATAGGAGAAAATTACTTTTAATGAAATTTGTTAAGGGTCGAGGGGAACATCAGATGATGACCTTTAATTCGACCTTCAAGGTCATTTGAAGGTCAAATTGATTGTTTTAAATGAAAAGCCCTATTTTTGGACCTGTGATTCGGAAAGGGCGCAAAATTTTACGTTCAGATAGGAAGTTTATTCTCTTCTTTTGAATGACTTTCAATAAGACAATGCTTCGATCCATGGTTCGAACACCACACAGTGGTTTCTCGAGAAAAACATTCCCCTTCTGGAATGGCTAGCTTGCAGTCCTGATCGCAGTCCTATCGAAAATCTTTAGAGGGCCTTCCTCGAAAAGTTTATAGAAATGAACAGCATTATAATTTAATCAAAGATTTGAAAAGTGCCATCCGTCAATGTTGGACTACAATTGATCCGAAAACCCTCAAAAATTTAACAAATTCAATGCCTACTCGAATTTTCGAAGTTATTCAGAAAGGTCGGGGCCAGACCAAATATTAAATAAAATAATATATGAAAAATTGTTAATTTTGTTTTTTATTTTAGTACATTATCAGAAGTGCGTTTAAAGGAATGTCTACCATTGTATATTTAAAAATGTCACATCTATTAATCGCAAATGTAGAATCTATTAATGACACTAATTTAACATAGAATTGTAGAGGCTAACGGCTTCGGTAACTCTCACTGGCTCGCGGGAGGTCGCTGCGCCCCCCCCCCTCCGAGGGTCTTTAGATATGAATTTCGGGGGACGTAGGAGCCGGGATCAGCAAATACATATGTCGCACTGCGTGCCGCACGTAGGAGCGGATTATATAGAAACTATTAATTACACCTACTAAAAAGAAAAATAATTGCACTACTTTGGAAAAGGGGGAATTTACTGCTCTTTCTAGTAATATATTCTGGAAAAGTAATATATTCTGGAATTTCATCATAATCGTATTCGAAATACATACCAAATTCCATTAATTTTCCATTTCATAGCACTTTATTAAATATGGAGCTATTTTCTAGTTGAAAATATTTCTACCATTGTACAACCTAGGCCTTTTTGGTATAACCTTAATAATTTAACCACATATTATATTTGCCGCTTATTTAAAATTGTTGATGCAACTCTTTGTCGCTAAATTTTTTTTTCGACTCTGAAAATTATTTGTTTGTATTTTCATTTTTTTTGTTCCAAAATATTAGGTTAGGTTAGGTTAGGTTGAAGTGGCTGCTATCGCACACTTAGGCCAGCAGTGGCCCGTTGTGATACCACAGGATCCCATCTCCCCATTACTCCCGTTGAAACCAACCAGAGCTATTTATATAGCGTAATAAATCTCGCACTCCACAGTCCGCGAGTTCCGAAAGGCTGTCCATACCGTACACACCCAAATACTTATGCCTTCTGTATGATAACGCCGGACATGAGCATAGGAAGTGTTCCAAAGTTTCCTCCTCCTCTTCGTCCATGCAACTTCTACAAAAGTCATTCGTCTGTATCCCCAGCCTTCTCGCATGCTCCCCAAAAAGGCAGTGACCTGTCATTATCCCTACGACCCATCCTATTTCTTGTCTTCCCAGGGATATTAGTACCTTGGAGCGGCGCAAGTCCAGTTTTGGTCAAACCTGCTTTGCTACCCTGCACGTGAGAGTGTTGATCCACCTCTCATTTGTCAAGGCGATTGCCTTTTTACTGAGCGCCCATTTTAGCACTGCCATAGGCCTCCCCAGACCTACCATTTCCGGCTGCATCTGGAGAGTCGTACCGTACCTAGCTAGTTCGTCCGCCCTGCAGTTCCCCGTGACGTCCGAGTGACCCGGGACCCAGATTATCTGGATGCTGAAATACTCGCTCATCTCGTTAAGAGATGATCGGCAATCCAGCGCCACCCGCGACTTCAGACAAACTGCCCCAAGTGACTTGATCGCTGCCTGACTGTCCACATAAATTGCGATATCCCTCCCGGATACCACATTATGCTTCAACCATGTCATGACTTCCCCGATCGCCACCACTTCAGCCTGGTACACGCTGCAGTAGTCAGGGAGACGAACAGAAATATTAACATTAAGTTTATCACAGAAGACTCCGGCTCCTACCTTATCGTCTAGCCTCGAGCCGTCCGTGAAAAATTGCATTGCCTCGTTTTCCAAGATTGATCCGTTTCTCCAGGATTCCCTTGAGGGAAAGATGGTACGGAAACCCTTATCGAAGCACAAAGTTGGTGTAATATAATCCAGATTCGCCAGTTCTTCGCCAGCGAATCTACCTATCGTCGAGTGTCCCACCTGAAGACACTTCCACTGAGAGACAGCCAAGTGTCTCGTAGCCACGTTGGCTGTCATCTGTTTACCATAAAGGTCGATTGGAATAAGGTGGAACATAACCTCTAAAGCGCGTGTAGGTGTTGTCCTAAGCGCCCCGCTTATAAGCATACAGGCCGTTCTTTGTACCTTCTCCATCATACCTCTATATGTTACCTTATCTAGAGCTGGCCACCAAATGCCCACCCCGTACATTAGCACAAGTCTTACCACGGCGGTATAGAGCCAGTATACCAGCTCCGGTTTCAAGCCCCATCTCTTACCTATAGCGTTCCTACACGAGTATAAGGCTACAATTGCCTTATTCACCCTTTCCCAAGTGTTAGGCTTCCAGCTGAGCTTACTATCAAAGATTATGCCCAGAAAACTCGCTCGGTCAGCAAAAACTAGTCCGCTGCCGTTTATGATAGGAGGGCTAACCACCGGAATTTTATATTTCCTAGTAAATAGTACCAGCTCTGTTTTGGAAGAGTTAATCCCCAATCCACACTTGCTGGCCCATTTCGTAATGATCAGGAGTGCATTCTGCATAACATCCCTAATCGTATCTAGATATTTGCCTGAGACAGCTATCGCTACATCATCAGCATATGCTACAACCCCTATCCCCTCTCTCTCTAGTTCCAGCAGTAATCCATTAATCACTGCACTCCAGAGAATGGGGGACATTACACCTCCTTGTGGGGTTCCTCTAACCACCCGTCTTCTAATCTTGGACTCTCCCAGCTCCGAGGTAATAATCCTGCTTACCAGCATCTGATTTATTAACCTACTTATAGAGCAGTCCACCTTCAAAAAAGACAATCCTTCCATGATCGCCTCCGTTTTTACATTATTAAAAGCACCCTCAATATCGAGAAATGCTACCATGCAAAACTCTTGCAAGTAAATTGATTTCTCAATTGTGCGTACTAGATCGTGCAGAGCTGTGTCCACCGACTTTCCCTTACAGTACGCATGCTGCGACATTGCCCAATTCCTGGGTTCAATTCTTGATCGAATAAACACATCTATCAACCTTTCCAGGGTTTTCAGCAGAAAGGATGATAGAGTTATCGGCCTCAAGTCCTTTGGATGAGCATGTGAGCTCTTTCCCGATTTCGGGATAAAGACTACTTTGACCTCTGTCCAATTCCTAGGAATATAGACTAGTTTCAGACATCCCCTGCAGATAACCTCTAGCCAGGGGATGATGGCTGCCGAGTTCTTTTGAATCTCTGCTGGTATAATCCGATCCGGGCCCGCCGATTTATAAGGCTTAAAATCCTGCAGCGCCCACCTGATCCGCTCTCTATCCAATATGCCCTCCATATCTATTGGAGGTGTTCCTCGATGAGCTCCAGGCTCCATCGAGTCATCAAAGCTTCCCGGAAAGTGGGTATCGATGAGAAGCTCCAACGATTCCGCACTTGAAGCTGTCCATGACCCGTCTGGTCTAATTAAGTAACTAGGACTAGTTGGTTAGTAGATAGAATCTTCCTAAGGCGGGAAGTCTCAGAGACTTCTTCCATTCTACCACAGAAGAGTCTCCAAGATCCCCTCTGCGCCTTCCTCAATTCTTTTTTGTACTTTCTTAGGTCCTCCTTATAGGAGTCCCAGTCCCGTACATGCCTCGTGTTCTTTGTCTTATTAAAGGCTGTCCTATACGCCTTCCGAAAGGTCTCCAACTCCATGGACCACCATGTCGGTTTCTGCCTGCCCCTTGGCTTTATCAGGGGGCAAGAAGCATTAAAGGAAAGATTGCATGCTTTTGTGACAACATCCACAATGCAATTCAATTCTTCAACTGTCTCCGGAAGTCCGGGGACCTCCGGCAATAGTTCCTCCAACACCTCCCCATATTTCTCCCAGTTTGTCCTTTTAGGATTCCTGAACGGCTTCTGGGTACCCGGGTGTATGTTAAGGTTATAAGTTATATATTGATGATCAGAGAATGAGTGCTCTTTCGCCACTCTCCATCCCCTAATCAACTGAAAAATAGTATCCGAGGCGAGGGTCACATCTTGAACCTCCTGCCGATTACTAATGATAAATGTCGGTTCCTGCCCAACATTGCAGACTGAAAGGTTAGTATTTAATAAGTAAGCAAAAAATAACTCACCCCTCTCATTAATATCAGTGCTCCCCCAAATTGTGTGATGCGCGTTTGCATCACATCCGAGTATCACACCAATCCTATTTTTCCTTGCTTCTCGGATCAGGTCCCTCAGGTTATCCGGCGGGATCTCCTTCTCCCGATCCATATAAGCAGAGACCAGCCAAAACTTGTCTCTGCCAACCTCCATACTGATCGCAGTAACGTCACCACTACTGTATTGAGAAAGTAGAAAAAATTTAAAGTATTTTTCACTAAAATACAAGATCTTATCTTCTCAGAGTTACTTGAGTACAAAGTTGTATACCCTTTCACCTTAAGGCCACAGATCCTGTTTTTGTTAATCCAAGGTTCCTGGATTAACTCTAGCTCCTCTCCTGATCTAGTCAGTCTGAGAACGAGAGCCGCCGAAGCAGCCTTCGTATGGTGAAGATTAATCTGCACAATATTAATCACCATGCATTGTCTCACTTACCTCTTCATGCATTCCCTGTTTCAGGCTAATGCTACCTTCCTCCGGGGGGGGCCGCTAGTATCCGCCGTGTCGCCCCCCCATAATTAATGCTTCGCTGCCTTGAGAATCCCCAGCCTCTCTTCGTTCAGATTCCGACAGGGTGTCCCCATCGGATCCAAGCGAGAGAAGGCCGCCTCTCTCCAATAGCAGCTCCACGTCATCGTCTGTTATAACCCCATGCGCTTGCTCGACTGTCTGCCGCTGGGTCCGTCCGACGTCCACCTCCGGCCCGTCCTCCGAGCGCATGCCTACCTCATCTTTTTTAAAAACGTTGAGAGTGATCGACCCGAAACCGAAGCTGATCACCCCCTTTGTCTCTGCCAGGGGAGTAAGGACTCCTTATTGAGCAGCATGATTGTAATTCTGAAGCCCCCTTTAGCCTCCTCCTGTTTGACAATCTTCCAATCTTTCGTTGGAAGATTTGGATTACTTGCCTGAATAATCTCAAGGATCTCTTCTGGCTTTTCTGGTTTGGTTGGTAACTAGACGCGGGCCCTTGGTCTACTCGGAATTTCTTCCTTTCGAACTGCCTCAAGCCTCGCGCCTTCCCATACCTCACCTACTTCGGCTATTGCCTTTTTATAAAGATCCACCGATCTTTGATCCGAGCACGCAGTTAACTTTACGCGCCCTTGATGCCATCCCGCATCTCTACAGAACGGAGGGGGTCCTGGATTTTCTCTCAAGACCTTGATGAAAATGGAGTTTAGTGCATTATACACTTCCCTCCACTTTCCTGCCTTGATGCTCCCATCTTCTTGACTTCTGTCAATTACCGCTAGCACCAGTACGTTCTCCTTTACTATTTCACTGAACAATTTCGGTTTTTCCTTTGGATCTCCCGATATCGCTCCAGTGACGATCTTGGCTCGTTTGCTGTCGCCCACTTCGAGCTCATCCTGGGATCTCTGCCTTTTAGGCACAAGGACCCTATCCGAGCTGTCGCGGCCGACAATCTCCCTCGCCCAAGCCACAGATTGCTTCTGTTCTACTGTAAGCTGCCCCTCAGGGGTTGCAGCCAGTTTATCCAGAATTTTATGCGCCGACCGTTTCTCCCTGTATCGTCGCTTTGCAGGAGGGATCCTTCCCGATCCCCCGCTCTCTTGCCTGGCATTGGTATCGCTGACTCCTGGCTTTGGTGCCATGGTGCTACTTACCCCTGCCACTGATGAGGTAGCACCACCTTTAAGGTAAGAGCCACTTTCTTCCTTCATTGTTTCCGGTTTTTCAAGGGTACCGGCTCCCTTATTTTTATTTTTTAATTCATCCATAGTATTCCCACGAGTGTCGGAGAAATACTGGTCCACCTGCGCAGAGATCCGTATACGCAGGTAAGGCTAAATACAACTGGAGGTAGCCAGGTATCCAGAGGGCTCCGTTAACGACTGGGCTTTGTTAAATGGGCCCCCAGCCTAGCTGATCATCAGCACGGGTCGCATAACACCTTAATCCAGTCCATTGGCTCACCAAGCATCACATCCCAGCACCCCCGCCCCTATTCATCTTTCACTCAACCATTCACCCATCCATATGGATATCCCAAACCAATAGGACCCATTCCATTCAAGGGGGTAACCCGTTTAAAGGGGCCCCTCACTCACTACCTGGAGACCCCGGAATATGTGACGCTCAGTTTGCCTGTGGTTATTAGTTGATGGTTTTATGGCGCCATCAGTTCGCCATTCCATACCGGGTATCATAGGCACTCAGAATTTATTAAACTGAGGTTAACCACTCCCCAGTTTCCTTAGACTCTCCTCCCAGCAGGGCTCCAAAATATTATATTTGTTGTCATTTTATTAATTTTGATGCCGATGTTTCTCGCCACAATGTCCTTCAAAAATATTTGTTTGTATTTTCTTATGTTCCAAAATATTTTTTGGGATGCCAATTCATTATTTTTGATGCTAATGTTTGTCGCCAAAAAAATTTCTTGTATGCACGTTTAAATTGTTCCTATTTAAATTGGCGAATATTGCGAACAATTGTTTTCTTTCTTTCACCGATAGAAAATTAATCAAAGAAGGCAAGAAAAATATTGTAAACAGCATCACACAATGTGAATTAGATTAATTTTTGATAGATAAACGAATTTAGTTTTGAGTTTAATCGTAGTGGCTCAAACGCATTCTATCGACGTAACTTAGTAGTAAATTAGATAAACGATTTTATCCGCAGTACTTCATGGGTGTAAGATTCGAATAATAATAATAATGCGCATGAGGTACTAACTTTCAAAAATTTGCAGCAGTTTAAGTTTGGAAAATTATGTTTGCCTTGTCGTCAGTGTTTAAATTCATTTATCGTTCACTTCTTTAATCTCTGTTTGCGGAAGGAAGCATAAATTATTTTTTGTTGTTTCTTGCCTCTGGAACGAAATCCAAAAAAATAAAATATGTCTCCTCGTATAAAACTAAGTGTTTTATACGAGGATATTTTACTTTTTTGAATTTCTTTCCCGGGGAAAGAAACATAAAATAATAATTTTTGTTTCCTTCCGCAAATAGAGAAAAAAAGGATTAAAGAAGGGAACGAAATAGTATATTATTCAACGAGCATATAATGATAGCTGTTATTCACGAAGATGAATTTTGCCGACACGAGCCGATAGGCGAGTGTCGTAAATCATCTGAGTGAATAACAGCCATTATATGAGCCGTTTATTTTGAAAGTGGAATAAGTCATATTTTCTTAATATTGAGATAATTAAACATTTGTGTTTTCATGTTATGAAAAAAATCAATACAATTTTTGTTTAAAGTGTTTGCATTTATGATATTACTATAGTTACTACTTTTAGCTAAAGTGATAAATTTCATAGTAAGGCTTAGTAAAATACGAGGTTTTTGTACTGGAAATGACTTATTCCACTTTCAAAATAAATATTTTTTAACAAAAATGACTTATACCATCATTTCATATTGATTTAATTCATTAAAGAGAATTTTACATTATAAATGATATCCAGTTATTAGTTTATTACAAAGAGATAGTTACAATGAATTTGATAGGTTTGAATTTCATTTTACTCCTCAACAAGTTGATCCGACTTTTTTAAGTTTTGAAAATATCCATGATGAACAGGTGGTAGCAAATCCATCATGTCTTTATATTTCGCGATTGTGACCGGTCGCCAAGGCTGGGTAAGTTCCATTACACTGAGTAATTAAAATACTTTTACAAATTACAGCAAACTCAGTACTTAAAATACAAATTACAATTACTTTACATTTGTAAATTGAAAAATTTGATTTGATGAAATTCGTTTAGTGAAAAAACATATCATTAAAATAACGATGATTAAGGGGACGTACCACATTCAAATTTTCAAAAAATCGAAATTTTTTTTATGATAGAATATGTTAGAATGAACGTTTAAGGGCCCAATACACGAAAAATGCAAAAAATGCTTGAAGAAAGTGTACCTTTTCTAGAGAATTACTGATCGTATCAGCGCCACCCATATATTAAAATATTCTTTGAGGTTTTATTTAGTTAATCACGGTGGCTTTTCCGAATTTTCCGCTTAGTTTTCCTGCTATTTGATTTTAATTATGACCAGTTTTGGCCAAATTTGGGATCGAAAATGTACCTTTTCTCAAACACCAGCCGATGAAACTAAGATTTTTTTATATCAAAATGCGCAGGAGATAAAACTGAATTTACTCACGGTGGCTTTTTTCGAGTTTTTAATTATTAATCGAGAAAATTGCAAAAAATTAATAAAATCGTTTATTTTGATTATTAATGTCAATTGCGTCTAAGATAAAATTTTACCTCATCTCTCTTTGTTTAGTTCTGTAAACTGTTATTAGATGGCAGTTTATTTTGTATTTGTAGTAAAAATGAAGTTTGATAAACCATTTTTTCGTCTATACAATATAATTTTTGTTTTACTCTTCTTGCTCACTTCAATTACATACTATTATTTTACTCTTCTAACTCACAGTTTTTATATTTATTAATTTTATTGTATTTACAACAACACAAATATGTATCTATTTTACATATGATACATATATGTAGGAAAACACGAAATTAATTTGGCCTTACAACCACCTTTGGAATGAATGTCAAGTATTTTCGACAAATACGGAAGTAAATTACTAGGTGTTTAAAAGTAAGTTCGAAAGTAAATTACTAGGTGATAAATATTTGCAACATTCCAAACGATTTTTGTTAGATACCTACATGCTACATACATATATTTATATGTTTCAAAATGTGCGAGTTTAGCAATGTTTTATTCGTAGGCTTCTAATTTTAGTTCAGGGTTTGTTTAGTAAAGAAGAGAATTACGAGAATTAAGAATCCCTTTGCGTTAGTATTAGTGGCGAAAAAGGGGCAGCCATTGGAGATTGTCACCCTTCTAGAATGAAAAACTTCTAAAATCTAAAATTCAGAATCGTTTTACTTCCTCAATTAAAATCTATTTGACCATTTAGTTGACGATGCCAGGTTATCATGTAACAGAATTTTAGCACACCATTTGGTAACAGTTGAACTGTATTCTGTATAAATAAAAGAGTTTTATTCCCCTTGCGGGCTAGTATTTTTACAGACAACCATCAGAAAAGAATAGAACGGCCTAAGGCAATTATCTCGGGATAACTTATTGGTACCGATTTCGAGAAAATAAGTTGCGTCTTAAGCTATTTTATTCGCCCTCCTCCTATTTAATTTTGCATTAAAAAAATTAAAGTAGAACTCTGGTGTATTATGGACAAGATTTTGACTGGTCCTTAATATTATATTTACGGATTTGGTTTGGCACGCAGAAAAATCAGTTATTTAAAAAAATAATTTTATTGGCACGCTAATAACCAACTACTTGCGAACACTGGGCTAAACCATACGCAAATGCACACATAGAGAAAATTAAATGTCGCAATCATTTACTTCGTAATTTTCGGAAACACGCAAAGGAACTATGTACTAATCGCACTAATCTCCAAAGACATAATCTGCGCAATTAAAAAAGGAAACTTTCTAAAAATTCTCTTCCATAGAAAAAATTGAGGAACTTGCGCTTGACATTGGAAATATCCCATTCCACGTTTTTCAAGACCACAGGAAATGTGCCTCATATTTCTGTAACCGTCAACGATACGAAATACCTGAAATATATCAAAGATTTATGGAAAATGAATTATTCAAAGCATTTAATGGATTATTTAAGCGATTAAAATACCACACTAAAAGCCTTGTGTACGATGTCGACTCAAATGCCGTAGAAGGTTTGAATGCAATTGTTGCAAAATCTGTTGGTGACAAAAGAATTAATTTTTCCCGTGGGCAATCATACACATCACGAGCCAAGTTCGCTGTATTACAACACAACAGTCAAAGAGGACACTATAATCTAGCAGAGTATTCATCAAATTACAGCTGAAAATCGAGAATAGCAGAACTTGAAAAACGACGATTAGGTACTACTAAATAAAAGAGCCACCACAAATCAACCAAAACAACAAAAAGAAAATTAAAGTTTTTTGGAGAAGACTCTGAATATGGAAATCAAACCTGTCAAAATTTGGATTAATCACCTGAAGAGTATACCGAACTTAGAAATGATTTTTTGAAAACATTGAAAACGGAATGCTGAACATGACAGAATTGAAAGGTCAACTATAAACCAGTTCAATGAAGCGAAATGGTTTCAAGTGCGTATGAGTCGTTTAACTGCTAAAAAATTTGGAGAAATATGCCGCAATAGAAACTTTATTACTGTTATTTATTCTAAGTCAACAATATACGGGATGGAAAATGAAAAAATGCGATACAGCAATTTTCGAATAAAAATAATATACATATGTAGAAGTAGCGAAATGCGGTAAATTCATTTATCAAAAATATCCATGTCTTGGATTGATTAGGCATGATGGAATAATTGAAGTAAAATATCTCTTTAATGCCAAAGGATTGCATCCACTAGAGGCTGCGAAATAAAAATAATAAAATTCCTTGTCTATGACGAATCTACCGGCAAAGTGGCAATTAAAGAAAAACATCCTTATTATTGCCAAATACATACAAGGGCAACTAGAAATTTCAAATCGAGTATACTGTTATTTTATCGTTTGGACGCCAAAAGAACTTATTTCTTTACGAATAACCTGGAATTCAGATTTTTTTATCAAAATATGCTGCAGAAACTTCTCAGTTCTCAGTATCTTCTTCAACTGTCTACTCAAAGAAATCATAGATTAATACTCAAAATCATATGAGTTTTTTGAATTCTTACTTTTTTAAATGATTATTACGGTTGTTTGTAGTTGCTGGACCTAAATTATCACAAAAAATTGATGTGATATGAATTCGAATATGGAGATTTCAAATTTGAAATAAAATGTAATATGGAATAACTCGAGTTATTACGTTATGCCTTGTTACCGCAGAATTATAGACGAAACTAAAATATTCCGTAAAAAAAATTGAAATTTATGAGACTTATTTGTATGTGTTTATTATTTTTTATACATGCATAATTGCATATGTTTGGTAAAATTTTTATTGCCGTTGAATGTTTCATTCATATTTTCTTCCCTTACATTAATGAAAGTCAAAAGAAATAAGCAAATGTGGATTCGACAAAAACACGAAGCATTTACAACTTTGTTTGGGTTTTTCGTTTTTATTTTTTATGTATACATATAATAAAATAAATAGCCGTAAAAGAGAAAATTGTTTTGCATATTTTTTTTAATTTAGTGTATATAACTCCATCTATCGTTAGTAAAAATATCTAATATATGTGTCTTAGATAAAAATTCGATGACGTGTTTTCTTGTATTTGGCTCTTAATGCTGTGTGCCTTAATCGACTAAACTAACTAACTAAACTAAAATACGTTAGTTAGTATAATTTATATGAAGATGGCACTAGTATAAAAGTTATTTACTGTGCCTCAAAAGGAACTAAACTAAACTAAAATAAATGTTAAAATTGTTCGAAAACCACCACAAAATCACATAAAGGTTTACATTGATTCATTTAATAATTGATATTTTCACATTTATCATTCACCAATGCAATTTTAAAGTATTTTAAATAAAAAAGTAATGCAAAACAATAAACAGAAATGTCAAACAAAAGTAATTCACGATACATGAAAAGTCATTGAAAAGTAAGCTCGTCAATTTACTTTTCGGTTGCCGCCTATGAAGCAATAGCAGAAGCTTCAATTTTGTTTTAGTTTAGTTAGTTTAGTCGATTAAGGCACACAGCATTAGAACATGATTTTAACATGATAATCTCAAAAAAAAATTTATTTATATTTTTATTTTATTTATTGCGAAGGGTGCCAATATCGTTTTTTTACGATTTTGGTCTACTTCGCTGTATCGCTACACCGATTTTCTCGTAGTAACACCTGCTTATATATACATGCATATAATACGTTATTCTCTCACATAACAGCTGTAAAAGTAGAGGGGAAATTTTTGAGAGGAAGGTATATTGTACGGTGCAGGCATCGCAGATTAAATTTTGGTAAGGTTTATTACAAAAAAAAAATTTTTTAAGTTTAAACGCGATTATCTCGAAATGACGTTTTTCAAGTTGGCGTGCAAGATTGAGAAAAAACTACTTATCCAATCATTCTAAAATTTTAACACGTTGATCTACATTATATTTCTGCTCAGAATGAACTACGAAAGGAATAATCGGCTTTCAATTTTTTGAGTTACAACTAATTGGGGGGACAAAAAAGCTGCATTTTCGAAAAAATGCCGCCATTTTTTTATTTTTCAAACAATTTTTTTTTTTTAGTTCATTCCAAGGGCGATTTAATGCTGAATAAAACCCCGTTTTTTTTTTTTAACGTTTCTGAGAGCAGTTATGATGCACGCCGCGAATTTTCAGTGTTTTTGGAAAACCGTTATAGCGTGGCTAAAAAAAATCTAAAAAAATTTTTTTTTTATACTTTCAGTTAAATAAAATGTCAATGGAAAGTTTCATTAAGATATCTCTTTTTATTCCATTAAAAAAAAATTTTTTGAAAAACTTTTTGTTTTTCAATTTTGAAGGTGGTACGTCCCCTTAACATAAGGTTTTATACTGATGGCTCTAGAACAAAATCTTAATGAACCTTGTAAAAATGTAAACAATAAATTACAAAAACTGATGAAATTAAAATACAAATTAAAATTACTTAGAATTTAAGTAATTAAAATACAATATAGGTACTGTTACTTGGAAAAAAATAATTAAAATACAAATTACAAATTGTAATTTGTGTTTTAATTACCTAATTCAAATAAATGTAATTCGTTACTGCTCTGCCTTGCCGGTCGCCCACTTGAGTATAACGGCAGTAACTCTATATAACCAAAGTTTTTTGGTCATCCCTTTTTAGTGCTAAGTCCAAAATATAAAACTCTGGATCACTAGTCAAGGACGTTTTGTAGTACATTTTATAAGCAGAATCTCTTATAACTGTGTTCAAAAATTAAAGCCAGTTTTTATTTATTTCAAAAAATATTTATTTATTCTTCCAAATCTATTTCGTCGCTTTCAAAGTAATCCCCTTCCGATACAATACACTTATGCCAACGTATTTTCGAATTTTCGAAACATGAATTAAAGTCGCCTTCCGGGATAGCCTTCAGAGCGCGTAGCGATTGACGTTTTATCTCTTCTACTGTCTCAAAATGATTTCCCCGCAGTGGTCTTTTGAGTTTCGAGAATAGCCAGAAGTCAAACGGTGCTAAATCAGACGAATACGGTGGTTGTGGAACGATATGGATCGAATTTTTGGCGAAAGAGTCACAAGGACGAGTACAGTGTGAGAAGGTGCATTATCGTGGTACAAATACCAAAAATTGTTTGCCCACAATTCTCGCCTCTTCTTGCGAACAGTTTAACGCAAACGACGCATAACACTCAAATAAAACTGTTTGTTGAATTCTGAATGGACAACACCACGATTATCGATGAAAACTGTCAACATGACCTTCAACACTTTCACAACCTTCTTTGAACTATTTATACCACTTGTAAACATTCCTTTCCGACAAAGCATGGTACCCGAAGGCTTTCTGCAACATCCTTAACGTTTCTGCAACAAAAACAAAAAACGTAGCACAAAATCTTATGAATGTTTCGAAATAAAATTTGTCACAGATGTCTATCACAATGTTGTTAACTTAGAAAAAAAAAATATTTATGATGTGCGGTTTACCCGCGCGATTTAAATTGAAAACTGGCTTTACTTTTTGGACACTTTTTGGACACAGTAGTAAATCTAAAATTTTATAAATCTTAAAAAATCTTAAATTGTTGTTGTTGTTATATTTTTTGCTTCCAATGTCTTCTACACTCCCGAGCAACTGAATCGACTAAAACCTTAAGCGCTCACATAAGGGCGATTTTTGTTAGAACGGTCAAATCGATTTTCAAAAGACATTATTTTTTTGAAAGCCTGATATTTTTGCTTTAAAATGACACTATTTTTATGAAAATTGGTTTAGTACTTTTTTTTGTAATGAATTTTGAATGAAAACGCAACCAAAATTGATGATTAAGCAAAAAATATTGGGGGTGTTTAAAATTAAATTACAACAAAAAACTCAAGCAAAACAAAAATAATTTTATTGGTTAATAATAAGTATGGTCCCCCCCTTGTGTCTACAACGGTTCCCATCCAGTTGTCAATTTTGGGCCTCTAGTGGGCGGTCTTGGAGTGAGGTTGGCTTCCTTTAAGCGTCTTCTTATTGTCCATTGACTAACAGCTACATCTCGAACTTGTCTTAGCTCCTGCTGCACATCGACGCCCGTGAGATGGCGATTTCGCAGTGAAGTTAGGATGATAAATCGATCGTCCCTCTCTGATGTACACCGAAACCGGCTGGTTTGTGGTCTTCGATTGAAGGTACCAGTTTCCTGACCTTCTGAATACTCTTGAGACAGCAGATTGGCTCATGTTAAGCTGACGAGCGACTTCTTGTTGATTGCGTCCTTCTTGCAATAAATCAACAACTTGTGCGGATTTTTCTGGAGTGGTATCCATGATTTTAAGGAAACAATGAATTAAACTGGTAGAGATTTGTTCAGGTCAACGTCTGACTCATAATTGACGGCAAATATCGGTCAACGTGGCATTATACAGGAGATTGCATCACGCCAATTGTTTTCACCGAAACATCGCATTTTGCTAAGACTGCTTTAATTTGAAAAGTACTGTATGGATTTTAATGATAAAGGTATCCTTAAAAAGATAAAATACTAGGCTGTCAAAAGAAGGTTGTTTTTCGAAAATCGATCCAGCCATTTTAAAAAAATATGCGTTTTGATGGTCTAGTCGATTCAGTTGCTCGGGAGTGTAGATTTATAATATACACATCATACTATTAGTTATTATGACATTACACGAATGAACAAGCATGTAATGTGACTTATTCCACTTTCATAATAAACAAAATATTGATAGCGTTTAGTATTCATTCTTTAACCACTATTTCTAGGAATTATTTTACAGTTAAGCGCAAGAATGTAACAAAATATGAAAGATCACTATACTTTAACATGTTATATAACGTTAACTCAATTTTTTTAAAATTTGACTTATTCCACTTTCAAAATAAACGGCTCATATGCGAGTAGAATACGATACTTTGTCCACGACCGACAAATATCATTGCATTTTATAATCAAATCCTTTAAATACTCCTAAAATAATTTTCGTCACATTTTGACGTCACAGCTTAATAATAATAAAAATGGTAAGAGACTACTAGATAAAATTTCAAAAATTAAATAATTTACTTGGTAGTATTGAATAATGAAAGAAGAGACTACTAGGTAAACTAGCAGTGAATAATGGATATCATTATAATTGATGAAACAAACGTATAATGAGCATATTATACGTTAGTCGTGGACAAATGAATTTAAACACTGCTTGTCGTGCTACCCACCCACCAGTCGTTGAACATTGGTGTGAAGCAGGCATCAATAATATATCAAAATTGCGACCATGCAAACAAGAAAACCAAACCTAAACGTAAAACTCAATGTCCGGATCAAATCAAATATTTAAGTTTAACCTTGAAAACAATAACAACAATTTAACAAATTTTGTTTTTGCATCTCATCAGAGGATGTTTTTGCTGTTTTGATATCTTTATTAATATTGTGCAAACAAAACGCACTGCCTGCTCCAATTAGATTAAAATATAACTTTTAAATAAATTTGTATTAAATGTTTAATTTAAATCAACATTTTTTCGTAAACTTACTGTTACTGTAGGGCCATGTGGGCATTCAGCCACCTCGCACTGCGACCTACAAGATCTTTTGTGCTTGGACTTGCTTAATTATCCGTCCAGTCAATATTCAGGCTCTTAATGAACCTGATAATAGTGTCGGGCGGTACGCGATACATACTATCTGGGTTCATTACTCTCCCTCTTAGATGTAGCATGTACTTCTGCTAGAAAGACGGTAGCATTGGTACCGAAAGACTTCGAGAGGTAGGGTTTTCGTATAAAATTATGCAATTTATTTTATTTTCATATTGGACCTTTGTGGTTTGCAAACAGGGACGCAATTTTCAAAAAGAACTTTTATTAGGTTTAATTTTTTTTTTTAATACGAATAAATTTTTAATTTTAGGAATTTTATGAGTTATGTCTTTCAATGTTGGTTATTTAGAAGCACAGTCACATTCACAAGACACAAGAAATAAAATTAGGAATTTAGTTATACCGTATTCCCCGGTTCCAATAGAAAATTAAATCGTCTAAAATCAAAAACGAAAAAACGTCCTAGCAAAATAAATTTTTTTAATTTAATTTAAAATGTATGTCCAATTATATTTGCAGAACGTGACGATTTAATTAAACTGACTAAAGTTTCCCATTACTAAATGTATATTCAAACAATCAAAAATGGTTTGGGGAAATTTATTAGTTTTAAGGTTTTAACAATTTTAACTAGCTTAATAACAATAATAACAAATACTTTGGAAAACTGTTTGAAACTGTAATACTTAACTAATATTAGTTTATACATTTTTAACGTTACAAATCTCTTTATTATAGAAACACATGGAGAAATGTATTAATACTACTACTACTATTCAGCAGAAACCAGTACAGGTAAATCTTTTTTTTTATTTGAAATAATTATGTTGATACTAACATAAAGCTAATTTCAAATAGGCCAATACCAAACAAACTCATTTTGAAAAAATTACAAACTTAAAAACTGAGGTGGAAGAATCAGAGTACAACTCCGATTCATCGGATAATGCGTCTGTAAGTGGGAATGCATCTACTGATTCGAGTAATGATAGCAGTGGCAGTGACTTTGGAAATTCGTATTACGACTAATTGTAAGATACTCGCTCGATTTACCGATTTATACCTAGAATGACTAATAGTTAATAAAAAAAGTAAATTCTTTTTATTTAAGGTTATTTATTAGAATGTTAATATACATATTTTTGATCATTTTATGTTTATTTAAACATGATTTGTAGATAAGACGTAATTGATAAATCTGGAGGAAAGAAAAGTAAATTATGTAGGAGGACGAATACGTGCCAGGCTCAAAATATTAGCTTATCTAATACGCAATGATACACTTATACATTTATAGTACTATTTCAAGTGAAGACAATTTCACTGTGCTGGGATGTTCTAGCATCATTTTTTCGATGTTCGATAGTTGATATCGAAAAAGTGTTGTTAGAATAAAATATGCTAAGTTCAACTCTAATTGGTGTAATTTATTGTTACTAAGTACTTTTACAACTTATTAAAATTGTTTTGTTATATTTTTTTTTATCTGTTAACACAAATATTTCATTTATATTTTTATAGTAAAAATCCAGCAATTTTAAAGATAATTAAGTTTAATTTTATAGGTATTATATTGTACTCTCTTCCATCACCCAACTAGCACGAAGTAGCAAAATCTTAAATAAATCTAAACCTTTCCCTTGGAAGAGCAAATTAAGGTCAACAAATTAAGTAATTAATTATCATATTTCCATGAGAATTTTGCAACAATTGATCGCGATACATAATTCAAACCAAAAGTTTGAATTATTTTATTCATTCCTAATTTTAGTTATACCACTCGACACCAGACGCCAACTTGTTCTTTCTACTTGTTGTTTTATTTCAATTCGAAAAAATAATTCGCGACTTGTTTCCATGAGAAAAAATAATTGGAATTCATTTTTCTCATGGAAATACAGCTATTATCGTATAAAAATAGAATTAAATTCAGGGGAAATGGCAAAGAACTCTGAAATTTTGTAGACTTCATTCTAAAAAAGTGGAATAAAACAGTAAACAAATTAGAATCTAATTCAGAAGAAATGGAGTTTAAGGGACAACGAATTGAGGTTGTAGGAATTAAAATAATAAAAAATGAAATTAAACTCGGGGTGGGGGGGGGGGGGGGGGGAGAGAGAGAGAGGAATGGAATTAATTCGGAAAATTTTGCAACTTTCAAAAAACTTGATGAAATTAAACTTGGAAAGAATTGAGAATTAATCTCAACCACTTTAGTTAATACACTAAATTTATCTTCTTAATAATAGATTGTTAGAGTTGTTTACGTTAAGGTTAGAAGGTTAATGTTAAAAAATGAAACCACGGTTTTTTAGAACGTATAATTGTTTCATATACGAACATTTACGAAATGTTTAGTCTATAGATTCGAGAAAAATACTCCTATTACTTTTCTAACCTAATCTCCACTAAATATATTAAAGAATTTACTTTTATGTAATGAAATACAATAATTTTTAGATTTTGTCACTTTCTTGATGTGATATTTAGTTTTATTTGAAATGGAAATTATGATAGTTTTGAATGTTACTCCTTTATCAAATTTCTAACATACACTCTTGAGTGTTTGTTAGAAATTTGATAAAAGAGTAACAGCCGAAACGATCGTAATATAAACGATAAATATCAGATTAAGAAAGCGACAAACCAAAAATAATTGTGTTTTATTATATCAATTTGTTAGTGATATTTACAAAAATGTTTAGTTTAAAAAAAACAGAATTTACTCTTAAACGAATAACAAATACCAACAAAACTTTCATCGTTCGGATAAAGATTTACAAAATGATAATTATAATGAGTATAGCTGGTCTACTACAAACTGTGATGTTGGAAAAATGCACTCGTACTAGTTGGACATGATCTTCTTTCAGTTTAAATAATGGTAGTGTTTCGACGGTATAAATGTAACACACGGATTTTATATTAAAATTTGTTTATCAACTATTTCTAAGGATCATTATATATTTTTAACTATTACATAAATGTACAATTAACATAATATT
Organism: Tipula helvola; assembly: GCA_963556165.1. Classification (NCBI taxonomy): domain Eukaryota; kingdom Metazoa; phylum Arthropoda; class Insecta; order Diptera; family Tipulidae; genus Tipula; species Tipula helvola. The sequence goes on along the minus strand of OY744482.1, from coordinate 146,711,455 downwards.
AATATTAAGATATACCTAGTTAATATTAAATATTTTTGTTCGCGTTCTTAAAATTATCTATAAATTAAGTAATTAAACAAAGTAGAAAGGTATCAGATTTGCAGGACATTTAAACTTACACATAAATCGCAGCGAACTATTTTTTTTTTTAGTAATTAAGGCTCTGTGAGACTAAATAGCTGTTTTTCATAGACCAAAATTTTTTCCCAACAATTTGTTTTATAAAAAAAAAAGAAAAATGAAAGTACATAATACATTTTTATATTATTTTCGAATGCGATGCTATTTTGACAAAAATTAGTGCAAAAATATTATACTTATATTTTAAAAATGTTGGTAAAATTATCAAAATTACAGAGGTGTAACAATACACAAAATTGATTTGAATTGTCATACTTCGATAAATATAGAATTTATTTTGTTAAACAAATAAAAAACATAAAAATGTTGCACTAGTTTTACCTAAGTTAGAAAAAATTTACATAGAGCCTAAATCTAAATGTGTTTTTAAATTCAAAATTATTTATGGAATATTATATTATATATTACTGTACAATAACAATCTATATTATAATAATAAAATAAGCATTAATTTGGAGTATATTCTCATTGTTTCTCTTCTTGTTGTTCACGAAGCATGTGAAAGAAGAAATAGTAAACAATTATTATTCCTTCTTACACTTTCTGCCGTAGGCACTTGGCGAAACACACTTAATACACACATTTTTAAAATTTTTTAAAAACACTTGTTAAATATTTCGCAAAATTACAAAAGGTTTAAAAAATCACTCGATCGATTTCGGCTTATTAGGCCATCAACAGGAGTATCTACTAAACTGTAAAAATAAAAATGTAGTTAGATATACATATATACCCAGGGCCTTTCAGAGCTAGCAGGGGGCCTGGGCCAAATTATTAAAATGGGACTCCATGAAAATAAAATAAAACAACCTTAAGTTTAGTTCACATGAATTCATTTTAGTATTTATTAGAATTTATTAGAAATTATTAGATTGAAGCTTTTCTCGCTTTATTATTAGAAAATTCTCTAATGATTTGCTCAAAATTTATTTTTCTTGCCATGTCGTGGTTAATGTTTAACATTGCCAATCCATTTAACCGTTGTTCTGCCATTGTTGAGCGATGAAAATTTTTTATTCTTTTAAGAACACTGAAACTCCTCTCGGCTGAAGACACAGATGCAGGAATACTTAAAAATATTATTAAGACAATGATAAGATTCGGAAATAAACCAGCTAAGTTTTACTGAGAATATTTTCTAATAAATTTGTTGGTGTCAGATCTGCATTGAAATTAGCTGTGTAGCATTTCGAGCTTCAATTACCAAATTTGTCTGATGCAAATCTGTCAAAATTTCGAGCCATATGATAGAAAGCAAAACACATTCAAATTTATTTAAATATTTCTCAATTGAGTGTAATTCAACGATTGCGTGTGGTGGTAAATTAAAGGAATACATTTCATTTAAAGCATCTCGAATAGATAATAGATTTTTGGCTATTGGTTTTACTGCATCTATTCTAGCAGACCATCTAGTTTTGGAAATCGAATGAAGAGACATACTGATATGTTTCTTTAAAACCTCCCATCTCCGCGGACTACTGCTAAAAAAATTATACATTTGTTGTATAACTCAAAAAAATTGTACAGCTTCTTTACACGATTCAGCTGAATCAACTCCAACAAGATTTAATGTATGGTTCCCACAGCTGGAAAAAATACAATTAGGATTACGCTTCGTAAGAATGGCTTGCACACCGTTTAGCTTGCCAGCTATATTTGTACCATTATCATATGCTCGGGCAATACATAAATTAAAATTTAATTCCATATCCGACAAAATTTCAAGAATTCTGGCAGCAATTTCTTCTCCGGTTTTTCTAGAGAATGAATCGAAGCAAATAAAACGCTCTTCAATGTCAAATTTTAAATTGTCGCACACATCTTGTTCTTGTTATAAAGACAAAATACTATCGAAGATCAAGCGCAAATGAGAAATCTATAGTAACAAAAAATTCGGGGGCCCCTAAAAATCGGGGGCCCGTGCCGTATGGCCCGGCTGGCCCACCCTCTGATTGGCCCTGTATATACCTATATATATAGTTGGAAAAAGCAAAAAGTGAAACCAAAATATACAAATAAAAAATGTGGAAGTGGTAAACAATAAAATTGGTGACAGCAATAAACATTAAAAATTAAAAATTAAAAGGGGGTGAGTTAAACACAGGTATATGATTATTGATTAGTCAACGGTCGAATAACAAAATTCCAGATGTTGATTTTTTTTTTTTTTCCCCACCCCTTCTTTATTTTATTATAACCCGACGTAATAGTAATTTTATGGTATGGAATGAGTATGTGAATAAAACAATGCGGGGTCGGTAATTGGTGAGAAACGGATTTCTCTCTGTTCGTTGAGGATATTTTGGTTAAGAAATATAGCTTTTCGGATTTCGTAAGATTCTAAGTTGTCTAAACGTCTGCTTTTTGGTTGTACATGTAATATTTCTAAATTGTTTAAACTGGATGTGTGATTTTCTAACGTTAAATTTATATAAAGGGATGATTCATGGCTACCAGATAAATGTTCTTTAACTCTAACTTCAAAATTGCGCCCAGTCTGTCCGATATAAGAGGAACTACAATCATTGCAATTGATCTTATAAACGCCAGACTTGGAAAGGCGATCAATTCTTGGTTTATTGTTAAAAATCATTTTCTTAATTGTATTATTGTTATAAAAAGCAAAGCTAATATCTGTATATTGTGTCACGATGTTACTAATCCGTTGACTAGTTTTTCCTATATACTCTAAGCGGCGCCAATTTTTCGGCATTGGGCTATCAGGTGGATAAATGTTAGCTAAAGCTTTATGTTTCAGTTTTCTGTTTAAAGGCTTTAATATAGTCTTAGCTGCATAACCGTTATTCGCTGCTATTTCTAAAATTATATTAAGCTCTTTGTTATAATTGGATATGGTCAAAGGAATGTTTATTAATCTATCTAAGAATGAGTGGAAAGCTGACATTTTAATATTATGGGGATGGTTTGACGAGTTACACAATATACAGATATTAGCTTTGCTTTTTATAACAATAATACAATTAAGAAAATGATTTTTAACAACAAACCAAGAATTGATCGCCTTTCCAAGTCTGGCGTTTATAAGATCAATTGCAATGATTGTAGTTCCTCTTATATCGGACAGACTGGGCGCAATTTTGAAGTTAGAGTTAAAGAACATTTATCTGGTAGCCATGAATCATCCCTTTATAATCATTTAACGTTAGAAAATCACACATCCAGTTTAAACAATTTAGAAATATTACATGTACAACCAAAAAGCAGACGTTTAGACAACTTAGAATCTTGCGAAATCCGAAAAGCTATATTTCTTAACCAAAATATCCTCAACGAACAGAGAGAAATCCGTTTCTCACCAATTACCGACCCCGCATTGTTTTATTCACATACTCATTCCATACCATAAAATTACTATTACGTCGGGTTATAATAAAATAAAGAAGGGGTGGGGAAAAAAAAAAAAATCAACATCTGGAATTTTGTTTTTCGACCGTTGACTAATCAATAATCATATACCTGTGTTTAACTCACCCCCTTTTAATTTTTAATTTTTAATGTTTATTGCTGTCACCAATTTTATTGTTTACCACTTCCACATTTTTTATTTGTATATTTTGGTTTCACTTTTTGCTTTTTCCAACTATATGGTGAAAAATACGTGAAATCACAAATTTACTATATGGAGCCATAAGTCATGTTTGAATTTTATGATTTTTATGTTTTGACTGTGTAGCCTTGGTTAAAAAAAAAAATTTTAAAATGTTTTTTTTTTTTGTTGTTGTTGTTGTTAAAGATACAGGGTGGCAAATTTTGAGAAAAATGATATTCATGATGTTGAATTTATGGCAATACAAAGAAAACTAATTATCCGATAATAATGATTTTGAGCTCATTTGAAAGGTAAGTTAATAGTGATTAATAAAAAAATATAAAAATAGTATGTTGTTTAATTTTTTCTGTTTTAAATTTCCCGCCAAAATGTTCTTTTTCAATTTTCTCAAAAACCTATTTTTTTTTTTTTTTTTTTTTTAATGAATTTGACAATTCATATTTTACAACATATTAAAAAATTGGAACACCGTTATTTTTTGTATTCTTGCAAAATACATTTTAGTATGACAATCTACAAATTTATTTATTTAAACGTATTTTACACGAAAACAAAAAATAACGGTGTTCCAATTTTTTAATATGTTGTAAAATATGAATTGTCAAATTCATTAAAAAAAAAAAAAAAAAAAAAAAAAATAAGTTTTTGAGAAAATTGAAAAAAACTGTTTCGGCGGCCATTTTGAAAAATAGCAAATGAAAGATGGTACCATTTTTATAATTATTTTATAATCCTTATTCATTTATCTTTAAAATGAGCCCAATCCTATAATTTTCGAAAAATTAGTTTTATTTCTATAGCAATAAATACAATACCAAGTCCATTGAATTTTTAAATATTTGACACACTATGACTTCAAAACCAATTTGATTTGACAAATTTTTCACTATGGAGAAAAATACGTGAAATTGCATATCTTTATATGTGACCGGAAGTTATGTTTGAATTTTATAATTTTTATGTTTTGGATGTGAAGCACTGAGTAAAACGAACAATTTATGAAATGTGATTTTTGTTGTTGTTGTTTTTTTAAGATACAGCGTGTCAAATATTTAAAAATTCAATGGACTTGGTATTGTATTTATTGCTATAGAAATAAAACTAATTATTCGAAAATTATAGGATTGGGCTCATTTTAAAGATAAATGAATAAGGATTATAAAATAATTATAAAAATGGTACCATCTTTCATTTGCTATTTTTCAAAATGGCCGCCGAAACAGTTTTTTTCAATTTTCTCAAAAACTTATTTTTTTTTTTTTTTTTTTTTTTTTTAATGAATTTGACAATTCATATTTTACAACATATTAAAAAATTGGAACACCGTTATTTTTTGTTTTCGTGTAAAATACGTTTAAATATAATAAATTTGTAGATTGTCATACTAAAATGTATTTTGCAAGAATACAAAAAATAACGGTGTTCCAATTTTTTAATATGTTGTAAAATATGAATTGTCAAATTCATTAAAAAAAAAAAAAAAAAAAAAATAGGTTTTTGAGAAAATTGAAAAAGAACATTTTGGCGGGAAATTTAAAACAGAAAAAATTAAACAACATACTATTTTTATATTTTTTTATTAATCACTATTAACTTACCTTTCAAATGAGCTCAAAATCATTATTATCGGATAATTAGTTTTCTTTTTATTGCCATAAATTCAACATCATGAATATCATTTTTCTCAAAATTTGACACCCTGTATCTTTAACAACAACAACAACAAAAAAAAAAAAACCATTTTAAAAATTTTTTTTTAACCAAGGCTACACATTCAAAACATAAAAATCATAAAACTCAAATATGACTTACAAAAATTTGTGATTTCACGTATTTTTCACCATATATATGTATATCTAACTACATTTTTATTTTTACAGTTTAGTAGATACTCCTGATGATGGCCTAATAAGCCGAAATCGATCGAGTGATTTTTTAAACCTTTTGTAATTTTGCGAAATATTTAACAAGTGTTTTTAAAAAATTTTAAAAATGTGTGAATTATTATTCATTAAAATTGATTATAATAGAAGACAAATTAAAATAAAAAAAAATTTGAACAATAGATTCCGTATATTAAATACACATTACACAGTAAAGAAATAAATTTTGATTTTTGTCAAGCAACATTTCCTTAGGTTAGTACAAATTTGGGTGATCGCTTGGGAACATGATGATGTAACGAAATCTCGCCCCTCCCACCGTCCAACCGCCGATGGAAGCACATACACATGTATACATACACATACATACTGAATGGGGTAGTAGAGTATCAAATGATCGAGGAGACGCTTTATTGGAAGCTTTTGCCACATTACAGATGGTCCTGTTAAATACGAGTAACCACCAACATTCCATTGACCTTAGGTGGATAAGCAGCAGCATTTATAGTAGAGTAGTCTCGTAGAAAGTGAGTGAATGATACACGCATTATGTCCACCAAGTTATAATCTTCGAATTTCGCGGTGTTACCCCTAATAGAAGGCAGCCGATCTGTATAAGAAATGCCGGTTGGAGATCCAAACTTTTCGACGAGAATATTATGTTCTTGTACATCTCAAATTATGAAACGCCTGTGATGCAACACTGCCGAGAAAAGTAGTAAATAGACACCGTAATGCTATTTATTGGTGGAGTGAGAAAATCGCGACTTTACGTCGAAAATGCTTCAAAGCAAGAAGGAAGTAACAGCGTTCAAGGCATAGAAGGACTGAAGATTTTCGACAAGCTTACTGCAGTGTTCGATTTGAGCTCAAATCCACTATAAAGTTAAGCAAACGGAAATGTTTCAGTGAGCTATGTGAATAGTCGACAGAGAGCGATGGGGTCGTCCGTACCAAATAGTAATGAAAAAGGTGAAAGGCAGTAATTTTAAACCTCCTACTTTCCAGATATGATGCGCAATATAGTAACATCGGTGTTCCCGCAACAAGAGCACGTTTCAACTAGCGGAATAGCAGCAACCGACGAAGACGAACGAGTACCAACCGTTACGGTCGATGAAGTGATCAAGGTTACAGGGAAAGTTAGTAGTAATAAGGCACCCAGGCCAGACAACATACCGAATTTGGCACTCAAAGTAGCAATTCGAACAATACCCGAGCTGTTCGCAAATGTGTTCGATTCTTGTATAAGCGAAGGTGTATTTCCCGTGAGATGAAAGAAGCAAAGACTAGTACTATTACCGAAAGGCAGAAGACCACCTGAAAATCCATCGTCGTACAGACCCTTGTGAATTATGCTCGACACTACGGGGAAAATATTGGAGCAAGTAATTTCGGCAAGATTAAAGGAGGCAATTGTAAGGTTCGGTGACTTAGCCAAACACCAGTACGGCTTTAGGAAGGGTCACTTAACAATTGATGCCATTAAACTCGTCAAAGAAATTGCCCAAAATGCGATAGCCGGAAGTAGATGGAAGGGAGGTAAAAAGAAATACTGTGCAATTGTTACCTTGGATATAAGAAATGCTTTTAACTCGGTCCGATGGGAGTGCATTCTCTATGAACTTCTGTAACAGGATCCTCATGTACAAAACAGACAATGGTTTAGTGGAATACGCTATTAAGGGTAGTGCTCTGCAAGAATCTGTGTTGGGCCCGCTGGAGATTCCCGAAGAAGCTAAATTCATTGGGTTTGCAGACGATATCGCGATCGTAGTGGTAGCTAAACACAAGGAAGAGGTAATCCGGATATGTAGCGAAGCCGTTCGCATGATCCACAACTGGCTGCAGTCGATGGGTTTACAATTGGCTGAAGAGAAGACGGAAGCTGTACTAATCTCTAGTAGGAAGGTGAAAGAGACCGTAACTCTGGATGTAGGCAAATGCACTATCACCTCACAATCAGTGATTAAGTAGCTAGGTATAACAATGGATAGCAGATTAGACTTTAAGGAGCACATGAATAATGCTGCAAAAAAGGCCTCCATTGTAAATAGAGCACTGTATAGAATAATGCCGAATACAAACGGAGCAACACAAAAACGAAGAGTGCTCTTAGCTAATGTGGTTTCATCAATAATGCTGTATGAAGCTCCAATTTGGGCTGATGAAATGAAAATCTTGTATAGGCGTAAGCTAAACTCCGTTTATCGGCTTAGCGCTCTAAGGGTGATCTGCGCGTTTCGAACAGTTTCAGACGATGCAGTGTGTGTAATCGCAGGAATGCCTTCGCTAGACCCCTTAGCTAAAGAGCGTAAAAGGTTGTATGAAGAAAGTGGCAGCGATGTGAATGTTACAGAAAGGAGGAAGATTGCCCGAGAGGAAACTGCGACCGAGTGGCAAACTAGATGGAGCCAATCAAGCAAAGGCCGATGGACGCATTGCTTGATTCCTCAAATTGGAGTTTGGATGGAACGGAGATATGGGGAAGTTAACTATTATCTTTCTCAATTCTTAACGGGACACGGCTGTTTCCGATAGTCTTTGTTCAGGTACAAACACGACAATAGTCCTTATTGTCCAACATGCACTGAAGTAGTGGAGAATGTGGAGCACATATTTTTCGAATGTCCACGATTTCCAGGAGCAAGACATGTGATTGAGAGAAGTATAACTTGCTTTAGGTTTCACCATACGAAATCCGGGCCAATTTCGCTATTGTCAGTCATGTCCACACATTTTGAGAAGCTACTCGTAAAAAAAAGGTTAAATCCGATAATCGAGTGAAAAAACTTGATCCTAACACTCAACAGTTGATCAAGTACACAGAATAATCAATATAATCAAGAAATCACTGGAGGAGAAGAAAGCCTGTTCAGCGACATTTTTAGATATTGCACAAGCGTTTGATAGAGAGTGGCATGAAAGACTTGACCACAAGTCCACAAGTTAAGAAATATTCTATCATTGCAATTTGCTAAAATACTGGAATCATACTTGAAAGATAGATTCTTCAGGATTAAGTTAGACGTTACCTATTCCGAATTGAAAGAAATCGACGCATCGAAAGATTTCAGAATAAGGAATTAAGGAATATCGTTAGGGCACCTTTGTATATCAGGAACATTGACCTCCATTGGGACCTTAAAATGAACCTCGTGTTAAATAAAATTAGGGAAAATGCACGGAGACAATAAAACATGATTCAGCAACATGTGAACCCAAATTTATTACGCACACTTAAATTTAAAAGAACCAAACCTTTTGAGTTGGTGTAATTGTTAGGATAAACAGCATTGTGCTGATAGAAAATCCACTACAAAGATTTACTTGAACTTACCAGACACTATGGAAAGCGATAACCCAAAGAACTATAAAAATGATGAAATTTTTCATTTTTATTGCATGTTTTGGTGGGCAGTACATCACCGAGAAGGTTATAAGATCTAGCCAATCTTCTATTACTTCAGTAGTTTCTTGTAGATTATTATTATTATTAATGTAGGGCCATGTGGGCGTTCAAGCCACCTCGCACTGGACCTAAAAGATCTTTTGTGCATGGACCATGCGCAGTGAGCCGTCCAGTCAATATTCAGGCTCTTAATGAAACGGATAATACTGCCTTCCAGGTCACAGAAGCGGCATCCATCTGTAATACTTAGGCCCATTTTCTTAAGGTGATACCTTAAGGGTATGTGACCTGTGAGGAAGCCAGTAAGCAGCCTGAAATCAGGTTTCCTAAGTACAAGACACTCCTTGACCTTAACTGACGAAGGTAAAATAAATTTATTCGCATGTCTCAAACCTGGAATTCTGCGCTAGTAGGAGGACTTTCGCACATCCTTCCAGCGTTTTACCGCTGCCCTAAAGTGCCCCTTAGTGATGCCGCAGAAAGTCTCAAGTCCAATGAATGGAAAAGCAAAACCCTCGCGGGAGAGGCCATCAGCTGCCTCGTTCCCCATAATTCCAGTATGACCTGGCACCCAAATAAGCGTTACCTGATTTGAGCTTGCCAAATGCTTAAAAACCTTCAGACAGTCCCATACCAGCCTTGACTCAACGGTAAAAGACCTAAGAGCCTTTAAGGCCAATTGGATGTCTGATACAATAAAAACCTTTGCATCGTTTAGGTCTTTTGCTATGCCTATCCTAGCGCAAAGTTCTATAGCATGAACTTCTGCTTGAAAAACGGTAGCATTGGTACCCAAGGACTTCGAGAGGGATATCCCACTCCCGTGTATTCCTACCCCACCCCGTTTTCCGTTTTAGATCCATCTGTAAACCATATTATTGACCCTCGCTCAGAGGATGGTCCCCTGTTCTTCACAATTCCCGGTTAGGTAACCTTAACAAAATGGTTTGTGGAAATCCAGTTTAGCTGGCATACAGTCGGAAGGCGTTCCTATAATAGAGCTGTCTGAAATTCCTTGGTGATTTCCAGATGACCCACCATATTTCCCGGTTTGATATTATCATCCGCCTGCGTCTTAAGGGCCATAATAGCAACATCTTTTTAACATGCAAATGCAATGGAGTTAGTCCTAGGAGTGCCTCCATTGCTGCGGTTGGACATGTTTTCATTAGGCCCTTATCACCAATGCAGGCTATACGCTGAATCTTAATTAGGATCTGTTGGTTCGGTTTTAGGCCACTACACTAACGATACGTACGTGACCATAGGCCTAATGATTGTTAGAAATGACCAGTAGATCATTTTTGGTTGTAGTCCCCAAGTACGTTCGTAGAGCCTCTATTTTGAACTTTTAGTAAATGTTGTTTCCAGTTCAGTCTTTGATCTAGGATGACCCCTAGTTATTTAACCTCTTTAGAAAAAGCAACAATAGTACCATTTAACGAGGGAGCTATTAGCGAAAGTCCTTACTGGTCACACCACTGCCGTATTAAATCGAGTGCATTTTGAATGAGATCAGAAATGACCCCATCCAACTTACCTCTAATTATGATAGCCTCGTCATCTGCACAGCCCTGAACATCAAACCCATTACTACTTAGGACGACCAGAAATCTGTTAATAACCAATAGCTATAAAAGAGGAGACAGTACGCCTCCTTGAGGACAGCCCGATCTGGATCTAGCTGGAGAGTAATTCCTCAATACCTTTTTGAAGTAAAGCTGGAAAGATACCATTCCCTCCAGCGGATTTGAAAGTGCCAATAACCCATCTCACCTTGCTGGGTGTGAAAATTTTTTCCTGAGAGACTCCAGATCCTACTATGAGGTAGGGTCGCATTAATTATGTGTAGTAGAGCTTTGATAATTTGGCAAGTAATCAAGTCATACCCTGGGGCTTTTTTAACATTTATGTTACTTTTCACTTCTTCTTTTAATTCTTTGAGAGTTACTGGTCGTATGTCAAAATCATCCAGCTAGTGAATTGACATTATATTTTCATTGGCAGTTTGTGTTGGTAGTGATTGGAAGGTTCCCTGGAGACAATCTGCAAAGAGATCACCCTTCTCTTTGTAACTTCTTGCCCAGGTCCCATCATCCTTTTTATGTGGAGGCACTTGCATTTTAGGTCTTTTGAGACGAAATAGTAGAAAACTTCTGACTTCGAAATAATAGAAAACTTTTACTTAAAAGTATGTATAGCACCTTTTACAGAAAAGGTAACTCTTATCAGTACTTACTTTGTTTTTATTCACTCTACCCATTGGTTGGACAACTGATCTCAAAGACATAAATATTATAAATTATAAGTTAATCTTTAGGAGAAATATTTTAACGCCTTTTGCAATTAATACAGAATGTTAAAATTAAAATTGGAATATTCGATTGGTCATTCGCCAAAGAGCACCCGGCGGAGATGCTGCTGACGTTTGATCAATTTTTCGGTGATGAAGTTAATTAAACCACCAGTCGTTTCTTTTTCCCACACTTACCTTTTTAAAAAATAATAGAATTTCTTTTGTCTTCTAATTTAAATTTTCTTGAAACTTTCATATTTATTTATTAAATACATTGTTAATCTTCAGTCTTCTTATCTATATGCCTACTTCAAATTCAACATTTTTATTAAATTCAATAATTTTTTCGGCATTTAGGCGAATTTTAGTATTAAATCGCAAAGTTGAACATACATACATTTAAACAATTCACCTCTATAATAAGCTCTACTAGTATTTGAATAAATAACACACAAAATAAGTATAGGTTTAATAACATTTATTATTATTATTTAAAAATTGGCAGTGATAAATATTTTAAAAAAACTTACCACATGCTTGGCTGCATTGATTGCTATAAGTTCACAATTCTATTCATTGTAATAATTTGTATTTCCAAAAATAATGTATTTATATTCAATATCGAAAACAATTTTCAATTGAGACATTTATTATTTCTTAAGGATTAATATTTTACTCAATACACTAAAATAAAATTAGAAAATTTAAAAAATGTTCAAGGATGCCTCTCTACCATCTAAGACTCGTTCTTACAACCTTCAATTAAATCCACTGTTCCTATCATAGTAATACACTTTCTCCACGATTTTTGAAATTTTATCTAGCATAGTCTCTTCTTTCATTATTCACTACTACCAAGTAAATTATTCATTTAATACATAGTATATTATTCAACGAGTATATAATGATAGCTGTTATTAAGCGTGTTCCATTCGCGTTAGCAAACTACTCATAAGTACTTGTACCTACTCGCAACTACTCATGCTCAAATGATGGTGTAGTTGAGAAGTAGTTACGCATAAAATTATCGGTAGAGGGATTTTAGTTCAAAAAATTCCAATAGATGGCTCTATACCAATTTTGGTTGTGTGGAATGTAATTTTTTAATCCTAATCCAACCAACGTGTGGCTTTTTGGCTCATTTGGTAAATGCAACGATTTTCAAAATAATGTTAATTTACTTATAAACTTGAATGTATTTTATTTTGAAACATTTCCATACATTTCATACAACGTACTTGGCATTCTTTGAAAAAATTTAGTAAATTATTTGATCAGAATTTGAATTTACTGATATAACAAAAATACATACATAATTATGTTGGTTGTATTAGGGTTAAAAAATTTTTTTTTTTTGTTTATGTTTGTGATGCGACACGGCAATTTTTAAATCGCAAAAATATTTTAATTATTTTGTGTTTAATGTGTTATTACTTACTATTATTAATGGAACAACGTAATTTTTGTCAAAAGCTAGCAGTTTTATTTAAATTGAGGTTATGTTTTACTACTGTCACGAAATTTTTCGTTCTATTGAACATCTACTCATAAGTACTCGCAGTAGCAATTGGTTATACGTTTATAAATTATTTTTATTTACTTTGACAGCTAAGATTCAAAATAAAAACAGCGTTCATCAAAACTAATGTCGATTTCTTCGACTTTTGAGAAAAAACTAAATTTTCGTGTCCCAAAAGAAGGCGAGAAAAAAACATAAATTTGTTTTTATTGCATTGGTGATTTGTTTTTGATTATTTACATGATTTCCGCCATTTTGAAATGTCAATTTGTATAAAATGATATGTCAGTAATGTCAGATTGACATTTATCATTTCTTGGTGTTAGTATTTTGTAGTAAATTGGGGGTAAATTTATGAAAAAATATAAATTTCAGAAAATCGATATATGTATATCAAAAAAATGTTGCTGTTTTTGCGTCAAAAGAAGGCGATAAATCCAATATTTTGCTGCACATCAAAAATTGTTGAAACAATTGCGTCAAAAGAAAACCACATAAGTGATGCACATTACCGTAAAGCAATTTCATTTACAGGAACAAAGAAGAATATAGAAGGGTTGGCGGACTAAAAGTCCTATTCGCGATTTCCAACAAAGTAGCTGACATCTGGTGAAAACAATATGAACAAAATTTAACCATAGAACAAGGGTGATCAGAACTGTCAAACAGTTGAATTTGACATTACTCGTCCCCTTTACTTACATAGAAACCAGCGCTAACTACATTTGATGAAAATCGCCAATACCTATAGTGTTGTAGAATAACATTTTATTAAATGAAAATAAAATGTTGCTAACAAATATTCAAATTTTATTCATTTATTGTGCACATTGGTGTTATTGTTAAATTCACTGGCGAGGTTTCTGCTCTCTCATTCCACTTTTCAAATGGCCAAAATTTTCTTATGTGCTTTAAAATCTGTACAAAAGTTAAATGATTAATAAAAAAATATATAAATCATTTACCTTCCCCGAGCCAAATAAACACTTTGCTCTAAGCAACTCAAGAATAAATTCCACGGCACTGAAATTTTGACGTTTCATTCCACAAAAGCGGGATTTATTTTCTCATTCCACTGAACCGGAATGCGAAGTTCTCGTTTAGAACAAAATCCCGTTCCACAAAATTATTCCACACAACCGGAATCTACCTACAGCTGGGAATTTATTTGGAGCTTGAATTGTTTTGCATGTACTTTTTTTCGGATCGTATTGGTTTGAGAATTGAGTTGGGTGTTGAGATCAGGGTTAATTCTTGAGCTGTGACAGTTTGGAGTTTGAATTAGGATTGCGTTGAGTTCATCTAAGCATTAAATTTTCGAACCGTGGTGATTTAGGGATTGAGTTAATCGTTGAATTTTGAGTTGAGTTTAGATTTAAGTTAGAGGTTCAGGTAGGGTTGGGTGAGAGGTTTAGTTAGGGATTTATTTGGGATGAGCTAAGGGTAGAGTTGGAAGTTAGCTGCTTTTCAGTTCATCTACGAATGTATTTTTTCGGATCATATTGATTTGCGGATTGCGTTAAGCGTTGAGTTTGAGTTGAGGCGAAAATTTGGGATTGAGTTGAAATTTCACTGGCGTTGAAGGTGTATACATGATACATTTTTGGTGAAAAAATGTATACCACGAAGTTGCCTCATGAGTTGAATATGTACGTAATCAATTGATTGCTTGGTTCGTAAATTTTTGTGCTTTGAAATATTTTGGTTACGTTATGTTGGTGAGCCTGGTTAAATTTTGGTGTAGGTAGAGAATAATTTAAATTATTTAGTAACTTCATAGTGTACATTTTTCACCAGAATTGTAACATGTACGTATCTTGATTCAATCATTCAGTGGTAGATTTAATTGTTGGTTGAGTTGAGATTAGAGTTGGAAGTTAGCTTGAATTGTTCTGTTATGTATTGTTGATTTAAAGATTGAGTTGGATATTTGGATTATGTTATGTTGGAGTTGATTGAGTTATGTTGAAGTTGATTTGCGTTTGAGTGAGAGTTTCGGATGGGGATTAGTTCAGGGGTTGATTTGAATGTTTAGCTGTAGGGTAGATTGAGTTGATGTGAGTTGAATTCATTTACGCACCTAGTTTCTGAAATCGAGTTGATTTTGGGATTTAGTTAGCCGTTCAGCTTGGAATTGAATAGATTTGGTTCGAGCTGTGGTTTAGTTGAAGATGAGTTGGGGTTTAGTTAGCTTGAGTTGGGATGGGGTGATGGGTTGAGTTGGAGTTTAAATTGAATTGATTTGACTCGGGTATCTATTTGGAAGTTGATTTAGGATCCATGAGGGTTTTAGTGATGGATTAAGCGGTTCAGTAGATTGTGTATGGTTTTCCCGCTCGCAGTCGAACATTTTATATTATTGACGGGACAACGGTGTAGATAGTCGGGGTGCGTGAAATTGATTAATTATATACAGTACGGTATATTTATTATCCAGGGTTTGTTGATGGTTAGAACTAGAAATGCAACTAACAAATGATTTCCTAGGTCATAGTTGTTTATGTGTGTATCGACAATTTACAGAAACCAGCTATCTTCATTTCGGTTTGTTTCTCGGGTTTCAAAAGTCTGTTTTAATTGTTAGCATAAGTTCGTTACCCTTTTGCCTTGATAAACTTTTCAATGTTGTACCTATATATGAACTTTCTGCAGATGTTAAATGCCGATTTAACTTAACCATATTTAAATAAATTTCAGCTAAAGTTGATATTTCATTGAAGATTGTAAGAACGCGGCTAAGTCAAATAAATAATAAACATAAGAGTCCATAACTTAATATCTTAATATAAATAACTGACTTCAAATAAAAAACTTAGATTTTAAACCGCAGTACTTTTTCCATAATCATATGACTCTAGATAATCTTCAGTGAATAAGCTAGCATGAGATTTACGCCTTTCATTTTCAATTTTTTCTAAATCAAAAATATCATGATCGCTACTATGCTGACTGCAATGTGATGAATGCGATTGCTGTGCCCTCAACGAATAATTTATTCCCGATTTTAATTTAATACTCGGCCATTTAGCCGTTGACAGCACATCTGATTTTACATGTTCATGTGATTTATTGTAATAGGAATTATAGTTGTCAACATTTCTGTGAAATTGAAGCAAAAAAAAAAAATTTACGTAGTATATATCTTTAAATTATAGCTGTCGTAACATACGCATCGGGTAAAAATAATCCATTGACAGAAGTCCTTCGACCCATAATCGAATCATTTGCTGTATCCCAATTCTTTTTCAAAAAATTTCTCGGTAGCGTTCTACTTTGATAATAATATTTGTTATCTATTTCGTCGGCGGCTGGCTGATAATAATTTAAATGATTTTCAAATTCCGTCCTCTGATGAATATTATTACAGCTGCTTCCATTGTCGTGTCGTTTATAATAAACAAAATTTTGATGATCATAATTTGTCATCGATCTATTCGAATTGCCCTTGTGATTGTAATTATTTTTACGTTGGTCCTCCGGATCGATGATATAGACATTTGAATTTAATGATGTACAATCATTTTCTATGTAATATATGTCTTTTGGTTTCTCTTTTTGTCCAGCTGTTTTACAAAATTCTAAAAATTTCAGTTCTTTTATAGCTTCATCGTTGGCACCATTAAAATTGATTGCGTTATTACTATTACAATTTTTATTTAATTGATTTTTTATTGACCCAATTGTTCCCGTGTTGGACGTATTATAATTGTAGCCATGATATGATAAGTTTTTATCTGACGAGTGATTGTTGTAGATATCGGTGGTGGTTGAAACACTGCGAGTAAATGCTCGTGTAGGTGCTGCATAATCATACGATAGTGTTGAGTAAGGTTGCTGTTCTGAGCGCAGTTCATTTAAACTGTTTGTTAAACTATGGTGATGAACATTACATTGCAATGGTTTTTCAAAGTAGTATCTATAAAATTTAAATTTAAAAAAAAAAATTTAATTGATAACTTATGTTGAGTATCTAAATAAACCATGCATCATTTTTTGTCATTTGCATTACATTTGTTAACGTTACCTGGGTTCCTGTAAAGAGTGAAAGCAGGGTATTGAGTGCATTTTACATCCAAATACAGAAATCCGATCGTTTGTAGTACTACATTGGTTTGAATTCCGGTTTTCTACTATATTCGAGTTTGTGTAGTATCCAAAACAAAGCGTACTCTGAAAATATAAGAAAACCAGATGTTTTTTAGTTACTAAATTGCCCGTCAAAACTGACGAAACTTTCTGAAAACTTAATATAGCCTGAAAAGTAAAATGTTTGTTTCTAGAAGAATACGAAATAAGACATTTTAATATTAATTCAAGAATTCTTTTATCACAACGTTTCTTGTTAAACTTCGGGTAAGGGTAATATTGCGCCTTCGTATGAGGAATTGTTGATCAGCACTTTAAGGTTCTCATGATTTCGTACTCGCGTTAAAGCTACATAAAGCTGTCTATAAGCAAACACAGATTCCGGAAAAAACAACCTAACATTATGAACGATTGTCCCTGAGCCTTGTCATCATCATTGCAAAAGCCAAAATGATGGAAAATTGCCGTCGCTTCATTCGAAATCCTAAGCTGTTCTAGCTTGGAGATATATTTTTCTATTGCGCAATGAAATTCCGTTATGAAAAATAAAAATATAAAAAATTGTAAAGTAGTTCCCCGAAACATTTTCTATTCGAATTTTCTTATTAAAACGTCAATTAGGGATTTTCCCAAATAGAATTCCAACGCTCGCTGACTGGCAGCTAAAATATTTCGTATGTAGTTTTATATGGTCAAACATGTGTTTGAATTTTTCAATAAATTATTAATTTCGACTAAATTAATTTTAAATTTTGATATTTATTATTAATCGCAACATACTCAATTTTATTAACTATACAAAAAAGTACGGGGACATCCACTAATTTAGGCAAGAAATTTGTATTTGTAACCATGATTTTACTTATTTTTGCATGTAAAAAAAAAATCTAATCAGTGCTGCCCAAGCGTGGGGACAAATGAACTAAAATCGATTTTGGAAAAGTCCCTCATACCTATATCACTCAGACTACTCAGTTATAAAGTTCAAGCATCTAAATTGGAAATATAAGAAAATACATAGCGTTCCGCTGCACCTGTGAATTATATACATATTAGTAGATATCAAAACCAATAGAAACGTCTATTCAAGCCAGCAACAAAATAGCAATATCAAAAAAATGCAAGTATGCTACTACAATACAACCAGTAGCTCCATAGAAGTCCGTATACTAATATTTTGATGTATACATCTTTAGTTTCGGTCCAGTAGGAAAAGTCGATGTTACAAAAAAGTGTATCTTAAACTATAACGGTCTGATTAACGGCTAGTGAGAAGCACTATGAATTAACAAGCTTTCAATGTAAAAAATCGGACCTCAAACAATTTTTTTGGCATAAATTTCATAGAATTAATTTTGACGGGCCGATCTCAGAGATGTTAATCAGACCAGATGATATCGATAGCTAATTAATCAAGCTATTTAATGTATATAGTGAAATCCTTTGGACATCTCTGAGATCGGCTCGACAAAAATTAATACTACAAATTTGAAGGTAAAAACATTATGAATGAAGCCGTGAATCGTTTTTGATATTGTTTTCGTTTGAATATTGTTATAAAATCATTCGATTTGATAATTTGTGTAAAATTGCATATCAAAATAAAATTTTTGTGAATTAAGGCGGAAGATATTCTAACTAGAAATTCGTTCAATTTATTTTTTGTTGAATACATTGTTAAAAATATTTTGTACAATCGCATAAATTTTTATTTTAACAAATTTTGTTAAGAACTTCACACCGGTTAGTTATTAATTCATTACATATATAACATATGTATATTAATTTTAAAATGGTTAAAACATTTAAATCCGTATTGTTGCACATAAGGGCAATCGAAAATTATTTAAAGAAATTTGATGACGAACCTCCACCGCTAGAAGAATTAGAAAGTAGATTGTCCAAATCCGAGAAAATATATACCGAATATGAAAAAATCTGGGAGGATTTAATTAAAATCAATGCAGAAAATTTCGATGATCTGCAACCGAAAATAGAAGAGGTGGAGGATCGATACCATAGCGTAACGGCTAATTTGAATGTTTTAATCAAAAATTATAAGGATAGTTCAATTACTTCTGATAACAAAGCATTGGTTACCAAATTAAAATTTAATGCGGTTAAATTACCTCACGTGAATCTTCCAGTATTTAACGGAAACCCAACAGAGTGGCTCACTTTCAAAGGTACCTATTTATCTGTCGTGCACAATAGAGACTACATTGATTACATTGTGAAATTTACGTTATTGTTAGAAAAATTAACGGGAGATGCAAGAGACACAATAGGTCATGTTAATTTATCCGCTGCTGGTTATCAAAAAGCTTGGTCCGAGTTAGTAGGTCAGTACGACGATGTACGAATCATCGTAGACGTTCATGTGGATGCTCTTTTGAATTTGCCGAGGGTTTCCAGAGACAATACCATAGAATTAAGAAAATTTGTGTTTCCTGCATTTCGCATATTTCATCCTTAGAAGCGTGCAATCAATCCATAGATGGTCTGGGTGAATTATTTATTATTAACACTGTTACTAAAAGCTTAGATGCTAGTTTAAGAAAGGAATGGGAAAATGAGTTAGTTCCTAATTGTCTTACCCAAGTGGATTCAATTAAAAGAATTTTCGATGAAACTATGCAAAGTGTTATCATCAGTTGGATCAAATTTCAGTGATTTCATCAAAATGAATCAATAAATCAATTAGACAGAGCACAGGTCGAAATACACCAATTCCTAATGTTAAACCAAATTCTACATTCACATATTTTTCCCAAATTTCAAGCTAAGTCAAGTTAAATCATAAGAAAACAAATTCATGTGTGTTTTGTAAAGGTAGTTTCCATTCATTTTATACGTGTCCAGAATTCATTAAATTACCATCATCCGATAGATTCAAAAAATAATTGAATTGCGACTATGTCTAAATTGTTTTGGGGCTAATCATTTCAATAAAAACTGCCAAGAAGTTGGTTGTAAATTGTGTTCACGTAAACATCACACACTACTACACCGTGCAGAAACCTCAACAAGTTTTAATGAACAGTCAATCTGTTCTACTCCAGATAACTTGATTAAAAAGCAAGTTTTAATATCAACGGCTTTAATTCTTATCAGAGGTAACAATGAGAAGTACCACGAATGTCGTGTGTTACTCGATTCCGGTAGCCAGAGTAATTTCATATCAACTGATTTTGCGAATAAATTGCAGTAAAATCGCACTGCTCTTAGCCATATTTCAATTTGCGGTTTGGGTGACACAAAAACAAATGTATCCGAATGTACAACTACAACGATTAAATCCCGTATTGCCAAGTTTCAACATAACTTAACGTTTTTTATTGTTCCAACAATTTCCAATGCATTGCCACAATCCAATATCGATATTTCGCGTTGGGCAATTCCGAACAACATCATGTTAGCCGATCCATATTTCAATACCTCTAGGCCGCGGTTGATGCGCTTATAGGTGCTGAACTATTTTTCAAAATTTTAAAAAATAACCGGATCCATTTAAATCCAAACCTTCCAATAATTCAAGAAACCATTTTCGGTTGGATATTCAACGAAAATTACTTTGAACAAAATAAGTTTAGTTTTGTAAACACGTATCAACAACCGTGCGAATTGGATTGTTTAAACCAAAATTTACAACGATTTTGGATGGTAGAATCCATTCCAGCTAAGAAATTTTTGTCAAAGGATGAAGCCTACTGTGAATCACATTTCGGTAAAACCCATTTCAGAGACGAGGCAGGGCGCTATACAGTTTTTATCCCATTGAAGGACAATGTTGACAGAATCGGTAGTTCTAAGCCTCAAGCATTACGCAGATTTGGTTATCTGGAACAAAAACTCAATTCTAATGCAGACTTAAGGCAACAATATACCAATTTTATCAAAGAATACAATGATTTAGGACACATGAAACTTGTTAATGAATCTGTCGATTCTGAGACAATGAAATCGTATTATATGCCTCATGCCTCATCATCCGATTTTGAAGCCAAGCAGCTCAACGACTAAGTTATGCGTTGTTTTTGACGCTTCAGGTAAGTCATCTACAAATGTTCCCCTAAACGAATTAATGTATTGTACATAGGGCCAAATGTACAGCAGGATCTTTCTAATAGCATTTTAAGATTTAGGAAATATGCTTATGTTTTTACATCCGATATAAATAAAATGTATCGCCAAGTGAAAATTCATCCAACACATACAAGTTTACAAAGAATATTATGGCGTAGAAATCATCATGAACCTATTCAGATTTATGAATTGACCACGGTAACGTTTAGTACAGCTTCTGCCCCATATCTTGCCATGCGCGTCTTAAATCAGCTCGCATTTGAAGAGAAAGAAAACTTTCCTTTAGCCTCAGAGTCCATTCGAAATTTTTACGTTGATGAATTCCTTGGTGGAGCCGACTCGATCAATGAAGCGCTTGAATTGCAGCACCAGCTGATTGAAATGTTATCTAGTGAAGGTTTCAATTTACATAAATGGTCAGCCAATACAGATGAGCTATTGGCACCAATACCGGAAAGCCACAGAGAAAGTTTAATATTGGACGATGCTAGTTGCCGCGAATCAATAAAGATAGTGGGTTTATTATGGAAACCGAATTCCGATATTTTTATATTCAATATCAGTCCAATGGAAATTCATAACCACATAAAATAAAAGGTCAGTTCTTTCTGATATTGCTAAGGTGTATGATCCACTAGGGTTGCATTCTCCAGTTATGATCACCGCAAAAATACTCATTCAATCACTTTGGAAACGCAAATCAGATTGGGACGAACCACTTTCTGAAAACTTATATCGTATATGGCATGAATTTAGAACAAATTTAGTCAATGTTAATACCATTTATTTTCCGAGATGTGTACTTCTTAAAAATCGTGTTTCTGTAGAGTTGCATGGTTTTTCAGATGCCTCAGAGCAAGCTTATGGTGCTTGCATTTATGTTAAGACTTCAGATAATTTGAAAAATATTTCCGTTCGTTTGTTATGTAGTAAATCGCGAGTAGCACCGATAAAAAAATGTAAAGAATTGAAAAATCTAGTGTTTTTAAGAGGCCTTTAAAAAAAACATATTTCTTTTCTTCGTTCTCTAACTTTAATGAAAGAACAAAGAACCCAATTGACCTTTTTCCTCATCTGTCAAATACGAACAAGATACAGTGAAAAGTGTATCAATTTGAAGTAAAAAAGTATTAAATTAGCGAGTATTACTAATTTTGGAGGTTTTTAATTTGTTAATTAATTAAAACAATTATAATTATAACATTTTATATCATAAGAAATAAAATATTTTAATAGAAAGTGTAATATTTTGTGAGAATGCCACTAACGTGTAGTGTATTTTAGTGCCAAATGAGAGCAGATAAACACATCATGGATTTAATTAACGAATTAGATGTTATTCTGGCGGATCGCGGATTTTTAATTGGAAGGGCCATTAAGAAGGAAAATGTTAGATTAGTTATGCCAGCGTTCAAAAACAGTAATCCCAACTAGAACCGATCACAGTACTTTTCAATTTGAACCCACCAATTTTAGGAGACAATAAATAAAAGACATTACATTAAAAATAAGATTATTTAATATAAATCTAAAATTGTATAAAATCACATAATAAATTCATTTAATCAGTTAATTCATAATCAGAAATAAATTTGTATAAAATATGTATATAGCAAATTCTCATTTTATCACATGAATCTACGGTATAAAAGTAATATATGTACATATGTATTTTAAATACTATTTAGTTATATTTTAATTAAAGCTAATTAAACCTATTAATTTGTTGCAGACTAAGTAGTTGTAAAAAATCACATTTTTCAATTTCATTGACGTAAATAAAGCTTCATATTGCAGTATAAAACTTATTGCTTATTTTGTATAATATTCTTATATTTATAATAACATTTTTTTACGCTAACTGTACGCTTCTCACTCGAGTATGTATACATTACAAAAAAAAATGTATACCGACACAAAATTTGTAACCCACACAAATAAGAAAAATATTCAAAAAAACAACCAAAAAGTACTAATGCCTAGATGTTTTTTTGGTTGTTATCTTTACATTAGTACTAAAATACAAAATTTCCCCTACGAAATTACTGAATCACCCTATATTGTAAATACGTTTTTATTTTGGCGTTTATTGAATGTTTTAATTAATACGACATGTAGAATATTATTTGTCTATTTTGTACAGGTTTAAGAGCATGACCATCTGTAACAGATAAAATGTGATTCGTGATAATTAAATCGAATTTTGGTGAGCTGCGCGCAAAAGTTTGTGGTGATTACCCAAATGCATAGATCGAAAATATTGCAAAATGCTAACATGGCGGCTGATGATGCCAAAATGGCGGCTGGAAGTTATAAATAAAATATTAATTATAGATGTCTATTTTTAAAGTATTCTAATCAATTGTCAATTAATAAATTCGGAATATAGTCCGAAATCATGTCCTTGACACAACTCTTATTCTTCGTGCGAATCTCAAGAATTTTCAAGTAGCAATTCTTCTCAACCTTAAACTTGTGTAATTCATTTACAACCAGTTTCAAAATTGTATCAAACGTCAAAAAGTAGAAATACATATCCAAACGAAATACCCACACACCATACAAAAAAATATTTCCCGTTGTTAAAATTACAACGAGATTTGCGGTCGAAACCAAGAGTTAACATTTTATCTTTACAATGCACTTTTATCATTAAAATCTATACAGTACTTTTAAAATTAAAGCAATCTTAGTAAAATCCGATGTTTCGGTGAAAACAATATGCGTACTGCAATCTCCTGTATAATACCACGTTAACCGATATTTGCCATCAGTTACTTATCAGATGTTGACCTGAACAAATCTCTACCAGTTGCATTTGTTGTTTCCTCAAAATCATGGATCCAGAAAAAGCCGCACAATTGTTGCTTTATTGCAAGAAGGACGCAATCAACGAGAAGTCACTCGTCAGCTAAACATGAGCCAATCTGCTGTCTCAAGAGTATCCAGAAGATTTCAGAAAACTGGTACATTCAATCGGAGGCCACATACCAGCTGGTATAGGTGTACATCTGAGATAAATCGTCATCTCACGGGCATCGATGTGCAGCAGTAGTTAAGACAAGTTCGAGATGTAGCTGTTAGTCCATGGACAGTAAGAAGATGCTTGAAGGAAGCCAACATCACTCTAAAGCGGCCCGCCAGAGGCCCAAAATTTGTCAGCACGTCACCACAAAGAGCGACTCGAATTTGCTTGCGAACACATCAATTGGAGCATCGAGCAATGGAGGTCCGTTCTATTCACGAGTGCAGAATATGTCTCCGTGGTGGTGATAGGAGAGACAGGATCTACCGAAGTCCAGCAGGCGATTTTCGCAGTGCTGTTTTGCTGAAACAGTCTCGTACGCCGGTGGTTCCTGCATGATGTGGGCGGCATATCGCTTGAGGGAAAAACAGTTGTTTTCATACCTGGTGGAGGCCATCGAGGATGTCTGACCGCTGAACGATATATCAAGGACCTTCTCTTGGAAGATTTAATATTGATGCATAACAATGCCCGGTGTCACACAGCTCGAACCACTCGGCAGTTCATGTATGAGGTTCGACTCGAGACGATGAGGTGGCCAGCCTTAAGTACAAGTGTGCATCCAATTGAGCATTTATGGGGCGAACTAAAATGGAGGATCCAGAGGATCTGCCAGAAATCCGGTACTATCTAACATCAGTGACCTCAAGATTGCGTTGGATGAGGAGTGAAGTGCGATTCCCCAAGTCAATGTAAACCTTAATAAGATCAATGGGGAACCGCATGCGAACCGTTGTAGACGCAAGGGGGACCAATACTAAGTATTAACCAATAAAATTGTTTTTGTTTTGCTGGAATTTTTTTTTGTAATTTAAATTGTATACCTAATATTTTTTTTTTCTAATCATCAATTTTGACTCCGTTTTCATTCAAAATTTATTATAAAAAAAAAGTACTGAACCAATCTTCATGAAAATATTGTCAAGTAAAAATATTAGGCTTTCAAAAAAATATTACCTTGTGATTATTGGTTAAATCGTTTTTAAAAAAATCGCCTTTCTGTGACCACTGAATTATAATTATTTATTATAATTATTAAATTGAACTTTTTTTAAAGTTAACATACTTACTTTACCGTATCCAATATGTTGCAGTCTTATATATAAAAAAACGTTTAAAATTCCAACGAATTCGGTTACGATAAATCCGATAACATATAAGAAAAAACTTTGTCCATACTTAAAAGTGAACAATGGCGGCTGTAATGTTGATTTTGGACGCAGCTTAAATCCAATTTCGGCTTTAAATATTGATATGTACATAATTAGACCAATTAACATTAGCAAACCTAGAAATATTTTTAATATATATATGTATGTACAATGTTTATTTATGTATTTGATAAGACCGCATTCTCTAATTTTCATATGTAAAGCTGCTCACCTGAAATTATAAATAAAATTCCCGATGTAAAAAAGTATAGTCTGTGCTGTTGTGAGCACATTGCTATCAACAATAATATATAGCTTATTATTAATGCGATTCCTGATAATAAAAAGAATGGTGTCGATTTGGTGATGGCATCTGGAATAAAAAAAAAACAAAAAAAATTCGTTTAATAATTTTTCTTGAATTTCAAATGAAATGCATATTTAATTAGTTCCTTGATTCAATTATGCTATAATTAATAATAATTTAAATTTTCGATCAATTTTTATTATACATAATGGCATTTATCTTGATTAAACTTATCTCATGTAATTTGATTATTAAGTAATTTCTTTTATAATACCTTTCATTTACATATAAAACGTAGGGAATTTTTTATAATCACATTAATTGGCTTTATAATAATTAAATATGGTAGTAACCCTCTGATTACGTTAATTTAGAGCATTCGCATTAAGTTAGTACGCCTACATTATAAATTGAAGTACGTAATTGATTTGGCAAAAAATGATAATCCTAAAATTAGTACAATACATAACAATTTTTAGTCAAACGTGGGTGGTATATAAATTATCAACATAATCATAAAATTCGCACGATTTCATTATTTGGAAAATTTCCTGAAGTCACAAATTACAGTAAATCATTTTTTATTAATTTATTGGTTTTTTCGTTTTTGAAAGTGAAAAAATAATTTGTGGAACGATTTAATGAAATACGATTTTTATTATTAATGAAATATTGAATCGCATTCGCATTTGGTTGAAGCAAGTATGCGAAAACTTCCAGCTCACAGAATGCTTTATTAGGCTCGATTCTGAAACGTTAAAATCCCTGTTATGTTATTTTATTTTTTCGCTTTCTAACTATTTGAACATGTAATGAAAAAGCAAAAATAATATTAACATAAAATTTTGAAATTCAGAATCGGATCTATTATGCAAAACTAACAAATATTTATGTTCTTTTTAAAAGATCGGATTTAAGTCTGGGTCAGATTAATGTCTAAGCAAGCCAAACGCACGTGCCTAGGATCCGTGAATTTTAGGGGCCGTTAATTTTCGTGTTCCACTAGTGAACAGTCTGACTTTAGCCTGTTGGTGAATTCAATATACACTCTACGAATTAATCCATCGTACGATCTAAAAATTTAATGTTTGAATTGGCACTTAAAGCAAATAAATCATGCTTATTGTAAATTAAAAAAGTAGGAAACCCATTACAGGATGTAATCGCATTACCGGCATCTCAACAACGCCGTCTATAGAATATCTACATATACCATTAGGCACCAATCCTACAATAAAGAAGTATAAACAAACCTTTTATGTTACGCAATACTTGGACTTGCATGTATGTATAACTATTTTTTACATTCATTCAAACAAAAACATTTTCATTCATTCATCCAAAGGCAAAGAAAATTTTTCAACGTAGTATGCATTCTATTATGTACTTTTATGTTTTTGTTTTTTACGTGAATGTATTGCGAAGGAAATCTTTAAGCGTCTATAACTTTGGAATCCGGCCACCCAAAGATCTTAGCCATACCACTTTTTTCTTATCTGATCAAGGTCTATAAGTCTGCCTTTGTTTCATGAAAATCGGATAAGTACTTTTCGACTTAATACTTGTTAACAGACATCAATAGCGGGAATATAAGGCATCTTTCTCGCTCTAGCGCTTCGCTTGAGTTGAGATTCCTAAAAGGTACAAAATATAAAAACTAATACAAATATAAATTTAATTTATAATTCTACTTTTCAAGGACGAAAATAAAAAAACCTCACATTTGTATTGGGCCTATTTTCACGTGTATTTTTTCAGCACCTAGATGTGTTGTCAACCAACAGTGCTGATTTTCACGTGTATTTTTGCATTACATTACTTGTCGATGTATGTGTAAAATAATTTTTATTTTCCTGTAGAGTGAAGAGTAGTGTAGAGTGAAATGAGAATATATTTGTATGTGTTAGTCTGTAACAACACGATAGACAAAAATAAATTTTGTCGAACATGCGCATCACAAATTTCCCCTCTTCAAAATTAGTTTATAGGTAAAAGTGTAAAAAAGGAGGAAAAAGTGACGAAAAAATACACGTGAAAATAGGCCCATTCGTTTATTTGCGAATGTATTCATCGTACGGTTGTTGTTTTTCTCTAACAACACGTGCATCTTTTGTTTTTTCAATATTTATGTATGTGATAGATTAGTTCAGTACATTAAAGCTACCGGTACACAAAACACCTTTTATCATTGATCATAGCCACACGAAAATTAACCTGTATTGACTTCCTAGAAGTCGTTATCTTTAATTGCAAAGTTAACGAAAAAATCAAAATCTACAATCCAGCATATTGTAGAAACATATAAAAAACAGGTGGTATTGAATATTTAAAAAGAACTACATAGTCGTCCGCGTGCTCTTAGCGAGAAAGAAGAAAGTGTAGTATAGTAGGGCGTAGTGTACGCAAAGAACCGTGAATATCTAGTTCAAAGTTGCAAAAAACGCTGCACCAGGATTATGGAGCAAATGTATGTTCAAGTACAAACCAGAAAACATTAAACCGGTACGGGTAGTATTCCAGAATGGCCAGAAAACAAAACACTGATGAGGTAAATAAAAAGAAACGCATCAAGTACTCTTAAATCACACCTGGATGCTGAATTTCATTCTGTAAAGCAGTGATATTTACCGACGAAAGCAAGTACAATATATTTGGACATGATGGCCCGTCAAAAGTATGGCGCAAGAAGGGAACAGCAAATATTTGTGGTTCGGGTAAACACGTTGGAGGAAATGTACTAGTTTGGGGATGTGTGGCGGGGTCGGGGGTCGAAAATTTAATATTTATTGAAGGAAATACAAATAAATGGATGTAGGGGAAAGTCGCCTAAGTCGTACCGGTAACCGGTGCTTAAGTCGTACCTCTATAATTTCAAGAGTGTTTTTCCTGCCAGAAAAATTTCGCAGTGGCTATTATACTGCTCGGCTGTGCTTAAGTACGTAGACATAAGCACATCTGCGTTTCAATGAATTTAGAATGTTTCTGGTATTCAAATTCATTTATAGTCGTTTGAATATAATTTCCATCTGGAAAGTAAGAAGACACTAGTTAGTGTTAGTTAGTTAGTTTTTTTTTGGCTTTTTAGTACAAGTTAAATATTTATTAGTGATTTGTTTACCCCTAGCAGTTTTGTGAAAGATCTATTCAAAATAGAGTTGGGGTTTTATGTACTAACATGCACCTGTGTCTTATCTCGTACCGACCTACGCTTCCGTACCGCTGGTACGACTTAAGACTCGGCCGCAAGGAGTGTCAAGTTTATTTTTCTGGCGTATTTGTTGAAATACATTTTGAATAACTATGGGGCTATAGGTTATAGGTAGATGATAAGAATGAGACGGGCAATTCTGCCGTTTCTTATCATCATTTTAATTAAATGTACTTTTCTATTATTCTTAATATTGTTTCAATAAAAAAAACAATTTTTAAAACATTTAATTCCTAACAATAGATTAAGAAAATGTGCAGTGTAGTTCCTTTCCTGCGCACACAACACACCGTCTTAAACCATTGGACCGGTCTTTTTTTAATCACTTAACCCTCTCAAACGCCTTGTACAATATATTGTACATCAACTTTCATCGCTTCGACCAACCGTAATTTTTAATTTTTTTCTCATTTCTCTTGTGCGATCGTTCTCTTATGTATTTATGTTCACACTACAGTTTTATGAGCAATCCCATATCATAGCAGTGCATAATTGTGCTACGTATTTTATTTTTGGAAGAAAGTCAATTTTAAATGGCGTTTGAAAGGGTTAAGAGTTATTATAACGAAGCCTCATCAATGTAGCTAAGAATAAATCTTGGCGAAACAATTAGTGATTTTCCCAAGCTTAATTCTCGTATTTGGCATTAGAGGCGCCGCAGAAACATATTTTTTAAAATGACAAACCGCATATCGTTGTCACAACATGTCACAACAAAATTTAATTTCAAAATTTTTTTTGTTTTTTCCAACACCAAAACTAATCTAATCGGATGTAAAATTTGGGTACACTGCTTGTCGAAGTCCAAAATTGTCGATGAAAAAGTATCTCAATACTTGTTGATCAGTTTAATATAAATAAAATACAAAAAAAAAAATACGAAAAACTTTGAAACATAACCTCACTATTTCAACCAAATTCATGTTTCTAATTCTGTTTATTTAATAGTTTTTTCAATTTAAGCTTTGCCAATACGTGTCTAATAATTAAATCTAATACTACAAACATCATATTTATTCCATAATATGTAAATGGACACGTTGTTTTTACACATAATTGTTGAGATAAAAATCAACAATTTTCGTGTTTTTATATGAAATTTTTCACATTTAAATTTTACTGTCCCACGGTATGCAGCAGCGCTGCCCAAGCGAGTAAACATAAAACCAAAAATTGAATTTGGCAAATGGCTAATTAAACAAAGTATCGTTTCGGAGTTATCGGATAAAGCATACCCAAAATCTGTTCATATGGATATCGGAATAAACGGCTTTAAATCTAGGATTGTGGCCATAATAGACCTGTCTTTCGGTATGAAGACTTTGTAACGAACACGTCGTTCCGTGTGTATCTGACTTGGTTGGTAAATTAAAAGGTAAACACACCCAATATACACAATATTTTCGATTTTTTTCCACTTATCTGGGTCACTATATGTTATTCACCCATTCAACCGGGTACTTCAAATACCGGCCACTTTCGTTAAATGAACATCATGGTAGCAAAATTTGGTGATGTATCATGATTAAATAAAACCAAGGTTAGCTCGAAATATGTAAACAAATGGCCATCTTTTTTTTTGACGTCACTCAATTCTCAATATGTATATAAATTGCAACAATAAATAAAAAAACGAAAAGTAAAAAAGAATTGCATGACGTCACGAACACGTGTTTTGAAAAATCGAGCTAACCTGGGATTTATAGAATCATGGTGATGTATGGAAAAAGAGAAGAGGAAAAAGGGATTGTGGATCGAGACGTCAAAACGAACACATTTGGTTGATAATTCAACGGAAAGCCAAGAAAAAGAAAAATATAACAAAAAAATTATGGAGGGTGTGAAAAAAAACCACTAAGTGTAGAGTTTTATTAAGATTGGTCAAGAATTAAATGCTAACAAATAAAACCAAAATCAAAAATTTACGATTGAATTTGAGCGTATAAACCGATTTTCGATTAAAATAAAGAAACAATTATTGTGTTGTGTGGTTAAAATACCAACAACTTGAAACTGGATGACATTGACATTGGAAAACTGGACCAATAGGTTGTCTAAGGTGATAATTTTCGATTGTTTCAATTCGTGGCCGGAGCGAAATTATCAATCCCGGATAATCGTGATATTTACGGTGGTTCCCAGAACAATAAACAACCGTAACAGCGGAAATTCTTCAACAAGATTTGGTGTTATCGAGTGGTACAAGAAGTGACATCCGCGTTATCGGTTTAGTTCCAGCGGTATGGTATGCGAAGGAGGCCCGTTATCAACCCGTTATATGTGTCGTTTAGAAGCAAACCGGTGTCTATTCCATTTTTTAAAAAAATGGAGATAGTGATTGGGTTTTGTTCAACGGATAAAAATCTATAATCTAACATAATTTAGTTGACACAAAATCGGTGTATTCCTTCAAAAACCATACTTGAAAACCATATTTGGTCGCAAAGCGATTCTATTCCAAGTACTACTTAGAAGCAAAATCAATCTATTCCATAAGTTGTTGCAAATCGTGCTTATTCCTGTGCATTTATATGTTTAAGAAAATCTGAGTAGCAAACAAAACCTATTCCAAAAAAACGCGGCAATTTTGAATTATTGTTGCAAGGTTATTGTAAACGTTAAAAATATATGATTCACTCTGGATTTAGATAGTGTAGCTAGACAAGCTACACGTCGTTAAAAAGTAGGCGATGAAAGAAAAAACAGAAGAAGACAATAATCAGTAATCAACAACGGAACCATTTTTATATTACCAAAATCGTGTAAAGGCGATTAGTTGTGATCATCAAGAGCCGATAGACAGTGATTGAAATCACATTTAAAGTTTGCCTCACTAACGAAATTTAGATTGATCCAATCAATAAACCTACCTCATCGATTACAATAATGATATCGTCTGTAAATTAGTGTGTGTTGCAATCTTTCGACTTATTATTTTTCATGAATTGAATAAATAACTCTATTTTACTGTAAGTACAGTATACATATACTACAACAGTAAATATATCCATTCTCGTTCAATTAATTTTAGTGATCAGGTGTAATAATCGGTAAGTCTTATTTAATACAAAAATAGTAATTTGATTAATTTATTGTTTCACCAAAATCCTTGTTCGTTATAAT
Organism: Tipula helvola; assembly: GCA_963556165.1. NCBI lineage: Eukaryota > Metazoa > Arthropoda > Insecta > Diptera > Tipulidae > Tipula > Tipula helvola. The sequence continues at coordinate 146,679,644 of OY744482.1, read as the reverse complement.
TATATGTCTAAAAAGAAAAACATGGAATCCATAGAATATCCAATCGAAAACCCAATTAAAGCTAGGAAAATAGCAAACAATAAATTTAAATGGAAACGCGAAATTGCGAAGGAAAGAGGTAGATTTCATTTTGGCCATCAATTTTTCAAGGTTTAATCATTGCTGTGTTCGTTTCAGATATTCTGCTATGTACAAAGCTTCCTCGAATGGTTAAATGCAACCACAATGGCAGTGTATTTAAATGCGACGAAATAAGAGGGACCGATGCGGTTCACTTTTCTCGTTTGTTTTATAGCAATAAAACCAAATTAACGCAAGTTGGCTTTATTTTAAAGTATTGTGTGATGCAGCTTCCAACACGAACGGATCGTTCACCAAGAAATGGGAGCCGTAAATCTGTATCAATTTCGTATGGAATTACTAAATCTAATGGTAGCCTCAGTCAAAACAGTTTGCCAAATTTTTCCTAAGGGTATTAAATATTGGCAAAGCGCGTGTTCAAAGAATTTGCAAATTGCATGCTAAGACGGGACAAATGCCAGTGGAAAATCGGGGGGGGGGGGGGGGGGCGATAGAGTGAGCATTAAATATGAAGATCGGAACAACAAAATTATTAATTTTATTAAATCAATTAAGACCTTGGAACTGCATTATTGCCGAGGTACCATTGCGAGGCGACAATATCTCAGCGGCGATCTTTCGATCGCAAAATTGTATAAAATGTTCATGGAAGCTAATCCGGGTCTTTTTGTCAAAGCGTCTTATTTCCGGATGGTATTTAGGACGAAATTTAATATAAGTTTTAAGCAACCCTCAACCGATATGTGCTCAACTTGCTTACAATTAAAAGAAAATTTAAAAATAGAACAAGATTCAGCAAAAAAGCAGCTGCTTATTACGAAGCTTCGAATACACAAATTACGTGGTAAAGCATTCTTCCAGATGCTAGATTTCGAAAATGATGGGCTATTAACGATTTCGTTCGACTGTCAAAAAAATATGGTGCTGCCTAAAGTTGCCGATCAGGCGGCATATTATAGTCGCCAACTATATTTATATCTGTTTGGAATGGTAATCGGCACAGGGCACTCAAAACTAACACAAAATAATGTTTTTTTGTACCATTGGATGGAAAACGTACACCAAAAAGGATCTAATGAAATTTCATCTTGTGTCTATCACCGCCTATGTAATATGGACCTTCAAAATATAAATAGCATCAGATTAGTGTCTGATGGATGTGCTGGTCAAAATAAGAACAGTACAATGATTGGCATGCTGTTTTACTGGCTGGTATCACAAGCACCCAGAAATATAAAGCGAGTGGAACTAATATTTCCGGTTGCCGGTCATTCTTTCATTCCACCGGACCGCGTGTTTGCACAGCTCGAAAAAAAAATAAAAGCCAAACAAACCATCATCGACGTTGCAGATTATATAAATATTTATCGTGAACATGGTACAACTTTTAGTGTTGGTAAGCATTGCCCAGTTCATGATTTTAAAACTGAGAGGTAGGTAATCACCTAAGGCCATCCGGAACATGGCACTTTAAATTTATAGAGTCAAAAAGAATGATACTAACCAGGAAACAAAATGGAGAATGTGTAATAAGAGGAGAAACATTTTATAAATCTGATATTGGTGTAGCTAGATCGGTTCAGAAAAGAGGTAAAACAATCAGATCAATGGGACCAGCCACGATTCAACCAGGAGTGATCGTAAAAAAAGAGAAGCTGGCAGACGTCGACAGGCTTTTACAAAAGCATTTTGGGATTAAATGGAAAAAAAATCCCGCTTTAGTTTTTTACAAAGATGTAATGCAAAGTGCAGCTGAAGAGCCAATTATCACTGATCGAAATGAAGATTCAATTTGTGAGGAGAATCTGGAGGTCGAGGATATTCGAATCTAACTTTTGTTTATTTGTTTTATATTGAAATTACTTTTACTTATTTTTATTAAAATTATGCTGTGAATTTTGTCTGTGTAAAATGTGAAAGAATTACCAAAAATTATGTTTTATTTTGTATTTAAATTTACGTTTTAAAATAGAGTTCCTTCAAAAATAAATCCAATGACGTATAATTTAGGTAGTGTGTTGTTTTTGAAAAATTATCCCAAGTATGAAGAAGCAAAACCAGCCTATTGCGCATAATTAATTTGCAAAATCAGTCTATTCCTGTACCTTTGTAGCAAAACTAGCCTATTCCATTTTTATTTCAATAATTTACCTAAAACCAATAGTTTTTCTTTTTTCAGCTTTTCAGATATTATTTCTTAAATCAATTTTCTACAACTTAAAGAACCAAAAAAAAATATAACCATTAAAATGTTAAAGTAAAAACAAATATTAGATTTACAAGAAATGAACTAAGATGGAATAGACACCGGTTTGCTTCTAAACGACTCATATGTATGAAGGACGTGCATTAATTCTTGAGGCGCAATTATAAAAAAGGGTTTTGTAAAATATGCAACGACATCTGTGAAGAAAACATGATTCAATTTTTAAAATGCAAGTCTTGGATTCATGTTGTATGCGGGCGTAGTTACAAACAAAACAAACAAAAAATATGTTTGCATTGACTGTAAATGAAGATATAGTTGGTATAATAGAATATACTTGTTTAAACCATATATTTATTTAATTTAAGCTTGAGGTACGACTTAAGTAGCAGGTAGTACGACTTAAGGTACTGGTTTCCTTAGTCGTACCGATTTCAATTTTTTTAATTTCTTGAGCTTAAAGAAAATGTGCGCAGACTATTTAGTTTTTTTGCAATAATTAAAAGCAAGGTTTACTAAGGTTTCCAATAATACTCATAAGTAGGTATGTGTTTACTAATATATTCTCTGATTTCTGAAAACGTTTTCTTAAGGCGTACGATTTGAGCAACCTTACCCTATTTGAACATTTTGAAAGCCAATTTGCATGAATCGGTAGACAAATTAAAATTTGATTAAAATTGAGTTTTTTAAATTGGGGTACCCAGTGCCGGCGACCGCAATACTTCAGAGGTGTTGAACCCTGAAAACCTATTTGGAAGAAGTTCCATGATGACAAGATTACCAACATTCTCAACAAGAAGTGTTGAGATAGAAAATGAAGAACTACGCAGACAACTGTGCAAGATTGAAAAAATTACATCGGATTTAATTAACAAAGTAAAAACTCTTAAGAAAGGAAATGAGAAACTGAAAAATAATTTCAGAATTTCATTTGACAAAAGATTCAGTCGTTAGAATTCGAGGATACCAGTGCTACCACGCCATCCACCAATCAGGAAAAGCGAGAGGAGGTTGAACCATAGTTGTGAAGTAAAATATCAAACATTATGAAGGAGTAAAAATTGAAAAAGAAATTATGCAAGTAGCCACCATTAATGATCGATTAAATAATCAAAAGATAATTAACATATCTTCAATATATTTCCCTCCGCGGCATAATCTGAATAAAGAAAACTATGTTACGTTACTCAAATCTTTCGGTTTTCGGGAGGTGATTTTAACGCTAAAAATACATGTTGGGGATCAAGGCTAACAACCCATAAGGGTAACGAGCTATTTGTAGCTGGTCGGGCTTTGAACTGCGAGTTCCTGTCTGGATGTAAACCAACCTATTTGCCAGCGGATACAAATAAGATATCAGATTTAATAGATTTCTGTGTAACAAAAGGGATATCTGAAAACTACGTAGTACTCGAAAACAGTGAAGGAATTTCATCAGACCACGCGCATGTCATTATAACACTCAGTGATACCATTATCAAAACACTTAATTTGCCTAGGTTAACCAATAATAAAACAAACTGGGATCTCTTCCGGAAAATAGTCGAAGACAATACTGAATTACAAGTCCCAATTAAAACTCCGGCAGAACTTGATGTTCAATTGGAGCTCCTGGACAACAGTATTCTACAAGCAGCGTGGCAGAGTACTCCTCCTACTTGTAATCAAACAGAAAATCACATCAACTATCCAGTAGAAGTGAGAGATCTGGTTAGATTAAAACGGAAAGCGCGAAAAATCTGGCAGAGAACAAATCTTTCAGTGAATACATAGGAGGCCTTACTGGCAACAAGCACACTAATTATTCCCTTTGAAAAGCAACTATGGAACTTGGGCTAGAAGTGTCAAAGAAAAAGCTGCATTATTTGCAGTCTATCTTGAAGATACATTTCAACTTTTTCCAAGGCAAACAGCTGAGGAAAATATAATTCCAGTAAATAAAGTGGATAACCTAGACATAAGACCTGTAACACTACAAGAGCTAAAAGATGAAATTAAAAACAACTTAAGTTCAAAAAAATCCCCTGGTTATGACCTAATCACTGGACATAGATAAAACTCTACCAGAAAAGATGATTACGAAAATTACTGCAAGTAATCAACGCAGCGTTCAGATTAAAATACGTACTATGCCAGTGGAAGGTGGCAGAGGTGATAATGATTATAAAATCTAACAAGCCGCCAAACAAGAAAACATCGTACAGGCCGATTTCCCTACTTCCTATAATTTCAAAATTATTTAAAAAGCTACTACTCAAGGGGATAAAATCAGTATTTGAAGTTAGAACACTTATTCCTCCTCATACCAATTTGGATTTATAGAGAGATACTCTACCATAGATCAAGTGCACAGAGTCACAGATCTAATTGAAGGTGCTCTGGAAAATAAAAAATATGCTCAAGTCTCTTCTTAAACGTATCTCAAGCTTTCGACAAAGTATAGCACCGAGGCCTGGAATATAAACTACACAGAGATCTGCCGAAGCAGTTTTACCTGGTTTTAAAGTCATATCTAGCTGATCGACACTTTCGTGTAAAACATGAAGAGGAATACTCCGAATTAAAGAAAATATCGGCTGGAGAATTCTCTACAGACTTTATACATAAGACGTGTCAATCACAAAAGGAACAAATTGCAACATTTGCGGATGATACTGCAATCTTGGACATTTCAGACACCATAGAGGAGTCAACCACCACTAATTCATTGAGTAATTGGACGAAGAAATAGCGCCATCAACTTAACGAAACTAAATCTGTGCATATAAACTTTACCAACAAAAATGTTAATTGGTTACCTGTTCGATTAAATTCGCAACTAATTCCACATGCAAACACGGCAAAATATTTAGGAATAACCCTTGATGCTAAACTCAAGTGGAAAGAACATCCTAAAAAGAAAAAAGAAGAGTTAAACATCAAATATAGAAAAATATATTAGCTAAAAGGAAGGAAATCTGAGCTATCATTAGATAATAAACTGCTCTTATATCGGCAGATATTGAAGCCTGTATGGACATATGGTATACAACTATGGGGCTGTACTAAGAAAACTAACGTAAAATAAATTCAAACTTTTCAAAATAGAGTCTTGCTTAGTTTGGTCAACACACCATAGTACATAAGGAATGATAACTTTCATAAGGATCTAAAACTGTAGTACGTCAGTGAACATGTACAGCGCCTTAGTCAACATGAAAATGTGGATTTGTGTCGTGTACTAAACAACCCAAACCCAGTAAGACGGCTTCGAAGAACGAATGTTGTGTTTAGTTGGTTCATAATACAATACGCATATGGGGATGCCGCATGATAGGAATCTTGTCTTATGGGATATAGAGTTTGAGAAATTCATTCACCGTCCAAATATTTCTGACCTGGGCCTAGCTGTAACGAAAACTAAAATCGCTTTTGGTTGAAGAAAATCAGTTTAAATACCAGCTCTTTCCATCAGACAAATGATTGAATTACAAACATTAGTCGCTTAGATTTAATTTTTTACATTAAACGTTTTTTTTTTTAATTTTTTTACTCGATTTCTGGAGAACATGAAAAGCTTTTAACCTCGTCCTTGATTCGCTATGCTTCTGCATTGATTTTGGTAATAATATTTTATGTTTAGCGTCATATCCATATTCACAGATTTCTACACATTAGCAGAATTCTATATTATGAAACTCAAAGCGCACCTTAAATAGTGTTACATAAGTATTGCGAACAAGACAAAATCATTTTTTTTTTTTTAATTTTAAACCTGAAACAACATAATGGTGACCATCCGAGAGTTATTAATTTGAATAGGGGTTTCGATAAAAGAAGAGATCGATTTTTCCAATTGATTAATTGTTTATTAATTTATATGACCAATATAAAATTGCAAGTGTGAAAGCTTTTAGATTTAGATTATAAATAGACTAGCACCTCTTTAATATTTACAGCAAATTAAACTTTTGAAATTTATTTGTTCTACATCTTTTCAAAAAACGTAATGATGTGTGAAAGGTGAAAATTAGTAATAAAACAATTTTGTAAATAATGTATCTATATTGATTTGCATAAATATATTATTCAATGCACAGTAGTAATTAATTATAAACAATTTTTACAGGGCCGTTTATTCTTAGTTTCGAAATTTACAAAGTATTGCAATAAAACAGTTTAAAGAAATCTCGGAGAAAGAAAATTCAGAAACTCAAAATCCAGAAAAACCATTAAAACGTATGTAGCGTCACCAAACAAATGTCCATGGTTTTTTATTGACGATTTTGTGCTTGACTAGAAAGCAAGGTGATCCCTTTGAAACACAACACAGGTTTGCGGGGAAAAATTACGATTTTTTATGGATGTTATTGATTTTGAGCAATTTTTATGACTAAATTGTTTTTTGGATTTTATTTATGGGTATTTTTCTGAGTTTCAAATTTTTGGATTTCTGCCATTAACAATGATATATTTATAATGGTATTGAAATATTTAGAACTAAAATTGCAATTTCTATTTAAATAGTCAGACGGATACCATTTTTGAGCTTGATGGGCGCAGAATTATGAGAGCTATTCAATTTACTATCAGAACCTAGTGAAAAGAGGTGTTAATAGCCATCTAACATTCACAGTCAATATGGCAGTTCTTAATTTTGTAGAAACAATTCAAAGCTGCTTCTGGCGCTAGTAAATACCATTTGATTTGTATTATGTATCTGGACGTTAAGTAAAAATAAACTTTATATTTTTAATATAAACACTTTGCAAAACAAGAAGTTAACACTTATAAAATAATGCTTATATTGTAATTATATTTATTCTATATAAACAATATTAAACTTACATGGAATGGCCATAGTTGAATCATTGGGATCAGGGCTATATTCGTCTTTTGGAAAATAGTCTATTGTTGCACAACGAAATTCAGTACCTGAAAAGATAAAAAATGTGAATCTAAAATATTTAATTGTAAATTACGAAGTCATATTATGTAAACGCTGTAACAATGACAATCTAAATTACGAGGTAAAGAAAAAACCAGCGAGTCAGATAAATACAAGTTTTAGTAAGAAAGCGATATATGACCGAAAGTCGATCTTACTGACCAGCGAAACTTTAAGAATATTTCATTTAGTTTCATTTAATTTACATTGGGAGGCATAATGAGATGCGGACGGTAGAGAAGTCGTATCATAAACACCGCATGGTAATTATATTGTTTAAATTTTAGTAAATTTGCCTTTTATTATAGGCTGTTAAACATCAAAATAAAAAACATATGACATTTAATCTAATGAATAATGAATTTTGGGTCAACTCCATTATTTTTAGATACATCGATATCTACATATTCAAATTGGATAAATTTGGAGAAAAAACAATATTTTGAACTTGTTCCGCTTTTCATAATAAATTTCGACAGAATCGACATAAAATCCCTAGTTGAAGCAATGAAACTAAATTTGTGTTTGAAAATTTTCTGTTACATAACATTTTTATGAACACAATATACCCCATAAAGCGTTACGTAATATGTGAATGGCTCCTTATACCACCGACAGACACAACCCGCGCTTCCTAACTTGATTGTCGTAATCTAGTTGTACGAGAGCCGTCTCGTCCAAAAAGAGACAGAAAGGGTAAGTGAGATAGAATTATTTTATTTTGATATCAGTTTTAAAATAAAATTGAAATCGCGATCTGAAATTAACGCAATAATTTTTGTGTCTATCAATGGTATAAGGCAGTATAATTAATTGCTCCCAGAATATACTTCAAAAAACGATTTGACTGTTTCCATTTGTTTATGTAGCTACTTTTGCATTATAAAACTCCCTTGTTCCAACTGTAAATGCCATAAACAGTTTTGTCATTAATTTTTAAAATCTTGCTAAGATTCCCTGTAATAAAATAAGTATATTTATTGCCACCTTCATTCATATGATTTATTTTATGTTCACTTATCACTAAGTGCCAACACTACCCACATTGATGTAACGTAATTACTAAGGGATATTCCCTTAAGCGATACGTCTTATTTAAAACAAAAAAAAATGTAAACGTTAGAAAAAGGAAACTGTGTATTAACACTAGAAGTAGCGACTGGTCAAAAGGACCGGTTGTACATTTATTGAACTCATTTTTCTATATTATTATGTAAGTATTGTTTCGGAAATTTATGATGAGTTTTAATATCATTAGTTTGTTGTCATATTAAAATTCATCTTGAATTTTCGAAACAATACTTAGATGTTCAATAAATGTATAACCGGTCATTTTGACCGGTCGGTACTTCTAGTGTTAAAGTTGTTATTCTGTGTAATTTATATTCTGCTTTATTTTGTGTGTAATATTGTCGCAAAGTTATTTCTAGTTTCTTGTGAACAGATTTATAAAGACTACGCAATTATGCGAAAATAGTTCGGAAATTTTATTAAAACCTTTGAATGATTTGCAAATATAAAGGTATTATTGATTGCAAAAGTATCTACATACATATATCGTGTCAGGTCAGTTTATAAATTCGTGCGCATTTTTGTGATATCAGTGTAAATAAAACACAATTTATTATTTTAATCAATGAAAAATTTTCCTTCACTATTTCCAATTTCTCGCCATCTTACAGGTAGCTTTTTTATTCCATTGATGTAGAAGGATTCTGATTTTGAAGTAAAAAAACTTGAAAGTTCTTTTTTGGACTTCATCTTTAAAGTTTAATTTTTTCCCTTTAAAAAAGTTTTGCAGAGCACAATATCTGGGGAATAATGTGGATGCGGCAGAAGCTCCCAATTAAATTCAGTAATTGTTCGTAGTGCTGTTCGTGCCGTGTGCGGGTTAGCATTATCATGATTAAATAACACAATTATTAGTTTACACGTGAAATCTGTTGACTGTAAACATCTGCATTAATCGTTTGATTAGGTTCTAATAATTCATAATGAATGACACCGTACATATCCCACCAAACACACAAAAGTATCTTTTTTGGATGCAATGATACGCTTTGCTGTCGGTGAGGACTTCTTATCCCATTTGTCCGCTGTCTTTTCTTTGTGACTGAATCGCAGGATGCAGTGGGCTTTTTTAATATCGCGGTTTATCTTAAAAAATAAAAAACACCCGATCTTGAAAAATGTTAATTATAATTCATTTATTTAAATTGATTTGTTACAAATTTATTTTGTCACAAAAGTTGACCTGTTCGACTTGATGGTTGCAGGAATAAGAGAGAGAATTATTAAAATTAAATTTCGTAATTTACAAATTTATGGCACAATAGTGCTATAATGCAGTAATAGACTAATAGAACAGCAAACATCAATTATTTTATATAATTCAATAATGGGCCCTATTCCGGCGACAAAATTTTATCATGTTATCATCTTATTATGTTATATAATATGTAAAAAGAGTTTTGGTATTCCAGTCAAACAAAATTTTATCAAGTTATAATTTTACCATTTTATATAACATGCAAATTACTTTTTTGGTATTTCGCTCGATTTTAATGTTATTATGTTATGTTATTTTGACGTAACATAAAAGTAATAAATTAGATAATTTTATGAACTTTTATGGGCAAATTGTGTGCATAATTTATAACATTTCAAAAGAATTAAAAATAATTTATTGACGAAATTTGCAAAAATGCCTTATTTTACACGGTACATCGGAGAACATAACGAAAGGCGCGCCAGGTTTGTAAATGCTTCGAAAAAATGTTTATATACATGATTCAAATATTTTTTATTTATAAAATCAATCAACGCGTTAATTTAATGATGCTTCGAGATGCCAGTGATCCGTATGGACTGCCCTATTCCGATTTGTAAACTTGTTTAGGCTTAATAAGGGAACATTTCAATTACTAATAACTAAACTTGAACCATTGTTACGGCAATCAACCATATCAGGCTTAAATTACTATGCGCCCTCCATTTCTATGGCCATGTGTCATACCAAGTGGCAGCTGGAAGTTGATATATTCTAGACTTATCACAGTCAAGTGCATCTAGATGTATGTATATCCACGAAATTACCACTCTAATATGTACACATTTGTTATATGATATCATAAAGTTTTCGAAAGATGCACTTTGCCAAGCAGAGACAAAAGAAGGATTTACAAGAAAATTTCAGATGGTAGGAGTGCTTGGCGCGATCGATGGATGGTTACTAGTTTCTTGCCACAATCCAGAAAATGGAAATAACAAATGTCGTTATAATCAAGGGCGAGAAACATAGTCGAAAAATGTTTTGGTCTCGTGAAATCGAGATTCCGATGTCTATGACGACATCGCACATTGCATTGCCATCCAATGGTTGCATGTACAATTATTTACATATGCCGTATTTGTGCTACATAATTTATAGACAATTCGTGTTTGGACTATAAAATGGATGGAGATGACTCAGGTTATAGTGATTTACCCGAAGATGAATTAAATCCTGAAAGTAGTTTAGTCGAATTTATAGATGAGGTTGATACATCCACAAATTTAAATAATTCAATATGGTACAATCTGGGATGCAGATTGCGGGAATCATATATCAACAAATATTTTAATTAAAACATCATTTCTTATAAATCATAAATAATTTTATTTTGTAATATAAATTTCAAATTAGTTTAATCAAAAAAGTAATCATAAAAAATTGATTTAATAAAAATAACACATTACTAGTTGGTGGTTTTGGATCGGCAATTTCTTGCATTGCGGCAGCAAATTTATTAAAGCCTTTCTCTTTAATTGCAAGTGCTTCGTTCCTTCAGTTGCAAATATATACTGCTCATGAGTAGTTTTCGGCTGCCGTTAAACTTTTTCTATAAAGTAAAAATTATTGTTTTATGGCCCCTATTCAGGGATTCAAACATTTTATGTTATTTTCATATGTTATAATTTTTTAAAATGAGGTAACATAAAATTATTTTTCAGTCCGGTATTCTAACCACTCCATGTTAAATTAAATTTTATTTAAAATACTCTTGTACTATATCTAAAATAAATCTAGTACGCTTAATGTTTTCCCTGTCAAATATATTTTATAAACAACATGGCGACCATAATAAAAGGTTAGTAAATACAAATATGCATTTTAAATTTTTATTTTGAAATTCTTTGCATTTCTGCATTCGAATTGTATTTATTTAATAATGAAATAAGAAAATAATAATTTTTACTTTATAGAAAAAGTTAAACGGCAGCCGAAGACTACTCATGAGCAGTATGAGGTTTATGTCTCCTTTATGGAAAATAATATAATAATATAAGATTTTTGAGAACTGGCGGAATGCCGTTCGACATAAAAAAAGAAAAATTTTAGCGAGTTTGGGTCAAACGGGTGGTGGGCCTTCAATTTCAGTGACACTTACCGGTGTGGAGGAACGTGCTCTAAGTGCGTGGGGCACAATAGTATTTGAAGGGGCCATCGACATCGAAGCTGGGTTCGGGTCATCCACCATTATCGAAATAGAGGTACCAACAGCAGAACCATCCATATCAACCATACCAACAGCTCCTTCGGTACGGTGCAGGAAAAGGCGATATCAGACGGGTAAGAAATTAGATTAGATGAGTATTGTACGAAGTTGTATTGCACGAAGATACTTTTTTTTTTCATTTTCAGATAATTTTGAAGAAAAATATTTACAACTGAAGAATCGAGCACTTGAAATTAAAGAAAACGGTTTTAATAAACTTGCTGCCGCAATGCAAGAAATTGCTGACAGCTTAAATAATGTGGCAGACGCAATTATATTATCAAAAACCACCAACTAGGAATATGTTATTTTTATAATGAATTATTTTTATGATTATTTTTTTATTAAACTAAATTGAAATTTTTGTTACATAATAATTATTTATTGTTTATAAAAAATAAAATATGTTTTAATTAAAATATTTGTTAATATATGATTCCCTCAATCTGCATCCCAGATTGTACCATGTTGAATTATCTATATTTATGGATGTATCAACCTCATCCAAAATTTCGGCTAAATTACTTTCAGGGTTTAATCCATCTTCGGGTAAATCACTATAACCTGAGTCATCTCCATCCATTTCATCGTCCAAACACGAATTATCTATACATAAATTATGTAGCACAAATACGGCATATATAATTTTACACGCAACCATTGGATGGTAATGCAATGTGCGATGCCGTAGTAGACATCGGAATCTCGAATTCACGAGGCCAAAACATTTTTCTACTATGTTTCTCGCCCTTATAAACCGTTGATTATAACGACATTTGTTACTTGCATTTTCTGGATTGTGGCAAGGAACTAGCAACCAAGGTTCCAGAGGAAACCCAGAATTACTCAATAAAATGTTGCTTTGGTTTGTGGCATTTGTGTAATTTTCAACAAAATATCTGCGTATTTGCGATGTCATCCAGATCGCTGAATCGTGTACGGAGCCTGGAAACCGAGCATTTGCGTAATTTATTCGCATGTTTGAATCACAACAGGCAAGAACATTTATACTATGGTATCGTTTCCTATTGCGAAACAAATTTCCACGAAAAAAATTGTCATCCTCGGGTTGTGCAATTATGGCAACGTGGCATCCATCGATCGCGCCAAGCACTCCTGCCATCTGAAATTTTGTTGCAAATCCCTCTTTTGTCTCTGCTTGGCGAAGTGCATCTTGTGGGAACTTTATCATATCATCTAACAGATGTGTACATATTAGCCCGGTAATTTCGTGAATACATCTAGATGTACTTGGCTGAGATAAGGCTAGGATATGGCAACTTCCAGCTGCCACTTGGTATGACCCATGGCCATAGAAACGGAGGGCGCATAGTAATTTGAGCCTGAATGGTATTGTTGATTTTCAGTAATTGAACTGTTCCCTTATTAAGCCTTAACAACTTTACAAATCGGAATACGGGCAGTCCATACGGATCACTGGCATCTCGTAGCATCCTTAAATTAGCGCAGTGATTAATTCTATAAATAAAGAATGTTTGAATTATGTACTTATTGTACAATATATAAACAATTTTTCGAAGCATTTACAAACCTGGCGCGCCTTTCGTTTTGTTCTCCGATATACCGTGTAAAATAAGACATTTTTTCAAATTTTTCTCAATAAATTATTTTTAATTTTTTTTAAATGTTATAATTTATAAATTATGCACACAACTTGCCTATAAAAGTTCATAAAAGTATCTAATTTATTACTTTTATGTTACGTCAAAATAACATAGAAAATAACATAACATAATAACATTAAAATCGAGCGGAATACCAAAAAAGTAATTTTCATGTTAAATAAAATGGTTAAATTATAACTTGATAAAATTTTGTTTGACTGGAATACCAAAACTAAATACATATAATTAAAATTTTGTCGCCGGAATAGGGCCCAATTTCATTATTAAATAAATACAATTCGAATGCAGAAATGCAAAGAATTACAAAATAAAAATTTAAATAAAATGTATACTTGTATTTGCCAACCTTTTATTATGGTCGTCATATTGTTTATATTAACCAGGCAAACATTAAGCGTACTAGATTTATTTTAAATATAGTACAATAATATTTTAAATAAAATTTAATTTAACATGGAATGGTTAGAATACCGAACTGAAAAATAATTTTATTTTACCTCCTTTTAAAAAATTATAACATATGAAAATAACATAAAATGTTTGAATCCCGGAATAGGGGCCAATAATTTTCTTGACAAATTTACAACAACAATTGCATAGGACAAATCCCCGCAAGAATAACATTAATCCAAAAAAAATTTGGATTTATTTAAACAATTTTTAATTTTTGGTTATGATACCTTCCACCAGGTCATAATATGCATATGCATATTACTCTAGTTAATTTAAAAGCCGGGTCTTAGAAGGGAGCCGGCATGTATAGTTTAATTCAATCGGTAAACATTTTTAACTCAATGGGGCATGCTTATAGTAACAATATTCGCCGCTGTTTTTAAATGCAGCACCCTCGGTACAGGTTAGAATGTCAAATGTCATTAGTGTTTTGTATCGAAACTGTATGGTGTATTTAATAACACGAAACAATTTTTATATTTTAAAATGTTTATAAGTCGTTTATTGATGCGTTCGAACTTCGTAGCCATAAAATTAAACGTTAAACTTTATTGTAACCTTTACCACGACGGTAATGACATCTGATGAGCGGAAACAAAAACAAACTCTTTTTGCATGCCCCATTCAACGTCAACTTTTAGAAAATGATAATTTGTTTAACAGTGTATAGTCAAAAAGTATATAGTAATAAGAGAAATTATGTAGAAGAATTCTTTTTATAGAGCGCTCGCTTATTCAAATTACTGAACTAAGATTACGATAGCCGGTTTTTGTTGTTGTTAAAATAAAATTGAGAATTGTATGTATGTATATAGCTCTACCTTGGTTTGTTATTTTTATTTTTAACTTTTGATTGGATATGTAATACATATTTGTATGCACGCTTTTGTATAGTTGAATTTTTTGAAAATAAAAACATACACACACAACACGTTTGCAAATACGAATGTTTCGTGGCACTTAAATTTACTAAAGCTTTTCGGTTATTTGAACCTTGATCACAAATAACTGCACGAATCGATAAACCTAGCGAAAAACATAAGTCTAAATTCTTTGAAATCAATACCTTTAAAACGTCTGATTTAATTAATTTTTAACTTATATTTAATTTTCACACAAATTATAGCAATTATAGCACAATATATGTTTATAATTTTCGATTAAGCCCCTTACCATAAAAACACATACATGGGTTCCTATTTCGGGCCCTCTATAATCTTCCCCTAAGTCAACAAATCCGTCAATGCAATCTCTGACAATGTTGTATTTAAGATCTTGTCGAATTTTAATTTCGTCAAAAATTAAAGAACAAAGTTTGCCGGTAACGGGTAAGCTTTCAATTTTTTCTTTTAATTTATTTAAAATATATGTATTATTATGTCCAGGGGATACATTTTTGATGGGTTGCCATCTTATTAAAGAGGATTTGGACGGTAAATCAAATTTCAGGCGGTTTCTCAAAAAGTAATAAGCTTTCGGAGAGCGATAGTATATATTTTGGGAAAGGGTCTTAAATGCGTCCGGCCATTTTTGGTATTTTTTTCTATCACACAAAATCATTTTACAAAAATTTTTCGATTGTTCACTTTTATTTTGCTGGTCGATCACATCATTTAAACTTGTTTTAATTTTTGGATTTAAATTGTTTAATTTTTTTGCTAGTGTTCGGTTTTTTCGCTGTAAATTTTTTATGGTTTTCGAGTAAATTATTTTTTCACTTTTTAATTTATAAATCTGTAAATTAACTTAAACTTCAATATTTTTCTCTGTTTTTTCACAATTTAAACACAAATGTTGGCAACAAGTATTAGGTACTATCAAAATAAGGATCGGGTAATCTAGAAATATCTTCTAAAGTTAAATGTTCCATAGTTTCGTCACTTTTACTGTATGATTTTATGTTAGATTTAATACTGTTAGATGAACTTGGCAAATAATTAGGGTTCGAATTTACTTCATTATCAATCTCCATGGGCACGACAGTTGGTAATTGACCGCTAGCAGTAATTTTTGATGTTGAAGAAGTCATCTGAACCTGTGGTAGCAATAACGTTGGAACAGCATTTCGTTTTAGCTTCTTTTTAAAAAAATATTGTGCCTCGAAATGTTTTGAGCAAACGAAAATATTTTTCCTGTCAGATGGATTGATTTGACCATTGGTTAACCATTCATCATGTTTATCATAAACATTAGAATATTGGAAAAGTCGAGCGCCGTCTTTTCATATTGTACCACAATTCAAAACCGCACATTTAACAGCTGAGGAACCTCTCATTATTACATATGAAAACAATTTTACCTCAAATTCAATATATCGTGAAAAACAAACTAATTTGCTTAAAAAAACGTTCGAATTAAACTAAAAATTCAGCAATACAACACTTTTAAAGTTAATAAGTAAAATCTCAAAATTACCAAACTGTTTTTATTCCAAAATTCAATTTGTGCTTCGAATCTCGTCTGTTTCAAACTACAAAAATCAACTGTTACTTTCATCTATGTTGTCTTTTTTCTATCTTGTTTTCATAAACAAAAATAACAATTTTTTGTTTTCGATTTATATTTCCTTCAAATGTATTTATAGTCAAAATAATATCTCGCTGAAAATTCCTATTCTTTCATTTCCGAGTAAATACAACAACAAATTCATTTTTTGTTGTTGTTTCACTCGAGAATGAAGGAATAGGAATTTTCAACGAGAAATTATTTTAACTATACCTTCGCATTTATATTTTGTATTTTTTTTTTGTATTCATATTGTATGTATATGTCGCAATGCAAAACCAACATTAATGTACTACAAGATGATAGTCAGCATAACTGATTTTTCGCTTATACGTGAAAGTATTGGTGATCGGATACACTATATAAATTGTAGACAAAACAAAACATACGAAGTTTCCCACCAATACTTCCAAGTATAAGCGATTTAATGTAAGAAGGTATCTGTGTACCCAAAACCAACACTAATGTACAGCAAGCCTGATTCCGTGATGAAGTACACAGATTCCCTCTTACATTTAATCGCTTATACTTGAAAGTGTTGGTGCAAGAATTCCTTTGTTTTCTTGTATCGATAATTTGTTTGTTTATTTTTACTCATTTATATAGTGTATCCGATCACCAATACTTTCATGTATAAGCGAAAAATAAATTTATAATATTGGTGGTAGTCAGGCTTGTAATTGTTGTTGGTTTTGGTGTACCTCATTACGGAATCAGGCTTGTTGTACATTAGTGTTGGTTTTGCGCAATGTATAAAAAACACGGCATAAAACAGACATTCATATTTCATATTTAAAAATATGTATATAAAACCCACTAACACATTGACCCAAGTCAATATGTATTCATTTGTTTAATGAAATCTGTCATAAGGGAAAAGAGCACAGCTGCTTGCATAAAGCCTGAATTCCATTGTGAAAAATAGTTTGTCAGTCAAAATAAAGTGAGATAAAAATATATAATCGGTAGTTGTGTAAATGAAACACAAAACGAAGTCAGTCAAAATTGTATTAACAAAAAATGTGTGTCTGTATTAGTGGATCGCCATAATTATGGTTGAAAAGTATCAACTCGAGATCATTTCAACTAACACATCTGCATAAATATTGTGTACGATGAAAAATATTTCTCGCACACACCAACAATTTTAATAGCATGGCGATATTTTTTTTTTAATTTGTTGTGTTATGACGGAAACTCTTCGAGAAAAACAATTCTGATATGAGTATTAATAATAATTAATTTTTTAGATAATTTTGAGACGTAAAATAATTGAATTAACACATAAAACTTAATTTGTTGGTTAATTGTTGGTTATGTTTTTGTTTGCTGTCAAAACACCAATAAACTGATAATTTTAATAGCGCGGTACTTTTATGGGAAAGATTTTTTTAATTTTGTATTTTAAGACAGAAAATATTGGAAAAAAATAATTCTGATATGAGTAATAATAATAATTCATTTTTTAGATAATTTTGAGACTTGAAATAATTGAATTAAAACATACTACTTAATTTGTTAATTAATTCTAGATTATGTTTTTGTTTGCTGTCAAAACACATAAAATAATAGTGTGGCATTGTTATGGGAAAGATTTTCTTAATTTTCCATTTTATGACGGATAATGTTCGAAAAAAATAATTCTGATATGAGTAAAAATAATAATTGATTTTTTAGATTATTTTGAAACGTGAAAATAATCGAATTAACACTAATACCTAATTTTGTTTAATAATTTTTGGTTATATTTTTGTTTGCTATCATTATGTGTCCATCAAATTTTGCTATAATAAAAACAATAACAAAACACTTTGTCTTTGTCACTCTGATGGATTATTTTTTTTTGTCTTTTTCCAACTTGAAGTCATCTCAGTCAATTTTTCACAATGGAATTCAGGCTTAAAACATTTGTGTTGGTTTTGGTATAATACCACCAAAGTACAGTGAAACCTATTTTAGAACGAACAACGACATTTCCAGTAAAACGAAATTTTACAGCGGAATTTCATTCCCTAAAATGGGGATTTTGCTATATGGAAATGTACTATGGCTAACCAAATCAGTAATAAACAATTAAAATAATAAATCTTTACATAAATAACTATGTACTATGTATATAAATAAATTAATTTCTACGGCCTCTTGAGCTTCGTTATAACGAGGTTCCACTGTATTTACATGAATAAATACACACATCCCTCCAGACCAGGCGTAACATAAACGTACAGTTTACGAAGACTTCGCTCTACTGAGGTGTTCGTAAACTGTACACTAAAACATTACGGATATGGTTCGTAAGGTGTACTTTTATCACATGAGAAGTGAAACAAATTTGCGAAGACTTGTGTGTGTATTGGTGTGTATAAAACTGTTCATAATGTGTACGTTTAAACGTTACATTTACGAACTGCTTAATCGTAACATTTATGAGCCATCTAGGTGTAACATTTACGTAAAGTTCAGAATGCATCCCAAGATAATTTTAAATAGAAATTAGTTATTAAATAATAAATACAAACAAATTGTGTTTTAAATTAAATTTATTTTTATTGTATACTTTTCAAGCTATAATAATAAACAAAATTAAAAATGTTATAAATATCAATTAAATTAAAAATTACCAAACAAGATTGCTCACTAGTTTAACTTGATGCGCAGTTGTATTAAGAATGAAAAATTCAAAACAAAGCCAAAAATCATATTGCAAGATTGCAACTGCAAGTTGTAATTTTAGTGTGGTGTGCATATAATACATGTTGATGAAACGTATTGTATGTGTATTAGTGTAAAAAACCGTTCGTAAACTGTTCGTAAAATGTATACTTTCGATGTATACATTTTTGCGCCTTGAGGGATTATCGTATTTTTTATTTGATGAAAGTTTTGTACTTTTTAGTTTTCTACTTGGCGTTCGTGATATTAGTACCAAAAATTAAGGTACTGGCTGGGTCGCTACTGTCGCAAAAGAACAAACGAATTGTTCTGGTTAGTTTCTCTGTTAACTATTATCCTTTTTGGTATAGTATAGTACAGTAATTATAGTGGTTTTCGATTCGGTCACCGCAAATACAAATGAACACTTATGGTTCATGTCTTTGCTAGATTTACCATAGTTAATTTAAGTCTAATTTGTTTGATTTTTGGTAATGTTAAATGTCAAGTTTAATACAAAATTATTTTGTTAATGGATAAAATGGATTTAAATCATTATACGTCCAATTTTTTGTCATATTTTCAATCTAATTTTATTTATTGCCTTTACTATAATTTACAACTACAAAAGACAAAAAAACAGTTAAACAGATGACTATGTTTCATGATACAAAGACTTAATAAGGTATGCTCAATAGATGTAATTACGCCATCCGGTAACAGAAATTTGTTTTTTATTTTTTATTTTTTGTACAAATTTCTCTATTTTGTTTTGTTTTTTAGCACGTCATTCGATGCTGCACCACGATACTAGCGAATGACGTGCTAAAAACAAAATAAAATAGAGAAATAACAAAAAATAAAAAACAAATTTCTGTCACCGGATGGCGTAATTACATCTATAAAGCATACCTTATTAATTCCTTGTATCATGACTATGTTTTACTTCTGTCAATCAATTTCTCGTTCCATTGGGTATCTACTCACAAGTACTTCCAAGTAGCAAATTTTTTCCATTGGAATTCTGCTAATAAACCCAACCACATTGGCGTCATGATTGGAGCACACAAATTTTTCAGTGTATTAAGAGAAGGTCCCATTGAAAACACAACAATAGTGGTACAAAATACTATGTGTGTACCATAAATCAAAATTCAATTTAAGAAAGCGGATGTCGAATGGAAACGAACCTTCAGTAATAACTAAAAGAATATTAGTTTCTAATGTATCCAAAGTATTTGATTCGATAGGTCGTATATCACTTTCTACGATAATCGCAGAAATGTTGTTCCGAACGCTGTTGTTGCGAAAACTAGATTGTGATGATGAATTGCCAGAAGATATCGCGAGTATATGGAACCAATTAAAAGAAGAATTCAGCGAATTTCTAAAGTTAAATATACCAGAGATATTTAACCAGCAGCGAATCAGATCTATATGGTTTCTCATATGCAAACGAGCGTATTCTACAGTTGTACCTATACTGTCGATCTATAGACGAAGAGTGGTCAATTTAAATTTCTTTAGTAACTTCAAAAACTAAAGTTGCTCCAATAAACCAAGTCAGTCTTCCCAGATTGGAGATATCTAGTAGCAAAATTGCTATTGCAGTTAAAGCTATGATGCCATCAACGACTAAAACATATGCATGGACCGATTCAGCGATACTTCTGGCATGGTTCTCGGATCACCCTGTAAAATAGAAAACATCGGCAGCTGAACTACGGAAATATTAAATTTGGTGCCTAGACAACATTGAAGCCATATTAAATCAAACCAAAATCCTCATGCTTCCGGAGAAGTATTTCTATCGAAACTTTTAAATTTGTAACTTTGCTGGAAAGGCCCCGCTTGGTTGAAGTTGAACATCCCCAAAATCCAGAAGACCTCATTGATTAACAAGACACATTCTTTTAATAAATTAATAAGAAGTTTAAGTTTTATCAACAGATTTATAACAAACGTTAGAGTTAATGCAGTTGAGAGGAAATGTTTACCACTTGCCGCCAAGGAACTAGAAAATGTAACCAAGCAAGTAACAAAACATGTACAGAAGAACAAATTAAAGACGAAAAGTAACATCTTGCCACTCACATCATTCATAGATGAGAATGGGATTCTTAGAGTTGGAGGAAGATTAGAAAAATTAATGAATGAATATGACTTGAAATACCCAAAACTAACAAATTATCCGATAGTTTTTGAGTAGGGTTCCATTCATATATTGCGTATCTTTTTATTGAGTTTTGCCTTAACTTGCTTAGTAGAAAATTTAGTGGAATTGTGGATTAGGGCAAAACAAGTTGGCGTTAATATAGCTAGGATCTGCTCTCACTTTACGGAAGAAAATGGAACTAGAGATAAGCTGCTAAATATCCCAATAAACAAAAGGAAATTATCTAGAAATGTCGTGCCAACAATACTGTTACCTTCAGATATCAGTATACAAACGGACAGTGCACATCTTTTACTGATAGATCAGAAATTATTAAAACGGCCATCGAAAATTTTGATTGAGGTTCGTATAAAATATATGCGTCTTTGATGAAAATGCGATGACGTGTTTTCTTGAATTTGTCCCTTAAAAGTAGAATTTCATTTTATTGATGTTTTCATTAAATAACAGAAAACTACAAGAACTCGAATCTGAGTCTCCTATTTCAATCGGAACACAAACTGAGTAAGTTAAATCGTTTTCTTCAATTAAGTTCTTATTAAAATAATTTATTTATATCAGGGTTGAATTGCTTGTAGTAAAGAATTAAGCATGATGGACATGGCGAAAAAAATCTAATCATTTTGAAAAAAAAATCATTGGAATGGAGGAGGAATTAGGGAATTTGCGGCAACTAGAAAAATCCGTCGCAGCAATTTTTACAAATAAAAAAACTAAATTTCCCCGAAACACAAGGGTCAACTGGTCTTTGGATGACATTTCTTCAAGTATATGTATTCATTCCGCGGGACGCGTGCTTACCGAAACCTGAGCAGAAAAGGATATCCTTTGCACGGAATAACATCTTTAAAAAGATGTGCTTCAAAAATGGAGTGTCAGCCTAGGAATTTTAAATAAAGTGTTTACTTACATGGAACACTACGAGTTAACGGAAATAGAGCGACTTTGCGTATGAAATGAAAACAAAATCGAATACGACAAAGCCAGTGATATCACGTTAAAACCTACAAACATGGTGCAAGTGGCGATAGCTAGGGGGCTAGTGGGAAATTGGAAGCAGCCCATTTTCTACAATTACGATGGTAATAGTCAGTGAACATTTTACATGACATAATTAAGAAATTGCACAAAGCTGATTATTTCGTAGTTGCTATTGTCTCGGACATGGGGTCAAGTACTCAAGGCTTATGGAAAAATTTGGGGGTTTCGGCAGAAAAAATTTACTTTGAAAATCCAGCCGACCCAGCCAAAAATATTTTCGTGTTTGCAGACATCCCCATTTGATTAAGCTGCTGAGAAACCATTTTATAGACACAGGGTTTATAATTCACATATCATCAGTGAACCAGTGAAAGAATTATTGGCGGTACCAAGTAGCGAAATAACTATCGTTCATAAACTTAAGCGATGCTCATTTAAACGTAAAACGAGCTGGATGTCAAAAAACTAGCAACTCAACTTTTTTCGCACAGTACTTCGAGTGCTATAAAGAGACTTGTTTCTTTAGGAATTAGTAAATCAGAAAATGCCCTTGTTTGTGTGAAATTCATCAAACTAATTAATGATTGGTTTGATGTTTTTAATTCGAAAGTAACAGAAGCTGATTCAAGAGATCGTATGAAAGCTTTTGATCTCTCACTAAAGGTTCAAAATGAAATTGTCGAAGAGACCAGTAATTTCGTGACTAAAATGTTGGCCCGCAGGAAAAAATCTTTGCTTCCATCTAAATGGGGAATACTAATTTCAAACGGATAACTGGTGCAATTGTATGAAGATCTGGGTGATAAATACAATACCTTGACAAATAGTCTAAATCAAGATGTACATACTTGAAAATTTTTTAGTGCTATTCGTTCTAAAGGAGGATTGCACGATCATCCTACTGCTTTGGGATTTAAATATAGATTGAGAGGATACTTATTAGGTAATTTATCTTTGTTTTAAATTGATTTAATTAAAAGTTTTTAAATATTCTTTATTTCACAAATTATTTAAAGGACCAAATGAGACCCTGTTGCATACAACTGACAGTAGCAATGTTGAAGCAGATGATGCAGGTATTCTAAAATTAAATTACAAGCTAAATAAAACAAACAACGAGCCAATCATCACAAAACAACTGCACAATAATTTATAAATGGAAAACTTTATTGAAGAATCACCTGAAGAGGAATTGGAGGCAATCGAATTCGACGAAATGACCCAAGATGGGTTAGAAAATTTGGCCGGGTATATAACCAAAAAGCTTAATCTCGATGACGGCCAAATTTGGAGACCCCCTCCCCAATAACACAACTGAGTCATGTTAAACAGCAAACAAAATGGCATTCACCATTTTTCATCGGCGACTTTCGGAAGATTTGTGCCGTTTGCTCAGTTCATAACATTAGTTCAGCACTGTATATTGTCAACATGTATGACTGGAAGGACGGACACGACATTTCTTTAATCGATGGTAACGTAATTGGTCGTTAAATATAAATAACTGGAACAAAATTTTTTCCGCGATTTCAGTACTTAGTCAAAATAACTGCATTATGGTTGGGAACAGTAAAAATATTGTGTAACATAATTTAATTTTAAAGTCGATAAACTTAAAAAAAAAAAACAACTAGCTAGATAGTTTAATGGAGATTTTTCTTGCAAGTGTTTTTTCCCTTAAATTTATTATAAATATGCATTTTTATTTCAACTCACTCAATTAGATTTTCTTAGTCAAAGGAAATTACTTTTCAAAAGACCCAAAAAACGGAAGCTACATTTTGCTTTTTTTAAATTTTATTTCCAGTTTATCCGTATTCTCTTTGTTTTGTGTATATGTATGTGTATACCTAGATGGAATGCTGAGATAAAAATATTTTAAACTGTTTTGTTTTATTATCCAACAGCGACATAAAATTAAAGTTGTACCAACTACCGTATTTATGTAAGTACGATTATATAGTTGCTCGTAAAACTGTACAATCGATAATTTTAATTACATTAAGATCATTATTTACGGTTCAGCTGTCAATTTTTCATGTGTTAAAAAATTGTGTCACTCCATATCCTACATTTCATTTCTTCGTAAAGTACCTAGGTTTATAATTAATGAGCGCTCATTACTGCGAATTTTTTCGAATAAATTTTTTTGTAATTATTTCACAACTTGTTTATTATGGTAGATTATGTACATAGTTTGGGTCTACAACGATTTAACAATAAAAAGAGATTAAGGAGATATAATCCCAAAATTTTTAATCGTTAAAATGAAAATTGTTGAAGCTTAAAATTAGTTACCTAAAAAATAATTGACTTACCTAAGGTTGTACAAAGAACCCATAAACTGGACTTTGTATATTTTGTTAAATAAACACCATCATCTTTTACGTTATAATTAGCAGTGCCGTTATAATTCGCATTCGGCAATTTTTCCTCGGTTAATAACCATAGTGGTCCAGCAAGGGCGGCAATTATAATTGCAACTGAAAAACTGAGAAAAGAAATATTTGTATTATTGTTCAAAACTTTGTAGGGTGTAGACAATATGTTTATCAAATCAATAATAATCTCGTCATTTTGCTAACTTGCATGTTTGAAACACGAATTTCCATGCTTTGATAAGGCGAATTCACTTAGCCACGATATCAAGCATTTGAAAGTACGGTGCGGGGCAAAAATGTAACAGATCCTCTTTAAAAATTCCCCAATATCATAATCCCATCTATTATTATTATTACCTATACAGTAAATAATAACCGGTAAGTAAACAAACAAAAAACAAAATTTAATAATTATCTTGACATAAATTTAAACAACTCGTTTTTAAACGAATTTCTTGTAATGTTAAAGTCAAAAACATCATAAACTGAGTTAAAGAGCCGCGACACCGACTCAAGACTGGCTCCGAAAATGCAAAATTTGTAGAGACAGCATCAATATGTAGCAAATGGCGACCGCGCAAACAGCGTATGGGAGCGTAGATATTGAAACGAGCAAGTAATTTGTCACAATCTATTCGGGAAGTCAGAACATCGTTGTACAAGATCGACCACCCCGAATCCGAACGATGAAGTAAATGATGTTTACTGAACGCACCGACTAATTGCAATAGAACGCATCCGTATACATCTGGTAATACCACATCGTATTTGAGTTTTTCCCTTTTCCTTTTTTTTGTATAACGTGTTTTCTTATCTTTTATCTTATTCATTATCCTGTATTCTGTTCTTGCGATATTAACATCAATAAATATTATAAGTAATAATTCTGAGTGTTTTATTCGTGCGACAAGCATAATTAATATTATACATTTTGGTGCCTCCTGTGAGGAAGTGAATTCAATTCAAGTTTATTCAGTGCTAATCTAGTGATTTTGAGAGATTATAGAAGCAATTATCTTTTTACGAATTTCAAAGGAAATCTCGGAGAAATAAAATCAAAGGAACGAGAATATTCCATTTTTGCACCGAGAAACGGTCATTTTAAACACATTTGTACAAACAATCAATCAATTTGTACAATCAAACAATCAATCTGTTTGCACAATCAATCAATCAATCAATTTTGTACAATCAATCAATAAATTTGTAAAACTAATTAATTAATTAATAGTGTTACAATAACGAGATTTTGAAAGCTCAAAATGAGAATGGCTGCGCATTAAATTTGCGCACATCTGCCCGCTCATCGATTTCGCGCGTGCCACTTCTGGTGGAGGCGAATGGTTATGCTCCCGATCGAGTAGAGATTGAACAAACATTGCGGAACATCGAAGCACATTTTAACCGATTCGTTGAAAACCATTTGAGTTTAGTTGGTGAGGCACAACCAGATGCAATCGCTGCCCACGAGGATCTTTTTGCCCAAACTGAATCATCATACGACAAGGCTTGCATCAAATTACGTCAATTACTTTCAAATTACAAACCTGAGCCGGTGTGTGAGACCGGACGCATTCATGCCGTAGGTATGCCAGAGAACTGGCTCGTATTCAAAGATTTGTTCGAGGCTCTTGTTCATAATCGGGCCGATCTTGAACCGACATACAAATTAGGTAAACTTCGACAATGTGTCAAAAGTGAGAATGTTCCTATGGTTGCTGGTGTTTGTGTTTACACTGGTGGTTACGAACAAGACGTGTGGGCCGAACTCAAGCAACGTTATGATAATCCACGCCGTTTAGTTGAGGCACACGTTAATCGTCTGCTCGATCTACCTGATCGCCCGCCTGATCAGCAACGAGCTTTGCAAGACATCATCGACTGCATCCGCGAGCATTGTCAGTCATGAAACTACCAACGTATAAATGTAACGCGATAATATATCCAATTCTATTAAGGAAATTGCCAAAAGCCGCGAGCAGTCAATGGGCAATGAGCCTTTCGGATGAAGAATAGCCGAAACTCGACGATATGCTAGTATATTTTGAGAAACGAGGCATTGAATATGCCATCATCGACACCTCGGGTATAGATATATCTCAGGCTCATCGAATGCTTCGTGCAAATGTGGCTGCAACTAACCCACACACCACATCAATCTACTTCAAATCGAGCATCGCCAGCAGCAGTGATTTGTCCACATTGTTCAGGACCCCATCACAGTTATAGATGCCATAGTTTCCAGAATTTGAGTGTACATCAGCGCTAGGATGCAGTGAAGAAACTATAATGTTATGTTTTAATTGCTTGAATCCCAATCATACTCATAGATGGATTCCGATCGGGTATGTGTGCACTTTGCAATCAGAAACATAATTCCCTATTGCGTGAGGAGACAAAGGGAATGACTGCTGTTCAGCGACGACCAGCTCAAGCGCCAATGCCAGCTACAATACAATCGACGCGTAGCACATTACCGAGCAAGCCATCGGTGACCTTTAATTAAGAAGCATTACTGACCGACGACATTCAGTCATTCATACTCCACGCCAACAATGTCGTTCTGCTTGCCACAGCAAACGCATTTATACTGGATCGGCTTGGAAACAATCACCTTTGCCGAATACTTTGTGACCCCGGATCTCAGGTGAGCTTTATTACTGAATCGGTGTTTAAAAATCTGAATCTTCACAGAAAACGATGTGAAATAGCTGTCGAAGGAATTGGAGCATCAACGAAAACCTACACCCGCGGTCAGGGTAGATGCCACCTTCGAATTGCAATTTGAGGCATATATATTACGCTCAATCACGTCGGCAATGCCAGCGACGTCGATTGATGCTGATTGTTGGAAACATTTGCGTAACTTACAGTTGGCTGATCCGAGATTTGCTAAGCCTGGACGTATCGATATTTTGATCGGTTCCGATATCCGGGAAAGTATAATAAAACAAGGAATAGTCACTGGCCATCGCAACGAGCCTTGCGCGATTCGACCACATTTGGGTTGGGTTGTGTTTGGGCCTGTTATGAATACAACATCTGATCGACCATTGCACACATTTACAGCCAACAAATGTTTCGGTGAGCAACGACTTGATGAATTGCTTCATAAGTTCTGGGAACTCGAGGAACCCGTAACTAATTCCGATCCTGGTCCAGATCCATGTGAGAAGATTTTCGAAACCACTGTCCGCCGCAACGAAGATGGTCGCTACAGTGTTCAAATTCTATTTCATCCTAACGCCGAAGCGCTTGGGACTTCTCATCAACTGGCACTTCGACAGTATCATCAATTGGAAAGAAGACTTGGCGGCAGTTCCGAATTACGAACAAAGTACGTGAAGTTTATACGGGAATATATATGTAGCACTAAACCATATGGAAGCGGTAGCCGATTCTCGAGGCCTCGTCTAAAAGTTTAGAATGGTATTCAACGCATCGGCCAAAACAAGTAATGGTGTGTCACTGAACGACACACAATTGGTAGGCCCCCAACTACAAGACACCCTTGTCAATATTAAATTTAGGCTTCCGTAGACGGAAAATCGCTATTACAGGCGATATTGAAAAAATGTTCCGCCAAGTCGAAATTGATCCACGTCATCAACGATGGCAGCAGATATTGTGGCGTGAATCATCAACGGAGCCGCTACGGACATATCAATTGAAGACAATTACTTACAGTATGACATGGATAACCACCAGATAATCACTGATCCCAGCCGGGCAGCAGCAGCTCGCTACAGTATTCTGCATAATTTTTATACGGACGATTTTCTAGACAACGTGGATTCTCCAAGTGAAGCAGTAGCTCTGGCTTTCGATATAGATTCTATATTGCGACAAGACAAATTTCATTTAAGAAAATGGAATTCAAATGATGCAGAAACAGTTGCAGCGCTTGTTGGTTCACAACTTGATCTCAGCGATTCTGATACGAGAGTACTCGGTCTTCAATGGAACCCGATCACCGATCAACTATTCTACAAAATCAACATGTGTCAATCAGACGCCATGCCTATCAAACGTCTCGTTCTCGGTGACATAGCTAAACTTTATGATCCAATGGGCATGTTGGCCCCGTGACGTGAGAAGCTTGATTGGGATACACCCTTACAGGGTGAACTACGAACAAACTGGTAACATTTCGTAATGGTTTACAGTAATTGGCATAGATCCGTGTTCCGCGTTGGCTTGGTATGAGACAAGCTGGGACGATAACGCTTCATGGATTCTGTGATGCAAGCAGCAAGGCATACGCAGCCGTAGTTTACATGCGGATAATCGATGCTGGCGGTTACATAAATGTATTTTTAGTAACAGCAAAGACGAAGGTTGCGCCTGTAAAAGAAATCACGATTCCTCGGCTAGAATTGTGCGCAGCTCATCTCCTTGTAAGGGTTATCAATAATGTACGTATTGCACTTCAGCTAATTGGTGTGGATTACACGTTGTGGAGCGACTCGAGCATTGTATTATGTTGGCTACGCAAACCAGCGACGACTTTGAAACAATACGTGTCAAATCGAGTGGGTTACATCCAGCAGCATTCCTATGTCAAGAAATTGCGACACATCCGCACAGAACACAACCCAGCAGATTGCGCTAGTCGCGGAATATCACCAGCCGCACTAGAAGGCCATTTCCAATGGTGGAAAGGCCCCTCATGTTTATATAAAGTATCGACCAACGTTGATGAACTACCAACGCTGACTTCACCGGAGCAAGAGATAATTGTCAACGAAACAAAGCGGTTCCGTACATTACTCAGTACGAATCCCAGATGGAAGATTACTACATCCGTCGACGGTGGAGATCGGATCCCACTCAATGAGCGATTTAGCACTTTACATAGAGTATTACACACGACGTCCATTGTATTACGTTTCTAACCAGCTGGACGAAAATATTGGCGAACTAAGTTTATAGCGCCATCAACGACTCAACAAACTGAAACTCCCTTGTTTTAATACTTCCTTAATGTTGATTGTTTCGTTCTGACTAAAATTATTATTTTTATTTTTTTTTCAGCTGTTTTCTTTTTATTTAAGTTAAACAGTATTCGGCTTTAACCACTCTAAATACAAATATGTACCTACATAACTACAAAATCACGCAGCAATTCCCTATATTTATCCATGCAAGCACAAACAATGAACAAGCATATTCACACACCTTAACCACCCACATTTTACATATAAAAACATAAACCAATCCATCACTTATTACTCAACACATAATAATCAATCAAAACTCTTAACCAAGCCATACACCCATACAACTCATACACCACGAGTTAAACTGGAAAATACCATCTTATTTTGGTAAATCGAACAAAACCCTAGAATTTACCAAAGATACAGAATTCGGTGATAAAACGATTTTTCGATGCATGTAAAATTGCTCGTCACTTAGAATTATACTGTCGTAACTATCAAAATAACAGGTCAATCCGTTTTATTGTATTTAGTGTAGTTTCGGAGTTAAAGAGCTTCATATTTTTAAAAGTCCCAAGTAACTGCAAAAATTTTCAAACGTTACACGTAATTTTCTTAAAATTATTATTTTGGACTTACGACAGAATAATGCTGCAACGACGAATTGTTTTCTATTTTTTTTTGTGGTTTTGTCCGCTTAATACCTCAAACTGATTAGCGGCACTAATAGCAGCACTAAATTAGAATACAAAAAACTTATCAAAATCGAAATTTTAATCCGGATTTTTTTTACATCTGGAAACATTGAAAATGTGCTGATTTAAAAATTAAATCGCCTATGTAATTGAGAATTTAAAAAACGATCCGGATTACGATTCCGGCTATGGCAAATTTTACCATTTATGTATTTTTGTAGGAGTGAACAGACGTCAAAGATCATGGCACATACTAAATAACATCATGTTAACCTTATATTAGAGCTAGCAAACAGCTATGAGTTCCACTGGTTCACCAACGATAATGACCGAGAATATGCACCGTAGTTCTAGGACTATACGACATAGAGCGGAAACCATCAAAATCGTTATAAAGGACACCGACATTAAGGAAGTTAAAATTGTGACCAGTCGGAACACTAAAGCCAAAGTCATACTGTTTGTGGTGCGGTTTGCTGGAGGGCCACCTCTCTAAAAGGACTGCAGGAGAAGGGTGGCATGTGACATTATGTATTACTGGAACATACTGCTGAATAAAGCATCGCTGCATCAAATGCCTTTTAAAGGTCATTCTAAAGGTGAATGCCCCCGAAAGGTAAGAGAACTGCAAAGGGAGCAGTGAATTCCAAAAATTCAAGGTAGTCAGATTGTGCCAGCAATACCAAAAGACGTTTAAGCCACACTATCAACCGGGGCCAAGAACTTTCGGCAAGTCATACGACGTATCATCAGGTGTTCCCGCCATTACAACAATTGTTAAATTTTACACACCGAGCGACGTCGCTAACATCTAAACCGGCACAAGCAGTCGTAGCAATAACCCCGCAAAATACATTTGCGGACCTAGAAAAGCTGCAACTAGAATTATTAGCCATCATTAACATCTGGGAGATCATCGCAGAATATAGAAACATAATCTCAGTCATTAGTTAGCTCTCATCAGCGGTAGTTTCAACAAGATAAATAATACAACTCAAAGAAAATGTAAAGTGAATCCTTGTTCCATCATCAGAAATATAGTGGAATTCGAAGACTTCGTCAAAACCTACAAACGGCAATGATACAATGATATGTATCCCTGGCAGGAATGTGGTTGAGTCAGAGCCAGTCCTTCAGTCTACAAAACTACCGGATCCACAGGTATGATAGAGAATTCTCAAGCATAGTTAGTGGTGAAAATTAAAAACAAGTGTGGTATGTAGCAATACTAGCACATAAGATTGAATTAAATTTAATCCCGGTCTCCCCTTCCCCTAATAAATATCGAAAACATTCGCAGCAGTGGCGTAGGGAATGGGTTGCTGGGGGGGGGGGTATTTTATAATTCGAATTAGGAAAATATTAAACCAGTTATGGCAAGTAAACACAGTGGCATAATGTTTGCACTGTGTTTTATAGATCTGTATAGATGTTTTATTCAGATTAAGTCAAAATTAGTTTACCTATGCGAAGTTAATTAAAATGTTTAAAAGACGATCAGGTATAGATCTTGCACTGTATATGTATTACCTATAATAACAAAAATAAGCACAAAATATTTATCAGACTTTTGGAAGGACTCTTAACCTGGATAATCCCTCCAATTGGAGAGTTACAGGGTGCTCAGTCGCCTTAAGAATTACCCACGAAAAACAATCGGCGAGGAGCGACTAAATGGACTGGCATTATTAAATATTCACAGAGAAGTATTCATCGGTGTCCTCGATGAATTGGCCTTAGTGTCACACACTGAATTGGTTCATAAAGCTTTCTGAATTTAAAACGAATTTCTCACAAAATTATTCTAAATTTTCCAAATTACTCATCACAGTCGATTCAGCTGTGAATGTAATATATGTATAGCCAAAAATGTATAGCCAAGGTGAATGTAATATATGTATCTTGTTGATCTTATTTATGAATCTTTTGAATTTTATGAATGTCATAAATCTTAAGAATCTTATGAATCTTACGATTTTTTGAATTCTATGCTCTTAAACGAATCTTATAGTGATCTTATGAATTTAATTTCACGGATCTATTTATCTTCAAATTGTATGATTCTTGTGAGTCTAACGAATCTTTTTAACCTATGTATCTTACAAATGTTATCCTATAAACCTTATGGATCATCTAAATCTTACTTGTTTTATTAATTTGATTAATTTTATGAATCTTATGCATTCTATCCCATGAATATTATGAATCTTATGATTCTTATGAATCCTGTGAATCTTATGAATAATTCCTATGAATCTTGTGTATCTTATAAAACTTATGAATCTTCTGAATCTTATGAACCTTATGAAGCTTATGAATATTATGAATCTTAAGAAACATATGATTCTTGTGAATCTTATTAAACCAATGAATCTTATGGACATTATGAATCCTATGAATCATATGAATATTATGAACCTTATGAAGCTTATGAATATTATGAATCTTATGAATCCTATGAATCTTATGAGCCTTATTATTCTTCTGAATCGTATGAATCTTATGAAACTTATGATTCTTCTGAATTTTATGAATTTTATGCATCTTATGAATCCTATGTATATGAATCGGATGAATCTTATGAACCTTGTGAATCATATAAATATTATGAATATTATGAATCCTATGAATCTTATGAAACTTATGATTCTTCTGAATCTTATGAATTTTATGATTATTCTGAATTTTATGAATCATAAGAATCTTAAGAATCCTATTAATCTTGTGAATAAAGTAGATTCCGGTTAACTGGGACACATCGGAACAAGATAAGCTTTTTTACGAAAACAAATTTTTTTTTTTGATTTTCCATGTTTATCATGGACAAATACATTTGTTCCTTAATTTAACATGTTGGAAAGTTTGGTTTGTATTCTCAATTGGATCCCGTTTTGATAAATGGCTGTCCCGTTTAACCGACGGCCCAATTAACCGGATTCTACTGTATTATGAAAAAAAAACAATGGCGAATGCGTGAGGTTGTTGAAAATAAAATTCTGAATATTTCAAATCAGATTAATAAATTATTAAATTGTATTTCTGGTATTAAATAACTAAAGTTCAAAAAATTCAAGTTTGTGTTCTTGTCTTAAAAATAATTTAGTTTACGATACATGGTTAATAAAATGATTATGGTGCACATTAATACAATGAAGTAATAACGTTTAACTCTGAAAGTAATGTTGTTGAAATAATATCCTGAATAATTATAATCAGATCAATAAACTAGTAAATTGTTATTTCTGGTATTAATATACAAAATTAGTTCATATTTACATTAGTAAAAGTTTGTGTTTCAGTTTTTTAATAAAATATTTTACGGAAAATGGTTAATGTGTCAATGAAGTGATAACAGTTTAACTCATAAAAACGTTGTGATCAACTGTGTAAATTATTATTACTGTAAAATTGCATTAATAATGTTAGAACATTAAACAAGCTTTATTGCACACAAAACGTAAACAAGTGTCCATTTCCAGAAGTTAATAAAACTGTGATTGTGAATTCTGCTGATACGAAAATTATTTTTATGCTTTTGCATTAAATTCTAATACAAATTCTAGTTTATTATTAAAGACAATAATAGAAGTTTGTGTTCTTCATACAATTACTTTTTGAAACAAGTGACTACCGTTAACAAATTTAAATCAACACTGTGTTCAAAATTAATAATTGAATGAATTTAAGATGGAACTTGATGAAATTCTTAATATTAGCACTCCATCTAATATGCATATCATGCAGGCTATTGCCAAACTAGTAAAATCGAATACGTGTAATTCTAAGGAATTAACCTTAACTGCCATCCAAACTAAAAAAAATTCTTGAAAAGTCTGTGAATGAAATCAATAAAATTTGAAAATGTATTCGAAGATAGAGGTATTGGAAGAAAATACCCATGTTAATAAGTCGAATGTGGCCAACTTTCAATTCGATGTAAATTATCTAAAACAAACAATTTTGCAACGAGATTTGTTGGTAACTGGATTTCTAGAATTGATA
The DNA here is from genome assembly GCA_963556165.1 of Tipula helvola. Classification (NCBI taxonomy): domain Eukaryota; kingdom Metazoa; phylum Arthropoda; class Insecta; order Diptera; family Tipulidae; genus Tipula; species Tipula helvola. The sequence goes on along the minus strand of OY744482.1, from coordinate 146,645,458 downwards.
ACATTGAGTTATCGTTTATGAAAACAATAATCTTTAAACGTAGTGGTAGCAGTGGTAGAGGTACTTTTAACCAATTCATTCTAAAATTCAGAAGCATTGACTCTAAATAATAAATTAGATAAATTAGAACTAACGGTCCTCTGAACTTTTAGCAACTTTTGTTTGCGCTTCAGCACAAAGTAAAATTAATTAAAGATAACGAAAATAAAACACCTCTTGTTCGTACAAAAGTTCTATAGCGATTAAACGTTCTTTTATTTCATCTTCTTACTTGACAGCGATTAATGCGTTCGGTTTCTTAATAATAGAAATGTCCATCCCTAGATGGCATTAGTTAAAATGAAAGGGAAATAATATTTTTAGTAATACTATAGAACTACAGATGGCATTAATTAATAATTATATAATTCAAATAATATCCGTTAATTCAAATAATTTCCGTTGATTTATCTCCATTACGGTGGCCGTAACAACTTTATCCAACATTGTCAAATGATGACCTTACAATAAATCTACGGGGCAAGCTAACTTCCACCAATAATGCAATTATAAAACAACTACTTGCTTTAAAGAAAAACAACAAAATAAAATATTGCTGGTTTCGTCACAATAACGTTTACATTAAAAAAGATGATGCTGATCAACCCAAAATCATATGGACAATCGATGACGTTACAAAAATTAAATAATAGATGTAGTCTTTATCTGTTTATATATGTATGTGTAATGTGTATGTATACGGGGAATCCCACGTAAAATGAAATCCAACCAATATTTACAGAAACAGCTTTAAACTGTAAAAGCTACTAATCTAGATTAAGCAGATGGCATATGCCCGCTAGGGTTTGTAGACCGGGTTTACCCGGTTTCAAAAACTCAGATATTTCCAAATCTGATGAACCCGAAAACCAAGTTTTTTTACTTAAAACCCAGATTTATATTTCAAAATAAATAATATTCAAAATTAGGGTTTACAAAAACCCGGGTTTTCAGGTTTGAAAATCCTAAAACCCGGGTTTTTGCAAATCGTATAGTGCCCGCTAATACACTAGTATTCCGACATACAGCAGAAAATGCAGAAGCTATCAGACCGAGCACATGAAGTCGGTCTCAAAATCAAAATCAGCAAAACAAAAGCCATGAGACTGAACACAAACACTATAGTACACCAATCAAATCACCATTAACAACATGCCAATCGAAGAGGTTGAGAAATTCGTATACCTTGGTTGTACTGTGGCAAAAACTGATGTGACACTGAAGAAAACATATACCAACGCATCAACAAAGCAAGAAATACTTTCAACATCACAAGATCTGGAATGGGTCCGTCCTGTCAAGAAATACAAAGTTGCGAATGTTCAATGCTCGTGTAAGATCAGTACTCCTCTATGAAGGTGAAACATGGAAGCACACACAGAAGATCACAAAAGACTCCAGGTGTTTGTGAACAAATGCCTTAGAAGCCTAATAAAATGCTTATAGCCAAACACCCACAGAACTTCTGCGGCAAACAAAGCAATGAGACATTGAGACCAAAATAAGAAAGCACAAGTGGAGATGGATCGGGCATAAGTTTGCCGAGTGATTGCCCTCACCATTGGTACAAACACATTATTTTTGAATGCTCATTCATCATTTTCCTCGTGAATATAATTCGTGCAATAATTGCATTTTCTGATCATGTGACAATTTGCTTCACCATGACCGATGCGGAAACATCGTCAGCATTAGGTGATTCTATCCACCACCTGTTTTTGCAATATCCCATCGCGCTTCAGTATAAGCAACGTATTTATGATTTTGGTCAAGGTTGTATTCCCCTTTTTTAAATGACACAAAATATACTGCTGCGCCTTGTTTTGAAATTATTGTATGTATTTCAACGGGCATGAGAATAATATCAGATTTCAAAAACTCATTGTGTGAACGCCAAATAACCTGAATTTACTCAATTTTTGGTTGTCCGTCATAAATGAATAAAATTCTGTTTTGTTTACAGCAAGCCATTGTAGCAGATGGACAGGATTCTGATCCTGTTCTTGAAAAAGTCGTTCAGCGGATACACCTCAATTTTTTTTTAATTATAAACATCAAAATTTATTATTTATGCCCATATGGATGAAAGATACTAAAAAAAAATTAAAATTGACATTAGGGAAAACCCCGACTTATGTTTCCTCCATTTATCTTGTTTTGATTTATGTATGTTGAATTAAAAATTAATTCAATTTATCGATTGGAATCTCCTCGTTTTAAGTTGTAATTTTTTTTTGATATACAATACATATTGAATTTGGTTACTCTAACCAATTTTACATAATAGGGTTGGCCATGACTTTCGAGTCAAACAGTCGTGTTTTTTTTTTGTTTTTTATTTTCCTCAAAAATTTAATTATTAATTTTATTTAAAAAAATGTGTTCTGTTGATTAATAGGTGAATTACGTGGTGTGTGTGAATTGTCCGCGTGCGTTTAACCTTGAAGGTTGAAATCTGAAAGGCGTACATTCAAATTGTCTTGGACCCGGTTCAGTTTTTCATTTGAGGCGTGGCGGGCATAGCCTGGAAGTGCACCTGATTGCAAGTATTTGCAATAGTTAGTTTCGGATCAGGTCCCGCAGGGCGGGTGAGTATACGTTGTGTCATTCTTTGTTCATTGAATAAGATTCACATAATGCAAATAATAAAATATAATCAAATTGAATTGATGCAATGTTGTACAAAGTTTTAGTAAAATGCTGACAAATTCTTTAAAAAGAACCTTAATCATTACGAGTTGTCGGTCGTAATTCACATTGTACGAGTAAACAGTAACAAAGGAATCTCAATTGCGAGAACTCGCAATGTCTTGCACATAATCGCGTTGCCGCAATTTCTGATAACTCGAAACTCGTAGTGCTGATATAATCGCACCCGTGATATGTGATATGTAATTGATTAAATGATGTAGGGGTGAATTAGAGGTTTTTGGCTTGTCCCGGTGGAGGGTTGCTGCAGTGTTGATTTCTGCTGGTCAATCTGAAGCATATAATAATGCTATATACATTATATACAAACAATACACTTAAAAAAACTCAGAAAAAAAAATTGTTTTCTTGTATTATTACACAAATTATTTTATTGCAGTAAAACTTTCTTTTTGTGACAATAATTTAATTTAAAAATTTAAAAATAAAAAGGTGGAGGACCTTTCGGATTTCATCCATCAGCTCCTTATCTTTGACGACTGATTATAAAATAAAAATTAAGCGTACTATATTTTGTATTTGTCAATACTTTCGCAAAATCATCTCAAATAATTTGTTTGTCCTTGTATTTAACTTGCCTATCGTGAATTGATACGGTGAATCACATTTGTTGTGAATCCATTTTGTACGGCTATGTGCTTGATTGTGTCTAATTCTTCACAGTAGTCTGCATCGCTCATTGAGATAGTGTTTAGCCTAGTTAACATATGATAATAAGCTGCAATTTTTTGTTGTGTAGGATGATTAGAAGTATTGTGGATATAGTTTGGTCTGTTTGCGTTGCTTTTCGGTATATGCTGAAATTGTGTGATTGAGACCGGTATGTTTTATTTATTTATTTATTTATTTGATAACAATGAACAGCTAAAGAGCTTTTTATACATTGTTTAATAAAATATTTACAGTTTTTTATTTATTATATTATTACATTTTTTCTTTTTAGTTTAAAAAAGTTAACATGACAGTACTAATAAGCATAATAGTTTATAGTGAAAACTTCAATTAAATTCAAAGATTATATAGAAAATGTTATAACAAATTTAGGACTTTAACTAAATCGTTTTTATAGCTACGTAGAGAGGATGATAACAAATCGCAGGAATTAAACACGTTATCATGGTTTCGTTGCATTCTTGTTAAAGCTGAGTTCAAGCCTATATTGGTGCGAGATTTGGAAACTGAGAAAAGATTTCGACTTCTGGTATTACATGATGGCGCGTTAAAATTCAAATTGGATAATAATTGCGTGTCAATACTAGAATTAATAATTTTAAATAAAGTCACTTCGTCCAAATACTCACGACGGGTTACTAGTGGTAACAGTTCAAGTAGTTTTAATCTCACAGAATATGGGGGTTTTACAAATAATAATTTATACTTAAAGAACAGAAACCGTGTAAATTTACGTTGAATTTTTTCAATTCTATCAACATATGTCACATAAAGTGGATTCCAAACTTGTGAACAATATTCCAATATATATACTTCTAACTAAAGCAACATGCAATGTAATAATTCCCCGGTAGTCCGTAAATTCAGAACATCTTCTAAAAACATAGCCCAGCATCTTCATCGATCTAGTACACATTGACTCAATATGAGCATCAAATTTAAGCTGGCTATCAAAAATTACCCCCAAATCAGAGATTTCTGAAACTCTTATCAGTTTGTTATTATTTATAGTATAATCAAATGTGATTGGATTTTTTTTCCTGGAGAAGGTAATGACTTTACATTTATTAATATTTAAATGAAGATTATTATTAGTGCACCAGCTATTGATTGTGTTCAAATCGTTTTGAATTGCATGACAGCTTGCTTGATTTTCGATGGGTTTGAAAAGTTTAATATCATCAGCATATAAAATTATGTTAGAATTTAGGTTAATAGTAATATCATTAATAAATATTATAAACAGAAGAGGCCCCAGAGTGGATCCTTGAGGAACTCTTGATTTCGGTTGAAATTTGACAGACTCAAAGCCTTTGAACCGAACACGTTGCGTTCTATTTGAAATGTAAGAATAGAACCACATCAACACTTTGCTATGAAACCCAAAACGTTAAAGCTTGTCCAGTAAAATTTTAAAATTTACCTTATCAAATGCTTTAGCAAAGTCAAGTGTTATGCTATCAACTTGTATGTTTTTATCAACAAAATGGTTCAATGATTCAACGTACTCCAAAAGATTGGAAAGTGTAGACTTACATTTAACAAACCCATGTTGTTGAGGACTCAAACGAGTTTTTATAAAATGAAACAAGTATTTTGCAAGGATTTTTCAAAAATCCTGCTACACCCATTTAGCAAAGAGATCGGTCTATAATTTATAATTTCATTAGGTGAACCAGATTTTAAAACGGGACAAATTATTCCCTCTTTCCATTTAGCTGGAAAACAACCAGATGATAAAGATAAGTTAAAGATATATAGTAAAGGTTCAATTAAAACATCTTTTAAATTCATAATAAAAACATTGGGTATACCATCTGAACCTCCACCCTTAGCTATGTCAAGAGAACTTATAGCGTTCAAAATATCAGTCTCATCTAGAGTGATGTTAGTGTTAGAGAAAACACCGATACAATCATTACGATTATTTAAAGTAACAATATTATTGTCGTTGACTGAATACACAGAATTAAAATGCTGCGCAAACCAATTAGAAATTTGTTGACAATCACTAGTAGACTGATCTGCAAATTTCATCACTTCCGGATAATCACTGGAACTTCTTAACGACTTGTTATAATTCCAAAATTGTTTGGGATCAGAATTTATTTTATTTTGGACTGAAAAGATATATCTCTCAAAACAAGATTTAATTTCTTTTTTTACTAATTGCCTGTAAAGATTAAATTGTATTTTAAAAATGTTCATACCAGTTCTAGTTGCAATTCTATGGGATTTACTTTTTTGATTAACCAACTTAATCAGATACTTAGAAAACCAACAGGGATATTTCAAACGGTTGATCTTAGGACGACATTTACGCGCTGCACTAATCAATATTTTATTAATATTCATGTATAGTAAATCTACACACTAATCAACCGATTTATCAACAAACAAACTTAACCAATTGAGTCTAAGACTGTCATTCAATAAACTATAATCCAATTTATGATAGTTAAGTCTAGATATGTCAGACAAAAATTGTTCATTTTTCAAGACTTTAAGGGATACCCATAATGGTGGATGGTATACGTCAACAGACTCTATAAAAGAATCAGCTTGCCGTACGTATATTGAATCTGATGGAAAATTTGAGAATACAAGATCTAAAAGTTTATTTTGCGAATTTCGAATATTGTTCACTTGATTAAGTCCCAAAAAATGTATATGTACTATCAATTAGCTCAGTACTACATTTACCAGTGAATGAAATTGGATATACAATTGAATCTGTAGCTTGCCACTGAATACTAGAAAGATTAAAGTCCCCAACAATTAGAAATAAAACATTCGAGAATTTACTGAAGATATCAATAGATAAATAATCAAAAAATAACTTATAATCATCAAGGGAAGCGTGTGAAGGAAAGTAAACGTTACAAAGAATAAGTTCAGACCTTTTTCTCAATTCTACTCTAAGCAAAACAACATCGAAATTATTCTAAATGGGGAGTTCTAATGGACATACCTTGATAGTTTTTTTAACACTTATTAGACAACCACCACCACCACAATGACCAGTCGCTTCCAAATTACGATCCTTCCTAAAAACGTTGTATCGAGCATCAAAAAATTCAGAACTGTTGATATCTTTATTCAGCCATGTTTCCGTCAAACACACAAACTCAAAATTCTCATTTAGTAATGATGTTTTAAAATCCAGAAATTTTGTTTTCATCCCTCTGACATTTTGGTAATACAAATTCATATTGTTAAAAATTTAAACTAAAACAAAGAAAATAAATAAAAAAGATAATTCAATAAAATTAGCTACGCAAAATGAAAGCAAAAAAGGTTTACTATCCTTAATACAAAATAATAAAATCCGGATAATTTATATTCACTTAGAACTAATGCTCGATTCTCCGGTTATATCGCTGCCCGAGACCCTATCTCTATATGAATGTTGAACTGGATCCAGTGAATCTGCATGTTGAGTTACTATATTTGTTATATGGATAGGATTATAATCGAATCGAATTTTATCCAAAACACTTTGTGAGTGTATGATCAACGGTAGAGAATTTTCATTCACTTTACAGAATATATTGTTATTTTTCATCCATAGACATATTTAAAACTGTACGGTGACAGCTTTAGTGACCTTGCATTGTAAAATAATGATTTTTTCCAAGGCGGAACAAAATCAAAGATTCTAATTAAATTATTGGAATTTGGTAAACCAATATCATGTGGAGCAATATCACGTGAATATAATTTGCATGAAAGAAGAAAATTAGTCTTAATTGGATTGGAGTAGAACTCAATAACAATAAGCTGACTTTTAGTTTAACGATAAACGTGCTTAACACTTTCATTCAATGATGTTTGAAAATTAATCACTCTAAAAATTTCACGAACGATTTCATACACCACTTCTTTCTTTTGATATGGAACGCCCACGATTTCAGCACACGTAGCATTGCACGTTAGTTCAAGGTTATTACACCGACTGCTAAGAATTGAAACTTCACTTTTTAATTTAAGATTCTCGGCAGAAAGCATTTTGACTGAACAGTCTAATGTTTCGAGTTTTTTGTCCATAGATATCAGCAACTTACAACGATCATTAAAGGTGCTACACTCAGAAAAATATGCGGTGTGAATTTGTTTTTTATCCGCAAAATTATTTTATTTTTATCAAATCGGTTATTCTTTTATAAAATCACTCCTAGTCAACGGATAAATATTTAAAAGTATCCTAACGGATAACTTTTAATAAACAATTTATAAATTTCACCACATTCGGTGTAAAATTATATTTTATCGTTTTGGATAAATAATTTCACACTTTCTTTTGAAAAAGGACATCGGTAGATTTGGGAAACACTCTATGTGGATTTACACCTTTTATACATAAAACATACATAGAACATAAAAATATCCGAAAGGATTTAATTTTATCCGAAAATATCCAAAAGAATAATTTTCGGAACCATAAAAATTTCCGAAAGGATTGCGTAAAAATATCCAAAAGGATATTTTCGGAAACAAAAATACACACAAAAAAAAATATCGCGGTGTGAATGGTATTTTATCCGAAAAAAACTTTATTTTTTATCCAATAGTACCATATTAACTCCGCAAGATCGGGTACAAATTTTAAAATATCCAAAAGGATCGAACAGTATACTTTTGCACCGTTTGGAGTAAACGCAAAAGTTGTCAACAGCGGATTTTTTTAACCTTCGCTTGAACGAAAATTTTGTTTTACTTAAATGAACAGTATCTACCCGGGTAGATATTTTTATATATCATCTGAATGCTTCCTTACTAAATATTTCTTGGTGGTTTCATTGGGCTTTATTGCCTGTCGCAGCGACGTAGGGAGGGCGGGAAGGGGTGGTTGACCCCCCCCCCCCCTCTGAGTTTTACACATTATAACATTATTACATGGTGATGTGTTGGTCCACACAAAATAATTTATAATTCGAATAAGCCAAATAATCATTACCTGTTGTAGGTACAATAACCTATTTATGATTCTTCACATAAAAGAGATGTACACAAAGCGGCATAATATTAGCCGTGTTTTTTATAAATCTGTGTACACATTTTTTCCAGATTAAGTCGAAATTATATTACCTAAGCGAAGTTAATTAAAACGTTTAAAAGATGATCAGGTATCTACCGGTTGACGCTTCTACCTATAATAACAAAATTCCCACAAAATATTTGTCAAATTTTTACTACTTAGTACTCTAACCTAGATATTCTCTCCAATTGGAGAGTTCCAAGACGTTCAGGCGCCTTAAGAATTACCTATGAAATTCGATCGGTGGGAAGCGGCTAAATGGGTTGGAATCATTAAAACTTCACAGAGATGTGGTTATATAAATAAAATGTGTCCTCGATGAATTGGCCTTGATGTCACGACACGACGAATCAATATAAAACTATAAAAAACTAATAAAAAATTGAATTCAAATAAATTCGAATGCATTATTTCCTTATAGAAATTATTTTTTGGTTTAAGAACCTCCCCCCCCCCTCCCCTCGAGAATTTCTGGCTATGCCACTGCCTGTCGGATGAATTTCATTGCACCCACAGACTTCTATAAGTATTAGGAGAACAAGTGTGCATACCTTTAGTAAGACCCAAATCATAAAATCGAATAGGAAAATTGACCATAAGAAGTGAAATTGAGTTTGTTTTGGGCGAACCCTCTGGGAGTATGACTGATGAGGAATCTCGTGCCGATAAGCAAGATGATCAAAACGTCAGATGGCGCATAATTCAGAAGGGTGCTTGCTATATGTGCTATCAACATAAAAAACGTGGGCAACCCGTCATGCCTGTGTCAAATGTAGAAACCTATATGCATAATGCATATAGAGTATAAAGTTTTACACAAACAAATTGCGAACAATTTTATAAGAATTAATTTAATTGTATAGTTTTTTTTTGTATGTTAATAATCATTTATTTTGGTATTACACGAGTATTAGTTTATGAAATATGCTTGAATTTTTTTTATACCAAAATTAAATATTTATTTTCATTTTTGAGTATGCTTAAAATAAATTATATCTATAAATACTATAGCTTTCCTTTTTTTTACATTTTAATATTTATATTTTTTTTTTTTTTTCGCTGGCGCTAATTTTAATATTTATGACCAGCGAAAATTCCCATATAAAACACATGAAACAAAAAATATCTACCCGGGTAGATATTGATCTCTTAGGGGAAAAAGAAACAAAAAAATCAAAAGTAACTGTTAAAAGAAACTGTAAAATTTTTTTTGGAAAATTTTCTGAAATTAATTGAAAAATTAGTCACATAGCTGAAGCCGGATAACGATTGGATGAAAACTCACTGAGTTATTTAAAAAATAAAATTATGATATCTACCCCGGTAGATATTGTTCATGCGAAGGTTAAAAGGTACTTCCCAGAGATTATTTTCGTTCTATCGGAGTAAATATTTACACCGTTTGGAGTTTTCGTGAAAAAGTAAAATTGTAAGAGATTTTGGATGTATTAGTTAAATTCGCTAAAGCAACCTGCATATTCCTTCTGTATAATAGAATTTAAATTGTGATACATACAATCAGTCTAGTCGCAGCGGCCTGATGAGAAGATTCAATTCTCTTACAATCCTCGGAACATATTAAAATCATTACATTAAAATAAAATACCAATGGGATAAAATCCATACTCTCAAAAAATGTGCGGTGGTAATTGGTTTTTTATCCGAAAAAGTATTTTATTTTCTCCAACTGAACCGATAAATATTTTTATCTATCCGGAAAGATAAATTTTTATAAAAACTCCTTTTGGATTTAATAAAATGCACCTCTAGGTGTTTTCCTAAAGATGAATGTTCCTGTTTGGTTTTTATGCGGTGTAAAAGTTTTTATCCAAATGTATTTTATGCCATTTTTATTATAATATCCAATTGGATTCAAATTATAAATATCCGATCGGTGGAACACTATGTAACACCGATTCGGTGTTGTGGTGATCATTTATTTTTTTGTGTGTATCCAAATGGGTTATTTAAGAAACCTAAAATTGGTGTTAATATGTAACTTAAAATGGTGTTAGTATGTGGTGACACCGGAAAAGATTTATCATTTGTATGATTCAGTGTCAATTAAGTTATCCAAAAATGTCTTTTGAATCATCAAAACTAGAAGATCCGATCGGATGCAATTTTCGAATATCCGATCGGTGAGATACTATGTAACACCAATTCGGTGTTACGGTAACCACTTTTTTTTCTGTGTGTAAGCATGTTTGAGAATTGTTCATGTTTTGTTTTTAATTCATCTACAACCTGAAGACGATTTGATATTTCGGCATGTTGAGCACGCAATTCATGAAAGTCGTTTACCAACTGTGTTAAATGAACGTTTGTATTGTCATCAACAGGTTTAGCACAGTTATTACATTTCCAATTTATAGATTTTGCCGTTGCGTCGACACAAAATGAATGATGTACACTATTGCATATAACACACACGATGGATTTATTGTCACGAATTATTTTGGTTATTATGTTGCACTCAGATTGTTTACTTTTTTCACCCATTATAATAGAGTATGATAAACCAATGTACAGTTCGATGTTTAAACAAACGTTATAAACCCGCTTTCAATTTACAGAAGCACTAAGTAAAGTGTTATAGAAACATTAACACAATATTACTATTAAGCACAATTGATTAAAAATACAGAATAGTATTTGCCAATTTAATTATAGAGTCCACAAGAATATTCACTTTTTATAAGTTACTCTGCTATGTACTATGATACTGTATTATCGAATTTAACAAAAAAAAAAAAAAAAAAAAAACAATAATAATATTTGCAATTTTTATATTTATGACTGTATCGTTCGACGATAGAAAAATGAATGATGTTGGTGTACATATTGGAGATATCAAAGGACGCAAATTTTGCACCGCTGGGTATTACAATTGAACTTATTTTATCCACTAATTCGATATTGTTTTTTAAAGATAAATCATTATTGAGTTTTATTTTGTTGTTCAACCATTTATTTAGAAATTTTGCGACTTTGTATAAAGGTGAGGTGATGAAATTTATTAACGGACAGATAGGTGTGTTCTCCTTGTGCAATTTTGGTAGTCCAGTGATGGTTGGTGCTGTTGGTTTAATCATTGTATACGCATAAATATTTATTGTTTGGTTAAAATTGACGTTGATTTCGTGATGATTCGGTTGACAGCATTGAGATATCTTTTTGTGGAGTCATTATTGAGTAGGCTGATGTCGTTGTTTGTTATGTATTCATCAATTTTCTGGTGATATTCTAATTTGTACAATATTACCGTGGTGTTCCCTTTGGCTGCTTTAGTTATTATTGCATCATTTTCCATTAATTTTTGTTTGATGTTTTTCAGATTCTTTGATGTTGAGTTGTCTATTTCATTATTTTTGTTTTTGAAAGGTTGTTTAATTTTTAATTCATCGATTAAAATTATTCTTATTTCATCTTGATGTTGTTGATCTGATTTTAGGATGGCATTTTCAATCTCTAATAAATGTCTATCTCTTGTTTTTCTTGTTGGTTTTAGATTGCATGTTGTGTTTCAATCCTTTTTCCAATAAATTTGTTTCAGTGAAGGTTATGTTTCATGTGATAATAAAATATTGGTGTACAAGTATACCATCAAATTGAAATGTGTCCGAATCAGTTGAATCTTGGAAGAAAGCATAAATAATCCACCTTATTTAGTGTTGGCTTGAGATTATATCATTGTTAAATAAAAGATCAAATAGGCGAATACATGGACCGAAAAACAGTGACGCTCCAGTTAATGGAACTCTACCGGGGTTGTGACTTGATTTTACAGGACAAGAATTACGAGAATATGATTGAAATCAACGAGATGGTCGTGGTTGGTAGTAGCGGGTAATAGAAATTTAGAGATAAGTTTGAGGTAATTGCTTAATTGGATTATGATTAAACAGCATTTGAATCAGCACGAGATTTCCGGAAATGAGGACCTTGAACCTGAATCAGTAGGCGAACGCAGAATTGTGCAACTTGGTTTACGAAGGTATTAATTTATACTTTGTTTCAGAGTCTAAATTTAAATAACTTCTTGCTCGGTTTTTGACTTAGATATTAATGATTATAAATATTAATATTTGTAAATAGGGTTACAGAATATTGCTGCATCTTAGAGTGTTAGGATGGTTTCAGATTTAAAAAAAAAATGTTTAAATATGTATTTAAATTTAAATTTTAAAGTTGAAGCAAATAGTTGAATGGGCTTGGCGGGAGAGGTTTTTAGGAGATGGTCTCTTGCTGGGTTTATTAAAAAAAATAATCTGTCTATTGATTTATAATTTGTTCTTAAACTTGAAAAAGTTTAAATTTAATTTTTAGTTTCTGATTTTAATTCCAAATTTGAAATTAAATAAATTCGATTTTATTTAATTAACTAAAGTTCAGAAATAACTAATTAATCACGATTCCGATTTCGATTTCGACTTCGATTTTTAAGAACCTGACTCACCCTTCCAGAATCTTGAAGCATCTAGCGGATTTCTGGTTTTTGAAATTGTGCTTTCTTGAGCTAACCTTTATCTTTATGATAAAAGTATAACACTATACATATAACAAAATACTAACTATTCAATATTTAGGTGTATGTATCTCGCACAAGATTGAAGCTGCGTCGTTTCATTGTTATGCTGGAATACCTACGATGCAAATTTATAATCAGGGCACCTTATTATTTTAACACAAGGTTTACCAAGAGTTTGCGCATATACCTATTTCTACCAAAGGGGTCAAAATGACCTCTTTCGGTATTTAATTAGAAAAAATATAAATTTATGAAGTTAAAGTAGAAAAAACTAACCTCAATAAAACTACATCAATTGTAATAATTAGTTTTGTTTTTATTTCTGATATTAAAGCGTAAAGCATTTTTTACAAATTGCAATTTTTTTCTCCGTACATACTCCACAAACGTATTTTTTGCAACTGAGACAGGTAACTTGCGTTTTATTTTTATTGCAAAGGGCTGTTTGGTATTGTTTTTTCTTGATCCGGAACTATTAATTGCATCCACCAACAGCTCATTCAAATTTTCTGATTCGGATGAACTTTTGTATACAGCAGCAATTTCTTCTTCCAGCTGAAATAAATAATCCTTCCAAGATATATTTTCACCAGTGGTTTCTCTATATAATATCCACGAATTGATCTCAGCCAAATCTAGGGTATTGAAAAACACTTGCAGAAGTCATTTTGTCTGTCGTGTCAACGCCGTACTTGGTATTATTATAATATGCTATTGATTCGGGTAATTTTTTATTAATTTTTTTCAATATTGATGGAATTGTGCTTGGCACTAAGAAGAAGTACTTTTTTAGTTGCTTTTTTATATTGTAAGTGTACAATTACTTATTTTTATACTTTTCTTTGCTTTGCAATTTTTGGAAATTTCTTTTTATTTCCCCGAATAGTTCACACCAAAGTTGTTTTCTTCTCCAATAGCTAATTTGCCAAAGATTTACTGGAAAAAAAATTGTTAGTGGTAAGATTTCTACCAACACCAGTAAATGGTTCAATCAATTTCAAAGCAATGAATTCACCAAATTGGTTTGGTTTGTTAGGCATGTATTGCGTAAATTTGCATCTAGTCTTTGTCGGAAATAATTGTTCATCGATAGCAATGCCTTTTCCTGGTATAAAACAATTTTGGCTGTTTTTAATCAAATCATCCCAAACTCTTGAATATTAGAGCAAATTTATCATTTTGTAGTCGTTCACTCCTTTCAGTTCTTTTATCAAAACGAATGAACCGTAAAATGTTTGTAAAATTGTGTCTACTCAGGGTTTCTCTAAAAAAAGGAGGTCCCCATTTTTTAGACCATAGATATGACATTTTCAAATTCTTGGCTTCGAATGCACCTGTGGCGGTCGCGCCCCGCATTGTAAATCTTTTTATGTTCAAACTCTCGCGACACTATGATGCACATATTTAATGTAATTGTATGAATTAAAGATTACTTGTTTATTTCTAGTTATATATAATTATTATATAATGTAATTGTGTAGTGTAAATAATGAAAAATATTTATGTATTGTACCTAATAGCTATGTTAACGTGATTGCACGGTACCATACCACAGATACTTACACATTTTTAATGCACTGAATGTACAAAATAATTGTAAAGAAATAAGAAGAGTCAGTTGTTCTCGGTATCTTCTCAATAAAACATGAAAATATAAAATTTATAACCGAGTTTTAATTTTTGTGATAAGAAGTGATTTGTTAGTGGCAATAGCAGTAATTTTATGTGCTGTGCAATTAAATAGTTTTTTTTGTGCGCGATCTCAAGAATCCGGAGTCTAGTGCCCACACCCAAAGCGTTCCTAGATATACAAGCCGTAAGGTTAAAATTCGAACTTAATATATCAAATCCCCTTATTTACAAACACATCTTTATGTCATGACGTCATACCATTCGTTCAAGTTGTTTTTTTATAATAAGCCAGTAGTGCCACCTACTTATAAACTCGACTAATTAAATATATTAAAAAAAACAAAATGGACGTGTAGTTTCCGTGTTTGAAATCAGATGACGGTAATATAAAAATTGAAATATTTTAATTGAAATTTCAGCAAAACAATCCAAAATAATGTTTTAGCAAGTTTAACGACCATGCAAATTTATTTCATAAGAAATACGATAAAAAATATTATAAATATTTAACAGATTATTGCACTGTTAAAAATATTTTCAAAATTCGAAATTCGAATTTTCGAAAACGAAAATAATCTTGTGTAGCTAACTTCATAATATCTTACGTCATTGATTTCGTGTTTATTAATTTTATACTGTATTTACATTACTTTTTTACATACACATACAAAGAAAAAGTAAATTTGTACAATTTTATTTTTAATTATAATTAACAAATTACTAAATTTAAATTATTAGTTTTAAAATATGTTATACTAAAAGGTTTGATTTAAATATAAACCTAAAAATATTTTCTGTTACGAGTATTTTTCATTCATAAAATTGTAATCAAAAATGATCAATTTTATATGGGTTCTTATGGGAAAACGTAAAATGTATACCCCTTAAATTAAGCTTCTTAATTTAAAGGGTCGATGCTGATAGCTTGTATATCTAGGAGCTTTGCCACACCCCGTGCATTTAGAATTGCTAAAAAAGCGCAAAATTCTTCTTTCGTGAGCTTTCACTCTGTTTCCAAAACTCGCGAAGCCTCTAATTGTGTACATAATCTGATGTGCTCAATAATTTGCTCACTGATTAGCAAGAAGAAGGAGCTACTTACTTTACTTTTCACTATTTTCTTCTTTGTGTAGCCTGTGAGACCATTATTTTTATTGAAAGTAAAACGGTCTTCCAGAAATGCATCCTCCTTTTAATTTTTCCCATACAGTTCCGTCAACACTGACTTCATTTTGGTCATCACTCTCACTCTCAATCCAAGACAATCTTCTTATTTTTTTTCGTCTAGGCAAAAAATATTTTCGTTTTCACTATCACTGCTTACTGTGGCTTCAGTATCTAAATCATTTCCATCTTCTGCTTCTGAGAAATCCTCTCTTATATTATTTAAAATGTTCAACAATCTACATTTTTTTGAATATCCTGCCATTGTATCCTCAATATTTTATTATAATTATAAAAACACTAAATTCACTTTTTTATTTTCAACATATTTTATTCAGTGAAATGCACTAACCGTCCAAGAGCTCACTTTGGTCCACTTAGTCCAAACCTTTTAGTCAGAGCTTTCCATCTAATCTCTCGTCTACGAAAACGGTTTTGTAACACTAGCTGCGTTTTTCTATAGATTGCTGCTCGAGATTGCGATAAACTTTTTTCGATTTTTTCAGCGCAATTTAAATTATTTTAATGTTTAATCATTAAATATGATAGATTTAATATTAAACTACATAAAGTAAATCATTGGCTTTAATCATAATTTTTAATAAAATTTATTTTTAACAGTTCGAAACAATTCTATGGTTTTATGTAGGACACAACCACTGAGATATATACATGGATACGGCATAGGCAAAAATTCATGGTACAAGAAAAAAAAACGAAGAAGAAGAAAAAAAGCTTGCGTCTGTGTGACAGAGAACGTATTTATTTTCCTTGTCTTGAATTGGTTTCGAATTTTCCGAAATGAAATGATATAAACCTAACCTGCGTACCGCTATAATTACATAGTAGGCTTTGACCTTCGAGTCAATAAATGCGTTGTTTTTTTTTCAATACACTAAATTGTTCTTTGACATTTTTGTTTTTACAAATGTTTAGTAAACAAGTTTGTTTATGTTCGAAAGTTTGACGTTTCACACATTTTTATTCTTGTTTTTCTTTATTTTCCAGGTGTGTATTGAAAATTTCAAGGAAAAATAGTGAGAAATAATTTAAATATTTTCCGAAGATAACTAGTGCAATGTGTGAATAGTTCAAATAATGCTTCAATTAGTTAATCAGTCTCAAAATCTGTGTATGTTTAATGAGTCAAGCGTAAGTTTATTATTAACAAAATTATTTTCGAATCCAGTACGGCCCTTTTTCGGAATTAGCTTTTTAGAGTGTGAGGCATATATAAAATGAGCGGTACAACTAAAAAAAAATTTGTACCATTCGTTTTTGCTGTTTACTATGATAAATATTTTGCATGTCGTCTCCATGTATACATCTCAGTGGACACAACAGAGTTCCTGAAATTTGAAAATAAATTATGAACTGATGGAAGAGGGAAATTTTTTTAGTACACATCTAGTAGTTCATTTCTATCTATTTTTCAAATGTCAAAAAATCTTGACAAAAATTCATTATTTCAGAGATATTCAAATTAATTTTTTCAGCGATGTACCACGCAGAAAAATACAGTCACCGGTCATTGGACCACCAGTATAGCGGTGGTACACCGTTTTTATTATAAAGAGTTACCTAGAGTTATCCTAGCCTCTGTAAATAATATTAAGCGTGGTATACCGGTGGTGCACTGGCAAATGGGAGTGGTTTATCGTCGCATCGTACCGGTGGTACAGCGGCAGGGAACCTGTTAATTGTGCTATTTCTAAAATTTGACTTTGTAGCTAATTTTGAATGGGTGGTATGAGATTTGCTTCGAGAGCCGCAGTGGGGCATTAGGCTTCCCAGCAGGCATTGAGTGTGGACGATTTCAAATCTTTCATTGATAAAGCAATGATATCCGAACATTTCATACTGGAAAATTCTTTACAAACCTTGGACTCCGACATATTTGTATCAGATTCCAACAAAAATTGATTTTTAAATTATTCACAATAATTGACGTATAAAATTCTGTTCTAAAAAAACAGCAAAAATTTCCCAGTATTTTTCCCTATGTTTATCGCGATCTCGAGCAGCAATCTAATGGAAAAACACAGCTACACTATTCGCATAAAAAGTGGAAAAAAACGACAAAATGTGTTGCCAAATGCAATAAAATTATTGAATAAAAGGAAGTAAATGAATATACGAAAATGTGCTGGCAGATATAATGGTTAAAAAAATGTCCCCTTCGGTAAAAGTAGGTATACTATATACATTCAGCAAACTAATAAAAGTTATTTCAGAATGCAGTTGTTACTACAAAATTTAACTTAGATAGTTGGTTAATAATTAGATTTAGACAGCGCTTAATCATATTGCAACAACAAAGGTCCGGAGGCGAGTTCTGGAAGCAGCCAAGGAAAAACCGGGCACGAATATTAACATCAAAGATGTTTGTGGGAGTTAAAAATTAATTCGTAACAGGTTTATAGAAATTAAATTAAACTTAAATTTAAACTTAATTGGTTGAGAGTATGATTAGTTATTTAAAAATCAAGAAATCAATTAAAAACGGTCGGAGGAAGTAAGGTGGTGGGAAATATAAAAGAGGTAATTGATAACTATTAATATTGACTTTAGGATGCCAACGATGGAAAGCAGTTTTTAGAAAAAATGTAGTTAAGTAAATATTAGGAAAAAAAAATGTAACTACTAACAAATGACTGCCAAGGTGTTTGTAACCGAGTCGATCTCAATCCTATACTAACAATCCTATCCAATCCTTCCAAGTAAATGTAAAAAAAGGGTATACGGTGGGCCCGGCGTTAACAATTCTTAGAATTACCGGGAGATCCTGCTAAATGATTGGTCGTACATTCAAAATCAATCAATCAATGTTTCTTTAACCAAGGTTGTGTACGGACAATTTTTTGAGACAGTGTTATTCCCAAACAAACAATTTTATCAAAACTTTCTTTTGTGTTGTGACACTTAATCGAGCTTATTTAAATATTACTACAGACTCTTTTAGGAAATAAAACCATATGATTGACGATGATGTTTTTTTGATATACTTTTATTTATTTATAATACTTCAGGCGATGTTTAATGAGCCCTCTCTGATTAAAGATGAAGATAGTTCATTATAAGTACATTAAAAACCTTCTGCCTTATGTAAAATTACATATCCATTTGATTTTTTGTTTGTTTTAGGTTTCTTATCTGATTTATATATTTTCTGTGTTATTAAAAAAACGACCTAAACCTTATTTATTCCATGTAAATTATTTCATCACTTTCTTATATTGTTGTTAATCTCTGTTAAGAATTTATTAAAACAAACATATATTTTAGTTAATAGGATTAAATTTGTAGAATATTATATGATTACACTTACTGAAATATCAAAGTTAATTAAGAAAAAAGCTGTTAATACTTAAATAGCCTATCGGGTAAAAACCTACCCCGTATTTTATCATTTTATATAATAAAAAAAAAATAAAGCCTCAAAGGTTTCCTTATATGGTCAACCAACAATCTAAGAAGGTATTGCGGACAATTCTTTCCAGACTGAGTATTTGTTAATCTTTCAGGCTAAAATAGTTTCTAGTTCTACATATATTCAAATACAAATTTTGGAAAGGAGTAACTATATGTTACTACACCACCCCGGTGGCACAGTGGTTAGCACTCGGGTTCGATTTCCGGCGGGTGATGAAAAAATCACGGCTGGTTAACGGTAGGATCAATGAATTAATCACTCATTATCCATTAATAAAATGATTACGAAACTTCAAAATGAAGCGGCCAAATCCCTCTATGGGATGTAGCGCCAGCGAAAAAAAAAAAAAAAAAACTATACTACACACTATTTGACATTATTTGTGCAGCGTTACAATTTTTAATGCAAAGTAATACTGTAACGACCCTTGGTGTGGATCGTTCCGGGGAAGGCGCTCATGACGCTTAACAAGAAACACCGAGCAGTAATACACTAGTACGGAGTAGTGGCTAACCAAACCGAGTGTGCTTGTAAATAGAAAAGAAGAAAAATGAATAGTAGCCTTGGAACGGTTCACGTCAAGGGTGAAAAAAAAAAGAGGAGGAAAAGGGAGTTGTGATTGTGAACCGAATGAAAACGGTTGGTGAACGTGATAACGAAAAAAAAAAAAACATCAATATTAAGTTAGTGAGTTTAATGTTAATTTAAAACGGTTCATCGGTAATCAAAGAAAAGAAAAAAGAGGAAATATAAAAAAAAAAAATCTAATACGTGTGCCGATAATAAAGTTGCCCAGCTCTAGGAAAAAACCAGGCGTCAATTTGGTTCCGGAGCTGGTCTAGTGAATAATTCTTCGGCTTTCTTACGATTGAGGCATCGGTCCATAAATTTGAGACCAGTTTAAAACGTTTAATCAGTAAGAACATTGGGTTGGTGATTTGTACTCATACCACTGATAGTGTGTACGCATTATTAGAAAAAGGAATACCGATCACATTTGGGTTGATACACGGATCAGTGATCTGTATCGCGTCCGTTTGGACCCCGAGTTCGGATCATCTGGGGAAAAATTAGGCCGATCATTGAAGGTCTTGATCCCCAAGCTTCCAGATAGTCCCAGCGACATATTTCAAATCAGGGGATTGCAGGCTGGAGTGCCCCTAGAAAAAAAAAAAAAAACCATTCGCGTCGAAACAAAAGGAAAAAAAAAAAAAACAAAAGGGGAAAAGCAGCTGTATTTGGATTGGTTGGAGGCTATAGAAGAAGTTTGTGGTTTTTGTGGGTTTTTGTTTCATTTTTTTTTGTGTTCATTTGTTTTTTTTGTTGATTTATATAATTTCATTGATCTTGGGCAGTGTGTGTGCTTAATACCCAGAAAAAAAAAAAAACAAGAGGATATACATCCGCAGATATTCGTAGATAAAAATTTATAAATTTTTTTTGCAGTGATCAACATTTTCGGGATTAAGGTGGAGTGGACTCACAAAGCGCTTTGGGGAGGATCATTCTATCCGTAAGTAAAAAAAAAATAAAAATTTTTTTTTAAATTCAAAATTGTATTCTTATATAAGTTTCTGTATATATATATGTGAATGTGCCATATCCACTCGATTTCTGGTGTATTGGTAAACACTCGTTCGGTGTAATCAATATTTTAAATTAATTCACGGGATGAATAAATGTTATAGTTATCTTTAATAAATATTGTTAGTAGTTACAACACCTACAGCCCATAAAGATTTGTGTCATATTATTTTGAATTTGGTCGAGATTGGATTTGGGTTCACCCTTCAGTCAGGGTGTGGGGTATTCGTTTCTCAGATCGTTGAGGGCGAAATTGTTATAAATCCAACAATTTTTTTTTGTGAAAGTGAAAATTGTGTTTGTTCCGGTCACACATCCGTGTTATTGAAAAGTTCGTAAAATTAATGTGTGTGCATAAGATGTATTAAGATTGTGAAGACTGGAGGTGCGGTGCTGAACATGAGTGGGAATTAACGTCATTCCTGAACAATCCAGGTTGAAGAGAATGGTGATCCTTTATTGGTAAGGGAAAATTTTTTTGGAATTTTTTTATATTTATTAATATATTTATTAATTCAGTCATTTACTTCCCCCCCCCCCTAGCGGTCTACTCAAGCATCGGCCAAGTCTGACATTCTTTGTCCCCCACAACCCCTCACTGAAGCCTAGCCGGCTATCACGACCGCGTCAGACCGCTGGCCCATGATCTGTTAACCGACGGGATCATTATCCAGTAATCTCTCCTGTCGGTTACAATACAAGCTATTTCAAATGACGCAAATACATAAGTAATTGTTCGATAGAAATTAACTTAAGATAATTTTGTAAAGTTTATTTTATACGATACGATCTACATGCAATATTTATTGTACAATAGGGGAAGTAAATCGTATGCAATTTTCCCCTCAATTTTGAAGCAATTTAAATTTTTCGTTATCTATACTGTACAACAAAAAGTTGCATTGCCTGTCAAAAAATATTATAATTAAACCTTACTAATTGTGTTCTAAAATTGTGCTTCAACTAGTGAAAACTATAGAAAATCAAACTAATGTCATTATAGTCGGGTTATGTGCTAATATGGTTGCAATCATTAAAAAAGGAGATTGAGACGGGAAAAAAAGAAACGTTCGACAAGGACATTGTGGACAAGGAAATGGTATCAAAGGCGTGACCTTGAAGAAGAGATATCCAAAGTCTAGTTTTGAACGAACTGAGAGTGGAGGATTCAATAACGTACAAGCAATTTTCAAAACTTACTTCTTCCTTTTTTGAAAAGTTATTAAAATGGTTGAACCTGAAATTCAATATCAAAACATAAACATGAGTCTATGTATTCCATGAAAAACTAGGTAAGGTAACATAATATTTCTAGATTGCTGCTTATTTTAAGGTATCTTGCTCCTGACGAAAATGTGTTTACATTAAGCCCGGCTTTCCCAATCTATTCCTATGCACTATCTAATATTATTTCAGAAACAATTCTTGCAATTTACGATGCTCTTACATTTACTATTACCCGTAATCAAAATTAAATGATAAGTAAGACTCTAATAAGTTCACAAAATATGAAATGCTTATAAATTAAGAATACTAAAATTCAAGATATCATATAACTACGTATCCATTGGATATTTGAAATTTCTGTAACTGAAACAAATTTCGCGGGAATATCTGAACACAAAATCAATATTTACCCCTTATTACTAAATAATTAACTTAATTAACAGAATTTAAGTTATATAAATATTTGCGAAAAATTCAAGTTCCCGCCTTTGAGGGTAAATTTTCTGAATGGCCGCATTATCGTGACATGTTTTGTTCTTTAGTTCATAACGATAAACAATTATCCAAGGTCGAAAAATTTTGGTATTTGAAAGATAGTCTACGTGGTGAACCATACGATATGATAAAACACATGGTCACAACAGAAAATAATTATACCGCTGCTTGGAAACTGTTAACCGATAATTACGAAAATTTTCGTGAATTGTTTAAATCACAAATGTATATACATATTTTCATCCCAACCGAAAATTAGTGAGTGTCGTCAATCGCTGAAGAATTTTAAGTTAGAATTGGAACACTGCGACCCAATTTTAGTTTATTTTATCGTTCAAAAGTTGCCTGCTGAAACGGTCGGGTTGTGGGAGACGGCAATCGGAGGTTCAACTGAAATACCACAATTCGAAGAATTACAACGTTTTTTGAACAGCGGTATTAAAACCTTAGAAGCAATTGCTGAAAACAAATTAGCGTCATTACCTCCTAAATCGGTAAAAAATATCTCGAAATCTAACGGTGAAAATTTTAGGTCATCAAAACATAAAAAATCCTTCTATTCAACCAACAGAGAAGATAACACCAACAATAAAAGCAACACTAATATTGTTTGTAATGGCAATCATATATATACTTCGCAACTGTCCACAATTCCTCTCTATGGAAGGAGGTCAAGTTTGCACGAACTATCTCGCAAACAATCATACAATCACAGCTTGCAGAAGCAGATATAATTGCCGATGTGAGGAACGTCATCATACGTTGTTGCACCACGACAAAGTTAATAATATAACAACGAAATCTGAGACATCACATTCTGATTCCACACAACAATCACTACAAACGCTTGTTACGCGATCTTACGAAAGAACGGTTTTCCTAGCAACCGCAATAGTAAAGGTGAAAACGTCCAATAATGAATTTATTGAACTTCGTGCTTTAATAGATAAAGGAACTGATGAGTCTCTTATTAATCTACCGAAGGAATCAATCAACACGACTATTACGGGAATTGGTGACATTAAGGCCGACTCTTGTAACCAAATCATGCATTTAACGGTGTGTTCTAAATTTAATAATTATCAAATCAATATTTCAGCTTTTGTAATACAGAAGCTCACCAATATTCTACCCAGTAAAGCCATCACTAGTGTTGAATGGCCACATATTCAGAATATCGTTTTAGCAGATCCTGAATTTTACAAACCAGTGTGAAGTTTATGCTGATATAATAATTGACGGATTAAGAAAAAAGGAAGGATTGCCTACAGACGAGAACACGCAACTTGGCTGGATTCTAATTGGAGCCATCAACCATTCAAACGATAGTAAGCTGAAAATTAGTACTTTAATTATCAAGGTGCAAATTGATTCCGCTATTAGGAAATTATGGGAGATTGATCTGATTCTAATGAAACGGAAGATTTAGCCGGAAGATGAATTGTGCGAAAATTTCTACAGTGAAACTCATTTCCGGGAACCATCGGAAACTAGTCATAAGGACACTTGTCAACATAATGCATATGAATTAAATGTTTAGTACAGAAATACGCACGTACGTTTTTTCTTTTCTTTCGAATGTGTATGAAGGAGAAAAAAAATGTTAATATTTCGTAGATTAACAGCATGTTGACTAATGGACTAATTTATGACATGTCACTGATTCGTCTCATATACCTTGTTAACTAATTATACAATTAGTTACTGAGACTTCATATCAGATTCGTATATGACACGTCCACCCTCATTCATTCTCCTTTCAATACAACATATTTAATGCTAGAAAAGACAGGCTTCGTCCAGATTAGGAAATTATGGGAGATTGATCTGATTCCAATGAAACGAAAGATGAAGCCGGAAGTTGAATGGTACGAAAATTTCTAGAGTGAAACTCATTTTCGGGAACCATCGGGTCGGTATGGAGTTCGTCTACCTTTTAAGGAATATGTAACACCAGGCACTACAGTGGGTAAATCTCGTCATATTACAATTCAACAATTTAGTCAATTGGAACGACGATTTGCCAGAGATCCAGATTTTCATGCTGAATACAATAAATATTTTGAAGAATATTTTGAAAACGGAGAAGTGGAACTGGTTAGTACTTCCGAAGATGAGAATATAAGCATAGTTAATGGCATGCTAAAAGTTAACAGTTGTTACCTTTCTCATCATGCCGTAACGATGGAGTCGAGCACCACAACCAAGATGTGCATGAGAATTGTGTTCAATGCATCCAGAAAGACGACTAATGGTAATTCGCTTAATGACATTATATATCCAGGCCCAGCATTGCAGAATGATTTACCATCCGTGATAACGAATTGGAGATTCCACGAAATAGCATTCACCGCAGATTTAAATGAATGTTTCGACAAATAGTGGTTCATCCAAATGATGCTCAGTTTCAACGTGTGGTTTGGAGAAACAATTGTACACTTCGGGAAATTGAGACACTTCGGGAATATTTTCTTAAAACAGTCACCTTCGGAACGACTAGTGCTCCATACTTAGCAATCCGCACTATTCAACAGCTGGCTCATGATTTTCAAATTAAATATCCTTCAGCATACCCTGTCCTGATGAATTCTATTTACGTGGATGACGTTTTCGCTGGAGCAAAAAATATCGAACATGCATTAGAACTACAAAATCAATTAATCGGTATTTTCCAGGAAGCCAAATTCCAACTCCGAAAATGGGCTAGCAATGATGAGTAATTGCTACAGCATATTCCTGAAGAAGATCGTGAGATACACATATCTCTAGCATTAAATCCAGAAGAATCAATTAAAATTCTTGGAATTTATTGGAAACCATCTGAAGATACGTTTACATTCAAATTCAACTTTGACACACAAGTCAAGATAAATAAACCGACAACGAAACGTAATATTTTATCAACAATAGCACGATTATACGACCCGCTTGGCTTTATCACTCCTGTAATACTGCCCACGAAATTGATCATGCAAGATTTGTGGATCGAAGACTTGGATTGGGACGATGTGATTTCGGATAATTTACAGGAAAAATGGTATCAATACATTCATGATCTTAAAAATGTATCGCAGATTAAAATCCCACGATGGGTATCAGTTACAGGTACATCGAGTCCACGGACACTCGAGTTGCACGCATTCTCCGATGCATCTGACAAAGCCGACGCCTCATGTATTTATCTGCGAGTGTCATCCGACAATAAAATTTTCAATTGCCACCTGCTAATATCAAAATCGAAAGTCGCTCCCATAAATCCTCCATCCATACCTCGACTTGAATGAAGGATGATCTCTCCTTGTGGTGGAAAGGACCAGACTTTTTGCAACAACCAAAGGAAAAATGGACACAATCGCAAAGTTTCAACTCGAAGATTATGGCAAAATGGAAGAACGGCGAATTTACGTGCACAACGTCGACACCACAGAACAATTGCAACTGCTTCAACGGTTTTCCTCATACAATAAATTGATTCGCATAACTGCTCTTCTGCAAATGTATATTCGAAAACTGCGTCGTGAAACATCGAATTTACCTTTGACAGTCAAACAATTAGACCAGGTTCGTGACCACTGAATACGAGTCATTCAACAACATGAATTTTGCGCTGAACGTTACGCGTTAGTGCATGGAAAATTAATATCCACGAAAAGCAAATTGCTGAATTAAAACACGTTTTTGGACGACCAACAAATTCTGAGGGTAAGAGGTCGATTAGAGCATTCCATATTGAGTTACGATGAAAAATTTCCAATAATACTGCCGTCAAAAAATGAGTTCACTAATATGCTGATTCGCGAATTTCACAATCGAACGCTTCATGGTGGAACTCAATTAGTGTTAACTTGCATCCGGAAAAAATTTTGGATTATCAATGCAAGACTGTTCGTTTTCTATTGCAAGAATGTTGAGAGCAGCTGAAGTGAACAACGACAAGAATAAAAATTAACCTTAAACAAAAACTCAACAACGTGGTTTTAAATTATATTCTTTTGATTGGAAAAATTACGGTGGACGATTTGAAACTATACACCACTAAAACATGTAAAATCCGAAAACGTGTACGGTTGTTTGGACCCTGGTCGGAAACAATCGCTGCCACTGTCAACAAACACGTACGCAATTGTATTAAAGTCGTGGATTTTTTAGGAATCGGTAATGAGTTCCGCATTGGCGGAGAACATCCCTAATAATAATCGTTTCAGTTTGACACTGGAAGAGTGAACCAGCACTCGAAACAAGAAATACATAATACAAATCTTCGTGGTGCTCCAACAGAAGATCCTTATAATCTCGGGCTTGTTCGAATCTTTCGATCTTATACAGCAACAACATAAGTAAGTGAAGCTAAATATTTCAAATCGTTTGCAATAGATTACCAGCAATATGTTGTCGAATCCACAGGCGACCGTGTTTCTGTTATGATCAAATTCGGTATAGAATGTCCGACATTTTACCAATTTTGTCTAAATCATGGTATTCACCTCGGTGTACGTGACTTATATAAATAATAAATGAATTGTGATAAATATTCGAAAATTGATGCTTTATATATAAAAAAAATTACTGCGATTATGGATATGGAACTCGAAGCAGAAACAAATGACATCGAAGATAATGATCTTTTTAATGAATTGGATGTTGAAATATCCGGAACTGAAGAATACATACAACTTTGTAGAAGCAGTCAACAGCGATCAGATTATCGCCGAGTTCAAAAGGTGCTAAAGTATTTTCTTCAATTAGAAATGAAGTTCTACAAGACAAAATCAAGGCAGAGCTCAGTCACACTCAAGAGCTAATTTTGGACTAAAAAACTCGTTTGAGTTCTTTGGCGGATATGATCAGTGTTTTCGTGAAACATCAGCAATTCATCGAACAGGCTTTGGTAGAGTTGAAATGCGCACAAATGTTGGACTAAATAGATTTTAAAGTAGTGAAAACCTAGTGTACTCGAGCCTACCAAATTGGCGGTTGAAGTCCTAAGTCGTAACGATACAACTCTCTATTCAGCCGGTATCACACTGAATTACATAAAGAAAAGTTTTGCGGATTGAATAAATAAAATTTCGAGTGAATTGTTACAAAACATCGAGAAACGGCTGAATGATAAAATGCACTCGAATTTGATCAATTTGTTCAAACTAATCTTAAGTTTAGCCACACAGCTAATGAATAGACTTTTCCAAAACTCGGACTCGGAAGTCAATTCCACGGACAATTTTCAAGAACCGTTAATTATCGACAAGGAAAAAATGCAGAGAAACGTGTTGTAATCGAAGCTGATGATTTCGGAAAGCTAAAACAGGAGTTTACCATTTTCAACAACACTAAGAAACGAACCGTCAATCTTGAGATGAGAATCTCTATGACGCGCTATGCATAGTGAAACCTACTTCAACGAATAACGAAAGAATATTCTCGGTATCTGCAAATTTTTGCAATGTCGATCTAGTTGGGGGGTAAGTATCTTAATGCTTTGGTGTAATAGTTCGTTTAAAAACTTTAACATTTTGAAAAAGCATATGAATTAACCTAATGGGATATGTTGGGTTTAGGTGGCGGTCCACTAGAACCAGGCATAGACACAAAAAGGTCCGCAGCCATGCCACAATTTAAAAAATTTTCCTCCAACTCATTGAAACCATTTTGAGCTTGTTACGAAGCACTGGATACTCCTGACGTCCATCCTGCTTAGTTCCGTCAAGTCGTTGAAGTGGGGTGCCCCTAGAAACTTTAGTCTGTTCCCTGCCAGACGAGGACAGGTGCAAAGAAGATGAAGTACTGTCTTTCCTCCTCTTCGCCCTCGCAGCTACGACAGTAGTCATGTCCATGTGAGAAGAAGCCAAGTCTACTCACATGTCTGTCTGTGAAACAGTGCCCCGTAATCACTCCAACAACCACACTGATCTGACCCCGCTGAAGTAAGATCAGCTGTTAAGTTCTCGCCAAGTTCAACTTTGGCCAGACCTGCCGAGTTATTACGCATGAGGTGCTATTTGACCATCTGGCATTCGTCAATTTACTAGCTTCCTCCTGAAGTAGCAGTTTGCATACCGCAAGAGGTATTTCAATATCCTTTTTGTTGTTTGAGATGTGGTCCGTTGTACCACGTCGAGCCAGTTCGTCGGGTTTTATATTCCCTGTACTAATGAAATGTCCTGGCACCCATATAATAAGAATGTTGAGCTGATCTGTCATCTCGTTACAGTTCTGGACTACTTTCGACGTGAGGAGGTGTGATTGAAGCGCTTTAATGGCAGCCTGACTGTCCATATATATGCGAATATCACAAGTCGATATTACATTACATCTCAACCGGTCCACGACTTCCTTTATCGCAGTTACTTCAGCTTGAAAAATGCTATAGTATATAGTCCTCTCTGGATGGGATAATAGTCCGGAACTTTGGATAAGATAGTGACGGGACAGTATAGTCGATGGCCTTGGGAAGCCCTTTGTTACACAGTATAGATGAATGCCCTGTATTGTTGCAGGTCCACATTTACGTAGATTTCAGTCGTATGGCAGTGAGCTTGCACTGCCATACGACTGAGTGGGCAGCTTGCCCACTGTTTTCCCAAGATATCTAAAGGAGTCAAAAATAGCAGAGTCTCCAGTGCATGAGTGGATGTGCTCCTCAGTGCACCACTGATCCACAGAGAGGTTGTTCTCCGAACTTTTGTCAACAACTTTCGGTTGATAGTTTTGTTCAGAGCAGGCCACCAGACTGTTACCCCATACAGAAGAATGGGTCTGACTACTGCAGTGTATAGCCAAAGGACCATGCGGGGCTCCAGCTCCCATCCTTTCCCAATGGCATTTTTGCAAGAGTATAGCACTACAGTATCTTTCTTTACTCTTTCCATAATATTAGGTTTCCAGTTTAATTTACTGTCCAAAACGAGACCCAGAAACTTTGCTTCATCTATAAGAGCCAAGTTGAACCTATTTAAAGTGGGAGGATCGATATGAGGAAGTTTATATTTCCTGGAGAAGAAAACCAATTCAGTTTTGTGTGGGTTCACATTCAACCCACAAACATTCGCACATAATGAAAGAATGCCCAGAGCATTTCGCATAAGCTCACTAAGTGTTCCGGGATATTTGCCACGGGCACCAATAGTGACATCATCCACATAGGCAACCACCTTAAAGCCACTATCTCTTTCCACTCCTAGATTCGAAAGTGCCCGAGTTATAGCACCTGGAAGCACGTTGTTAAAGGCTCGCTCAATGTCCAAATAAGTTACCATCGCGTATTCTGCATATTCGAAATATTTTTCAATAAAATATGAAAGAGAATGAAGAGCAGTCTCTACAGATCTCCCCTTGCAATAGGCATGTTGAGATTTAGACAGCTTTGCCGGCACAATCGGGCCTCTAATATGAGCTTCAATTTATCTTTCCAGTATTTTGAAAAGGAAAGAAGGCAAGCTAATCGGTCTAAGGTCTTTGGGACTGCAGCGTGAGAGTTTTCCCGCCTTAGGTATGAATACAACCTTCACTTCCGTCCATTTACTAGAAATGTGACAGAGTTTGTAACGGTGCGCTCGTTACGACATGTAGAGTTTGAATTTCTTTTCCCTCTTCCATACGACTTGTGCGTTGGGTAATTCTAAAGTAACTTTCGTGGCGGTACACGTGTTGACGAATAGATGGCATCAGATCGATTTATAATTTACTCCACGAACATTTCTTTTTTTTTTGCTAATTTGGCGCAGGCATCAGTATAAAGGGTATATTTTGATTGAGGTTTGGCAAGTGGTAGTTTTAGAGTGAAGGGGGATTGGTGATCGAAACGTCAAACAGAAGATACGTGCAATTAACGAAAAAAAACAGGTGAAAAGAGTATATCGCACCAAAAGTTTATTGAAACCAAAAAAATATAAAGTAATTTACGCTAAAAATATAATAGTAATTTGTATAAACAAAAATTATATGATCGCGAATTACATATATCAGAAAGCGAACTCAAAACACCTCACCAATATCAACAACTCAAAGCGGAACTCTTCAGGTGTGTTATCGGTTTCGAAGTGCGGTGTCAACCAAGGAAAAACAAATCTACCCAAATCAGAGACACCAATACCTGGCTGAAAACGGATATAACGCATTGTCGGCGGCGCCTACCCGTGATACCAAATTTGAAGGTGTAACTACTTCGGATACGGTACATCATCCAAGAAACGGTAAAGCTACCGAATTAAAAACCACTCGGGCGATGCTGTAATACATCAGGGCGATTTATAAAGAGGCTAGTATGAATGAGTATTGGTATAACCAATTATTTAGTTTATTTGTTAAATATTTTTGATTATATAATTCTGGTAATAGACTGCTGTGTTTCGAGGTCAGTAAGTGGTGAATTTTCTAGTGGAAAGTTCGCGTTTATTTTCTTTGTTTTGTTTATTTCATTACAGCTATCTTCTGGGGACGTAGAGCTCGACGCATCCACAGATAGCTACTAACATCGGTCGCGGAACTGGAAAATTCGCATCAATTATGTGCTCGAAATATCGTTTGTGTAGAGGAAAAAATAAAAATTGTTAATCTTGTAGAAAATCTGCAGTTAATTTTTGTTAAACCAGAAATAAATTTTGTATATGTTTAATTGGTTATACCATACATTAATATGAAGTGTTAGTTTTGTATTTGGGAGAGTGACCATGCGGACGATGTGTGTTACTGTGTGTGAAATAATCTGAATGCAGCTATCATGACCCTGAACGGACACCACCACAACCCTATGACAGACTGCGCGATAGCCGGAGCGAATGC
This sequence comes from Tipula helvola, assembly GCA_963556165.1. Classification (NCBI taxonomy): domain Eukaryota; kingdom Metazoa; phylum Arthropoda; class Insecta; order Diptera; family Tipulidae; genus Tipula; species Tipula helvola. The sequence continues at coordinate 146,614,153 of OY744482.1, read as the reverse complement.
TGCGGGTGGTGACGTCAGGGTAATCTGTTAACGGAGGCAATCGCTGGTTGACTTCGTTACATGTTCTAGGCTGCCTCTGAAAATTACCTCTAACCAGGAAATGGTTAGATTCGTAGTTTGTTGAATATATACGGTTTAAAACTGCTTATCGCCTACAGAATCTTTTTTCTGCTAATAATTTGGCCTACGAGGCTACTTGCCCTCTTACCCGCTGATATAGTAGGTGCAGATTCGGAACAATCAGGAAAGTGAGTCTCCAGTAGTAGTTCCTGCGATTCCACACTATTTGTGGTCTATGCGCCATCCGGCCTTTGAAGGAAGCTTGGGATGGAAGGGCCTGTGGATAGTACTTTACGCAGCCTGGACATCTCTGAAGACCCCTGAATTTTGCCACAGTATAGTCTCCAAGATCTGTTCTTGGCACTTCTTAATTGATATTTGTAAATTTTTGATATTTTGAGGACTTCCTTATAGGAGTCCCAGTCTACAGCGGCTCTTGTTTTCCTTGCTGTTTTAAAAAGTCTTTTGCATCGTTGACGTGTTTTTTGAATTTTCTTGAACCACCAGGGTGGCCGAGATTTACCCCTAGGCCTACTAAGACGACAAGAGCCCAGTACCGCTTCATTAAAAGCGCTGAACAGTTCGTCCACTAAGCCATCGAGTTCTACCGTAGTTTTTAGAGGTTTTCTACCGGCACTGGTAGTGAATTACCCAGAATAGTTCTAAAGGTATCCCAGTCGGTTTTCCTCCTGTTCCTATAGAAAGGGCTGTTTGGAAAAACCAAGTCCATTTCGAATTGAAGATAACAGTGATTAATAGACTGGTTGTACCTAATGTGATAAATAATAAATGGAATGTAATAAATATTCGAAAATGTTTTAAATATTTTTTTGATTTTGGACCCGAACCCGATCCGGGTCCGTCGGGTTTCCAAAATATTGGACCTTGAATCGTCGAGTTTTAAAAACCCGTGTTTTCAGAAACCCTGCAAGTAAGCTTTCAGTTAATATTGAATAATCCAAATTTTTTTTCGTTGAAATTGTTGTTAGTTAATTTGTCAAAAATAGATAAACAAAAATAAATAAAAATATAATATCGATTAAATCGATAATTGTTGATTTATTTATTTTATTTATCAATCCTGGATAAAAAATTGCTTTTCTATCCCACGCATATTATACATAAGTACATAATGAATACACAAAATTAAAATTTATTCTTAACAAATTCAAACAATAAAACTTTAAATCTAACAAAAGTTTTAACACTTCTAGTATCGACCGGAACCTGATTCTAGGAGGGAGAGCAATGCGCCCAGGTAGTACGTATTGCGTACCGGCCGGCAGTATTATCAGGTTCATTAAGAGCCTGAATATTGACTGGATGGATAATTAAGCAGGGCCCAAGCCCAAAAGATTTTTCAGGACGCAGTGCGAGGTGGCTGAACTCCCACATAGCCCTGCAACAATAATAATAATAACTGACTCAGTATTACTAAAAAAGAATTTAATTTGGAATAAAACAAATATTGTCTGAAAAATACCTATTAGATATTTCTTTATTTTTCAGTTGTCCTGTTTTTATATCAGAAGAATTTGGTCACCGTAGTCTATGGTATAAAACTACAAGGATCAATTGAGTTTTTCATCAAATCTTGCAGCGGTAGCGCTACAGATTTTACATGCCAGCACAAACCATTAGATGATCAGATGATAACTAAAAATTATAACTATACATATATCAAATAATGTGATATCTATTATAACTATTAGATGATAACTATAAATTTGCAGATTAAAAGTTTCACTTTTGTCGCGCCTAGAGGCTATACCCACACTCTTTTTTATTAACAGCTCCAATAACTCGAGGAAAATGATGCACGAAGAAGAATTTTTAAAAAAGAACGTAATAACATTACTTCTATGCACAGCGATTTTTGAACGGTCCACAAGAAAATGGAATGCAATTTAGTATCTGCTCTCTGATTATCCGGATATTTTATCGTTATATACGAAAACAAACAGAAATTTAAAAAAATTGAAAATATTAAGATTTAATACAAATAAATACCACAACATGTATTCGAATTGAGCAAATAGGCGGCAAAATAACATGCCATCCACAATTTTAAATATTCAATTTTGTGCATTATTGACAATTAAACCGTCTTCATTTGCAATGAACAACAAGTGTTTCCAATCAAAGAAAATCTTTAAGGCTTATGAGGAATGCTTATTTAGAGAATCACAAGATTATTTCCTAAAATATCTTTATATTTTTATTAAAACAACAAACGTTAGGAAATTCGATTATTCTGATAACTTCTTGTTATTTGATGCCCGGATGAATTATTATGCCGAATGGTTGTAAATTCTAGTCACATGATTTACATTATTCATTCCAAGAAATCATTTATAAAGTATCTATGTATTATCTCGTACTTCCCTTACAAATCCCCACGCTAAATCCCAAATAAATTCTTATGCACGTCAAATATTGAAGGTAGAATTAATTTTTTTAACTTCTCAATCAGCTACCCAATCACACAAAAGGTAAAACTTATCGATCAGTAAATTATAACTGCAGTTATGGAAGCAGATTAAATTTGAAATATAAAAATGGTTTACTTATGCCCGATTTCAGAACAAAACAGCAATTCGCCAGTTAAATAATATTTTCTCTCTTCCTTCTGATATGAAATTGCAATTTATTTCATAATTCAAAATCAATGCTTACCTGATTATATTTCTTTTTTACATGAGCATTTTAAAGGGAGAATTAAATTTATTTAAGCGATATTGAAAAGTCAAATATTTAATTCTACTGTTAAAATGTTCATGTAAAAAAAGAAATATAATCAGGTAAGCATTGATTTTGAATTATGAAATAAATTGCAATTTCATATAAGAAGGAAGAGAGAAAATATTATTTAACTGGCGAATTGCTGTTTTGTTCTGAAATCGGGCATTAATAATTTAATTACCTTGCTGCCAATGGTGTTACTATCCACAATAAAAAGCTGTTTTTCTCGTACGAAATTTTATTTAATATTTCAATTTTTGATTTTTCAGTTACTAAAGGCGGTGGTGGTGGTGGTATATCCTCTTTTAAATTCACATTATTATTATTATGATTATGATTATTATTAATAATATTATTATTACTAATAATATTATCGCAACTAATTAAGTGATTACCATTAAATATTTCACTAAAATTATTTACGTAGCTTATATCACCATTACCATGAGGTTTATTATTTTGATACAGATTTTGAAAATTTTGCTTTTTAATGTTCAAATTATGAAGCATTTTTCCGTTTCCCTAGAAAATAAACTTAAATTAAGGTTTATTTTATTGCTACTTTGCCCCCGTCAACCAAAAAAAAAAAAACAAAAATACAAAAACAGTTCACTTTTACACGTTTGCAGATTTGAGATTATACACATAAATATTATATACTACCCACATATATATAATATGTATGTACACGCTACGAATAATGTTTATGTACTTTAAATTCTAAATGCAAACATAAATTTATGTACTTTCACATTTTTATCAATAAAAGTGTAAATTAATTAATTTTATATTATTAGAACTCAAAAATTTATTGTTCACTTTTCATTTCATTGAGCAAATAGAATTAATAATTTATTTGTACTTAAAACACAAAAAGGAATTATCGCTATATATAGGATACGTGTCACAATTAAATGATAACAAAATTAAATCGCACTTCAACGTTTTATTAGTAGAAAATGTGATTTGTTCTGTACATAATAAAAAACCAGAGAACCACTCACGATAACTTTCCGAATAAAACTGACTATGATGAAAATTTTGATTTTCTTTTGATTTGGTTTTCATTTTTATCATCTCTATTTTCTCTGCCGCAGCAACAGTTGTGATACATAATACAAATATTGAGTAATCAAAGAAAATCTTTTTACATAACTTAGGGGAATATAAGAAAAGGATGGTATGTGATAAGAATCTTAAAAACATTTAGGGGAATTTATGGTATTTTTGCGAGTTGCGCGTACACATGTGTTGCGTGCAACAAATTATTTATTCGTGGCAATTCATTTAAGGATTGTTGAGTTGAAACTTTTTTTTCTAAAATACAAACCCGGCATTAGATTATACTATAGGTACGATAGTGGCATGCAATGTTGTCATTGATGTGCCATTTTCTGGTAAAAATTGTAAAGCTTAAGAAACTGAGTTGAGAAACTGAAAATTTCTAATTTCTTTTTAATTTACATTTATTTTAAAATTATTTCTGAAATTTTGAAGTTTGCAAATAATAATCCGAAATAAAATGAAAGGATGAAAACACTAACTATGGAATTTGGCCTTAGTATAACTCCCGTCTTCTTTCTATATTTTCATGTAGAACATTATTATTGTTATGTTGAGGTCGACGTTGTGGAAGGGTCTTTATGTTTATTATAAAATTAAAAACTCGTGTCAATCGAAATATATAATTTATTACATTGATTTATTTTGTTGTTAATCGTTTCGATGTGCACGGTCAACTGACTCTACCACTCAATCTCAAGAATATCTTTATTTACCATTTTATTGTACATTAACAAAATCCAGATTGGAATGGCAACAATCACAATACAAAATAAATATTACAATCATTAATTATATAACTTTACAATACTAATACATGGGCTAATACTAAATGTGAGGGGAGTGAACATAACACCTCTCCCCCCTAAGAAGCATTTAATTTAAAATTATATTTATTTTTATATTAAATGTTATTTTAATCAATTATTAGGTTGTTCAGAAATTAATGCAGGTTTTCAACCATTTTATTTAAAACGACATATCTCAGTTTAGAATAAATTTTATTAATCGAAATAAGAACCATTAGAATCTACACATTGTTGCCAACAAGATACAAGTTTATTAATTCCAGTTGCATAGAATTCTGAAGTTCTGGAAGCGACGAATTCTTCGAAGGCATTTTTTGCGGCTGTTTGGTCGTTGAGTACTTTTCTTTGAAAGAAGTGGTCGAGATGCTTGAAAAAGTGGTAGTCAAAGTAGCCAAGTTGGTTCAACTTCTGCAGCGTCGGTTGTGCAACATATGGTCGAGCATTATCGTGCAGAAGAATTGGGCCCTTCCTATTGACTAGTGCTGGACGCAGACGTTTTAGTTCTTTGTGCATTTTGTCAATTTATTGACAATATTTCTCTGCTGTGATATTTTCGCCAGGATTCAAGAAGCTGTAGTAGCAAATTCCGGCTGAAGACCACCAAACAGTGACCATAATCTTTTCTTGATGCAGCTCAGGTTTGGAGAAGTCTTTAGGGGCTTTGCCACGGTTCAACCGCTGCGCTGAACGTCGTCGGTTGTCGTATAGAATCCACTTTTCATCGCACGTCACAATGCGATCGAGCAATGGTTCGTTTTTGTTGCGCAAAATAAGTGAAGAGCAAACTTCATAACGGGGAATTTTTTGGTTTTCGTTCAATTCTTGAGGCACCTATTTGTCGAGCTTCTTCGACTTTCCAATTCGGCTCAAGTTTTCCGACATTAATCCAATGCTTACGCCTAGGTCCCCTGCAAGCTCTCGAACAGTCGTGCGTGGGTTTGCTTCCACCAAAGCCTTCAATTAATCGTCGTCAAAGGCAGAGGGACGTCCGCGACCTTTCTCATCTTCAAGACTGAGTTCACCACGACGAAATTTTTGAAACATTCATACAAGTAAATTTGGCGAAATTCTTATTTTGACATCTTAACTTCAAAGGTCTAAAAATAGACAAAACTACAATTTAGATTACAGATAGATTATGTGATAAGAAAGAGCATAAAATAAGCTTTAAAATGACTTATAATGTTAAACTCTTTGCGTAATTCTTTATTATTGAAAAATTGGTGAAACAAATAAAATCATAAAACCTGTATTAATTTCTGGATTGGATTTAGCTTCGTTTGTTAATAAAATCCGATCTCCCACTGCAAATGAACGATGTTTAGTTTTGCGATCATAATAACTTTTGGAAACAGTTTTTGATTTCAAAATGTTGTCGTAAGCTAACGTAAACGACTTTTGCAATCGAAATTTCAAATCATATAAATAATCATCATAGATATATACCACATCCACTACCCTAGGCTTACTAATCGAATTTGGAATTAAGGGTTTATGACCAAAAACTAGCTCATATGGTGCAAATTTTGTTGTAGTGTGCGGAGTACTGTTGTAAGAAAAACATGCATATGGGAGCCATGTATCCCATGTTAGAGGGTCTTTTTCAGAATATTGTCTTAAATATCTCACTAGACCACTGTGACTTCTCTCTAAAGCTCCGTTTATTTCAGGGTGATAAGCACTCGTACATATTTTTTTAATTTGCATTAATTTGCATATTCGTTTAAAAAGTGCACTAGTAAAATTTGATCCCTGATCTGTTAAAATAGTTTCAGGTGCTCCAAAAACACAAATAAAATTTTCTGCCATAGCTCTAGCAATAGTTTCCGTTTCCTGATTCTGTATTGGAATGGCAAGCGAATATTTTGTTAAATCACATTGCATAGTTAAAATATACTTATTATTTGAATAAGTAGAAGGGAGTGGTCCTACAATGTCCAGAAAAAGTTTTCGAAATGGTCTCGTTGACGTATTGGTTATCTTCATAGGCTCTTTACATTTACCCATTTGCTTATGTCTCTGACAGGATTCACACCTTTTAATGAAATTGCTAATTCTACTTAGCATTTTTGGAAAATAGAAATATTGTTTTATACGATTGTATGTCCGATATAGACCTTCATGTGCTCCTAGTGGAGACTTATGAAATTCTTGGATACAAGTTTTTATATCGTTTTCATTTTCTAAAGTTTGTATATTTTTTAATAAATATTCTGCAGATTTTTCAGCTGAATTTTTATTTGACTTTGGAAGAACACTATTTCCCTGACCTGAGACTTTAGTTAGTCTATCACTAGAAATATGTGTATTATTAACAGGTAGACTTTCAAAATGACTTGAAACATTTGGTTTATCAATTGAAAGATTTTGAAAATTAATTTTATCGAAATGAGGAGTGATCAATTCATCATTTCTGCTTTCACAGTCGGTTGAATTTAGCATATCTTTAGGATATAATTTTGACAAAATTGGGTTAAATTTATTCGAAGTATTCGATTTACCACTTGTATCTGAGATATAATCTGCGTTTAACTGTCTAGCTGCTGATCTAGTGATGACATGAATTTTATTTCCATTTGGGCATTCGATAATAACTCGACTTAGCGCGTCCGCATTCGAATTATATTTACCAGATTTATACCTAATACTGAAGTCAAATTCTTCCAGCCTGAGTTTCCAACGCATCAATCTCGATGTGGGGTTTTTAATGGAACATAACCAAACTAGTGGTTTATGGTCAGTATAAATTATAAAATGTCTACCATATAGATAAGGTCGAAAATATTGTGCACTCCACACTATAGCAAGCAACTCTTTTTCAATGGTCGCATAATTTTTTTCTGCCGAATTTAGAGTTCGACTTGCAAATGCGATTGGTAGATCTTTATCATCATATTGCTGCGTTAATACTGCTCCAATTGCAATCTCACTTGCATCACAAGTAAGTGTAAATTCGCGGCTGTAGTCAGGATATTGTAGTATCGGAGGTTTTAGAAGCATATTTTTTAGTTTATTGAAAGATTCATCTTCTAGTGCTCCCCAAGTAAATTGTAAAACTGTAAATTTTTTTTAACAACTCGGTCATCGGTCTTGCTATTTTAGCAAAATTGTGACAAAATTTTCTATAATATCCTATTAAACCCAGAAAAGATCTTACATCTTTAATATTTTTAGGTACAGGATAAAATTGTATTGCTTGAATTTTAGAAGTATCGGGTTTAACGCCGTTTGGGTAACAATGTGCCCTAAATACGTAATCTCTTTTCGTAAAAATTGGAATTTATCGGGATTTAGTTTAAGGTTATGTTTTTTTAGGCAATCTAATACATCAACCAGTTTTTTATTATGGTCATCCAGGCTTTTTCCATAGATAACTATATCATCTAAATAAATAAAACACTTTATACCTGTAAGGCCCGATAACACATCATTCATGCATCGCTGAAATGTGCTAGGTGCATTTTTTAAACCCATACTCATACGAGTAAATTGAAAGTGTCCGGACTTCCGCAGTCAGTAGAAAAAGCGGTTTTTTCGCGATCTTGCTCTGCCAATGAAATTTGATGATACCCGTTTGCCAAATCTAGTGTTGTAAAGTAGTTGCATTTGCCTAGCTGATCTAAAATTTCAGTTATGTTTGGCAACGGATAGCAGTCACCTATTGTAATATCATTTAGTTTGCGAAAGTCTACTACGATCCGCCACCTTTTTTCGTTATTCACAGATTTTTTTGGAACACACAATAAGAGAAAATTCCAGGGTGATTTTGAATCTTCGACTATCCCATCCTCTTTCATTTGATTAACCTGCCGATTTATTTCTGATTTAATTGCTTGAGGCAGGCGGTAAGGTTTTACGTACACTGGTTTACTATCTTCAAACGTTGTTATTTTATGAATACCTGCTGAAAAAGTTGTAAGTTTGTCGCCATCTAAGAAGAATAAATTATTGAATTTACGGCATATCGACAAAATCGATTCTTTCTCATAATCATTCATATGGGAAGTGTTAATTTTTGCCTTTAATTTTTCTAATCGATTGGTGATATTACTGTTACTGAATTCAAATTTATGTAGATTGAAATCTTCGGCTGGAGATGTTTGCAGTATAAATGTCTTAGGAATAGATACTGGATATTCATTTACGTTCAACATACTAACTTTTGCACTGTTGTTGTACACTTTTAAAATAGAACTTGCTACAAATATGCCAGATAAAATTTCTTCTTGTGGACAAATTCGCTCAGTACCATTTGGAAAATTTAAATTACAACTAGTTATATACTCAGATCTGCCGGGAATGTATATTGATGAATTCAGTTTGGTGTATTTATTTAAATTATTAGAGACTAGTTTGAAAATGTAAATTTGATTATTATGTTTTATTTCTAATTCATCTTTTTCAAAGTGTACAGTATACACTTGTTAATTTTCAAAAAATCTTTACCTAAAATACCGTGAATAGAATTCGGTAATTTATCATTAACTATATGCAATTTATGCGAAATTACCAAATTATTTGGAAAAGCGAGTTTATCTTCCAAAGAACCCAGTGTCTCTAAAGAATCGCCTGATATACCAATGTAGTTACATTTAGAAAAGTTATCATAATAAACATTATCTGAAATAAATTTGTAATCAATAATTGAGATGTCAGCACCGGAATCAATTTTGATTTGAAATATTTATATTAACTGCTATGAAAAGGCATTATCACAACTATCATTTTCAATTCATTTGAATTATTCTGGTGTATTCCAGATTGATAATATTTAAGAAGAGGAGAAATTGTTAAGAGTTTGCAATTCAGTTTCGATCTGTGAGCATGTGAAAAATAAATCATTTTTCAGTATAGGAATCAACCGTGCACTTGTAGTATTAGCGAATTTTTACATTCCCCTTTCTAAACTTTTAACAATTTCAATGGTAGTGTATTTAACGCATATTCTGGTGTATTCCAGATTGATAAATATTTAAGAAGAGGAGATTCCAGATTGATAAATGATTTATTTTTCACATGCTCACAGATCGAAACTGAATTGCAAACTCTTAACAATTTCTCCTCTTCTTAACCCTCACCTTGTCGGCAATTAAAAATCCTTAATCTTCACTTCAAATACCCAGGTATATAAATGTAAATTGTGTGAATTTCGTATGGGATTCCTTTTAAAACAAGCAAAAATTAAAAAGTAAAACGTTTTCATTATTCACTAGACTTTCGTATGAGGAACGACAAAAATATTTTCAAAAGATAGTGGAGAATTTAGCTTCAAACTCGGAAGATCAATATAGATTTCTGTTGGTCAACCATCGGTTTACCATGGATAAAGATGGAACCAAACAGAGGAAAACTCATATAAACTTACAAGGATTAATGGCGCATGACATAATATGCGAGCCATATTTTATTAGGCCCAATCTTAACATCAAGATTTTGGACGATGTGGACACATTTTGCACTTTGTTTGGCGCATCGATGCAGGACATAATTTGTAGACATACAAATAAGAAGGCTGAAAATGAATTTATCAAATAAAATGCGGTAAATCTGAATAAAAAACAAATAATCTGGACGCAAGATCAAATTATATAGCAGTTCGGCAACAAAACAAAAATTCCTACCCGCTGTATCGAGCAACTTTGCCCGTCTGTCGTTTCTAAAGTTTAACGCGTTTTATTCAGATTTCGATGCCAACAGCTAATCCATAATAAAATCCGATAAGCCGGACCGACCTATTACAAAGAAAGACAATTACAGATCAAATAAAAGCATAACTATCAATGAGCAGCTGTTCCCCTCTAGAGGTCAAACGAAGTTCACGCAATATATACCTTCCAAACCAGAGAAGTACGGTATTAAAAATTGGTGGACTTGCGATTCCGATACGGGGTACTCCTTGATCGGCAAAATCCCTCCTACCGAATAAAAAAATATACATAACAGAATCTTTTATTGCATCTACACATTTCGGAATTCATTATGTACATACATACTCTCTACTTTAGTTAAAAGTTCAATAGTTATTTGCAGGCTTTACACATAACAATTAAACTAGTCGACTATTTAATAAAACTTATGAGAAATTTCATACAAAATATGTGGAACAATAAATTATTTACCCAGGTATATACTGTGAAGATGGTCGAAAAATTGTAAAATTTTCAAAAAAATGTACTTAAATATACATAATTTTTCGTGATAACTGATTTTTCATAAATTTCATGCACATTGAGTCACTGAGTCGGAGCTGATTTAAAATTAGTTAAGAAGCCGCGGAGAAATTCAATTGTCAAAATCACGATATTTACCCGGGTATATACCGACAAGGTGAAGGTTAAATATTTATCAATCTGGAAGACACCAGAATAATTCAAAAGTTTGAAAATAATTCAATATTTCATTTAAAAAAACTTAAAAAATGGCAAAGGTTCAGGAACATTTATCACAGACCTAGATTTCTATAACCACAGGTATGATAGAGATATTTAAAAAAAGCTGAAATGATAATCAAAATTAAATTAGTACACAATTTTTTCGTTATAGACCAAATCTTTGGAGAACAATTCGGTTGAAATGAGCCGATTTACCATACCTTTCCCCTTCTCAAAATTTAAATTCATCAAAGGATGCAGGCATGTGAAGTTAGCCCAGGATTTTATCCCAGAAAATAAAAAAATTTAATCAGGCAATACTAATAAAATTATGCAACATATATTCATATGTGAAGTTATCCCAGCCCAGGATTTTATTATATTTAATTAAAATAAATATATTTTCATTAAAATCAGACCAATGAAAACAAAGAAAATCCAATATAAATTATTTCAGTTATGTACTTATAAAATACAAATTGGTTTAAAACATAAAATTCATAATTAACAGTATTGAAAATAAATCGCAATATTATCATTTTTTATTGTGGTGCTCGAAAACTAAAAATCTCTCGGATTGGGGCTATATAGTTTTGAAATGGGCATACAAGGGGCTAATTATTGTGGTAATTTCACGATGATGGGTATGTTGCAAGTTGCCGAAATATGGCTTTGTCTTGCAACTCCATAGCATTTACCCAGTTTTAATCAGTTTTTATTGTGGTGCTCGAAAACTAAAAATCTCTCGGATTGGGGCTATATAGTTTTGAAATGGGCATACAAGGGGCTAATTATTGTGGTAATTTCACGATGATCGGTATGTTGCAAGTTGCCGAAATATGGCACCACAATAACGAGCACCACAATAAAAACTGATTAGAACTGAGTATATGCTATGGAGTTGCAAGACAAAGCCATATTTCGGCAACTTGCAACATACCGATCATCGTGAAACTACCACAATAACTAGCCAATTGCATGCCCATTTCAAAACTATATAGCCCCAATCCGAGAGATTTTTAGTTTACGAGCACCACAATAAAAAATGATAATATTGCGATTTATTTTCAATACTGTTAATTATGAATTTTATGTTTTAAACCAATTTGTATTTTATAAGTACATAACTGAAATAATTTATATTGGATTTTCTTTGTTTTCATTGGTCTGATTTTAATGAAAATATATTTATTTTAATTAAATATAATAAAATCCTGGGCTGGGATAACTTCACATATGATTATATGTTGCATAATTTTATTAGTATTGCCTGATTAAATTTTTTTATTTTCTGGGATAAAATCCTGGGCTAACTTCACATGCCTAAAGGATGCCGAGTTTTCTGGATCCAGTAAGCACATTGGTTCATGGAACTCTGGACAAAGTGTGATCGTATGACTTCCACAAATGAATTTGTCACACTGGTAACACTTTTTTTTGGTTTTGCGGTCGCTTTTGTAAGAGCATACTTGACATCGACTATGTTTTTCAACTTTTTGTTTCTTCGACGCAGGGGGTTGGTCGTTGGTATTTTTATTTGCAAATTTTAAACAGCTAATTTTAAAATTGTTATTCAGTCTCATGATTTTACGTTCAACAGACAAAAGAATATTACAAGCGGCCAGCGGTGTGCATTTCTCGCAACACTGTAGGTGGGACACAATTGGACCTTGTAGTATCAAATCAACCCCTCCTTTTATTTTGTTATAGAAATGTATTATTTCTGGTCGCATTTTCGGCCCACTGATAATATTATTACCCGTCTTTAGTGTCGAGAGGAGCAACACACACTTGGTTCTTTTTGCGACATAAGTAAAATTTGTAGTATTTTTAGGTGGCCAAATGCTGTTGAATATAATTCACGTGCCGACTAGAGTAGTTCTCTCGCCGACTAGAGTGGTTGTTGTCCGCATTATAAGTATATTTCCAGTTTCGATGTATAAAATGTGGTAGGTTTAACAGCGGAAAAGATTTTAATTCCATATTTGACTATGGGATGATTTGTGTAATCCACATAAGTACAATAAGCCCAGCAAGCTATTTACTTCAATGCTATCGGTAATCCGCGCATGTTTAACATATCTTTATGCTTTGATTAATTTATGCTGTTGAAAATTTTGGTGTTTTCAACAATAGGCCTACACAGGAAAAAAACAGGTGCCAATTTCCTTGTGGTGTTTCAACATTTTTAGATTTATCTAACCTATTTATCGTAACCATGAATAAATTCTCCATTCGTGATTTCCGTTACACAAATTGGGGTTTCCGCAAAATTGATCCATCTTTCCCTATAAAATTATTTATTACATCGGAACCTGTGTGTAGGGTTTCTTCATCAGAGTCTAACTGTTACTCCGTTTCGGTATCATGCTCGCTACGTATTTCCACATCCTCTTAATTTTCACTAACTCACCTCCAAAAGACTCTTCCTTACTATCTAGTTCTTCTAGAATTGCCTGTTCTTTGTCGTAACTGCACATTCTATATTATATTTATTAGTCGCTAAAACATTAGGTAGGGAATTATTTTAGCACGCAAAAAAATATAAAGAAAAATACATGTTTACTAACTTGGGTGTATTCCACCCAGCGGTTAGTAATGGAGCACAAATCACTTATAATAGATTACGCCTTGCGCACTTTGCCTATTTGGATCATAAAATAAACGGCATAAAATTATGACGTCAAATGAGAGTGAACAGTTTTGTTTCACTATATTGTTCTATGTAATTGAATTCAAAAATTAAATTAAATTAAATAAATAATGAGGTGCGCCGTATTTAATTGTTGTAATAACAATATAAATAATGGTCCACATAGTGTTCATTCTTTTCCAACAAATAAGAGATTGTTAAAAACATGGACCCTATTTTCTAAGAGGAAAGAAATATTCAACCATAATACATTCATATTAAACCATAATACATCCATACATATATTATACATTTATTAGACAAATTCCTTATTTTTCATACATTTCCTTTGCAATATCTTACTAGCAACTCTCAGTTGACGTAATGCGCAGTAAACTACGAAAACGAAATCCACGAAGGCGTAATCTATTATAAGTGATTTGTGGTAATGGAGGGTATGGCAAATTTACATAGTTAACGGATAGCGATTTTTCGTTTAAAAAACCCAAAATTTTCCAACCAAAAATTACTTAATGATAAAAACTAATTTAAAAATGTTTATTCATTAAAAAAATATAATATATAATATTTATTAGAATAATTCAAAAATTATACTTACTTCTAAAATATTGACGAACGTCATTTAGAAAAAACCTAATGGCCGATTTCATAAATGAGTTGGCCTGTTCGATAAACTTTCAAACCAAATAAAAATATAGGTAAACTAAATTTTTTTAGTCAATGTGGGACACTATTATTAATCCTCATAATAATGATTAAGGGCTATAGTCCCTATTAACGGCAATTTTAATAAAAATATTAAAATTTAACACAAATCAGTCGTAAAAGGAACACAGACGTGTTATGTTTATTTATTATTTTGACAACTCCGTAGCAAAATATACAGCAACTTATCAAAATGCTCAATATTTTTACCGACCCGATTTCATAGTAGTGGGCCTGTTTGATAATTCGCACGGTGCAGTGCAGTGCATACTATTTTCCTTGTCGAGATGACGAAGACCAGCATTTCCGACCAGATTTCATGATCACTTCCCAGATGCTATTCAACTCGTTTTTATTTAAAGACGTTGTTAAACAGGAGGCTGTATTATACACTCCCGAGCAACTAAATCGACTCAAACGGCTTAACCGATTTTCACAAGACATTATTTTTTTGAAAGTGTGATATTTTTACTTTAAAATGGCACTACTTTTATAAAAATTGGTTCAGTACTTTTTTTTTATGCATTTTGAATGAAAACGCAACCAAAATTGATGATTATGAAAAAAATATTGGGGATATTTAAATTTAAATTACAACAAAAAATGCTATTAACCCTCAGGGTACCGACTATAAAAAAGTCACGTTCAGTACTGACATGGGTTAGCCTAACCCGGCAACTTTGATTAGCTGTATCTTGGGCTGTAGTTGGCCAATTGAAACGTTTTTTATAAATCGATAGTCCATTTTGTCACAAATATGAGGGTGCTAATAGATTTATCGAATGTGTAATTTGTTTAAACAAAGATACATTCAAAAGTTTAAACATTTTGAAATTTTTTTTTGTGAAAAATCACTTTTTTTTTAAATTGCATAACTTTGTGAAAAAAAAAGATATCAAAATTTTTTTGTTGCATTTTAAAGCTAAAAAGTTGTTCTTTAAAATGGCCAAATCAGTTTTTTGATCCATTCCAAAAACTATATTTTTTTAAACTTTGAAATCATCCGTTTTTTAGGATAGCGATAAAACGTTCCATTGATTTATCGTAACAAGGCACAACTGTAATATAAATAAATAACAAAATTGATTGTTGAATGAAAGTTTTATTGTTCAAAATATAAAAAAAACAAAATCAGACTGTATTTCCACATTCGCAGCATATTTTGGCTACATGGTCTCTGCACATAGCCTTATTACATTTGAGGCACTTGTAAAATGTTTTGCGGTGGAGAGAACTCGGAGCGCTAGTCTAGCAGCTAGCGCAGGTTTAACAAGTTGCATCGCAAGTTCCATTCCATAATCAATTCTTTTCATTTGAGTGTTATTTTGATTTAAATTGTAAAGGATAAAAGAATTTAACAAACATTTGGTTATAATGAACACCGTTTCTTAAAACCAAACATTTGATTATAATGAACGCCGTTCATTATAACCAAATTTTTGGTTAAAATGAACACACGTTTATAATGAACAAAATTATTTGTCCTATGACCGTTCATTATAAGCGAATTCTACTGTATATAAGCATAGAGCATAATTTTGAGGGTAGGATACACAATAATAAATTTTTAATTAATAATAAATATTTAATTAATAATAAAAATATAAAAAATAGTAAATTGTACAAACCAAAACACTTTACTCCAGCCAAAACTCCAAAAAAAAAAAATTTCTATCTCCCGAAAATACGGATTTTGTAACGTTTAGTACTGACTGGGTGAGAAATACCCGAGGTCAATTTTCTAACTCGTACCACTCGAGCACTAAGCGCAGACTGAGGCTACCACTCACGGCTTACACAGACACTACCACAAAGATTTTTTACCCCCACTCCGGACCCCCACCTTTCACTTCCTTTCAAATGGCGCGACTTTCAAAATCTGTCTGGGTTACGGTAACCCAGTCAGTACCCTGAGGGTTAAGTTTACCCGTTTCCATTGCTAAAGGTGAGAGGACGTTTTCTAAATTATAAATGACTAAAAATTATCAGCAATCAACTAAGGGGCAAGAAAAATTGAATGGCTTGGCAATAATCTCCAGATAATCTGAAATTGCTATATCTATGTGTGTGTGATATTTTAAAACGCGATATTTCAAAACGCGATATGACGAAACGCGATATGGTACAAAACGTGACATTTGAAAATGCGATATTTCAAAACGCGATATGGTACAAAACGCGATATGGTACAAAACACGATATTTCAAAACGCGATATTTCAAAACGCGATATGGTACAAAATGAGATATTTGAAAATAAAAATTTTAAAATAATAATAAAAATTAAAATAATAATAATATTATTTTAAAATAATAATTATTATTAATCTTCCTTCATTTAATAAAATTTTCCTTCACCAAAATGTAGAAATTGAACATGTACGACCAGAATTAGGAAATCGCGTTTTGAAATATCGCGTTTTGTACCATATCGCGTTTTGTACCTTATCGCGTTTTAAAATATCGCATTTTGAAATATCGCGTTTTGTCAAATCGCATTTTAAAATATCGCGTTTCAAATGGGACCCCTATATCTATTAACCTTGATGTGTTGCGGAAAGATTTCGCTAGAATCAAAGCCAAACGAATGCCTTTTAGACGAGTATAAGGGCATTAAGTTTGAAAGCAAAATTTTTTGTTATGAACTTGGATTATTTAAGTTTTGTTTAGGCCCCTAGGGAGCCGTGGGGTTGTTTCTGGAAGCCTTGAAACCTCGCCATAATATCTCTTATGAACAGCACAACTTCGCATACAAATTTCTGAATCTATCTATTACCAATGGCCGCTACAATTTTCTGTGCTTTTAATGCTTTTTGTATGACATGTGATGTGTTTATGAATTTACAATGAAAATGAATACGAATTTCAAATCACAAAACCTGATCTGCGGGACAAAAAAATCATGGTTAAAATTATGGCCTTTTATGAAGCAACAACACTTGTTGCAAACGCATCAATTGACAGCAATATATTCTGGAGCTGGTTGACATCACAGGAAAAAATTCGCAATCCAAAGAATTTATCCAAACCTGCAAAACAAAACAAAACATTAGCACAAACATTTCACAACAAATACATTGGAAACTTATCCTTGAACTTGAACTTGATTGTTGTTTCCATTGTTTTGTTGTGATGTTTACCTGAAATCAAATATCAAAATTTATTATTCTAAGCTCCTGCTTTCTTTTTATTGAATACTTATCTTATTAATTTGTTAGTTATAATTATATATCCATTAAATAAATCCAACCTGAAATAAATAATTCATTAATTCATATAAAGTTAAAAGTTATGTAATTTAAAAAATTGCTTACCATTTTGCATTGTATCACGTAATATTGTAAACAAAAACATTTTGACAATTAATTGAATTGAAATTTGTAAAGGTGATCGTAGTCGCTTTGGTAGCTCAATTAAAATAATGAGTTACGTTTTAATTTTATAGATTAAACCATCTATCGGAAATTATATTAATTAAAAACTATTGTAAAAAACTACTTCTTATAGCTAAAATAAATAAATTTCATTCTCTTTTTCTTGAACCGTCGAAGCGACAACAATCATCAATAAATATATAAAAATAAAATTGTGAAAAATTCAAGAAATTCATTTTTAATAATTTGGAAAGTCAACAACAACATTTCGTTTTGGCTTTACAAAATAAAACAAAAAGAAAATTGTGAGACAAATTTTGGAGTTTTATTTGCCGTTGCTTTTGGGATTTCTTTCGGTACGATAATTTACCAACAACGTTTGGCTTGCAGTTTTACATGGTCCTTCGAGCCGGATGAGGCTAGCATTATAGATTCAGGAACGTTGCATAACACTTTTCTTCAGTAAATTCAATCAGGAGGAGCAAGTGATTAGCAACCAATTTCTATATCACGCCATCATTCAACTAAAATTTTTACACGCTGTAAGTTTACCAAATTTTTATAAGCATTATAAGTGATTAAAACAATCAAACTATCAATTATTGTGAATGGTGAAAATTTAACAGTGAACATTAAAATTAATTACAACATTAAATTAACAATTTGTGAAATTTATACATATTAAACGTGAACATTATAAAGTGTTTTTTTTTTCATTAAAATTGTGATTCGCTATTATTTTCGATTACAAAATGGCTGCTACTGCGCTTATTCAAAAACGTGGTCGCGTTCTAGGTTCACTAACCAGGGCTGCTACATTTGTCGAGAACATTGACGCACGTACAACAGTTGAAGAGCTTGAAGCTAGATCTTTCAAATTAAGTTCATTGTGGGATGAGTTTTGCAGCATAGAAGATGAACTGTTAATATTGCCCGACCAAACATCGAAATCTGACGAATTTGAAACAAAGTTTTTCAGCATTCAAGCCGCCATGACACGAGAGATAAAACAGCGAAAAATTGCTGATAATACAATAAGCGATGATCTGAATAGCACAATAAACAATATATATTCTCAGCAAAAGGCGTATTTCGATTCAATGATGCATAATAAAACCACCAGTCATCAAGAAGTGAAGCTGCCGAGAATTAATATTCCGCCTTTCAACGGTGAATACACACAATGGCCATCCTTCAAGGACTTATTTGAAGCTACTGTACATAATAACGGGTCAATACCAAATGTACAAAAATTTCAACTTTTAAAGGGACTTCTACAAGGAAGCGCGGCCCAATTAATCAAGCATTTTTTAATTACCGATGCAAGTTATGTGGAAGCTTGGGATAAGCTAAAGAAGCGATATGATAAAAAACGGACTATTGTGAACACAATCATCAAAACGTTTTTTGGACAGCCCAGTATTCAACAAGCCTCATCAAGTTCGCTCAGAACACTGACGGAAACCTCAGACGAACTGCTCCGTGGTCTAAAAGCTTTAGGTTCAGCCTGTGAATCGCGTGATCCCTGGATCCTTTACTTGTTATTAAATAAAACAGACGACGATACAAAGCAACAATGGGCATTACATTCAGTGGATATGGATACTCCAAGCGTAGATGAGTTTCTCGATTTTCTTCATCGAAGATGTGATGCGTTGGAGAGCTGTAATTTGAACAGCAAACCACACAAAAGTTTTCCGAAGCAAGCACTTGTATAGCTACGACCAAAATTGAATGCTTATATTGTAATAAGCCACATCCAATAAACAAGTGCTATAAGTTTTTAAGAAGTAATGTCGAGTTTCGAAACGGCTTTGCTACAAAAACCCAATTGTGTTTTAATTGTTTGAGACTTGGACACTCAGCCAATGACTGCTCTTCAGTAAATACATGCTTCAAATGTAAGGAGAAGCATCACACACTTTTGCATGATGACAGGAGTAAAGTGGAACCCGTGAAAGATAATGTCAATGACGCGGCTAGTTCTGAGTCTGCAAAAGTTGTCCAATCAGCCAACTCCGAATCAAATTCCTACACGATTACAAAGGCAAAAGTTGAGACAGACAAACAAACGATATTACCAACTGTGATTATGTCATCAATGGACGCGTATGGTAAGTGCCACAGCATTCGTGCACTTCTAGACACTGGTTCAGAATCCACCTTTATAACTGATGCTCTTACAAAAAAGTTGGGGTTAAAACGTAAACATGCTTGTATAGCTGTTAATGGGCTGTCTTCAATTTCTGCAGGTAAGACCAGAGGGCTAATAAATATTAAATTATCCTCCAGATACGATCATCAACTTTTTGTGGTAGTCGATGCACTGATATTAAACAGCCTAACAACATATTTACCATCACATGCAGTTATACTGGACCAGAAGGATACCAATCGATTTAACGAATTTTGTCTTGCTGACCCTTCTTTTAACAATCCAAATCCCATAGAAATGATTCTTGGTATCGACGTGTTCTACGATATAGTAAAGGAGAGACGGATACAAATAAAACCTAATCTCTATTTACTAGATAGTTTATTCGGTTGGGTAGTTGCGGGATATGCTGATACAATTGCCAAATCCGAAACGCGGTGTCACACGATCCAGACAAGTTCGGAGGATGTATGTCAACTTTTACGGCGATTCTGGGAAGTTGAAGAAAATTCACTTGAAATACCTAGCAAAGAGGATGAATGTGAAGAACACTTCTCTAGAACACATCAATATGCAAATGGTCGGTACATTGTTGAATTGCCTTTCAAAGAAAATTTTAAGCAGTTAGGAAGCACTTTGAAACAAGCCAGATCCAGAATGATTGCAATGGAACGGAAATTCCAGAAAGACGAAAATCTCAAAGTGCAATACATCCAATTCATGAGGGGATATCAAGAACTTGGTCATATGTCGCGTATTCCCAGAGAAGAAGTGTTTAGCGAAAACAGCAATTTCTGTTACTTACCGCATCACGCAGTGATCAAGCAAAGCAGTGTTACGAAGAAACTACGTGTTGTATTTGATGGATCTTGTAAATCAAGTACAGGACTATCGTTAAACGACGTACTAAAAACAGGTCCAACCATTCAAGAGGATTTCTTTACCATTTTAACTAGGTTTCGCCAGCACAAAGTAGCAATTGTCGCTGATATTGAGAAGATGTACCGCCAGGTAATAGTTCATCTTAATAAGGTGACCATCTTTAAAACGCGTACATCATTCAAACAGCCCAACCGAAACGCGGATTGTACGCGCTAAACGCGTACGAATGGTCACCTTAAAGGTGACCATCTTTCATAAATCGAAAACGCGTACATCATTCATACAGCCCAACAGAAACGTGTATTGTACGCGCTAAACGCGTACGAATGGTCACCTTAATCTTAAGCATCAACATTTCCAGAGAATCGTGCGGCGTGAAAATCCTCATGAAGAAATGCAGCACTTTAAATTAAAGACTGTCACGTATGGTTTGACATGTTCAGCATATCTTGCTATCAGATCGTTACATCAAGCAGCTGCAGACAACAAGGATATTTCATCGAAATTATCAAATACTATTAATTCTGATTTTTATGTAGATGACTTGCTGACAGGTGGTGATTCCGTAAAAGAGGCTATTGAAACATATAGAGGAGTATCAACCATTTTATCAAAAGCAGGGTTTTCATTAAGGCAATGGAGTTCCAATAGCGAGGAGTTGTTAAGCTGCATACCCAAAAACAAACAAGGACAAGATTCCATTTTATTTGAAGATCCTGAGATTTACGTCAAGACGCTGGGAATTTGTTGGTTGACAAAAGAAGACGCATTCACATTCAGTGTGCCGAAATTAAGTGCAAACCAACTGACTAAACGAGGTTTATTATCAGAATGTGGCAAAATTTTCGATCCACTTGGATGGCTTTCACCGACGACCATATTATTTAAAATATTGCTGCAATCACTCTGGTTGACCAAAATAGATTGGGACGATCCATTACCCGATGACATTTTTCGAGATTGGTCCGCTGCTAGAGATAAACTTACCTGTCTAACGACTATACGCATCCCACGATTTCTACACATGCAGTCGATTCATAGCGTCCAATATCACGGATTTTGTGATGCCTCTGAGAAAGCGTATTCAGCCGTAGTTTACTCGAGATCCACCAATGTTAACGGGGATACATTTGTTCATTTGATAGCTGCTAAGACAAAGGTTTCTCCATTAAAGCAGTTGTCTATTCCTCGTCTGGAGCTTTGTGGAGCCGTACTTTTAACTAAATTGCTTCACAAGGTTGCTGGTATCTTTAAAGCACCTATACATACTTTATACGCTTGGACTGACTCCAATATCGTTTTAGCATGGCTCTCTGATGTCCCGAGAAAGTGGAATTGCTTTGTAGCTAACAGAACCAGTTTCATCATCGACAAGTTGCCAGGTAATCATTGGCAACACGTGCCAACTAAGTTAAACCCAGCTGATTGTGCAAGCCGTGGGATATCACCCGAAGAATTATTAAAACATAACATTTGGTGGAATGGTCCAGAATTTTTACTACAACCAGCATCATCTTGGCCGATTCACAAAGGTCATTCAGTTGAACTTACAAGTATTGAAAGAAAAACATCTGCTTTATTTACAATAAACAACCACAGCAACATCAACCCAATATTGCCGATCGAATATGTTGCGAATAAATTTTCAAGCTACATGTCCATTCTCCGAGTTTTAAGCAATTGTTTTCGATTTGCAGAAAAATGTCGAAAAACGGAAGTAAAGTTTATAACAAATCAACATCTCAAGAAAAGCGAAGATCTTATAATAAAATGGACACAGCAAGATGCATTTAACGAAGAAATACAACAGCTTCGGAATAATAAACCAATCAAGCAAAACAGCAAGTTACGATCGCTTCACCCATTTGTTGATGAAATCGGCATATTACGAGTAGGTGGAAGACTTCAGAATTCGACCGTCGGATACACCATGAAACATCCAGCCATCCTACCAAAGGAGCACCAGTTAATCGACAAACTGGTAAATTACCTACATATAAAACATTTACACCCTAATCCATCAACACTGCTCTTCATTACGCGGACAAAGTATTGGATCATTGGAGCGAGAGATGTTATTAAAAAAAAATTTCCAATAGATGTATCCATTGCATCAGAACACGTCCAAGGTTAAGTGAACAGATCATGGGGAATCTACCGAAGCCGAGAGTAACTTTTACACGTCCATTTGCAAATGTCGGTGTTGATTATGCGGGTCCAATTGCCATAAGTTCTAAAAAAGGCAGGGGATCTAGAGTAATAAAAGCGTACATATGTTTATTTGTCTGCATGTCCACTAAAGCAATCCACATCGAAGTTGTTAGTGAATTATCAACTGACGCATTCATCGCCTCACTCAAACGTTTCACTGGAAGAAGAGGTTTACCAAGCGCAATATACAGTGACAACGCTACAAATTTTGTCGGTGCTCGTAGGCGATTCGACGAATTCTTCAGTATCATCTCATCAAAAAACCACGATGAAAAGGTGTCCGCATATCTAGGCACGCATCAAATAGAATGGCACACGAT
Source organism: Tipula helvola (assembly GCA_963556165.1). Taxonomy (NCBI): domain Eukaryota; kingdom Metazoa; phylum Arthropoda; class Insecta; order Diptera; family Tipulidae; genus Tipula; species Tipula helvola. Next base: position 146,590,810 of record OY744482.1, on the reverse strand, counting down.
TCCTCCTTCTGCTCCACATTTCGGCGGTCTATGGGAGGCTGGCATTAAATCTGTAAAAACGCATCTCCGTCGAGTACTGGGTGATTCAGCGCCACCATTCGAAGAACTTCAAACATTATTAATTCAAATAGAAGCTATCGTGAATTCAAGGCCACTGACACCGATTAATAATGATATTGATGATTTAGGTATTCTAACACCCGGACACTTCCTGATTGGTTCCTCAATACTGGAAGTACCTGATCAAAACAAAGATAACGTAACGTTGAAGTTAACTGGAAGATGGGAGCTGCTACAAAATATGGCAAGAGGATTTTGGAAAAGGTGGCATCTTGAATATCTCGCCATGCTACAAAAACGGTCAAAATGGCAACATAAACAGCACAATATCAAGGAAGGCGAGCTTGTGCTGATCAAAGATGAAAATGCATCATCACTGACGTGGGCGCGAGGCCGTGTTATAAAAGTTCATCCTGGCCAAGATGGTAACGTACGGGTTGTCACTTTAAAAACTTGCACGGGAGAACTAAAACGTCCAGTCGCCAAGCTATGCAAATTGATGATCGAGTAGTTAAGCAAATAACTGCTTAACCGGGGGAGTATGTTGCAAACGCATCAATTGACAGCAATATATTCTGGAGCTGGTTGACATCACAGGAAAAAATTCGCAATCCAAAGAATTTATCCAAACCTGCAAAACAAAACAAAACATTAGCACAAACATTTCACAACAAATACATTGGAAACTTATCCTTGAACTTGAACTTGATTGTTGTTTCCATTGTTTTGTTGTGATGTTTACCTGAAATCAAATATCAAAATTTATTATTCTAAGCTCCTGCTTTCTTTTTATTGAATACTTATCTTATTAATTTGTTAGTTATAATTATATATCCATTAAATAAATCCAACCTGAAATAAATAATTCATTAATTCATATAAAGTTAAAAGTTATGTAATTTAAAAAATTGCTTACCATTTTGCATTGTATCACGTAATATTGTAAACAAAAACATTTTGACAATTAATTGAATTGAAATTTGTAAAGGTGATCGTAGTCGCTTTGGTAGCTCAATTAAAATAATGAGTTACGTTTTAATTTTATAGATTAAACCATCTATCGGAAATTATATTAATTAAAAACTATTGTAAAAAACTACTTCTTATAGCTAAAATAAATAAATTTCATTCTCTTTTTCTTGAACCGTCGAAGCGACAACAATCATCAATAAATATATAAAAATAAAATTGTGAAAAATTCAAGAAATTCATTTTTAATAATTTGGAAAGTCAACAACAACATTTCGTTTTGGCTTTACAAAATAAAACAAAAAGAAAATTGTGAGACAAATTTTGGAGTTTTATTTGCCGTTCCTTTTGGGATTTCTTTCGGTACGATAATTTACCAACAACGTTTGGCTTGCAGTTTTACAACACTTTTAAATCAAAGGTCGATATCCAAAGTAAATTCTTGGAAATTTAGACACTAAATTTAAAGTAAAGCTACAGAAACTTAGATATATGAAAATGTGCATAAGTAATGGATATTAAAAAAGTAGGTATTTAGTATGTAACAGTGATGAAAAACGGATAAAAAAATAATAACGTTACGGCATTCGGTTTCAAAAAATAATTTCAATTCGAAACGTTATTTATAACGTTATTTTAAGAACAAAAATTCCGTTTCGCTATGTTATAACGTTATTTCTGAAGCTGTGTGCTTAGAGTTCTTAAAATTGACTATTAAAAGGCTTTGTTTATTTCGTTATTCCTTTTGAAATAAAATAAATAATAACATTCGTACCTGTTCTATTTGATTTGTAATCGAAGATATTTTTAAAGCAAAATACACCACTCTAACTATATTTTTGAACCAAAACAGAACGTTTTGTAGTCTGTAGTTACAGCAATAAATTATCGAGAAATAAAGGTGTATTCACACAGCAGAAAATTATCGATGGCAATTTTGTTTTTTTTTTTGTTTTGAATTTATGTTTTGCTTTTAGATAATTTTACTTTAAAGCACGTAACGAAATAATGGAAATAAAAAAGGGTCATAACGTTACGGATTTCGTTACGTAAGATTTTTTAAATTGTGTAACGTTTGTAACACTATTTTTAAACATTCAATACGTTATTCCGTTTTTGCGTTACGTTACACGTTACGTTTTTCATCACTGGTATGTAATTCTAAAAAGTTACTCGTACTTTAATTTTATTTAAGATTTCAAATGGCAATTTGATTAAATTGTATATCAGTTTAGTGTTGAGAACTCCAAATTAAAAATTCCAAGATTAGGCTGCCTAGTAATTGGTAAATTTTTGGAATACATAACGAAAATTTCTGTAACTATCTTCAGACATAATGCCTATAAATCACAAATTATTATTATAAGTTTCATAAATTTGTCGAAACCTTTACCTTAGTTTTACACAAAAACATGTCATATTCGTCATTGGAGTCATTCTAATTTTCAGACTAAAAATCTTTTGATTGATTTGCAAGTCTACCCAAACCTATCAAATCTAAAGAAAATTTAATTAATTCGAACAGCTTATCGTGAAAAATTTGTTGGTAAATTACGGATATTAGTACAATTGAAAATGTACAGAGAACCGGTAATTTAAAAGGTCAGTAATTTTCGGTTCCCTAGTTTTTTGGGACCAAAAAACTGATCTAATTAAAAAACCTGTACTATCATCTACTGAGGTATCATTTTCTATACAACGGCGAATCTTAAAAAACTTTGGATAACTCTGAATTTTGTACAGAAAAACTCAATTTTTTTTTAATCCCGAGTAACGAAAAATGGTGATCACAAAATTTTAGACCAATTTGTCACAAAATGTAGGTTCCTTTTTGTCACAAAAAAAGTTGAGAATTTGGAACATATTTATGCGGGTATTTTGTGACAAAATGTACGTTGAATTTACCACCCCAAAAAAAAAATATTAGTCACCAATTTGTTTATTTATTTATTTATTTATTTATTTATTTATTTATCATTATTGACATTTTTTTAAAACCTATTTTTATCTAAATTAATTAATTAATTAAATACATTTGTATATCTTACTAAATAACTAAATATTAATTTTTTCTTTAATGAATATGTGTAATAGTTGCATAAACTGGCCGTACTCTAGCTCTTGAAGGTCATTAAGATTACAATAGTTGTTGAAAGAATTATATAACTTCACACCATTATACCCTAGCGATCGTTGAGAAAATGATTTACCGTACCTTGGTAATCTAAAATGAGTATTCCTGGTATTATAATTATGGACTTCTCTGTTGGTAGATAGCAAACTATCTAAATATTTAGGAAGATCCCCCTTTTCGAGTAAATAGAACAGTTTTAGCACATTAAAGTGTATTCTCTGGCTAATTGATTTCCAGCTTAGTTTTTCCAGCATGTCTTTAATATGTGTTCTATTATCCGCGTTTAAAATGCTTCTCATAAATCGATTCTGTATTTTTTGCAGACGTGTTAATTGTGTTTGATTCATGATAAATAGAACAGATGAGCAATAATCTACATGGGGAGCTACGATTGATTTATAAAATATTATTTTGGTCTCCATTGGTAGCTTGTCTTTAATTCTGTTGAAAAGTCCTAATTTTTTATTCATCTTTTTGGCTAAGTAATCCAAATGCTGGTTAAAACTTAAGTGTTCATCAATGACGACACCGAGATATTTGTATTCTTTAACTCGTTCAATGATTTGGTTCGCAATTACAATATCTGAGATACCCTCGTACTTGGTTTTGATTGACAAGAACATATACTTCGTTTTCGAAATGTTCAATGACAATTTATGAAACATCAACCATCCCCGTAAATTCTCAAGATCTTCGTTTACTTTTTGTACTGCTTCTTGATGAGTTGGTGCCGAAATAGTAATTAATGTGTCGTCCGCAAACATATTAATTTGACAGTTCTTTATAACATCCACTATGTCATTTATATACAAGATAAATAACAATGGTCCAAGTGTTGAACCTTGTGGTACTCCGAGATTGTTTTCTATCAACGATGATGTAAACTTATCGACTTTTGTATATTGTTGTCTCCCTTGAAGATAATTATTGAACCATTCAAGCTCTTTTCCTTCTATACCGTACTTGCATAATTTTTGAAGTAAGATTTTCCTATCTATAGTTTCAAAAGCTCGTTTGAAATCTAAAAATACTGCTATCACTACTTTATTTTCGTCTATTTGAGTTTTCCATATGTCCAACATAAGATTTAATGCTGTTTCACAGGAATGCAATTCTCTAAAACAAGATTGTTGATCCACTAATATATTGTTATTAGCAATATGATCAACCAACTGTTTTTTAACTACTCGTTCCAGAACAGCTTCATAAATTGGGAGCATATTTATGGGGCGCAGATCTTCAGATGTGGTTGGTTTCGTGGTTTTTGGAATAGGAACAACTGTTGATATTTTCCATGAAGCCGGTACTACTCCTTCCTTTAGACTTCGATTAACTAAATCTGTAAAATATTCCGAGAATAAGTCGTTCTTCATTGCATCCAGCATGACCGTTTTGTTTATGCCATCAACTCCACATTGAGACTTTATTTTACTTATTATTTTTGATATCTCCTGGCGAGTTATTTCTTGAAAGCTGAATTTTTCAAAATTATTATCATCCTGTGAAGAATTCCAATCCCTTATCTCAGGGATATTCTGGTGAATATCTATCACGCTGGATACAAATGCTTCATTTAGCGCTTCTGCTAACTCTTGTTTATCGGTGAGTGTTTTGTTGTTAAATTGAATACACCATTGTGTCGTATTTTTAGACTTGTAGATGGATTTAAGCGTTTTCCACAGTTCCTTTGGGTTGTATTGATTTTCAATGAACTTGTTTCTGAAGTATTCAGATTGTTCCTTTCTCAACGACTGTTTATACAAATTTCTAACTTTCCTGTAACTTTCCCAAGTTTCATCTGAATTCATAATTTTCATAACACTATAACTACGAATTTTTTCTTACTTCAGTAATTTCAAATTTTCGGAGAACCAAGGTATTGTATTTCTATTTTGACTAATTTTTGTTTCAGTTAATTCATTAACCGCCTGTTTTAGATTCAATAACAAGCCATCAGCATACTTATTTAGGTCACTCTGCGTTCTAAATTGCCGCAATCGGTGATTTAAAATGAAGTTAAGCTTATCCTCAGAGTAATTTTTCCATGATTTAATTTCTTTCATTCTGCATTCATCTAGTGACTCCGATTGTTTACTGCTTAAATTTGCACTTATCATATAATGATCGCTTATTTGTTGTTCTTTTATAACTTCACACTGAACGGTAGCTGAATTGGTTATTAATAGATCTAACAAACTTTTGCTGGTTTGCGTGACTCTGGTGTATTCCTGGACTATTTGTGTCAATCGATAATCTTTAATTAGCCGATTTAATTTTAAACTGTAGAAATCGTTGTTTTTTAGATCAATATTAAAGTCTCCAAATATAATATTGAGTTTATTCTGATTGATAACATTTTCAAACCACTCCTCTAAATTATTTAAAAATATTGCGTTTGTCGTTTGGAATGATCTATAAACTACACCAAAGATTCCAGTTGTATGATATCCTTTTATAATCTGAATCGCTAAAAACCAAGCGCGGTCCCTTTCGCAGTTAGATATTATTTTGAAACTTATATTGTTATTTATGTACATAATAACTCCTCCTGTATGGCGACTATCCGAATCGCACCGTACGCATTGGTAATTTTCAATATAAAATTCTGAGTCATACATATCTCCTGTTGTTCGTGTTTCGCTGAGAAACACTATCGCTGGTTCATATTCTTTAAACATTTGCTGCAATTCCAAGAAATTCGAGGGTAAGCTCCGAATGTTAGTGTACAGCATGTCTTTTTTTATGAATTGTTATTGGTAGTTGATTTGGTTTTTAAATGTTTTCATCTTCCGTTGGTACACCGTACAAGAACTATCCCAAGCCGAGTGATTAGAGCAATGTTCATGTTCAGTTTGGTATTTACTGCAATGCAATTGCAACACTTTGTCTCCTGACTTTTACACTCCTTTAATAGATGATCACCACTACACTTTGGACAACAAAGTTTACCGGTACATTTATTACTATGATGGTGTGAATAGTCCAGGAATACACCATTACAATTATAACATCTTGATATCCCTATTGTCTCTACTACGTGACATCTGTCAAAATGTATATTTAACTTCTCAGCTTGAATAATTTTTTTGAAGTTTTCAGAATCCACTTCAATAATTGTATCTATCTTATGAGAATTTCTTCTACAATAAGTAGTCACTACCTTAATTTCACTGTTTATCAGGAAAGGGTTTTGCTGTTTTAGCGCGGACACAATTTCATTAGTTTCTAATTTCTCTGACATTCCAAGTATTTTCACCCTTGGGTTTCGTTCCGTTGGTAGTTTCACTTCATATTCAGCTCCCATTTTCTCCGTAACAAGTGTCTTCAGTTTCTCCTTGGCATCATTAGAATCACATTGTAAGATGATTCCACCGTTGGAAATATTTCGAGATCCCATTAGTGGTATACTTTTAGGGTCAATGTTCATCGTTAGATCTTCTCTAGTTTTCTTATTTTCTTGTGGTTGTTTCGGTTGTAACAAAACTAACTTAGTGGGATTGTTTTTGACTACTGCTGCAAAAGATGTTAGCTGCTCAGTTGGTTTTTGGATCTCCACCACTTGATTTTTTATTTTTCCTAACTGTTGATTTAATTTCAAATGATTTACCGTCAAATGTTGTTTCAACTCCGTGATGAAATCATTAATTTTGCTGAACTCTTCAAAAAAAGTATCTTCTTCTAAATTTTGGCACTCTAAACAGACAAATCTTACATAGGGACATTCCTTAAACAACTTGCCGTACTTATCAAAGTTCCAATCTACACAGGTGTAATGATACAATTTCTTGCATTTTCCGAAACATCTCAATGAGGTTCTTTCCCTCGAGTCTACTGTTCCTTTGCACTTTTCGCACTTAGACATTTTATTAACTCTTCATTAACTTTACACACAGAAAAAGTTTTTACTTCTCTGACTTTATGTCTTAATTATGAAAAAATGTGCTAAATGTACACAATAATGAACAATTAAAATAAAAACAACAATCACAAAAATAAAATAAAAAAAAAAATGTTGTATTTGTCACAAAATGTAAGTTCCTTTTGTCACAAAATAAGTTGACAATTAGGAACTTATTTATGTGGGTATTTTGTGATAAAATATATGTTCATTTTACTCCCCAAAAAAAAAAAAAAATTTGATCATTTTTGATTTGGTGAATTTATAATTCGAGTCGAGACATTTTGTATTGACTATCAGCTCAGGTTAAAGTACGGAGGGAATTTTGATATTTCTCCATTTTTGGTAGATATATTTTTTTAAATAAATAATAAAAATATCAAATAAACCATACAATGGAGTATTTTTTACAAAATTGTTTAAGTAGGGTCAAAAAAAATTTTCTTACGCATAATTGCATCAATAAACCAACAAATATCCACAAAATTGTTGATAATTAAGTGATATTATAAAAAAACTATCGAATTTGTGGTTATAATTTCAACAAATAGTTCATAATTAGTTCCACAGTTAAACCACCAATTATTCAGAAAATATCGAGAAATATTTGACTTTATTACCATAAAAAAAACTGTCGAATTTGTGACTAAATTTTCAACAAATATTTCAAAAATATTCCACCAAAAACCGACAAATTTGATTTACAAAATGTTCGTTTATGTGTGACAATCGGCGTCAACCCCATCAACCATTTTTCATCCATATTGTGACAACTTTTTGTCACATTTTTTTCACCAATCACCATTTTATGTGAAATTTTTGTCGCTTTTTTGTGACACGTGGTTACTCGGGAGGTTCAAGTATTTCCAGAATTTTCATATTTCGATAAATCAGAAGAATATTATTAAATCCAAATTCGGGTCCTAATACCTAAGTAAAAACCATTTGACGCTAAACTTAAAAACGTAACGGGAGCGCCCCAAAATCTTACATTACAAAATCTTGCAAGTATAAAATCTTGCATTTTTTAAAAATCATGCAAATCAAAATCTTGCAGTTACAAAATCTTGCAAGTACAAAATCTTGCATTTAAAAAAAATTTTGAACGCAAACAAACACTACACATAATTGTATTATTAGTTACATTGAAACTCTGTAGATTCCTATTAAAATTGTAATTCAAAAAATACATTTTCATCAAACACGGCAAACTCCATATAGTACTTCCCTATGAGTCGACGGTGTCGCCATCAAACGCAAAATAAACGATAACGATGATGAAGAGAATTACTTGTGATTACTATCAAAATCTGCGTTTGTAGTATCAAAGCCGGCAATCTTGACTTTTTAAACTTAATTTATTAATACATATAATAATTAGTCTACAACCAAATTTGTTAAAAATTATTAAAAAGGATTTTATAAATAAACTAAAGTTTCAAATTTTATTTCAATTTCCAAGCAAGCACTTCAAAACGTTTTCTTAAAATAGGCCAATTTGGTAAAAATGAAGTTTGCCATGTTTGATACTATAGGTCTCTTATGCAATTCTTATTGGCCGGGTACTTATGCCATCTCATAAAAACCAGTATACAGCGATCATAAAAACAAAAACATTTTGACTGGTGTAGCCAAAAGAACTGAAAAGGGATTAAAATCCTCAAAAAGAATTCCAGAAAGTAAAGTAACTGAGAACAGAAAGAAAACATAGCCTCTTTACCGACAATAGAATCACACTATTGTCGTGCTAACACTTCAAAGAGCTACCTCGATTGCAACCTTAATATCAGCCAAATGTACAACCTGTACATAGATCTGATTGAAAATTCTGTGAAGGAAAGTTTTTATAGGCACGTATTCAACATTTATTTTAATTTGGATTTCCATCAACCGAAATCTGATAGATGTGGTGAATTCGAGGTGTTTTTAGTGGCAGAGAGGGAGAAAACTTTAACAGAGGAAAAGATTAAAGAAAATGAACATCATTGCACACAATTATGGGTGAACGAAAGACACAAGATAAAGAATCTGGAAATCCTATTTTAATTTTTGATTTGGAAAACGTATTATCTTGTCCGTGAGCTGAAATCGGGCCTTTATTCTACCAGTCGAAGCTAAATATTTATAATCTTACAGCTTATTTAACAACCACAAAAAAGTGTATTGTGCCTTATGGACTGAGTATACAGGCGGAAGAAGTGGTTACGATATCGCATCTGCATTATACAAAATTTTGGAAAAGGTATTTATTGGAAGATAATGTTATGTTACTCAGCTTATAACATGGAGCGACTCCTGCGTACCACAAAATAAAAATTCTGTAATAGCCTTAGCTATGCGATGCTTTTTAAAAAATCATCCTGAGTTGCAATATATTTTAATGAAGTACTCTTGCCGGGGAGTCATAACACTCATAGCTTGCATTTTTCATTGAAAAACTTGAAACTAAAACACATTATTTTTACTATGAATTCCTATGGCGAACAATGAAAAGTTATAACACTAAAAAAGTTTCTAAAATATTATGACGTATGATTTTAGCTCTATTTTCTAGAAGGCTCCAGTAATGATCCCAGTTATCCAGAAATCATGGGCTCAAATTTGTTACAAGGGCATAAGTCCAAAAGACATAGTGAAAAACTGAGAATTTAGTTTGGCGAAATTTTTTAAAAATTTCTCCAACTCTAGCTCAATAGATTAGACCGAATTTTCTAAGACCGCTTGTCCGCATGTGTTATCATCTCAACTATCCAGAAATTATGATCTCTTACTGGTTACAAAGAGGGCGTATACGCAAAAATGCGTCGCTCTTAATGAAAAACCCTGTATAAGCAAATTGTAATGTGCAAAAATGGATTGTGTTTCAATTCTCCAAGCTTCGTTTCTTAATAAATTTACAGTGGAAAAATTGAAAAATGTAATGTGGTCAAATTATTCAAAAACTACTGTAGCTCTTCCAGATTGCTGATCCAAATGTGTAATGATCCCAGCTTTCTAGAAATCATTGCCTCATATTGGGTACAGGGGATTTCTATCAACAATAACAAACAAACTGACACTTGGAATCTGAAGTAAGAAAGAAAAATTTATTGAAGGAATAAAAAATAATTTCAATATTTTGGTACTATTGTATGAACGAAAACAATTTTTTTACGTTCAGATTAATCGTCCGTTGAATTGTATGAATCACAAATCACGATAAAAGGGCAAAAATCACTATATTTTTTTTTACTTTCAGATTTACATTCTCTTTCTGGCGTCTAAAAGAAAGGGTAAACAAATTATTTGACGTATAGGTAATCATCCGGTTTTGTTTTGACGTTTTAACTCGTTCCATTTAATCATTCAACGATCTTTACAAATTATCCAAATTTTTTATCATTTCTTTACGTCCGCTAGTCCAAACTTTCAGTCGGTATAATCATACAACCAAACGTTCCATTGAACGTCTTGCGGAAAAATTTTAAACAACATATTAACTTCATAATATTGCCAAGCCAATAAGACAAAGAAATGCAAGGAGTGCTGAGAATATTGCGACTGTACGCGAGAATATGTGAATGACAACCAAAATCAGTCAATTCCACGCCTTTCGCAGGAATTGGGCATCTCCCAAACGTTAATATGGCGAATTTTGCGCAAGAACTTGAGCATAAATGCCTATAAGATCACCTTAATCCAAGAACTGAAGCCACACGACTGGCACGACCATCTACTGAGACGTAACTTCTCTGATTGAGCTCTAAAGAAACTTTACGAAGATGCTGATTTGCCTCTCAAAATCATTCTGAGTAATGAAGCTCATTTTTGGCTTCGTTAATAAGCAAAATTGTCGGATTTGCCATTTACGAAACGCCGTTACATTCGCAAAAATTGATTGTTTCGTATGGATTTCATTCTGGAGACGTCTTTGGTCAAAATTTCTCTTTAAACGATAATAAACAATCCGTTACGGTTAATGGAAACCTCTACCGTGATATGCTGATTGTTTTTTGGGGGATAATTTGGAAGAATTGACCTTGGCCGAGATGTGGTTTCAACAGGACGACGCCATAAGCTACACAGCTGGTCAAACAATCAATTTATTGAAAAAGAAGCTCGGTGAAGGCGTATCTCCAGAAATGGATCAGTTAATAGGCCGTCTCGTTCAGGCGATTTAACACCTTCACACTTTTTTCTTTGGAGCTATGTCAAGTCAATGGTCTTGTCCAATAAACCACAGATTTTAGAAGCTCTCAGAGCCAACATCGAATGCGAAATTGCTGGAAGATCTGCCGATTTATGCAAAAAAAGTATGAAAAATTAGGAGTACTTGGATAATGTTTCAAATTCATTTGCAGTTTGTTGTATCCCTTAGTAAAAGACGGCATCCTAAATTGTTGCGGGCATATCTCCTTGATACACTTAAAATATGTCAGGCTGATTATTGAAGGTTATCGGTTCAATTTCAATCTTCGTGAGCGACTGGACATTAAGAACTTCATATCGAACAATATTCCTTGATTCTGCACACAAAAAGCTATTTTTAGTAGGTTAGTTAGTTACCTTGTTTAAAACATAAAAGGAACCAAAATGAAAAAAATGTAAGTGAATTAAATGTAAGTAACTAACACGAACTAAATAATTTTAATTGAAAAGTTTTATTTTTTATAACAATTACATAACAACCGGTTACTAAAATTAAACTCTATACATTATAAATATTACTATTGTACATATAACAATTAATAACTTCTATAATTATTATTATTATTATTATAATTATAATTTCCACGATAAGCAGATGATTGAGTTGGGTATGAAGGATAAGCTCTGTTGGAAGCAGCAACATTTAAATCTGAATTTGATGATGATGATGAAGGATTTTCGGAGAATAAGCCAAAATTCTTTTTGTTTGTTATAATTTCACGTTGATTTACACCGCCACCATTAATAGCAGACGATATAAATGTGCCCGCATTATTTTTAAAGAAATCGCCGATGCCGGATAATACTCCACCATCTTGTGGTGTACCAGTATTTTGGGTTTGAGGTGCGGCTGGTTGATTTGGAGCACCAAATGATCCACGATTACCGATCAGACCACCTATAACATTACCAAGATCTGGCGTCTGTGAAGCCCCTTTATTTCCTCCAATTAATCCACCAATTACATCACCAACTTGTGATGATTGTCCTGGTTTTGTATTGCCACCACTTCCAAGATAACCGGACACTCCAGATAATAAACTATCAAATGTTGATCCACCAGCAGCATTGCCAGCAGCTGGTTGTGCAGCACCACGGTTATTATTAGTGGCAGATCCTGTGTTTCCACCTAAATATCCTGAAATTCCCGAAAGAATTCCATCTACTGGGCCGCTACTGCTGCTCGCTGCCGGTGATCCACGATTGCCACCGATCACACCACCAATAATGCCAGCGACATCTGACGATGAGATGCCACTACCAGCATTACCGCCTCCACCGCCCAAATATCCGGATAACGATGATAGGAATCCGGAATCAGAATTAGAATTAGTACTGCCTGATGTCCCTCTAGGTGGTACAATGATTGATCCTGTTGGCCTCTGAGGTGGATTGGCTGGTACATTGGCTGGCTGTTGACCACCATAAGGATTGTATCCTCCATATGGAGTATAACCACTAGCACCTCCGTAACCTGGTGGTACGTATCCACCACGGTTTACGTTACTGAAACTATCATAACCACCTGATTGACCTGGATAGCTAGATGGGGCAGCTGGATTAATAGCTGGTTGTCTAGGATATGATGGTTGTCCCGCATTACCAGTGGGTTGGCGAGGATACTGTGGGGCTGGATATTGTGGTGATGGGTATTGTGGTTGTACTGGTGTAGCCGGTTGACTTGGAGCTCTCGGATATTGTGGTTGTACTGGTGAAGCCGGTTGACTTGGTGCTCTGGGATATTGTGGTGATGGGTATTGTGGTTGGGCTGGTGAATCTGGTTGAGTAGGTAATCTCGGGTATAATGATGGAGACGGATTCGGTCTAGGATTTGGATTGCTAAAGAATGAAGCAACATCACCACTCTCAGAACGAGTAGGGGTTGATGAAGTTCTTGTTATGGTATCGGAAGAACTGAGTACATTATGATTGGAAGTATCTGGAAAAAATCAAATTAAAAATCCAACAAACAAAACAAAAAGCATTAAAAAAATATTTATGTACAAAACTATTATTAATAAGTGTAAAATGTGTTTCAAGGCACTGTGATTTTAGTGGTACATTTGAAAAAGTCTAAAAAATAATTCAAATGCAATTTCGAGATTCTAGAGTAAATTACTTACAATTACAAAATAATTTTTAAATATAAACAAATCAAATTAATTAACTTTCTTTGAGCAATGAAATTAAGCTTGAAGTGAATTTGATAAGATTATTATTGGTTAGAAATAAAAATCATAAAAAATAACCTGAGTATTTGAAATGGACGCCACAATTTTTATGTACAGTTTTTATAAATATGAGTTATAATTATTAAAATGAAAGATGTTTTTTCACATATAGTTTGCCCTCTTAACAATAGATATAGGTAAACAAAATACTTAAGGTTTAAAGATACCTAGGTACATTTACAAAAAAAAAAAAAAAAAAATGTCCATTCAATTGAGAATGTGTCTCGTTTTGTTACGCTTATAGCAAATAAGTTTCGATGTCATTTATCAATATAATTGATAAGACATTAATAAGACAGTACTACATATTAATGTAATGATTGATGGAATTAAATTAGCTGAAGCACCACGTCCCGACCGTCTATCTTTGCCATGTAAAAATTCATCAAACAGTGATGGTTGTTTAACTTTTGGTTGATTTGGATACGGATTTTGTGGATTATACGGTGGATTATAAGGTTGTTGTGGTTTATAAGGTTGTTGCGGATTATAAGGTTGTTGAGGATTATAAGGTTGTTGCGGATTATAAGGTTGTTGCGGGTTATAAGGTTGTTGTGGATTATAAGGTTGTTGTGGGTTATAAGCGGGTTGTTGTGGATAGGCCGGTTGCTGAGGCCATGCTGGCGCATTTGGTTGATATTGTCCTGGATTTTGTGGATAGTTTGGATTTTGTTGCGGAATATTCGGCCACAATGAAGATGAACCAGCGCCAGTTCCTTGTGCAGGTAAACCATCAAATATCATTGGTTTGTTATTTGATTGGGGTATATTGGCAGCTACACTGCTATCACGAGATGATGTGGATAGCCTGGTATTTTCTGGTAATGGATTTAAATTTCGATCTGCAAATATATTTTTAATATATATAATAGTGATTCCCCCATGCAAAAAAATATCAACAAGACAAAATCTACTTTCATACACCCCATGAATCATGCAAAACGATTTTTATCATAAAATCAATTGAAAAAACCATTCAATTTTCATTATTTTCTAGTCAGATACTTGTCTAACTGCAACCTTAAATAAATAATAAATAATTAGTTCTAATATAATTAAATTAATTTGCGTGCAAAGTACTTGCAAGCATATTAGAAATGTTAAGTCCATAAAATGTATTAAAATGAGTTTGTGCGTATGTAAATGGTAAATTGGTCATAAAGTAGGTATTACACCTAGAACCTGCCTAAATGTATCATCTGTTCAACCTTACGGTACTTATGGTGTAAGGACAAAATTAAAATTATCTAGCGTGAATTAAGGAATGATAAGTACTCGAATCAAAAAAAGATTATCGGTTCTAGTAATTTGTTCAATTGATTTAGTAGATAAAACCAAAACTAAGTTAATTATGTTAGGTATGAACAATTAAAATATTTCTGCAATTACCCGCGGTTTGTGCCGTTTGTGCACCTTCTCGTCTCTTGCACGTTGGATATCTACCACAGTCTGAACCTTCTTGGGCACCATAATTACATGATTCATATTGCATTACACAAACTTCTGAACTAGGACACCCGATATCACCACAATTCCTTCCATACTCTAAAAAATTAACATGAAATTTGTATAATGTTCAGTTTTCTCTTAAGAACGTAATAAATCACTTACTTGAATAAGGTTTGGCAATAATTGGAACTAATAAAAATCCCATACATAAGATGGAACATATTAAATTTCTAGCTAATGCCGCCATGTTAATCTGAAAAGGAAAGAATCAAAATACTGAGTAAATCAATTGTTAATGTGAAATATTTGTATACTCGATTAGTGTAGTATAACACACAAACCAGCGATGGCGAATCTATGACCCGCGGGTCACATATTGGCCCGCGAGCTAGTTGTAACTGACCCGCGAAAATTTCTAGGTTCGTCAATTTATTGCCTTTCAGGCAAAATTACATAACCTTAAAAAAAGTGACAGCTATTTCAACCAATCAGTGCGCTGCATTTTTTTTTTTTTTATATTTTTAAAACAAAATTATGCCTAAAATATATTTTTCGAACTTTCATTTTGAAAATACATCAAAATTGGCTTTGACGAAGTAAAATAGTACATACTTGCTAAATTTATCTTTAATTTTATTAGTGAACATCAGATGTCTATAGTTGTGTAAACACAAAAAACAAAAAAATGATTTTAATCACAAAATTATCACACGTTCTCAATATTTTGTGAATTTGTTTTGCTTTTCCTACAATTTTTGAACTTGAAATTGTTGGCATTATATTATGAATTTAGTTTTATATAGTTGGCATCTTTGTGATTTGATAAGTGGCAACAATGTATAATGTAATTAATAAATGAACTAACTCGTTTCTTTCCCACTTCCTTTCGATTTTATTCGTTTCAGTAAATAGTCGTTTTTTATTTCTATATCTAAGAATATGTAATCATCAGGTTATGGGCTCAAGTTTTTAGCAGTCAAATTGTAGAATCAGTTTTTATTAAAATTAGTTTATTAAACGAGTGATAAAGTTATTTAGTAAAAATCGCGCATAATTAAAAAATCGGTTATTAATATCATGACACTTGAAAGTATCCCAGTAGAAAAATTGATGGGACGTGAGAATTTCAATGGATGGCAATTTGCTATGAAATCTTATCTTCAGCATGAAGATCTGTGGTGTTGTATTGTGAAATACAGACCAAGTCGAAAATCATCATGCGCGTGCATTCGCCTGTGTATGTTCACATTAGGAGTCTCGAACTTCCAAAGAAGTATGGGAAAAATTGATCAAGGTGTTCCAGCATGATGGACTGTTAAATAGAATCACCTTAATGCGAAAAATGATCAACATAAAATTAAAAAATTGCTCGTCAATGGAGTAGTATATGATAACAATTATTTGTGCTTCGCAAAAGTTAAATGACATGGGATTTGTAGTGAGCGAAGAATGGATTGGCACATTTCTACTTGCAGGTTTGCCAGAAAATTTTCAACCGATGATTATGGCCATGGAGAGTTCAGAAACAAACGTTAGTACAGAGGAGTACGTGAAATTGAAGTTGCTCAATAGCGAATACAGTAAGAGCAAAAATTTGGTAAATACAACGTTTGTATCCAAAGGTAATAAAAAGCGATTTAAATCAAGATGTAACAACTATAACGTTGATTCCATCGCACATGACTAGCAATTGGAAATAATGACCAATTGTCCACAATTAACAATACCTAAAAAAGTCATCATGGCCAATAAAGAAAAGATATCAGTCAACTGCAAGGGGTCGTGTAATCTGGACATCATTGTTAACAATAAAAAATTAATTACCACAGCTAATGTAATGTATGTGCCCGAATTATCAAAAAATCTACTTTCAGTGGGTCAAATGGTAAAGTGATAATTTTTGATGATCGCCAGTGTAAAATTGTTGACAAGTTCAACTGGTTGTAACAGCAACTCTAGAGAAAGATATATACAAACTCGATATGGAAAAAATTGTGTCATGTTCATTCGGGCTAGTCATCAAGGATAATTTTGAATTGTGGCATCATCGTCTTGGACACATGAACGTGCAATACTTGAAAGAATTGCAGAAATAGTCGGATATAAATATTATGGAACCACGTGACAAAAATACGTTTTGTGATGTTTGTTGTAAGGGAAAACAGCCAAAAATACAGTATGAAAAATCGACATAATTATCGAGCTGTAAATTGGAGTTGATTCATGCAGATTTGTGCGGACCCATGGAGGAAAAATCGATTAGTGGGTCGCGTTATTTTTTTCCTTGATTGATGATTATTCGCAGAAGACGTCTGGTTACTTCTTAAAATTCAAAGATGAAGTAGTGTGTGTATTCAAAATGTTTAAGGCGTTTGTCGAAAATCAGTCCTCCAGACAGACAATGGTGGAGAGTTTTGTAACAACGAACTCGAAAGTTTTCTTCAGATAGGCATTCAACATCAGACGACAATTCTATATAATCCACAGCATGAATCGAACAATTGTCGAAAAAACTAGGTGGCTTCTGATTGATGTTGGTTTACAGAACCGTTTTTGTGCCGAAGCGGTGAACAAGGTCATGTATTTAACACGTTAATCGCCATGTCAGTCGTATGTGTTTGACACTAAGAATTTCTCCATGGGCCATGTCAGTCATATAATGTCTGACATACGGGATTTAGTACATAGAAGGCCACGTCAGTCACTCATATCCGACGCAAACGATAAATTTGCTTTATTTTTCAAAAGCTTAGCCTTCTTTGAGCAAAACCTGAAAATTGCTTGGCTTACTACGGAAAAATAAATATAATAGACTTAGTTATATAGGGGTATATCCTCCAACAGGTCGCAAATAAACTATTTGCGCCTCAAAATCTGACTACTCGATTGATTTTAACATGAGTTTTTCAATTGAAATTTCTTTTTTTTTTTGCTTTTGCGACTGAGTAGTATTTATTTTCTTGACTTACTTGATTTTATTTGCATCGTCAAAAAGTCGGTGGTAACTTTTCTATAATGTTTTTACTACTCAGTCGCAAAAGCAAAAAAGAAAAGAAATTTCAATTGAAAAACTCATGTTAAAATCAATCGAGTAGTCAGATTTTGAGGCGCAAATAGTTTATTTGCGACCTGTTGGAGGATATACCCCATAATGCTATATTGTTACCCTTGAAAAATTACATTTCAATAATTTTTATTTTGATAAAAGAAATTACATTGACTTATAATGTTGCCCAAAACATTCTAAGCAATAAAAGAGGTTTTGTTTGCAGCCTGAGCAATAAGTTGAAACTTTTTTCCCCCATTTTTTTGCTGCTTCTCGACCTTCTGCTTCTTTTTATTTGGGCATAACATCCAACGCACATTCTTCTGCTTTTCTTCTTTTTAGAACTAAACATTGTTTTTAGCATATGAGTTGAAGTTTTTCGTTTTTCAGTTATGTCCGAACTTAATCTAAGCATATCAGTAACCAAATTTTCACGAAATTGTCATACTGCTTTTCGTAATTATGTAGTATCTAAATTATGTAATAAAATTACCATGGCGCAGAAGAAAACTTTGTTGAAATTATTGTGGCGATTAACGTGTTAATAAACCGTTCACCGACAAAGGCGCTATCGGGAAGGGCACCAGGGTGGACTGGAATGCAGTCGGATTTATTGAATTTGAGAGTTTTTGGATCGAAGTCAATAGTCCACGTGCCAAAACAAAACCGGCGAAAACTCGATACTCGATCCCACAGCAAAACAGTATATTATGGTTGGTTATTGTGAAAATCAAAAAGGGTACTGTGTGTGTAATCCTAATCCAATCAATGACGAAGTTTTTGCCGTTTTGCCGCCCGTGATGTGTGTTTGATGAGTCATGTAAATATTCAACCAAAAGTGATGCGCGCGTTGACATCCAGCTGAAGGATTGGTTACAGATTCCACTCCAATAATTTTCATTTCATCAGGGATTCACCCGGAACGTAATTTATTACCGTTGCCGAATGTAGTGGGGGATAATGGCCGCCCAAGCGATGAAGATGAGTATTTCAGTGATGAGACCATTGTTGATGTTCAGGAAAATGGGTCTGATAGTGATTATTGTCCAGACGTTACAGTAATTGATAATAGTGAAAATCGTTGGCGTTCAGCAAGAACACCAAAATTAAACCGAAAAGATGATTTCGTTTATTCGTCAATTGAATTGCCAATGAATGATCCGCTTAGTGTTGAAGAAGCGTTGAGTCGTGGCGACAAGCGATGAAACAAGAAGACGAAGCGATAATGGCAAACGAAACATGGTCTTTATGCAACTTACCAGGCGACAGAAAATCGCTCAAGTCAAAATGGGTATAACACAAATAGATGGTACGATCAGTGGTGTAACTAGATACCCGCAGCACCCGCAGCCGCGGGGGGGGGGGGGGGGGGGGGGGGGGGGAGGGGGCACGGCTAAAAGGGCCCACGAGAGTTATCAGGCGTTCGAAAAGTCAAGATCGGATAGATGGTAGCTCAGATTAAGGTTAAAGTAGATCACCCTTTCAAATTTGCAAAACGGGAAATTTCTAGGAAATTTTTATCAAACGACCGTGGTCTAGTTTTTGAGAAAGAAAACATCGTTCCTGTTGCTATTAAATATTAACAATTTCTTCTCTGTTGCCGAAGATGAATGTATGAGTAAATACACGTAATATGACTCCATAGAAATTAAAATGGCTTTGGGTTCTGACCTTCTGACAGATATTTAGATTTAGAAGAAAATTTGCCAAACTTGTTTGAAATCAATGTTTTACTTTCTTTTACGTAAGTAAAATAAAGTATAGTGTAGCGGTTCACCCAATGAACCACTACAAACTGGGCAGCGCACATTCCTACTGACATGTGTAGTGGGTTGACTTCCCCTTCGCTTGTTTTGCTGGACCAATCGCAGCACACGCAACACTACACACAAACAAAACAAAATAAAATTTAAAAAATAAAATTAATCGATTCTCAGTCCGTTCTCAAAATTCAACAAGGCGACATGTCGCCTACCTCGCACGGTGTTATGAAAACACCAAAATGGTGATTAAATTAAATTTAAATTAAATTAAATTAAATAAATTAAATTTAAATAAATAAATTGTTTGCTTAAAATAATAAATTAATTCTAAAAATAAATTAAATAAATAACAATTTATTGATTGTTAAATTGGTGACCACCGACGTCCGTTTTTACGGAGTGGAACACGCCACGTCTAAAAAAATCGGCACAACACATATATTTTTTTTTTTTTTTTTTTTTTTTTTTTTTTGTGTTAAAATTATGGACAACTGGTACGAACCAGTTATGTAAATGTATTGTAACAAAAATGTATTATTTACACCTACACGGAGCCACACCACACCACCTACACAGATAAGTCAACACCACCATAGTCATCAGCAACGTCGGCATGACCATCATCGAAAAACAACGGTATTATCATAAATATCAATACAGTCATTGCACCAGCCGGTAGTAATGGCATTTCCGTCATCAGCGGAGCAACGGTACCAGCGACATTATTTATCATCACCATCGTCATGCCAACACACACACGTGGTCGTACGCCGTCACACATATGGAGTCACGTCCACCAGCAATCATCATCCGCAGCGAGAGCAACAACAATAAAAACAATAAGACATAAAAAAAGCAAAACAACTGGAGTTACAAACATATTACACACAAAATGGAGTCAGGCAACATTTTACCAGCATCACTGCCGTCACAATCATGAACACCATGGCCTACCGATAAAAGAATCAGCATGATCATCATCAGGACCACCATCAGCGAGCAGCGGCATCAACACCATCATCGCCATCGAAAGGGACACCATCGCAACCAGCAACAACATCATCACCATCATCACATTATTTTATTTGTAAATTTTTTTCACCATTTCTTTCCGGTTCATTTTTGCATTATACCCCGGGTTCATTTTGATTTTATTTTTTAGTTTTTTTTCAATAAAAATATTTTGTTTTGTTTCATTTAAAATGGCTCAATAAAACGTCGTATGGCAAAGCGACACCCAGCCATTCCCAACCACACTCCCCAGACTGACACGACATAGGACAGAACTGACCTCAAAACACGTAGATTTCAGAATATCCTACTGGTCTGCGCATGTTTTGAGGTCAGGCAGGCAAACTGTGACAGGTAAACGTCAGACAAACACTGGCAAGTCGCAGTTTTGCTTACGGCCCCACTCACACATACGCGAGCATCACAAACACTTGCACACACACGCAAGCACCATACACACTCACACACACGCGAGCATCACACACACGCAAGCATCACGCACCCACTTGCACACGCACGCAAGCATCATACACACACTCACACAAACACTTGCACATTCACGCAAGCATCATTCGCACACGCACACAAACACTTGCACACGCACGCAAGCATCACACACACACTCGCACACGCACAAGCATCACACACGTACATACTTACAGAGGGGGAAATTTATTCGTGGGGGGAGTCCTGTAGCGGTTCACCCAATGAACCACTACAAACTGGGCAGCGCACATTCCTACTGACATGTGTAGTGGGTTGACTTCCCCTTCGCTTGTTTTGCTGGACCAATCGCAGCACACGCAACACTACACACAAACAAAACAAAATAAAATTTAAAAAATAAAATTAATCGATTCTCAGTCCGTTCTCAAAATTCAACAAGGCGACATGTCGCCTACCTCGCACGGTGTTATGAAAACACCAAAATGGTGATTAAAATTAAATAAAATTGGTCTAGTTTTTGAGAAAGAAAACATCGTTCCTGTTGCTATTAAATATTTTCTTAAGAGAAGCCCAACAATTTCTTCTCTGTTGCCGAAGATGAATGTATGAGTAAATACACGTAATATGACTCCATAGAAATTAAAATGGCTTTGGGTTCTGACCTTCTGACAGATATTTAGATTTAGAACAAAATTTGCCAAACTTGTTTGAAATCAATGTTTTACTTTCTTTTACGTAAGTAAAATAAAGTATAGTAATCATGAAAATTTTCGACCTTGAGATTATTGAAGATTTATCTGTTTTGAGGTCCCCTGAGTCCGAAAAAGTGGGTTTCGAAATGATGTCTGTCTGTCAGTCCGTCTGTCTGTCCGTCTGTCTGTCCGTCTGTCTGTCCGTCTGTCCGTCTGTCTGTCCGTCTGTCAGTCTGTGTCCTCTCTACAGCCCAGATGGCTTAACCAATCGAACTGAAAGTTCAGATTTAAGCTTTTTGGATAAATTGGGAGGTCCCAGTGAATTTTACTTCAAATCGGTCCACCGGAAGTGGCCACTCCCTTGGGCCAGAAAATTTGTTTTGCAAATATCTTAAAAAGTATAAGGTTTACAAAAAATTACTAATACAAAATGTTTCCAAAAATCAAAAAAAAATAAAAATAAACAAATTAAAAATTAAAAAAAAAAATTTAAAAAAAAATTTAAAAATTTTATGAAAAAAAAATTAAATATTGTTTTGCCAACACATAAATATATGTGTATATATAGATTAATTATGCTAATTATAATAATTTGCACACTACAGTGACATACTTCCGGTTTTTAATGCAAATATTACATAATTGAATGTGGATCATTTTTTCATGTTTCTTAACTTTTTTAACGACTTATTAGGGTTTGTAATACTTAAGTATATATACATATCGTTTTATAATTGCAAAAATATTTCGCAACTCCTACCCCCCCCCCCCCCCCCCCACCACTTTTTTACAGGGAGTTACAGCAGTTCTTGCATTTGTCATTTTAATTATTGTGTGTATTAGCCCAATTATGCTAATTATAATTAATTTGCACACTTCAGTGACGTACTGTATGTTATAAAAATATTTAGCCTACATGTATGTTAAATTGCCAAATCGGTCAACCGGAAGTGGCCACTCTCGGCCCGAAAATGTGTTTTGCACATATTTTAAAAAGTATAAGATTTACAAAAAATCACTAATACAAATTCCAAAAAATTAAAAGAAAAAATTTAAATTCATAAATATCACCTTTTATTTCTTTTACGTGTGTACTAATGAGTTCAAAAAATTGAGTTTTGAAGTGGTGTCTGTTGGTATATACATATGACTGTCAATTTGTAGTCCAAATGGTTTAAGCAATCAAACTGCAACTTCATGTTTAAACTTTTTACATAAATTTTGGGGTCCCAGTTCCCAGCTCCCAGATTCCGTAAAACAGAAAATTTATTTTGCAAATATTTCAAAAATATACAATTTACAGAAAACATCAAATAATAAAAACAATCTTAATTAAGTTTGCGGGAAATTTGAATTATAAAAGTTTTTCAAAATTCGCTGTTCGTAAAAGAAAGTCGTGTGTTGGCCACACCTCCATTTTTTGACATGAAACGATAACGATTTTAGTGTTTGCTGGGTTCATTTATTTGAAAAATACGTTTAGCCCTCAAAATTTACCTTTTCTGCATTTTAAATTCAACCTTTTACAAATCAAGTTTTGATTAGAAAAGATTGAATTGATTTGGAAAAGATTGAATGTGTTTGATATAGTTTCTCGTTTGCCGAATCTTTTGTATTACCGTTAAACGGTAAATAAAAGCTTAATTTACCTAAAACCGGTTTAATTTGAAAAACTATTTTAAATCAGAAAATTGGAAATTCTCCTGTATCATATATCCTTGTCTAGGATTTCATCTTTTGATAATTTTTAAAATTTTTTCGAGATTATTTGAGCATAGCATGGAAATGGGATGCGTAATTGGTGCGAGATTAGCCTTATCTTGCTTAGTGTAGCATTTTGCTTAGTAGTATTAGTAATATTAAATTACTTGACAAATAATTCAATATTTATACGAATTTTCGGAATTTTTCGAAAATTGCGTGGGTTTTCTAAATTTTTACAGGCTCTCCGAAACTATTCATTAATATCTAGATTTTTCGGTATTATTGAAATTATTCGAGATCAATCGAGGTAATGTAGAGATTAATCGATTTTTTCTGGGGTAATCGAGATTGTTCCGTGGTTTATTGTAGATTTCTAAAGTGTTTCGGCATTTGTAGGATTATTCGAGTTTTTCAAAGATTTTCCAATTTATTCGAATTTTGTATGGCAATGTTCTGCGCTTAGCTTTGAGTTGTGGGAACTTGCAGAGTTACACATATAAATCTAAATCATGATATTTAGTTGATTTTTCGAGATTTCGATATTTCTCTAATTTCCTAGGTTATTCGAAATTATTCAAGATTGCCCAGTTATTTAATTTTACATGGCGGTGATTGTATAGGATTTCCTTTGGTGTTACATACTTATGGATAATTCGATATTTGAGAACCTTCTAGAATATTCAAGATACTTTGATTCAACATTTTTGAGATTTTTGATTTTCTTCAAATTATACTCGAAATTTGTGATGCTTTATCGAGACCTAAAGAAATCGTCATAGCATTGAGTTGATTGCAAGAAAATTCGATTTGTTTGAGACCATTGGACTGAATCACGTACTGTATCGGAGCCTCGAAGTCAGACACTTTTAATTAATGCGAGGCTGGACAATAGGAAAAAATAAGTTTTTGCTATAACTTTACTTGTTCATAGGTACAAGAAAATTTTTAGGGGCCCAAGAAAAATTTTGCGGGGGGGCCCGAAATTTGTAGTTACGCCACTGGGTACGATACAATACAACGCGCAGCTTGTTATAAAAGATTGTTCCCAACGTGAAGGTCTGAATTATGAGGAAACGTATGCACTAGTAGTCAAATACAGCTCAATTCGTTACCTGTTGTCATTGGCTGTTCAAAAAAATTAGAATGTTGAACAAATGGATGCAGTGCCTGCGTTCCTTTAAGCCTTAGCGGCCACAAGGGGTGAACATGTACCCCAGGCCAAATCACCTTAATTTAAGTTATCAAAAACTATGAAAATCATACTTGTCGCGCCATATATAGGTTGTTGAGGAATGTAGGTTACTTCCATGGTACATAGAAGGAAGAAAAAAGTATTAGTAGCGCTATAAACGATGAATTCCGGAAGGAGTAATGATTTTTCAATAGTAATTATTTTTTTTTCTGAAAAACGTCATTTTTCCTGACTTTGCACATATATAATACGTTTTTGTCAAATTATCTTGATATTGGCTCTTGTAAACCATATTAGAAATTATTGAAAAACATGTTTCAGAATGCCCATGAATTTTTTGGAGTCTCAATATTTTAAATTTGTCTTTCTAGACCGATTTTTTGACTGGGGTGAAAAATCACCCCAGTGTGGCCGCTATGTTACGGGAGCGAAGTGTGGCCGCTAAGGGTTAAGGGGAATTGAAGGAGACAGTGTATATGATGCAACAAGGAGAATTCGCGAATGGAACAGCAAAAGTTAGTAAGCTGAACGAAGCGGTTTATGGATTAAAACAAGCAGGACGTGCATGAGAGATGTTGGTATAGATCAGCATGATACGATCTAAAGCTGATAGGTGTATCTTTTATAAAATCGAAGGTGATTCCAAGTTATTTGTTGCAGTGTACGTCGATGATTTTGTGATCTTTAGTACAAACCGTTACACTTTCCACAACTGAGACTGAATATATGGTGTCTCAGCAGCCTGTCAAGAAGCATTGTGGCTTCGGAAATTGGACATGGAACTCAGTAGACTGACTGCGAATCCGATCTTCAGTGACAGTCAAAGTGCAATCAGCCTTTCGAAGATTGATTTTTACCATCCACGAACGAAACATATAGATGGCAGACATCATTTTATAAAGGAGAAGGTTGAAGAATCTGTCGCCACATTAAATTCAATTGGGACAGAACATATGACAGCGGATGCGTTAACTAAAGGACTTCCTATGTTCAAACATGAGCGACATCGAAACGGAATGGTGCTCAGACTACAATAAATTCAAGTGGGAGTATTGGCATTATATTGTAAATTTAGTTTTATTTAGTTAGCACCTTTGTGATTTGATAAGTGGCAACAATGTATAATGTAATTGATAAATGAAGTAACTCGTTTCTTTCCCACTTCTGGTTTTACTCGTTTCAGTAAATAGACGTGTTTTATTTCTATATCTAAAAATCTGGAATCATCAGAAATTTTCCCAGTGGTGATTTTTGGTTCGATTTTACCAAATTTGTATGGCCATCACTGCCATCTATGTAATGTGTATTGACTTAGTTACTATACGATTTGCAGTAAGGTTTATACTCCTATTATAGTTCTCATCTCACCGACGAGTCGCCGTGACTTGAAAAGTCACGTGAGTTCAATTTTCGTATTATGGTTCTCACTATTATTTTGGTGAGAGTTGTGCGCGGCTGATGTTTTTGGATTTGTTAATTATGACAATTTCCATTCGTTTTGAAGTTTACCAGCACTGTAATTTTATATTTTTTTATGTATGTCTAATTGTCTCATAGTTTTTTTGAACACATTTACATTTATTGTGATTAATTTTGTAATTTTATGAGCATTAATTAGATATTTTACCGGTTAAAATTGTTAATAACTAGTGCAAATAGGCAAATGCAATGTGGATTTAATTTTCTGTCACGAATCAAACAAAAATGTTTGAAAACTTACATACGCATTTTGTTGTTAATAAAAATATTTTAAAATGCGATTTTTAGAAAAAAATACAAAATTGATTTTTATTCAATATTTAATTAGCAAATATTAATTAAAATATTTTGCCTGTAAAAAAAAATTGTAGTGTTTCTATTTTCATTATTTCTTTATTCCTTATTACCCCTATTATGGTTCTCACCTCACCGACGAGTCGCCGTGACTTGAAAAGTCATGTGAGTTCAATTTTGGCATTATGGTTTTCACGTTAATTTTAGCGAGAGTTGTGCGCGGCTGATGTTTTTGGTTTTGTTAATTATGACAGTTTCCATTCGTTTTGAAGTTTGCCAGCACAATATGTACAATATATGAAAAATATTTTAAAATACGATTTAAAAAAAAAAATACAAAATTGATTTTTAGTCAATATTCAATTCGAAAATTTTAATTAAAATATTTTGTCTGTAAAAAAAAATTGTAGTGTTTTTATTTCCATTATTTTTTTATTCCTTACAAAAATCGCACTAGTCACCGAGAAATATTAGGCGAGCAATTTTGACATTACTCTCACTCACGGAGACAACCATAATACCAAAATATCACCGCCGTGAGTTCAAGTCACATTTATGACGTAATTCTCGGTGAGGTGAGAACCATAATAGGGGTATTAATTTCAATTTGACCAGAATGATGTTGTTATGAAAATTTTATAAATTTTGGCTTAAATAAACTAACAAGAAAATGAAAATGATTTTCTTAAACGATGTTGATTTATGTTAAAATTCAAACATTTATTAAAATATCTCAGAGATTATAATTAAGTATTTGTAACGTTTTAGGAAAGAAATGATTTCCCATATGTTTTATCTGTCTTACTATAGAAAGTTTGTTTTTTTCCTCGTTTCTAATTCCTTTATAAAAGCTTCGTTTCCAGATAATGGCTTTATATAAACTAAATTGCTTCATACTATTAATTTACATAGAAATGTCCGCGCTAGTCCGTGAAATAAATTTTCTAATTAAAGAGTTGCTTAATAATGTATACTTCAAAAAACGTTAAAGGTTAAAGTGAATTTGGTGATAAATTAGAGCCATTAATAGGCAAAAGTGAGCCATTAATTTAAAAAAAAAATACCCTAAACGATTTAATAGATGTTTAAATTCACTTGCAGATTGTAAGCTGCAAAATATTTGCTGATTACATAAAATGCGAAAGAAACAATTTTTATGAAGTTATACACCTCCGATCTATCCTCCAATACTCGTAATGTGCTGCAGCATTTGTGAAATTCTATTTACACCAAAAAAAGAAGTTGACGAAAAATCTATTTATTAGTACAGCGTTTCAAACCTAGCCCAAATTGGGCCCGCTATGATTCAGGGATTATTAATTTCTTTGTAAATCCGAACCTGAACCAAAGTTTGGCTTCGGATTGTGAAAAAATTAGAAAAACTTCAATAAAGCGAAATCAAATTAACAAAAATATAATTAAGTATTCTGTCCCACAATTAATTTAATTTTAACACCCCAACGAATTCAATTAAAAAATACTTTGTTTATTTTATAATTGGTTTGTATCCGAACTCAAACCCGAACTCGATATTTTTTATCACTGACCCTGTTGTATGACTGAGCACTCTAAGAGGGCCTTAATGATCAATCACGGTGGTGCTCTCTTCACTTAAGGTTAACGTGAATATGTCATTAGTTGGTGCTTGATGTAGATATAGTAACAACCACTTTAAAAGTAGAAACAAATCTCATAACATTCGAACATTACAAATGCGGTGTCTTAAAATGCTACCGAAATAAAAATTAAAGGATCACATGAACGGATTTTTTAGGGAATCCGATCCGACGAGCTAGTTCCGACGGATCTAGTCGAATTTGTTACGTCGAATAGGATTCTAAGCTGAGATTACTAATGAAGTAATGAAGTTTCGAATCCGACTAGACTAATCCATCTCATACTAACGATTGGACTAGGCTTGCTAATCCAAGTAAATTGGATCCATTCATCTTGAAAATGTTCAAGACGATCGGATAATTTGTGTAATATTTAAACCGCAATTTAAATGGCAATATGCTGAAGAACCAATTGCAACAATAACTCATACCCTTGGCAACATTAAAAAGGCCTCTTAAAACCCAGCATGATAAAAACTGTCAATTGGATCTTCCTTTTATTTGGACGGAGAAGTTGAATTCAAAATGCTAACTAGGGTTTGCATACCGGATTTACTCGGCCTCAAAAACTCAGATTTTTCCAAATAATGATGAACCCGAAAACCCGGGTTTTTTACTTAAAACCTGGATTAATATTTCAAAATACATTCTAGTTAAAATTATTGTTTGCAAAAACCGGGGTTTTCAGGTTTGAAAAATCCTAAAAGCCAAGTACCCGCATAAAACCCGGTCAGCTTTGCTAACCCAAATAAAAAGTTTTAGCTCGCTGGTAAAGTAATCCGGATAAAATTAGAACTATGTACATTTGCCAGCGACGACAGTTTAAAAAGGCTGTTATGAATAGTGGTTTAGTATAGTGAAGGAAACAGAGCTCTTGAAACTCGCAAATATGCCTCCGCACTTTTCTGCATTCTGCCGTGTCTTGTGTTTCATTGCTTGTGCCCATCTCTATTCCCGACTTTCTCAATGTTTGGAATAAATGTTGATATCTATTTTTTTAAATTAAAGGATTTAATTTACAACTTTTCGCTTTTATTTAGTAGATCTCATAGCGCTCAATTGACACCTTAAATATCAATTTTGGTTGAGGACTCATGGAGTTATGTAACTAAACTGAAAAAAAAAATCGGTCAGGGAATACTATTGCTAAACGATAGCTTTTAGTTTCGTTAGCAAATCAAGTTTCAAAGATTCAACCGATTATAGGGTAACACATTTTTTTAACCTTCCGTTTGACATTTCTTGCAATCCGTAGCGATGGGTGTGGACTGGTTTGAATATTTACGCTTGTCTCGGCTTTTGCATTCTTTCAAATTTTAATTTTCGAGGTGTATTAAAAGTTAACAAATTGCACGTCTAATTGGTTCCCTGAGTCCGAAAAAGTGAATTTCTGTCAGTCTGCCTATCTATCTGTCTGTGTTCTCTCTACAGCCCAAATGGTTTACCCAATCGGACTGCAACTTCATCGTTATCGATTTTTTTGGAAATATGGCTTAACACACATCTGTTTTCTTATTTCGTATTTTTTACCAACTGACAAAAGTAAACAAAAAAAAATTCTTGATTGTTACTTTGAGAACAGTTTCCACTCCGATTCCTATTCCAGTTAACTATGAAGCTTATTGTGTGATTGACTTGCTGTACTTTTCCTTGCCGATCTTGCTAAAGTGGCATAATTATGTCTTAATAAGTGCTAAACAACGACTGAGTTATAGCTTTTATACTACCGCCTAACAGAATATGATGATGAAAAGATTACAATTTTTGAAAATTTAGTATTGTGTAGTAATGATATCGTGAACAGAATATGACTGCACGATAATAAAATCCTGAAATCGGAAAGTTACAGCACATGTCACACAATTAAAATGTTCCAACACCGCAGTAACCTGAATTAAATATGTATATGCGTGACATTATTTGACTTTAGATAGTTACAAAAATAAAAAGTTTATTTATTTATTTATTTATTTATATTGAGAAAAGTCTACAAATATGACTTGAATTTATAACATATTGAACATGGTAGAATAAAAATTAAATTAAACAAAAAAAAGAATAAAAATTGACATAAAAATATTTTTAGGTTGGAGCAAAATGTTGCTTCAACCTACGTTTAAAGCTGTTTTTACTTAAGTAAAAGTAAAAGTCGAACTATTTCTCGATATATCATTTCTGCCTCTCAACTGGAAAACCAACCTACTGGCCTACTGATCCAAATAAAGTACCAGATCTGATTGATTTCTTTATAATAAAGAGCATATCTGTAAATTATGTATAAGTAGATGAAAGCCACAATTTAAACTCTGATCATTCACCGATACTTTTAACGTTAAGTAAAAAAATTATTCAGAAAGAAAGGAACCCATTACTAGTAGATAATCACACTAATTGGGAATGCTTTAGACTATCACTGGAAGAAAAAAATAACTTAATGGTTCCAATAAAGACCGAGGAGCAATTAGACAAAGAAGTTCACAAATTTGTAAGCGGCATACAGCAATCAGCTTGGGAAAATACCCCTGGAGTTAAAAATAAAATCTAGGGAAACAACTACCCTTTGGAAATTAGGGAACTCCTCGCAGAAAAAAGAAGAGCGGGAAGAGTATGGCAACAAACAAGGGCCCCCCAAGATAAAACTAATTTGAAAAATCTCACTCAACAATTAAGAAGAGAGATCAAAGAATTGAAAAATGAATCAATCAGCAACTATTTAAAGAAATTAACTAATGATAGCAGTACTGATTATTCTCTTTGGAAAGCAACCAAAAGAATTAAAAGACCAATAATGCAGAATCCTCCAATAAGAGTAGCAGGTGAGAAATGGGCTAGGAATAATGAAGACAAAGCTCGAGAATTTGTTGGACATCATGAAAAAATATCCCAGCCACATTAAGATGAAACGTTAGAAGCCGAGATAATATCTGAACAAGCTGCGCAAGAAAGTAAAGAAATCCTACCGACAACACCAAAAGAAGTCGTGTGTGAGATAAAAGCTAATATGAATATGGGAAAAGCTCCTGGCTACGATCTTATAATTGCAGAAATCTTAAGAGAACTGCCAAGGAAAGCTCTGGTGAAGCTCACCAATCTTGTAAATGCAGCATTTAGAATAAAATATGTACCAAGCTTGTGAAAAATTGCAGAAGTAAGCATGATCCCAAAACCTGGGAAACCACCACACATAACCTCATCTTACAGGCCAATTTCGCTATTGCCAGTCATGTCCAGACTCTTTGAGAAGCTACTGGTAAAAAGGTTAAATCTGATAATCGAGGATAAAATCTTGATCCCAAATCATCAGTTCGGTTTTCGTAACCAACACTCAACAATTGATCACGTTCACAGAATAACTAGTATAATTGAGAAAGCACTAGAGGAGATTAAAGTCTGTTCAACAATATGTCTAGACGTTGCCCGAGCGTTTGATAGAGTGTGGTAGAAAGATAGATTCTTCAGGATTAAGCTAGATGATACTTTCTCTGAATTGAAAGAAATCAACACAGGAGTTCCACAGAGCAGTGTATTAGGGCCGGTTATACCTACTGTACACTTATGATCTTCCTGCATTAGAAAACAACATAGTGGCGACTTTTGCAGATGACACGGCAATCTTAGATGTTGGTACAAGCAACGAAGAATCAACACAAAAGTTGTACAATCAGCAATAACTAATATTTATAAATGGACCAAAATGGCGAATAAAATTAAATGAAACTAAATCTGTTCACATCAACTGTACACACAGGCGATTCGAACATATCCCGATTACCATAAATCGAGAAATAGTACCATATGCGAACACAGCTAAGTATCTCGGCATGACCCTGGATGCTAAACGGCGATCGAAAGCACATGTCAAGAAGAAAAGTAAAGAACTAAGATTTAAATACAGAAAGATGTATTGGCTGATGGGAAGGAACTCTTCTTTATCAACATACAACAAGCTTTTACTTTATAAGCAAATATTGAAACCGGTTTGGACGTATGGTATTCAACTTTGGAGTTGTACCAAACAGAGCAATGTCAATATCATCCAAAGATTTCAGAATATGGTATTAAGGAACATCGTTGATGCACCTTAGTATGTCAGGAACAGTGGTCTCCATAGGGACCTTAAAGTGAACCTCATCGTAAATGAAATTCAGGAGAAAGCGCGGAAACATGAAAAGAGGCTTCGGCAACATGTAAATATTGAGGCAACTCAGCTTCTAAGCAATACGAATTTAATACGCAACTTAAAAGAACCAAACCTTTTGAGTTGGTGTAATTGTTAGCTTAAACAGCATTGTGCTGTGTAAAGCCCACTACAAAGATGTGGTTTAATTCAATTTACCAGACTCTATGGAACGTCATGGGAGGAAGCCATAGATTAATATTAAGTTAGTAAATTAAGTCAGAAACAAATTGCTCATTAGTCCAGGAGACTAGATTGTAATTACATAAATTAAATAAATATTAAATAAAAAAAATAAAAAATAAAAATAAAAAAATTTCTCGATATCATCTACGACATTTTATATCCAAAAGTATATCCATAATAAAACGAAATAACAAATATGCGAGGCGCGGAAATACGCCAAACAATTATTACAGTACCCGGACTATCCGTTATATGTACATTACCAAAATAACAATTTACATTTTACAAATATTTTCCATTACTTTGTGGATAACATTCCTTAAAATAAGTCACGGGTTTTCTTAAATTTAGAGACTCCATCCCCAATATCACAATTGGTCATGGCAGCAATCAAAATCGCATTCGTGTTTTTCCATTTTCGACCTTTCAGGCCGTTTTGAATTACTTCGCTAAGAGAGCATCCATAATGTTCAAAATTTTTTTTCTGACGTTATGTGAACAACGTGAGAATTGCCTGATATAATTCTTTACTCAATGCTTCAGTCTGGACGGAGCAAATAAAACACAAAAATACAAAATCAAAATTAATGTCAATTATCTTTTGTGGCCGTTACCCTTACCCCGCCTTGTTACATAGTATTACATTTTCTATATCATCTACCACGTATCTCCTCAAAATTCTTCACACTGATAGCGTGATATTATTTATTTATTTAAACGCGTCCCTTAGTATTTGCTGTTAATTTTTATGTACGACATTATGTAATACCAAAAGAATTTATTACTCAGAAATAATAACTTTAAAGGCGTTTTTATTAAAGCAATTCACAAATAATGTATCGATCAACATTACGTTGAAATTTCAATGAAATGTCATAAAATGTCAAAGAAGTGATTTATACATATTTCAAAGCTTACTAGATCTATTCTTTTTTTTTTTGAAATATTGACGATATTATTTAGCAAAGTATTTTAGGTAAATTTTGAAATTTAAATTCCACATTGCACAGGCCTATTCATTTTATCTTAAAGACTCATATGGAATAATTGTTGGAATTTAGAAGGTGTATTAATCAAAGAAAATATTTCTTCGAAAAGTTATTCCTATTAAATCAGCTCAACAAAATTTGTTTACTGTTTTTTGTTTACTGTTTCGGTATATGATGGTCATTTTGATTATCAACATAAAAAAACAAATCTTTAATTTTTATTTTATTTGAAGTTAATATTTTTCGAAAAATATAAGAGAATTTAATCCAGTTTCGAACTTATGAGCGCACATTATGAAAAATTAACACTAGGCCATAGCGATTGGACAGGTTGTATTAGTGAATTATGCTAAAGTCACATTCACAGGGCTCTATTTCAGCGTAAGCAACCTTTAACATCTACCAATTTTTACATTATTTTGAATTAATTAATTCGTATAATTTCTTATACATATGTATGTACCCGATGAAAACAAGTAGCAGTATAGTAAGTAACACTTATTCGACACTTCATAGATAGGCAGGTTCATGTACTCAATGTTTTTAATTTATTTGAAGCTAATACATATTTTTCGAAAATAGTTTTCTCTTCCACTGCAACCCCTTCTATTCTACTTAGACCCGAATGGACCAAAAAATTAACATAAACTGCTTATTAATAAAATGTATCTTTGTACAAAATTTTGACCAGAACCTTTGCCTAAGAGTGTCATCTCGTAGCGTTTCTTGTCATACGGGTATAATCGCGAATTTTCGACCGTTTAGTTATATAATATGCGATTATAATATGACACACAAAATACACGTCACACACTTGTTAATTATATTAATTATCATTAGCATTAAACATTACTCATAAATTAAGTAAAAATGGACGGTTAATATGAGCATAAAATTTTTTTTTGATGTTTGGAAGCAAATTATTTGTTTTCTAATCAAGGTAAAGGTTAAAATGAGGCGTAACAAAACTACTTATTTTCAAAAATGTTCATTTTTTGTGTCACTCTATTCGTGTGTTTTGCAATAATATTGTATTTTTGGGTTCAAAAAATTGTTTACATTTAACTGCAGTAGTGAAGTCACGTTTAGTGGAATGCCATGCACACTTACAATAATAGAAAGAATTTAATTTCAAAACTATAACGACGGCTACTGCCTGCTGAAGCAAGTTCGGCACATAAGGAATGTTGATATATGAGAGATATACGATTGATATACGAGAGATATACGATTGAACCACGCGTATTTATTGTTAAAAATTATTTTAAATTTGGTGAAAATTATACAGAAGTTGTAAGAAAATTTCGTAAAGAATTTAGAAGAAAAAAGTGTCCGTCAGTTATGGCCATTCGAAAAATTGTTGCAAAATTTGTAGAAACTGGTACGGTAAAGGATGACCAAAATATGCCATCATGGTGGCCTTTCACAGGAAAATATTACTGCTGTGAGTGCTAGTGTTAATAAGTCTATCTAATAACATCAATTCGTCACCGTTCACAGTAATGACACATTCCACCAATCACTTTATTCAGAATCTTGCACAAAGATCTACATTTGAAGGTATACAAGATTCAGATAACTCAAAAAATAAAGCCATCAGACTTTGGATTGTGTCGTTAATTCGCTAATTGTGCGATACAAAAAAACTTGAAAATTCGAATTTTTTCAACAAAGTCATCTTTAGCGACGCAGCTCATTTTGAACTGGTTTAATTTGAAAACAAATAAAATTGTCGAATCTGGAGTAAACAAAATCCAAGACAAATAATGGAAAATCCGATGCATCCGGTGGTTTCTGGACTAGTGGAGTAATCAGAACGGATTTTTTTGAAAACGAAGCTGGGATTGCTGTTGATATAAATGGACCTCGATATCGGAATATGATTACGTATTTTTTGTTTCACGAATTGGAAGGTATAGATGTTCAGAATATGTGATTTTAGCGGGACGGTGCCATACTTATATCAAGCAGTAACAATCTTTTACGTAATCTTTTATGAATAATTTCTCGAAAATGCAACATTAATTGGCCGCCTAGATCTGACGATCTAACACCCCTAGATTTTTTCCTAAAGGGCTATTTGAAGGCAAAAGTATATGTCAACTATCCACAAACAATTGATGACCTAAAGAACAATATTATCATTTGTATTCAAGGAATTGGGCCGCAGTTATGCCAGAGTGACATCGAAAATTTTGGTGAAAGAATGGTACCTTGCCGTTTAGGAGGTCACTTACCAGAGAATATTTTCCATACAACTTATCAAATAATTTATGTGTTTTATTAAAAATTTTAAAATTAACCTCAAATTAGAACACCCTTTAGAAGTAGATTATTCCAGAAAAATCTATTAATCAATTTATTGGGACTAAACGATAAAATGTGAATTGATAACAGCAAAGAACAAACATATAATAAAGGAGCATAAAAAAGTACATCTAAAATTATGTATTGTATGTATATATGTACATGCATAATATAAAGGTAGGTTTGTCCTGAATTTAACAATGGTTAGCAAATAGCAGGAAAGATAACAGTTTGAATGGATATCAGTTGCTAAGCTAATTTATAAATGATCTTGAATCTAGATCCAGAGTCTAAAGGAGTGTTGACACAAGAAGATGACAAACGGTTGAAAATTGAGTTGAGCGTTGAGTTTGGGGTTGAGTTGGGTTGATTGAGTAGTTCAATTGGGGATATATTTGGGGTATAACTAAGAGTTGAATTAGGCTTAAATTGAGCTGATTTGAGTTCATATATGCATGTAGTTTTCGGGTCATGTTGATTTGGGAGTTGAGTTAGTGTTGAGTGTGAGATTGAGTTAAGGGCAGAATTGGGGTCGAGTTGGGGTTGGCTTAAAGTTTAATTGGGATTGAGTTGAGGTTAAGTCAGCAATTCAGGTAATAATTTATTTGGAGTTTTATTGGGGGTTGAGTTGGACGAGAGCTTTTGAGTTGCGTTCATATATGCATGTAGGTTTACGGACCATGTTGATTTGAGGATTAATTTGGGTATTTAGTTTTTGGTTAAGTTGAGGGTTGAGTTGGATTAAGTTGAGGGGTGAGTTAACTTCTGTCGAAATTGAAATCCTGCCAAAAATGGTCAGAAATTTTGTTTGTCCAAAACTACTTTTCTAGATGTTTTGAACGTCTCTGAGTCTGCAAAATCAAAAAAAAATATATATCCATTCGTCTCTCTCGGGATCTGGACATCTACATGTCTGTATAACATGCTATCTCGAACACGGTATTTGAATTTTTTTCGTCAATCTGTTTCTACATATGTTGAAGGCGAAGAATTGAAAAGCATTTGGAATTTGTACAGTATATAGATGAATTAAGAGGATCGGGTAGCATTACCCCAATAGTACGTCTTTATTGACATGTATACGTGGTTTTCGATCCACGTCGAATAATTTTTTTATATAAGCGGTTTGAACATTGAATTGAGCGTGAGTTCAGAGTTGAGTCGATGATTGAGTTTTGAGTCGATTTACCGATTGAATTGGAGTTGGGTTAGGATTGAGCGAATAATTTAGTTGGGGATTTATATGGGGATTGAGTTGGTTTGGGCTTATGCTGAATTGAGATTGAACTGGGGTTGAGTTGAGGATAGGTCAGCGGTTCAGTTGAAAACTTATTTGGGCCCCGAATTTTTCCGATCGTGGTAAGTTAGACGTTGAGTTTGGAGTTAAGTTGAAGATTGAGCTAACAGCTAAGGGTTGTTTTGCAGGGTTGAGTACCGTTGGAGATTTATTTGGGGGTTCAGTTTAGATTTGAATTGGAATTTGGCTTGGGTTCTTCAATGTAATTTTTGCAGTGTTGAACAGGGGTTGAGTAGAAGTTGGGTGAGGGATTGGATTTTGGATTCATTTTTGGGCCGAGTTGAGGGTTTAATTGGAGGTTGATCGGTCAAGGGTTGAGTTGAAGTTCACTTGGGGCTTGATTTGGGGTTGAGTAAGGGGTTTGGTTGGGGTGTTATTTGGGGATTGAGTTGAAGATGATAGCCTTGGGCGCTGAGTTTAGCATGTGGGGATTGAAGAGTTCAGTTTGGGCTTTATTTTAGGGTTGAATTGGAGGTCAAATTGAGTTGAGATCATGTAAAGATAATTTTATTAATAGATATTTATACAAATTAGCCATTGAAAGGGTTAGCCATTGAGTTTGGAGTTTATAGCTAAGGGTTGCATTGAAATTTGTTTTGGGGTTAAATTTTTGATTGAGAATTGGTTTAGAGGTTGGATTGGGGATTGATTTGGTGATTGCATTGGGGATTGAGTTGGAGGTTGAGTTGGATATTGATTTGGAGGTTATATTGAGTTGACTAGAGATGAGTTTACGTAAGCACAAACTTTTCAGATGCGAAATTCTGATCATCTCCTGAGGTATCAGCCCTTCGAAAATATTGATAAGTTCTAAACCGTTAATTTGCGTGGTGTTAGGTGGCTAGCCATTTGATTTTGAGACTTGAGAATACAAGATGTTTCGTGATTTTAAATATCGATATTATTCGAGATAAACATTACGATTAGTTGCGAATAGCATAACGTAACATAAAACTTCTAACTGTCGTTAGAAAGCTGGAACCTTCGACCGAAATCAAATTGTTCGTGATAATAGCAATAACACATTGAAATTAATTGAATAGTCAAAAGCAAATGTACGTGATATTTGACTGAAATAAAAGTTATATTTGACTTTTCTAGATAATAAAACCATTCATTGTTGGTTGTTAACTGATTTAGATAAGGGCGAACGTTAATCAGTTCGTTGGTCATTCGACAAATACAAAATAAATTTCAACTTTG
Source organism: Tipula helvola (assembly GCA_963556165.1). Classification (NCBI taxonomy): domain Eukaryota; kingdom Metazoa; phylum Arthropoda; class Insecta; order Diptera; family Tipulidae; genus Tipula; species Tipula helvola. Next base: position 146,552,478 of record OY744482.1, on the reverse strand, counting down.
TATTATAACAACATTTCAAATATGGATGAAAAATGGCGAGTTGAATCCTTCGCTTTGATAAATCCTGGTTATGTTAACAACGACAACTTTGTGTGTTGTTTAAATTATTTTGAGGAAAGTAAATTAATAATATGCCAAAAGCCTTTTTTTAATTTTAAAAAATCTTTGACAGATAGAATCTAACTCAAACGAACACGAGTTTATTTTGATTTAACGAAACTCTACCCTAACAAGGTATCACGGGTTACTGTATCACGGAAACATGTTAAATGAAGTTAAATCTAATAATGTGACCTTTACAATGCGAAGGGCACATGCCCACCAATAAAAATAAACAAACTGTCAGTGATATACTTTTAATATTTAGAGACTCATCTCGACAAACACCTAAAATGACCTAAACGTATTATATAAGGGCAAAAATAAAGCTTAGGGAATGAAACTGACAAAAATGTAATTAGCTGAATACACAGAAAATATAGTTTATTAGATTACAGCGCAGGACTTCAGAATTGATAATCTACAAGAAGGAAATGAAGAGAACGGAGCAAATCACCAACATCCATTTTGGAAGACCTGGCGTATACGTTAAGAACCCGTTGAGGTTATTGCTTTTAGACAAAGAGCACCAGCTAATGTTAATCACTTCCTATGCTGAATAAAATTAACAAAAGTTGGGTCACGGCCTTTATCGCGAATCTCCGGATGTGTTTTTGCGAATAACGGGATGTGTTTTTGCTTTCTCTAGTACAAGAAGAGCCCAAACACAGTTTAAATTGGCATTGTTATCAATTTAAATTCAAGCTTGGCGTTTAAATCTTGCAGAAGGTACAGCAAAGTTAGGTTAGGTTAGGTATATATGGCGGTCCATTAGAACCAGGCATAGACACAAAATGGTCCGTAGCCATACCACGATATATTGAAGGTGCAGCAAAAAAAAAAACAAGAAAAATGTCTACGGTCCTGAAAGGGCCTTAAAAGACGTCCTCTCCAAAATGTATTTGCAGGTTGCAACTTAAGGTTAATAATTGTAGTCGAGTCACATTAAATTTTTTCTATTTTCCAAGGTAAGATTGGTTCGCGACCCGCAGTTTGGTCAGAACTGCTCTAACGATATCTAAATATCGATATATGCGAAAAATCATAATAGGTAGTTATATAGGTAGTTTTAGTTTACTTTGTTTTGTGTAAAAAATCATGATTTCACCTTATAATCTTTTTTATAACCACATGCCACGCAAATGGGAAAATTAACAACATTAGTCGACAGTCTGGATTGGATGCGAATTATTTTATAAAATATTCGCATTAAAATTTCGCCAACCATAAATGTTTGTGTTATGAATTAGATTGACCTCAGAGATTAAAAAAAACCATTACGTCATTCTTAATCAGAAATATTTGCAAGTTTTTATAATCACTGTAAACTTGTTCAATACTACGTATAATAGGAGTAATATTCATACGTTAATTGAGAGTTGCATAAATAAGTTTCTTTGTTTACTCAATGTACTATATTATACTTAATTTACAAATATGTATGTACTTATTTACTCATGTACATAAATTAAATATATTTTGGAGAATAAAAAACCTGTCACCGTATTTGTTGCACATATAGCAAATTATAGATAAATGCTATGAATGTGACAAGCGGAAACAATTTATTAACGGTACGGTTACATATAGAAATAAAAAGTCGAATCGGATATCAGAATAAAAACAAATCAATCTGCAACTTTGACCGCGTATTGTTGTTTATGTTAAATCTTAGTTTATACAAAATATCTTCTCGAAGGTCATTCGGTTAAACATGAAATATAATAGGATATTATAGTGTTGGGGTTCACTTCCCAGATAGAACAGGAATTTTTTACTCAAGACAAAAATTACAGATTATTAATACGTTTCTACAATTAAATGACCATAATCCGTTTTTGTTGCAAATCATGTTTACTTACACAAATACAATTTGTTTTTTTAATCACGAGATCACACAGTGTTTAAGCACAACATGTATCGATTTTTGCTATAAAACTATGTAGACGAACAAAAACACATTAAAATAAAATTCTAAATATATTTTAGATTTTTTATTTATCATTTATTTTTTATTTATAGTATCAGCATAACTTTTGACACCGATTTATCTCATATTTTAATTTTTATTTACGAATAAAATTTGTATTATAAAGACGTAATTTGTACACAATATATATTCCATAATTGGCAAATTTGTCCATGAAATGTATAAATACATCGTTCTTTTTTTCACATAATATAAAATACAAAATTAAAAATAAAATTCACTTGTATGAAATAGTATTTTTGAACAAATTAATATGTCAAAAATCACCAAAGACTAATAATAGTGGAATTAATTACCACCCACCAAGCAGATATTATTACCTGCCGATTTATTAATATATTTTAATTTGTTTGCATTTAATTAAACTTACACAATGGCGTTTTTTTTAATTATATTTAATTGACTTTTGTAAAACACACAAATTATATTTATTTTTTCTAAGAAAAAAATGTAAATCAAAAGAAACAACTCGTTAAACTTCTTTCCTACGAATATAAAAAGAAACTAAAAAAGAATTTCAATTGAAATGTATTGTGAATGAATTAACTGAATCACGCAAATATGTGTACGGAATGAATTGAAGATGTTGATGCCAAGAAAATAGTACCTTATAAAATTATTTAAATTAATAAAGTACGGGCAGATAAATATTTTAGAAAACTTTTGTGTTTTGTTGTAAACAATAACAACAATGCTAAGGCAACTCGAACGAATAGATGGCTCCGGGAATTCCAGTCAAAAACATGAGTTAAGCAACCATTACACGGTCAATAATAATATCATTACTTTCTGATAATGACATTAATATTGATCGTGTAACTTAAACTAATGACGAATGATGGTCGGTAATGATGAAAATCCGGATTTTTTGATTTCGACACATCATTATTGATGTGTGGTGGGGATACTGTCATTATTAATGATAGTGTAGGGTTCGCGTCATTACTGTGGGTCATTGCTATTGAATATTACATTTTAAATTTGAGGTTATTTACGTATTTATATTTTTTTTAAATATATAATTCATTATATTAAATTGTATGTAAATAATAAAAATTCATCAACATGGATGATATGTGTAAATGTGTTGGCAATACAACGAATGCAACTTCACACGAATAAAAAATAGATTCATTCTCAGTGAGCGTTGCTCTTGGAATGGACGTGTTATTCAGTCTTGTTTAACTCTTGTATTTTAAATATAAATATAAAATAAATAATATTATATGTTGTGTATCATTCCTATCATTTACCCACCTCGAAAACACAACATATTGTGGCGACGAGGAAAAAAAGAAACAGTTTAATCAAACAAAAGAAAAAAAAATTTCACACAAGACGCTGCGCCATTTTGAAGAAAAAAAAGTTGTATTGTTCTCTTCATCAACGTTTACAAAATGGGTGAAGACTTAAAAGCAGCCATACAGGCAATGACTAAGATGATTCAAAGTCAGGATTTACTCATCAAAAAGATAATGGAAAGCGGGGATAAAAACATAAACTCAAAGTCCGCGGTATTCAACTCCATATCGAATCAGATGTACGAATTTTGTTTTGATCCGGACGCACGCAAATCTGTACTTTGAAGCATATTACAACAGGTACAGCGAGCTCATAAAACAGGACGGTAAAACATTAGATGATGTGGCGAAGGTGGGGCTTCTTCTACAAAAGTTATACACTGCTAATTTCGACAAATACGCAAACTACATTTTGCCGAAGACTCCGTACGAGTTAACTTTCGAAGAATCCGTGAACAATTTAAAGAAATTTTTTGGACCACAAAAGTCTCTTTTTCGAACGAGATTCGAATGCTTCCTAATGGAAATGACTACAACAGAAGATTTTTTGTCATATGCTACTAGGATAAATAAACAGTGTGAACAGTCGCAACTGTCCAAACTGACATTGGAACAGTTCAAATGTTTATTTTTTATATCTGGCTTGCGCTCATCCCGTGATTCCGACATTCGCACAAGATTGTTATCAAAAGTCGAAACAGATGACAACGTTACATTGTCGGCCCTTGCAGATGATTGCCAGATGGTTATCAATTTAAAAAAGGATACTGTCATGATCGAGAAACCCAATTTACCCTTGGTTAATGCAATTACGCAATCATAGTCCACATCAAAGACATCATCTGGTCCGTCAAATCATCAGAAGTCCAACAATAAAGCGCACCACAACCAACAAAAGGGTTCTTCACAGAAAGCACAACCGCATTCATCAAATAAACCAAGAAATCCATGCTGGCAGTGCGGTGGAATGCATTTCTCAGCTGACTGTCCGTTCAAAAATCACAAATGTCAGCTGTGCGGCAAAACCGGTCACAAGGAAGGTTATAAAAGCTGTTCAGCTCAACATCATACATCAAAAGAGCAGATAAGTTCTTCTAACGGCAATAAACGATTATCGTAAGGAATTTTTTCCATAAACAGCATTGACGTGGGTGCCAAACGCAAATTCGTATACGTCAGCATTAATGAAGTTTCTATAAAACTGCAAATAGACACTGCTTCAGACATCACGATTGTTTCGCAGGATACATGGAGTATGATAGGTGAACCTGTTTTATCTCCAACTGTACATACAGCCCACACAGCCTCAGGTCAACCAATGGAACTTTTAGGTCAATTCCGCTGTGAGATGACATTCCTAAATGATGTTAAAATAGGGGATTGCTACGTCTCAAATTGCCCTAGTTTAAACATCTTGGGTATAGACTGGATTGAAAAGTACAACTTGTGGGACATACCAATCAACAGTATATGTTTGCAAGTTCAGTCAACCACTTCCAGCATTGACGAACTTAAGTTACAATTTCCAGGTGTGTTCAGCGATACATTGGGATGTTGCAAGAAAACTCAAATCATGCTGCACAGAAAACCCAATTCCATTCCAGTGTTTAAGGCGAAGCGACCAGTTGCTTTTTCTGCTTTACCAAAGATCGACGATGAATTACACCGACTTCAAGAGTTAGGAATCATAACTCCAGTCGATTTTTCCGAATGGGCAGCACCCATTGTTGTCGTGAAGAAAAGTAACGGCGGTATAAGGATATGCGCAGATTATTCAACGGGGTTGAACGATGCCTTAGAACCGCACAATTTTCCTCTACCATTACCTGAGGACATTTTTGCAAAAATTTCCAATGGCGTCATTTTCAGTCAATTGGATTTATCCGACGCATTTTTACAAGTCAAAGTAGCTCCAGTATCTCAAGAACTCCTCACAATCAACACACTAAGAGGATTATTTCGTTATAATCGGTTATCACCCGGTATTAAATCAGCTCCAGGTGATTTTCAACAAATAATGAGTACTATAGTCGATGACATTGATGGGACAGCAGCATATCTGGACGATATCATCGTTTCAGGAAAAACTATTATCGAACATAAGCGGAACTTGTATAAGGTTTTAGAACGAGTACAAGAGTTCGGATTCCATCTCAAAATCGAGAAAAGCAGTTTTTACATGACGTCCATAAAATACCTGGGACACATCAGAGATAAAAACGGGCTGCGATCAGATCCTACAAAAATTCATGCAATTTCCAATATGCCTGCGCCCAAAGATGTACCAACTCTACAATCATACTTAGGCGCCATCAATTACTACGGAAAATTCATAAAGCATATGCATGAGTTACGGAAACCGTTGGATGCATTACTTGTCCAAGGCACTTCATTCAATTGGAGTCGAGAATGCCAAAACTCATTCGACTCTTTCAAAGATATCCTTAAATCAGATTTAATGCTCACACATTATGATACAATCCCAAATTGGATATAATCGTTGCGGCAGATGCATGTAATACTGGTATCGGCGCATGTATTCTTCACAAATTTCCGGACGGAACAGTAAAAGCCGTCAGTCACGCTTCACGCACACTCACGAAGGCTGAGAAGAATTATAGCCAAATAGAGAAGGAGGCATTGGGTTTAATCTTCGCAGTAACTAGGTTCCATCGCATGATTTTTGGTCGGCATTTCACGTTGCAGACTGACCATAAGCCATTACTTGCAATTTTTGGTACCAAAAAAGGAATACCGGTATACACAGCCAACCGATTGCAAAGATGGGCATTGACCTTGTTGCTGTACGATTTCGATATCAATTATATCCCTACAACTAAATTTGGACATGCGGATATACTATCACGATTGATCGATTCACATGACAAGCCAGACGAAGACTACATTATTGCATCCATTCAAATGGAAGAAGAGGTAAACCATGCTCTCGCCGAGTCCATTGCAAAGGTATACCATTAACGTTTCCGATGATTCAACGCGAAACTGCAAAATGTAGAACTCTACAGAAAGTTATAAAATTTGTTCAGCACGGATGGCCCAATACTGTGAAAGAAATCAACTGTTATGCAAGACAACAGAGTCTTTCAGTCGTGAACAATTGTATCATGTTCGGTGAAGAATTGTTGCACCTCAAATTTTTCACAAACCAATTTTACGTCAGCTTCATCAGAGTCATCAAGGAATGGAGAGAATGAAATCCATTGCTAGAAGCTACGTATACTGGCCAAACATTGATAGTGACCTCAAAAAACTTGTTTCAGAATGTAGTGCATGTATGAGTGTGGCAAAATCACCAATCAAGTCAGAACTTGAATCATGGCCGATTCCAGAAGCTCCATGGCCACGCCTGCATATAGATTATGCTGGACCATATGAAGATCAATACTTCCTGGTTATTGTCGACGCATACTCTAAATAGCCAGAGGTCTACCGGACAAAGTCAACAACTGCTTCCAGTACGGTCGACTTGATTGCCGAAAATCATTGTATCTGATAATGGCACGCAGTTTGTTTCCAGCTTATTTCAAGAATTTTGTTCGTCAAACGGTATTCAACATATTCGATCTGCTCCTTATCACCCGCAGTCGAACGGGCAGGCAGAACGTTTCGTCGATGCACTGAAAAGAACATTGAAAAAGTCTGCGGAGGGAGAAAAGCTAGAAGTTGCATTACAAAGGTTCCTTCAGAGCTACCGGGCAACAGCAAACCGTTGCGCACCAGAAGGTAAGTCCCCAGCTGAAGTCATGCTCGGGAGGAAGATGAGGATACATATGGACTTAATGAGACAGCAGTCAGTCACGTCACCACCTTCATTGAATATGATTGTTGAAAAGGAAAAACAAAGTGAACAATTTAATAAAAAACATTTAACACGTTCACGAAGCTTTGATTCCAGAGACTGGGTGTGGGTATACGCTAAGGTATATCGCCGTAATCATTACTATTGGTGTCCTGGAGAGGTCATCGAGCGCATTGGTAAAGTAATGTATAAGGTTCTTCTAAACGATAAGCGGGTGCATCAAGCACATATAAACCAGCTCAAACCGCGATCGTCAGAACAAAAAGAATCATCACAGGATATACTATTCGATGCTTTTAGTTTTAAACCAGCATCAAGTCCAGATATTGGAAGTTCCTTAGCACACGAAACAGCTAATAATACAATGCAGTGATGGAAAACGTTACGTTTAACACACTACATAACGTTGTGTGTAACGTTACCATAACGTTATGGGTAACGTTATAAATATTTAATATTTTTGTGTAGCCGACGAATTATGTAACGTTTTGACACAAAAACGTTATGACATGAAAAAATAAAAAATAAAAAAAAATAAATTAAGAAAATTAATTAAAAAAATTATTATAATAAATTGTTATAATTAATAACATAACGTTATTAGTATAACGTTACACAAATAACGTTTTCCATCACTGATACAATGTCTGAAATAAATCCTGATACTGCCGAATCAGAGAAATCATCAACAACCACAACTGCACCAGACCGAGAACCAAGTTACAATGAAGTCAGTCCGGTCCAATCAACTAATAATGCCGCCAGAGATCCGAGGAAACGAATAGTACCTTGTCGATTTAAGGACTACCAACTCTACTAAAAAGGGAGGTGTTGGCATCCCCTGCAATACAAACGAATGCAACTTCACACGAATAAAAAATAGATTCATTCTCAGTGAGCGTTGCTCTTGGAATGGACGTGTTATTCAGTCTTGTTTAACTGTTGTATTTTAAATATAAATATAAAATAAATAATATTATATGTTGTGTATCATTCCTATCATTTACCCACCTCGAAAACACAACAATATGTTTTATGTATTAGAGAAAATAGATACAATACACGCTTTTTCTTTAAGATTCATGTAAAATTTAAGAAGAAAAATGCTTCTAATAGCAGTAATGAAAGCTTGGTATAATGATGGAATTACTGTCATTAATAATGATTGTGTAAAGTTAAAAAATATTGAAGTAGTAATGATGCAGGTATTGACATTTCTGGTAATGACATTAATATTGATCGTGTAATGGTTGCTTTAGAGTTTGCGACAAGACAATATTCAGAATTTCAGTCAAAAATTAAAAGGCAACTCACCATTCATAATAGTCCAGTAAATGAAGGGGCCAACCTGTCAACAATTCCCTACCACTTTCATACGGCCAGTAATAAGAGATAATTACACATCATTTCAAATAAGCCAAATTCTACAGGAAAAGATTTCCCGGGCGGGTCTGAAAATGGTCCACAAGACCGGGAAAATGTGTTTTCCGCCAATAAATTTTGAGCTCCTGCGCTGCGTATCGAAGAGCACGCTCCGTGCATTTACACATGTGCGGGCGGACAAATTGTCCAATAACTTAGGTAAAAATGCATATTTTCTCATGATTCAAAGTTCATGTGAAAGGGGAAATCTGCCGCTATCATCCCCTGTGACTTGAGTCACGTTTTGACTCTTTGGCCATATTGGAAAAACGGGTCAAACTTTCTGCTGCGGCGCAATTTTGACCTCGCCAGAAATTTGCTCGTACTTGTTTTGTAGTACACTTATTTATTCCGAATTTTCCTGAATATAGTTCCTCGAAAGGTCCATAGTCATCCCAGAAAATTGGAGAAACTAATTTTCTTGCGTTTCAATAAAAAGTTTGGTTGTTAATTTCCAATTTTCACTGTTTTTGGAGTCTTGGAAAATTTTACCTACAATGAGTCATTACTAGTTTATACTTTAATAAAATGGCCCTTCAAGGCATGTCATTTGAATAGGGGGAATGTCTAGTTTCCGGATATGCTATTATTTTTTTTTCACAAAATCGTCGATTTTTCAATAAAATTGGAAAACGCATGCTCAAGGAAAAAACGCACTTTTTTTTTGGTAGCATTTTTCTCCCTGCCCTTTATTTCTGACATTTTAACTTTATTTTTAGTCAATTATAGAAAAAAAGAGTGATAGAAGTCAAGAATATTGAACAAATATTGAGGTTTTTCGTTTAAATTAACTTGCATCACCAACCTAAAACATAGAAAGTGAAGATTCAAATCTTGTCAAATTGGAGCAAAAGGTGGATAGTTGTAATCAAATGGAGGAGTTTTGCGGGGTTCGGTTTAACTCCAGTGAGCAGCATGTAGATGCCCGAGATAGTCGGATAGAGCGCGATTACGAAGACTTGGCTAAATTGACCCAGCATATTGATATCAACGACCCGTTTTCACATACAGAAGAACTTATTTCCTTGTCCACGGGGCTCGTTGGTGGGGAGGATGTTAATTGTCACGAAGCTTTTGCGGTTGGAGCAAATAGTAGCCTGAATCAGGTGCAAGAAAAGAGGTTTCATGATATTTCATTAATAATCGTAATCCCTCTTATAAATAAAATGTTCTCGGTAAAAGTTCAGGATGAAGTTATAACCATAGATCCCTTGTTAATTTTTCAAAGAGTTTGCCTGGCCAGTGAGTCAGGCTCCGCGAAGCTAGAAAACCATTTCGAGTATGAACTAGCTCCATTTCCAATGAGCATTTTTGACAATAACATGTTGCGGAACACCGCTAAATCGGTGTTAATAGATCTGTTCTCACAAGAAACAGAGAATATTGACAAGAATAAATGTATTCAAGTTGTCGACGGGGAAATGTTACTACATCGGGTATCCTGGACCGGCAAGGAAGTATTTGTTGAAATTTTCGGCAGATACGTTAAATATTTAAAAGACCATTATTCCTCGAAAGTCACAGTGGTTTTCGATGGTTATGAATGCAATCGCGACAGTATAAAGGGTCAGAACGTTTGCGTGAACGTTTGAATTATATCGTATGCAAGTTCGGTGCATTTCGTGTTCGTTTTTCTTGTATATAATTTGCAATTTCAGTCGTACCGGATTTTCCGTTCCTTTTTTTACATGAAATTTTTGACTTACCCGCGCTAAAGATGTTTTCACATCAAAAAATTTCATGAAAATTCGGCCTTTCGACACATTTGGCCATTCCACCCATTCGAATTTTTGACATTCGGCCATTCGACACATTCGGCCATTCGACATTCGGCCTTTCGACATTCGACATTCTGACCCTTTCGGCGTTCGGCCTTTCGACATTCGGCATTCCGACATTCAGCCTTTCGTTTTTGACTGAAATGCTTTTGACTGGGGCGCCGAAGCCAACATATAGGTCTACGAAGGCATTTCAATCAAAAAATCAACCAAACAAAAGGTATTCTAGCTAGTCCAAAAATTTGTGACTAAAATACTTTTCAAGAAGGTCGTTCAGTCTAAAAACACAAGAAGGTTTTTCTGTCAAACCGTTTTCTGACCTAAATACCTTTTCTTTGGACTGAAGTTCCTTTTTAAAAGGAGTTTTAGTCATAATATTTGACTGGTAAATTTTATGACTGAAATGCCTTTTGGTTTTTGACTGAATTCCTCGAGAAGAATTTTGTCTGGAACTCCATTTTAATTGTTTGACTGAACTACCTTTTCAAAAGGTATTTCAGTCACAAATGCAAAAGGAATTTCAGTCAAAAAAATTTGACTTGAATGCCTGTTTAGTTTTTTGATTGAACTGCTTTCTGAAAAGTCATTTCATTCAGTCTAAAACTATTTTGACTGAGTTGCCTTTTAATTTTTCAAAATAAAATAAAAAGATTTGTTTTATAAAACTGAGTTTTTCTCAAAAAACACGTTATAATTTTACAAAGTATGAGTCGAAGAGTTATAGAAGGTGCTCAAAATGTCCTTCTTTTGATGTAATACAGGCTAATATTCGTTTAAGTATGCCTTTGGTCATTTCAATTCTTGGTAATTTTTCCCTTATCTGCTGTGTATTCAAATCCATACTTAAAAATCCAAAACTGTAAGATTGGGGATCTTGCAGACCAATGAATTTTCGTTTAACCAATTCTTAACGTTTCTATCAATTCCATCGTGATAAGGTGCATCATCATGTTGGTATGTGTGCGACATTCTACTTAAAATAGGAACACTATCAAAGAGGAGTGGCAAATCGTTTTATAAAAATTGTAAATAACGTTCACTATTTAATCTCGATAGTAATATGAATGGTCCAATTAACTTATCGCCAATTACACCAGCCCATACGTTTACACTGAATCGGTGCTGAAATGATGTTTGTTTTTTCGAATGAGGATTTTCAGCAGCTCACGTATGAAGATTGTGAAAGTTTGTTATGCCATCTCTTCTGAATTGAGATTCATCCGTCATCCAATTACAAAACTCCAATCTTTTATTGTGGCCTATCGGTAGCAGTTCTTGGACGGGTGTTGTATGGTATGGATGAAGATCCTCCTTGTGCAGTACTTGATGAATTCGGTAGCGAGAGACGTTGAATTGTAAAGCGAGCCTCCTTATGCTAATAGAAGGATTTGCTGTTATTTGGTGAGACTGAATCGGGCTTCGCCTGGGTATTTGATGTTGTTACGATATCTTGAAGTCTTCTAAGAATATTTGTAAATACTCTTGCGTCAGGAACGCGACTCATCGCCTACTGTTTTACTGACCAAAAAAAACTTGTTACTTAGCCGCATTACTTGACGCTTAGTGATCCAGATCAGATCAAAGTTTTTTTGATTTTCTTTTTTTCCTCTATACAAAATTTCTGAATTCGGGGAAAATTACTTTCTGATCTGAATACATAGTAGACCTACTGACCCGGATCAGTACAAACATCGAGAAATGCGGCTAATATTAACACTACAACATCTCTTAATTAGATTGAGAACTATGGCACTTGGGTACAATTAATGTATTAGGAGATTCTAGGGGAGATAATGGGGAATTAAAATAAAATAAAAAATAAAAAAAAATTATAACGGTTTTTTTTTTTGAGAGAAACTCAATTATATAAAAATCTTTTTTATTTTATTTTAAAGCATCATAACTCTCAAACGGATGCAGATGCAAGATAACCACTTAAATCTGAATAATAGCCTATACAATTACCAGTCAATGAGACTAAGTTGGGTTGGTTGCTCTCCGATAAATATTTTGGAAGTTACTTTTTAATATTTGGGTGTACTTTTTTTCTGAACCAAATTTTATAAACACCCTGTATCTCAAAGGATATCAAAAATGGACCCCCCCCCCCCCTTCCATACGATTTTTTTCTCAGAATGAACCAAGGAATCTCCCCTTAATGGATTATTTTGTATGGAGAGGGAGACGACATAGGCAAAAACTCGTGGTACAAGAAAAAAACGAAAAAGAAGAAAATAACATTGCTTTTGTGTGACAGAGGAAATATTTGTTTCCTTGTTTTAAATTCAATGCGAATTTTTGGAAATGGAATTATATAAACTTAACCTACGTACCGTTATAAGTAGATAAATGTCTTAAATCTACGCTCAATTGTACAGTTTGAAAGAGCTTTAAACGAGCAGTTTATCAGAGCATTCACAATCCTAAAATTTTTTACTTGCAGGTTCGAACCATTTTCTAAAATAGCGAGCAAACATTTTCGTTCGTTATGTTCGTTATGTAAGTATAAAGTTGTTGAATCGTGAATGAGTTACATCCGCTACACTTACACCCTCCAATAGAATATGAGCAAGATGAGTAATAGCCAATTATGCCATTACAACAAATTCATCAATCTTGCAAAATAAACATAGTATTAAGATTTATTAAAATTAATTAAAATTTTGAACATCTACCGTGAAACTGGTTGATACAGCAGCTGAATTTTTATTTATTAATTTATATTTTTTTTATGCGGAATGCATTTCGATGGTAAAACCATCTTCATCGACAAAAACATTTTTGTATAGAAATTTTAACAGAGTCTACATAAAGAAACTAAGTACCTGTTGTTTACCCATACAATTAAAATCATAATTTTCCCCACATGGGCAGAATCGGTATAATAAAAATATGTACATAAAAATAAAAATTATCTATATAACAATTGAATACAAAGGTAATTAACAATTAATGTAAACGAATACAAATTAAAACTAATTTTGGCGGAAAAAGTTAAACAAAAATTTGGTGGTTAAACGAAAATTTGGTGGTTTTTAAGTTATTCACGTCAAATAGTTTGCTGTATCAACCAGTTTCACGATAAAAGTTTAAAATTTTAATTAATTAATTTTAATGAATTTTAATAAATCTTAAAAATGGTGAGCAAACCAATCCTGAACAAACAATTTTTGCGGCTCAAGATGAAATTACACTGTTTAAAAGCTGAATAGAAAGTGTTTCCTAACTTCGTGAAGATCTCGTGCAAAGTGAAAAATAATCGAACAGAGAAAATAATTCATGAAAGCAAGATAAAATAGATACAGCTAGTAGGAAGCACATACATGCAAAATTAAGTGAAAAAGAACTTCATTTATGTAAATCAATAAGAGTCTTTCGGCTTTTTATAGACACAATATATTAATAATAATGCCATTCACAACATTTTCGACTTGTTAATCAGAAAAATGAAGAGGCCAGTCATTTATAATATATCTACCAAAAAAAGTAGAAATATAAAATCCCCCCGTACTTTAACCCGAGAGTCAATACAAAATGTTTCTACTTTTTTTGATAGATATATTATAAATGACTGGCCTCTTCATTTTTCTGATTAACAAGTCGAAAATGTTGTGAATGGCATTATTATTAATATATTGTGTCTATAAAAAGCCGAAAGAATCTTATTGATTTAATACAGACAACTAACTTTTCTTTCTAGAACTTCATTTATATAACCTTCATTTAAAGCTCACCAAACACATAAATAACTTAGAACATGTAAGTTGGATTAATTCACTAAACTTAATTAATGAAATTTCGGTGAAACGGTGCTACAATAACAAAGACATTTTAAATAAGAAAGTCAAAAAATTAATCAAAAGTAACCCAAAACCAAGTAAACGCCCTGTGGTTCAATTTGTGGACGATTATATGAAAAATCTTTCATCGGAATCGTTTTCTGAGCAAGAATTACAGTTAATAAATAGAGGATTAACACGTTCGACACTCATCAGTATTTTTTGGTGTTCAAAAAAAAACTCACGAGTTAAAATAAAATGCCACGAATATGGGCGACGACTGAACTTCCAGTCAAACTACTTCACACAAGAATGTATGTATGTACGTGTTAGATACTTCTAGAAACACAGCCGCATCGCAAATAACATTAATAACATTAATTGTTTGTCCGAATTTAAAAATTCGCTGACATTACGAGTAACGGTTTGAAACAACAAAAATATATATTTTTTTAAATTTATTTAAACGGTTTCGGTATTAATTTTTTATCATTGCCATATGTGAAAATGGGGTCCCATTTGAAACGCGATATTTCAAAACGCGATTTGGTACAAAACGCGATATGGTACGAAACGCGATATTTCAAAACCCGATTTCCTAGTTATGATCGTACAGGTTCAATTTCATCATAATGGTGAAGGAAAATTTTATTAAATGAAGAAAGATTAATAATTTAATTATTAATATTTTAAAATTTTTATTTTAAAATATCGCGTTTTGTACCATATCGCGTTTTGAAATATCGCATTTTGAAATATCGCGTTTTGTACCATATCACATTTTGAAATATCGCATTTTGAAATAGCGCGTTTTAAAATATCGCTTTTCGAGCGATTTTTGTCGGGGTGGCATTTTTGTCGAGTTTTATAAATGCCTTTACAAGGCCTGAATCGTCTGGAGGGTACTTCCGTCATTAAAGCGTTGGTGGAATATCCAACATGATGGTGATCACATCTTTACACCTTAAGCTGAGTTTATGGCGTAGGAAGATAGGAAGATAACAAGATAGGAAGATTGATACGATCAACCAAATTATTTAAAATGTTACAAGCCCCGCCTATTAGTTCCATACTCTTATTTGAAAAATGTCTTACTTTCGATCAAAGTAGTATGCGGGGCTGGTACATTTTAAATAATTTGGTTGGTCGTGTCAATCTTTCTATCTTCCTGTGTCATAAACACAGCTTTATAGTATTATAATTTATTTGGCTGCGAATAAACAATTCGCGTCAAAAATATTGAATTATTTAAATTAACATTTAAAGTCAAAAAATTTAAAATTAAACCAGGGTTGCGCCCGATATGACATAATGCACATTTAGCGAACACATTTCAAAAACGGATGTAGCTTTTCTATGCATTTTTAACAAATATTGTTTGATATCAATTTATATTTTAATTAATAATATTTATCGATTTAATAATTCGGAGCAACCCAATTTTAACAAGTTTCATGATGAATCCGAAAACGTGCATTTAAATTTGCATTCGTGCATGCAAAGTATGAACAATATATTATGAACTAATTTAATAATGGAAACACTTTGTTTGAGTCACGTAACAAGTATAACGATTTCAATCAAAAGCAATTTATTGACCGGATTCATGGCTGTCTAGCAAATAAAATATTTCCCTAGAGATATTCCAAAAAAGTGCACCTAAAATCAGGTTTGTGTCGAGGTGCGAATAGCGCACTGCTTGGATTAAGTATATTTTAATAATACAGTTAAAATATGTTAGGCTGGTGCGACCAACCGGACTCTAAAAATTTCATGAATGCAAAATCAAAAATGTAAGTCAATAGTTACGTTTAAACTAACACAAAATATGGAATTTTTAATTGAAAAGTTTTATCTTTTATAACAAGTACATAACAACCGGTTACTAAAATTAAACTCTATGCATTATAAATATTACTATTGTATGTACATTCACAACACTTACTTAAAGTTCAAAATAGAGCCACTAAGACTTTTTGGGCCTGTCAGAGACTCTATGGACGTACTTGGGGACTTCAACCAAAAATGATCTACTGGTCATTCCTAACAATCATTAGGCCTATGGTAACCTACGCATCGGTAGTGTGGTGGCCTAAAACTGAACAGAGGAAACACACAAACAGCGCAAACTTTATTGAATAAGGTTCAGCGTATAGCCTGCATTGGGGTTACGGGCTCAATGAAATCATGTCCAACCGCAGCAATGGAGGCTCTCCTAGGACTGACTCCATTGCATCTGCATGTTAAAAAGGATGCTGCTATTATGGCCCTTAAGATGCAGGCGGCGGGAAATATCAAACCGTGCAATATGGTGGGCCATCTGGAAATCCTCCGGGAATTCCAGACAGACCATACCATAGGAATGCTTTCCGACTAAACTGGGCTACCACAAACCATTTTGTGTTAGTTTACCTAACCGGGATTTGTGGAGAACAGGGGGACCATCCTTTGAGCGAGGGTCAATGGCATGGTTTACAGATGGATCAAAAACGGAAGACGGGGCGGGGGTAGGAATATACGGGAGCGGGACTGCCCTCTCGAAGTCCTTGGGTAACAACGCTACCGTCTTTCAAGCTGAAGTACATGCTATAGAACTTTGTGCTAGGATAGGCATTACAATAGGCCTAAACGACGCAAAGGTTTATATTGTATCAGACAGCCAATCGGCCTTAAAGGCTCTTAGGTCTTTTATGGTTGAGTCAAGGCTGGTATGGGACTGTCTGAAGGTTATTAAACAGTTGGCAAGCTCAAATAAGGTAACACTTATTTGGGTGCTAGGTCATACTGGAATTGTGGGAAATGAGGCAGCTGATGGCCTCGCCCGCGAGGGTTCTGCTTCTCCATTCATTGGACCAGAGCTCTTCTGCGGCGTCACTAAGGGGCACCTTAGGGCAGCGGTAAAACGCTGGGAGGATGTGCAAAAGTCCTCCTATTGGCGCAGAATTCCAGGTTTGCGACAGGCGAAGAAATTTATTTCACCTTCGTCAGTCAGGGTAAAGGAGTGTCTTGTACTTAGGAAACCTGAGTTGAGGCTGCTTACTGGCTTCTTCACAGGTCACATCCCCTTAAGGTATCACCTTAAGAAAATGGACCTAAGTACGACAGATGAATGCCGCTTCTGCGACCTGGAAGCGGAATCAGCGGAACATGTTCTGTGCTATTGCCCAGCCATTTTCCGCCAAAGATTACAACATCTAGGAGGGAGAGTAATGAGCCCAGATAGTGTGTATCATATACCGGCCGGCAGTATTGTTAGGTTCATTAAGAGCCTGAATATTGACTGGACGGATCATTGAGCAGGGTCCATGCACAAAAGATCTTTTAGGTCGCAGTGCGAGGTGGCTTAACGCCCACATGGCCCTACAATTAATAATAATAATAATAATGTACATAAAACAATTAATAACTTCTTTCCACGGTAAGCAGATGATTGAGTTGGGTATGAAGGGTAAGAAGCTCTGGTGGAAACAGCATTATTTAAATCTGAATTTGATTATGATGATGAAGGATTTTCGGAGAATAAACCAAAATTCTTTTTGTTTGTTATAATTTCACGTTGATTTACACCGCCGCCATTAATAGCAGACGATATGAATGTGCTCGCATTATTTTTAAAGAAATCACCAATACCGGATAATACTCCACCATCTTGTGGTGTTTACCAGTATTTTGGGTTTGAGGTGCGGCTGGTGTATTTAGGGCACCATATGATCCACGATTACCGATCAGACATAACATTACCAAGACCTGCTGGCGTCGTCTGAGAACCGCCTTTATTTCCTCCAATTAATCCACCAATAACATCACCAACTTGTGATAATTGTCCTGGTTTTGTATTGCCATCGCTTCCAAGATAACCGGATACTCCAGATAATAAACTATCAAATGTTAATCCACCAGCAATAGTTCCTGCAGCTGGTTGTGCACCACCATGGTTATAATTGTAGCTGATCCTGTGTTTCCACCTAAATATCTTGAAATTCCAGAAAGAATACCATCTATTTGGCCGCTATTACTGCTCGCTGCCGGTTTTCTTGATGATCCAGGATTGCCACCGATCACATCACCAATAAGGCCAGCGACATTTGATGTTGAGATGCTACTACCAGTGTTACCGCCTCTACCGCCCAAATACCCGGACAACGATGATAGGAATCCGGTATCAGAATTAGAGTTAGCACTGCCTGATGTCTCACTGAGTAGTACTAGAAGGATTGTATCCTCCATGTGGACTATAACCACCAGCGCCTTTGTAACCTGGTGGTACTTATCCACCACGATTTACGTTACAGAAACTATCATAATCACTTGATTGACCTGGATAGCTAGGTGGGGCAGCTGGATTGATAAATGATTGTCTAGGATATGATGGTTGGTGGATCTGGTTGAGTAGGTAATCTCGGGTATAATAATGGAAACGGATTCGGTCTAGGATTTGAATTGCTAAAGAAAGAAGCGACATCATCACTATCAAGACGAGTAGGGGTTGATGTAGTTTTTGTTATGGTATCGGAAGAACTGAGTACATTATGATTGGAAGTATCTGAAATAAAATCAAATTAAAAATCCATCAAACAAAACAAAAAGCATTAAAAAAATATTTATTTACAAAACAATTATTATTAATATTATTTCTGTAAATTGTTTTTCAAGGCACTGTGATTAGTGGTATTGAAAAAAAAAAATGTAAACGTAATATCGAGATTCGAGAGTAAATTACTTACAATTACAACATAATTTTGAAATTTAAACAAATCAAGTTAATTAATTTTCCTCGATCAATGAAATTAAGCTTGAAGTGAATTTCATAAAATTATTGTTGGTTAGAGATAGAAATGTTGAAAAATAACCTGAGTATTTGAAATGGGCGCCATAATTTGTATGCACAGCTTTTAAAAGTATGAGTTATAATTATTATAATGAAAGATGTTTTTTTCAAATATACTTTGTCCTCTTAACAATAGATATAGTAGGTAAACAAAATACTTAAGGTTCAAAGAAAGGTAGACATACATAAAAAATATTCATTTAATTGACAATGTGTGCCATACTGTTACGCGTATAGAAAATATTTCATTCGCATTAATTATCAAAATAATTGATAAGACATTAATAAGACAGTACTTAATGATTTATTGGAAATAAATTAGCGAAAGCACCATCTCTCAATCGTCTGTCTTTGACATATTACATATACAAGTTCATCAAGCAGTGATTATTGTTTAGCTTTTGGTTAATGTGGAAATTGATTGGTATTTTGTCCAGGATATTGTTCTGTATTTTGAGGGTATGGATTTTGTGAACTACACGTTTGTTTTAGATTATACGGTTGTTGTGGAATGTAAGCGGGTTGTATTGGGTAGCCCGGTTGCTTATGAATTTTTTTTGGCGCATGTAGTTTATATTGTCCTGGAGTTTGTGGATAGTTTGCATTTTGTTTCGTGTTATTGTGTATTAAAGATGAACCATCGCCAGTTCCTTGTGCAGGTAAACCATCAAATATCATTGGCTTGTTATTTGATTGGGGTATATTGGCAGCTACACTGCTATCATGAGATGAAGTGGATAGTGTGGTATTTTCTATTAGTTGATTTAAATTTCGATCTGCAAATATATTTTTAATATACATGTAATATTCATTCCACCATGCAAAAAATTATCAACAAGACAAAATGTACTTTCATACACTTAAATATTTCTGCAATTACCCGCTGTTTGTGCACCTTCTTGTCTCTTGCATGTTGGATATCTACCACAATCTGCACCTTCTTGAGCACCATAATTACATGAATCATGTTGCATTACACAAACTTCTGAACTAGCACACCCGATATCACCGCAATTCATTCCATACTCTTAAAAATTAATACGGAGGTTGTATAATATAATGTTCAGTTTTCTGTAAACACCGTAAACCACTTACTTGTATAAGGTTTGGCAATAATTGGAACTAATAAAAATCCCATACATAAGATGGAACATATTAAATTTCTAGTTAATGCCGCCATGTTAATCTGAAAAGAAATGAATCAAAATACTGAGTAAATAAATTGTATTCTGGATTAATATATGTATTATGCTATAATAGAACAGGGGCCCTATTTGGGAATCCGTTTTGTTTGGTCATTCGAAACGAATGATGTACTCGTTTGGAACAAGAATTGGCATTTTTGAATTCAATCGAAAATTAAAATTTACACTGTTAATTAATCGAAAAGGAAATTCTAATTTTTGCGTAAAATATCAACCTTGATGAATTTTTGATGTATGCAAATTGATTTTTAGATGGAACTTGGTTATTTCTTAACCGATCATGATGAAATTCGACATGTACGATGGAAGTGGAATTCTGTAATGATATTTAGGTGAAGTTCTGGAATATAGCCAATTAGGATGGATTTAAAGATAATGTTCAGAAATATGGCCAAATGCGTTTATGATGAAATTCGGCAGGTATTATGGAAATGGGGTCCCCAAATGATTTTTAGATTAAGTTTTGAAATATGGGGCTTGACTATTTCTTATCCGATTTTGATGAAATTCGACACGTGTGATAGAAATGAGATTCTCAAATGATACTTTGCAGAATTTCTGCAATATGGCCTATTAGGAAGGAAATCGGTTAGTTCTTAACCGATTTTGGTGAAATTGACATGAACGATGGAAGTGGGATTCTAAAATGATTGTTTAATGATATTCTAGAATCTAGAATATTGCAAATTAGGAAGGAACTCGGTTGTTTCTTAACTGATTCTGGTGAAATTCAATATTTGCTATCGAAATGGGATTCTATAATGATCGTTACATAAAGTTCAGGAATATGGCCAATCAGGAAGGAGCTCGGTTATGTCTTAACCGTTTATCATGTTGAAGTTTTGGAGTATGGCCAAAGTAGGATGAAACTTGGTTATTGCTTATCCGATTTTGGTGAAATTCAACATGTGCGATGGAAATGGGAATCTAAAATGATTGTTAGGTGAAGTTCTGGAGTATGGCCAATTAGGAGAGAATACGGTAATTTCCTAGCCGAGTATTATGAAATTATGTACAATTAAAATGGGATCCCAAATTGATTTTTAGATGAAATTCTGGAATATGGCCAATTAGGAAGTAGTTCGTTTGGTTCTTAACCGATTTTGGTGAAATTGGACATGAACGATCGAAGTGGCCAATTCTAAAACGATTGTTGAGTGATGTTCTGGAATATTTCAAATTAGGAAAGAACTCGGTTATTTCTCAACTGATTTTTGTTTTATTTGTTTTAGTAGATCGACAAATCAAAAAATCAAAGATGAGAAATGTTTTTGGTTTTCAAAAGTAGTCACCAAGACCCCAATGTATAGACTTTGAAAACCACAATAAATTAAAAGATTATTTTATGCTATAATATGGGCCGCATAATAGGATGGTTGTAGGATTATAGGTTTATAGGATACTCTGCAACTGCATCATCCGTGGGACGTATCTTCTTCAAAAATAAAACCTAACCATTAATTACTTGATAAAGTATAAATAAGAGTGTGTCCTCAGTACAATTGTAATTCTACAGCAAGCCAAATACCAAAAAGATAAATCATGATTAGCAAACTATTCCTTGTAAATTTAGAACAAGGCTTGCTTTTACCAAATAGAAAGAGACACAGGACTCACAGTGTTGCATCCCTCTCCCATTGACAAAGGGATTAATGTAACAACTTACAGAAGGCTCTTTGTATACTTTGGCTAACCAATTCTAGTATTGAATTTTGAAGAAATATTATTTGATTTTTAACATATTCATAAATAGCTTAAGTGGTGCATTCTGCCCAAAATGTACGTCAGGTAGGTATGTAACTGCCAAATTGAATTTTATTTTTATTATTGTAATTTGTAAATAATCTTTTTAAATGTAGTAAATGTTTTCATTTTTCTTTCAAAATTACTTATGTATGTGTCCGAGAGACTCACCGCATGCGTTTACGTAAATAACCTGACCCATGCTGATTAGGGGTAAGCACAACACATTAACAAGAACAAAAACATATTTAAAATAAAACGAAAAGGAATATCAGCATAACTTTTGACACCGATTTATCTCATATTTTAATTTTTATTTACGAATTAATTTTGTATTATAAAGACGTTATTTGTACACAATATTTATTCCATAATTGGCAATTCGGGCGGTAGTTTACTAATTGGGTACGTCGCCAAAATCAGGTAAGATGCATATTTTTTGAAAATTCTTGGATGCAGTTAAATTTTCCCGGAAAATTGTCTGATTTTCTGGGAACATTTTTACTTTTTATCTATAATTATGTGAATCTATACGTTTTAGAAGGTACAAGCCAATTTTTTTTATAGAAATCACGTTCTTTACTCAAATTTACTTTAAATTGTTTTTTTTTTAATATGCACGTGCATATACACGTGCACTGTCTCGATTCCTCAATAATTGCACGAATTATTGCCGTTATTGGTATATTTTATTCTTACATTAAAAATGCCATCATTTGTTTCAACAAATCATAAAGTGTGATTAAGTGTGATAGTGAATATACAGAAATCGTTCTCTATATGTACCGGAATATTGTTTGCCAAAAGCCATTTGCCGATGGATCAAATTTGTATCATTCTGGTGCAGCACCAACTTGAAACAAATTGGTGATCATTTGGAGATTTTCCAGAGAACTTCAGTGGATTGTGATAGTTTATATCGAGAAGTTATTTTTGATACAATCAACTCCGAATGGTGGTAATGGGAAAACGGTGGAAATCGACGAGTAGTAAATTTCGACGAAATTTGGTTAGCGGAAGTATAATCGCGGCCACCATGTCGACGGCCAATGGGTGTTTGGAATGGTAATTTTTTATATTATTTAACCAAATAAAATTCATCAATATAATTTTTACAGATCGAAAGAGACAAAGAAGGGGCGCAACAACTACCACAACAACGTCAAGCAACATTTACTATGGTTAATAAAAATTTGGGTGACACATGCGAACACAACAAATCAAGATGATGATGGAATAAAAATCTCGCTCCCTCGGCCATAACCGCTGGTAGAAAAGATAGTGAAACATTAAAAAAAAAAAAATCTGACAGTTTTTCATCCGAACGCTGTATATTAAAGTGATTGTGTTGTCTTGTGCTTAACAATTTGTCAGAAGAAAAAAAAAATTACTAACAAAAAAATACTAACTATCGGCTACTTAGTTAGCTGTCTGGCACCGGGTCGAGTGAAGAAGGTTACATCTATCTAGAAGTGAACCACTCTATGAATTTCGACAGGTGCACATACGAATACAATTAAAGCAACTTGGCGCGCTGCTAAACGAAGTTATGAATCTTGGTCCAGGCGTAAAATCATTTATGGAGGATATTTGGCGACATATATGTTTTTAAAATTATGTAACATGATAAAAGATTCCTTCAACATTTTTAAGAAAAATACCGTCATTCTTTATTCAGGCAGCCTTCACGAAACTGCTGAAGATGATCATAACAACTGCTTAAGATGATCAAAATGAAGATGAAGAAGAGCAGAATGAAGATGTATTCAAAGGTTTTGATTAAACTAGAATTGAAATTTTAAATAATTAAACAAACTAATCTTTATTTTATTTATTTTTGTTAATAATAATTGCTTCGTCAACCTTACAACCTTACAGACACAGATCAAACAACTTTTTTCGTTCTTATCGCTTCATCTGATAATACCACAAATATAAAAAAAAAAAACTTTTTTAAATTTAACAATTTTTTTAATGTAATTTTATTTCTTTGTATAGCTTAGAGAATGGGGGCTACCGCCCCAAACCTCCGGTTTTCCAGAATTTATAAAATTCTTCCCGTTTCAAATTTTATTTATAATTTAAACTAAGTAAAAAAAATTAGAAAAATTGCAAGATTTTCTTGGAAAAATTGCAAAATTTTCACGGAAAAATTATTTGACCGGTCTAAAAACAGTCGAGATACAATCCCAATAACAAAATCTTTATAAAAATGGCACATTCTTACGTATTTTAAATAAAATAATAACACATTTTTTTAGAAAAAGTGAAATTTTTCCCGGAAAATGAGGTAATTTGCCGGGGAAATTTGACTGAGTGGAATTGAACAAATAAACACATATGTTAAAAATCACCAAAGACTAATAATAGTGGACTTAATTACCTCGCACCAAGCAGATATATCACCTGCCGATATATTATTATATTTCAATTTGTTTGCATTTAATTAAACTAACATACTGGCGTTTTTTTAATTATATTTAATTGACTTAACCCTTTATTTTTTTCTAAGAAAAAAATGTAAATCGAAAGAAACAACTTGTTAAACTCGTCCGCTACGAATATAAAAAGAAACTAAAAACAATTTCAACTGAAATGTATTATCAGAGACAACGTATTTATCATATATTTTTCATTTTACTACATGAAAAAAAAATATAAAATTTTTCCATTCAAATGTTATCGTTGTTATTGCGTATACGATTACGTATTATAGTATACGCAACGCATTTTAAAATGATTCCCTATTACCTGTATTCCATTACGAGAAATTTACTGACTGCTGGAAAAAATGAAAAAAGACAAAAAAAATATTACATTAGAGTGATAAAGAAAAAACAATTTGTTTATTTTTTATTTTATAGCAAAATTATATGGATACATTTTGACAACAACCAAAAACATAACCAACAAATATGAACAAAATTATGCGTTATTCTTAATTTGTATATTTTCACCTTTTAAATTATCTAAAAAATTAAATATTATTATCACCCATATCAGAAATATTTTTTTTTCATGTATTTTCCGTCACAAAATAGAAAATAAAACATATCTTTTCCATAAAAATGACGTTCTATGAAAATTGAAAATTAAAAGTCTGTGCGAAAAACAAGTTGTCATCGTACACAAAATTTATGTAGATGTGTTGGAGGGTTGCAATAAAAAGTACTCCATTTGATAGTTTTTGTCAAAACCAACATTAATGTATTACAAGCCTGGCTATCAAAACCTGCTAAAATTCTCTCTTGAGAAAGCCCAACGGAATGTATACTAATGCTATAAAAATATATATCATGGTGCATGTATTTGTGAAATAATATCGTAATATATATTGTTATGGTATTGATATTAAGTAGTGTGTGATATCCATTGGAATTAGTAGTGGTAATTTGTATTTTTTTTATATGGTTTTTCGTAGCGACCAATACACTAACCATGATATATTTTTCAATATGTGTAAGAGAGCTATACAACGCAGTCAGGCTTTCTCAAGAGAGAATTGTAGAAGGTTTTGCTGACTATCCCAACTGATTTTTCGCTTATACATGAAAGTATTGGTGATCGCATACACTATATAAATTGTAGACAAAACAAAACATACGAAGTTTCCCACCAATACTTCCAAGTATAAGCGATTTAATGTAAGAATGTATCTGTGTACCTCATTACGGAATCAGGCTTGTAGTACATTAGTGTTGGTTTTGGTTTTTGTCAAAACCTGCTAAAATTCTCTCTTGAGAAAGCCCAACGGAATGTATACTAATGCTATAAAAATATATATCATGGTGAATGTATTTGTGAAATAATATCGTATATATATATGGTTATGGTATTGATATTAAGTAGTGTGTGATATCCATTGGAATTAGTAGTGGTAATTTGTATTTTTTTTATATGGTTTTTCGTAGCGACCAATACACTAACCATGATATATTTTTAAATATGTGTAAGAGAGCTATACAACGCAGTCAGGCTTTCTCAAGAGAGAATTGTAGAAGGTTTTGGTTTTTGTCAATAATTATATGGCATCACACTAACACAGCCACAAATTTTTGGGAATAAAAATTACTGACGAAGTCGGGTGTCTCATTCACACAACCACCGATTTTATATTTTTATCTCAATATAATTTTGCTGATAAACATTTTTTCATAAAGCGTGATTTACACGTTCCAACAAAAAATGTAGAGATTAGTATATCGCGAATTTCATTTGAAAGACAAGAACAAATATATATATATATAAACAAACAAAATTTTGTTGGAGTTTTTTCTTTTTTTTTTAATTTTGTTTCCATAAAAAAAATTGTTTGACTAAGTCGCTTTCACACGCACATAATCCACTACCGAAGTGGATTTGATAATCCGCTCTCATATGTCTTTTCACACGCATCGAAGATTACTAATTTGACAGAAACGTAACTAATGTTACAAATTGGTTGTCAAAAATATATATGTAAACAAGATAAAAATCAATTACATATTTTTAAAATATTAATTTAATTAAACAAAATATAAATAATTTTCGATAAACTTTCCAAATTCAACTAAAAAAAATATTAATTAAGATATTAATTAATAAAAATTCATAAAACATCTATTCAGTTTTGAGATTAATATCTGTCATTCTTTTCACACGGTAATTCAGTACCGCAGTGGATTACAAAATACCGAATTATAAAGTGTATTTGATAATCCACTTCGGTATCAGATTTGCACATTTCACACGACCATTTTTCGGTTATGTAATCCAGTTCGGTATTGGATTATGGTACGTGTGAAAGCGACTTATAAAATATACTCGACTCAAGTATATTTTATGGAAACAAAAATAATCAAAATGGCGATTTGTGAAATTTTTATAGCGCTTTATTTTTATTTTTTTAAATTTTAATTCAAAATTAAAATTTACGTTCGAAAAGTTTTCATTTTAGCCAAAAAAGTGGCAATTTTGATAAATAAAGCAGATACAAATTTCCCAGCCAAAATTTATATTATAAGCCCCGCCCATTAAATTTTTTTGTGCGACATAACCTCACTTTTTTTGTCATCATTTTCCGATTTTTGTGGCCAACTTTCATAGTAAATCTTATAATAAGTCGGACATTATTCCGGAAAAAAGTCGGTGATGAAATCAGCAAAGTGTAGAAAAATACAATAATTGTCGGATATAAAAATACTTGGGTTCTACAGTGGGTGAGTACTAGATCATATAAAAATAATCTGGTTTCACCATTTTAGTTTTCATAATGAACATACGCTATTGAGCTTATCTGTAGAGGATTCTTCTGTCATGTTCCGGACTGTGTTTTCTGTACCGTAATGATTCGTTTTGTGGACTGAAATCAGTCACGTAAACATTGAATTCCTGTATAGTATGGAATACTAGTTATTTACGTCACAAGGGCGGTAAATGAGTTGTTACACAGTACGAGTTCGACGTTTATAGACGAGGCGACGAAGGAGCCAAGTCCAGAATTTTGAACGAGTACTGTAACGATCATTTAACGTACGTGTAACGTACAACATTTTATTTCATACTACATGGGACATTAATTCGATTTTTTCATTTAAAATTGCATTTTAAAGTAAAAACATGAATTTGAAATTTAAAGAAAAACAATCCAAATGATTTTCAAATTATCAAGTTACCTTAGTTACTTTTTTTTTGTTTGGTTTTATATTTTTCTGTACTGTAATAGCTCGTTTTCCGGACATTTTTGTTCTGTACCGTCATAATTCATTTCCCGGACAGAAATCAATCACGTATAATCATTGATTTTCGGTATAGTATGAAATAAAATAATTTATTTCATACTATACCGAAAATCAACGTTTACGTGATTGATTTCAGTCCGGGAAATGAATCATTACGTCAGAGAACAAAAGTGTCCGGAAAACGAGCTATTACAGTAGAGTAGACTGTAAAACCAAACAAAACAAAAATAACTAGGGTAACTTGATAATTTGAAAATCATTTGGATTGATTTTCTCTAAATTTCAAACTCAGGTTTTTACTTTAAAATTTAATTTTAAATGAAAAAATCGAATTAATGTCCCATATAGTATGAAATAAAACGTTGTACGTTACACGTACGTTAAATGATCGTTACAGTACTCGTTCAAAATTCTGGACTCGGCTCCTTCGTCGCCTCGTCCATAAACGTCGAACTCGTACTGTAACAACTCATTTACCGCCCTTGTGACGTAAATAACTATTTCCTCCTATTTATACATAAATATTTTTCGGTGTTTATTTCCAGTTGTTATAACTAAAATCATAACAAATCATACAGGCTGGCTTGTAAAATGAGTAATGTGCCTATTTACACGAGGACTTTTCAACCAAGATTTCGGTGCTAAAATACCACGTCGTTTAGATAAGGCGTAATTCAACCGGATTTTTTTCAAAACTTTTGTATGTATATGTGTTTTTTTCTCATTTTTTTCTCAAACTCAAACTACAAGGAAAAACGAATATAAAAAATTTGTGTCTTTGATTTTTTTTTTATTCATTTTTGTTTGTGTTGGTGAAAAAAATCCAAGAAACCACCAAAATTAAGGTTGAAAAAAAATCCAAAAATATTTGTTTCAAAACCGGTTTTGTATGGAAAACAGAAAAAAAAACTCAAAAAAAGTCCTCGTGTGGTAAAGAGGCACAATAGGATTGTATAACCTATTTACAAGCGTTTATCTGAAATAAATAGGTAAGTCACTCTGCCAGTTGGAAAAAGTAACAAGCTGGGCGCCCAAGAGGTAAACCTAATTCGAGTACGCTGAATCCAATTGTGCTAGTTCTATTTCAAAGTTAGACCTCATTTTTGAGATATCGCTTTTGACATGTTTTGGCCCAGAGCCAAAATTTGTCAAAATAGACACTCATTTTCACGCTGATAGCTCTTGAACCATTAAGATTTTTGTTTTGCTTAAAGCAGTTCAGCAAAGTTGCTCCTATTATCCCGGCCAACAACTTTGCCGATCAATTTTATATGAAAAATAGCATATTATGTAAGGTACATATTTATTTAGACTTTAATGTAGAACGTACATATATAGCTGATGCGAATCGCGAGTTTCGTATTACGGCGTCCCAAACTAAACTATTAAATGCGTAGTTATATGAGATTATGGAGATATTGTGGAGAAGAAAAGCTTTTAGCGATAATCTCAAAAACTATACATTAACTCATCTTGATTTCTTGCAGGTAAATAGATGCTATAAGTGTAGTATCATACTTCTTGAAAAATCATGCCAAAAAATTTCCAATCTGCCGTGTTATGGGTCATTAAAATCAAGATATGTAGCTTTACGTCTACAAATTTGGCACTGTAAACTTACAGAGCATAATTTACGGTTATAGAGTCTAGTTACATTTTAAGAATACCATTTTAGTACTTATCGGAAATTTTATGGTTATAGAGCGAATTTACAGTTTGTGAATAGGTGAATAGGGGCATTAATTTTCTGGTGCAATCTCTTAGTATTTTATGATACACGATTCCCTTCCAATCCCACCAAATACAAAGCATCACTAGCTTGGCGTCAAAGGTGGCTTTTCCACCGTTTGTGTGTTCTCACCACGCTTTGACAAAGATCTTTTCGATTCCATTTCGCATCATTTCAATAGTGATGCACAGATGGAAACTCCGTTCATTAAATTTTTCACTGTTAAATCGTGTGGTACCCAAATATCTGGCATTTTTTAATCCCACTTTCTCCAAAAGATTTAAAACTGTTTGATGGTGAATGTTGAGTTCGTTTTATCACCCTTAAAATAATATTTCAAACATTACATGTCTTCAATTAAGTGAAATATATAACTTACACGCCAATGACACCATTAAACCATCACCATCACCACCATGTGTGGACCTTTTAAATATCATACACATAAGTATACATGCATGCAAACAAATGCTTATTTTTATATAAATATGTAGAACTCACTAAACCCTAATCCAACCCCAACTCGAACCCAACTCAACCCTCAACTCAATCGCAAACTCAACGCCAAACAAAATCCTAAAAATTGGTCAACTGTTCTTTACTTGTTCTGTTTTTTCTAATCCAACCCCCACTCAATTTCATCTCAACTTCAAATCAACCCGCAAATTGATCCCTAACTAAACCTTCAACTGGACCCCAAATTCAGTATCAAACTCAATATTCAAACCAGCATATATAAAAAATTGATAAATATTTATATAATCAGGTGGTTTTGGGTCAATTCGTATGTCAAGTACCCGACTCTCTTGTTGTGCAGGTTCCAAGATATTTTCAATTCTCCGCCTTGACTTTAGGAACATATTGACGAAAAGAAAATCTAAATCGGACAACCCACTCTCGAGATATCTTGGGCACAGACATCCAGACGTATAGATATCCTGATAACCAGACATCAAGTTTGGCAATATTTATTACTATTTTCCCATTCTTTATAAATTAGGAAAAGCAAATCAAAATTGAAACAGTTTTTGATTCCTAACAAAATTATTATTTGGAGAAGGACCGTTTTGGAACTACATATATCAAATAATAAGTGCATCATTTCTAAAAATTAGGGAAGCAACCGCATAAAAAAACGACTTGATTGGCTTCATTTATGTAATTTCTTAAACCACCAATCAGAAACTAATTGTTTTTATAGACAATTGAAAATAATTTCCTTTAAATACTTAGAAAAAAAAAATCAATAACAGTGGACAACCGAATTTTCACCAAGATAATTGAATCAATACCTACATTATGAGATACAATAATCAAGAAAAAAAAAATACTCCTAATATTTTTCGTTAGAGCACAAATTAAGTTTACTAAATTTTCAATTTTCTACTGAGAAAAACTGTGTGTATGTAATATGATAAATAAAAAGACAAAATAAAATTTTCCATTATAGTTTTTCGATGTAATAGAATTAATTAAATCAATTTATATTCGTTCTCTACATTTTCGTTCTTTCCTGTGACTTTGAGAAAATCAAAATCTAATGCTTTTAAGCTTATACTACTATATATACTAAAATAACAAATATTATATTTTTATTGAAGACAATAAATATTATTATAGTTAATTTTTTTAGGCATTTATAAGTCGGATTCGATTTGTTAGCGATGTCCAATTGTAACCATGTAGTTTTTTTCTTAGGTCGGCAGTACCCTAACGGACATCTGTGTTAAATTTCGTGTCAATATACCTATAACCTCAAAAAATCTGACGTGTTGTTTAGTTTATATTGTTTACTGGTGTACCTATTTGTTTTGAAATATTTTGAAAAATAAACGTTCTTCACAAAATAGAGTATTAAATTCTCGTATAATACAAAAAACAATTTTGATAAAAGTAAAAAAAAAACTGCTGCGCTGCTCGGTGTAAACGGATACAAGCAGCTGACAGTGTGGATTATTGGGACATGTCACGCTGCTTTTGGTGTGTTTCAGCCTTTATATGTACTTTCAAACAAAAACAAACCGATTTTACGAAGCCCAAACACCAACTACATCCTTAAATGTAAGCTAATTTAGCTATTTAATGAATCCATATCATTGTTTGAGCATAAATATGGCGATTTTTTAAGAAAACAATCATTTATTTTATATTTTTAAGTTGATTCTGCCATCGCCTCAACAGGTCCCACACATAGCAGCAAAAAAAATGCTCTTTACTGCTAAACATAACTTCAATAAATCTGGGGTGGGATTCCATAAGGTGATAAGTGATAATCACCTGTCACTTTTTCAAAATTGGCATTCCGTATGGTGATTATCACCACAATTATCACCTTTTGGTGATCACTTTTTGGTGATTGTGTTTTAGCTATCACTTTCGTTATCACCATCAAGAAAACAACCTACGTGTTTTTTGTTGCCCGATATAACACGTTTAGTACTTTTAGTGCAATTTTTCGTGATCACTTTATAAAATACCAATTTAGGTGGTGATCACCTCTGTGGTGATCACTTTTTACTATCACCAAAAGAATAATCACCGATCACCTTCTGAAATCTCACCCCTGATGTATTGTTTTGTTTGTTATTTTCTTGGGTTGTTTTTAATAAAATATTTAGAAAAAATAGACGTTCATCATAAAATGTAGTATTAAAGTTTCGTATAAATACAAAAACCAATTATGATAAAAGCACAAAAAAAATCTGCTGCGCTGCTCGGATACAAGTCGCGCTGCTTCAATAAGTTTTCATCAATGCATAAGCAAATATGCGTGTATTTAAATTTGACGCTCACCGCTGGCGCTCCGTGTGATAGAACATGTACTATTTGTTAATTTTTGTAGTCTTACTTTGGCAATTTTACAACAACAATACCGTGTATTTTCATTCCGGAATGAATAATTTCATTTGCTGAGAAGTAGGTATAGAAAAATTCTCTTATTCACGTAATTGTAGTGTTTACCACTAGAGTGAATATATTAAATATATTTAGTTTTATGAGTATTGAGTTGGTATTAAATAGCAATTCGCAATTTTTCGATTAATTAGAATTTTAAATTTATTATTTATTAAAATTCTAAATAATAATTATATTTTTAGAGCTTGGTGCCAACTGTTGAAAGTAAGAAAAAAATATTCTTGGTTCTTACTTTGGGCAAGATTTCATTCCTATCCGAATAGGAATAAAGTACTTTTCATACCAGGCACCTCGGCATTAAGCTACAAAAATAAAAATGCTTTATTTCATTTTTCAATTTTGTAAATTAGTTTTATTTGATTGATATCGTTTAATTTTATAGAAATAAATTCAATTTCTTGAGAAATAATTTATTTTTAAGTGATAATTTAAAAAAAATTAAAATATATTGCAATGAAGTTATCTACAAAGCCAAGGCAATGCGTTCCACACTCAACTGCGACATTTTAAGTACTTTTCATACCAGGCGCCTCGCCTCGAAATTTTTAGTTACCACACATACGAAGCTGAGACCCTTTCATACCGGTGGCGTCGGCTTCGAACATTCGGTTGATATCAAATATTTTATTTAGGTCCATTTTACACGTGAATTATAGCAAGAAACGAGATATTATGAATTTGTAAGCTACATATGAGCTAGATTTTTCGGTAAATATAAAACAGTTGTGACAAAAATGTGATTTGTAGGTTATGTTGACAAAGCTCTTCGCTTTGTACTATCCCTCCCAACAAAAAAATGTATACGTCAAATACGTAACATAAAAGTTACGTTTACGTACATTTTTTTAAAGCTACAGCACTGCCTCTCGTGAGTGATAGAAAAGGCCGCCATATTTATATACATATTATGTACGTAAAAAAATGACAACCATTTTTGTTTTTGCTTTTCTCGCTGTAGTACGTAAAAAGTTTAATTGTGGAACACCGTCTATTTTGATGCCGCTAATATTCATACAAATTTTTAATATTTTAAGTGGGTCTTTATAGGAAATTTTTGAAGTTGTGATAATAGATTTTTTAATATTAATAATTGATTAAGTATTGTTTATATTTAGCGTATTAAATAAATTGGTAATAGTGTTGTAAAAGTATATTATAGTATATTATAAAATTAAAACTTTGTTTATTTTAGATTATTATTTTTTAAATATATAAATAAAATATAAGTTTTAACTAATTCAGGTTTGCCTTTTAATTAAAAAATAATCATTTTTGAATGTGCAGGCTACTGTTCATTTATATCAACGCTGGGGTGTAAAATAATTGAACTGTTTTGCTGTAACTTTTACGAATCGCAAATGAGTATCAAATATGTTACATAATTGCTATTCGTAAAAGTTACACAGAAACTGTTCAATGTTACGCCTAAGCGAATAAAAAATGTAACATTTATTTGTTTCATTTCTCTTGTGACAAATGTTTCGGTTACGTATCATTTCTATTACACAAACACGTTACGTTTACGAAGACTTTAGTATTAGGAAGCCATCGTAAATGTTACGTTTATGTTACACTATGTTTGAAGGGTACTTTAAAATGTCGCAGTCGAGTGTGGAACGCATTGCCTTGGCCTCGTAGATAACTTCATTGCAATATATTTTATTTTTTTATTAAATTATCACTTAAAAATAAATTATTTTTCAACAAAATGAATTTATTACTATAAAATTAAACATTATCAATCAAATGAAACTAATTTTCATAATTCAAAATTGAAATAAATAATTTTCATTTTCGAAGCTCAAAGCCGAGGCGCTTGGTATGAAAAGTACTTTAAAGTATGTAGTACAAAGCGAAGAGCTTTGGCTGTTTCCGAAACTATTACTTATTTTGTGGAACCTAACTTATTCAATGTAATTTCTTATGTAATAAGTTAGGTTCCACAAAATAAGTATCCGTTTCGGAAACAGCCTTTGTCAACATAACCTACAAACCCCATTTGTACAACTGTTTTATATTTACCGAAAAATCTAGCTCATATGTAGCTTAGAAATTCATAATATCTCATTTATTGCTATAATTCACGTGTAAAATGGATCTATGGCTGTTTTCCAAACGATACTTATTTGATACTTATTGACTTATTTGGCCGCCATTTTAAATAAGTAAGTAAAGTCATTCCAATTGATTTAGCTTACTTATTTTGACAGCTGCATCAAAAGAACAAAAATGCGCCATATTTACTGCACAGCGATTTTTTTTAATTTATTATTATTAAATTTATTATTCTTGGGATAATTTATTTTAATTACCTGTATTTTAAATTTATGTTATTTGTGTTTGTAGTTTTTACATATACCAAATAAATTATAATACCCTATAAAGGACATAATGACACTTTTCCATAGTAAACTTGCGGTCAATGATATTGGCAGATTTATCGATAATGCAGTATTATTTAATACGTGAAAACATAGTTCGGGATAACTTCTAAAGATGTCAGTTTTAACAATTTTTAATTTTTGGTAAATAAACAAAAAATAAAATGATTTTTTTTTATAATTCATTTCTACTTGTAAGTTTTATTCGTGTTTTTTGCTTTTGTTTACATTTTTGTTTCGAAACAACAAAAAAAAAATTTAAAAAAAACTACTAGTGCCATCTTAAGATTTAATCTATCTATCGCCGTTTTTTGACCGTTAATGTCCTTTATAGGTTATTATAGTTTATTTGACATATACATTTGTTAATTAGAATATAAACATAAACCAACACCTTAACCCTTTCACTCGTACTGTACACAATTGCGTACATCACTTTAAACCTAATTTTTGGGATTCAATGCACTAATACATAATGGATTTTTAAGTGTTATTATGTTGGCTATTAGTCTTAAGCTACTTAAAAAGGATATTTAGCGCGAAAAATATTATAAAATTTCAAAATTACTCAGTTAAGCAAAATAACAGGCGTTTTAAAATAAATGACGAATCAAAGGGTTAAAGTATTTTTTTTACATTACAAATTAGATTTTTTGGTAAAAAAGAGATAGAAAATAAGTTACCTCGCCAAGTTACTTATTTGAATTAGACAGGTTCCACAAATAAGTATCCGTTTGGAAAACAGCCTATATAAAATATTTGATAGCAACTAAATGTGCAAAGCCGACGCCACCGGTATGAAAGGGTCTCAGCTTCACATTTGTGGTAACTAAAAATTTCGAGGCGAGGCGTCTGGTATGAAAAGTACTTAACTTTTACCAAAGTAATACGGTAGACAGACACAAAGCTAATGGCGATTTTCATTTATCCCGATTGTCAAAAATCGCGTTGTGAAAACGAAATAATCCAGTTTCTTGTGAAGATTGTGTAATGACAGTCGCCTTTCATTACACGATTTTCACCTAAACCGGATTATTTTGTTTCCACAACCCAATTTTTGACAAAAATGACAACTGAAAATCGCGATTAAAGGCAGTGATACATGTTCAATTTTTGCCTTTAAGGCAAAAAAAATCTTCTCGCTGATTGGTTAACTTTTTTTGTCTTACATGGCATAATTGAAATTTCTTTTGTACCGATACATGTACAATTTTGCCGTAAGGGTCTTTTTGCCATCGTATAAAACATAACCTAAAATTTATTCAAATCAAAATTTTAAAATTGACGGTTACCAAGTTTTAGTTAAAAGTGAAAATGAATAAAATCCAGAAAAGAAAGTAACGAATTATAAAAATTGGTCTTTTAGACTTATTTAAATTTTTTTTGAAGAACATATTTTTAAAAGGAAACCAAAGACTTGGTGGGTTTTACCTATTTTATTAAAAGGGATTTGATGGAATCCGAAGCGCTGCTAGTTACCAAAATGCGATTAACCGATCACCACAATTTTAAATTGTATCATCGGATGAGCGTAACTCAATTTGACACGTTAGCAATCGTAGGTCGACCTGAAATAAGATTAAGGATTATAATAAGGTTTTTTGTATTTAATAGCATTAAAAACGTGTTACATATTAATAAAAGCAAAATTAAAAATCAACAGAACTTACTTTGCACGTTCATTTACAATTTTAGGTTTTTTAAATTAATTGTTATACAAATTTAATTTTTTAACCTTTGTAACCGACAAATCACAACATGGAAATTTTAAAATATTTTGAGGTTAGGTAATTTTTGCCGTATGAAAAATTGAGCAATGTTCAATTTAAAAAATTTGCCTTAAAGACATTTTAAGATGGCCGACATTTAACCAATCAACGCGCAGAATTATTTTGCAAAAATTGAACATGTATAGGGGGTTTTATACGATACTACATGTTGTAAGACAAAGTACGATGGCAAACTAACGGTAAATTTTGATTTGCTTTTACACTGAATAACATGTTGGATAGACTTCATTATTCATTATTCGTCAAGCAGTAAACATGTGAACAAGGGAAAAAATCAAATGCCCGAACGATGACTGCCGCATTGGTTGCACTTTTATAATCCATTATTATAAATGCCATTACTAAAAATGTTTGTAAAAACTTGTTTGTTTTTAATTATGCCCTGCGATGTGAACATGCCAAAAAAAAATTGTTGACAAAATTTACCAAGTCCGACATACATTCGTTTACATGGTCCAACATTCCAGACAAACCGTCAAAAAATCAAATAAATTTGATTTTCATCGGACATGTCCATTAGACCGTAGTTTTTAGCTTTTACACGATCGAACTTTCCGTCTTGTCGAACATGTCGTCCAACATGTAGTATCGTATAAAACCCCCTTATCACTGTCATAGGCTGTTTCCGAAACCTACACTTATTTGGTGGAACCTAACATATTGCATAAGAAATTACATTGAATAAGATAAGTTCCACAAAATAAGTATAGGTTTCGGAAACAGCCTTAACTCTGTGTCTGTCTGCGATATAAGGCGTAAAACACACCGAGCGCGAACTGCGAATAAATTCCACAATGCGATATTCGTAAATAGGCGCACATAGAGCGCGGCGCAAATTTAATAAACGTCAAGTTTCGGAAGATTTTTTATATTTGACGTTTATTTAATTCGCGCCATGCTCTATGCGCGTCTATTTACGAATATCACATTGTGGAATTTATTCGCAATTCGCAGTTCGCGCTCGATGTGTTGTACGCCTTATACCGTAGACAGACACAGAGTTAATCGCGATTTTCAGTTGTCAATTTTGTCAAAAATCGCGTTGTGGAAACAAAATAATCCGGTTTGTGTGAAAATCGTGTAATGAGAGACGACTGTCATTACACAATCTTCACAAAAAACTGGATTATTTCGTTTTCACAACGCTATTTTTGATAATCGGGATACACGAAAATCGCGATTAACTTTGTGTCTGTCTACCGTATTAAGTACTTTTCATACCAGACGCCTCGCCTCGAAATTTTTAGTTACCAGGCAGCCACAAATGTGAAGCTGAGACCCTTACCATGTTTCCATGATAGAGTTAACCTAGGTTCAACTCGGTTTATGTGCATGGAAACACATATTAGGGTAGAGTTTCGTTAAATCCAAATAAACTCGACGAATCTTGTTCGTTTGAGTTAGATTCTATCTGTCAAAGATTTTTTAAAATTAAACATGGCGCTTCGCATATTATTAATTATATTTCCTCAAAATAATTTATAAAATACATAAAAATGTCGTTGTCAACGTAATGACGATATACCACAGCGAAATAAAAAATTTTGGTTTTGTTCAATGCAATTTTATTTTTGTATTCTATCGAAATATTTTTTTTATCTGTAAACCCTAACTCTGTTCATGGAAACGGTACAGGTTAGCGCCGCCATGTTTTCAACTCAACGAAACCTAAACCTATTTGAACTCGGTACATGGAAACATGGTACCTTTCATACCGGTGGCGTCGGCTTTGCACATTTAGTTACTACCCTCTAAACATGGTGAACTAAAAATGAATCAAAAATGAATTCAGCGTTATATGGCGGAGTTCACTTTTGATTCACTTAAATGAGTTAAACACGGAACCATTTTGATTCCCCCGTTGTATGATAATTAGAATCCACGCGAAGTATTTCGTAGCCCGTAAAAATGATTCTTAAAAAATGAATTAATAAGGAAATTAATAATGAATCATTTGTGGTTCGAATATGAGGTAAAAAATGAATCTTTCTAGGATTAATTATGCATTATATATGAAGTTTAATGTGAATCGTAATTTGATTCGTTTATGAATCAATTATAGGTCATATATGATGTATAATAATGTATTCATTTATGTAGTTTAATGTGGTTAAAAAGGATTCCAATACGAGTCAAAAAACAGTTAAAATTATTAATTTACACAAACCATTTATTTATTAATTTTAAATAAAAATATACTGCAATACTAATATATAATAATAATATAATTATAATAACACATGTAGTAATAACAAAAATGTACCGTATATCTTCGATTCTAAGACGCACTTTTTACCTCATTTTAAGGTTTTTGAAAATGGGGTGCGTCTTAGAATCGAGGGCGTCTTAGAATCGCAGGTTTTCTCGTATATTTCAAGCGTCTTAGAATCGCAGATTTTCTCGTATATTTCAAGCGTCTTGAAATTGATGATAAAAAATGTAGTTAATAATTATTGTTGAATTTACCAAAATGTATTTATAAATATAATTTTCCATGCGGTTCTAAGAAAACCAAAATTAAATTTAACTAAAACTAGCAAAATAACAAAATATTCACGAAAAAAATTAATTAAAACCGCATGGAAAATTACATGGTAATCGTATCGCAGGTGTTTCATTGAAACCGCATGGAAAATATATATATTTGTTCACGATATTATGAAATAAAATAAATTAAAAAAAATTTAATACTTACAATGCAATTAATTATTAGTTTAAACTATTAAGTAATAATTATTACTATATTGTATATATTATAAAAAATACAATTATAATTTAGAAATTAGAACTAGAATTCATTAATGTTCGTACCTTGACTTTATTCATTAATGTTCGTACTTTGACTTTACTTAACTACACAGTTTTACTACACACAATGAAAATGAAGACTTCGACAGACGACAGAAGAATTGACCTTTTTCCTTAAAAAAATTTGACAAGTAAGATCGACGATCCGTAGGTGGTCCGAACTAAAAATTAATGTTGTAGAAATATAACTAATGAATTATATTTCGGGAAACAACTTCACAATACCCGCAAAAGCGTTTCTAAAGTTAAATTTAATGTAAAATTTAATTTATTTAGTTAAAACTCTGAAAACAAGATTCCAATATTATGCAACACCTACAGATATTTCTGCTGATTCACTATGTTTGACAATTAAGGAAAAAGGTCTATTGTAAATATGTATTGTAATTATTTCATTTGCCCCTTCCATAATTATAGACGGTTTTTCAAATTAAAGTGATTTTAGAATTACTTCACTTTTTGTAGATTGAAAATGATTCGTTATTGAAAGAAAAATTTTGAATCATTTCGATGATGTTGTAATGAAGAATTTGTGAAGTTCATTAACACATCTGTTTTAAATCATAGAAAATGTTCTATATTAAAATGCAATTAAAGTAAAAGAAAATTGTTTTAATTTCATTCATACGTATTATTTTCAAATTAATTGATTATAAATTATTTTTTAGAAGTGTGATGAATTTTAGCTTTAATTTTGTGAATTGAAAATGGTTCGTTGTTGAATCAAAAATTTTAAATCATTTCATTGATTTTGTATTGAACAATTTGTGAAGCTCATTCTCAATTCAATTTTAAATCATAAAAAATGAGTTCTAATTTTTAAATGATGTGATTCGAAAATGATGAAGTTCACTTTTTGCGAATCGAAATGATTCATTTATGAAGCGTAAATTATGAATCAATTATATGATTTATAAATGAATTATTTTGATGTTCGCTCAGACTACAGCTGTGAATCATAAAATTGGATCTGGTTTTTTGCATAGAGGGTATCAATTATTTTATATAGGTTCATTTTACACATGAATTATAGCAAAAAATGAGATATTATGAATTTGTAAGCTACATATGAGCTAAGTTTTTCGGTAAATATAAAATAGTTGGACCAAAAATGTGATTTTTAGGTTATGTTGACAAAGTTCTTCGCTTTGTACTATGTAATATGTCGCAGTCGAGTGTGGAACGCATTGCTTGGCTTTGTAGATAACTTCATTGCAATATCTTTTGATTTTTTATTAAATTATCACTTAAAAATAAATTATTTCTCAATAAATTGAATTTATATTTATAAAATTAAACGACATCAATCAAATAAAACTAATTTACATAATTGAAAAATGATGAAAAGTACTTAAGGCGGCATTAATTTCATACCGGTGATAGAAACTCGAACTAAAGTCGCCCTACAAAAAAATCAAATAAAATTTTGGTTGCGAACAAATTTTGTAGTAAATTTAATATGGTCTACTATGGGCACACAAATCTGTCACCCACACAAGTTTATGGTTCTGTTCAGTACAAAAAAAATAATGAAAATATAAATAAAAAAAAATCAATTTAAAGTTAAAAATATTATTATAATTTTAAAAATAAATATTTTAAAGCAGTATTCTTATAATATTTATTAAGTTCGATATATTTTCAAAGTGTAAAATTAAGTAATTATAACTAAATATAGTGTTATTGTTTGGCTAAAATTAGATAAATCAATGCCATAAAATATTATGCATTACATACAGATATAGCGATATATAATTTTTTAAATAAAAATGGATAAGATGTACAACAATAGTTGTCAATCAATAATATTTATGTTTAACTAAACCAGCCTTTTATAAATGTATATGCCTACATAAAAAAAAATGATAATAATTAAAAATAAATATTTTTATTACGTATTATATAAAAAGTGTTTCTTATATTTTATATTATGCCTTATTTTATTAAAATGTATTGTTTATTGTGAAACAATATCGGATCGGTGTCCAGAAAAATGTGCATGCCTTGGAGGATATGTTGATTGCTCTAAAAAAAATTTATCATCTGTCCCAATCATACCAAAATGGGTGGATAATTTGTAAGTATTTAAAAAACGGTTTGAAAATACATTAATTTATTACATAATAAATTTGCTTACTAAATACAACATTATTTATATCTAATTACAGAGAGCTGTCAAGTAACAAATTAAAAGCTGAGGATATTAAACTGTCTATAATAAACTTGCCCAAATTATCTAAATTGTAAGTGGTTTAATAATGATCTAATAGTTTTAATTTTGATCACAACATCCCCTGTTATCCTTTTTAAATAAATAAACAATCTTGAAACGGAAACTTTTACAATGCAAATAATCTTTCCACTTTCTTTGGGTTATTTGTTTACCTAAATAGTATAGAAAAAACACAGATTTAGCTATCAATTAACAGTCAAATTTTAAAAACTCAGTTGTGTTCTAGTTCATCTACTTAAATTTTTGAAATATTTCTGAAATGATATTTTGCCATCTTCAGATTTAATCTAGGTAGTGTGTGTCAAGTTGACTAAATACAGATTAAACTAATTTTTGGTTGAATAGTTGAAACCAATAAATTTAGATCCTTGCAAGCCTCTTTTTGTATAATATTCCCAGTAATGATGCTTGATTCAATTGAACGTGTTTATTAAAAAAAACTGCAAAGCAGTTTGAACTGCCACATAAAACGACGCTGATATTTTATCGAAATAAAATATGTATTGTTAAAAGCAATACAGGTGTTTCCATTTAAGCCTTTTGGTTCTAATTTCCAAATATTATCTTCTATATCCTGCATCAAATTTAAAAAAAAACTCATTTCCGGAAGTATTTCTTGGCTTATGTTATACTTTCGATCAAATCAATAAAATTTTATTTACAGTTAACATTTATATCTAATTAATGATTAAAGATAACGTGAATTCTTACTTGCCTTATAAGAATATACGACGTATCTATAACTTTTTTAAATAAACAATCAAAAAAATGTTGGTTGACTCAATATTTGTATTATAGATTGTCTAGATAAACAAACTTTTCAATGAATGTTTTTATATTTAATTACTAATTATAGATAATTACCTAGTTATTATTTTTGTTTATTTATAATAATTTTATTTTTTTTTTTTTCAGAAATATTGAGAACAATGATCTGGACAGAATTCCACAATTTAGTACCTTACCTTCGATTAAATCGCTATCATTGGCCTATAATCAAATTCAGCTTTTTAACCGGACATCTTTACAAAATTTAGTGAATTTAAAATTTTTAGATTTGAAAAATAATAATTTGAAAATTATACTAGAAAATTCATTTTCGCCAAAAAATCGTTTGACAAAATT
Organism: Tipula helvola; assembly: GCA_963556165.1. Taxonomy (NCBI): domain Eukaryota; kingdom Metazoa; phylum Arthropoda; class Insecta; order Diptera; family Tipulidae; genus Tipula; species Tipula helvola. The sequence goes on along the minus strand of OY744482.1, from coordinate 146,509,811 downwards.
GTAAACCCATTTTATTTTATTTATGGTAATTTCTTACTAATGCAACTTTTTTTTACTAGATTTTTGAATGGGAATCAAATTAATATTATTGATGATGCAGCTTTAAAAAATTTGACACAATTACAAGAACTGAGACTTGGTATGAATAAATTATTGGAAGTTCCGAAAGAAGCTCTAAAATTATTAAATAATTTAAAAAAATTGTAAGTGTACTTATTCTCTAAAAATTGTTGTTAATAAATGATGTACTTATTTATTTATTTTTTTATTACAGGGAATTAAATAATAACGAAATTTATGAATTGAATAGTTTTAGTTTTCCAAATCTCAACAAGTTAAAAATATTAAAATTAAGAAAAAATAAAATTGAAAAAATCTTCAGTGATTCATTTTATGGATTGAACAATTTAAATAATTTGTAAGTACATACGCATGCTCCTAATTATTTTTAATTTCACTCAAGACACAACATCATCATTATTTATTGTTAAAAATATTCGAAGCTGGGTAAAGCCCATACATAGAATTCGTTTCGTTCCAGTTCATTTCGTTTTCAATAAGTTTTTCTGAATAGCTCTACAAATAGGCACAATAGCGGCACAAATATTCGTTTTGTTTAATTTTTTTGTTGTAGGACAGTAGTTTCTTTTTATAAAAGAAAAAAATATGAATGAAAAAATTATTTCCTAATTTTGGTGTTACAATCTACTAATGAAATTATTTTTATTTTCATCTTTTTTAAACTTTGATTATTATTTCTTATTTTTTCCAAAGTTGGTGAGGAATTACTTCCCATTCAATCAAATCAAATAAAATTTGACGTAAACTATACAGGCTGAAATAAGCGATATTTAAGTTTAGATTGAGCAGATTTTTGGACAGCAAGTTGATTATTTAAGCAAGTTGTTATTTTGACGATTTTATTGGCAGTTATTTTAATTTATTGACTAAGAAATTTGTCTGTCCTAATTGATTTTTTTTTTTTTGTTCAATATTTGTCGTTTTATTCGGGGAGAAGGCCTACGTTCGATGGTGTGACATTAGTCGTGTTCCAGTCGACCACTTCAAGTACTTATGAGTAGTTAGGTTTGTGTCTTTGCTTAAATTTAACTACTCGTAACTGCTCTTGCATTCTGGCAAGAGCAGTTACGAGTAGTTAAATTTAAGCAAATACACAAACCTAAGTACTCATAAGTACTTGAAGTGGTCGACTGGAACACGACTATTTACTAACGATCCCAGGTAACTTTTTCATTGAGGTAGTTTACACCGCCATATTTAGTCCCGGACTATACACTATATTTGACCTAAACTGGATAGGTCACATGGTGTAAACACTAGTTACCCAAATTGGGTTAGGCAAGTAAAATGTGTGACCTAACATAAAATAGGTCAACTAGAAATATGGTGTAAACGGTTCGACCTAAGGAATTTCGATTTTTTCAAATAGATGCGATTTGTTAATTATCATTTTTACAGCCCAAATAATGAATAAAAATAAAAATATTAAAATTAAAATCATTAAATGTCAAAATGATATAATATTAAATATAAATACATTTATTGAAATATTTTAATTTTTGACGTTTGGACCAAATGCGGCCTATATTTATTGTGATGTAAACGGTTGGTAAGTGGACTAAAATAGGTCGCCATTTAGGTCAGTCCACTAAATATTTCGTGGTGTAGACTACCTCATTCTTTGTCTCTCCTAAAATCTTGAAAGTATTTCCCTTAAAGCGATGTTCGTATATTTACTAAGGCCTTCTCGATGTTCGTATATTTACGTAAGGTTTCTTTGGCTGTTAATTTGAACGTAAGTCGAACTACTGGCCTTAATGCAGATATCTTCATCGTACACTAGCTGAATCTATTTATATTACAGGTGGTTGCGTTTCGCCATGTTGAGCTGACGGATGGCATAATGCCAAAGTATGTACATGGTAAAAATTGTTTGAGAAATTGAGTTATATTGAGCTATTCATTAATAACTTGCACGTAGATACCACAGAAGTTTTGGAATAAGTTCTCTAGTTTTATTCTAGTATGTAATGTTGAAATTGCGACTTTCACCCTTCTGTGGACTTTCATAGAGTTGTGTTCAATTTTTTTGATTCTAGATCTAGTTTATTTTAATTACGTAATTATAATCCAATGATTTACCATAATATTTTTTTCATTTATTTATTATAGAGATTTATCGTCAAACGATTTGATAACAATTGAAAGTGATTATTTTAAAAATTTAGCGAACCTAAAAGAACTAAATTTAGACGGAAACAAACTAACGTATATTTACGACGGGGCCTTTAATCATACACCAAATTTAGCGATATTGTAAGTAAATTAGTAAATCAAAAATATTTTAATATTTATAAAAATGCATTTATTATTTTCTGTATAGGACATTAAATAATAATAGATTAACGATGAATGACGACAATATACCGAAATTTATTGCCTTGAAGCAACTTACCGAACTTTCTTTGAACAACAATCAAATAATAATAATACAACAAAATGTATTTTATGGCTTAAATAATATAAAACGTTTAGACCTTGGCAACAATAACATAACAACAATTCAAACTGAAGCATTCCGACTTATGGTTGGGCTAACCGAATTGGATATTACCTCATCAAATTTAATATGTGACTGTAATATGGGACGTTTTTACAATTGGATGCATTCGATTAATAGAGATTTATTTCGTATAACTGCAAGTTGTGAATATCCCCCTTGGTTAAATGGTAAACTATTGAAAGATTTGGTTAATGATAATTTCACTTGTCACGATTTTCTTCGACCAAAAATAGTTGAAGAACCAAAAAGTCAGGTTGCAATTCGTGGTGGTAGCCTAACTTTAAATTGTGTTGCACAATCAGCATCAAATTCAGGGATTTCCATTAGTTGGAAGCAAGATAATATTGAATTAGATCCTAGTTATTATATTATTTCGTATAATAAATCGGACGAAATGAATAATACTCAGATAATATCGAAATTAGAATTAAAAAATATGCGAAACGAAAATGGAGGAAAATATCAATGTGGCGCGGCTAATGAATATGGTTCGGTGTATTCGAATAAAGTTAAAATTACAGTGGCAGCTTATCCTGTGTTTACTAAAGTACCATCTAACGTTACGCTTGAATCGGGTAATACAGCTAGATTGGATTGTGCAGCTATAGGTGATCCGCAGCCACAAATTTCTTGGCATAAAGACGGTGGCGATTTTCCAGCGGCTAGAGAACGTCGAATGCATGTTATGCCACAGGATGATGTATTTTATATAATTAATGCAAAAACTTTTGATCAAGGAATTTATACATGTACGGCAGAAAATTCAGTGGGCTTAATAACCGCGAATGCAACATTAACAGTAAATGAACCACCTTCATTTGTCAAGCTAATGGAAAATAAAGAGGTTACTACAGGTAAAAGTGTTGTACTAGAATGTATGGCGTCTGGATCGCCACAACCTGATTTGCGTTGGTTAAAAGATAATAGAACTATAGATACAACGGAACGGCATTTCTTTGCCGCAGATAACCAACTACTTATAATTGTAGACGTAAAATTTGCAGACGCTGGAAATTATTGTTGTGAAATTAGTAATAAATTAGGTAACAACAGTGGAAATATAAATTTAACTGTAAATCCTCTGATTGTGTCTCATATATTTAACTTTAAAGATATGTTAGGTGTAGTTATAATAACGGTATTCTGTTGTGCTGTGTTAACATCTATTGTTTGGGTTATTATTATTTATCAAGCGAAAAAACGTTCCTTTAATTATAACAATAATATAAATACAAATAATAACATTAATGTAACGGCCGAACCTCAATATGAATGTACACGGATTAATGAAACAAGTTTTGGTGAAAATAAAATTGATGTTCAGCAGATTTATCCGAAACTGCAATATATTTGTCCGCCACCAATAAATAATAATCCAAATTTGGATGATTCTTGTGATGTCGATGATGATAATGAAAATAATCCTTTAAATGTCGTCAATCAATGTGAAAATATTAAAATAATACCGTTATTAAAAGCAACGTCATCGTCATCGATCATTGCAACATTATCGCCAGCTCACACTAATGATGAAATAGCTAATCGACCCGATGACGATGACAAATGCAGTGATTTTTCCAATGTTCAAGTAAATATAAATGGGATAAATTACACAAAAATGAATAATAATTTTCAAATAGAAAACAAGTTAAATCGTTTGGATAATTTTATGAACTGTACTAACAGTGGCACAACAAATAATAATAATAAATTATGTTTACCAGGAAGTGGTTCATTGGATTCAGTTCACAGTATAAAACAAAGCCTATAAAATGTTTTTCTAAAATGTAAAAAAAAAAATCAAAAAAAAAATATTTATTAACTTCCAAATTTAGCATACAGATAATGATAATTATTTTAATTTTAGTAAAAGACTGATTTTTAATTACAGAACTTATTGTATTATTGCAATTCTTATTTTTATTTATATACATACTACATTATTTTAAGCAGTTATATAAAATATTACTATCCATCTAAATATATATAACCATTTGGTGAGAAAATTTACGAAAGTCAAGCTACTTTCATGCTTACCAAAATCAGTTTTCATTTAAATAATTTTTTAGTTTTCTTTAGTTTTTTTTGGTTTGAATTAATAATTATTACTAACGTAATTTACTGATTGATTTAAGATTTGGGCTAATTTCCAATCTTGATTAGGTTTTCTGTACAATTGTAAATTGAAACATTCAAAACAATAAGTTTTTCAAAGTGTTTTAATTCTTTTTTCATGACGTTTGATTAATTTAGTAATTTGATCAATAAACAAATTAGTTTCAACCTAAACAGCACAAAATGATAAACAGTCTCAAAGTTCAAGTTATAACTTAAAATTTCGTTAAGTTCATTTTTTAGCTTTTTCAATGATAGAACCTGGAAATTGTATTTATCTTGTGAATTGTTTTTGTCAAAAGTATAATTGTATGCTCAACTTGTTTAGTTCAAACTGAAATTTTCGGGAAATGAAAAATTTATTATATTTTTAAAAATTGCTTATTACTTTTTCCGAATACTATAAATTATTCCTGTTTCCGGATTAATCGGGCAGCTAACTATTATATTTATTGAAGGTTTTACTACAAATTAAATTTATTATATATGTACATATAATTATAACAAAAAATGTAAAGTAGCAGGTTTATTATTTCATTGATATTACTAAATGACCTGGTGAAACTGCGTATTTTAGTTCCAGTATTTTGGAAATCGTATTTTTTTTCCTTTACAATGGGATTAACATTAAAATTGTTAAGCTAAATTTCTAAATGAGCCGGGTCTTTGTTTAGTTCTGTTTAAATAACAAATATACCTAATCATAATTATGCGTGTCTAAGTTAATCTCCTAATTCTGTTTTATATAAGATTCTCGATTCTTTACAGAACATTAAATTTGGCTATCTATTTAAGTACTATGCGTTTTGATTACGTTTCATTAAAGTAATATTGTCACAGAACCGAATCAAGGATGTAAGGCGCCTTATTTGAATTTATTTAGTAGGGATGTATTTTTGGTATGAAAAGTAATAAGTATAGACAAAATAAAAAGATGGTGAGCTGTTACATAAGACCCTGCTAAGCAGCATGTATAAGACTCTATTTAAATCATAAAAATATTTCAACTCGGCTAAGAAAAAGGCGAGTGTGGTCTTTCACCATTTGATTGTTTGAATTTGGCGTAAATTATTGCATGTAAAATGCTATACGTCTGTTTAATTTGTAATATTTTCTTTTACAAACTCCGTTTAACCATTTTGAGAAGGACATAATTCGTTCACAAATTAGATATAAGTATTAGAAAATGAGTCAATAATAAATTAAAACAATACTCAAAAAGGCATATCTTTATTATATCAATTTATAGTAGGTACAGCGCATTCACCATGCAAAAACTTGTTACTTTTAACTTACAGGATTGTAGGATTTTCCCACATAATGAAGTTGTTCGTTATGTTGGTAATTCATACAATCCTGTAAATTAAAAATAAAAAATACATGCGTAATGATACATGTATTACAAATTTTCTCTTCAAAATGTTTGCTTTTTTTAGCTAAATTCTTCCAGAGTTTAGTCGAAAATAGAGCAATTTTTCTGATAATCGAGTGTTTTACTACAACGATAGTAAGTGCCTAATAGAATGCTGATCTTATTAAAAAACAAAAAAAAATTCGAAACTTTAGAAGTTAATAATTATTCTGTCATTTTACTTTTTAGTTGAAGATAGTCCATTCAAAAAATTAAAATTTGTACGAGGATTGATTTTTTAGAGGGTCTTACTTCCATTTTTCACCAATCGTCATTTTATCAAGGATTCCGGTTCAGAAAGAAGGCTTAGATGGTCTTCAAAAATGCAAGACAAGTTTATTTTATTTTATTTTTTTTTTCAAAATGTTGATAGTTTTTATAAAAGAGTTTATTTTTGGAAATATTGACAAAAGGGCCATTTTTTTTTTTTTAGCCAGAACGCTCAAGCATAATATGAACTAATCTTATTAATCAAAGACAAAATTAAATAATTTTATTATTCAAACACCGTGTCAATTTTTTCCACTTTTTGAAAACAAAAAAATTATTTGGAAATACGACCTTTTGAAAAATCACTCCTCATATGTACATCTTTAAAATTGGATGACTATGAAAACACACTTTTATATTACTACGACTCTACGACACGATTCATTTTAAGATATGATGGTGCATAAATGTCGTTTGTTCACGATGTCAATGGCAACACAAGTAATTAAAAATCCATATTTTATGCACGGAAAATAAAGCCTAAAGCAACTGTTTTATAAACACTTGTATGAAAAAGCTATTTGTGTACAAAGGGCGTAAAATAAAGATTTTTGCACCCGTGACTCACCCCATATTGTCTCTGTCTACAACCATGGTCTAAATCTAAAGAATAAACATATTAAGTATAATTAATAAAAAATAACCAAACATTACAAGTTAATATGCACCTAATTATTCTATCATTTGGTTTTATAATTTACAAAAAATTAAAATTTTTGAGTATATTAATAAAATTGGGTAACTAAGGAAACTCCAATATTGTATTATCGCATCAAATTTTTTAATACCATCCCATTCATTTTACTCACTAGAGTGTAAAATAATAAACCCCATTAAAAAAATGCCTACTTTATTTCCGTGAGGAGCGAAGGGAGTTTCGCAAAATCCCATAAGTTACCCAAAATGACAATTTCTCACGTGTTTGATTTTTTTTAAAAAATATTCTTTAAAGTTTAAACCGATTAAATTACAAATAACTTTTAATTCTTACTGGAAACCAGTAAGGTCCGATCGATTAAATCCGATTTAGCTAACTCGTTTTAAATTACGGTTAATACACTTAAACTGTTATAGTTTTCAAAATAGTTGTCAAACTAATACACTCCCATTACATCGTTTTAGTCACTAAACTCAAAATAAAGCATAAATACCGTAAATCTAACTACGTCTATAGGGAACGGCTACAAGGGAAGGACAGTAGTTAAAAAGCTACAAAGTAGAGATTTAAAACAATCTTTTTGTATGGTTAGGTATGTTGAGATATGCTCAACATATCTAACCATACAAAAATATTATTTTAGGTTTATTTGTAGCTTAACTACTGTCCTTCCCTTTATCTGGCCGCCTTACAAAATTCACTAAATCGGATTTATTAAACCATAGTCTGTCTAGAGTTTTACATTTATAACTTGTATGTATTGTCATGTTCGTAAAATGAGACTTGGGAGTTTTGGATTGATTTTGATAAAATATAATATTGTACCTCTAGAACATACAAAAAAACGCAACGTTCAATTCTCATTTTGTGACCAAAATCCGTGCTCCATTAGACAAGCCAAAAAAGACTAAATCAAATAGTTTACTTACCTAACAGAATAATTATTAATCCGATGCTACCGTTTTTTAAAAATTATGTGTAGGTACCTCTCGTTCTACATTTTTCTCTAAAGTACCGATTGATTAAATTTGATGAAATGTGCAACTAAATTGCTTCATGTTCTTGTGACTACGTGAAATCTCCTTATAACGAATACCGATGGAAATTGAAACTTCGTAACGAAATTTTTATTCTCCAAAATGAAAATTGTTTTATGTAGAAATGGACTATTGTTAATAAGGAAATAAAATAAAGAAACTACATAAAATACGTTTCTCCGGTCCGTTTGGTTTCGCTATAACGAGATTTCATTGTATATTGTTTTCGTTTACTATTGTACTCTTGAACTAAATTACGAACAGAAAAATTATGTAAATATAATATGTGTAATGTTAATAAACAGTATAATTTTAATTTAATTATGAAATGTATAAGATAAAATTTGTTTAATATTTAGATTATTTAAAATTAATTTAAAAAAACAGTCGAGTGTGATAAGTGTTCTTAAAAATTGTATGTAGTTATATTAATTTAATTAAGTCAAATAAGAATTTTGGGAGCTGTAACATAATCTAATGTTTTTAGTTTTTATTCAATATAACGTCTTCCCTTTATAATTGTATTCCTAATACCTAATTATTTTAATTTATTTAAAATATTAATTTTATTATAAATTATATTTTATGTTTTTATAAGTTCCATCCATAATGAAATTAAAAAAACAGGTGTAGCAACACACAACTTTCTTAACGGAATCGAGAGCAAATTTCTTTCTCAAACAGGCCTATTGGTTTAATGAATTGTAAAAAAGTCAAAAACAGTTCGTTGGAGGATTTATGAATATATTTATTGTCGCAGGCACGGTGGTCAAAAATATTACCAATTAACAGTTATGTGGTAGGTATTAAGAATTTGATGGGTATTTTGAGTTTATCCACTATGATAAAGTTCTGGAATAAGGCCAACGGAGGAACTTAGCTATTTTTAAACTATTTCCGTGAAAATCGAGATGGTCAATAGAAATGGAATTCTAAAACGGTTTTTTCATTAAATTCTGAAACTTGTCACTTTTTCTGATTTTTTTATAAAATTCTAGAATATGGCAATTTAGTATGGAACTTCGGTATTAACCAATTTTGATGAAATCCAACAAGTGCGATGGGATTCTAAAATGATTTTGAGATAAAGTTTTGGAATATAGCCAACGGGACAATCAGGATGGAACTTTGCTATTTCTTAACAAATGCAAGCCACTACAAAACGAAAATATTTTTTTTTAAACGCTGCCAATGGCTTTATTCTTGAATCTTTCTACATAAGAAACTAACAAGTAATCAAATCTTAAGCTAAAATTATTACATATTTTAAGTCTTAACCAATGTTAATACTTATTGTTAGTGCTCACAATTTATGTGTAACATAAACATTTAATAAATTTACAGGTTCATCAGTCCGAGTGGCTGTTTTAAATAATGTATCCCTGGCCAATTCGTTGGGCTGTGCTTCTAGTTTTGAATAATATTTAGAACTGAATTCTTTAATTGTTTCTTTAATGGTTTTAATGTATATTACTATTTCGAATGTACCACGGAGCATTAGTAATACTGCGAAGCATTTTCGCTTGAGTTCGTTGCAGGAGCTCTCTGTTTGAAGCGCAGGTGGATCCCCATAACTGAATACCGTATGTCCATATGGGTTTGATTATCGCTTTGTACAGTAAAACTTTATTGGCTAATGACAACTGAGATTTTCTTCCCATCATCCAATACATTTTAGAAAATGTAATTTTTATTTGGTTACGCTTTGTTTCAATATGGGTTTTCCACGTTAACTTTCTATCCAGGTGCAAACCTAAGTATTTGACCTTCGTTTGTTGGGAATATTTTTATCGTTTAATTTCACTGGTGAGCAGGTGCGTTTGTTCAGTGCGAATGTGATGTGAGTTGATTTGTTTTCGTTCACTTTTATTCGCCATGACTTTAGCCAGTCCGCGATTTTGTTTGAATAATTTTGTAACTCCTTTGAGGTAATTTCAGGATTATTGTGTGACACCAGCCTGACCGTATCATCGGCAAATGTTGATATTGTTACTTTGATGGTTACAGGTAAATCGGCTGTGTACAACAAGTATAATATTGGTCCTAAAACGCTGCCTTGCGGAACACCTGCATTAATATCATTTAAGCAATTACCTAGTTGCACTATTTTGTTTGACCATGTATTGCCTTTGAATAAGGTAGTTTCCCAAAACTGAGTGAAATTTCTTCGGTAGAAGCTTTTTAATTTTGTATATTAGTCCATAATGCCAAATTTTATCAAATGTTTGTGCTATATCCAAGAAAGCAACAGAACAATATTTCTTTTCCTCGGAGGTGATTTTGATTGCATTTACAATTCTGTGTATTTGCTCTGTGGTACCATGTTGGTTTCGGAACTCAAATTGATGGTCTGGAATAATATGGCGCACTGCGTTAACACTGGTTTCAATTTCTTTAATAACATTTTTTCGAATAGCTTGGAAATTGTGGGCAGCATGTTTATTGGATAATATGATGGAATCTGTGTTTAATTTTTTTCAGGTTTAAGAATCATTGTGATCACCGATACCTTCCATTTTTGAGGAATATAACCGATTCGCATGATCGCGTTGAATATGAATGTTATTAGTTTTATACATTTGTCTGGCAATTCCCTTATCATTTTTCCAGTAATGAGATCATGACCTGGTGCCTTTTTCGGGCTTATGCAATTTTTAATTGTATTCTTAACTTTCTTCCAATTATACTTTATAGGTTTGTAGGATAAACCATCATCCATTTGCTGGGGTAGAACGAAATAATTATCTTCTTCGTGTGATGCGAATACTGTTGTTAGATGATCAGCAAAAGCATTGGCTTATTCTTCATCACTTCTCGCCCAATTTCCAGTTGGTAGTCTGATCGGTGGATTCGAATTTGTTGGACTTTTTAAATTTTTTGTTGCCTTCTACAAAGAATAAATAGTTCTGGATACTCTGGTTTTCTTCTTCCCGCAGAGAAAATCTTAAGGCCTTGATAGCTCGATTTAATTTCTTTCAATAACAGTGATTTTGTTTGCTGCCAAAAATTAATTGCCGGCGAACTTTTTGCTTTTCCTGTATATTATGTGACAGTTTATTAACATTTTCAGAGCTACTTATGACGGGTGTAGCCTTTTCAGCTGATAGTGTCATGACGTCTTTTAAATTTTCGGCCGCCGCGTCAATGCCAGCTGGTGTGGTCAGAGAAATATTAAGTAGACAATTTTGTTCGACTAGCCTTCTATATCGACCCCAATTAGTTTGCTTGTTTGTAAGACGGTTGGGTATTTCGTTCCTTAAGACATCGGTGCTCACTGTTACTATTACCGGTGAGTGATCAGAAGACAGATCATAACAATCGGTGGCCTTAGCATATGTACGTGGAATGCCCTTAGTTACACAAAAGTCAATTACATCAGGAATTTTCTTTTTTCCTCTATAGCTTGATAAAGTTGTTTGTCTTTCGGCGATGTTAATCTGGAACCCCAGTGAGTATGTTTGGCGTTGTAATCACCTCCCGCAAGAAATTTATTACCCAGCTGGCTGAAATAATTCAAGAACTGGAGTTTTTTATAGCATGTTTTGGAGGACAGTACACTGCCGATATGACACAGTTTCCAGACCACTCCTGCAGACAGATGCTCGTCGATTGTATATGTTCTTTCTCATATTTCGTAAGGTCATAGTGTTTTAATCTTCTTTTAATCAATACAGCAGTGCTTCCAAGTGCTTTCCCATCTGGGTGCTTGGTGTCATAAATAGAGTACCCATTAATTTTGAAATAGCTATTTTTGGTGAAGCGTTTTTCGGATATTAACATTATGTTAATATTGTGCTTAGTGAGGAATGCTTGTACCTCCGCTTTATGTTGTGCTAGGCCGTTTGCATTCCATATGGCTATTTTGATGATGGTCATTTTTGACTTTTTACGACTATCTGCATCAGCGTGTTCATATTCTGCATCATTAAATCCATGGTTCTCTCCATCATCGCCATGAAGCTTTGCATTATATTAGTCAATTTGTTTAAAGCTTTTGAGATGTTTCCTTCTTCATTTGCTTGCACTTTAGGAGCGGTCCCTTTAAGAACACTTGCGTATGAAACCCCTTGGTGCACACTATCATTGACAGTTGCGTACTGGTTTCCGTTTTCACCGTTTGGGTTTACAACTTCCGGTCGTGCTCCGTTTTTAGCTGAAGAATGAAGATTAAGCATTCGTTCTTCTGCTCGCTGTTTTGGATTGATTCTCCTTTTCAATTCCAAGATAAATTGGGCACCCTCTATAATTAGCTGTGTGATTTCCATTGCAGTTGCTGCATTTTCCCACTGATTCTTCATTTTTGACTGTATTGCAATCCTTTGGGTTATGGAGTTCACCATGTATCACACAAACGTCGTTCAAAGTGCAATATGCTCTAGTGTGTCCAAATTCTTGGCACTTAATACACTGTACCGGCCCATTTCTTTTCCTGGGTTCCTCGATGGTAACCTTTCTGTGCAGTAGATATTTTAGGTCATATATTGCATGTTTGCCTTTCTATTGTCTGGTTCTAATACCAGACGGAACAATGGCTGCGGCGCCTTCTCCCGATTAATAATATTGGTAATAGATTTGCTTTGGAAACCTTTCTCAGCGAGAGCAGCTTGTATTTCGTTTGCATCTACGTAACTCTCTATTCCTGTCAATAATACAACTAATCCTTTTTGGCTCTTTAGTTGGTACGTGTAGTAATGTTTACCAACTTGATCAAAATGTTTAATTAACGCGAGAATATTAAATTCGAATAAAATTGTTTTAATAAAAATATGATTTTTAAAACCCGAAAACAAGCCCCTTATTAGCTTTACTAATACTAATACGTATTCTGTGATTAAACCTTAGATTCATTTTGCAGGAAGCAACAAGTCGGAACGACAGTGGTATTATATTCAAACTAAAACCAAATTTATCGAAAAAGAATTTTTATTTAATCAAAGCATTTACTATATTCGTATCAAACGCAACATCAATACAAGATGAATTTTCATTATCTAAAATTGTCTTGTCTGCATTGAATTGTAATAAAATATGAATACATTCTAAATTACCACAACTAGAGGCATAGTGTAAAGCGGTTTGTCCATCAGTATCTCTCAAATTAACATCAGCTTTCTTTTGTAGTAACAACTTTAGATTTCTTGTATCCCCTCGATCAGAAGCCCAATGTATTAGACCAAGCCCGCTAGAATCAAGTTGATTTATGTTTTCTTGATTTAACAGTAGTTCTAACTTCTCATAATTAGATTCCTTCAAAAAATCAAAAATGGTTTTATCTTCATCCGACAACTTGTTATTATCGTCTGCCTTAAAATAAGAGGACACAGAAACCCATTGTTGTGATTTTGTTAACTTTTTAGATGGATTAAAATCAGGAAACAAATCACAAATTTTATCGGTGTAAAGTTGTTTAGCCTCTTGGCTCTGCATTTCGCCTAAATCGTTCCAAGCATTCCATTTAGCTTTTTTTTGTAAACTGAACATTCCTGGTTTTGGAATATTACATTTTCCAGCAGTGCCCTGTTTATATAAACCATACAATTCCAAAAGAGTTTTTTGATCGATTTCATCTACTTTTCCTGCCAAATATGTTGCAGCCGAATTGAATTTTTCGTCTGATTCATCAATTTCGTCTTCACAATCCGATGTATTAAACATTTTTATATATTAAAAATAAACTAAATTAACTACTAAAGACTAGTTAGACTAATAGTTTTAAAAATTATGTAGTTTTCTGTACAGTTAATGTTTGCCCCTCAAACACCAATTTTGATTTGTTTTCCAAATTCTGTGCTATATTCTCTGTTGATTCAAATAGAACAAAACCAAATCCTTTCGATAATCCAGTCTTTTTATCAAAAATTACATTGGCAGAAGCGATGCGGCCAAATTCACGGAAGTATTCTCTTAAATCACGATGACCTACCGTCCAATGCAAATTCCCGACAAAAAATCGTTGAAACACTGCCCGACTAGATACTCCTGCCATAATCAAATAGATGGATCTAACTGTAACAAAAACTAGTTGACTAAAGAATTTGAGGTTATATTGTAGTGCAATTCTAAGGACTTACAAAAAATATGTTCATGCAGTTATTATCCAATATCCAGTTTGTTTTAATTAAACATAAATCTTTAAAACTAATTCTGAATTTTCGGAAATTATCAAAGCAACGAGGATAAAATTGACTCAATTTTTATCTTCGTGACAAAACTCGAAATAAAAAAATGGCCAAAATTCTACTGAGTGCCCTAAAGCAAATTTACCCAAGCAACCAAACATCATTTGACGATGGGCCAAGTGACTTTCCCGTGTAACCAAAATATGTGATCAACAAAAACAAAACCAACAAGTTCTACCCCGAGTAACCAAAAATGGTGATCACAAAATTTTAGACCAATTTGTCACAAAATGTAAGTTCCTTTTTGTCACAAAAAAAGTTGACAATTTGGAACAAAATGTACGTTGAATTTACCACCCAAAAAAAAAAAAAATATTAGTCATCAATTTGTCACAAAATGTAAGTTCCTTTTTGTCACAAAATAAGTTGACAATTTGGAACTTATTTATGCGGGTATTTTGTGACAAAATGAATGTTGATTTTACCACCCAAAAAAAAAAATTTAAGGCTGTTTTCCAAACGATACTTATTTGATACTTATTGACTTATTTGGCGGCCATTTTGAATAAGTAAGTAGAGTCATTCCAATTGATTTAGCTTACTTATTTTGACAACTGCATCAAAAGAACGAAAATACGCAATATTTATTGCACAGCGATTTTTTTTTTTAAATTTATTATTATTAAATTTATTATTCTTAGGATAATTTTAATTTAATTATCTGTATTTTAGTTTTGTGTTATTTGTATTTGTGATTTTTATAAATATTAATTAAAATATAAACATAAACCAATACCTGAAACTATTTTTTTGACATTACAAATTAGATTTTTTGGTAAGAAAGAGATAGAAAATAAGTCACCTCGCCAGGTTACTTATTTAAATTAGACAAGTTCCACATATAAGTATCCGTTTGGAAAACAGCCTTAATCACCAATTTGTCACAAAATGTAAGTTCCTTTTTGCCACAAAAAAAGGTAACAATTTGGAACATATTTATACAGGTATTTTGTGACAAAATATATGTTCATTTTACTCCTCCAAAAAAAAAAAAAGATTTTGATCATTTTTGATTTGGTGAATTTATACATAATTCGCTAAGTCACTACGTTCTTGCCTCATACTTAATGTATGAAGTTGGAATTTTATTTTTGTAGTTTGTGTTTGGTCGTAGCTACCTGAGTACCTGATGAGTAGACCGAACTTTTTGTTTGTGCAAGTTTCTCTATTCTCTGCACGAAACCAAACTACCACATAGAAAACTCAAGAAAAGTTTTCATTTCTTACAGTAGAGACATTTTGTATTGACTCTCGACTCGGGTTAAAGTACGGGGGGGATTTTGATATTTCTACATTTTTTAGCTAGATATTTTTTTTAAAATAAATAATAATTTCTCTGTTTTGTTTTGTTTTTTAGCACGTCATACGGTGGTGTTAAATAGAGAAATAACAAAAACTAAAAAACCAATATTTGTACCAGATGACGTAATTACGCTGTCAAGAATACCTTATTAATTCTTTGTATCATGGGCACTAACGATAAAATATTTACCTCTAGAGAAGTGGTGGCTCATTTGGCGTATCAATAACAATACCCTGCAAAATTTTAAAAATTTGGTGCCACTTGACAATGAATAGTTGCTTCCGAAGTAATTTTTCACGCTGAATCCGAATCTGGGCTCAGATTTGCTCTATCACGTCAGGTTTATAAGATATTCTAACCTAAAAATGCAAAAAACACTGTTTTTTGACATATTTAAGGTTATATAGCACCGCGATTTTTTTTTTCTTCAAAAATCCATGTGTGGGATCTTATAGTACAAGTCTTCTTCTTTCAAATGCCGTTGAGTTTGCTCAAACATGTTTTTTTTCCGCCGAAATATCGCATTTTTAAAATTGCATGTTCGTGAATTTCTCGGTATTTATACAAAAACTTTATCACTATTCGTTTTGCCAATATAAATTATTCAAACAATTTGTTTAAACTATTGGTAAGATTCATGAAGTACACATATCAGTTATTGTTTAAAAAAACAAAAAAAAAAACAACAACATTACTCATACAATGATGAAATTGATATATAAACGGGGGAAAAAATCACATCACACAAAACAAAATAAAAACTGACCATAAAATTTTCGTATAGCGAAAAATTCACGAACATGGAAATTCGAAAATGCGATAACTCGGCGAAAAAAAAATATTTAAGCAAACTCAATGGCATTTGAAAGAAGAGGACTTGTACTATAAGATTCCACACATGGTTGTATGAAGAAAGAAAAAATCGCGGTGCTAGACAACATCAAATATGTCAAAAAACAGTGTTTTTTGCACTTTTAGGTTAGAATATCTCATAAACCTGACGTGATAGGGCAATTCTGAGCCCAGATTCAGATTCAGCGTGAAAAATTACTTCGGAAATAACTTTTCATTGTCCAGGGGCAAAATTATGCAGGTTAGTGTAATTGTTGTCTGATTTGCTGGCTCATTCTATTCAACTCAATATCAATTTAATAAACATTTATAAACGGATATTATTGATTTTTTATTATTTAGCATATTCGGAAAAAGATCAAAGTAAATTTGTAGTAAAATTCGAAGATACAATTTGTCAATATTTTTCCGAAAATGAGTAGTAAATTTATAGTAAATTTTTATGTTGTTTTTATTATTTTGACATTTTGAATCTTTATGATCGGATTTATGTGACGAAAATTTAACTTTATATCGAATTATATACAAAAAATATGTTTTAAATGTCGAGAGATTTATTATCCATGAAAATACGTTTTCGAATTTTTTCGATATTTAGCATCTTCGGAAAAAGATCAAAGTAAATTTGTAGTAAAATTCGAAAATAAAATTTGTCTAATTACCTCAAATGTATCACGATAAGATCCAATACCTTTCTTGGCGTATTCCCCAGCAATGTAAATTAATAATTGTTCGTAATCTTTAAGTTTTGGTGGACAACCACCATAGTCAGTAATCATCTAAAAAATTAGAATAGTGAAGTATTCAAAGTAGTATTTATTTATTCTTAACCGTATTATCGTTTATACATTTAATATCAAATACGATAAGGAATATAAAAAGACGCTTACAGTTTATTAGCTCTTGCTTTTTATCCAGGATATTAAGTAAAATATTAATTTCCTCTTCTGTGCAGTTGGCTTTTAGTTTTTTTGAGGTATCCATTTTTGTGTTGTTATGTCGTTGTACAAAACTCTAATTTCAAAATTTAATTCAGCCTCGCGCTGAATAAAAATAATATGGCGGATTTAATAGACACATCGAGAACCAAAATTGTTTCTAGAATTCCGCTATTGGTGGTCGGAAATGAGCGAAAATTGTTACAAGACTTACCGTCTTGAACAGGTATTTTACCGTCTACAGGGACCAAACTTTCAACCAACCTATTTGTCGATAGGGTGATTTGACATGAAGCTAGCTATGATTTTCAAATATTAACGTAGGAAACACTAAAATTATCTACTGTCAACCGCGTTCACACTTTTACAAGTCATAAATGAAAAATTTAAGCTCTCACGACTTGAGAGAATATTTTGTGTGTTGAAAATTTTTAAAAACCAAAAATTTTCTTAAAGATAAGTGTACTTGAATCATTTAACCAGAAAAAGTATCAAGAATTGTATAAACATGAGTGATGACCAAAATGTTAAATATTTTGTTGGCTCAATTTTAAGATTTTTGCAAGGACAATTAGATACTCAAAATTTATCATCTGATGCGGCAGAAAGTTTAGAAGTTTCAATACAATGCTTGGAAAATGCTTACAATTTAGATGCCACATCAAATAGTGCAACTGCGGCTTCGGATAATCCATTAACACATATTGATTTATATGATTTGTTTCTTAATTCTTGTCTAAATGTGAGCCCGGAAAAGAAATCTGCGGCCGAAGCACTAAAAAATGAAGGAAACAACCTCATGAAACTAGAAAAATATCATGAAGCACTAAGCTATTATAATAGAGCGATAAATATGGATGCAACCAATCCGGTGTTCTATTGTAATCGAGCTGCTGCTTTCAGTAAGATTGGGGAATTGCAGAAAGCCATAGACGATTGTAAAATGTCATTGAGGTACGATCCAAACTACAGCAAGGCTCATGGCAGATTAGGATTGGCGTATTCAAAGCTTAATAGGCACCAAGAAGCTATTGAAGCATATCGTAATGCATTGAGAATTGAACCTAATAATGTTGATTACCAAAATAATTTAGCAGTAACGCAGGAGAGATTAAATGAAATTAAGTTACAAGCCGGTTCAAATGTAACTTCAGCTCCAAGTGGTGTAGGTATAAGTGTAGCAGGTGGAGGTGCTGAGGGTATTCCAGGTATGCCAAATTTAGGTAATATTGATTTTGCCGCAGCGCTAAATAATCCAACGCTTGTAAATCTTGCTACGAGAATGATGACCGAACCGGGAATTCAAAATCTGTAAATTATTTTCATATAAAATATTATAAATGTATAATCAAATATTTATTATTTACAGATTAGTACAATTGAGTGGCATGAATAATATGGATGCCCTTATGGAAACGTAAATATAACTTAATTATAATAATTTATTCATAAATCATACAACGAATAAATACACCTTTGTATTCAATTTCAGTGGAAGACAATTAGCTGCATCTATGTATCGTGAAAATCCAGATTTAATAACTGATATAAGACAACAGTTTGGTCAAGGCACGGAGAATCCTGATGGTGTTGCACCAAGTAATTCAGGTGCTCCACCCACGGATGGCAATCCATCTAACGATACCACGAATAAACCGCGTGAGGATGGCAATTAAAATGTCTGCTAAATTTATGCTTCTTTCCTACTTTATTTTTTGGTACTAACTGTATTTTTTCAATTAAATGTGTTTCTAATTATCAAGTCTCTAAATGAATTATAAAACAACACTAATGTTGAAATAAATATGTATTAAAGACAAATTTAATAATTGTAACCACAATTTTTTTTATGTTGTAAGATTAATTCAGCATTTAGGTCGATTATGGAATCCGCGGGAGCGAATCAATCGAGGTTCGAAAACTACATAAAAAAAAATTGAAAACAATAATTTTATGTCAAAGGTAGTTGTAGTTTCATTGAAATTCCTTTGGATATTTTTACAATTATCCATAAAAAAATTGTTTTAGAAACGCAATCACTACATTTGCTTTCTTGAATTACGTTTCTATGCTTTTAAAAAATCAGAGCATTTACAATGAAAAAATTTTACTATTGACAGATCATTCAAAATGAAAAAAAAATTTATTTTTGACTTACAGGTTTGTATGAACAGAGACACCGTGGGGTCGCATCTAAATCTCGCTAATCATAAGGCCGCTTTTGCCAAAAAGACTGATTTTCAAAAGGATGGCTCGCATTGTATTCGTACAACATCTTACCACCCTCAAGCCAACGGCATCGTCGAACGCTTTCACCGGCAACTCAAAGCCGCGTTAATGCCAGAGGAAACACAATCAAATGGAGTTCAGAAATACAACACACATCGTATTACTGGGAATCCGACCAACATTAAAAGAAGATCTGAAGTGCTCACCAGCTGAAATAGTTTATGGACAAATCATCAAGCTACCAGGTGAGTTCTTCGTCGAAAATCCTCTTTTACCTTTACCAACCAACGACACAGTCATCGACCAACTACGTGACACAATGCAAAACCTTATTCCGAAATCAACTCGGCAAGCCAAACAAGATGACATTTTTGTTCCTAAGGCACTTGCCGACTGTGATTTTGTGTTCGTAAGGACAGATAAGGTTCGCACAGGTTTATCCATATGAAGTTCCGCTTAAAATCATTCGACACCTTCGGAAACAATTCACCGTCTCAATTAATGGAAAGAAACAAACCATTTCAATTGATCGGCTCAAACCGGCTCACGGCATACTCTGTTCCACTGATGCAAAATCAGTTCATCGGACACATAAACATGCAGGGCCGTTCTTATATATTTAGGCGCCCTGGGCTAAAAATATTAGGCGCCTTTGTAGAAGCAAAAAAAAATTTCCCAGTGCAGAATCATCTTCTGTTTTAAAATCAGTACATTCGACACCATGAAATTCTAGACAAAATACTACACATGAAATTTTAACAGCATCTAGAAAGAGAGGCAATTAATTCCAGAAACGAAAAAATGTTAGTGATTTCGACGATCGGAGACGATACAATGAATAAAATGAGAACACCGGATGATTGTGAAAATGCGTACTAGCATTGATACCTCTATCAATAGGCGTTGAGACCTGTAATTGTCATACAAACGGCCATTTGGATCGGTCAAATATTTCTACACGTTTTGTGGAAAATTCAATTTTTTTGAAAATCAACTGAACCCCACAAATTCAGAGCCACAAAAATCGAAAATCTGCAAATGTGATCCGATTTCAATGATTGATACCTCTATCAATAGGCGTTGAGACCTGTAATTGTCATACAAACGGCCATTTGGATCGGTCGAATATTTCTACACGTTTCGTGGATAATTCAATTTTTTTGAAAATCAACTGAACTATAGCCCACAAATTCAGAGCCACAAAAATCGAAAATCTGCAAATGTGCTCCGATTTCGATTATTGATACCTCTATCAATAGGCGTTGAGACCTGTAATTGTCATACAAACGGCCATTTGGATCGGTCGAATATTTCTACACGTTTCGTGGAAAATTCAATTTTTTTGAAAATCAACCGAACTATAGCCCACAAATTCAGAGCCACAAAAATCGAAAATCTTCAAATGTGATCTGATTTCAATAATTGATACCTCTATCAATAGGCGTTGAGACCTGTAATTGTCATACAAACGGCCATTTGGATCGATCAAATATTTCTACACGTTCCGTGGAAAATTCAATTTTTTTGAAAATCAACTGAACCCCACAAATTCAGAGCCACAAAAATCGAAAATCTGCAAATGTGATCCGATTTCAATGATTGATACCTCTATCAATAGGCGTTGAGACCTGTAATTGTCATACAAACGGCCATTTGGATCGGTCGAATATTTCTACACGTTTCGTGGATAATTCAATTTTTTTGAAAATCAACTGAACTATAGCCCACAAATTCAGAGCCACAAAAATCGAAAATCTGCAAATGTGCTCCGATTTCGATTATTGATACCTCTATCAATAGGCGTTGAGACCTGTAATTGTCATACAAACGGCCATTTGGATCGGTCGAATATTTCTACACGTTTCGTGGAAAATTCAATTTTTTTGAAAATCAACCGAACTATAGCCCACAAATTCAGAGCCACAAAAATCGTAAATCTTCAAATGTGATCTGATTTCAATAATTGATACCTCTATCAATAGGCGTTGAGACCTGTAATTGTCATACAAACGGCCATTTGGATCGATCAAATATTTCTACACGTTCCGTGGAAAATTCAATTTTTTTGAAAATCAACTGAACCCCACAAATTCAGAGCCACAAAAATCGAAAATCTGCAAATGTGATCCGATTTCAATGATTGATACCTCTATCAATAGGCGTTGAGACCTGTAATTGTCATACAAACGGTCATTTGGATCGGTCGAATATTTCTACACGTTCCGTGGATAGTTCAATTTTTTTGAAAATCAACCGAACTATAGCCCACAAATTCAGAGCCACAAAATTCGAAAATCTGCAAATGTGCTCCGATTGCGATGATTGATACCTCTATCAATAGGCGTTGAGACCTGTAATTGTCATACAAACGGCCATTTGGATCGATCAAATATTTCTACACGTTCCGTGGAAAATTCAATTTTTTTGAAAATCAACTGAACTATAGCCCACAAATTCAGAGCCACAAAAATCGAAAATCTGCAAATGTGCTCCGATTTCGATGATTGATACCTCTATCAATAGGCGTTGAGACCTGTAATTGTCATACAAACGGCCATTTGGATCGGTCGAATATTTCTACACGTTTCGTGGATAGTTCAATTTTTTTGAAAATCAACCGAACTATAGCCCACAAATTCAGAGCCACAAAATTCGAAAATCTGCAAATGTGCTCCGATTGCGATGATTGATACCTCTATCAATAGGCGTTGAGACCTGTAATTGTCATACAAACGGCCATTTGGATCGGTCGAATATTTCTACACGTTTCGTGGAAAATTCAATTTTTTTGGAAATCAACTGAACTATAGCCCACAAATTCAGGGCCACAAAATTCGAAAATCTGCAAATGTGCTCCGATTGCGATGATTGATACCTCTATCAATAGGCGTTGAGACCTGTAATTGTCATACAAACGGTCATTTGGATCGGTCGAATATTTCTACACGTTTCGTGGATAATTCAATTTTTTTGAAAATCAACTGAACTATAGCCCACAAATTCAGAGCCACAAAAATCGAAAATCTGCAAATGTGCTCCGATTTCGATGATTGATACCTCTATCAATAGGCGTTGAGACCTGTAATTGTCATACAAACGGCCATTTGGATCGGTCGAATATTTCTACACGTTTCGTGGAAAATTCAATTTTTTTGAAAATCAACCGAACTATAGCCCACAAATTCAGAGCCACAAAATTCGAAAATCTGCAAATGTGATCCGATTGCGATGATTGATACCTCTATCAATAGGCGTTGAGACCTGTAATTGTCATACAAACGGCCATTTGGATCGGTCGAATATTTCTACACGTTTCGTGGAAAATTCAATTTTTTTGAAAATCAACCGAACTATAGCCCACAAATTCAGAGCCACAAAAATCGTAAGTCTTCAAATGTGATCTGATTTCAATAATTGATACCTCTATCAATAGGCGTTGAGACCTGTAATTGTCATACAAACGGCCATTTGGATCGATCAAATATTTCTACACGTTTCGTGGAAAATTCAATTTTTTTGAAAATCAACTGAACCCCACAAATTCAGAGCCACAAAAATCGAAAATCTGCAAATGTGATCCGATTTCAATGATTGATACCTCTATCAATAGGCGTTGAGACCTGTAATTGTCATACAAACGGCCATTTGGATCGGTCGAATATTTCTACACGTTTCGTGGAAAATTCAATTTTTTTGGAAATCAACTGATCTATAACCCACAAATTCAGGGCCACAAAATTCGAAAATCTTCAAATGTGATCTGATTTCAATAATTGATACCTCTATCAATAGGCGTTGAGACCTGTAATTGTCATACAAACGGCCATTTGGATCGATCAAATATTTCTACACGTTCCGTGGAAAATTCAATTTTTTTGAAAATCAACTAAACCCCACAAAATCAGAGCCACAAAAATCGAAAATCTGCAAATGTGATCCGATTTCAATGATTGATACCTCTATCAATAGGCGTTGAGACCTGTAATTGTCATACAAACGGCCATTTGGATCGGTCGAATATTTCTACACGTTTCGTGGAAAATTCAATTTTTTTGGAAATCAACTGAACTATAGCCCACAAATTCAGGGCCACAAAATTCGAAAATCTGCAAATGTGCTCCGATTGCGATGATTGATACCTCTATCAATAGGCGTTGAGACCTGTAATTGTCATACAAACGGCCATTTGGATCGGTCGAATATTTCTACACGTTTCGTGGATAATTCAATTTTTTTGAAAATCAACTGAACTATAGCCCACAAATTCAGAGCCACAAAAATCGAAAATCTGCAAATGTGCTCCGATTTCGATGATTGATACCTCTATCAATAGGCGTTGAGACCTGTAATTGTCATACAAACGGCCATTTGGATCGGTCGAATATTTCTACACGTTTCGTGGAAAATTCAATTTTTTTGGAAATCAACTGAACTATAGCCCACAAATTCAGGGCCACAAAATTCGAAAATCTGCAAATGTGCTCCGATTGCGATGATTGATACCTCTATCAATAGGCGTTGAGACCTGTAATTGTCATACAAACGGCCATTTGGATCGGTCGAATATTTCTACACGTTTCGTGGATAATTCAATTTTTTTGAAAATCAACTGAACTATAGCCCACAAATTCAGAGCCACAAAATTCGAAAATCTGCAAATGTGCTCCGATTGCGATGATTGATACCTCTATCAATAGGCGTTGAGACCTGTAATTGTCATACAAACGGCCATTTGGATCGATCAAATATTTCTACACGTTCCGTGGAAAATTCAATTTTTTTGAAAATCAACTGAACTATAGCCCACAAATTCAGAGCCACAAAAATCGAAAATCTGCAAATGTGCTCCGATTTCGATGATTGATACCTCTATCAATAGGCGTTGTGACCTGTAATTGTCATACAAACGGCCATTTGGATCGGTCGAATATTTCTACACGTTTCGTGGATAGTTCAATTTTTTTGAAAATCAACCGAACTATAGCCCACAAATTCAGAGCCACAAAATTCGAAAATCTGCAAATGTGCTCCGATTGCGATGATTGATACCTCTATCAATAGGCGTTGAGACCTGTAATTGTCATACAAACGGCCATTTGGATCGGTCGAATATTTCTACACGTTTCGTGGAAAATTCAATTTTTTTGGAAATCAACTGAACTATAGCGGTATAGCCCACAAATTCAGGGCCACAAAATTCGAAAATCTGCAAATGTGCTCCGATTTCGATGATTGATACCTCTATCAATAGGCGTTGAGACCTGTAATTGTCATACAAACGGTCATTTGGATCGGTCGAATATTTCTACACGTTTCGTGGATAATTCAATTTTTTTGAAAATCAACTGAACTATAGCCCACAAATTCAGAGCCACAAAAATCGAAAATCTGCAAATGTGCTCCGATTTCGATGATTGATACCTCTATCAATAGGCGTTGAGACCTGTAATTGTCATACAAACGGCCATTTGGATCGGTCGAATATTTCTACACGTTTCGTGGAAAATTCAATTTTTTTGAAAATCAACCGAACTATAGCCCACAAATTCAGAGCCACAAAATTCGAAAATCTGCAAATGTGCTCCGATTGCGATGATTGATACCTCTATCAATAGGCGTTGAGACCTGTAAGGCGTACAACACATCGAGCGCGAACTGCGAATTGCGAATAAATTCCACAATGCGATATTCGTAAATAGACGCGCATAAAGCATGGCGCGAATTAAATAAACGTAAAATATAAAAAATCTTCCGAAACATGACGTTTATTAAATTTGCGCCGCGCTCTATGTGCGTCTATTTACTAATATCGCATTGTGGAATTTATTCGCAATTCGCAGTTCGCGCTCGATGTGTTGTACGCCTAATTGTCATACAAACGGCCATTTGGATCGGTCGAATATTTCTACACGTTTCGTGGAAAATTCAATTTTTTTGAAAATCAACCGAACTATAGCCCACAAATTCAGAGCCACAAAAATCGTAAGTCTTCAAATGTGATCTGATTTCAATAATTGATACCTCTATCAATAGGCGTTGAGACCTTTAATTGTCATACAAACGGCCATTTGGATCGATTAAATATTTCTACACGTTTCGTGGAAAATTCAATTTTTTTGAAAATCAACTGAACCCCACAAATTCAGAGCCACAAAAATCGAAAATCTGCAAATGTGATCCGATTTCAATGATTGATACCTCTATCAATAGGCGTTGAGACCTGTAATTGTCATACAAACGGCCATTTGGATCGGTCGAATATTTCTACACGTTTCGTGGAAAATTCAATTTTTTTGGAAATCAACTGAACTATAGCCCACAAATTCAGGGCCACAAAGTTCGAAAATCTGCAAATGTGCTCCGATTGCGATGATTGATATGTGGCGGCCGACAGACACGAAGGGTAACCGAAATATACATTATACATACCAAGTAAACAACTAGTTTTTCTTTCTTATATTCCCCATTTTTCTCCCGGTTTGGAATTGTCCGCTCGCACGTAGCACAGGGAAGCAAGTCGGTAATAATGTCATGACGTTTCGACAAACAAATCAGCGAAACGTCATGACAGTATATTCGAGTCTTCTCAGTCGTGTAGGGCGACATCTACCCTGCAGTCCAAAAAGTAAAAAACATTCGTTTGGGTGGTTTGGTGAATTCAATCAAACCAAGCAGGGAAAGTCGCGTTAGCCGGAAAAACAACGATACTAGTATAAAAGGAAAAGTGGTGAAAGAAAAAACAATAATCGCTAGACTTGGCCGAGCAATAACGTTTGGATCCCTAAAAGAGGATTGTTTTAATATTGCTCGCCTAACGTTAATTTTATTGTATTAAACTCGTACATATAAATAAACCACATTGTATATAAAAATTATGTATAAATTAAATCGAAAAATAAAATATAGTAAATAATAATCGTGCGTGTTAAAAAAGAAAATATTTGTGCCGGAAGAATTCCGCGCCGCAAATATATTTGTGGACAACAACAACCACAAATTGGTGACCCCGACGTGATTGGGTGCTGCAACCGCAACACGGCTAACCAATCACTATCACGCGCGATAATTGTGACCGACGGTACAAATTCCATAACCGTGACCGGTCCCACTAGCCAAAGGGAACTATCCATTCCCGAGACGGAAAATCCGATGCTGCATACACCATCCGGCCAATAATCGGATCACACAAATTATACGCTCCCCGAAAAAGCGTGAACAACAACATTCCGGCAATACCGTTTCGAGAAAACAGTCGATACCATTCTACGGAAAGAGTGACCATTTGGCGTTGTGAGTTCAACGAGCGATTAAACCACACTCAACTCTGCAAGTGAACGCGGTCGTGTAATCTCCTCACCCAGCAGCAAACGCTCTTGCTACAACCAATCACGGCAAAGAGCTGCTGTAAAAGTCAACAACGACCAGAAAATAACAACCGCCGGCGGGTTTTTTTTTAAAAAAAAAAAGAAAAGAAAATTCGAAGAAAACATTGGTGAACCATCAAAATTCAGCACGATTGCTACGAAAAGCAGATTAGGTAAGCGATTATTGATTTTTCTTTCACCATTTTCTTTTATCGTTGCCCGCGACGGGATTATTAACTACCATAAATAAATATACAATTTACCAAACCACCCAAACGAATACCTTAGTGTTATTATTATCATCGTGGAATCGTGGTTGATATTTTTTACTGTATTGTTGAGGTTTGCCACAGTTTTTCCCTGTGCTAGCCGAGTGCGACGTACAGTGACTTTATTTTATTCTTGTTATTGTTTTGTTATCGTTTTTGTCTGTTAATTGTTATTATTCTTACATCGTTATTATCGTTCCGTCATTATTATTGTTCCGTCGGTATAAGCGAACTAATGGGGAACCGATAAACCGCGTTTTTTTTAAAAAAAAGCAGTGACGTGAGTGTAGTGTTACATTTAAAAAAAAAAAAAAATCAAGCCAGTGAGTCATCGATGTCGCACGGCGTTCCCGCAAACACGAACGTCGCGGTCGTACCAAATGACAGTCTGCAGCAAGTGCCATCCAATGAGTCAGGAACAGTTAACGACCAATCTTCGGAATTCGAGGCTAGAGTCCAAGCGGCGGTTAGGCGGGCACTAGCTGGTCAAGTGAACGACCATATATACGCCACACCCAGCACATCCCAACCATCAACAGTGTCGGGCGACCAAGCGCCAATACAAGCAAATCACACGACATCACCGTCAGCATCGGGATCGATGGCAGCCATATCATTAAAAATCGTCCCGTTGACCACACAGGACCCCCGGCTATGGTTCCATATGGTGGAGGCGCAATTTGCATTGAGCAGGATAACGCTGGAAACCACAAGATACCATCATCTCCTCTGCGCACTCAACGATCGGATAAGTAACGAGGTGAGTGACATAATAACCGGACCGATTTCGCAGGCACCATATTCGGACTTAAAGCAAGCCATTTTGGACAGAATGGGCGAATCCCGACAAACGCAGATCCATCGTCTACTGCAGGGGATTGAACTGGGGGATCTAAAGCCTTCGCAATTACTTCGTAAGTTAAAAGCTAGCGGTGGATCTACGGTAGATGACGAAGTAATAAAAACCATATGGCTCAAGCGTTTGCCCGTTCGCGCTCAGGAGATTTTGGCACCAACAGCCGACTCTCTCACGGCATCAAAGCTGGCGGAACTAGCAGACAGGCTGCACGAAACGATGACACAGTCTCACATAATGTCAGTCGCAGCCCCATCGCCGCCAAGCCTCGACAACAGCATCGCCAAACAAATAAGCGAGATCGCTCGTCGACTGGAACGAATAGAGTATAGTCACCAGCGAAATCGCTCTCAGAGCAATCGACGTTTCCGGAGTCAGTCAGGCAATCGAGGTGCAACGGGTAAGTCAGCGACAGATCAGGATTCTACACAAACCAGCGACACACCCCGAGTGTGCTATTTCCATTATCGTTTCAAGGAGGCAGCGCGCAATTGCAGGCCTAGCTGTCCAAACTGGATCGAGTTCAAGGAAAAAAACTAACTTCACCAATGCACATGGCGACGTGCTACGGTGAAGCGAGAAATTGTCGCCTTAAAATTTTTGATAAATCGACCAACATGACATATCTAATCGATACCGGAGCCGACGTATCGGTTGTACCGGCAACACACGTTAACATTAATCATCATGACGAAAATTTCTTTTTGTACGCGGCGAACGGAGCAAAATTAAAAACATTTGGAAATAAACGCATCACACTAGACCTCGGCCTTAGGAGGCAGTTTCAGTGGACGTTCATTATAGCGGAAGTGACCGTACCTATAATCGGTGCAGATTTCCTCAATCAATCAGGTCTGCTTGTCGACATACAACACGGACGACTCATCGATCCAATCACGACACTTTTCACAGTGGCAAAGAAAACAACGGAAGAAGCACCTACAGTCCGAATATTAGACGCCGCCAGAATCGACACATGGATTTTGACACTATTGGAGAAATTCAAATCAATTACTCATCAAGACCAGGTATCAAATCCGCTCAAACATCAAGTCACACACCATATTGTAACTCGCGGGCCACCGGTTTTCGCCAGGCCACGAAGATTGAGCACGGAAAAACTGGCGATAGCACAAAAAGAGTTCCAGTACATGGTCGATCAAGGGATCTGTAGGCGCTCCGACAGCCCATGGGCCAGCCCATTGCACCTAGCGCAGAAGAAAAACGGCGAGTGGCGACCCTGTGGGGATTATAGGGCGCTCAACAAGGTAACCGTACCAGATCGGTACCCAATCCCATTCATCCAAGATTTTACACAACATCTGGGAGGAGCAGAGATTTTCACAACATTAGATTTGGTACGGGCATACCATCAGATCCCGATCGAGGAAGAGGACATAGCAAAAACTGCGATTTCTACTCCTTTCGGGCTCTTCGAATTTACACGAATGACTTTTGGCCTACGTAACGCCGGAAATACCTTCCAGCGCTTTATGCACTCTGTGTTACAAGGATTGGAATTTTGCTTCGTGTATTTAGACGACCTACTAATAGCATCTAAAACAATGGGAGAGCACGAAAAGCACTTGGAGATAATTTTTACAAGACTAAGTAACGCGGGGTTGGTGATAAATATTGAGAAATGTTGTTTCGCAAAATCAAAAATTAATTTTCTCGGACATGAGGTTTCACGAGAAGGAATAAAGCCGATTACAAAGCGCGTCGAGGAAATAGTGATGATCCCACTACCTAAAACAATAAATCACCTACGCCGATTCCTAGGTATCATAAATTTCTATCGGATGTTTATCCCAAACGCCAGCCGAAACCAGTCGATTCTGAATGATTACCTCAAAGGCAGCAAGAAAAACGACACAAGAGTGATCGAGTGGTCCGAAGCAGCGGGGGAAGCTTTCAACCTGGCGAAAACCCAATTAAGCGAAGCAACTCTTTTGGTCCATCCATCACCAGCGGCTAGGCTAGCGCTGATGGTCGACGCATCCGACACTGCAATCGGAGCGGTGATCCAACAGTTGAGCCAGGACGCAGATGTCGGGTGGCAGCCATTGCAATTTTTTTCAGCCAAACTGTCCCCGGCGCAGCAGCGTTACAGCGCATATGATAGGGAGTTATTGGCCGCGTACGCATCAGTGAAGCGGTTCAAGCATCTAATAGAAGGTCGAGTCTT
Organism: Tipula helvola; assembly: GCA_963556165.1. Taxonomy (NCBI): domain Eukaryota; kingdom Metazoa; phylum Arthropoda; class Insecta; order Diptera; family Tipulidae; genus Tipula; species Tipula helvola. Next base: position 146,479,558 of record OY744482.1, on the reverse strand, counting down.
TACTATATATACCGACCACAAGCCACTCATCTATGCGTTCAACCAGAACCCGGAAAAGGCATCGCCGCGGCAATTTAGATATCTCGATTTTATCGGACAGTTTTCTACGGACATACAACACATTTCAGGTAGTGAAAACGTGGTAGCCGACGCACTATCACGAGTGGAAATTATACAATGTCCGGAAACCATCGACTACAGCATGATCGCAGACGCGCAGCAGGACGACATGGAATTAAAGGAGCTGAAGGAAGCTGCATCCGATTTGAATTTCGTAGACATCCCCATCACGTTCAACTCAGACAAGTTGTTGTGCTGCGACGTATCTTCAGGAAAGACGAGGCCGTACATTCCAGTACACTTCCGCAGAAAGGTCTTCGAAGCAACCCACAATCTGTCCCATTCGGGCGTAGCAGCATCCGTAAAATCGATGACGGACCAATTCATCTGGGCAGGCATCAAAAAGGACGTAAGAAAAATGGTTCAATGCTGTACCGCATGCCAGAGAGCGAAAGTATCAAGACATACAAAAAGCCCACCGGGAGAATTTTCACCAGTAAGCACGCGATTCACAGAAATACATCTGGATATAATCGGGCCACTGCCCGTGTCAGAGGGCCAGCGGTACTGCGTGACACTAATCGACCGGTTCACACGATGGACCGAGGCAGTACCAGTACCGGATATACGAGCCGAAACTGTCGCGTTAGCGGTTTTAAACAACTGGATCTCACGTTTCGGAGTCCCAACATCTATAGTGACGGATCAAGGCCCACAATTTGAGTCAGAATTGTTTGCCGAGTTCTCCAAGATGTTGGGCTTCGAACGGAAGAGAACGACTGCGTACAATCCAAAGTGTAACGGGTTAATAGAGAGGTGGCACAGAACACTCAAGGCCGCTATTATGTGCCAGGGTCGAAGTGACTGGACACGAGCTTTACCGACGGTATTATTGGGATTACGATCTGCTTACCGAGAAGAGTTGCAAGCTTCAGCAGCCGAGTTAGTGTATGGCGAAAAAATACGAATACCCAGCCAGCTGATTGTTGAGGGAAAAACCAACACCCATCAGTCGGACTTTGTAAGGGAATTACGAGAACATTTCGACCGAATTCGGCCAACACCACCATCCAGGCACGGCAGCCCAATAATATTCGTGTCACAAGCGCTAAATACATGCACACACGTCTTCATTAGGACAGACTTATGCAAACGAGCATTGCAGCCGCCATACGAGGGTCCATTCCCAGTCATCAAACGCGCCGAAAAATCGTTCATAATAAACGTCCGAGGCAGAAACAGCAACATTTCGATCGACCGGCTAAAACCGTGTTTCTCTGAAGGTGACTCCACCGAAACATCGCAATCCAGCAGCAAACCAGAGCCAAAGAATACAACACCATCCGTAGAGCAACCAGCAGTAAGCAACAATACATCCAACCCAGCCGGTAGCAAGAAGTCCTGTCTGAAAGCAAAAGATACACCTTCAACGTTACCGCAATCAGCAATAACACGAGCGGGAAGACACACCAAAGTACCAGTACGCTTTGCGAACGTCTCGTTCATCGGTGATTCACTGGCAAGGGGGTGATGTGGCGGCCGACAGACACGAAGGGTAACCGAAATATACATTATACATACCAAGTAAACAACTAGTTTTTCTTTCTTATATTCCCCATTTTTCTCCCGGTTTGGAATTGTCCGCTCGCACGTAGCACAGGGAAGCAAGTCGGTAATAATGTCATGACGTTTCGACAAACAAATCAGCGAAACGTCATGACAGTATATTCGAGTCTTCTCAGTCGTGTAGGGCGACATCTACCCTGCAGTCCAAAAAGTAAAAAACATTCGTTTGGGTGGTTTGGTGAATTCAATCAAACCAAGCAGGGAAAGTCGCGTTAGCCGGAAAAACAACGATACTAGTATAAAAGGAAAAGTGGTGAAAGAAAAAACAATAATCGCTAGACTTGGCCGAGCAATAACGTTTGGATCCCTAAAAGAGGATTGTTTTAATATTGCTCGCCTAACGTTAATTTTATTGTATTAAACTCGTACATATAAATAAACCACATTGTATATAAAAATTATGTATAAATTAAATCGAAAAATAAAATATAGTAAATAATAATCGTGCGTGTTAAAAAAGAAAATATTTGTGCCGGAAGAATTCCGCGCCGCAAATATATTTGTGGACAACAACAACCACAGATACCTCTATCAATAGGCGTTGAGACCTGTAATTGTCATACAAACGGCCATTTGGATCGGTCGAATATTTCTACACGTTTCGTGGATAATTCAATTTTTTTGAAAATCAACTGAACTATAGCCCACAAATTCAGAGCCACAAAAATCGAAAATCTGCAAATGTGCTCCGATTTCGATGATTGATACCTCTATCAATAGGCGTTGAGACCTGTAATTGTCATACAAACGGCCATTTGGATCGGTCGAATATTTCTACACGTTTCGTGGATAATTCAATTTTTTTGAAAATCAACTGAAACCCATAAATTCACAGCCACAAAAATCGAAGATCTGCAAATGTGATCCCATTTCAATGATTGATACCTCTATCAATAGGCGTTGAGACCTGTAATTGTCATACAAACGGCCATTTGGATCGGTCAAATATTTCTACACGTTTTGTGGAAAATTGAATTTTTTTGAAAATCAACTGAACTATACTATAGCCCACAAATTCAGAGCCACAAAATTCGAAAATCTTCAAACGTGTTCCGATTTCGATGATTGATACCTCTAGCAGAAAACAAGTTTTTATAGATTTGGGATGATTTACAATTGACGACTGGTATGGTGTGCTCTAGCGGACAATAGTGAACTACGAGACTTCTAATAACAAAAATTTCCTATCTGAAGTTTTATGGAAATAGTGTCTATTAAATTTGAATTGTTATTTATTAAAAGTGTGATGGTTGGAAAATCTAGTTAATCTATTATGTAGTTTAAAGTGTGTTTTTTGTATATTTGATTCTATTGAAATAGTTTTATCATTTTAAATCCACGAAAACCGTGCTTAAAAATTGCAGAAATTCAATGTTAAATTCACTATAAATACATCTCTGAGTCACTAAACCTTTTTCAAACTAAATTAGAGCATATTTATTACGTTTTAACAGATAATTACAAGCCAAAATTTAATATTTTTAAAACAGTTATCAAGTAGCTTAATATCAAATTTATGCAATATTTAAGCAACATTTTTTAGCATCTAAAATGAAAAAGTGGTACAAAATGAATCAAATAATGCAAAAATCACACTTTAAACTACATAATAGATTAACTAGGTTTTCCAACCATCACACTTTTAATAAATAACAATTCAAATTTAATAGACACTATTTCCATAAAACTTCAGATAGCAAATTTTTGTTATTAGAAGTCTCGTAATTTACTATTGTCCGCTTAAGGCGCTTTTTCAACTTTACCAGTCGTCCGTCAATGCATAAAATAACTATCGCGACTCATGCATTCCAAGCGACGAATATAATAAATTTATTATAATAAAACGGTTTGCATTTCCTTTGAAGTGAAAAATGAAATTCAAATAAAAAGATGTTCTCTAAAATTGACTAGGTCTTGGACATTTGGTGGCGCCCTAATAATGCGGCGCCCTAGGGCTGCAGCCCTTATAGCCCCATGGTAAAGATGGCCTTGTAAACATGTTCGTTTCGCAGCTTAACAAACTTTTCCTTACGGAGGGGGACTCACTTGCGGCGGAGTCCTGTAGAGACTCACGCATTCATTTATATAAATTATTTATTTATTTATATAAATTAATATACGTTCTCCACCACATACACATTGGGTTTACGCATAAGATATCTCCTTGCGTGACACATTTTCATTTGCCATCTAGCGAAAATAATATGGAAACTTGTGAACAATTTGGTTTAATAAAATTAGTGATTACTGATTATGAATTTATTATCCATAAACGTGCGTGGTGTCTTTTTATTTTTTTCGTATCCAGACGCTTAACTAGATTAAAAATATTAGCGTTTTATTCACATTATATAATAATACCAAAAAAATTAAAAATTTACACATCAATAAATTTATATCTATTATAAACCGTGTACGTAAACTAATTTCCATTTTTTTTGAATCTCGTTTTATGACCTACCTGTAGGCTGATAAATAGACCAACAAACAAACTGACCGATAGAGAGAGTCCAATTGAAAAAAAACCGGCTTATTAAAATCCATAGATGTACCTACTCTTGGCCATACTGAAACAAATGTTGTCGGCTCTCGAGAAAAACATGGAAATGATACTTACTTTACATACTGATAAAATGACGCTTGTTTTCGCTAGGTGATAAATACAGGTATTTTAATAAATAAAGCTCTTCGCATTCATTTTATCAATGGACATGATTCTGGTCGGACCAAATCATTCCCTTTAATTTATTATTTAAATAATTTAATAATCTCTTATAAGAATGGTGTATGTGTATGTATACATATTGGTTTTAATAAATAGTTTTAGTTAGCTGATTTTAAGTTTTCTTCGCATTGATACTTCGTAAATGACAGAAACACTTGCTCCAATGTAGTTTGACTTAAGGAATAATCTTCTATATTGTACCTCTTTCGATTACTTTGTAATATTCCAAACATTTTTGACCATTTTTGATTTGTTGATGGAATATTATATGTTAATAAGCCTTGGTATTCCTCTCTATTAAATTATAATAAATTGAAATAGATAAAATAGTGCAAATAATGTATAATGAAAATTTTAGGAGAAGCTCTAGAGATAGATACATACTTTAGTTCTGCTCCAGGGAATGACTGCACAATGAAATTTTTTATCTCTGTAATTGATGATCTATTTTATACAAAAAAAATTTGTAAAGGTTTTGGTTTTAGTTTAGGTTTGCTAGTTATGTTTAAAAAAAAAATATTTGGATATGTATCTACTTACATTAGTTGTTGAGGCGTTTCAGCTTTATGGGCTTTTATAGTCACGAGATAACCTGAATAGAAATTCTTTATTAAAAATCATTCGAATATTAAATAATATAATGCTTGTCAGGTTATGCGTACCTTGTGAATATTTATTTTTTAAGTATTGCGATGAACCAATACATTTGAATTGACCATTGACCATAATAGCGACTTTGGTGCATAAAGCTTCACATTCTTCCATACTATGCGAAGTTAGAACAATCGTTTTGCCAGCATTACGAATGCGACATACCATATCCCATAATTGTCTTTTTGCGCCAGGATCCATACCAGTGGTTGGTTCATCTAAATATACTACTACTGGATTACCGATTAGAGAAATGGCGGTACTAACTTTTCTTTTATTTCCGCCGCTATATTCTTTAATTTTTTTATCAATATGTTTGACAAAATTTAATTCCATTGCTAATGTTTCAATGATATATTTAATTTTTTCATTTGGTATGCCACGTAAAAGACAAAACATTCGCAGAGTTTCGCGGCCGGTTAGATCTTCAATAAGAGCATCGAATTGAGGGCAGTACCCGATAATTTTATGTACTTTGTGCATATCCGATTTTAAGCTAATTCCTTTTACCCAAGCTTCACCACTAGATATTAATTCATCGCCAGTTAACATTTTAAATGTTGATGTTTTGCCAGCTCCATTTACTCCAAGTAAACCAAAACATTCAGAGCTGTACCGTAATAAAAAACATTATTTCAACATTTATCTTTTTCACATAATATACATCAATACTCACTGATTTATGCCAACTGATATTTGGTTAACGGCCAAAAACTTTTTATAGTATTTTGTCATACCTTTCAAAACTAAACTCATTTTAGATAAATCTGTGTGTGCGATGTTATTCACACGTTCTTTTTCTTTCGAAACATCTGCATCTAAATTATCATCTTCGGAATTTGACGAAATCGTGCGTTTATACATGGTTTTCCCCTTGTAAAATATATTCTGTAATATCCCCATTTCGATAAAAATCAGTAATAAATAACAAACACAACCGGTTAACAACATAAATAAGAGACTTCGAAGAATTCCAGGTTGGTCCCAATCAAATATATCGACATCTATTAAAATAGAGAACATTTAATTCAAGCTTATTGAAAATCAAATTTTAAAAAAACATTAAAATACTCACCACAATACTCGCTAGGTAATGTGCGAATAAGGCACGTTTGTTTTCTAGTTTCGATTTCATTTAAATTACTCAAAGCAAGGCATATACCAAAATGTGGCAACAATGAGAATACCCAATTAAGAGGATTCGCTATGTCATCCTCACCAAGCGCGTCTAGTACGAATACAACAATATAAAAAGCAACTCCACTAACTATATTTATTAACGATATTCTAACGTAGCCATTAGAAGGAACTGTGAACAGCATTGATAGAAGATAAGTCATTGGTAAAGCTCCAAAACCGAAGCAAATCATAATCAGAAAAACTCTTCCAACTTCTTCGAACGTTGCATAACCTTCTTCTTGAAAAATGGCCAATACCAAAACTGTTAGAAGCGATATCATCAAAAATATGCAGAAGTCAAATAGAAACGATGCTAACCAATATATATGAATATTTGCTCCGCTCACCATTTGCAGCAATTTTGCTCGATTAACGCGTTCTTTTATATAAAATAGAGCGAATAGTGCTGTAACAAATGCCATTGACAATCCCGTATTTATAGAAAATTGAAAACCTAATGTTTGACCCGATTTCAATATTTCATCCTAAAACAATTAAGATGTGTATTATTAGACAATGTATTAATTTCCAAAATTTGTTATTTTATCTTACCTTGGCATCGGGCGAATAGGGTAGCGGTGCATTTGTGACCGTAATACTACAGTCAGTACAACCTAAACCTTTTAGAACGGCATTATGCAAAGTTGCTAAAGCAATCGGTAAATTATGAAATGCTGCATTATTGAACCAAGCGATTAAAGAATTGTTTTCGATCGAGGCTCCTATCATATACCGGCTATTGACCGTAGCCATAATATTTAAGCTTAATTCAACTATATAACTGGCAAAATTAGTTCGTATGATTTCTTTTTTATGACTATTTGTCGTACCGAATGTCTCGTAGGCATCAGCAATATTTTTGTAATCTGTTGTTAAATCATTCGCTCGGCTTAAAACTGTTATGGTTTCTCCATACATCGATATGTCTAGTTTACGTGTAGGTAAATCAGAATCCGCGGAAAATACTCGTGATATTAAAACAACCATTATAAGAAAAGCGACTGGAATAATAACCTGAAGGAAGAAAGAAGAAAATATTAATTCGTCATTAATTTGCTTTTGTCTCAAATTTAAATCTATTAGCAATGATAATATTAATTGTGTGTAAGCATTTAATTATAATCTCTAAGAAAATTCTATCTTTGTTTTTTTTCCACATTTTAAGGAGTTGTCACGGAAAAAACGGTGGTACATATATTTAGTACATTATGCGCATAAACAACTTTAAGTTTATAAATTAAATATTTGAACATGTATAAAACAATTGAATTATAGAATAAAATATTCTTATATAAACGAGCTAATTGACCCTAGCGACACGAATAAAATATAGAATGAAATTGTTATATGAACGCGGTAAGAAATACAATAACTAAAACAAGAGAACAAAAAGTAACGTTATTCTTTAAGCGTGCGACGAAATAGATGTGTAAAACGTCAAATTTAAATAATATATTTATATATCCTCAATAAATGTCGTTGAAAATAAAAATAAAATGATTGTTCTATATAACATCAGATGTGGGGTTACCAATTAAATCTTTTAAGTACAAAGTTGTGTAAGGAATAAGTTAAAAAAAAGTGTCGCTAACTATTACAGTTACAAAAAGATACTGTTATACTGCAGTGAACGGGTCGCAATATTAATTTTGTATATACACGTGTTTATTGCAACCATCAACTTTATAATGCTTCCGACTCGAAATGAAATGATAGCGGCTCTAGACCGTATTGGTATTCGATATAAAAACTGGGGATGCCGAATCATTGGTTATTCCCAGAAATTCCGATTCGACTACTAACAATTACCAATCCACTTCGGAGGTCAGGTTAGTGCACTCGAATGCTTCAGATTTGACGACATATATTCCGGATGTGACTTGCGTGCCTCAGTCAACCACCTTTCCGACTTCCGAGATGTAAACTACGGCAACTTCAGCAGTTTCGACTAGTGTTAGTGTTGGTAGTTTATTGCCATTAAGTGATACAATAACACCAATTACGACTACTGTTCAGCTTCCGATTGTTATTATTATTGCTTCTGTAGTCACAGCCACTGAAGAAACATTAGAATCTATGGCCGATGAAATTGTCAGATTGGAAACTCGTGAACGTTTGTTAGAGCTACGAGCTAAAGTAACCAAAATGGAAGCCGAAGCCAGCACTTTCACCACTTGTAACCTCAGTAATATAATCAAAAGGAAAGTGAAAACCTCCGATGTGGATAGTTTAGTTTCTACGTTTAGTGGTAGGTACATATGACTATGTGGTTTCGAAGTGGATGATCGATTTCGAGGATGTGATGACTTCATTCTGCGCTGATGACAGTGATCATTACCGTATGGCTCGCCATTTACTTAAGGGCACGACTGAGCTAATTCTATACGCACCATTCGTATCACTTCTTGGGATGAGTTACGCAAGGCATTACTCAAGCGCTTCGACCGTCAGGTATCAGCATATGAAATTTACGAAAAATTAAGACGCGGAATCCCCGTAGTGACGAGACCAAGTGCATTATGTCACTTGTATGCAGGAGATTCCGATGCGGGCTAGTATTTCGAAAGAAGATTTAATATCTCTTATTGTTTCTGGCATACGTGATACTTCTGTATACGTTGCCGTGTTGGCTAGCGCCCGAACAATTGAGCTGATTGATTCTAGATCTACCTATGCACAATTGATGTTGTATAACCGCACCAATACAACTGTCAATTCCACTGGTGCCAAACCTAAGACTTCAGATGTTAGAAAATTGCCTGCTTCAACTGCCACCTCCGACCAAGGGCAACCAAGATGCTGCAACTGTTCCAAGTTTGGTCATATGTCTGCTGATTGTCCAGCACCTAGACATGCACCACGATCATGTTTTTCGTGTGGCTCAACCGAGCACAAGAATTTGAATTGCCCGAAACGCAAGAAGATTGTTGCTGCTGTGACTCAACCCACTTCCGAGATGATTGGTGAAAAAATCGAAGAGCTGTCTCAGGCTGTGAGCAGTATGGCATGTGTAAGTATTACATTTGGTGAAAAACTTAAGCAGCTTACTCATAATTTATTTTAATTAGTTCTCTTTTGGATACCGGTAGTCCGACCAATTTTCTGCGTATGGGCGTGCTTCCTGGCAATGTGTCTGTTGGTCCCTTAGGTAAATCTCCTTTTGTTAGCATTGGCAATCAACCTATATATACCTATGGTAAGGTTCAGTGTTATTTGCGTATTCGTCAACAGATTAAGTTTGTGATGGCATCTTTACGCATATTTTTTTTAATTACTCCAAAGTTAGGTAGTCTCAGCCAAGCATTTGTAATATTATTTTTATTGATCAGAATTACCTTTGGTACCTATTGTATTACTAATACGTTTTGAAACAAGGTCGAGTTTTGAATATCGTACTGTTGAAGGTACTAGGTTGCTAACAAGAATGCTAACAACTGTGCCACCGCCCCGGTGGCACAGTTGTTAGCATTCTTGCTTCAAGCTCCGGAGATCCCGGGTTCGATTCCCGGCGGGTGATGAAAAAATCACGGCTGGTTAATGTAAGGGTCAATGAACTAATCACTCATTATCCGTTGTAAAAATGATTACGAAACTTCACTATGAAGCGGCTAAGTCCCTCTATGGGAAGTAGCGCCAGCGAAAAAAAAAAAAAAAAGAAGGTACTAGGTTGGCGAAATTGAACTGCAAAAGTAAAGCTGCGAGTATATGATCTTTGTATGTATTACAAGACTATTCTCTAACAAAGAACAGCTGGTAAACCAATTGAAAAGTCAATTGCGTTGGAAATTTAAGATTAAGGATCTCGGAAGAGTTAGTTTTTGCCGGCATGAGAGTGGAATAATCAAAATCTTCTTTAACTCTTGACGAACTGTAAGCCAGCTCAAACAGTATTGTCCAGTTGCAATGGAAGAAGTTAAAGATAGGGAGAGTACCTTATATCAGGAAGCCGAAGGATTCCTTTTTTATCTATCATAATGCATACGTTCAGATAGAATATATGCTGTGAATAAACTGATTCGATTTAACAAAAATCTCGGGAGAGCAGAATCACTGGACTGTGGTGAAGTACGTTTTTTGTTATTTGAAGGTAACCAATTCATTAATTTTAGCTTTGACCAGAATAGGCTGCTGAATGATACAGCTAATCGAAAATCAACATCAGGATACCTATTCATTGCACAAGTTGTTTACTGGATTTCAAAAAATAACAAACAGTATCACTCTCTTCTCAGTGTGATGCTAAATCCATATAGATTCATGTACTCTATAAAACTGGATAACGTTTAAATATAATGGGGAAACTTTATATTGGACTAGAGTCAGAAAAGAATCAACAATTTTTAAGTACAAAATTGTTCAGTTTAGTTTAATAGGAACCATAGATAGATTGAAAATTTACTTACTTGAATCATAATAATGTACCAATTTCGTAACGTATAATAAAATTTCTTTTCCATCATTGCGATAAACTGGTTTTGTATCAATTTATATCCACTAATTAATTGCATTTCCAAATCTTGTAACGTTTCATTATCCGTGGATGAATCTTCATTTGCTAATATGTCTGGTTTACTCATATCACTTCCTACTTTCATGAACACCTCTTCTAATGTTGTGGGTGAAACTCCGTAACCAACCAAGCCCAGTTCATCTGCACGGTTTTCTAACTCAGACAGCATAGGTTCAAATTCCGAAACATAGTCCTCATGAAGCTCATACGTTAGCTCATTTTCGATATTCGTGCAAACTTTAATGTTCGGAATATACTTTCGTAGAAGATGTGTAATATTTGGAACATTTGTCTTTGGGCTTTTAACACAAATTAAACGATATCCAGTTCCAAAGCGTTTCTTTAAAAAGAAAGACGTCCCACAAGCTTTTAATACACCATCCGACATAATAGCAATACGATCGCCAAGAATATCGGCTTCATCCATAAAATGTGTCGTTAGTAAAATAGTTCGACCTTTTTTCTCCTGTTGTAGCAAATCCCATAAAGCCCGACGAGCCGCCGGATCCATTCCAGATGTTGGTTCATCACAAATAACAATTTTGGAATTACCACAAAGAGCTACACCTACCGATAATTTTCGTTTCATACCACCGGACAGAGTCTTTGATTGTGCATTTATTTTTGGTTGTAATTCTAGCAAGTCAACATATTTTATTATTTCTTCACCCATTTCAGAATTTGGTAATCCTTTTAGTTTACTGTAAAATATTATATGTTCCCGAACTGTTAGTTCACTGAATAATACGTTATGTTGAGGGCACAAGCCTAGTGAACTTCGTACCGCATCCAAATCGTTTAAGATACTTTTACCATTTATAATTGCAGAACCGGATGTTGGTGGAAACATACCAGTCAACATAGACATTGTTGTAGTTTTTCCTGCGCCATTATGTCCCAATAGTACTGTAATTTGGTCTTCATACATATTCAAGGTTAAATTGTCGACTGCCACCTTATTATTTGAAAACACTTTTCGCAGATTTTGTATTTTAATTCCAGCATGCTTATCGACAGGCTCTGGTTCAACCACATCACTGTAATTACTGCCATCGGTTTCTTTAATATCTGCCGGTTCAGCTCCACACCAAAATGATTTTGTGAAAGGGAAATACCATTTCTCTGGCACACCAAAGTCTCCAGGATTAATTTTTTCGACATACAATGCAATTAACAAATATAGGATAGTATCCACTATTAACATTAAGTTTATATCACCAAACGTGATGTTATCGTCTGCTGTTACGGTTGTAAAAAAATTGCTCCATCTTAGGCCTTCACCAGTCCCTTCAAATCGTAATAGCAATCGGAATCCATATGACATTGCTGTATTTGAAAATAAGCAAACCCCTAATTTGTCAGCCGCACCCATTTCATCGTAATTTTGTTCAGTCAAAGTAAACGGAACGTAGATTATGAACCAAACTAGACCGGTCACCGTTGCCGCGTTGTTCGCTGAAAAAAGCCAAACCCATGTGTAATGTCCATTTTTGATATATAGTAAAAATATTTTAATAATCTTACCTTTCGAAAAAAATACACTGACCATAAAAGCAAATGTAATCGTAGAACAACTGTAAATTAATAAAAATACCCAAAGAACAGACCAATCACTATTTGTAAATACGGCTAGATCAGATCCAGAATAAAATGGTACCACCATTACTACAGTAATTAATGTTACTATGATGACATTATAAATCATTGCTTTTGTAAACCAAGCCGTCCAATGTAGCCAGTTCTCTAATCCCATAATTTTCATTGCTTCTTTCAGCTGAGCTTCTTTTTCAATTGTAACAAACTAAACGCGGTACAACAAATAATCAAGTCAGTAAACCGAATTTTTTTAAATATTTCACAAATATGCTTGTACCTTTACTAAATTAACAGTTGGATACATAAAACTTAAAATAATGATCAATGGCACAATGGAATCCAGCGCTACCAAAAGAGGATCATTAATATAGGGTGGATAAGGATAACGCTGAAATAATTTGAAAGGTTAATAAAGTATACATTTAAAGTTTTGTATGTTTAGATTATTAAAATTTACCGTTAGTGATATCTCTGGTACATTGTTTAGCAATTTTGTTTCAGCAAAACTTTCAAATATAGCCGATTGAAGATTTGCAAATCCTTCCTCCCAGTATCCTGGCGGAGTACCGCCAAATTCAGACCATTTATTCCTTGGACCGTCTAATTGAAATTGAGGAAACAACAAATTTGTTCTCCAGTTTAAGCGTAGCGGGTCTAATGTACCTACCGTACGTAGTGTAGCTGGAAATCGAAGTGAAAATTTCAATTGGCGTGGTAATTCTCCTTCTTTTAAGTCCTGTTCAATAGAATATTGCTTTAATACAAATATGAATTATTTTTAAAATAAAATGAAAATTTACCTTATACGAGTCATCGAATTCTATTCCAGCATAATAGTTTTTCTCCATTAGTTCCCGTTCCAATTCTGATGCACTATTAAATCCAATCGATGCATTTAACTCAAGACGTCGCTCTACTTTTTTTAACAAATTTTCAACCTCAACATTTTGTGGGTAATATGCCAAGTTTAATTGGGGGTTATCTCCCCACAAGAAATGCTCTCTGTGTAATGTAATCAAGGGACGAGCAGTACTGTTCAGTTTAGCGTAAATTTCAGGATCTGGAAAAACTTCTGGATCGACTATACTACGAAATAATACTAGTATTAATGCAAAAAAAACGGGAACGAGAACTTCGATAACGGTTTGAAGTACATGCCGCTTCTGTGTTATCCAATTTTTCCATAACAGTAAGACAAAACGGTTCCATTTTGTTGTTTGTTTTTGCATTTTGTTTGCTGGAAAAGACATAAAAAAAAAATAAGTTGATTAATTAATTGTCAAATAAAATAAAGTGAATATCAAAGTTTTAAGGATAATCCTAATATAGCTCAAATTCATCAATAATCAAATAAAAATATCGTTAAAACCATTAGTAAAAACTACAAAAACTATTTAAATTACGTGTTCGAGTATCACAACAAAAATATAATTTTATTGCTGTTATTTTGTATTAATAACTGAGTTACCATTCTACTTTTAAAAACTCGCTTTACTCAACTTCAACCGTCAACAGTAACAAATCGTGAAGCCATATCATTTTCGAAAGATGGGCCAACGTATTTAAAGAGTTCCCTTGTTCTAAATTCGTCTGTAACAGCTCCCAAACATGTGAAAGTGATTTGTTAATCCAAGAGATTTATATCGATGCTAATTTAATCAAAGGGCTCAAGCCGAAGCGACACAAATTGTGAAATCATGATTTTAATTGTTTATTGTTCTCCTCTCTTTTCTCTTTCGATAACAGTAAACAGAAAAAAGATAAATAAATTCGTTTTGTCGTTTTTGCCGTTTTTCTATATGTCGAACAGCACAAGTTTGCGGTTTCGATACATTTCCAATGCAAGTGGCATTACGCAAAGAATTTCATACGAATCTGATGTTTTATGGATTTCAAACGTATAAGCTAAACAGTGGATTTAAAATACAATTAGGGAGAAAATTTTATGTGTTATGAAAGAATAATAATAAGGAAAGCAAAGGTAAGATAATATTCTAATGACTTTGTGTATTTTATAATATGAATAACTTTAATAAATTTAGCATTTTTATGCACTTGTGCCACTTGAAATAAAAAATCGTTAACAGCACAAGCGACAAAACGTATGGACAATATGCAGGTTTTTATAAGTGTTAAATATTGCAAAAAAACTTTAAAAATTAGTATTTTTTTTTATTAGGTGCTTTCAATTTTAATATTTTATAGTTACATAGAGTTTTCAAGTTATATTGCAATAGTAAGTAGTAGAGTTTACCAAACTAACTTTTTGCGCAAATGGCGCTTGTGCCAAATGGATTTAAATAATTTATAAAAGTTCTTAGTTTTATTTTGATTTAAATTGCAATATAAATTATTTTAAGTAATAGATAATAGTTCAGTAACAATATGAAAGGTTTGAAAGTCATTTTATTTGTTTGCATAACAAATATAAACCACAAATACATGAGTTATCAGTAAAATAATAAGAGTCACTTTTTCAGTATATTAAGGACTTGTGCCATATGATTTTTTTCTTCCAGTAATGGCTTCTCGGGGTAAAATGCTAACAGATATGGTGCGAAAAGCACACCTAAAACATAAAACCGGCAAAACCATTAGTAATATTGAAGAAACATTAACCATAAGTAACAATGGCACACATGAACAAGGTATTTTTAATGTACAGGTAATTTTAGTTCTCGCATAGTATCGAAATATTTGGATTACCCTACCTATCTTATATAACACATTTTCACTAAATTTAGTTATTCAGAGGCCAAAATGAAACTGGAATATGTGGAACTAATACAGCATTAGTTGCACTCAGTGCAAATCGTGATGAAAATCTTAAAACAATAATTCCTTTGGATGTCGAAGAAAGGAATTGTGGTGATATAATTTTATCAAATTCAAATGAAGAGGTTCCTCTGATTCCTGAATCTTATAATTCCAGAAATTCGAATGAATTTATTGAAATGATTGTGGACGAATTTCAAAATAACACCTCCAAAACGTATTATCAAGGAATTTGTCAAATTGAGGTATGTTTTATCTAATAACGAAATATTTTAGGTGCATAGATTGCGTAATCTATTTTTTAAATTTTCAGACCATTAGTGTAACCGATTATGGTAACATTGAAGAAGGAACACAGGTATCACTTTTGACGATAAACAGCGATGGCACTAAACAAGAAGAAATTCTTCGCGTACAGGTAACTTTAACTTTTGAATGATAATAAAATATTTGATCCATAAAAATTGCAATAATTTTTACCGTTTTTGGACCTCATCAATTATACCTTTGAATATCAATGATGGAAATCATGAATTTACGTATCTTTCAAGTTTAAACAAAGATAAAGACCCCTCTCTAATTACCGAATCTGGTTGTTCTAGTACTTTAGATGAACTTAATGCTGAAAACGTCGTTGGTAAGACCAGTCGTAGGAAAAAAAACAAACAAAAAATCCTAACACCTTTCGACGACTTCATGGACTTGAATACCAAACAAAAACAGGTAAGGTTTTTGACAAGAGAACAATGAAACCAAATCCCTGCCTAAAGAGAACAACTTGCATCAACAAATGCAATACCATCTCTGAGGATATTCGGAAATGTTTATTTCAGCAATTTTGAAACATTCATGATTTAGACGGTAAACATAAGTATCTAAATAATTGTATTAGTGTGGGGCCTGTTCAAAGAAAAAGAAATAACATCCAACATTAGACGCATAACAAATACTTACAAACTGTGTTTACCCGATGATGAGTTAGGCATACCTGTTTGTAAGCAATACCTTATGTAAACAAGAGTATACTAGATTGACAAGCTGTTGAGAAAAGATCGTACCGCAAAATATCTCCTGGTATTCGATCCAATATTGATAGGTTTATACAGGCTTTACCAGCAGTACCTTCGCATTATTGTCATGGATCAAGTATTTCGGACCTACCATCTTCTATGAAATCGCTGACCACTTTATATACCATGTATAAGACTAAGCAAATTGGGTATAATTGTGATTATGTTAAATACGACACATTTATAAAATTTTTTCGAAATGATTATAATATTGGTATACATAAACCAAAAAAAGATAAGTGTAAAAAATGCGAAAGATGGGACCGATGCCCCACAAAGCGAAAGGGATGAGGAAGAGCGAAACGAAATTGATCTTCATTTAAAGCGAAAAGAAAACCTAAAAAAAAAAGTTTCTGTCAGATCAAAAAAAGCGGAAAACGACTCATCGTTACTAGTTGCAAGTTTTGATTTACAAAAGGTATTGAATACTCCAGTAGAGAACAACATGCTAATGGGTTACTATAGAAAATTTGCATCGTATAACTTTACGATTTACGAAACTTGCACAAAAAATGGAATATGTTATTTATGGGGTGAAAATATTGGACGAAGAGGAGCAAATGAAGTTTGCAGCAATTTGTATAGATTTTTAAAAGATGTGGATGGTCGTATGAATATAAAAACGGTCTCGTTATATTGTGATAATTGTCCGGGTGAAAATAAGAACCGACAAATGGTTGCGTTTTTAAAATACTTTATGAAAATGTCAATTAGACAAAATTATTCTTACTTTTTTGGTTAGCGGTCATATGTACATGCCCGTGGATTCAATGCATATTATGTACAATTAAGGAGGAAACTGAAGACTTAAACAGCATGGTCACCAATGAGAAACTTGTACTGGATAACAAAATTGATGAACTGCAGACGATGATCAGTTCTCAGGACCACAACCCAGTTGCTAATTGCCTATCATCTCAGTTTCTGCCATTGTCGTTCGATGAAGTTATTATCAGCAGTAATATCCCAAGGGCATTGATAATTTCCCGAAATAATTTTATTATATTTTTCGAAAGCACGTTGCTTGGGCTGAGGGCTGTTATCTAAAAGCAACGTGCTTGAGGAAAATATAATAAAATTATGAGGTATTTATCAATGCTCAAGGGGTATTCGACGAGACAATTTTTTGTAATTTTATTTTATTCTAGTAGTAAGGCTGCTAGATTGTAAATTGTTCTATGAATGTGTCATTTTAAAACAGTATTTATTGTAAAATAAAACTATAAATTCTTTTCATCTAGTAGCCAGAGTATGTTTTTCTAAAATAACAAGCCTATTAAATCGGTCAATTTCGAGTCACGTGTACGAAATAAACCAATCAAAATAACATTAAACTGATAATTTCCCTAGAGAAGTTATCAGTCTAATGTTATTTTGATTGGTTTATTTCGTACACGTGACTCATGATACAATAATATTACAAGTTATGCTTGACAGCTAAAAGCACGTGGAGCATGACGTCACTCAGAGTCAATTTGGATATTTTTTTGCGAATTGGTTTAGGTTTATAAAAATATTTTTAGGTTTTGGAAATGGAAATAAGTTTCAACGATTGTACACGATAGAAAAAACACAAATCTCAACCAAACGGAGTCAACGTTACGAAATATATTACTGAAAGTGACGTCACTAAGATGAAATATGGCGATATTTCGATTCGTTGGAACATACCTTGTATATTCATTATACCATGCACGTGACTCAAAATAGGCTGATTTAATAGGCTTGCTATTTTAGCAAAAAAATTTCAACACAACATCCATTTGAACCATTGTTGAATCTGACACTGCATGCACCATTATTATTACATGAGGAATAACTTAAATTTAAGTAGCCTAATTACGGCATTCCTTGCAGTATCTTTGGTTAGTTAAAGCATCCAGCAAGCTTGTCCTATTTCTCACTATCGGCTGAGGCCGGAATCCAGCTGAAGTAAGATTTGTAACATAAAATCGATTTCTTGCATCAGGAATGTCTCGGCCATTTTAACAGATATGTCAATTCAAGCATGTCAAATATGCGTACTAAATTATTTCAACTTCACAAAGCTACTTTTTTTTAAAAGAATTGGAAGATTTGTTGTTAAAACCCATAAATATATTTTTTTATTTTTTTTTCGCTGGCGCTACATCCCATAGAGAGATTTGGCCGCTTCATATTGAAGTTTCGTAATCATTTTTTTTTAACGGATAATGAGTGATTAATTCATTGATCCTACATTAACCAGCCGTGATTTTTCATCACCCGCCGGGAATCGAACCCGGGACCTCCGGAGCTTAAATCAAGCATGATAACAACTGTGCCACCGGGGCGGCAAACAAACATTGGGTTTGAAGAGTTGTAGTTTATAGAACACTTAGCCAAACAGAATATGATTTACTGTGAGAAAATAAAATGTAAACTTCATTATATTGGATTGCCAATTGAACTGATAAGGTTAGATAATTGTCAACTCGATAGGTGGCACCAGATACACACAAATTTATGCTAATAATTCTAGCTCTCTTATAGCTCTTACATAATTTTAACAAAGATTTTTTATCTGATTAAAACGTTAGATTCGGGCCATATGAGGGTTGTTGGGATTTTATGAAGCATAAGGTGGCGAGATTTCAGCCGTGCAATATTCAAGATATATCGGTAATCTCAAAACTATTATAACAAGCCTATTGTAAAACTTACGATTCAGGCTTCCTGATTATAAAAATATATCCGCATGACAATTCTGTAGTCACATAACAGCCAACGTTTGACAGCCGGCAAAGATACACGGAAGTCTGGATTTTATGCAGTGCGATAAACAAGTTCCAGTTGTGCAATACGCGAAATAACAAGTTTCGGTCGACGCCTGAAATCAATACTCTCAAATCATGTCTGTTAACTGAGCATCATGGTGAATCTCAGAGCCCTTCGGTTTATATTGACATATTTGAATATATAGGCTCTGCTTTTCTTGATACTGCGGCGAAACTAGCGTTGCCGGATATGAATTGTATCCAATGTTGAAAGATTATAGTGTTCCCTTTGAGGAATCCGTCAGAAACATCAAGCTAGCGGATGGAACGTCGAAGTCCGAAAAAATCCTTAAGACATATACAGACGTGAAATTGGATGAGAGGGTTATAAGAACTACATTTATCGCATTTCCTAATAATGCTAATAGTCGAACGCTGTTAGGCATCGATTTTATTTAAAATGCTGGATTAATCTTGGACTTTACTAACCAAACATGGAGATTCTCTGGTGAGAGTATCTCCCATACATTTATATTTAACAATAATGATACTATTGAACACGAGTTGAAATTATCTTATCCACTTTTGATTTGGGGAATGATGAGGGTATTAATTTGAGTTCTGTTCGAGTTGACAAAGCTCCTCCAACGTATAAACTTATCAAACAACATACCGATGGCAGTTCCTACCTACAGAATACCACCTAATACGCAGGATATTTTAAAGAAACAGCTGGACGAAATGGTAGCTAATAATGTAATCGAGGAATGTGATTCACCATGGACAGTCCCAGCAGTTTTGCTTCTGAAATACAACAACGAATTTCGCCTATGCATAGACTATCGAAAATTAAATTCGCAAACAATAATATATTCATATCCGATGCCCCGAATCGATCTGCAAGAAATTTATATCGAAGTTTTTTATTGCTGAAACCCTTCGCTTCATGAGATGAAGATAAAGAAAAAGATTGTGTACGACAATCCAGAGATGCGACATTAAAAGCCGCTAGATACGTCCGGCATGGTATGTGTCTTGTTTGGGAATTGGAAACAACCGATTTATTACGAGTTCGACCAAGAAAATGACTAAACAGATCCTATTTAACATAACTAAAGAGATTCAAGCTTGTGACTTTCACGTCGTGGGAATCTTGTGTGATTTGGGGGGATGAAATCAGGGACTAATTCGCGAATTGAATTTAATACTCCGAAAAACTTCATTTCCGAATCCGGATTATCAGACCAAAGAAATATATATTTTTGTGAATGTGCCACGCTTAATTAAGCTGTTAGGTGGTTTAGCGCCTATTGGGTGGAGGGGGGCTGCATCACCAAAGTTGAGTAGATTAACTACCACCTCTGTCACCTTCCAAAAGGGTGCACATCACGTGAGCTATTCTGGTCATGTATTAGGCAGTCACAATTCGCAAGTGTACGTGCTGTCTCCTCGTGGAAACCACTGGTAACTAAGGTCATTTGGTACATTTTGGCCATGCTTCGGAGTATGACATTAAAGGAGAAATCGTTGGCTAAAAAACCCTAATCTAAGGTGGAACAGCATATTGGCATCGATGAATGGCTGATAGGTTAATCAGTTCAAAGTATTCGAAATCGGGATGCCAGGCACCCTTCAGTTTTATTTAGCCTTTCTGTAATAAACTTGGGTGGCATACAGGCGATTTTCCATTCCCGGCAACTCGTAAGAGTAAAATCTTAGTAAAATAGTGGAACTAAATGCTATAGTAAACATCTAGGGGGGGGGGAGCAATAAGCCCAGATAGTATGTATTGCCGGCAGTATTATAAGGTTCATTAAGAGCCTGAATATTGACTGGCCGGATAATTCCAAAGATCCAAGTACAAAAGATCTTTTAGGTCGCAGTGCGAGGTTGCTCAATGCCCACATGGCTCTTCAACAATAATAATAATTAAGCTCGGTTTTACGATTGATGGGAAAATAATCGATATAACCATTATACATTAATTATTAGAAAAGACCAATGATAAGTATGATTTGAGTGTGACATATAAAATTTCGGCAACCAATTTAGCAGTGAAAGGAGCAAAGCAACAAAAAGTGAAGTTGGCGACGAAACTGTTTTCCCCACACAGTTTCCAGCGCCATTTCCCGCCAGTATTCCGCCATTTGCTGGCAGTATTGGAGAACTTAAGTCATATTCCGAGTTTTTCAAGTTGGTAAGCATAAAATAATTTAATTTTTTTTTTAAATTAATTTGAGGTGAACGATTGGTTTGATTGTTTGAACGTGAGAGTCCTATATCATGACAGTGGGCGACGGATGTAAGAATTTGGTATTTCGGAGGAAATACAATTTAGTGTCTTAGAAAAAACGAGCGAAAGTATATATATGTTCCAAAAAGGTTAGGTAATCTGAATTATTGTAATAAGTTGCCATGCTAACGATTTTAATTATTTGCAGGCATTATGATGACCAATAATTCATTAAAAATGTTGCATCATCAACTAAAGTCGCACAAAAGATCTTTTAGGTCGCAGTGCGAAGTGGCTTGAACGCCCACATGGCCCTCAGGTAATAATAATAATAAAATCGCAGTCTGAAATCTCATACAGGCTAAACCAATACGTCCTCGAAATTATTTTTGGTGTTATTCGGGTGAATTCCAACCATCTTCAATTTATGTATAAGGAATGAGGGGAGCATATCGTTAGGTGGCAATACTTCGGTCGACGATACACCAGATTTGGATGTCGTAGGGAACTTAAGCGGAGATTTACTGACCACATTGACGTCGGATTTAAGTGTAGTAAAAAGGCCCGTCGATGAATTAGAATTACTCCAATATGATGGTTTAGAACATTTGGCAGGATATTTATGCAATTTAGAATTTTTGATTCCCCATACAAACGCAATAGTTTTGTTGCGTTTCTAAAACCGATTTTTTTTTTGACGAATTGTAAAAAATTCATAGGAGTTTCAATGAAACTATGATATAAAATTAAGTAAGTCTATATTCCTAGGAATTGGACAGAGGTCAAAGTGGTCTTTATCCCGAAATCGGGAAAGAGCTCGCATGCTCATCCAAAGGACCTGAGGTCTATAACTCTATCATCCTTTCTGCTGAAAACCCTGGAAAGGTTGATAGATGTATTTATTCGATCAAGAATTGAACCCAGGAATTGGGTAATGTCGCAGCATGAGCATGCGTACTGTAAGGGAAAGTCGGTGGACACAGATCTGCACGATCTAGTACGCACGATTGAGAAATCAATTCACTTGCAAGAGTTTTGCATGGCAGCATTTCTCGATATTGAGGGTGCTTTTAATAATGTAAAAACGGAGGCGATCATGGAAGGATTGTCTTTTTTGAAGGTGTACTGCTCTATAAGTAGGTTAATAAATCAGATGCTGGTAAGCAGGACTATTACCTCGGAGCTGGGAGAGTCCAAGATTAGAAGACGGGTGGTTAGAGGAACCCCACAAGGAGGTGTAATGTCCCCATTCTCTGGAGTGCAGTGATTAATGAATTGCTGCTGGAACTAGAGAGAGACGGGATATGGGTTGTATCATTTGCTGATGATGTAGCGATAGCTGTCTCAGGCAAATATCTAGATACGATTAGGGATGTTATGCAGAATGCACTCCTGATCATTACGAAATGGGCCAGCAAGTGTGGACTGGAGATCAACCCTTCCAAAACAGGGCTGGTGCTATTTACTAGGAAATATAAAATTCCGGTGGTTAGCCCTCCTATCATAAACGGCAGCGGACTAGTTTTTGCTGACCGAGTGAGATTTCTGGGCATAATCTTTGATAGTAAGCTCAGCTGGAAGCCTAACACTTTGGAAAGGGTGAATAAGGCTATTGTAGCCTTATACTCGTGTAGGAACGCTATAGGTAAGAGATGGGACTTGAAACCGGAGCTGGTATACTGGCTCTATACCGCCGTGGTAAGACCTGTGCTAATGTACGGGGTGGGCGTTTGGTGGCCAGCTCTGGACAAGATAACATGTAGAGGTATGATGGAGAAGGTGCAAAGAACGCCCTGTATGCTTATAAGCGGGGCGCTTAGGACAACACCTAAACACGCTTTAGAGGTTATGTTCCACCTTATTCCAATCGACCTTCATGGTAAACAGATGACAGCCAACGTGGCTACGAGACTCTTGGCTGTTTCTCAGTAGAAGTGTCTTCAGGTGGGACACTCGACGATAGGTAGATTCGCTTGCGAAGAACTGGCAAATCTGGATTATATTACACCAACGTTGTGCTTCGATAAAGGTTTCCGGACCATCTTTCCCTCAAAGGAATCCTGGAGAAACGGATCAATACTGGAAAACGAGGCAGTGCAATTTTTCACGGACGGCTCGAAGCTAGACGA
Source organism: Tipula helvola (assembly GCA_963556165.1). Lineage (NCBI taxonomy): Eukaryota > Metazoa > Arthropoda > Insecta > Diptera > Tipulidae > Tipula > Tipula helvola. The sequence continues at coordinate 146,456,269 of OY744482.1, read as the reverse complement.
TAAGGTAGGAGCCGGAGTCTTCTGTGATAAACTTAATGTTACTATTTTTGTTCGTCTCCCTGACTACTGCAGCGTGTACCTGGCTGAAGTGGTGGCGATCGGGGAAGTCATGACAAGGTTGAAGCATAATGTGGTATCCGTGAGAGATATCGCAATTTATGTGGACAGTCAGGCAGCGATCAAGTCACTTGGGGCAGTTTGTCTGAAGTCGCGGGTGGCGCTGGATTGCCGATCATCTTTTAACGAGATGAGCGAGTATTTCAGCATCCAGATAATCTGGGTCCCGGGTCACTCGGACGTCACGGGAAACTGCAGGGCGGACGAACTAGCTAGGTACGGTACGACTCTCCAGATGCAGCCGGAAATGGTAGGTCTGGGGAGGCCTATGTCAGTGCTAAAATGGGCGCTCAATAAAAAGGCAATCGCCTTGAGAAATAAGAGGCGAATCAACACTCTCACGTGCAGGGTAGCAAAGCAGGTTTGGCCAAAACTGGACTTGCGGCGCCCCAAGGTATTAATATCCTTGGGAAGACAAGAAATAGGATAGGTCGTAGGGATAATGACAGGTCACTGCCTTTATTGGGAGCATGCGAGAAGGCTGGGGATACAGACGAATGACTTTTGTAGAAGTTGCATGGACGAAGAGGAGGAGGAGACTTTGGAACACTTCCTAAGCTCATGTCCGGCGCTATCATACAGAACGCATAAGTATTTGGGTGTGTACGGTATGGACAGCCTTTCGGAACTCGCGGACTGTGGAGTGCGAGATTTGTTACGCTATATAAGTAGCTCTGGTTGGTTTCAACGGGAGTAATGGGGAGATGGGATCCTGTGGTATCACAACGGGCCACTGCTGGCCTAAGTGTGCGATAGCAGCCACTCTAACCTAACCTATGATATAAAATTAGTGTTTCCGACCTGATTAATGATCTTGATGAAGAATGTGAATATGTACCGGAAGTCCGTGAAGGTTTAGAGTCGAATATCACAGATAACGTGGGTGACGCTAATGAATTCGAAGTTCAAATTGAGTTGAGTGACCAGAAGGATATTAAGCTGATATTAAACAGTATTTTATTTATGAATAATATTTATAAATATCATGATATTTCAACTATAAAAGGTATGATGGAAGCGATTTAAATTTCTATCGCTTTCTCTTTCTTTAAAACATGACGTAAGCTGGTGACAAAATGCGATTTTATTTATTTATTGTAAATAATTTAAATAATCAATTAAAAACCGAAATATTTAGAATTAATAACCTGGTGTAGTATGTAGAACATTCCAATAATCAAAATTATAAAAAAATTGAACGCAAGATGTCGTACTAATCAAAATAAAACGTTTTTTTATTATTTGCATTTAGTGAAATCTGGCCGGAGGCTCCGAAATCTGAGGAAGCCGCAGAAAGCTCATCTGGGCTCCTTGAAGAGGGGAACAGCCTGGTGGAAACTATCTCTACGGATACAGAGATGACAATGTCCTTGGAGTCATTAAAGAGAATCTCAGAGGACTTCACATCATCAGGGGAGGACTCTGATGATACAGTGCTAGAGAAGGAAGTCTAAGAATGGTGACGTTCTTGCAGATCACCCTACACCACTCAAAGGCAGCATCAGCTGCTCTACTTTTAAAAATTGGAAAGGAAGGGACGGATATTGTCTTGATCCAAGAACCTTGGGTCGCTTGTGACCGGGTACTTGGACTCAAGACACCCTGTTATAGATTAATGCACACGGAAAAAGAAGGTAGGGTTCGGTTGTGCATTCTCGTTAAAAATAATATAAATTGTTTTCTGCTATCAAATTTCAGCAATGAAGATGTGGCAGCGGTCAGCATTGAGGTCAATAAACGAAACCTCTGGCTAATATCAGCCTATCTAGCCTATGATGCAGTGAACATTCCACCAGTCATTCTGGGTGAGGCAATTTTGGAGGCTCAAAAGCGCAAGGTTGGAGTCATCCTGGGGAGTGATGCAAATTCTCATCACACAATCTGGGAAAGTACGGACACAAATGAACGAGGTGAGTTACTCCTTGATTACATTCTAAGTACTAACCTTTATATATGTAACATAGGCAATAAGCCGACTTTTATAACTAGAAGTAGACAGGAGGTATTGGATATTACACTTGTCTCAAACTTTTTGACGACTAGTCTATTTAACTGGAAAGTGTCGGAAGACCACTCATTTTCTGATCACTGTTATCTTCAATTTGAAATGAGATTGGTCTTTCCGAACAGCCCTCTCTACAGAAACAGGAGGAAAACCGACTGGGATATTTTCAGAACTATTCTGGGAAATTCACTACCAGTGCAGGTGCCTGAACCTCCAAAAACTACGGTAGAACTCGATGGCTTAGTGGACGAATTGTCCAGCGCTTTTAATGAAGCGGTACTAGGCTCTTGTCCTCTTAGTAGGCCTAGGGCAAATCTCGGCCACCTTGGTGGTCAAAGGAGATTCAACAAATACGTCAACGGTGCAAGAGACTCTTTAAAACAGCAAGGAAAACAAAAGCCGCTGTAGACTGGGACTCCTATAAGGAAGTCCTCAAAATTTACAAATATCAGCTAAGAAGCGCAAAGAACAGATCTTGGAGACTATACTGTGGTAAAATTCAGGAGTCTTCAGAGATGTCTAGGCTACGTAAAGTACTATCTACTAGCCCTTCCATCCCAAGCTTCCTTCAAAGGCCGGATGGAGCATGGACCACAAATAGTATGGAATCGCTGGAACTACTATTGGAGACGCACTTTCCTGGTTGTTCCGAAGCTGCACCTACTATATCAGCAGGTAAAAGGGCAAGTAGCCTCGTAGGCCAAATTATTAGCAGAAGAAAGATTCTGTGGGCGATTAGCAGTTTTAAACCATATAAGTCGCCAGGGCCTGATGGTATTATCCCTGCGGATATACAAAAAACTACGGATCTAACCATTCCCTGGTTAGAGGTAATTTTTAGAGGCTGCCTAGAACTATGTCACATTCCCAGTAAATGGACGGAAGTGAAGGTTGTCTTCATACCTAAGGCGGGAAAACGCTCACACTGCAGTCCCAAAGACCTTAGACCGATCAGCTTGTCTTCTTTCCTTTTCAAAATACTGGAAAGACAGATAGAAGCTCATATTAGAGGCACGATTGTGCCGGAAAAGCTATCCAAATCTTCACATGCCTATTGTAAGGGGAGATCTGTAGAAACTGCTCTTCATTATCTCACATATTTTATTGAAAAATCTTTCGAATATGGAGACTACGCGATGGTAACCTTTTTGGACATTGAGGGAGCCTTTAATAACGTGCTAACAGGGGCTATAACTCGGGCACTTTCGAATCTAGGAGTGGATGATTCGCTTAAGGACTGGATAGATCAGATGCTAAGAGGCAGGATCATAAATGCCAGTCTGGGGAAATCCTCCGCCAGAAGATTTGCAAGCAGAGGCACGCCGCAGGGTAGCGTACTGTCCCTCCTTCTCTGGAACTTGGTCATAAATGATCTGTTGCTGAGGCTGGAGGATAGTGGCTTCATGGTGGTTGCCTATGCGGATGACGTCGCTATTGGGGTTCGTGGAAAATATCCCGGGACACTTAGCGAGCTTATTCAAAATGCTCTGGGCATTCTTTTATTATGGACCAATGGTTGTGGGCTAAATGTGAACCCACAGAAAACCGAATTGGTTCTCTTCTCTAGGAAATATAAAACTCCTCATATCGATCCTGCTACTTTAAATGGTTTCAACTTGGCTTTTACAGGTGAAGCAAAGTTCTTGGGTCTCGTCTTTGACAGTAAATTAAACTGGAAACCGAATATTATGGAAAGGGTAAAGAAAGTTACGGTAGCGTATAATCTTGCAAAAATGCAATTGGGAAAGGTTGGGGGCTGGAGCCCCACATGGTCCTTTGGCTATATACAGCAGTAGTTAGACCCATTCTTCTGTATGGGGTAACAGTCTGGTGGCCTGCTCTGGACAAAACTGTCACCCTAAAGTTGATGACAAAAGTTCAGAGAACAATCTCTCTGTGGATCAGTGGTGCAATGTGGAGCACATCCACTCAGGCACTGGAGACTCTGCTATTTCTAACTCCTCTAGATATCATGGGAAAACAGTGGGCAGCTAGCACTGCCATACGACTGAAATCCACGTTAATGTGGACCTGCAATAATACAGGGCACTCATCTATACTTTGTAACAAAGGCTTCCCAAGACCACCGACTATACTGTCCCGTCACTATCTTTTTATAGAAAGTTCCGGACTATTATTCCATCTAGAGAGGACTGGATGATGGATGCAGTTTTGGAACCAGGAGTTTTGAACTTCTTCACTGATGGTTCAAAACGGGATAGAGGAGTAGGGGCTGGGGTGTTCTGCGAGGAACTCATGTTAAACCTCTCCTTTCGTCTCCCTGACTACTGCAGCATTTTTCAAGCTGAAGTAACTGCGATAAAGGAAGTCGTGGACTGGTTGAGGTATAATGTAATATCGACTTGTGATATTCGCATATATACGGACAGTCAGGCAGCCATTAAAGCGCTTCAATCACATCTTCTCACGTCGAAAGTAGTCCAGAACTGTCCCTCATCTCGTAACGAGATGACAGATCAGTTCAACATCCATATCATATGGGTGCCAGGACATTTCGTTAGTACGGGGAACATTAAAGCCGATGAACTGGCTCGACGTGGTACAACGGACCACATTTCAAACAGCAAAAAGGATATTGAAATGCCTCTTGCGGTATGTAAACTGCTGCTTCAGGAGGAAGCCAGTAAGTTGACGAATGACAGATGGTCAAATAGTACCTCATGCGTAATAACTCGTCAGATCTGGCCAAAGTTGAACTTGGCGAGATCCAAACAGCTGATCTCACTTCAGCTGAGTCAGATCAGTGTGGTGGTTGGAGTGATTACGAGGCACTGTCTCATAGGCAGACATGCGAGTACACTTGGTTTCTTCTCAGAGACAGTACTTCATCTTCTTTGAACTTGTCCTCGTCTGGCACGAAACAGACTGAATTTTCTAGGGAACCCCTTTTCAACGACCTGGCGGAGCTAAGTGAGAAGGGCGTCAGGAGTATCCAGCGCTTCATAGCAAGCTCAAAGTGGTTTCAATGAGTTGGAGGAAAAATTTTTAATTTGTGGTATGGCTACGAACCCCTTTGTGCCTATGCCTGGTCCTGGTGGACCGCCACCCAAACCTAACCTAACCTATGCCAACACGAATGATTAAAAAAAAAAAATTGTCATTGACAATAAAGCGCAATGTTGAATCGTTTATTATCATTGCGGTAGAATTGGCCATAAACGTAATTGGTTTGGACTAATCGAAAAGGTAGTTGTCCTAACACGAATTCGGTCATCGCAACTTCGTTAGAGATCGAGATAAATTTTTAATATAAAAACTATAAAGAGACATGAAAAGCTGAGGATAATTCTTTCTATCCAAAATTTCATCAAATATTACAGAATTGTTTGTAGTTTTTTATAGGTAAAACTAGCATTATAAGTACATATCATTTTGTAATTTTTTCAAATAGCTCTCTTCTCATGTAATGTCCTCTTTACTTTGTATTACGAATATTCCAACAACATATTAAACATTTTAGGCAACAAATTTTCAATCACAATAAACGAGTAGGAGTTAATGAAACTGAACCGCTTGTAATATATGTATAGTTGTAGCAACGGAATTTCAAAATAAATTAATCTACTTTGATATTTCGGTACGACAGAATGGATTGATTACATTGGACTACAATATTGTTCTCGCAACAGCATTTGTTAGTTTGGTTTGTTCGCAGTTGACACAAAAGCTACATTTAATTGGTGTAACAAAATTAGCGATTTGGCCTTGGTGTTGAAGAAGAAGAACCGGCTTCGTCAGGTCGTGTTCGGCCCATTTAGCGAGTTTATTGGTCTTCCCCATTGCTCGTAAACGTCTGCTGATTGTTTCTTGTGACACATGTAATGCTTCTGCTAATTGCCGTTGAGTTTGAGTTGGGTCATCATCCAATAACTCCTCCAATTGCTCGTCTTCGCATTTTTTTGGTCTACCAGAGCGCAACATTGAACATTGAAATCACCACTTTTAAATTGTCGGAATCATGTCTCACATGTTCTAGTCGATGGAGCGTGTTCACCATATATTTCTACCAGAAAACGATGACTTTCAACATCCTTTTAAAAGCAATGTGTGCCGCAAATGTTCTTTTTCAGGCAGAAAACTCGACATGATCACTGAACGATAAAACAAAGATGCTAATTTTTGGCGGACTGAATGAATAATTTGCATTATTCTGACATTTCAAATAATGAAACTCCATAAAATTACTTTCAGTTAATTTTACAAAAATTAAAGGCTATCGCAGACAAAAGAAATTGTGCTGTACCTTTTTGTCACTCGTACCTACGAAATTCATATTTTGTTAGAATTTTCTTTTTATTTACAAGTCAGGTTAAACATTCTAAATATTTTTTTTGCAATTGGGAGGAACATTAATTTAAAAAATTACAAAGTTTGATTTTTGTAAAAATACATTAACTTTAGAATAAACAAAAATAAATCACAACAGTGCTTAATTTGGAAACGTGATCTTTTGATAAGATTCTCCGCCTTATCTAAAATTGTCGCAACCTATCATACATATGCCCCTTTTTTAAGCATGTATTGTTTGGTTTGACTAACATATAAGCCATTTTATATAGGGCACAATTTTCATTAAAGAAGTTCACCTTGAAATAACCTTCAAGACACTCATCAATTAAAATACAAGCAGTAATTTTCCTTTTCTTCTATCCCAAACACCTCTTGTGTGGAACATAGCTACCTTTAACACAGTGCAGCCTAGCACAAACGAATAAGCATACTGGTTTAGTAACCTCAATGAAGCGTAAAACATATCGGCCAGATATCAGCTTAGAGATACAAAAAATATTAAAAATACCAAGCGTATAATTGATTTGGTAATCTAAATTAGTTGTAAATAATCAATCAATAATTATTAATCTCAAATGTTATCTAAATATGTGCTCAGACATACAGTGATAATTACTATAGTAACTTATATATTTTGCACACGAGTGAGTATGTGATAAAAAACAAATTGTAACAAATATTTATTTTCATTAAGTTATTATAGAAAGGTATGATTTACACACATTTAAAATTGAAATTTAAATTAACAATTATTTATCAAAAATTACAACAATTCCAAATATTTAAGATTGGCTTTTTTATTGTTTTATTGCAAATTTAAAATGTATGTATGTATATGATTCATAAATGTTGAAGCATTCTGATATACTCATATCTCAAATACATGTGGTATCTAATCATATACGGCAGTGAACAATTCTTAATTATAAGTATTTGGCAACCACTTGAAATTTAAAATTTAAAACTGTTAAGCGGAAATTTGTTATTGAAAAAAAACAAAATATACGTAATTAAAAACACAAATAAAATTATAGCAACTACATGGCAATGCCCGGATTCAAACTCAGTACCTTCCGATTCAAAGGGCACGTCAAATCATAGTATACGTTTAATTTAACCTTTTGCTGTCGTTGAATTTCTGAGTTTATTTCTATCTAAAAATAGTAAAGATTTAGTTCTTAATAAAATGTATTTTTTGTTGTAACTGTGAGGCAGATACTTGATTGCCTAGCAAGCAACCAATTTTAATATGAAAAAATTAAACGTTCAGCGCAATTTTAGTTGAATAACATAAAATTTGAAAATATTGAGTATTTGCGAACCAATAAAGATTATCGAGTATTTGCGACAATAACGCTTTCATATATTGATGTAGGTGTTATTGGGCTGGAAGAATGGAATACTTTGGTTTGTAATATGTATTCGCAACGCTTACAACAACTTTCCATTATTTTTACAATTATTGTTAATCCCATTTTCCTAATTTACTTATCATTTGGCTTCTGGGCTTGTTATTGCTTATTTTATAACAATTACCTGCATGAGCCTAGCTTTATTCGGTTAGTGTAGAAAGATTAAAACTAATTTCAAATACAGAGTCCAGCATCCATTATACAATTTACTTAAAATTTTATGGTATTATCTTCCACAAGCGAAACCTTTTATTTAATTAACATAATAAATTACAATTTTTAACAGATCCTGATAAAAATAGCTTTAAACATACTTTTATTTTCTAACTACCAGACGCTTATTATTTATATATTGTAAAAAACCATATTATTTTACCGTCAATTGTAGCCCAATTTAAAGATTTTCAACAAATTCATAAAGAATACAGCAATTTTACAGAATAAAGCGTTTTAATTTTTAAATTAATTAATCACTTTACATAAAATTGGCATTGCCAATTGTCACCAAACTTTTTTCACTAGTATTATTCCGTTTTGTTCACTTGCTAAAACAAACTAAATCGAATAATTAATTCTGGTTTTGCTGTTAGAAATCATTGACGTTGGCAAAATATCGTTATCGTTATATATAATATGTATACTATATATCGCAAAAGTGCCTGTTAACCATTATCTATCAATGGCTAGATAAAATTAATGTGTGAATAAGGTGATTATTTGAATGGTACAAAGATAAAAGCTAAAATACATTATACTTCCTATACATGACTATTGATTTATTTGTGTACCTTATATCAAATAAAGCTATTTATACGCAGTCTATACTCATGTGGTAAATTATTTTCTCCCGCCCTTTAAACGGAAACCGCATTTTTAAGATTCGTATCTTCCCAATATTTGGTAATGTTCCTTTCTTTGATTTTAACTTTTGTAGCGCAGCTTTCTGTACATTTACGTCAATTGTTCAATAAAATACCGCCTATATAGGTAAGTAGTCTAATATTATTCAATAATCATGCTATATTTTCGTGCGATATCATTCCCCTCGTGCTAGATTTTTAACTAAATGTTGTAGCAGTTTTTGTATTGTGATCACATGACTCACCAATGTGATAATAATATACATACATGATTGTATTGTGTCACAAGAAAATAAGAAATCGATAATAACAATTAGTCAGAAGAATTTAATAAGCGCACGCGGTCGTACAAATATGTCCCCGTAAATAAACAAAACTCAAAAAAAAAAAAAAAAAACAGAAGATGTTTGATTAGAATATGACTGAATGAGGATGACATGGTCATGGTGACATGTGATAACCGCGTAAAAAAACAAATTTTATATTTAATGACATACACTTTGTTTATTATACTTCAGAGGCAAAGCTCTCTGTGGAATCTCTATTGCGATAACAGTACAGACGATTTGGTTTTTGTAATGTGCATTTTCTAAAGATGATCGTCCGCTCAACGCAACAGAATCGTAAATTGTAATTTGTATTTTTAAAATGTTTTTTGATTGTAATAATTTGACTTAAGTCAATTTTGTGTTTTTTTTTTGTTTCAGGAGAACAATGGCCAAACTTAAAAAATTGGGAGTACTTTTCTCAAAAGATGCAAATGTTAGTTTTTTTTAACTTTCCAGAGCATTCATAATGAAAAAACGTTTTACTTTTAATTTACAGGTTTGTATGAATTTCCAACATAACGGACAAATTTTTTGTTTTAGTTATGTTTGAAATTCATACAAACCTGTAAGTCAAAAGTAAAACGTTTTTTCATTGTGAATGCTCTGTAAGAGTGTGAATTTAAAATTACGGTTTTTATGCAATATGTAAAACGTGGTGATGGGGTCTGTTTTCTCCGTAAAAGATTCGAACTATGATGTGAAGCAGTGTGTCAGCAAATTTGATTGAAATACGAAAATTCCAATGAAGAAGAGGTGGCTCATCAAACATTACAATAAATGAAAATGAAAATAATATGAGTGACACAAAGTGCAAAACATTGATAATGACGAAAACAAATATTGTTTCAATGTTAATAATTTTGTTCGTTTTTTTTTTAAAATTATTATCTAGAGTCATAAACTTTGTTTTATAAAATAACACGCCCAAGATTGTAGGTTCACAAAAGCTACGCCTCCAAAAGGTGTAAACTGTAACGGAGAGCATCTCGCTAATTATAGAGGATGTGAAGTAGCCAGGGAGCTTCAAAATCTGAGAAATAGAAAATAACAAGGCCCGCTAAACCGTGGGATGCTCAATAAGAAGACAATATCTAAAAATCCATTGGTAGAACTACCACTAACAAAGACTAAGCCTAATTCTTGAAATTTTTTAAAAGAATATAGAAGCATTAAACTTAAGGCTACTAAAACAAGAAAGAAGCCTGGACGCTTTAAATAAGCGGGTTAATAAGCAAGAAACAGTGAATGAAATCACTTCTATGATGTACTAATCTATGAAGATGAATAACACATTCAGAATCGCCAATTGGAATGCAAATGGGCTGTTGCAACAAATTCCAGAGTTAGAAATTTTCCTAAATATAGACAAGATAGATATATGCCTAATTTCAGAATCTCATTTGACAAAAGATTCATTCGTTAGAATTCGAGGATACCAGTGCTACCATGCCATCCACCCGTTAGGAAAAGCGAGAGGAGGTTCAACCATATTTGTGAAGGAAAACATCAAACATTACGAAGGAGTAAAGATTGAAGAAGAAATTATGCAAGTAGTCACTATTAATGTTCGATTGAATAATCAAAAAGTAATTAACATATCTTCAATATATTGCCCTCCGCGTTATAATCTAAATAAAGAAAACTATATTACGTTATACTCAAATCGCTCGGTTTTAACTTCATAATCGGAGGCGATTTTAACGCTAAAAATACATATTGGGGATCAAGGCTAACAACCCATAAGGGTAAGGAGCTATTTGCAGCTGGTCGGGCACTAAACTGCGAGTTCCTGTCTGGAGGTAAACAAACATATTGGCCAGCGGATACAAATAAGATACCAGATTTGATAGATTTCTTTGTAACAAAAGGGATATCTGTAAACTACGTATTACTCGAAAACAATGAAGGAATTTCATCTGACCACACACCTGTCATTATGACACTCAGTGATACCATTATCAAAAAAGAAAATTTACCTATGTTAACAAATCATAAAACAAACTGGGATCTCTTCCGGAAAATAGTCGAAGACAATACTGAACAACAAGTGCCAATTAAAACTCCGGCAGAACTTGAGGTTCAATTGGAGCTGCTAAACAACAGTATTCTGCAAGCAGCGTGGCAGAGTACTCCTCCTACTTGTAATCAAACGGAAAGTCACATCAACTATCCAGTAGAAATGAGAGATCTGGTTAGAGAAAAACGGAAAGCTCGAAAAATCTGGCAAAGGAATCGAGCACCACAAAGCAAATCACGACTTAATTATTTAAGCAACAAATTAAAAGTTCTTATCAAATAAGTCAAGAACAAATCTTTTAACGAATACCTGGCTGGCCTTTCTGGCAACAAAGACACTAATTATTCCCTTTGGAAAGCAACTAAAGGTCTTAAAAGGCCTAAAGTACAAATAGCTCCTATCAAGAATGACGATGGAACTTGGGCAAGAAGTGCCAAAGAAAAAGCTGCATTGTTTGCTGACTATCTTGAAGACATATTTCAACCCCTTCCAAGGCAAACAACTAAAGGAAATATAATTTCAGTAAATAAAGTGGATAACCTAAACATAAGACCTGTAACACTACAAGAGCTAAAAGATGAAATTAAAAACAACTTAAGTTCAAAAAAATCACCTGGTTATGACCTAATCACTGGATTTATAGTTAAAATTCTCCCAGAAAAAGGAGTTCGAAAATACGTACCCCATACGAACGGTGCGGTGTCCCCGCAAGGGCTGATTCAGGCCTTCTCAAGACGTCTACTGAAAAATGAACGCATACATCGCCTGCCTGCCCAGGAGCCATGAGTGACTGGTGACCAAATTAGAGGTATACAAAATGAAGTGAGTAAGTTCATTTATTATAGCTCGTAAATTAATTTTATTCCCATTTCAGAGTTCATCTCAAGGGACTTGGTTGGAGTGATGGTGGCGGTTCTGGGGAAAGAGGCAAATAAGAGGTTATAATCTCATGCACATCAGATTCGATTTGGCGGCCGAGACCATGCAGCAGCCCGAGATTAGAATTCCAAAACTGACCGATTGGGACTCCTATAAAGTTTCACTCGGATCAGAAATGCCCTCGGTTAAGCGAAACATAGAGTTTCCGAGGGATTGGAGTTCTGTTCAAACCAGTTGCATAACTCTATACGCTAGGTTTACGAGAATAGTTGCGCGGTTAAGCGAAGAGAGTCTACTAAGATGGCCCCTTGGTGGAACGGGACGCTGGGTAAGCTGAGGCAAAAATCGGGAAGCTTATTCAACAAGGCTAAATGACTTGACGGAATATAATCTCGAACTAAGAATATCCTAAAGGGCCACCTGGAGAATTTTCTGTGTGGGAATCAATGAATTACCCTGTGCAGTTCACCTCCAGAAAGTCCTTTCTAGGGATCACTCAAATAGTTTAGGGCTTCTCCAGATGCAAATGGGAGGTTCACCGGAAACCGGAAGGAAACCTTAGAGGTACTATTAGATACCGACTTTCCGGATTCAATGGTAGTAGGAACTCAAGAGCATCCACATGACCTTACAAGTGAGGTAGCCTATGCACTACACAATAGGATCGGGAGTCTCTCTTGGAAAATTTCCACACTCTGAGATGGGCTATTGGCTCATTTAAATCTTTTAAATCTGCCGGAGAGGATGCCATCTTCCGGCTTTACTTCAAAAAGGTATTGAGGAAATATTCCCCAGCTTAATCCAGATGTTTCAGGCAAGTTATGCTTTTAACTATATTTCGAAGCTCTCGAGGGGTTGTCCGGACACCCAGCCCAAAGCATATCGGCCAATTAGTCTCACATCTTTTCTATTGAAGGCGGGAAAAAATCATGGTTTATCAAATAATAAGTGAGATCTACTGCATCGGGACCAGTTTGCCTATCAAACTGGTAAATCCACTGTGATGGCTCTTATTGGTCTAGTCACGAGGATTGTAAAAACGGTGGCAAATCAGGAAACTGCCCTTTGTGCCGTTGTGGACTTTAAGGGGGTGTTCGATAATACCTCCTATGGATCGATAGAGCGAGAAGCAATGGAAAAGGGGGTCCCGCTTTATACGATTAGGTGGATCCACTCCATGCTGGAACATCGTAAGATTATAGCCAGATTAGGTGGCAAGTCACTAACCATCAGGGCTGTAAAGGGTTGTTCCCATGGAGGCGTACTGTCTTCTCTTTTATTGTCATTGGTTATTGACAGACTACGGGTCTGAGTAGCCATGGATTTGATGTCCAGGGCTACATACTCGGATGGAGGCCGGCAAGTTTGATGCGGTCATCTCTGATCCCATGTAAAATACACTCAATATAATTTGGAAGTGGTGTGCCCAGGAAGGACTCATTTTGAGTATTTTCAGGCCTAATACACAAACAGAATTGCATACAGATGCATCAAAATATGGGTATGGTGTTGTTTTATTGCAAAATGATCGATATGATGAGAAATTTTACCCCGTCTACTATTTTAACAGAAAAATAAAACCAGCCGAAGAGAAATATAGCTCATATGTAATAGAGGTATTAGCAATAGTGTCTGCACTGAAAAAACTGCGACTATATCTTTTAGGTTTAAAATTTACAATTATGACTGATTGCGCTCCATTCAAGATGAATATGACCAAAAAGAACTTAGTACCCCGAATAGCTGGATGGATATCTCTCTAGATAAGTTTATATATATTTTGGAGTACCGTAGTGGTACGAAAATGATACATGTCGACACGTTAATCCGATATCCTGGTACTCTGATTATTGAAGACAGAATTATGAGTCAAATCAAAAGACTGCAGAAGCGAGACGAATAGTTACAGCTTATCAGAAACCTGCTGCGATATTTTTTTTTTTTCTGTTTATACCTTAAGATGGCTATGCTTATATTCATATAAATGACAATTACGATTCAAACACCCAACCAAAAAACGTAGTTATTTTTACCGCCTGGAACATGCACGTTTTCTTCGGTCAGAATAGGAAATACGTTAAATTTGCGATTCACGTTTTTAACTGTCATAAAAAACGTAAATCACAAAGTTGCGTTTTTTTTCAGAATACAGTTGCTGGACACTCCAAGCAGCACCTGCGCAGTTATTCCACTAATATTACTGGAAAATTGTATATGAGAACAAATCAGCAAAGATATGGCATATTTTCGTCTGGGGCTGAAATTGCTGCAAACTTACTTCGTAATCTCACAATCTGCCATTTCCGCATACTTTGTACTTCCGCATACACAGATATCTCAAAAAATAGACCACGTCATTTAGAACGAAACCGCGGTTAAGTCGTTAATAAAATGTTTTATTCTTCAAGATTAAATACACAGATTTGTTGTACTGTGTTGTACTATAGGTGTTTTATCTAACAAGTCTTTCCTACTGGAATTGAGGAAGTGGAAATCAGTTAGTTCTAAGAAGTAGCAATCAATCAGTTAGTCTCATAAAAATAAAATCCAACGTGAATTTAAAAAGTACAATATTCGTATTGAGATTCAAAGTATTTTCTGTACCGTACAATAATTGACAAATTCCTACTTTAATTTAAAATAGTACGTGTACACATTTTCCTTATCTTATCTACAACAATTTTGTTAATTATTCAGCAAACGTTTTTTTTGCAGCTAAAATAGTTTAATTTTAATAAATCATTTTTTATTGTTATTTGGTATTATGTATTAAATAAAACTATGTAAGGGTAAATTTTACTTTTCAATTCAAGTTTGTTGCAGGGCGATTTAAAAACTCAAGATGTTTCAAATTTTTAATAATTATATTAATTAAATAGATAACACGTCAAATGTGTAAGTTCAAACACACACATTTCCATAAATCACATTTAAATTAAATTAAATCGTATAAACTATTTGTATTTATAAATTATTCGTATAAGTAAGTAAGGTGGTTAATTTCATTGTGCTGGTCCCATTTGCCCTGTTTTATTATTCATCACCAAGATTTCCCTCTCGTTGATATTTCGTAAACGACAAAAATACTTGTTCCAGTGACGTTTGACTAATTGAATAATCTTCTATATTTAAACGTAACCGATTACTTTGTAATATACCAAACATTCTAGACCACTTGAGTTCTGTGCTTGCTATGTTGTACGTTAATAATCCTCGGTATTCCTCTTTTAATACGGCACCGTCAAAAGTTGCTTGAACAAATTTTTTAATATTGTCAATGTTTTCCGTTATATTATTGTGGGCAATTGAACTGAAAAAATGAATGAAAAGAGAATTTATTAGAATTTGTGTTTTGCAATGTTAAATTCTACGGTTATATTGCTATTAAAGTTTAACATGCTGCTCAGCTAGATAAAAATCTACAACAATTAAAAATCTGATTACCTGCATAAGCGATAAGCAAGCATCTAAATTAATAGCGTCTTTTATTTCGCAGTTTTTTGGACCTAGGCATATAAAAATATGTTGGAAAAACTCATTTTTCGTCTTTTTGTGTTTGAATTGTTAGGTTCTGATGATCAGAGCAAGAGGGGAACTTGATCATCATCAAAACGTATGTAACTAAATAAAACACAAAAGCAGATAAAAATAAATGTTTGGAAAACATTTTTATAAACCTAGGTTCTTAGAATTGCCAAATAAAAATCACTATTAGTAGCCTCTACATTATCTATTTTGGTAATTGCAACGAAAAATTTAAATTCTTATATGAAACGAAGAATTAAGGGCGGGCGCCTTAAACAAAAGAATCAGAGATTATTCAGAGATCAGCAGCACTTTTTTTCAAATGGAAGCTAAAAGCAAAGCTTCCCGTAATATTCCGGAAAAAATCACCAAAAAAAAAAAGAAATACCAAAAAATAAAAAGTAAAGTGCCCCATCGAAAAGGAAGACACCATTAAATATTTGTTAACTACAATATGAAAACAACTAAGTCCACTAGTCCGCAGAATCCTTAACACAGACCCCGAACCATTACAACAAATCCGATAAGATAGTCTGATAGTATCGGCATATCATAACAAAAACCGTACCCCGATCAAACCCTGCCAAGCAGGTCAAGTAATCTATGTAAATCTTAACAACAGATTAGGATCAAAATTAAGGGAACGATTCAAACACGAAATAGTAAGAGAAGACAAAAATAAAATAGTTTAACAGAATCCGGAACAGTAATTCACAGTTACTCCTCAAGCAACATACTTGAAAAAATTTAAATTCTTGATTACACAAACTTTCAAGTCGAATTAATCCATATAAACGAATTAGATTAACACCAAAATTACAATGCCGGAATGCAATCCATACTGGACAAAGAAAAGACAATAGATCATCCGTTGCACCCTTATTTGAAGGGCGAACTCTTGGAATTACAGACATTACTGGACAGTCTTAGAATACATAAATTCAAACGGTACTTTACCTTTATAGGTAGCGCATGGAAATGGATAGCCGGAAATCCCGATCACGAGGATTACAAAGTAATTAAAAATAAAATGAGTAATGTACTAGATAAAAAAAAAATAACCAAGAGGTTATAAATCGATTATTTAACGAAAGAATCAATAATAATACAAAAACGGCTAATTTCATTATTAACGAAATACACAAAACATCAAATATTTAATATAAATTAAAATTAATGAAAGAGGAATTAGTAAATATTAAGTATGCAATTCATTGAGCTAGAGCAGCACAAATAGCACTCCTGAGGAAGCGTTCGACTTCGCGAATATCAAAATCATTAGTATAGCAAATTATGCCTTCTTTACATTGCGTACGTTCCAGTAACAACTTTGGCATTTAGGGGTGACCAAAATTGAGTATGAAAATGTTATTAAAAGTCGTTATTTGTCAGTCAACTCGCTTTCAAATGAATTAGTTTGGACTCAATTGGTGACTGGATATTCCATCAAGACACCGCACCGGCGCACGGTTCCATTGTGACCGGCCTTTTTACCCTGTCATTTTGAGTGGGACTATTTAAAATCATAACTAAATGAATCCACTATTAAAACCATAATTCCGTTGAAAGGTTTATAAAACGTGAAGTGACATAAATTCCTCTAGAAATAAGCAACAAGCAAAGATCAGCAACTGTGCAAAATATTATAAAATTAATATTAAACTTCTAACCTTTCATCATTATCTGACATTTCATTGATTATTTCACCAAAAATAGTATTATCTTGGTGGAAACTGATTATAAAATATAAATTAAATAAATTAAAATTTACTAAGTACTACTAATCGACCGCCTAAATTATTTAATTTAAAACAACTTACCTTTCAGTTCCTCCAAAAGCCATTTTTTTAATTTTTATTGTAAGAAGGTAGCCTGCAAATAAAATAATAATTTTTGTTCTATAAATTAAAATTAATAATTGCATTATTAATTTACCTTTTGAGAATTTATTTTTTAAATATTGTGTAGAACCAATACACTTAAATTCACCGTTGACCATAATAGCTAATTTTGTACACAGTGCTTCACATTCTTCCATACTATGCGATGTTAAAATAATAGATTTCCCAGCATCCCGAATTTTACAAATCATATCCCAAAGTTGCCGTTTAGCACCAGGATCCATACCAGTTGTGGGCTCATCTAAATATACTACTACTGGATTACCGATCAATGCAACAGCTGTACTTAATTTCCGTTTATTTCCACCGCTATATTCTTTCACCTTTTTATCAATGTGTTGCATAAAATTGAGCCCATTAGCAAGTTTGCCTGAAACATTTGATATATCGCTCTTTGGAACACCGCGAAGCAAACAAAAAATACGTAAAGTTTCTCGCCCCGTTAAATCATCAATAAGTGCATCGAATTGGGGACAGTATCCAATAACTTGATGAACTCGATTCATATTATTTTTTAAACTAATTCCTCTGACATAAGCTTCGCCATATGAAATTTTTTCATCACCCGTTAACATTTTAAATGTTGACGTTTTACCAGCACCATTTACGCCAAGTAAACCAAAACATTCGTGACTGTGCCAAATATAATTAAATTGAGTATTATTTTAAAATGTACACCCTACTTATTCAAACTATTATATGATTTTGTTACCTGTTTACACTAACGGATAGCTGGTTAACAGCCACGAAATTTTTATAAAATTTAGTCATACTTTGTAGAACTAAATTTCGATCAGCAATTTCGGAACGTGTTAAGGTGGCTATTTGAGTTTTTTCTGTTTTTACATCCGCATCAAGTTCTTTTTCTTCTGTTTGTGGCGGGAGTATCCCTCTATACAAATGTTTACCTTTGTAAATTAATGTCTCAATTAAACGTAATTCAATTATAAGTAAAATTATAAATGAAACCGTTCCAACTAGCAATAGAAAGAATATATGTCGTCCAATACCAGGTGCATCCCACTGGAAAAAATCTTTTACTGGAAATAAGTAAGACACATTCATAAAATTTAGTTACGTTACAAGTCTAGTCTACAACATTCGATTATTTTGAATAAATTGCTTACCACAGCATCGCGAATCCAATATGCAAGCATCTAAAAATGATGGTAATTGCGAGCATGTTTTTTGTGCAATATTTACAATATTCAAGTTGCTAAGAGCTTCACTTAATGCAAAATGTGGGAATAACAAGAAGAACCATGTTAATCCGTCGGCCACATGTTTTAAATCAAATCCTTCAAATGCCATTATAAAGACAATAGAAAAGCATGCAATACCTGTAAATATATTATAAATCGCTCCTCTTACAAAACCCGTTGACGGTATACTAAACAGCATAGACATTAAGTAGGTCACTGGAAGAAATCCGTAACCAAAACATAGCCACACAATAAATACTCGGCCAATTTCTTCAGCGGACGAAAAACCATCTTCTTGGAAAATTATTAATGTGATCATAGCAAATATTGAAGTTATCACAAAGGTGAAATAGTCCCATATAAATGCTGTAACCCAATATATGTAAACGTTAACACCGCTAACGAATTGTAACAGTTTTGCCCGGTTTACACGTTCTTTGATATAGAAGAGGACATAAAACGCTGACACAAAAGATAACGCAAAGCCGGTGTTAAATGCTAATTGGAATCCCATGTTGTTGCCCGCTTGTAACATTTTTAGCTAAAATCGATAAAATACTTTAAGTATACAATTTTTGTCGAATATCTCAATTGAGTTTTACCCTTGATTCCGTTTTATATGGTATTGGTTTATTAATAACGGTGATACTGCAACTTTGACCACAATTTGACGATTTTAATATAGCATTATGTAACTTTCCTACAGCTAATGGTGCCGTGTGATACGCTTGATTATTAAACCAAGCAATAATTTTAGATTCTACAATAGAAGCACCAATCATGTACTGTGAATTGATTCGCGTGATTAAAGTTTCACTTAACTTCAATATGTACTGGGACATATCATCATAAATCACTTCTAATTTGTGATTGTCCGTTTCTGCTTTAAACAAGGCTACATATTCATTGGATATATTAGCTAATCTTGGATCCGTTACATTTTGGTCACGGTGCAGTACAGTAACCGTTTCTAAATAAGGATCAAGTGAAATTTTCAGAGGTTGTAATTCACCGCCTCCTGCCCATGAACGTACGATTAGTATTGTCATGATTAAAAATGCAACTGGAATTATAATCTAAAAAATATAAATGTTAGTTAAGGGCTGTACACTCTAATTAATCTACGGTAAGGTAAAATATTTACTTGAATTAACATTAACAACCAATTTCTAATTGTATACCAGAATTTTTTTTCAAACATAGCCACAATTTGATTCAAATGCAATGGGATACCATGCAGTAATTTGGCGGAATCTGGAATTAAGTTTATTGATTATAGTCATTCTATATAATAATATTTGTAGATGCTTACCTAAATTCAATGATCCATTTTCTAATTCATGAGACCCATTTAATTTCTGATAGTTATCATTTAATCCATTAAGATTGTCGATTTCATCTTTGTTGTCGGTTCCCACTTTCATGAACACTTCTTCCAATGTAGTTGGTGAAACACCGTAACCAACTAAACCCAAACTACTTGAACTACTTTCCAAATCTTTAAATATTTCCTCAAAACTTTCTATATAATGTTCCGACAATTCATATGATAGCTCAGATCCAATATTAGTCTTTACAGACATACCAGGAATGTATTTTTGTAGTAATGTAGTTACACCTTGTACATTTGTACTTTTCGATTTCACACATATTAAATGATAACCAATTCCAAACTTTTTCTTTAAGAAAAATGATGTACCACACGCTCTTAATACACCATCGGACATAATTGCAATACGATCACCAAGAATATCAGCTTCATCCATAAAATGTGTTGACAATAAAATTGTTCGTCCCTTTTTTTCATGCTGCAACAAGTCCCAAAGTGCACGTCGTGCAGCTGGATCCATTCCTGATGTTGGTTCGTCACACAATACTACTTTTGAATTGCCACACAAAGCAACACCAACCGATAATTTACGTTTCATACCGCCTGACAATGTTTTCGATTGTGCATGTATTTTTGGTTGTAGCTCTAATAAATTGACATATTTGATTATTTCATTCTCAATCTGATTTTTATCGAGTCCTTTTAGGCGGCTATAAAATATTATGTGTTCACGTACGGTTAATTCATCGAAGAGAATGTTATGCTGTGGACATAAGCCTAGAGAATTCCGAACGCCATCTATATCAGTTCTAATATCTTTACCATTTAGTATTGCGGTACCTGATGTTGGCGGAAACATTCCGGTTAACATTGACATGGTCGTAGTTTTACCAGCACCATTATGCCCTAATAAAACTGTTATTTGATCTTCGTACATGTTGAGCGTAAGTCCCTCAACAGCAACTTTTTTATTTGAATAGACTTTACGAAGATTCTTTATTTGTACACCGGCATATTTGTCTAACGGCTCTGATTCGATTGTGCTTTCAGTTTGGTGATCTTTATAAGAATCGGACACGCCGCTATATTCGGCAGCGCCACACCAAAATTTTCTTGTGAACGGGAAATACCATTTTTCAGGTACACCAAATTCGCCAGGATTTATTTTTTCTACATATAAGGCTATCAGTAAATATATCACAGCATCAATTAAAAGCATAACAATTGTTAAACCAACAGGGAAATCGTCATCTGGATTGATCGGTTTCCACAAGTTGCCCCATTGTAAACCTTCTCCTGTTCCTTCAAAACGTAAAATCGCCCGAAATGCGTACGCCATGGCTGTATTTGAAAAGAGGCACACTAATAATTTATCGACCAGTGACATAAGTTGATAATTCTGTTCGGTAAATGTATATGGTGCATAGATTAGAAACCATACAAGACCCGTAACTGCTGCCCCCGTATTTGCTGTAATAATAAAAAAAAAAAGTTAATTATTTATACAAATATTATGCGCCATATTAAATCGTTACCTTTCGAAAAAAAAACAGACATCATAAAGCAGAACATAATTGTGGTAATACAGTAAACAAACAGTAAGACCCATACCACAAACCAATTGCTGTACGTAAAAACAGAAACTTCCGTATCAGGATACCAACGTATTTTTATAAGAATAATTATTAAGGTTATCGAAATTAACATAAATCCCATGGCCTTGATGAACCAAGCCAACCAATGTAACCAATTTGGGAGACCCATAATTTTCATTGCCTCTTTCAATTGTTTTTCTTTTTCCGTTGTAATAAACTTTACTAAATTAATACAGGGATACACAAAACTTAGTAAAATTATTAGAGACACAAAATTTTCCAATCCTTGGAGCAATATATCCATAGTATATGGGGGATATGGATACCTTTGTATCAATATTGCCGGAAATTGAAATCCAATACTAGATTTTAATTCTGTAAACGATTTTGCAATTGCATTTTGTATATGCAAAAATGATTCATCAAAATATCCAACTGGTTCACCCCCACTGTCTGATTCATTGTGTCGCGGTCCACCAGTTTGAAAAAGTGGAAAAAGTAAGCCGGTTCGCCAATTTAATCTTAATGGATTACCATTAAAAGAATAATTTCTCAATTCCGATGGAAATCTTAAAGCGTATTGTAATTGATTTGGCAGTGTATCTAAATTCTGGTAAAGGAAGAAAAAAATGTTTTTTAAAGATTAGTTAGCATAATAATTATAATCTTATTAGGATAATTACCGAATAGGACTCATCAAATTCAATGCCAGCTAGATAATTATTGTCGAATAAACCACGTTGCAATGCAGCCGAGCTGTTCAATTCAACTACTCCACTTAATCCTAGATAAGATGCCGAGGCACTTATTAAATTGTATAATTCTGGATTGGCGGGAGAATAACTTAACCGGTAGTCTACATCACGATTTGATTGATTAAAAAAACTGTTAAAGAAAAATAATTTATTATTAGCATTTTGTGTTTATACAAAATATTTGCAAAACATTAATGTGAGTTTAGGTGCAAGCGAAACTAAAATTGAAGCTTTATAATTAAGTCGTGCATAACCTTATTAAATAATTATACAGGTTCTGTAGTATTTTTCGGGAAATAGGTACATATATACAATGTGTCCCTCAATCCATAACCTTCTAATTAAATATGTCGAAGTTTTAAAAATTCTCTGGCTAGTTTTACCAAAGCCATAATCATAAACTTGGCAACATTGTAATTTAATATAATTTTCAACATAAATAAGCTTTTGTTTAAATTAAACAGGAACGTTTAGCATGTTCGAGTTTTACCACCACCAGCATTCATACAATCTGCTGCGCTCGAGAGAATCAAGTTCACTATATTCTAGGTAATTCGTAGGAAATTTTTAAGTTGCATTGTTGCCAAGCATATAGAGGAAAGATTTCGAAAGGTTCAACATATTTAAATTCAGAGAGTATAGTATAAGTTCGGTCGATACGAATGGATGTTTATATAGATTAAGGGACACTCTGTATGCTATATTATTATAATACTACACCGCAAGCTAACTGGTCAAAAGGAAGCATTTTAGTTCTTATTCGAATTAGTCAAATTAGTAACCAAAAATAATGTTGTAGAAATCACTCAAGTTGTTTATAGTTATAAATAAGTTTTAGTTTAGATTTCTAAAAATAGGGTTAGTAAGTACTACTTATACATAAAGAGTGCTTTCGAAAATTCAGCAACGGCTAACTACTAATTTTTGAACGCAATGGCACAAAATCTGCGCAGCAGTTATTGAACTTTTGAATATCCCCAATATTATCAGTTTTCCACAAATTTGGGAACTACATATTTATCTGAAAAATCCCAAACTAATTGACTGTTGAGATTACATACAGTTTAATAAACAATAAAAGTTCATGGTTTTTATTAGTTACTATAGCACACGCAAGAGCAATTACAAATTCGAAAGAATTAATCTCAAATTCAAATACATACATATTATGGTTGGTAGAATTATTCGAACAAACATATTTTATTTATTTATATTTAAATTTAAATTTTAACTAAAGAGATAAAATAATCTCATAATTAATTGTAAACAAATAAAATTAACTAAATTAAAATTGAAACAAATACAATTAATCCGTATTAATCTACGGTAAATAAACCCGGTGGACCATTTAAGTTGGCACAACTAAATTTAATAAAAAATTTCAAGAATGAGGTTTGAGAAAAAACCGAATAACTTTTGTATCAAACATTTTTGAATCGTGCCTTATATTTTCCAAGGCTTATATTAAAAAAATTTGGATGTTCTTGATAGTTCATATTCATCCAAAATATTTTTCAATCAAAAACAAATAAATTTTCCAGGATTTTTATTTATTTCCGTTTTTACCGATAAAACGTTTTTTTTTTGCTATTATGCAACTAAAAAATTCAATCGAGTCGAATTTTTCAATAACAAATTGCAAAAAATCGAGTGAGAGCTTTCGCATATCATATAATAGGAAAACTAGTTTATGTTTGGAGTGAATGTGGCACAGGTTGAATAGGAACAAAATAATTTTTATTTTTTTTTATACCATTATAAATTCTTAAATTCAAATACCAAAAACTAATAGTGTGCATTGTACGGGAAAGCACAACGACTATTCTAGCAAGTGTTTAGAAACCTATATACAAAAATATCATTGATGGAAAATTGCATTGTTGGTGTTGAACCCGCGGAGTTTCTGATGAGCCTATTGTATTTTACAATTTCACATGTCCTTGAATTACAATGAGTTATCTGGACACTTCACTTGCTCGAAAAACAAATTATCAAATTTGAAAATCCAGAATCATTAAATAGTTTTATACAGAAAGAAAATCATTAAACAAATCAAATTAATGTAAAAAATTCTATTTTATAGGCATTTCTAGAATTTTGTTACAAATTGAAATATTTCTTGAGGATACCATCATATTCCCGAACGAAACAATCCCAAAAAAAAAATCGAAAAGGAAGACCACATTAAATTTTTGATAACCGCAATATGAAAACAAAAGGAATCTATGTACATAATTTAAATTATAGCATTGGACCCTTTGCGCGGGTTGGCTACCTTATCTAGAAAAAAATAATACAGAAACTGAAAATCCCGAAAAAAAAATCCAGAAAAAAAAAATCAAGAAACAAAAAAATTCAGAAAAATAAAATTCAGAAAAAAAAAATCAAGAAATTTGAAATCCCGAAAATTAAAATCTCGAAACTGCCAGAAAAATCCGGAAATCTTTGAAAAGTTGCGCGCGCAACTTTTCAAAGATTTCCGGATTTTTTTTGGCAGTTCAATGAATTCAATTCACACATAATATGTAAAACATACGTATGTGCATATATGTGTGTGTGTGTGTGTATGTGTGTTTGTGTGTCATGTTTATTGTGAAACAATATATGTATACAAAAAATGAATCTTGAAACCAGATTTACATAAACAAATTTGGTTTAATTGTTTTATGATTATTAATAGAATTTTATTTGTTAATTTTTGCGAAAATCTTATTTCCGAAATCTATCCCGTTGATATGAATATTTGTATTCGTTAATCTGTGCAAATCATTTTTGTAAACTTCAGTAACTGCGATAAAATTTAGATAATGATGGGGAAAAATATCCAACTGGTTAAACAAAAACTATTTTACAGGTACGTATATTTTTCCGTCGTAAACACAATTTTAAACCTAATCTTATTTAAGAGGGCAGTGAAGGGCACCCTACAAAATGGGACTCCGAATTATGCGCCAGAATTTTGGTCGGTGCATGACTTAAAGACAGTCTGCCTAGAATACAAAATTTTGTTGAGGCGTGGTACCGGCGATTAAAAGTTGTAGTTGGTAAGGCTCACACGGGTCTTTATCAACTTATTAAAGTTTTAGCACGCGAGCAAGCCGTTGTCAAAGCTAGAGTGGAAGTCATCTATATGGGAGAGGAACTTAAAATTCGCCGGAACTATATTTTGAAAGAAAAAAGAATTAAAACAATTCTTTCAAAAATACATAAGTGTCCCAAAATGACCTTTTCAAAAGGTTTATCAAGAAATATAATGCTTTAAAGGCAATACAACGTACTCATATGTGCATGTGCATAATATATACATAATAAATATCATGAAATATTTTTCTGGATTTTTTTCTTTTGGTTTTTTTTTTTCTGGATTTCTTTTTTCGGGATTATTTTTTTCTGGGTTTGAAATTTTTCACTGTTCTAGATTTTAAAATTTCTGAATTTTTTTTTTCAGGCAAAGGTAGTGATCCCCCTTTGCGCAAGGCTAATAGGGAAACGTCAGAAAAATTTCAAAAATATTAACAATTGTAAAACTATTTTCGTTTGCATTTCACTTACTAAAATAAAAAATTTCCTAAAGTCGCTTAGCATTAGTCCGTTCCCAAGGATGATATCAAATTATGTAGATTCCTTTTGTTTTCATATTTTAGTTATCAAAAATTTATTGGGGTCTTCCCTTTCGAAGGGGCAGTTTACTTTGTATTTTTCAGTATTTTTTTTTTTGGATTTTTCCGTTCGGGAATATGATGGTATCCCATTTTGTTAAGGGTTGGTGACAAAATTTCGAATTAGAAAATCCTAAAAAACAAATCCCGAAAAATCAAGTTTATTAAATATAACAAATCGTACCGCCCAATTAATACTATGACTAGTTAAATTGTCATAGTTTATTTTTATTTGACAAATCAGTACCTCTTATGAATACACACTAACTGTCAAAATTTCACCTCTCTAGCTTTAATATTAATAAAGTTATAGCCAAAACAATTTTTTTTGATATAGTTTAGTTTGTTCGGTTTTAAATCGACAAATTTGGAGTTCTATGTTATTTAATTTTGTCTTAGTTTATTTATAACAAATATAAAATAAGTAGAAAACAAAATGACTTGTCATAGTTTTTCGAAATCGCAGTATAATTGTGACAGTCGCATGAAGAAGGTGATTTTTATAGGTAGAAATGTCGTGTAGAGCGAGACTAATGGTGCAGATGGCCGAAAATAAAATGTTAAAAAACGGTTAGTATGACTTTTATTCTTATTTTATAATTAAATATTTTACTATTAATTTATAAATTTTAAGTGTAATTATTTAAATTTGATTATTTTATTTTGATAATGATGTGATCTTTAGAACGATTTTAAGGTTAAATGATATTATTGGGTTTTTAGATAACGGTTTTCATGAAGAAAAATGAAGAACAATTAGTTGTTCTGTTAGGTAAATATTTAGCTGCTATTTTTATAAAACGTTTTTTATCGTTTTCTTTACCAAATTTTATTTTAGATGATGATTTTATTGATGGTGGCTCGAAGAATATACCTGAAATAGAAACGCCAGAAAACAACTCCACCAAATGCGCGTTCTTTGTTTCCTTTATCTTCAAGTGCCATTTGTACAACTCTAGATATAGAAGCAGTTGCTACAAAGCCCATATCCTACATCGAACAAACAGAAGAGTTTCAAAATAATGAAAATATGGAACTACATGAGTTTTCAGGTAAATATTCTAATGCAATGATAAGGCGTAAGAAATATACGATCACCAATTTTTAAATTAAAGATTTTGAAGACAGCGGTACGGAGTATGTACCTGAAAGCGAATCGTCAGATTCCACTGAAGCATCACCAGAATTCAGCCCGTTTACGCCACGTGGGCCAAGAAAATGTGGCGTGGAATCATCTGAAAGATGTACTATGCCGGGAACACAGTTATCTACGAGTATGATAAACTGTAACAACAGAGATATTGAAATCACGCCAATTTCCGGAAGAAAACGAACCAAAACCGAAATTCATAAGGGCCCGGTGCGAAAACGGAAGCCACAAACCAAAAAATGGAAAACCAAAAAAATTAAGGAAGCGCATAATGCAGGTGTGGAGTATATAAATCTTAAGGGTAAGCTTATAAAAGCGCGTCGAATTGGTCCGGGGTGTAAAACCCCATGCAGGTTAAATTGCCAGGAAAAATTTACCATAGAAAGTCGGCAACAACTATTTAACAAATTCTGGTCATTGGGTAACGTTACTCTTCAAAGGGAGTACATACTAAGGCATATGAATGCTACAGTTAAAAAATTAACCAAAATTGACAAAAAGTTCGAACGAATGGAAAATCAAATGTATTTTTTGGCCAAAACAGGAAGCTCGTCAAACGAAAAGATTAGAGTTTGCAAAAAAAAATTTGATGGATTGTTTCGGTAAGCATAATTTCGCGAATTTTATACAACAATATTAAACGTTTGCTACATTTTAGGAATAAATCGGCAGTGGATTTCCACAATTTTTTTAAAGTTGAAAGACGAAACTTTAAATTTGGACATGCGAGGAATACATTGCAGAAAAATTCCCAAATCTCAGGCAAATACCGTTGAGTCGGTTAAAACTCATATTAACAGTTTTCCGCGCGTTGAGTCCCATTATTTAAGAAACCGCTCCGAACGCGAATATTTGGTTGGCGACCTAAATATTATAACAATGTATAGATTATATATTTTGTGGATTGACGGGGAAAATTCTGGGGTAGTTCCAGCTACAAAGCGGCAATACACTGATATTTTTAATAACAGTTTTAATTTATCATTTTTTATACCAAAGAAAGACCGGTGCAACAACTGCACTTCGTTTACAAATCGAAACCTTAACAGAGGGGAAGGTGAATTTGGTTCTCATTTGAACGAGGCAAAATTTGCACGGTCTATAAAGGACCAAGATAAGCGAGAATCTTTGGAAAGCCATGGCAACATAATTTCCGCAGTATTTGATTTTCAGAAAATTTTAACATGCCCGAATGCCGAGATTTCTACTTTATATTATAAGCGCAATTTTAATTGCTATAATTTTACAATATACAAGCTAAATACAAAAGAAGCTTGTTTGGAATGAGTGTATAGCAAAGCGAGGACCAAGTGAAGTTGTGAGCTGTTTAGACAGATTTATTCAACTTGAAGTACATAAAAATCAAAATTTGTCGGAAATTCGGTTTTGGTCAGATAATTGCTACCACCAAAATAAAAACAAAATACTAATATCTTTCTATTCGTGGGCCTCGAAGAAGTACAGCTGCGGCAAAAATAATAGTAGTGAATGAATCAAGATTATTCAATACAAACTGCCTGAAAATAAAGCATAGTTTTTAAAAAATGTTGTTTTCCTAATTTACATTATTTATTACATAATAAGAAAATAATTTCATAATTTTGTTTAAAAGTATGAAAAATTCGAATATGTTCCAATTATGATGTAGCACTACTATTATTTTTGCCGCAACTGTACAACTTAAAAATTGTTCAACGTTATTTAACGAAAGGACATACACAAAATGAAGGGGATTCTGTCCACGCAATAATCGAGAAACGAAAAAAGAATAGAGATGTTATGATACCACAAGAGTGGTACGAAATAATTCGATTTGCTAAAGTAACCGAACCTTTCTATCAGGTAATAGAAATGTCTCTAACTGATTTTTTTAATTTCAAACCATTAAGCGAAATAGCAAATTTTGTTCACAATGATTTCCAAATATCAAAATTAAAGGAAATAAAGTTTTCATGTGCAAGTCCACTAATTGTTGGATATAAAACTGATTGGAATAATTTGGAACAGCAAATCGTATTAGTCAATGAAAGCAAAACCCGAGGTCGAAAGCCTTTAAAAAATCCTGAAATATTTTATAATTTTGTACCAACTTTAAGCTATAATGCGGCTCTACCAATATCGGAGGCAAAGTGGAACGACTTAAATTCCCTTTGTAACTCAAACTTGATAAACATCAAATATCATGATTTTTATAGAAGTTTACCCTTTGCTCAGGCGATAGCCAACGTTGGTGAGGCTGAATAAAACAAAACGCTTTTTTTATAATGTTAAATATTTTAGTAATGTGGATTACTGTTTTATAATTTTTAATTTTGAAATGAATTGTGATACTCGTACATTGTGATTTTTTTATTTGAAATAAATAATATAAAAATAATCAAATAGTTTTAAATTTGGTAAATCATTCATTAACGTCGATTATAAAGTTAAAAATTATATTGTTTTGACAATATTGAGTTTTTCTCTGAATTTTCATTTCCGTATAAACTATAACATTTTGATATAAGAACTGACTGTTTTCTCGTGTAAACAAATTAAACTATGATAAGTAGCTAAGTCATATGTTAGACTTTCTAAATTAATTTAAAAACTATCATTAAACTAATTTTATCGAAAACCATTTAACAATTAATGTTAAGTTCCACTCAACCCTATTATGCATATTGAAATGCATATTTTCACTTAGTTTCAAATCAATAGGTTGAACATCTTCGAAGATAACAAAAAAAAACAGTCTCCTGTAAAGTTAGTGTTTTCAACTTGTCATAGTATTAATTGGGCGGTACGAAATGTTTGAATATTATTTTAATTCGTTTTATACCTTAAAAGATGGGGGCTGCCACTCGCTTTGACGATTTTTAAAAAATATAACATTCAAAGAAATTAGAGCATTATTAAAAAAAAAAAAAAATTTATAATTCTTCACTTAGCATTGGTCCTTTCCGCGCAAGGGTGATATGCAATTATGTAGATTCCTTTTGTTTTCATATTGTAGTTAACAAAAATTTAATTTTCGATGGGGAATATTTTACGGTATTTTTTCGGGATTTTTGCTTTCGGGAATATGATGGTATCCACTTTCGTTAAACTACATTTTAACTGCTAAGAGTAGAAGAGTGTCGTTTTACAGTCTCCTTCAATCTTAATGCCGAGGTATCATCGTTAAAAAATTCGACTAACTTTGGACATAATTCTAACGACGAAAACTGAATTTTCGATGTTTGCTAAAGTTTTAAGATTCCACCAACCATCGGCATTAGCGAAAGCCACCGAATTTTTGCCGAAATCTAAAACTATTTTATATTCAACATCAGTTTTATTAATAAATTCTTGAAGTACTTGAAGGGGTTTATTTTTAGGAATAACCTTCTAAGTAAGGCTACTTACTATAGATTTCGATACAATCTGTCTGAAGTACTTGAAGAGGTATATTTTTAGGAATAACCTTCTAAGTAAGGCTACTTACTATAGATTTCGATACAATCTGAAAACGATCTATAGGTTATATTCTTAATATTACTTTTAGCATTATATTTACATACCATATACCAAGTATGTACATAAGTTTAAATATAATTAGTTTTTCGTCAGGACAGATACGAAGATGCTAACATTGATCGATTAGGAGGTGCAATGATTATAATTGTCTCAACTCAACAAAGATGTGAATCTGTGTTTTATATGAATGCACCTGAATTATTAGTTTTGAGAATCCAAGGCTTCTCTCAACAAATATTATTACCCGTATATATTCCATCATCTGCTGCGTCCGAGTTATATGACTGTCTTGCCAGTGTATTTAATTGTAAACGAGTTAGTACCTATACTTAAACCTGATGACCGGACAATCTTCGCCGGCGACTTCAATCTACCTAAAATTAATTGGATATTTTTGGACACGGATATTATTCCAGTTTCAACAAACATAACCGTAACCCTCATTTTAGATACTACGTTTGATTTGAGTACTGACTAGAAAGTCTAAAGTAGGCTGCTGAGTATATATCACACACCCCTTAAATTAGATGTAACTGTTTGTTGTAGAGAATTGTAATACAATATATAGATCGAATCCATCTTATTTAAACTATCGGTTAAATAGGAACCTGCGAACGTAATTTAATATATTGAACAAGTTTTTATACAATTTTGAAACGATCCTAGGCAGTTCTGATGTAAGATGGAGTGCAAAAAGAAATCTAGTGGATATTCTGTTCAAATGTATTTCAATGGAATAG
Source organism: Tipula helvola (assembly GCA_963556165.1). Classification (NCBI taxonomy): domain Eukaryota; kingdom Metazoa; phylum Arthropoda; class Insecta; order Diptera; family Tipulidae; genus Tipula; species Tipula helvola. The sequence continues at coordinate 146,424,984 of OY744482.1, read as the reverse complement.
TTTCAAATGATAACCAAGCGACATGAAATCTATTTGCTGACTTTTTTGAAGGAGTACATGCTAAGAATAACACAACCTGCCCTTCAGTTAGTTATGATAAGACAAGTCAGGAAGTTTTAAAAAACAACAGTAATATTGATGATAATGGGCTAGATAGTCGATACTCAGATAATCAGATAAGCAGTCATTTTTTGAGAATTTGCTAGAAATGTTATACATGATAATTTAGCAAATCAATTTGTTGCTGAATATCAAAAAATGGTATACACGATATATTTTTTCTTGGTTAGCAAGCAAGCACATCGTAGAAATTTAGCGAGCGTTTTAAAGTATACGCATCTACGTAAATGTTTGTGGAAATATTTATTGATCATATTACGTAAATAAATTTACGATTCGCAAATTCGCCTTATTTACCGATTTGCGAATTGCCAGAGTATCGAGTATCTGGCCCAATATAAGTGCATTATAGGCCCACTTAGCTCAAATATCACATAATTTCAACATAGATAGTTAAGATAATGTAGACATTTTGGAACGTGAGTCAAATTTATAAACCGACGGATTTTTGAAATACTCCCCATAAAAAAGAATTATTCCAACACCATCAACTAGTCCAGGAAACAAAAACAGGGCTCCATATAAACTTGTAAATAATTCCAATAAACTTGTAACTAATATAATGTTGTTCCCTTTCGGCATAACTTTTCATAAAAAATCCCCACCTCTATGTGTTGAGCAAAAAAAATACGGTACTTTAGTTTTATTATTTCATTATTTTGCCAAACTAAGGGAATTCAGTGGCAATGATGTAGATTTGTACGGTGACTACTACTTGAGGGACCTGCTTATAAATCATTTTAAACAGAGTTTAAATTTTTCGCTCTTTTTTTCGCTCTTTATAAAAAGTATCGCTCTTGCTCCCAATAATATATTTTTCACTATTCGTTTACGCTCTTGCTCTTTAATGATAAACAGAAAAACAAAATTATTTCGCTCTTTCAAAGTGGTTTAAATTTTTATTTTTAATATCGCTCTTAAAACAGGGAGCGTAAAAGTTAAAAATATCGCTCCCAATCAATACTACAGATACAGAGCGATTGAAGAAAATATATTAGGGAGCGATATATTAGGGAGCGATATTTTTTGTAATAAATGGGAGCGATATTTTTTGTAATAGTCGATATTGCTCTTTCAAAGTTCAATAAATGGTATTTAGATAAAGTTCGGAAATATAACCAACTAGGATGGAACTTGGCTTTACCTTAACCGATTTTAGTGAAATTTGACATGTGCGATGGAAATAGGATTCTTAAATGATTTTTAGATGAAGTTCTAGAATATGCCCAATTGAAAAGGAACTTGGCCATTTCTTATCCGATTTTGATGAAATTCAGCATGTTCGATGGAAATGGGATTCTTAAATGATTTTTAGATAAAGTTCTGGAATATGGCCAATTGGGAAGAAACTTGGCCATTTCTTATCCGATTTTGATGAAATCCAGCATGTTCGATGGAAATGGGATTCTAAATTAATTTTTAGATAAAGTTCTGGAATATGGCCAATTGGGAAGGAACTTGGCCATTTCTTATCCGATTTTGATGAAATGCAGCATGTTCGATGGAAATGGGATTCTTAAATGATTTTTAGATAAAGTTCTGGAATATGGCCAATTGGGAAGGAACTTGGCCATTTCTTTACCGATTTTGATGAAATTCAGCATGTTCGATGGAAATGGGATTCTAAATTGATTTTTAGATAAAGTTCTGGAATATGGCCAATTGGGAAGGAACTTGGCCATTTCTTATCCGATTTTGATGAAATCCAGCATGTTCGATGGAAATGGGATTCTAAATTGATTTTTAGATAAAGTTCTGGAATATGGCCAATTGGGAAGGAACTTGGCCATTTCTTTACCGATTTTGATGAAATTCAGCATGTTCGATGGAAATGGGATTCTAAATTGATTTTTAGATAAAGTTCTGGAATATGGCCAATTGGGAAGGAACGCGGCCATTTCTTACCCGATTTTGATGAAATTCGATATATACGATGGAAATGGGATTCTTAAATGATTTTTAAATAAAGTTCTAGAATATGGCCAATTGGGAAGGAATTTGGCTATTTCTTACCCGATTTTGATGAAATTCAGCATGTTCGATGGAAATGGGATTCTTAAATGATTTTTAGATAAAATTCTGGAATATGGCCAATTGGGAACGAACTTGGCCAGTTATTAATCGCTTTTGATGAAGTTCAGCATGTTCGATGGAAATGGGATACATAAATGATTTTTAGATAAAGTTCTGGAATATGGCCAATTAGGAAGGAACTTGGTCATTTTTATTCAGATTTTGATGAAATTCAGCATGTTCGATGGAAATGGGATTATGGAATATGGCTAATTAGGAAGGAACTTGGCCATTTCTTATCCGATTTTGATGAATATCAGCATAAACCAGAGAAATTTAATTCTATAATGATTTTCAGATCAAGTTCTGGAATATGGCAAATTATAAGAAACTTGTCCAGTTTCCATCCGATTTCAATGAAATTTACTGGCCATATTCCAGAAGTGTATCTAAAAATCATTCTAAATTCCCATTTCCTGCACAAATGAAAAATTTAAATATAATCGGTTAAACAATAATCAAGTTCCATCCTACTTGGCCATATTCCAGAACTGTATCCAAAAGAGCATTTTAGAATAACAATTCCATTCCGCATGTCAATTTTCATTAAAATCGGTTTAGGAATAACGAAGTTCCATCATAGTTGGCCATATTCCAGAACTTCATCTAACAATCATTTTAGAATCCCATTTCCATCGTATATACCGAATTTCATCATAATCGGTTAAGAAATAAGCAAGTTCTGTCCTAATTGGCCATATTCCAGAACATCTAAAATTATCTAAAAATAAATTTAGAATCCCATTTCCATCGTATATGTTGAATTTCATCAAAATCGGACAACAAATAGCCAAGTTCGTTCCTAATTGGCCATATTCCAGAACTTTATCTAAAAATCATTTAAGAATTCCATTTCTATCGAATATGCTGAATTTCATCAAAATTGGATAAGAAATGACCAAGTTCCTTCCCAATTGGCCATATTCCAGAACTTTATCTAAAAATTATTTAAGAATCCCATTTCCATCGAACATGATGGATTTCATCAAAATCGGATAAGAAATGGCCAAGTTCCTTCCCAATTGGCCATATTCCAGAACTTTATCTAAAAATCATTTAAGAATCCCATGCTGAATTTCATCAAAATCGGATATGAAATGGCCAAGTTCCTTGCCAATTGGCCATATTCCAGAACTTTATTTAAAAATCATTTAAGAATCCCATTTCCATCGAACATGCTGAATTTCATCAAAATCGGATAAGAAATGGCCAAGTTCCTTCCCAATTGGCCATATTCCAGATCTTTATCTAAAAATCAAGTTAGAATCCCATTTCCATCGTATATGTTGAATTTCATCAAAATCGGATATGAAATGACCAAGTTCCTTCCCAATTGGCCATATTCCAGAACTTTACCTAAAAATCAAGTTAGAATCCCATTTCCATCGTATATGTTGAATTTCATCAAAATCGGATAAGAAATGGCCAAGTTCCTTCCTAATTGGCCATATTCAAGAACTTTATCTAAAAATCATTTAAGAATCTCATTTCCATCGAACATGCTGGATTTCATCAAAATCGGATAAGAAATGGCCAAGTTCCTTCCCAATTGGCCATATTCCAGAACTTTATCTAAAAATCAAGTTACAATCCCATTTCCTTCGTATATGATGAATTTCATCAAAATAAGATAAAAAATGGCCAAGTTCCTTCCTAATTGGCCATATTCCAGAATTTCATCCAAAAATCAATTTAGAATCCCATTTCGATGGCGCATGTCAAATTTCACTAAAATGGTTAAAAAATAGTCAAGTTCCATACTAGTTGGCCATACTCCTGATTTATCCAATAATGATTTTAGAATCCCATTTCCAATCGCATATCAAATTGCATCATAATCGGTTAAGGAATAGCCTAGTTATATCCTAGTTGGCCCCTTATTTCAGAACAGTAGATATTTGTAAATGTGTATCAGTTCGCTAATAAATCTGGCTTTCTAAAGGGATCATTTTAGAACGTTTTGAATACCGTTTGCCGTAATAACAAGAGCAAGAGCGGAATAATATTAATAACGATTTTACTCATCAGAGCAGAGCGTATTTGTTTTTTCAATATAGCTCAATAACAAAGAGCGAAAATATGGTAATACAAACGCAATAGTGGAAGAGCAAAAGCCTTATTATAAAAAATAATGCTCCTGCTCTTCAGAGCGATATTTTTTGTTTTGTAATATCGCTCCTTATGAAGAGCGTTTTAATATTTTTTATTTTCGCTCTTGAAAAAGAGCAAGAGCGAAATGACATCCCTTTTTAAACTCTGATTTTAAATCAAATTTGGTAGCAATCAGCTTATTTGGCAAAACCATAATTTTAACTTTAAAGGACATGTTACCCGAAGAATTGTTAGTGCAGAATTGGGACTCATACAAATGCAGTTCTATTGAAGAAGAGCGCGTTACAACTGTTAAAGCAGCAGCATCAATTATAATAGAAGACATCCAGTCCCAAATTTATGATACAACAGTATATCCAACATTCGATCCAACAGCGACTTTAAAGATATTTACGGAAACTCTTTATAAAACACGAAACGCATGCTCTTCAACGAAAACAAATAAAAAGATGTAGTTTCTCAATCAATGTATAATATACGGATGCAGACCAAAATCGTTTATATCGTTAATCGATTATCAGTTTACCTTCATCATAAAGTTGGTTCGAGGCATATAATCAATCTATTGAATTCAATAAGGATAACTGCATCATACAATGAGGCTGCCAATTACAGATTTTGCAGACGTACACGTGGACAAAATGAATTTATGCAACTTGTATTTGACGGCTTGTCCTTTGTACTTTAGACGGCTTAGACACATTTCGTGCTCTAGGTGGGATTAAATGCATTGCACCTGCTACAGCGGTTAAATTGTTTGAAAATATACAACGAATATCGATTACACAAAATAACAAACAAAAACATAACATACCTATGCATACAAAAAACCTGACTCATCAGAATTAAGAAAAATTATAATTGAGGATATAAAATTTAATTTAATTTGGTTGGCTGGATTTAATAACTTGGAAAATGTACCAAGTTGGAATGGATATAAGCAAGCAGTTAATAATTCTGGTAAGATTTATAATTTATCTCATAATTGTTTTAATTTTAAGAAACTTTTTTTGATTTTCCAAGGTTCGTTTGAAGTTTTACAGATAGTACCAGTGCCGTTCATCAATTTAAGTGCAGGTGACTTGACGACGTTATACTCAGCTTTAGTTTATGCAAAACAGTGATATATCTGGAATAATTGTACGCCTTGGCGGACTTCATCTACTCATGAGCTTTGCAAATCGTGGGGATCAGATGGTGGTTGCTGCAGAAGACTCGTACATCCTCATGCTGCCTGTGTTTTTATGTTCACCAGAACGTCAAACAATTTGGCTTCTTTTGGCTTCCAGTTTTTCATGCTTTTACCGGATGCGATACAACCTCAGCATTGTACAGGAAAGGAAAACTAAAAGCATTTAGGCTTTTGCAGGCCAATGCAGAACTAAGGACCGACGGGCAAGTGTTCTTGCAAACGGGTGCCACGAAAAAGAATATTGCAGCCAGCGGAGCGCGTTTAATATGTGGACTATATAACATCACCAAAGAGACTCCACTAGAAGAACCAAGATATCTTGCTTACAACAGAGTAATTGGTATTCATTTCGGGTATACCATCAAGTTCAAGCATGGCTGGGAAATGCTTTGCTACCAACAGAATGGAGATGGAAATCTGTCGAAAGTCGTTTGCTGCCCATTCCAACTGACCTGCCGCCGGATCCAGAACATCTGCTCAAGTTGATATCTTGCAACTGTCGTACGCAATGCACAACAAGATGCGAATGTAAGCGGTCAGGAATGTAGTGCTCAGCAATGTGTGGAACCTGCTAAGGTATATCATGCAACAACACTACAAGCGAAAGATCCCAATGGTATTGAACGAAATACTGAACTACAATTTTAATTTTTAAATGCCCCTGTAATTAATATTTAAATGGAAATAAAAAAAAAACTGACGTATTATACCATGATTCAATAAATCCCTGGTTAGCTCGAAATATGTAAACAAATGGCCATCTTTATTTTTACGTCATCCAATTCTCTTTACGTATAAATTACAACAACAAATAAAAAAAAAGAAAAGTAAAAAAACAACATATATGTATTTATCATCGGAATTGCATGACATCACGAACACGTGCTTTGACAAATCGAGCTGAATCATGGTATTATACTAAGAATAAATAATAGTTTGAAGCAATAAAATACATATTGACATTTAATTAATTTTTTAATTTTGTTATCGTGGATTTTTTGAAGGTTGGTTTCTTAGTAAAATTAAATTATTTCGTAAACGGTATAGCGCACAAGCCTGCAAATTAGCTCAAACGACGACAAATTTAATCTCGCATAATGTTATGGAATACTGTTAATTTACTTGCTTTTAACTTTTAGCTCAAATATGACCACGTCAAATATTAGACGTTAATATGTTTTTTTGAGGATGAACAATAAATGTATAGGCTAAATCCAGAGATTCGTTTTTTATTACAATTATAAAGAAAGTCTAAGATCTTCGAAATATTCTCATTGGTCTTTAACAGAGAATCGTATGGTGTTAAATGGAAATTGCGACGGATTTTTAATAAAAGTGGAAGCAGCAGTTCGTACTTCTTCCGGTTCCCACCAAAAAGCAAGGAAATAATAAAATCATATTAGCAATTTTTATTTTTGAAAAGTTTTGATTTAAGGCCACCAATACCACCGAACCTCTTGAAATAAGAAAACAACATTTTTTTTACTACATACATATATTTTGAACTTTGTGCAACTCTGATAATTTATTTATGAAAAAAGCGGGTAAAATCAGAGCCTTCTAGAGTATAGAGCCATAATCATTATGACGTATTGTTTAGAAGCTTTTTTAGTGGTATAACTTTTCACTGATTTCCATAGGAATCCATAGTAAAAATGGTGTTTTTTAGCTTCAAGTTTTTCAATGAAAAAAGCAAAAATGTTACAAAATTTTTATACAAAAGTATTCTACATATATTTAGCAGCAATATACAAGAAGGGTATATTGGTATTAAGTAAATATTAATTGCAGAAATATTAAAATTAAATTATTTCTAAAATATATTTTTCGAACTTTCATTTTGAAAAATACATCAAAGTTGGCTCTGACCAATTAAAATAACACTTGCTAAATTTATCTTTAGTTTTACTAGTGTACGTTAGATGTCTCAGATTTATACAGAAAAATATGAAAAAAATTGTTTAATCACAAAATTATGACACATTCTTAATATTTTGAGAATTTGTTTTGCTTTTCCTACAATTTTTGCACTTGAAATTTCTCCAGTACAGGGATTTTGGTCGCAAAATGAGGATTGAGGATTGAGAATTTTGTATATGTACACGGTGTATAATATACATTTTGCTATTGTGTGCCGTCAAATATTTGTATTGTATTAGTGTATTTTCTCATGCGTTTTCTCATGAGGTAAGTATCAAAAACAAGCCAAGCGGGTGAATCGGTTCAAATTTTTGGTGCTTATGCTCGCCTTGAGTTATTTTTTCCTTTCTTCTTACTAGTGGAATTCATTCGTTAATAAAAAACCAAAACAAAATACATAAACATAACCAAAATAATTTCTCGCAAATAAAAAAAAAACAAAAAGCAACATAAATGAAAACAAAAAAAATTAAACATTTTAATTTTTCAATTTTGAACAAAGGAACCAAAACAGAAAGTAAGAAAATAAAATGATTTTGTTTATTTTTTTAGTATTGTGTTAATGTGTTGCCTTGCAGCTCGTGAGGGTTGTTCCTTTACGATGTTATGTCGAAGTGTGCGGACATTTTATTCTAAATTATATAAAAGAAGGTTACGCAATTTAAAAAATAAAGTAATAAAATAAACCATCTCGCTTTTTTATTTGCTGTGTATATGTTAGAATAAAATTTCTCCAACCTCGGACATAACATCGTATGTAAATCGTTTTGTTTTTTAGCTTTTTTGTTTTTTTTTGGTTAATATTTTTTATTTTGAGTTTGAGTCTTTCTCGCTTCGTAATATTTTTAATTTTTTTTTCTTCGGAATTTGTTGTTCTGTCTCAGTCTCTCTTAATACATCCTCTCAGTCGTTCTCTTCTGAGCTTATTCCTCTTTCCTCTTATTTGTATCATGTTATCCCTATTACTCGCGTCATTTTATCTCTTTTATTTGCATCATATTAAACGAAAAACTGAAAGAAAAAATGCACATTCAAGCAACACCAATACAATTTACCAATACTATTGCCTTCCGGTAATCCTCAAATCAATCCTCATTTTGCGACCAAAATCGCTGTACAGGTGGCAATTTTCGGTACGATTTTACAAAATGTTCTCTGCCATCACTGCCATCTATGTAATGTATATTGGCTTAATGCACACGATTTGTAGTAAGCTTTTCTTTTTAATTTGACCAGAATGCTGTTGTTATGAACTTTTTTTTATATTTTGGTTTAAATAAATCAATTATTACAAGAAAATGAAAACGATTTACTTAAATGAGATTTATATATGTTGAAATTCAAACATTTATGAAAATATTTCAGAAATCATAATTAAGAATTTGCAACGTTTTCATTTACAAATTTGTCTTAGGAAAAAAAGTGATTTCCCATATCGTCCCTTGCAAATGAGAGTATGATAAGTGACTATATCATACTCTCAAATAATCGTATAATTGAATTCTCTGGATATGATTTTACATTATGGCAATTTTTTATAAAAATTGAAATCCTCCCTGAGGGTTAGAAACAACAAACTATAGTCTCATTTTCTTTTCTGCTATATCAAAGTAAAAAACTTCGAACTCCTTTCCTGAAAAATGACTTTATTGACTTATCATACTCTCATTTGCATGGGACGATATGTTTTATGTGTTTTACTATGGAAATTTTGGTTTTTTTCTCGTTTCTAATTCCCTTATAAAAGCTTCGATTTTTAGATTATGGCTTGTATAATCAAGGTTGCTTTGGTAAAATACGAAAACTTAAATTTTTGTTCTTATTTTCTGTTTTTAGTCAAATGAGAGATCTATTATGATTATCTATGGTTTTACTAATTTAATGAAAACGCTTTTTGTAAAGGTTTTAATTTAGTATTTGTAAAACAGTACAAATTCAATGCAAACTTTTTTTTCAAGAATTAAGATCCTTAGGCATTATTTCTTCTTTTGTTTTAGTTAACATCATTTTTCAATGTACAACAACCTTAAATTATTTTTTGTGTTTGTTAAAATTTTAAATATTTGTCAATTAGTTAAAATTTAATTTTTCGATTTTTTATTTTCGATCAATATGTATTAAAATCATTACCGATAACATCATTACCTAAAATTGGATTGCGTTATAACCACTTCATTATTCTCAAACGTAGGTACACAATCATTTTAAAGTGACTTACAATTATTGTGTCCCTTTGAAAAATAATGAAGGGATAATAACAAAAGAATTTGGGAGGTAATGTCATTAATATTGGTCATGTAAAGTTTACTGAAGAATAATTATAATATTGGGAAGCATTATGTTTCGTAAACTTCATAGTAACTACGTTTTAAAAATTATAAAATAATTAAAATTAAATATTAATATTTTATACTATCATAAATAATTTAAGTTTAATTTAAAGCTCCCTACTACTAAAAAACCAAATAAAACACCGAATTATTAAATCAAACAAAAAAAGAAATCTTTAATAACAGAGTATTTTGTTATTAAAATTAATAAACAAGCAAAATACATCGAATTCAATACCTTTTAAATAATTTAGATTTTAATTTATGTTTGAGACCCCTACGTCTATAAAATGTAAAAAATGATTTTATTTTTATAATTAAATATATGTATCTTTTTAAACAAAACAAATCGATTTAAATCAAAAAATTACTTACTCAGGTATTTTATTATTTAGAGGCAATGGATTAAATACAGTAGAATTTGTTATTACATCTGGATCAACTAGACTACGAATTAATACTAATAGGGCACTAAATAACACAGGTACAAATATTTCTACAGCTGTTTGAATTTTATGACGCCATTGTAACAGCCAATTTTTCCACATCAGCAAAACAAATTTATCCCAACGTGATGTCGTCATTTTGTAAAATTTACCTAATAAATTAAATTATTATATGGAACTGAAAATAGACAAAAAATAATAAATAATTAAATTATATATTTTAGAAATACATACTCATTTTGGGCTACGAGAAATAAAAAAGTGAATATTTTATGAAAAAGAAAGACTTTTTGATTTCAGAAAATTTGTAAAAAAATTGAATTAAAAAAATCTTCCTTTTTCATACAATATTCGCATTTTTAATTTCACGTAGCCCTCATTTTGTTATTAATAAATATTTTTTACTAAACTATTATTGGGAGATGTGTCGAAATTGGTACTTGAGAATGTGTCAGCCTGAGTCAACCTTTGGGTGCGTCCGAACTGCGAATTTAAATGCACATTTTTGAAAATGCGCATTTTTGGATTAAATTAAATTTCATTAAAATCATTAAATTAATTCAATATAAATATGATTAATTAAAAAATAAATTGACATCAAACAACTTGTTTAAAATGCACATAAAAACTATATCGCATGTAGCTTTCTAAATATGTATTCTCTAAATGCGCATTTTCCATTTCGGACGCACCCTTAGTTATAGTTATAATTTTACAATTATTAAAAATGGCCAACTGGCCAAAATTATCATTTATATAATTACCAAAATTACGTGAATTATTCAATTTGACTTTGAAAATGAAACATTAATAAACGTGACGTCCACTAACCGTAATTTTAAATCTGATAAAATCAGTCATTAGTTCTTTTAGCGTATATAATATGTTTTAGTTCTCGAAATTTCCATTTGTAAATGAAACAATTGATTTATACAGTTCACTTGTTGTTTGCATCAATTCAAGAGAACTGAAATGTAAACACTACACCACTATAAAAAAGTTGTTAAGGGCGTAGATTGTATTATTGTTAATTGTCACATTTATAACCGGCTCGTCCTTCATAAGTAAGTTTGAACGTTATTAATTTGTTTTTATTGATTTTTAGGACTACCTATGACATTTATTCCACATATCATTGATCCGCCTAAATTACCCAAAACATTAAAATATGTATACAAACATAGTTTGTTCATGTACATATGTTGTGTTGTAGATGTATTAAAATGGAATCTTAATTAATATTTAATGAATAAATGACTGAATATTCAATTGACTATTAAATAAGGGATTATACCTTGACATCATCTTTTAACGTTTACACACTTTAGAATATTTTAATTTATTATAAGGTTTTTTAAGTACAATGCCTTCACTTTAACAGTTCATTAATAACATTGAATATGTTTACAATTGAAATAAAATCAATTTGAGCCACATTCTACATAAACGTACCTACATTAAAAATTATTAGTTTGTTAGAATTTAGGATATTCATAGCATTTAGCTAATGCACATACATTCAATAAAAAACAAATCACATCATTTTCATCATTTTATCATTTTTTAATTACACAAATAGAATTATTTTTGCAATTTCCGCAAATATGTATCACAACGCTACGAGTGTAGATAGGGAGCTATACATTGCTTGCATCACATGATGTTATATACATATAAAAAAAACCTGACACAAAGAACGCAATTTGCACGATATCAAAATATATTAGAAACTTAAACTTGATAAATATTCCAACTAAAAACACTCACACTAATTATTATTATTAAAATGACTTCTATTTTCCATAATTCAAACAATTATTTATAAACCATAATTGTTCATAGTTCACATTAGACTAAATTGAATTCGTATAAATAATCAATAAAATTATTAATTTTTGTTATCTAAAATTGTTTCTATACATTAAATATACTTACTTAGAAATTTGTTTGATTCGAATGAAACAGCAAAAATTATAATCTACAGATAAATATTTATAATTAAATTCGCTAGATTGTAAAACTATTAGATAAAGTAATCTCTAATCGATTATATTAATTGATATCATTTTAATAGTAAAAACGCCATTGATTAATCTATGAGCTATGCAATATACGCGCAAAATGGACTTAAAGACACGCAGCCTTAGTTATTTACTTACTCAGAAGGAATAGATAAAAACAAAAGAACACCTGTGGGAGGGATGGGGCAGCCAGATGAGCGTGTCATCCAACATATGTTCAATTACACGCGAACCTGTTGCTACCGCATATAACTTTAAGTAGTAATCAATTTATACTGTAACATCCAAATTGCATGCAATTAGGTAACAAAATGTAATATTGAATTACGTTCGTTATTTGGTATTAATAAACACGCAGTAAGTTAACGAAGCCAACAAGAACAGTGTTTTGATTTTTCGCTTAAATAATAATAGTATCAACGAGCATATAATGATAACTGTTATTCATGAAGATGAAGTTTACCGACACGAGCAAATATGCGAGTGAATAACAGCCATTATATGCGAGTAGAATACGATACTTTGTCCACGATCGACAAATAATATTGTATTTTATAATCAAATCCTTTAAATATTCCTAAAATAATTTTCGTCGACATTTTAACGTCACAGTTTAATAATAATGAAAATGGCAAGAGACTTCCAGATAAACTAGCAGTGAATAATGGATACCATTATACGTTAGTCGTGGACAAAAATAATGTTAAGTAATGGCTAGTTATACCAATTATTAAACCTACATATATTGATGATGCAATTCTTCAAGCCCGTACTCACGCAGAAGAGCTTGAGCAATTCTGGTTTTGTGGACTGTAGCGCCGCGTCGAGGATCTATAGCACCCCATACGTAATGTATTTCTATTCACACAAGAATTCACGTCAGATGAGTGCAGCATAAAGAAGATTAACATAAGAAATTAAAAAAAAAAATTTGGAATCATATTCAAATTCACTCCCATTAAAATCCACTTTAAATTTGTAGTAGTTGTTGGTAAATTTATGTCATATGTATTGTTACGAAATGGGCTTCTGAGTTCGTCGAGATTTTGCAATTAAAAACACTGTGTACTTCTATGTCACTTGACTAACTTTATTCGTGTAACTTAAAGTAATGACGAATGATGGCCGGTAATGATGAAAATCCGGATTTTTCGATTTCGAGACATCATTACTGGTATATGATGGGGATAATGTCACTATTAGTGACCGTGTAGGGATCGCGTCATTACTTTTTTACATCATTCTACTCAGTCGGCGCTTTATCTGTCAAACTCAAAAAGCGACAATTATTACTGCGGAATTAATAAAGAAATTAAATAAAGTGTGTTATTACAATATTTTTAACCTTTATGTGACTGAATATCAAAATATCTTTAGCACACTGGATTCTGGAATGGGTACAAAATATAAATGTACCAAAGTATAATTATTAATAGAGAAATTGACTAAAAAAATATTAAAATTATTTCCGTTAGAAGAGAAAATGAAATACATATGTAAAAATTTAATATAATAATTAAACAGAAATGTTTGCGTATTGCGTGTAACGCTCAAGGCGAGTTTATCTCGTTTCTGTGTCGTAAAACTCCGGAGTATTACTCCGCAGTTTGAAATGAAGTTAGCCGAATATCGTTGATTTTTTCTTTATTAAATTGGTATAAACTGAGCAACCATCTCCAAATAAACATTCGCTCAATATATTTATGTCAAAGCGACACAAATAAATTCATTTCAGTAACATTTTAGTTTGCCTTCGCGCTTTGATGATTGAGTATGGATTTTTTTAGTTTATAGATTTTAGGTTTTTAGGTGAAATACAATATTACGCCATTTTTTTTGTTATTGTGCATCATTTTTATTATTGTTTTAACAGAAATGTTTTTGTATCAATTTGATTGAGGTTAGATGTTTCTCATGTGATGCTTGCAAAAAAAAAAAATCCTCCATTACATTTCGATCATAATTCGAAATATATTATGTATTTATTTCCAAATAAATTGTTTCTTAAATAAATCCTGCCAAAATTTATTTGTATCTTACTTTTATTTTAAATAATTCACGAAAAAAAAAAAATATTAATAAAAATTATTACAACATTTTGTTGTTATTGTAAAATGGCGGACAATCATAATTAGAAAAACGCAATTGAGCGAAACATACATAATGAGCACAAATAATTTGTAAATTTATTGTTTTGAGGTTGCAATCTTGGAGAGTATTACGACGCGAAATGAAAATTTTTCAATCCGCAGGGGAAGTTTGTTTACCAAATGAATTTTTTTTTATATGAAGTTTTTACTCTCTTTGATATTCTCAGTAGTAATACTGCGGAGTTTTACGACACAGAAACGAGATAAACTCGCCTTCAAAGGTTACTATAATTTTTTTTTGTACTTTTTTATTGAATATTTCTTTTTTTGAATATTTGTATGTTTGTAGCGTCTCAAATTTTATATCTGAGCAGCCTAAGTGATATAGGTGTTGATCACCCATGTGAACCTGGCCCGAAAAACCATCCCGAAAAAAAGACTTTTCAAAAAAATTATTATTATATTTCTATCCTCACTAAATGTGTCTTAGCTCTCAGCCCGAAAAATTGAAAATTAGTACATAAAACGAAAATCAGCACGAAAATCGTTTAGTTGGAAAATATGATAAAACTAAAATAAACTTTGTTCATTATAATTTAGGCATTATTAAGGCTGTGTGCCATACTCAAGGTAAATGACATTTTCGGTAAAAAATTTAGTAAATTGAAATACTGTACTAAAAAGTAGAGTAAACAGTGAAAAAAAAGGTAATTGATTGTAGTTGCCGTTTCTTTGACATTATTTAAAGTGATTGCAAATGTTTATATCTACATACGTATATTAATATAATTAAATATTTTATCTCGATTGTCGAAAATGGAAAAAACCAAAAAAAGTTATTCGGAAAGATGTAAGGCTAACATTTTTTAGTGTAAATAAATATATACCTAGATTTATTTTTACTTTTATTTTAGGGACATTGAAGGAAGAACGAGCATTAGTTAAAGCAAGAATAATGTTGGATTACGCATTCCAGTCCAAAAACTGCAACCCACGGCAGTGCTGGGAGTAAGTACATCAGCGATTATTATAAGGAATGTATTTACAGACAAATGTTTATTTTATTACAGAAAAGTTGTCGATGAGGCTAAACTAGGAAAAAGTGTTAGAAACGTAACACAAAGGTGGCAAAATATTTAAAAAAAATATAAGGTACATTTTGATGTTACCTTTCAAAATAATCCATGATACCTATATACTTTCTTCTTATTTCAGAAAATGATACAACCACAATCAGGAGTTTCGACCGAAGACACCCCGTCTTGCTTCCCACTCAATGGGAGCTCTTCGACGTGCTCCATGATTTTTTAAAAACTAAGCATGGTCTACATCCCACCTACATTATTGATGAGAGTGATAGTAGTGGACCATCCTGCTCGTCGAGTAGCATCTGTATAAACAGTAATTCTACGATAGATGAGATGGAGTATTCCGATTCGGATTGCGTCGATGTTTGGCAGGTTTTGCCAGAAAAATGCATTAAAAAAGATACTAAAAGGGAAATGATAGAAATGGTTAAAACAACTACGGACGACGTACTTAAAAGCGTGTGAAATATCGAAAAACTGGTACAGTTTGAAGCTGAGCAAATGTTTCCCAATGCAGAATTGCCGGACCTTGAATAAAGGAAAACCAATGGAGAAAAACACAAATTTCTGAAAATTTGATAGGCGGATAGCTGATGTGATAAATGAAGAAATGAACACATGCAATTTATTTAAATTTTTTTATTTTAATAAAATTAATTATTTATTGTTATTTTTAAAAATTTTTGTCATTATATTCTCGAACATAACTCATCCCGAAACTCCATTGCATCTCTATAGTCTCTGGGACTGCTTTCATAATTTTCTGTCCTCAGCATTGGCTCAAAATCAGAAAATCACCGGATGCTAAGCAAATATTGTGCATGACACAGCATGCGCACACCACCTGAGCGCATCTTTTCACCTCCAACTCAAGGCTTTTAAAAAATATCGATCGCCATCTTGCCTTTAGCATCCCAAATGTTTGCTCAATAGTGATACGAGCTTTCGAATGCGCATGATTGAAGCGTGTTTGTACATCAGTTAACTGAAATCCCTTGTATGGTGTTAAAATTGTAATAGGGTTCACCATGCATTTATACCCCGCATCACCCAATAAAAAGTAACCCTCGGATGGAAATGTAGCGGTTCTGTATAATTGGCTATTCACTAAAACTCGTTGGTCATGTACCGAACCCGGATAACCAACACACATTATTTTATAATCTGCATCCCAAACAGCTTGCAGTTGAATAGAATAATCCAATTTTCTATTAATGTACTGGTCCCTTTGGTTGGGAGGACACTTGATTTTAATGTGGCATTCATCGATAGCACCTACCGCCTTATTAAATATTTGCAAACGAGCTTTACTTGCAAATTTAATGCCAATTGCATCTAATGCCTCAATTGCTGGAGGTTTCTGCACTATGTCCTTCGAAATTTTTTCTAATATTATTAAATATTTATGAACAATGTTTTTGATAGTGCTTCTAGGCATTATCATCACCTTAGACACAACTCGGTAACTGGTACCACAACCCAACCAAAATAAAAATACAATTAATTCGATCTCCATGCTCCAGCCGTACAGCTTTTCTGGGATTAATGCCACCAATTTTCGAAACGATTCTGGAATTATTCTAATATTTTCCTTAGTTTCTTTATAATCTCCATTTAGAATCGCTACGATAACTGGAGGCTTGTAATCAATACATCTGGTAACTTTAGGCTAAAATATAAAAGCAAAATCAAAATTTCAATCAAACTTTATTAGGGCACAAAATACTTACTTCTGGCGATTCACAAATTTCTTGCAAAATAGATTCTTGTAGCGCTAGGTATTTGTTTAAAAGTTTAACTAGCTCGCCACACATTAAAATGATTAATGTTAATTTATTATTATTATTTTCTTCAACGGCATTAGTTTGTTCCATTGTTGAATTTTTGAAATTCAAGTTTTGACAATAATAAAACAAAATTAATAATATATTTTTGCCGCAAAGCCAATTTTTACTAAGGCAGGCCACACACGTACAGTTTTACTGACAGTTTTAACTGTACAGTTAAAACTGTCAGTTAAAACTGCACGTGTGTAGGTATTTCAGTTCAGTTAAACTTAACTGTACAGTTTAACTGAGAACTTAAAAATTTTTATATTTTTAACTGAAACAATTAACTGAACTGAACGTGTGTGGGGGTTTAACTGCACAATTCTCAGTTTTGTGTTGAATTTTTATATAATTTTCATTTTATTTTCAAGTAAATAAAAATTAATTAGGGTTCAAAGAAGTCTAGAACATCTACAGATAGCATTTATAAGCCGGGTCTTTAATATTACGACCTGTTGGATCGTTCTACTCATTCAAATTCATGATAATAACTGGGTGTTGGGTGCGTCTCAATAGGGTAGGGGTTGACCGTCTATAGCCATGTATCTCGTGGTCTATATTCCAACGCTGCAACTATGTAGAAACCACCAAATGTGTCTAGTATACCTCCAAGTGGTAACACCCGGGCAACGATGTGAATACGTCGGCTAAATACTAGATGCGAGTGCAGTACACTATAAATGAGCAATGAGCGGAACGAATATGGAAAATAATACCCCAGGTGGTACACCTGTTAATCAGGTAAATCCACCCTCTTCGGAGGTCGGTCTCGTGGATTCTGGGGGAGACCAGCCATTGCTAAACTACAAATATTTTAACAAATCACAAGATATGTTGGTGAATAAACAAGCTCAACTGAGCGAATCAGAAAATAATATTATAAATCCCTTCGATAGGAGTAATAAAGTATCGTATTCTCCGATAAGAGGCCGTAGTCCTTCCATTGGGGCCAGTAGCAAGAACATTCGTTCTACAAACGAAGAAAAGCTTCACAATGAATTGTGTAGAGCTAATAATGCACTAGTTGAAGCCAACAATATTAACAAGCAATTGAATGATACAATTGCATTGATGCAGGAGCGTATGAAAATGCTTGAAAACGAAGTTAAAGCTCTTAAGCCAAAGGAGGCAATCTATCCTACTCCTAGCCAGACTACAATTGAACAAGAGTACCATACGGATGAAGACGAACTAGCTCGAGAAACTGAGTGGATAAGAGTTAAAGGAGTTAGAAGAAAAAAAAGAAAATTGAATAATACGCCCTCCCCACCTCAATTAAAGGATGATGTTCCTAATATTATCCAGAAACCATCAAAAAAAATACCTCCACCACCACCAATAGTAATAGATGAAGTCAAAGACTACGATCTACTCTATGAGAAATTAAAAAAAATTACTACAACTGATAAGTTTAATGCAAAGGTGATGAATGGAAACACCATCAAAATAAACTTGGAAGATGGTGAAACTTACAGAAAAATGACAAGTATGTTAAATGAAGAAAACCGTGCTTGGCACACGTTTGAAGATAAACAAACCAGACCAATAAGGGTTATGGCTAAAAATCTACACTCTACGTGTAAACCAGAAAAAATAATTGATGATCTGAAAGCAAAAGGATTTAAGGCTACTGAAGCATCAATTAAGCTAAAACGGAGAGGCAAAGTACCTCTCAACATGTTTATGTTGACCTTCGATAATGATGAAGATATCGAAAAAATTTATCAAATTAAGTACATCTTAGGGTGCAAAGTAGTTATTCAGCCTCTAAGACGGTCTAAACTTATACCACAATGTAAACAATGTCAAGCCTATGGACATACACAAAAATATTGCAGCAGGGAACCCAGGTGTGTCAAATGTTTAGGTAAACATCATACCAAAGATTGTGTAAAAGATAGAAATGTTCAGCCTAAATGTGTTCACTGTGGAGAAAACCATCCGGCTAACTATAGAGGATGCAGCGTTGCCATTGAACTGCAAAACATCAAAAATAGGAATGTGATTGCTAAAAATCCAAGATTATTCAGGCAGCAGGCAGTTAAGATAACCCAACCCGAAGTAAATCGTAGAGAGTTGGGAACTACTCATGGACAATTGGGTAAAATGACTTATGCTCAAGTAACGATGAGTAACGGAAATCCAGGGAAAACTGGTCAAAATGACGAAATAAGTCAAACACTTAAATTAATTTTAAGCAGGCTCAATACATTTGATGAGCGATTACAGAAATTAGAATACAGCACTAAGGGAGCCATCCCTAAACAGAAAAATGGCAGGTGATCTTAGAATCTTATGTTGGAATGCCAATGGACTTATGCAACATCAACAAGAATTGCAAGTGGTCCTGGACACAGAAAAAATCGATGTATGTCTCATCACGGAAACACATTTCACTAGACAAACAATCATTAAATTTAAAAATTATCATATATATCATACCATTCATCCGGAAAACACTGCTAAAGGAGGTAGTGCGGTTATAATCAGAAATAGTATCCACCACTATGAAGAGTTAAAATATGAAACAGAAGAAATACAAGCAACTGCTGTTAACGTCAAAACCAAAAATGGTTCTATTTGTATTGCTGGTGTGTACTGCCCACCGAAGCACTCGTTGAAAGAAAAGGATTATCTCGAGTTCCTCAGTAAATTAGGAAAACGGTTTATACTTGGAGGAGACTTTAATGCCAAAAATGTCCACTGGGGCTCCAGATTAACAACAACTAAGGGTAAAGAACTCCTAAAAGCCATTAGGAAATGCAGTTGTGAAGCTCTCTCAACTGAAAAACCAACTTACTGGCCTACTGATCCAAATAAAGTACCAGACCTGATTGATTTCTTTATAATAAAGAAGATATCTGTAAATTATATACAAGTAGATGAAAGCCACAACCTAAACTCTGATCATTCACCGATACTTTTAACGTTAAGTGAAAAAATTATTCAGAAAGAAAGGAACCCTTTTCTAGTAAATAATCACACTAATTGGGAATGCTTTAGACTATCGCTAGAAGAAAAAATTAACTTAATGGTTCCATTAAAGACCGAGGAGCAATTAGACAAAGAAGTTCACAAATTTGTAGACGATATACAGCAATCAGCTTGGGAAAATACCCCTGAGGTTAAAAAGAAAATCAAGGGAAACAACTACCCTTTGGAAATTAGGGAACTCCTAGCAGAAAAAAGAAGAGCGAGAAGAGTATGGCAACAAACAAGGGCCCCTCAAGATAAAACTAATTTGAACAATCTCACTCAACAATTAAGAAGAGAAATCAAAGAATTGAAAAATGAATCAGTCAGCAACTATTTAAGAAAATTAACTAATGATAGCAGTACTGATTATTCTCTTTGGAAAGCAACCAAAAGAATTAAAAGACCAATAATACAGAACCCTCCAATAAGAGTAGCAGGTGATAAATGGGCTAGGAATAATGAAGACAAAGCTCGAGAATTTGCTGAACATCTTGAAAAAATATTCCAGCCACATCAAGATGAAACATTAGAAGCCGAGATAATATCTGAACAAGCTGTGCAAGAAAGTAAAGAAATCCTACCGACAACACCAAAAGAAGTCGCGTGTGAGATAAAAACTAATATGAATATGAAAAAAGCTCCTGGCTACGATCTTATTACAGCAGAAATCTTAAAAGAACTGCCAAGGAAAGCTCTGGTAAAGCTCACCAATCTTATAAATGCAGCATTTAGAATCAAATATGTACCAAGCTTGTGGAAAATTGCAGAAGTAATCATGATCCCAAAACCTGGGAAACCACCACACATAACCTCATCTTATAGGCCAATTTCACTATTGCCAGTCATGTCCAAACTCTTTGAGAAGCTTCTGGTAAAAAGGTTAAATCCGATAATAGAGAGTAAAAACTTAATCCCAAATCATCAGTTCGGTTTTCGTAACCAACACTCAACAATTGATCAAGTTCACCGAATAACCAGTATAATTGAGAAAGCACTAGAGGAGAAAAAAATCTGTTCAGCAATATTTCTAGACGTTGCCCAAGCATTTGATAGAGTGTGGCATGAAGGACTTAACCATAAATTAAGAAATCTTCTACCAATCCAATTTGCTAATATACTGGAATCTTATATAGATTCTTCAGGATTAAGTTAGTTGACACTTTCTCTGAATTGAAAGAAATCAACGCAGGAGTTCCACAGGGCAGTGTATTAGGGCCGGTTTTGTACCTAATATACACTTATGATCTTCCTGTATTAGAAAACAATACAGTGGCGACTTTTGCAGATGACACGGCGATCTTAGCTGTTGGCACAAGCAACGAAGAGTCAACACAAAAGTTACAAACAGCAATAACTAAAATTTATAAATGGACAAAAAGTTGGCGAATAAAACTAAATGAAACTAAATCAGTTCACATCAACTTTACAAACAGGCGATTCGAACATATCCCGATTACCATAAATCAAGAAATAGTACCGTATGCGAACACAGCTAAGTATCTCGGCATGACCCTGGATGCTAAACTGCGATGGAAAGCACATGTCAAAAAGAAAAGTGAAGAACTAAGAATTAAATACAGAAAGATGTATTGGCTGATGGGAAGGAACTCTTCTTTATCAACATACAACAAGCTGCTACTTTATAAGCAAATATTGAAACCCGTTTGGACGTATGGTATTCAACTTTGGGGTTGTACCAAACAGAGCAACGTAAATATCATCCAAAGATTTCAGAATATGGTATTAAGGAACATCGTTGATGCACCTTGGTATGTCAGGAACAATGATCTCCATAGGGACCTTAAAGTGAACCTCATCGTAAATGAAATTCAGGAGAAAGCGCGGAGACATGAAGAGAGGCTCCGGCATCATGTGAACATTGAGGCAACTCAGCTTCTAAGCAACACGAATTTAATACGTAGACTTAAAAGAACCAAACCTTTTGAGTTGGTGTAATTGTTAGCTTAAACAGCATTCTGCTGTGTAAAGCCCACTACAAAGATGTGGTTTAATTCAATTTACCAGACTCTATGGAACGCCAATGGGAAGAAGCCATAGATTAATATTAAGTTAGTAAATTAAGTCAGAAACAAATTGCTCATTAGTCCAGGAGACTAGATTGTAATAACATTAAATAAATAAATAAAATTTATTTTAACAAAAAAAAAAAAAAAAAAAAAAATGATAATAACTGAAGGATTAGACTGAACGTGTGTGTGCATCTCAGTTCACAGTTAAAACTGACAATTATAACTGCACAGTTAAAACTGTCAGTTAAAACTGTACGTGTGTGGCCTGCCTAAAAAAATTACTTCAAATTTGGCACGACATGAGAGGTAAACTTGTACTAAAATTGCAATTTACCGAATTTTGTGATTTACCTTGAGTATGGCACACAGCCTAAGCTGCGTGCCATACTCAAGGTAAATCACAAAATTCGGTAAATTGCAGTTTTAGTACAAATTTACTTCTAATATCGTGCCAAATTTGAAGTAAATTTTATAGTAAAAATTGGCTTTACTTGAAAAATATACCGATTTGAAGGGTTGAATTCACTGGTTTAAGGTGATAACACAGATAAGAATAGACAGATGTACATCTTGTATGGGCCAAATTTACATTAGAAATTTCAATACCAAATTCTAATCTAATCCTTTTAGAGCAGGACGTATATATTGTAAAATACAATTTTGCTTGAAATTGGTTTATGTTTGCTTTGATATAATCAAAATAGCCATGTCATGTTTGCTTTGATATAATCAAAATAGCCATACGTAAAAAAAGATAAAAAGAGACAGAAATGTACGTCCTGCTCTAAAAGGATTGGATTGGAATTATTGTATTGAAATTTCTAATGTAAATTTGGCCCATAGAAGATGTACATCTGTCTATTCTTATCTGTGGTGATAAAATAAACGTAAATAATACCTAACCTTACATCTTTCCGAATAATTTTTTTTGATTTTTTCCATTTTCGTCAATCGAGATAAAATATTTAATTATATTAATATATGTATTAATGAAAATCTTTTTTTAATATGTGTAGATATAAATATTTAAAATCACTGTGGCTAATGTCAAAAAAACGTTAACTACAATCAATTACCTTTTTTTCACTATTTACCCTACTTTTTAGTACAGTATTTCAATTTACTAAATTTTTTACCGAAAATGTCATTTACCTTGAGTATGGCACACAGCCTCAGGCTGTAAAACATGAATATTAAAATTTAATATAAAATTATTGAAACACTCAATTAAATTGTTTCGTAGAATCTATGCGATGGCGAGAAGGGTGATTTAAAGAATTATTTCCATGGTAACTAACTTGGGCCAGAAACTTTGATACATCAAACGCTGTGGTGAAACTCACAGGGATTGATCTATATAACGGGATGTGGCATGGATACAGAAGGGCCCTTAGCTACGTAAAACTACAAGCCTGATATCTATGCGATGGCGAGAAGGGTGATTTAAAGAATTATTTCCATGGTAACTAACTTGGGCCAGAAACTTTGGTACATCAAACGCTGTGGTGAAACTCACAGAGATTGATCTATATGACGGGATGTGGCATGAACACAGAAGGGCCCTTAGTTACGTAAAACTACAAGCATGATATCTATGCGATGGCGAGAAGGGTGATTTAAAGAGTTATTTCCATTATAACTGACTTGGGCCAGAAACTTTGATACATCAAACGCTGTGGTGAAACTCGAATTGATTAAAATAAAGGCACCGAATAGGAATTTAAGAGATCATCAGTTCCTTCATATGAATAAACACAGAACAAACTATGGTGACAACGAACCGGTAAACATGATATCGAGGAGTTTTTATAAAATCGACCATCTGTTCGACTTTTACTTAAGCAAAGACGCAGCTCTAAACGTAGGTTGAAGCAACATTATGCTCCAACCTAAAAATATTTGTATGTTAATTTTAACTCTCTTATATATGTATTCAATTTAATTTTCATTCTACCCTGTTCAATAAGTTATAAGTTCAAGTCAAATTTGTAGACTTTTCTCTGTATAAATAAAATAAAATAGCTTAAAAACTACACTCACCGGCATAGAAAACGGGCCACCCTAAACATTTTTTATTATGCGAAATATCTTTTGAACCGCACTAGCTGGGAACATGAAACAAAACCCAAATTCTAGTTCAAAACAATCTTACAAAATATTATCATTTTTGTTTAATCATGTGGCTGAGTTTCTATTATACCAATTTTGTCTAATCGTGCTTCTGATTTCGAGCAATATAAATGCTTGATCCACTGTAGCGAGAGAATGGCTCATCCGACCAGAGATCGGAGTTTGTAAATTTTTGCGTAAAGAAACAGTGGTGGCTAATTTATTCTAAATTAAAATAATTAATATCCACATAAATTTTAATTGAAATTAGAACTACATGATAGCGATTTACAATGCTTGAGAGCACTGTAGCCGAGGTAATGCTTCACCTAGTCGGAGCAATTCTATTGTCAAAATTTGCGTAAAGGAAAAATGGCGGTTAATTAATTTTAAATTAAAATATTAAATATGTTCAGTCTTCACTCTCACTGCGTATAAACGTTATCATGGAAAACACCTACGGCCGTGTAGAAAACACAGGCCACCCCGGATTTTTAATTACAATAAATAGATAAAAAAGTAGAATACATAAAATAATAGAACCGCTGTATTCAAACTGTTCAGTGACAAAGCCGTGCGATTTTGCTTTGTTCAGCGAATTTGCCGTGACCAGATTCCATACAATGGAATCTTGAACAAGATTACCGTGTATCATTAATGGTATATTTTAAAGCGTGCATGGCAGGTTTAGGTGATTAACTTAACAGAACTGTACGTTGCTTACGCTCATTTAATGTCAGTAAGGTTCGCCCTTCAAATCCAAAAGAATAACTTATTGATTTTTTTTAACCCAAAATGTATTACGTACGTCAGTACGTGATATAGACGTACGGCAAAGGTAGGGAGATTTTTGGAGAAAATCTTGTTTCTCATAATCTTGTTTTCAAAATACTCTTTATTTATGTTAATAATGTTTTTATTAACCTTTTACAGATTTTACATTAAAATAAAATGACAACGACTAATTTAACTTAGAATTGTAAAGGCTAACGGCTTCGAAAACTGTAACGGGCTTGCGGGTTATATATAAAATATATATTCTAAAAAGGTGCTGTAAATGTAATTCTTTAAATCACCCTTCTCGCCATCGCATAGATATCGGGATTGTAGTTTTACGTGGCTAAGGGCCCTTCTGTGTCCATGCCACATCCCGTTCTATAGATCAATCCCTGTGAGTTTCACCACAGCGTTTGATGTATCAAAGTTTCTGGCCCACGTCAGTTACCATGGAAATAATTCTTTAAATCACCCTTCTCGCCATCGCATAGATATCCGGTTTGTAGTTTTACGTAGCTAAGGGCCCTTCTGTGTCCATGCCACATCCCGTTATATAGATCAATCCCTGTGAGTTTCACCACAGCGTTTGATGTATCAAAGTTTCTGGCCCAAGTTAGTTACCATGGAAATAATTCTTTAAATCACCCTTCTCGCCATCGCGTAGATATCGGGTTTGTAGTTTTACGTGGCTAAGGGCCCTTCTATGTCCATGCCACATCCCGTTATATAGATTAATCCCTGTGAGTTTCACCACAGCGTTTGATGTATCAAAGTTTCTGGCCCAAGTCAGTTACAATGGAAATAATTCTTTAAATCACCATTCTCGCCATCGCATAGATATCGGGCTTGTAGTTTTACGTAGCTAAGGGCCCTTCTGTGTCCATGCCACATCCCGTTATATAGATCAATCCCTGTGAGTTTCACCACAGCGTTTGATGTATCAAAGTTTCTGGCCCAAGTTAGTTACCATGGAAATAATTCTATAAATCACCCTTCTCGCCATCGCATAGATATCGGGCTTGTAGTTTTACGTGGCTAAGAGCCCTTCTATGTCCATGCCACATCCCGTTATATAGATCAATCCCTGTGAGTTTCACCACAGCGTTTGATATATCAAAGTTTCTGGCCCAAGTCAGTTACCATGGAAATAATTCTTTAAATCACCCTTATCGCCATCGCATAGATATCCGGCTTGTAATTTTACGTAGCTAAGGGCCCTTTTGTGTCCATGCCACATCCCGTTATATAGATCAATCCCTGTGAGTTTCACCACAGCGTTTGATGTATCAAAGTTTCTGGCCCAAGTTAGTTACCATGGAAATAATTCTTTAAATCACCCTTCTCGCCATCGCATAGATATCGGGCTTGTAGTTTTACGTGGCTAAGGGCCCTTCTTTTACGCATAGATATCGGGCTTGTAGTTTTACGTGGCTAAGGGCCCTTCTTTTACGTGGCTAAGGGCCCTTCACTGTGAGTTTCACCACAGCGTTTGATATATCAAAGTTTCTGGCCCAAGTCAGTTACCATGGAAATAATTCTTTAAATCACCCTTATCGCCATCGCATAGATATCCGGCTTGTAATTTTACGTAGCTAAGGGCCCTTTTGTGTCCATGCCACATCCCGTTATATAGATCAATCCCTCTGAGTTTCACCACAGCGTTTGATGTATCAAAGTTTCTGGCCCAAGTCAGTTACAATGGAAATAATTCTTTAAATCACTCTTATCGCCATCGCATAGATACTATTAAACAATTTAATTGAGTGTTTCAATAATTTTATATTAAATTTTAATATTTTTGTTTTAATTAATAGTGCCTAAATTATAATGAACAAAGTTTATTTTTAATTTTATCATATTTGTCCAAATATAAATTGTTCGGGCTGAATTTTCGCTTTATGTACTAATTTTCAATTTTTCGGGCTGGAAGCTAAGACACTTTAGATTTATAGCAAAGACACATTCTGAAAATACTTTTTTCGGGCTGAAAGGGTTTTTCGGGCTAATTTCACATACATGTGTTGATCTACAACAACAAACTTCGAATAGAAAATGTTTCGGGTTCTATGCTCACCAAAGTACATAATAATTTTTTTCTACGATAATGCAGTAACCTATACTTTCGATGATGATTTTTGAATTTAAATTATATAAGAAAAGGAGCCTTTGCGTCGTATACTAAAATCGTGTGGAAATATTCTCATTACACAACGATTTCTTAATATTGCTACACGATTTGTGAAAACCCAAATGTTTTAATGGTTTAATAAATTTGTGTTGATCCGTACAAGTTTGTAATTTTTTATGTTTCTACTTATTTATAAATGTTACAGGGCTATTGTATCGTAGAAAAAATAGCGTGTATAACTCGTGTGAAAAAGAGTCATTGCAATACTCAAGTGATTGCAGCCCTCGCTATCGCTCAGGCTGCAAATTTCACTTTCGTATTGCAAAAACTCGTTTTCTTCACTTGTTATACAATATACTATTTTTAATATTATTTTTATTTCTTAACGGCATTTCATTGTTTCAATACGAATTGAAAAACATAAAATTTTGTATTGTAAAACAAGGAATATACTATGTATATATCACAGATTGTCTCACTGATTGACTCCGGAACGCTCGTTTCCGGAATTACATTTTTTTGAATTGGGGAAAACTTCTTCTTCAAACGATGCGTAACTACAAAAATACGATAGTTGTTTGTGCCAAATAGATTCATAAGATATACTTCAAGGAGTCAGTTCTAGATTTTACAAGCTGCGCCTAACCGAGATAATGTTACGATACAACTTACAAATCTGTCTTTTACTTAAAAAAAATTGAATGCAATTTTGGAGGTCCCTAACAGGTAATTATAAATTGTACCCGTCCTAGGACGGGCTGTACTACCTAGTTATCAATAACCAAACCTAAACTATAAAAAGGACGGTAAAAAAACGAAAAAATAACGGAATAAAACAGTTAGGAATCGTATATAAACTATCATTTTTTTGAATTTAAGTTATTTCCTTGTGTGATTTATAATGCAAAGCGATTGGTGAACAACAAGTTGTTTATAATTTTTATTGTGTAAAATCAATACATATTAGTATGTCAAATTTCGGATTTGTGCTTGAAAATGGTCCAAGTGGAGTTTTTGCTACAAGACGCCGTGTATTCGCGTAAGTTTTTATTCAATATATTAACATATGTTTGTTTATTGATTGTAATGTTTATTCATAGGTTGACACCGGCTGAAATTCAAGCTATATTAGAGGAAGAGTCTGAAGAGGAACCATTTGTGCCTTCCGATGATGAAGAGTACATTCCGGATCCAGTAGTTCTTGCTTCGGAAGAATCTTATGCTGAGCACGACCCTGTTGTCGTTGCAGTTGCTAGAAACAATTAATTTGACGGCTAAAGGTGGCACAACATGGAGTGCCTCTCCTCTCGTACAAACACAAACGTTGAGTCGTAATATTATGTGTGAAAGAGGGGGCGCAGCGAACTTCAGCAAAACGTTTACTGTGAAAGAAACGTTTTGATCCATTATTTCAAATGAAATGATTGAAATAATTCTTCGTGAAACCAATCGTAAAGGTCAACAAATTACTGACAGTCTCAACAGCCAATTATTTGAAAATTATCCTGATCCGGCTAAACGACCAAATAAAAAAAAAATCATACCATTCACGGAAGAGGAGTTCGATTGTTTTTTGGGAATTTTAAATTAAGCAGGAGTTCACAAATCGAACAATGAGCATGTCTCTGAATTATGGAGGACACATTTTTCGCCCCTTATTCGAGCATCGATGTCTCGTGATCGCTTCAAGATGATGCAACGATTCATACGCTATGACAACGAAAATACTCGTGCTGATCGGGCAAAAAGTAATAAGGCTGCTCCAATACGGGACTTGCGGCAGATGCTAAATAATAAT
Source organism: Tipula helvola (assembly GCA_963556165.1). Taxonomy (NCBI): domain Eukaryota; kingdom Metazoa; phylum Arthropoda; class Insecta; order Diptera; family Tipulidae; genus Tipula; species Tipula helvola. Next base: position 146,395,945 of record OY744482.1, on the reverse strand, counting down.
TTACAAAAGTGTTACGAACCATATGAATGTATTACGGTAGATGAGCAATTATTTCCGTATAGAGGACACACAAAATTTACTCAATATACTCCGTCCAAACCAGCCAAGTATGCATCAAAGTTTTTTGGGCGTATGATGCTTCAAACTCGTATCCTCTAAAAGTTGAAATTACTACGGGAAAGCCTCCTGATGGTGAATGTCAAAAAAACATCGGCGAACGTATTGTTTTGGATCTGGTAGCTGCTTACAAGGGATCAGGAAGGAATATAACCACAGATAATTTCTGTACCTCATTACAATTAGCTCGTGTGCTTAACATAACACGAATAAAAAAAACATAACTTTAGTAGGAACTGTCAGAAAAAACAAAAAAATATTTGCCTCCGAAGATGAAACCATCCAAATATAGAGATGTATTTTCTACAAATTTTGGATTCAATAGAGATGCCACTGTATGTTCCTACATAATGTTCCGAAAAAAAAAATAAATCAGTGATCGTTTTGTGGATAATGCACGCGATTAATGCTGTTTCGAATACTACAACTGCAAAACCAGACATTATAAATGATTATAATAAAACTAAAGGTGGCGTAGGTACAGCCGATAAAATGTTGATGGCATACACATTGAAGCGCAGAACTAATCGCTGGCCACTTGCGATGTTTTACAATATGGAACATAATAGGCATTTCAAAAAAACAGACCGGCGTAGACAATTTTTGAACGATCTTTCAAAAGAGTTATGCTTGCCTTCAGTAGAATCACGCTCCATCAATCCTCATATGATTGGAAACCATTTCACACGAAATGCAATGGAATTAGTCGTTGGGCGCGTAATTTCTCCACAATCAGTTACACCAGGCGGTAGTGTTAGCACTCGGCAGAATTCTGGATCAGCTGCTGTTGTTGGGCGTTACTATATTTGCACTGAAGGAAATCGAAAACATCGAAAGACACGGAAAAGTTGTTTTACATGTGGCAAACCTGTTTGCGCTGAACATTCGGTAAATAAACCAACGTGTAGTAAATGTAACTGAATAAAATTGATATTTCTTACAATTTTTCTTTATTTTCATTTAAAAAAACTGAACATTTCCTTATAAAATACTATGGGTACAAAAGTACCCATTCCAGCCTGCTAAGGGTGTAAAAATTTTGGGTCAATTTTCTCATTGAAAACGTGGACATTTTTTATTGAATATTTCTATAAATAAAGATCTTGAAACATTTAAAGATGTCGGGAAGTATCAGGCATCTACGAAGTCTGAATCATACAAAAATATATAGTCAAAAGTGCATTTGGGTACAATTGTACCCATCCAGTCACATAAAGGTAAAAGAGTACAATTTAAACATCAAAAATAAATGATGATGAATATTTGTATACCTATATTGGATGAGGTGGAGTTAAGCCTTATATCCGACTCTTGCGAATCACATACACCCGAATTGAGTGAAATAATTATGTTGAACGGCGCGTTAAAGATGTAGAAAACTTCATAGAGCTTTATGAGAGTCTACCACAAATATGAAAGCCCACACATTCATGTTGCATGAAAAAAGATATTCGGAATAGTGCATTAGACAAGCTATTACCAATTTAGGTCCATTTATCGAAAGGAACTAAAGGTCCAGCTTAGGTCCGTTTAAGTGGATTCAAAAATAACGGGAAGTCCGGACATGGTGTACCAGCCAAGTCCATAGGTTCATATGCCTTGCAGTTCTTAAACAAAACCGAAAACCCGCTAATTCCACAACTAAACAATTGAGCGAGGTTAGTACCATGCGCCTGTAATATAGGCGCCTGTATTCGCGCTGAAATAGTTCTTCACCACCACCACCACCACCAAAGCGAAATAAACACCTAAATGTAGGATCGAATTAGATGAACTGCTCAGATGGTTTGTACCTATTTGGAGCAGTCTAGCAGCAAAAAAGAAGAGCAAACAGCAGATCATCAGCAAAGAATCTTAGTTTATGAAGGAATTAACGAAATGATTTCGAGGCACGGCTGGGAAAACTTGATAGATATTCTGTAAAAATTAATCAGGACCCATTGAGGGTTCTATCACTAACCGATTTGATTTCAAACTACAGTTTTGAAGCCACCTCTCCTCAACCTTCTCCACAGGAATAACATGTAGCGAGCCCAATTTCTGTTTTTTTTAAAATTATAGCAACCAAACCAAAAATAATAAATAATTTTAAATTTAATGTTACACATTTTATTTCAGTAAGCTTATACCATAGACAATCATAATAGATCTCTCATTTGACTAAAAACAGAAAATAAAAACAAAAATTTTCCATTCAAATATTATCGGTGTATTGCATATACGTATTATATTTGCAACGCATTCTAAAATCATTGCCTTATAAAATACACAACACAACGATACATTGGAATTATCAGAAGTTTTTGTTTTTTTCCTTTAGTTACTATGAAATGAGAAATCTAGTATGAATGTCTATGCTTATACATTTCTCTTGAATTCAAATATGAATGATTATTTGCCTTAGCTAGGAAGTTGTACATATCGTCACTATAACATCTCAAACTATTGAATGTAAAAAATTAATTTTTAATATTCGCTACTTAGCTCTAGAATTGGTAGTAGGGTTTCCAATACCGATATCGATAGTATCGAAATATCGATACTATCGGCCAAAAATTAGTTCATATAGTTTCGGAAAATCGAATGACAAATATCGATATTCCGATATTCGAATGTTTGTTATACGAGTGATTTTATATATGGCAATAATGCATTTTGCTACAAAAATGTTTTATATGTCTCGTTTTATGTTTTTTTCTGTGTAGGTAGGTTTTTCCACCATGAGCCCTTCGTGGAATTGAGTGCGGAACCTCGGTTGGTTCTAATCAATTTTTAATAATTGATTGAGACGTAAGAGTATATATTTTCCACACCAATAGCATTTATATAAATGTTTATATAATGAAAGAAACGAGTTATCACCTGAACGTGAGCAATTTAAACAACGCTTTACAATACTGGAGCAAGCGAAAAACAAAAATCATCTGCAATTGCGAAGTATTTAATTTTAAATGCCCGCTCAGGTGAAAGCTTCTGGAATGTTGGTCTGTATCGTGTACAATGCCTGTTGAAAAATTCTTCAATATTGTTCAACAAATGCTGGAAGTATTTGGTTTATCTCTGAACGCTGATGTTGTTGCTATCACCACAGATGGTGCGTCTATAATGCGGAGAGAAGACCATTCATAAATTCTTTCCAATAAATTTGTTTAGCACACGGCATCCGATGGGCTGTAGTCGAAGAGTTATACAAAAAGGCACAAACTGAAGTAGATATTCCTCAAGTTCAAATCAGTGTTCCCGTAGAAAATGATAAAGATCCGGACTATGATGCACAGATGATGATATAAGTGGTTTAATATAAGTTTCGAAATTGCCATTAGAGAAGATTTTATTGATAAAGAACTATGCCCTAATGGAAATATCTGACCATTAATTGACAAAATATGAAAAATCATAAACGTTTTTCAACGATCTCCAACAAAAAATGATCGGTTTTTTTACAGAAACATGTAAAACAGGAAGTTGGAAAAGATCTAAATCTCCTACTACATTGTAAAATAAGGTGGAATAATATGTTAAGTATGTTCGACCAATTTTTCAATTGAAATCGTGCGAGCGATAAGCTAAAATAAACGCTTTCAAAATAAACTTGACTGAATTATTTTTTAAGGGTCTTGTAACTAATTCATAATTAAAGTGTTAGTATCGGAAGTATCGATACTATCGATTTTGATATTTTTTAATATCGAAATATCGAGATTGGAAAAGTGGTCCGATATTGGAAACCCTAATTGGTAGCGATACAGTGGCAAATCGTCAAATATTTTAGCTTTAATAAAACTAATTATCTATAATTTTATTAAAGCTAAAAAATTGACGATTTGACGCTCTGACAAAGTTTCGAATAATATGCACATTTTTCTCAATGTTACTGGTACGAAGTGGAACGATCGAATATTTTTTGCCTTCCTAAAAAAAAAATTTTTACATTTCAACATGACATTGTTATTATCTCGGCTTTGCGATGTTCTAGACTAATTGGTTTTGGGAATACGCCAAATCTGGATACCAAATGCGTTTTCCACAACAACGTGTGCTCCTCATAATCTTATATTAAACTCATATCGAGCTTCATTTATCGATTTGTGTGCATAAGGCTTTAATAAATGCACATTTAATGCAAATGCCTCGTCCACGAAGAACGCATATGGACACACTTCTCTTGTATTTGATAAGAAACAAGCTTTTTGGTAAATTCCTTTCTGCATTAGTTCCCCGAATTTGGAGTCTACAAAACTCCTCCATCTGATATACGTTCACTTATTCTGGCTTCCATCACCACGAATTCTTTCATGCCATTTACTACAGCTGTAAATACAATGCTGTAAAATCATTTGTAGTTGTAGTAAAAGAGCCGGAATTTGCTGGCTTTTTAACCGAAGAATGCTTGCCGTCGATGGACCTCAAAGTATTGATTGGCAATTTTATTCCAATTGCAGCAACTTATTAAATGTTCCGTCACTCAAACGGAAATAATTTATGAAGTCTGCTTCTCCAGATGCCCTTATCTCTTTCAAGAGGACAATTTGGGAATACTTATTCCGTTTTTGAAGCCAAATCATCATCCAGCGTCGGCACATAACATTCTTTTTAACAGATAACGCTAAAATTATAGCAATACATGCTCTTTCTTCTGATAATAAACTTTCACAATCCACACAATTGAATGAATGTCAAAGTAATCATAAAATTCTGTGGCAATATAACATAAGGAAATAACTCTAAAATTCGAATTTTTCAGGGAAACGTTTTTAAAATTAAGAGTTGTTCAAAATCGTATGAGTTTTCTGAATTCTTGCTTTTTTTAATGATTATTACGGTTGTTTGTAGTTGCTGGATTATTACAAAAAATTGATATGATATGAATTCGAATATGGAGATTTCGAATTTGAAATAATATGTAAAAGGGTATAACTCGAGTTATTCAATTATGTCATATTGCCACAGAATTAATGAAGCTTTGGAATGATCGTGTAACGTTAAAAATTACTGATGGAATAATGAGCTAGTATAATGACATTACTGGTAATGCCATTAATATTGACTTTGTAAAGGCCGCTACAAAGTAAATTGCAAATAATGGGGCATGCTTATAGTAATAATATTCGCCGCTGTTTTTAAATGCAGCACCCTCGGTACAAGTTAGAATGTCAAATGCCATTAGTGTTTTGTACCAAAACTGTATGGTGAATTTAATAACGCAAGAGAATTTTTATATTTTAAAATGTTTATAAGTCGTTTATCGACGCGTTCGCACTTTGTGATTGATTGATTGATTGATTTATTTAGTGTGTACGACCAAGCCTAAGGCAAGTTTGCCGGAATACGCCGGGTCCACCGTACATCCTTTTACGAATAACAAAATCGAGGGAAAGGAAAGGTATGTTAGTAATAAAGAATCAACCCGGTTCCAGACACCATGGCGGTTGATAGTTAGTAAATAAGACAGTACAAGACAACACAATTTCTAAACTACATGATTGTTAACTGCTTGTTGTTTCTGGAGCGTTGAGTCCGGCTAAAATTTTGTTACTGAAAACTAGGATTAAATTTAATCCCTTTAAGAATGATTAATTCTGGAACAACCTTAGATTCTGAAACAAATTAAATTATTTATCAGTATACTTCGATAAACACTTCTCTATGATCTTATTAATCTAAGTATACTTAAAATTACATCCGCCTCAATCCTAGGCTACCTAAATAATTCAATAAATAATTTAAAAAGTCCTCTAGGTGACACCCCTACAAATTTTAACAGTTAATCTTATATTAATAAATAATAACTAATGAACAAAATAAATAGGGTGCCACTCCTGGTTTTTCATCCTGGAATCCCAATGCCTCCAATCCATCCGATAACTACAGTTTAACTCCAAACTATATGAAGCATTTTCATGAACTTAAAGTGTAGAAAGAAGAAACACTTAAAGTGTAGAATTTTGATCTGTGATGGCTGTTCAGACCCAAAATTAAAGTTATAAGAACCAATTAGTTACTAAAGTATGAATTCAGTATAGGAATTCCGTGCAGTTTAGTAAAATGAGCTAAACTAGAGTTTTTATCAGTTGTTTTATCCGTTCAACGATTATTTTAAATAATTTCTATAAATTTTCAAATAAAACTAATCAATTCGCATGAAGAGGCTTTTCATAAGGCACCCTATAACTTTTATTTTAGTATAAATTGTTCATACTAAATTTTCACGGAATCCCTATACAGAACTGAAGTTCTGTAATTTAGGAGAATAAAATTCAAAACAACATAATTTTAAAACTACCCGTCCGCTATTCACTTCAAATTTTTGGAAGTCTGCATTGAGTCCCTACGAACACCTCTGAAAATCAAGATCGAAGCCAGTTAATTATCACTGAACACCATTTTTAAAATTTAATTAACATTATTAAATAAGAGCTTAAACTCTCATTATTTAGTTATTAAACCTGCCATAGAACAAGTAACCAATTAAATTCCCCACCATGGACCAATATATCTGAAATTCAAGTCAAATATTAATTCATGTAGTTGGAGCTCGTAAAATTTAAATTTAAACTGGGGGGCTATTTGTAAATTCGATTCGATCGCGCTCGAGTCTTCGATTATTGGATTCTTATTTGAATTGAATCAGATTCGTTCGCTTCTTATTTAAATCAAATAGGAATCTTATAAATCGAAGACTCGAGCGCGATCGAATCGAATTCCCAAATAGCCCCCCTGTATATTGGATAATTACACATAAGACTCCATTTAAATTAATTTAAAAATTAATATAATTCTACATTGCCTACTACTCCGCATTAAAAACAAAAAACCCAAACAAATCGTGTCATATGAAATACCTATTCATTTAATGATTTAATATGAATTAAATGACCCATTCGATTCAATTTACTCGATTATACGAATTACTCATATAAGAATCCCATTTGAATCAAAAACATAATATTTGTGTTGCGTATGCGTCGCTCTTCTTGGTATATAAAGAGAACAGAACGAATGAAAACAACACAAGGAAAAATATTAGAATCCTGCTACAATATTAAACCCCTCACACACATATAGAAAATAAGTATTTTCATATACTCTTTCCCTCCCGGCGCAAAAATGTATACAGCAAAAATGTACAGCTTACGAACAGTTTATGAACGCTTTTTTTTATAACACACTACTACATTTACATTCTAAACACCGTGCTGTCAATTATATCTCGCAGCTTTGTTTTATTTTCAATTTTGTTTGTACAAATTAAATTAAAGTTGCGTATTGTGAAATTATAAAAACAAAAGCATGATATCCATAATATCGTATAAAAATCATAAAAATAAATATTTTAAAAGGTATTTAAGCAATATTCGTAGAACTTAATCTATGTATGATTAAAACATTTTATTTCATTTCAGAAGGATTAATCATTAACAAATTTGACACGTTATGTCTTGTGATGCCGACTAATATTTAATTAATTTTTCTTAGTTACAACATCTCGGAGGTATATCGGATTCAACCCATGAAAAATATGTTCGAAAATATTATATTTGAATACAATAAAAATAAATTTTATTTAAAACACAATTTATTTGTATTACATATATTGATTTCTTTTAAAATTATATACTTGTGACATAATCCACACCGTACGTAAATGTTACACCTATGTGGCTCAAAAACGTTATGCTAAAACAGTTCGTAAACGTTACGTTTCGACGTACACATTATGAACAGTTTAATACACACTAATACATACACAAGTCTTCGCAAATTTGTTTCACTTCTCATGTGACAAAAGTACACATTACGTACTACATTTGTACTGTTTTAGTGTAACGTTTACGAACTCCTTAGTATAGCAAAGTCTTCGTAAACCGTACGTTTATGATACACCTGGTCTGGAGGGTTATGCGTAAACGGAATCAAAATGAAAACGCATACGTATAAAAATATTCTCATTTAATGCTTTATATATGCATATTATGTGTAACCGGGGACGTAGTTTTCATTGTATATCACACTATACATACAACACTTCAATGGCGAGATTACCTGCTATAAAATGTTATGGAAAATTATAATATACCGTTGAATATATTTCTAAAATGACGACGAACATTAACACGACCGCGAATACAGTTCAGAAAAACAAAAAAACAACCGCATATTACGAAATATATTAATTTCTATATATGTATATAAAGAATATGAAGAATATAATTGTGTCATTTATACAAAATAAAAATACAAATAATCTCATAAGAGTAAAGATAGAAACAAAAAACTTGAAATTTCATGTACAGAAACAGAAAATTAACTGCGTATATCTATTTGATCGATTTTAATTACATCTAAATATGAGATAATGTATTTAAATTTTATACACTAACTACACAAATTTAAGAGGCATGCATCATTAAGCGAAAAAGATCAAAAGCTTGATTTAATTCGCTACAAATTAAAAACATTGCCTGGGTAATGCATCCCGATGGATTGCATTTTATCCATATTTATATTTAAATTTCACTATTGTTACACACAATTTTTCACTTAAGTAAATTAAATTAAAATAAAATAAAATAAAATAAATTATATATTTAAAACTTTACACTACATTAAACAAATAAATAAAATTAATTAAATTAAATTAAAATTATATTCTCGAAGAAGACGACCAACACACGTCCTTCTTCTTCGAGCGTCAACGATCGACCATCGACGCGTTCGCACTTTGTAGCCATAAAATTAAACGTCAAACATTATTGTTACCTTTATCACGACGGTAATGACATCTGATGTGCGGAAACAAAAACAAACCCTTTTTGTATGCCCCATTGCAAAGGGAAATTTTTGTTTCATGCCACTGTGTTAGAGGCATTTTGTATTGGAATTAATAAATAATTTTGTCAATTTAGACGTTTCTCGGCGTCAATAAAAATCATAATAAAACAATAAAGGACATAGGAAAAGTATTTCAGCTTGCTTTGTTTATCGCGGGATTGAAAATGTTCCTAAACAAAATAAAGGAAATTTTTATTTTTTTTTAAATGCAAAATTTGCAATGGAAAAAGATGTAGTCATGACTACTTTTGATTGCGAATCGCATTGTAAATTTGTCTATGGTTGCGTAGACAAATTTATATACTGCAATTATTTGCAGAGGCATCCCAAGTGGAAACCCACAGTTATACACTTTGATATTTGCTTTGACTTCACTATTGAAATTTGTCCGCTTGCCGCTGGTGGGGGCTATAACAACAGATTTATTACTTTGTTTAACGATTTAAAGTTAAGGTAAACCAAAAACTGATCTATGCTTGCCATTGATCGTTTTTATATACCAGTTTGATACTGTTCTCGAAATTTCCTTTATTGCATGTCATAAATCGTCTTTATTCACAGTTATTCTGTTTATGACGTGTCATAATCATATCGTTTATGGCGTGTCATAATCATCAATCATCATCATTCATCATTGTCAACGGGCGATGCGTATGTATTTCTGTTGTTATTTATTTCAATCTTCAATCAGTAAACCACGCCTTCCTTTGAACGCTATATCTCGGACGTTCTTGCTTTTACTCGATCATTATTAATTGGCTGGCAATAAACCGGCACACAAAAAATTAATATTTGAGATACAAAAAAATAATGGAACGGCACAAATTAATGAGCAACAAACAAAAATTTCTTGGCATCATAAAATTAATTTTTTGGAACAAAATATAATAATTTGGCAACATTTATAATTTTTTGGCACTATTGGAAGGGTACACAAAAAATTATTTTTTGGCATCGAAATAAATATTTTGGGCGACAAAAATAATTAACTGGCAACAAATTTATAAATAAATAAATTAAAAATTAAAAAATTGAAATTAGTTTTAAAATATTCTGGAAAATGGAGATCCCTAATTTAACTTAGAATTGTAGAGACTAACGGCTTCGGTAACTCTCACGGGCACGCGGGAGGTCGCTTCGCTCCCCCCCGCTTAGCCCTCCGAGGGGCCTTAGATTTAAACTTCGAGGGACGTAGGAGCCAGGATAGGCAAACATGTCGCACTGCGTGCCGCACGTAGGAGCGGATTATATAGAATCTATTAATGACACTGCAATATTTTATATCGATCCCCCATCAAATATTAAATAATTTGTATCGATTAAATTTAATTTTTTGTCTCGATTTTTTTTTTTGTTCCAAAATATTATATTTGTTGCCAATTTATTAATTTTGATGTCAATGGTTGTCGCCACAGTATTTAATAATGTCCTTCAAAAATATTTGTATGTTTTTTCATATGTGGTGCCAAAATATTATTTGTGATGCCAATTTATTATTTTTGATGCTAATGTTTGTCGCCAAAAAATTTTTCTTGTATGCCCGTTTAAATTGTCCCTTATTAATTTGTGCGTGGGGTATAAGCATGTTTCAATATGTCGATAATAAATAATTGTAATAAAAACATTGGCTATGACGAGCATCGAAGCATCGACCTTTTCGTTTATATCACGCGCCAACCGTCTGAGCTATCGCTGTTCTTGTTGTATGATGGGCAGAATCCTCGCACTATCTCCTCCTTAGTTCTGTTCGCCCCGAACAGAGACAATATGTTTGTCGCCTTGGTATCCTTCTTTTTTATACATTGTCCGAAGATGTAACTTCAGCATATCATCTCGTACCGCATTGACGAGTGCATCTTCAACCAAACTGTTTACAATCTTCGCGGGAGCGAAGAAACTTTATTATCAGAATATGTTTCATTAAACAAACTTATGGAAACATATCTTTGTGGAAGTTCTGGAATATGGCCAATTAGAATGAAGTTTGCTTGTTATTCAACTGATTATGACGAAATTCCATATTTGCGATGAAAATGGGATTCTAAAACGATTTTTTGTGAAGTTCTGGAATTTGGCTAATTAAGCAGGAACTTGGCTATTTCTTAACTGATTTTGCGAAAATTCCATATGTGGGATGGCAATAGGATTCTCATATAGTTTTTTAATGAAGCTCGGTAATACGGCCAATCAGAATGGAACTTGGCTTTTATTCAACCGATTAAGACGAAATTCGATATTTGTAATGTAAATAGGATTCTTAAAATTCCACAATATCATCAAAAATCTTTTAAGAATCCTTTTTCATCCCACATCTTGAATTTTATCAAAATCGGATATGTAGCCAAAGATCCATCTTAACTGGCCAAATTCGCGATGGAAGTGGAATTCCAAACTAATTTTTTGCGAAGTTCTAAAATAAGGCAATTAGGATGGAAATTGGCTACTTCTTAACCAACTTGCCTGTTACTCTACCGATTATGACGAAATTAGGTCAGAATCGCATCAAAAAAAAAATCAGTTTGGAATCTCATTTGCATTGCAAATATCGAATTCCGTCTGAATCGGTTGACTAAAAATCAAGATCCAACCTAAGCGACTACCTATGTATATTCCACAAATTCATCAAAAATTTAAGAATCGCATTTCACTTTTATGACAATTCTTAATATTTCCGTTTGGCTTTAATTTATATTTTATATTTTCAACGTCTTTCCTGCGTTTTTTTTTTAATTTTTACCATCTTTACAAACGAATTTAATCAGTATCCACTTTTAGTTACTCAAACGCTTATACACAAATTAAAGTTTACTCTTTGAATAAATAATTTGTGGGAGTAAAAAAAATTGAAAAAATTGTATCTCCGTCACTATAAAATGTCATACGTATGCTACGAATGTGTTGACCGTCTCTCTTGGCACTTGCGTCACTATGGTGTTCGATTTCATTACTAAACCTAGTTAAACTTTTTAAATTGACATCTGCTATTGAATACAAATCATCTCACGGCAATTTCCTAATAATTCCTCTATTAATTTATGAAATTTTAATAATCTGAAATTTCTAGGAAATAACAATTACTTCCAAAACAATTGAAATGTCATTGACTTTATAGGGAAAAGCCAATAAACTATGATGATGGCCGAAACTCTCAAACTATACTCGTATAGTAAATATATCATAAGCACGTAAGTTTAATTTAATCGAACTGATAAATTTCATCGACTTTGTTGTAAATAAAATTTGCTGCTATCAATTTTAATGACCTAATGCTTTGGCTTGAATTTCTCTTTGGCTTATTGGAGCTCTTGTCTGATTTAAAAGTTCGTTTCATATGGACAATAACCGCTCCATATTCACCATTCGAGTGCTTCTGTTTATAGTTAAGGTTTCTAAGCTGAATTATTCCGAGCCGTTGTACTAAAGTAAACCATTTAAGTTTCTTGCTCAAAGAATTACTTTCACATTTTCTACTAAATCGGTACTTTATTGATGAAAAATGACTTTACTTTAGAGTTGTGCAAAAAATGATTAACCAAGAACATGAATTTAAAAGCGAGGAGAAGTAATTTCGCCACACTTCGAGGAAGGTTTTAGTGTCCATTTCCAACTCACCGGATTTGTTGCGAATAGCGCTGCTACGTGGATGAAAGTCAGTAGCTAATTCTCTTATGCAACGATATCTATCTCTCAGGCTAGAATTTTGGATGTTGCGCGCCTGTTGTTCATGCCATTCCCGTTTTTTCCGTCTACATAGCCGATTAGCGATTCTCCTCGCAGTCATGTAGGCGTTATGGGATTGCCCATCTGCAACGAAATGCTCAAATATGGCGGTGATTATCTGTACTGCCGCATGTTTGAGCTAATATCAACAATTTGGTCTAGAGAAGAAATCCCAGTAGAGTGGAAGACGGCTCTTATATGTCCACTTCATAAAAATGGAGATCGATTGAACTGCAACAACTATCGCGGTATAGCTTTGCTGAACACAGGCTACAAGGTTTTGGCCAACGTAGTCGCGGTAAAGTTATCAACTTACAGCGAGAGGATCTTGGGTGATTATCAATGTGGTTTTCGTCCAAATAGATCAACGACCGATCAAACTTTTACGCTGAGGATTTTGCTGGAGAAATGCTACGAAAAGGACATCCCTGTACACACACAATAAAAAATAATTACATGTCTTATGTATAATTCCATAAGTATAGGAGTACAAATTTTACATGTATATGTATGTAAAATAAGCTTTTCCATAATATAATATTGAATATTCAGTATCGCACTATGGAAAATAATACTTTACATTGAATTTACTGACAAATTCATATTTTTATGTACAAATTAATATTGTTGTATGTAATCTTAAGTAAATTATGAAATTTTACTCTCTCTTACAAGAAAACTACATCCTGTCTCTGCATATTTTTCAGTAGAGTCGGTTTTATTTACCTTTTATTACCAGAATATTCCGTAGCTTATGAAAAAATAGAACAAAAAAGAAAATAATAGGAAAATTTGACAGATATTGCGAAAATATTTATTAATTGTGTAAAAAGTGATGATTGCGGATGGAGTTTTCATATTTATTTTGGTTAACTACCTCGAGGTATGTATTTAAATTTAATAGAATATTATAATTTAGCTAACTCGGGTTTATGTGTACTATCGACGCCAAAACTTGGTTGTACATCGAAACATAAAACTACTTAATTTTTAAATTTTTGATCGCAGCAACAAGCGCTATTTTAATATAATTATTTGTTTATTTATGTTATAATGAAAGAAAGGGTGATCATACCATATTACCGTTGTACAGAATAAACAGATTTAATAACTCTTTGATATGTAATTTAAATAAATTTGCTTGCGTATTTATTCCATTAAATTTGTAACCAGCGTTATATAGAATGGATAACGATTCAGTACATATAAGCAATTAAATGTTGCATAGAGATATAATGCTATCATAACATTGCATCTAGAAAACAAATCCACTGGATATATTTCAAGAAAGCTTAACTTTTCGGTAAGTTGCATAAATTTGCGTTCAAAGGTAATCATATACATACTATATACATATTCTTATTAGAAAACTACTGTAATGAAATGGATAAAGAGGTTCTCAGATACAGGCACAATTGATCGGTTACCCCAGACCGGCAGACTTATTGAGTGGCCAAATATCATGTGGAGTGTGGGGATGGATAAGTGCTGGTGGAGATTTCACAACACATGAATAGCCAAGAATATTTGGAAATCTTAAGAGACGTAATGATACCGTCAGTCAATACGGTTTATCCGGAAGAATTTCCAATCCATTTTATGCAGGATAATTCCGCAGTTCATAGGTCTCGCGAAACTATGAATTGATTAAATGGAAACCTCCGAATCCTTCCTATCTCTTGGCCAGCTTATAGTCCCGACTTAAATCAAATAGAAAATATTTGGGGCTATATGATTAAGGATTTTGAAGCCTCTATATCCACGGAAATGGAAGAAATCTTAAAACGTGCTTTCGAAAAATGGGATAAGTTCAGAGGGAACCCGAATTTTTGCCATCAATTGGTAGCTTCGATGCCAAATCGATTACGTGAAGTAATCGATAATGATGGATACTGGACGCATTATTGAAATGTTTATTATTTAATATTATATTCCGTTTATTATTACTTATTAGTTTTTATATTTATTAGTTCATTACCTACCTGCTAAATACTAATCCTAAATTATATATTTGAATAAAATAAATTTGCGAGTGATTTCAAGAAATTTGTACTTTACCGATATATCTCTTATGTTGTTGTCACCCTATGTTTTCAATGCAAAATAATTCAGAATTTTTGTGGGTTGCTTAGTTGAAAATACACATAGGTTTTTCTCCATGTACAACCAACTTTTGGCGTCTATAGTACATATTTAAAATAATTTGTGAATAAATATTAGTAATTAGGTTGTATTTATATGCGTGTTTCTTATAACAACATAAAATTAAATTTGTGTGTCAAAAAATCATGTGTTTTCCTAATTTTAATAAACTGCATACAAAAGTATGGTTTATGCTTTATAAGTTTAAGTGTAGTGAAAATCATATAAACCATTTTATTCTAAAATGCGTTCTGCTGAAAAGTGTTCGTGATATTTGCTTTATTGTACTTTTTTGCACATACGCAGTTAATTTACGCAAAATGTTGCTTTAAATTATTACGGTTATGTGCAAAGCGATCCACAGACTTTCAACATTTATTACCAATTTCTTAGTATAGCAGTACTATTGAACGTGTAAAGAAATATATCTTAAACTTTTCTCCATTAGTGCAAATTAAATTGGCAATAAACATTGATCATCTAGGGCTCGCTAAAGATGTATCCAAGCAAAATACGAGTGACAATATATAATTAACCCGTAAAGTACGTCGTGAAAAGGTTACATGGAAAGAGTGGTGCATTTTTATATTAATTATTTGTTATTCAATTAGAAAGATACTAAAAATTTCAGAAAACAATTAAACGGAGTGGGGATATTTTTTATTTTTTTTTTTGAAAAGTAGAGTGGTTCCACGGACCGCACAACGCTCTTTACGGGTTAAATATTGTGTTATCTTTTCAAATGTTGATATTGTATTGTAACTTAATTTAAAGTTATCCTTTAAAACCCAAACTGACAGATTAGCCCTTTAATAAGATGTATATATTTTCAGAATTATTTAAGCTTGTATAAGTGATCGGATATCCAGCTTCCTAGGATAGAATAAACATCGAACTATCAGTTTAAATACGTTCTAAAAAACCGAACAGTGGAACATAGAAAGAAATAACGGCCTGGCATCGTCGATCGGTACGTCAGTTACTGACTGAATTAATTTAATTTTGAATTTAGCAGTTTAGGTATTATCGATCTTCATATTTTTATCTATTAGTTTAATTAAATTTTATTTCTAAGTTTAACAGCTGATCATCGTCCATCGTATCATCATAGTTTGGTTGCAACTGGAAAACCACATTAACAAATTGATTGATCTGGCAAATGAATTTATTATCGACTATTCATAATAATGCAATTAATTAATGTTTAACTATTTCCAGGACGTTTCAGATTAGTTGCTGGGGTAAAATTCTTCAAATTCAAATTTTATTTTTAATACTAAGCATCATTGGAGCTTATACTATCGTTTATCCGGGTAAGCAAATTTAAAATTCTAAGACTACAGCTAAGAAAATAATTTATTTTAATATATTTCAGAATTGTTCAATTTGTATAAGTCAAGTGGTGATCTACATCTTTCCAGAGTACCTACAGCAAGCATCGAACTTGGTATTTTAATATTGTTAACATGAATGTAAATTGCGGGATTATTTAACACATTTTAGCAAAGTGCCGATCCTTTTAAATTTTAACTTATTGATGAATTTACGAAATAAATCGATATTTCATAAAATTTGAAAAAGATACATTGGAAGATTGACCCTTTGTTGAAATCGGGCACTTGGCTACTTTAGGTATTTTATTTAAATGGCCTATCTCTTAGAATTTTGTGATTCAAAATTAAAAAATTGCTCTGCTTGATTGACTCTGTTGATGGGAAATCGGGTAAAATAGCTCTAATTAATATTAAGCAAGTGCGTGTTTAATTAATAAATTATTCAGCTTTAAAACAAATCTAAAGTAAAACCTAAAGTGTTTATAAATCCCAAATATCTAAGCAAAAACCTATATATTTATTGCTATAACCATGTATACTAATACAAAAGAAACATTTTGATTTTTGTTATTAAATAATTTACTAAATTAAATTAAATTAAATTAAATTAACATTAAGTGAGATAATAAGTAAGAAATGTTAAATAAAATTTTATTAAAAACATATTTATTGTATTTTGTTTATTTAATTTTTCATATTTCTTTTATGAGATTTTACATATTTTGGATTTTCATAGAACTTAAAATTTCATATAGGTACTTAAAATTACCAAATGTATGCAAACTTCAATACCACATCTTCTTAAAATTAAATATCCACAGATGTAATTATACATATTTCTATGTTAATTTACCCAAAATATTTATGAAATATTCTATATTTCTTCTACTTAAAATTTCATAATATAATCTAGAATTTTACATAAACAATAAAATGAAAATTACATAAACTATGTACATTACATAAACTATGCACATTACATAAATTATGTAATAATTACATTTATATACTAGGCATTTTGTTTACCCCTACAAGTATGTAAATATGTTTTACTGTGCAGTCTATTCATAGACTTTCAACAGGCGTACGACAGCATTAAGAGGAATACGTTATGGAACGTATTGTCCTACCTGGGCATACCGTCAAAATTGGTTTCAATGTGCCAGCTTTTAATGGATGGTTCACTATGTAAGGTGCTAATAGAAGGGAAAATTTCGGATGCCTTTGAGATAACATCTGGAGTGCGGCAAGGAGACCCAATAGCTCAAACTCTTTTCAACCTATCATTAGAGTATGTCATTCGTCAGCTCAATATGGCGCAGCGTAGCTGCCTGTATTATAAATCAACCCAGCTATTAGCATACGCTGACGATATTTGCATTCTGGGTCGCAACATCATATCCCTAAAAGAAGTCCTCCTCCCATTGGAATTAACAGCCCAACAAATAGGCCTTCAGATCAATGAAGCGAAGACCAAATACATGGTGACCGCGAGAAGGCAGACTCGTGGGGACTTCATTTCGGGAGACACTCAATATGAAAAGGTGAATAAGTTCAAATATCTAGGATCACTGATCACTGAGCAAAACTCCGTTTCTGTGGACATTTCATCGAGGATCGCAGCAGGCTACCGAGCATTTTACGCCAATATCAAAATTTTCAAGTCTCCTCATATATCGAGCAAAATAAAATTGGACATCTACAAGGCGCTGATACGACCAGTTATCACCTTTGGTTGTGAGTCTTGGACGCTGACAGCACAAAACATCCAGAAAATCGCTGTAACTGAACGTAAGATCATAAGAAGAATTCTCGGTCCCATTAAAGAAGGAGCCACGTACAGAATGCGAATGAATCACGAGATCAGAAATGATCTCGATAAAGTTGACATCATTGGATTCATAAAATCGTCAAGGCTAAGGTGGCTTGGGCACGTACTTCGTTCACAAAATCGGACCACCATACAGGCCTTGGAGTCGGCACCAACGAAAGTAGGACCTCGTGGGAGACCACCTACCCGATGGATGGACGACGTTGAAAGGGACCTAAACACACTCGGTCACCGTGTCTGGCGTTCTCTTGTGGCGGATCGAATTATTTGGAGGAGCATCGTTGAGGCGGCCAAATCCCTTCATGGGATGTAGCGCCAGCGGAAGAAGAGGAAGAACATGAATGAATGGTACAAGACTAGTCAACTGAAAATTCACCTAAACCTGTTTTTACGTGATCGATAGATATGTTTCTATCGTGTAAAATAAAAATCGTGTAAAAAGAACCGTGTAAAAATAGGTTTAGCATCTTAAAAAGTGAAAAATACCGGAATTTATCTTTTATTTGCTTGTGTACGTTATTCGCTTTTTTTAAATAAAATTAAAAACCGTGGGATTCGCATAAGTAAGATAGATTCAGATTACATTGTTAAAAAAATATACATGTGATTTTGCTGGTACGAGAACGGAATAGCGTATGGCGATAACGTGAGCATCGTGGAAAATTATCAAAAGTTAATAAAAAAAAAATAAATAAATAAATCGATGTGACTTGACACAAAAACAAATTAAAGGTATTAATAAATAGATAAATAATTAAATATTAAGCGGTAAAACGTGCAAAATTTATAACAAAAAGCTCTTCAAAAAGTTACAACATATGTTGCTTAAATATAAAAAACAAAATAATTCTGCCGTTAAGCGAAAATAAGATAAGGTGAAGTATCGTGCGGCAAGGTTATTAAATCGTGAAGTCCGTTTAAAATTCAAAACGAAACCAGATAAAAGTGCGGCAGCTATAATTAATTGCAGTGTGGGTTACATTACTTCGCGATAGAACCATTTAACAAAAATGAAATTAAATGGGCACGTTGGGTGGAGCGTTTAGAAAGGGCGTTTGCGGTATTTAAGGTAAAAGACGATTAAACTAAATTACATTTGCTTCTCCATTATATGGAGCCAATTGCGTACACTTACTTATTGTCGAAAACTTATGCGGAGATCACTAAATTACTGGGCCAACATTTCAATCCAACACCGCAATCGGATAAGTTTTTAACTCATTATGATCCACAACTACCTCTGAAACACACATTTCGTAAAGCGAAAGCGAGTATTTGTGTAATTTAAAAATACAAAAATAAATTTAAAATAGTTTTTTCTTTCTTTATTTTGTGATAAAATGATGTTATTTATTAACAACTAGTAGTTTCGAGCAGTACTGCTCAAAATTACACTCCCGAGCAACTAAATCGACTCAAACCCCCGCGCGTACAAAAAGGCATATTTTTTTAAAATGGCTTAACCGTTCTTCGTAAAACAACAATTTTTGACAGCTTAGTATTTTATCTTTAAAAGAACACCTTTATCATTAAAATCTATACAGTACTTTACAAATTAAAGCAATCGTAGCAAAATGCGATGTTTCGGTGAAAACAATTGGTGTGCTGCAATCTCCTAGTTGAAAGTAGGAACTAAAAGCAAGGGTGATTGGTTCAAATCACAGTACACATATATAAGGTAACTAGCTGACCCGGCGAACTTCGTCCCGCCCCAAATTACTTCGTTTCGAGGAAATACTTTTGTCCTTCACGAAAATTGATTTTGATGATAGAAAAAATCAAACAACTCAACTCTATTCTCAATAGATGATTGAGTTGAGTGGACATTCCATTCCATTTTCATCGAATTCAACACTAATCTATCCGAGTTTCCGAGTTTTCCACTTCGTTTCCCAATTTTTCTCTTCTAAAAGATAATCTGGTTTGGTTGCCCGCCAAATCTCGTACAAAAACATAATTTTCCGAGTTTTCCGACTTTTCCAAAGGATTTCCCAAAAATTTTCTTTTGTAAGAATCATCTCCTGGCAATTTCAAACACAATAAAAAGATTAAGCCAAATCGGTCATCAAAACATACAAAAAATTCATAATTCCATTGAAAAAAAAAATTCAATTTTCTTCGGGTTTTTCCGGAAGTTTCCGAGTTTTCCACTCAGATTTTCCAATTTTTCTCTTCTAAAAGACCATCTGGTTTGGATACGCGCCAAATCCCGTACAAAAACATATTTTTTCGATTTTCCGAATTTTCCGACTTTTCCGAAGGATTTTCCCAAAATTTTCTTTCGTAAGAACCATCTCCTGGCAATTTCAAACATAATAGAAAAAGATTGAGCCAAATCGGTTCAGCCGTTCTCAACTGATGTGCGCACATACATTTTTTACACCATTTTTATATACTGGGTGTTTCTTTTAAACTGAGACGATCAAATATCTCGAAAAATAGCCACTCTACGGAAAAAATGTCCATAATCAAAATTTAATCATACCGCGGGGGAAATACATTAGTGCAAAAAAATAGTCCCCCACCTCCCGCTTTGTAGGTGGGGCGGGGGTAACTTTTAAACTAAGATAGGAAGCCATATTTTTTATTGCAGATTCGGATTCTACGGCTAAAAATACGTAGGATTTGACTGAAACATTTTTTTCGATTCATGTTAGATGGCGCTGTAATTGACGATATTCAATTTTTATCTCGGATTAAATATCTAGGAAAATAAGCACTCTTCGAAAAAAATGGTAGAGATCAAAATTGAATTATTCCGCGGGGGAAATACATTAGTGTTAAAATTAGTAGCCCTCACTCCTCCATGTAGGTGGGGCTGGGGGTAACTTTGAAACTAAGATAGGAACCCCTATTTTTTATTGCAGATTCGGATTCTACGGCTAAAAATACGTAGGATTTGACTGAACCATTTTTATCGATTCATGATAGATGGCGCTGGAAATACATTAGTGTTAAAATTAGTACCCCCACCTACAAGGAGGGGGTGAGGGTACTAATTTTAACACTAATGTATTTCCCCCGCGGAATAATTCAATTTTGATCTCTACCATTTTTTTCGAAGAGTGCTTATTTTCCTAGATATTTAATCCGAGATAAAAATTGAATATCGTCAATTACAGCGCCATCTAACATGAATCGAAAAAAATGTTTCAGTCAAATCCTACGTATTTTTAGCCGTAGAATCCGAATCTGCAATAAAAAATATGGCTTCCTATCTTAGTTTAAAAGTTACCCCCGCCCCACCTACAAAGCGGGAGGTGGGGGACTATTTTTTTGCACTAATGTATTTCCCCCGCGGTATGATTAAATTTTGATTATGGACATTTTTTCCGTAGAGTGGCTATTTTTCGAGATATTTGATCGTCTCAGTTTAAAAGAAACACCCGGTATAGATATAGAGATACATAGAAAATTTTTTATTTTTTGATTTTTTTAGCTGAACTTGGGGGTTTTTCAATTTTTTTTTTCTAAACCATCCCTGAACTATAGCAAACAAAACAAAAAAAAAATTTGAAAATCGGTCCAGCCGTTTTTGAGTTTTAGCGAGACTAACGCACAGCAATTCTTCATTTTTATATATAGAGATATATTGCGCAGGATGTTAAAAAATTACAACAACAACAATGGCGGAGATCGTGACTGAAAGTTTATGAAATAACAATGATACATTGTTAATTATTTTGAATTAAAGTCAGTAGAATTTTTCACAAAATTTTAATTATATTCACTCAACACTCAAAATTATTACGCAAAACTAACAAACACGATTTGTTTGGTCACGATGTCTGCCATATTAATTTTTTTTTACATAGATGCGCAAGAAAGAACGAAAATGAAACATCGGGGTTGTAACAGGTGGCTGTTGGTTAATGAAAATTGTTCCACCACGCATGATGAGTCAGTCTTGCGCGTAGCCGCGTAACATAAAAAAAAAATAATAATAATTTGGGATCACGCTGTACGAATTTTATTAACATTGCTACAGTTCATTCATAGAATAGATTTTGGTAAATATGGAAAACCAGTTTCCAAATGTTGCTCGAATTTCTCCTTAAAATCTAATAAAAACAAAAAAAAAATGCAAATAAATAATTTCAGACATCCTCAGTTGAGTAATAAAATTCACAGTGATAACAAGTACGATTATTCTGGTACGTCGGGAATTGTTGTCATATAAAAAGTGTTAGCTAGTTTGCGATGTCAGGGCAAATTATAAGAAAAAAATTATAAACTAAAAGTTAAATTAGTGTATACCCGAAATAAATAGTACCAAAAGTGATATTTATGTTATTAGTGCGTTACTCAAGCTGTGTTTGCTGCTGGAATTATTTATTTGCATCACGCTTACCAAGGTAATTCATCTTAGATATATAAATTAAAATCAAAACTGTTTATGTAACACCGGTGAATTAAACTCTCTTCTAGAAACGGGCCGTTAAGAAATTCTAGAAACGAATTCGAACCTGTTTACTTGGTAAGCGAACATTTAATTTTTATTTTCAAAAGCGCCAGAAATTGTTTCTAAATAATCTGCGTTTTCTTTATATACGAGTACATAAGTATATACATACATTATTAAATTCATAAAAACATAAAAACGTATGATCACCGATCAATGAAAACAAAAAGAGTTGTAAACGTCCGATCATGGTTTATATAGACAGAACTACAGTACAGACATAATTTGTTGTTACATGGAATAAACGTTAAATCCTCGTATATTTTTTTTTGTTATTAATTATAAATTATTACAACGATTCCACATGAAATCGGACAAAAAAAACACATTTACGGGGGCAAGGTGTGCAATTATTTTGAAATTGGGGGAGATGGTTAATCTGGATAAAAAGAAATATAAATTGAGTAAAAACTCTCTGGGATCAATATTCACGGAGTACCGTTATAATTAGTTTTTAACGAAACTCGAAAGTTGACATGTTTCAAATACGTATATCTTAAGTATTTCTTATCAGATTTTCACGTGTGATAGTTCGTTAGAAAGATAATTTTACATACTTTCAAATAAGCGTATTAAACTTTGATGTTAATGTACAATATATCCATTGAATTTTAGTTTTAAATAGTCTTTTGCTGAAAAATCAAACTAGGCACCGTTTCATTTTTATTTTTTTATTTTTATTGCAAAGCACTTGAAAATATCTTTCCAACAAGCCATCTTACATGATGGAGACTTAAAGCGTTCGGGTTTTATAGAACAAAACGTCATAACAAATAAGGGCGACATGCAACATTTCAGTACAATTATTAATTTCAAACTACGCAATTCATGTTTTCTTCTTATGTATACAGTTTCATTCAATAAAGTTAATTTATTTACAAGCTATTTTAGTTGTTAAAAATGGAGAAGCACCTTAGTCACCTTATGGAAGATAATGCACTAAACATTGTGTCTTACAAACAGTGGATTAATCAAAATGGGAAGAATACAATTTAATGAATATGAAATTTATTACACTAAATATTTATTTCCAATTTTTAAGGAAGGTCAAACTTAGAAAAATTACACTACTCTACAAAATTTTGCCCCTGGACAATGAATAGTTGTTTCCCAATTAATGTGTCACGCTGAAACCGAATCCGGGCTCAGAATTGCTCTATTACGTCAGGTTTATGAGATATTCTAACCTAAAATTGCAAAAAAACACTGTTTTTTGACATATTTGAGGTTATCTAGCACCGCGATTTGTTCTTTTAAAAATAATTCATGTATAATGGGATCTTATAGTGCAAGTCTTCCTCCTTCAAATGCCGTTGAGTTTGCTTAAATATCTATTTTTTTCGCCGAGATATCGCGTTTTCGAATTTGTATGTTCGTGAATTTCTCGGAGTTCATAGAATTACGGTATGTGGGGAGAGATTTGTAAGTTAGGGATGTTTTGGTTACGAGTTTATTTGTTAAGCGAGGATTTGTAGTTTGTGATTTTCAATGTTATAAATATGTTTTTAGTGTTAGTAAGCTATTTTAGTATTAATTAAGAAAAACGTGAATTTTTTTAAACCAATAGTTTTGTCAAAATAAATTGTTTAGACAAGTTGTTTACTTGTCAAAACAATTTATTTAAATTAAGAAACACATTAAACCCTTTTATATATTCACAATTTATTAGATACTACCAAATCTTAGTATGTTAAAAAGTGACCATGAAAACGAAAATTGTATGGTTACTTTTATACTGAAAAATTTACAAATATGCAAATTTGAAAATGTGATATATCGGCGAGAAAAATAGATATTTGAGCAAACTCAACGCATTTGAAAGAGGAAGCCTTGTACTATAAGATCTCATACATGACTTTTTGGAAAAGAAAAAATCGCGGTGCTAGATTAACTCAAATATGTCAAAAACCAGTGTTTTTCGCACTTTTAGATTAGAATACCTCATAAACCTTGAAAGAGCAATTCTAAGCCCGGATTCGGTTTCAGCGTGAAACATTAGTTGGGAAACAACTATTCATTGTCCAGGGGCAAAATTTTGTAGGGTAGTGTAATTTTTCTAAGTTTGACCTTCCTTAAAAATTGGAAATAAATATTTAGTGTAATAAATTTCATATTCATTAAATTGTATTCTTCCCATTTTGATTAATCCACTGTTTGTAAGACACAATGTTTAGTGCATTATCTTCCATAAGGTGACTAAGGTGCTTCTCCATTTTTAACAACCATTAGCTTCTCCATTGGTAACAACCACATTGCAGCGCGTCGATTTTCGAATTCTGATATATTTTATCATTTTACATTAAAATAGCTTGTAAATAAATTAACTTTATTGAATGAAACTGTATACATAAGAAGAAAACATGAATTGCGTAGTTTGAAATTAATAATTGTACTGAAATGTTGCATGTCGCTCTAATTTGTTATGACGTTTTGTTCTATAAAACTCGAACGCTTTGAGTCTCCATCATGTAAGATGGCTTGTTGGAAAGGTATTTTCAAGTGCTTTGCAATAAAAGTAAAAACATAAAAATAAAATGGTGCCTAGTTTGATTTTTCAGCAAAAGACTATTTAAAACTAAAATTCAATGGATATATTGTACATTAACATCAAAGTTTAATACGCTTATTTAAAAGTAGCTATCACACGTGAAAATCTGATAAGAAATACTTTAGATACACGTATTTGAAACATGTCAACTTTCGAGTTTCGTTAAAAACGAATTATAACGGTACTCCGTGAATATTGATCCCAGAGAGTTTTTACTCAATTTATATTTTTTTTTATCCAGATTAATCATCTCCCCCAATTTCATAATAATTGCACACCTTGCCCCCGTATGGGTGTTTGAATTCATGTGGAATGGCTGATTATTAAAATTTATTAATTACTATTGTTTAAATTCAAACTATACTTAAGAGTACCTGTTAAGACAATTTTACCAAATATAAAATTTAGTTAATGAAAATGGCCATGGTTCAATTATTAATTCTGCATGTTAGTTAAGAAAATATTTACAACTATATTTAATTATTTACATCTTTAAACGTTCTATTTACATATTTTATTTATGATTATTTATTTATTTATATACAATGCTAAATAAGATACTTTTACACCAAATTCATTTATTTATTTATTAAAAATTTGCTCATATTAAAGAAACATTTTTTAAGTTACCAAAATCTATTCTGTTTTGTTTGTATTTCGAATAATTTGAGGAAGGGCTTTATGTTGATCGAAATAAAGAAATCTGAGTGTTATGCGTGGTGTCGTGATTAAAATTTTAATGAAATCGTGTTAAGTGAAAAATAAAATGAGCCAGTAAACTACAAATTGGCTATGATGGTTTAGGAGCCCAAACACACAAAGAGATCAAGGGAACACTTTATCGTGATGAAGTGAAATAATAGTACGGAGGTGTGGGTAATGTAAAGGTGACCGAGCCATCAAGGTCACATCAATAGAGTGCATATTCTTTCTGTGATAGTGTATTTATATAACGTGATCATAGTGTTTGTGTTCATAACGTTAACTATATCGACGATAATTTGCAGCATTTCAAGCTCTCGATGATTCATGTGATGGTTCATGATTCATGTTCAAATAACAAACCAATTTAGCCGAGTTATTATTTATTTTTTATAGCAAAGAACAGAATCCAGTGCAAGGATTTTTATCGGCTTACTAGATGTACGATAATATTAAAATTAAACCAAACAACAATAATATTTACTGTTGTATATCTAGTACGTACACGAAAATCGCAACTCTTAAGTTGTAATATTTTGAAAGGAAAAAATGAAATTTTGAGTATGCCCGTCTCATTTTTATATACATACTAGCTGACCCGGCGAACTTCGTCCCGCCCCAAATTACTTCGTGTCGAGCAAATACTTTTGTCCTTCACGAAAATTGATTTTGATGATAGAAAAAATCAAACAACTCAACTCTATTCTCAATAGATGATTGAGTTGAGTGGACATTCCATTCCATTTTCATCGAATTCAACACTAATCTATCCGAGTTTCCGAGTTTTCCACTTCGTTTCCCAATTTTTCTCTTCTAAAAGATAATCTGGTTTGGTTGCCCGCCAAATCTCGTACAAAAACATAATTTTCCGAGTTTTCCGACTTTTCCAAAGGATTTTCCAAAAATTTTCTTTTGTAAGAATCATCTCCTGGCAATTTCAAACACAATAAAAAGATTAAGCCCAATCGCTCATCAAAACATACAAAAAATTCATAATTTCATTTAAAAAAAAAATTCAATTTTCTTCGGGTTTTTCCGGAAGTTTCCGAGTTTTCCACTCAGATTTTCCAATTTTTCTCTTCTAAAAGACAATCTGGTTTGGATACGCGCCAAATCCCGTACAAAAACATATTTTTTCGATTTTCCGACTTTTCCGAAGGATTTTCCCAAAATTTTCTTTCGTAAAAACCATCTCCTGGCAATTTCAAACACAATAGAAAAAGATTGAGCCTAATTGAGCCTAATCCGTCATCAAAACATACAAAAAATTCAAAATTTCATTGAAAAAAAATTCAATTTTCTTCGGGTTTTTCCGGAAGTTTCCAAGTTTTCCACTTCGATTTTCCAATTTTTATTTTCTAAAAGACAATCTGGTTTGGATGCGCGCCAAATCTCGTACAAAAACATAATTTTTTGATTTGCCGAATTTTCCGACTTTTCCAAAGGATTTTCCAAAAATTTTCTTTTGTAAGAACCATCTCCTGGCAATTTCAAACACAATAGAAAAAGATTAAGCCCAATCGGTTATCAAAACATACAAAAAATTCAAAATTTCATTGAAAAAAAAAATTCAATTTTCTTCGGGTTTTTCCGGAAGTTTCCAAGTTTTCCACTCAGATTTTCCAATTTTTCTCTTCTACAAAACATCTGGTTTGGATACGAGCCAAATCCTATACAAAAACATAATTTTTCGATTTTCCGAATTTTCCGACTTTTCCGAAGGATTTTCCCAAAACTTTCTTTCGTAAGAACCATCTCCTGGCAATTTCAAACACAATAGAAAAAGATTGAGCCTAATTGAGCCTAATCCGTCATCAAAACATACAAAAAATTCAAAATTTCATTGAAAAAAAATTCAATTTTCTTCGGGTTTTTCCGGAAGTTTCCGAGTTTTCCACTTCTTTTTCCCAATTTTTCTCTTCTAAAAGACAATCTGGTTTGGTTGCGCGCCAAATCTCGTACAAAAACATAATTTTTCGATTTGCCGAATTTTCCGACTTTTCCAAAGGATTTTCCAAAAATTTTCTTTTGTAAGAACCATCTCCTGGCAATTATAAATACAATTAAAAAAGATTAAGCCTAATCGGTCATCAAAACATACAAAATATTCAAAATTTCATTGAAAAAAAGAATTCCATTTTCTTCGGGTTTTTTCCGGAAGTTTCCGAGTTTTCCACTTCTTTTTCCCAATTTTTCTCTTCTAAAAGACAATCTGGTTTGGTTGCGCGCCAAATCTCGTACAAAAACATAATTTTTCGATTTGCCGAATTTTCCGACTTTTCCAAAGGATTTTCCAAAAATTTTCTTTTGTAAGAACCATCTCCTGGCAATTATAAATACAATTAAAAAAGATTAAGCCTAATCGGTCATCAAAACATACAAAATATTCAAAATTTCATTGAAAAAAAGAATTCCATTTTCTTCGGGTTTTTTCCGGAAGTTTCCGTGTTATCCACTCAGATTTTCCAATTTTTCTCTTCTAAAAGACCATCTGATATGGATACGCGCCAAATCCCGTACAAAAACATAATTTTTCGATTTTCCGAATTTTCCGACTTTTCCGAAGGATTTTCCCAAAACTTTCTTTCGTAAGAACCATCTCCTGGCAATTTCAACACAATAGAAAAAGATTGAGCCTAATTGAGCCTAATCCGTCATCAAAACATACAAAAAATTCAAAATTTCATCGAACAAAAATTCAATTTTCTTCGGGTTTTTCCGGAAGTTTCCGAGTTTTCCACTTCGATTTTCCAATTTTTCTCTTCTAAAAGACAATCTGGTTTGGATGCGCGCCAAATCTCGTACAAAAACATAATTTTTTGATATGCCGAATTTTCCGACTTTTCCAAAGGATTTTCCAAAAATTTTCTTTTGTAAGAACCATCTCCTGGCAATTTCAAACACAATAAAAAAAGATTAAGCCCAATCGGTCATCAAAACATACAAAAAATTCATAATTTCATTTAAAAAAAAAATTCAATTTTCTTCGGGTTTTTCCGGAAGTTTCCGAGTTTTCCACTCAGATTTTCCAATTTTTCTCTTCTAAAAGACAATCTGGTTTGGATACGCGCCAAATCCCGTACAAAAACATATTTTTTCGAATTTTCGACTTTTCCGAAGGATTTTCCCAAAATTTTCTTTCGTAAAAACCATCTCCTGGCAATTTCAAACACAATAGAAAAAGATTGAGCCTAATTGAGCCTAATCCGTCATCAAAACATACAAAAAATTCAAAATTTCATTGAAAAAAAATTCAATTTTCGTCGGGTTTTTCCGGAAGTTTCCAAGTTTTCCACTTCGATTTTCCAATTTTTATTTTCTAAAAGACAATCTGGTTTGGATGCGCGCCAAATCTCGTACAAAAACATAATTTTTTGATTTGCCGAATTTTCCGACTTTTCCAAAGGATTTTCCAAAAATTTTCTTTTGTAAGAACCATCTCCTGGCAATTTCAAACACAATAGAAAAAGATTGAGCCTAATTGAGCCTAATCCGTCATCAAAACATTCAAAAAATTCAAAATTTCATTGAAAAAAAATTCAATTTTCTTCGGGTTTTTCCGGAAGTTTCCAAGTTTTCCACTTCGATTTTCCAATTTTTATTTTCTAAAAGACAATCTGGTTTGGATGCGCGCCAAATCTCGTACAAAAACATAATTTTTTGATTTGCCGAATTTTCCGACTTTTCCAAAGGATTTTCCAAAAATTTTCTTTTGTAAGAACCATCTCCTGGCAATTTCAAACACAATAGAAAAAGATTGAGCCTAATTGAGCCTAATCCGTCATCAAAACATACAAAAAATTCAAAATTTCATTGAAAAAAAATTCAATTTTCTTCGGGTTTTTCCGGAAGTTTCCGAGTTTTCCACTTCTTTTTCCCAATTTTTCTCTTCTAAAAGACAATCTGGTTTGGTTGCGCGCCAAATCTCGTACAAAAACATAATTTTTCGATTTGCCGAATTTTCCGACTTTTCCAAAGGATTTTCCAAAAATTTTCTTTTGTAAGAACCATCTCCTGGCAATTATAAATACAATTAAAAAAGATTAAGCCTAATCGGTCATCAAAACATACAAAATATTCAAAATTTCATTGAAAAAAAGAATTCCATTTTCTTCGGGTTTTTTCCGGAAGTTTCCGTGTTATCCACTCAGATTTTCCAATTTTTCTCTTCTAAAAGACCATCTGATATGGATACGCGCCAAATCCCGTACAAAAACATAATTTTTCGATTTTCCGAATTTTCCGACTTTTCCGAAGGATTTTCCCAAAACTTTCTTTCGTAAGAACCATCTCCTGGCAATTTCAACACAATAGAAAAAGATTGAGCCTAATTGAGCCTAATCCGTCATCAAAACATACAAAAAATTCAAAATTTCATCGAACAAAAATTCAATTTTCTTCGGGTTTTTCCGGAAGTTTCCGAGTTTTCCACTTCGATTTTCCAATTTTTCTCTTCTAAAAGACAATCTGGTTTGGATGCGCGCCAAATCTCGTACAAAAACATAATTTTTTGATATGCCGAATTTTCCGACTTTTCCAAAGGATTTTCCAAAAATTTTCTTTTGTAAGAACCATCTCCTGGCAATTTCAAACACAATAAAAAAAGATTAAGCCCAATCGGTCATCAAAACATACAAAAAATTCATAATTTCATTTAAAAAAAAAATTCAATTTTCTTCGGGTTTTTCCGGAAGTTTCCGAGTTTTCCACTCAGATTTTCCAATTTTTCTCTTCTAAAAGACAATCTGGTTTGGATACGCGCCAAATCCCGTACAAAAACATATTTTTTCGAATTTTCGACTTTTCCGAAGGATTTTCCCAAAATTTTCTTTCGTAAAAACCATCTCCTGGCAATTTCAAACACAATAGAAAAAGATTGAGCCTAATTGAGCCTAATCCGTCATCAAAACATACAAAAAATTCAAAATTTCATTGAAAAAAAATTCAATTTTCTTCGGGTTTTTCCGGAAGTTTCCAAGTTTTCCACTTCGATTTTCCAATTTTTATTTTCTAAAAGACAATCTGGTTTGGATGCGCGCCAAATCTCGTACAAAAACATAATTTTTTGATTTGCCGAATTTTCCGACTTTTCCAAAGGATTTTCCAAAAATTTTCTTTTGTAAGAACCATCTCCTGGCAATTTCAAACACAATAGAAAAAGATTGAGCCTAATTGAGCCTAATCCGTCATCAAAACATTCAAAAAATTCAAAATTTCATTGAAAAAAAATTCAATTTTCTTCGGGTTTTTCCGGAAGTTTCCAAGTTTTCCACTTCGATTTTCCAATTTTTATTTTCTAAAAGACAATCTGGTTTGGATGCGCGCCAAATCTCGTACAAAAACATAATTTTTTGATTTGCCGAATTTTCCGACTTTTCCAAAGGATTTTCCAAAAATTTTCTTTTGTAAGAACCATCTCCTGGCAATTTCAAACACAATAGAAAAAGATTAAGCCCAATCGGTTATCAAAACATACAAAAAATTCAAAATTTCATTGAAAAAAAATTCAATTTTCTTCGGGTTTTTCCGGAAGTTTCCAAGTTTTCCACTCAGATTTTCCAATTTTTCTCTTCTACAAAACATCTGGTTTGGATACGCGCCAAATCCTATACAAAAACATAATTTTTCGATTTTCCGAATTTTCCGACTTTTCCGAAGGATTTTCCCAAAACTTTCTTTCGTAAGAACCATCTCCTGGCAATTTCAAACACAATAGAAAAAGATTGAGCCTAATTGAGCCTAATCCGTCATCAAAACATACAAAAAATTCAAAATTTCATTGAAAAAAAATTCAATTTTCTTCGGGTTTTTTCCGGAAGTTTCCGTGTTATCCACTCAGATTTTCCAATTTTTCTCTTCTAAAAGACCATCTGATTTGGATACGCGCCAAATCCTATACAAAAACATAATTTTTCGATTTTCCGAATTTTCCGACTTTTCCGAAGGATTTTCCCAAAACTTTCTTTCGTAAGAACCATCTCCTGGCAATTTCAAACACAATAGAAAAAGATTGAGCCTAATTGAGCCTAATCCGTCATCAAAACATTCAAAAAATTCAAAATTTCATTGAAAAAAAATTCAATTTTCTTCGGGTTTTTCCGGAAGTTTCCGAGTTTTCCACTTCTTTTTCCCAATTTTTCTCTTCTAAAAGACAATCTGGTTTGGTTGCGCGCCAAATCTCGTACAAAAACATAATTTTTCGATTTGCCGAATTTTCCGACTTTTCCAAAGGATTTTCCAAAAATTTTCTTTTGTAAGAACCATCTCCTGGCAATTATAAATACAATTAAAAAAGATTAAGCCTAATCCGTCATCAAAACATACAAAATATTCAAAATTTTATTGAAAAAAAGAATTCCATTTTCTTCGGGTTTTTTCCGGAAGTTTCCGTGTTATCCACTCAGATTTTCCAATTTTTCTCTTCTAAAAGACCATCTGATTTGGATACGCGCCAAATCCTATACAAAAACATAATTTTTCGATTTTCCGAATTTTCCGACTTTTCCGAAGGATTTTCCCAAAACTTTCTTTCGTAAGAACCATCTCCTGGCAATTTCAAACATAATAGAAAAAGATTGAGCCAAATCGGTTCAGCCGTTCTCAACTGATGTGCGCACATACATTTTTTACACCATTTTTATATATAGATATAGAGATATATAGAAAATTTTTTATTTTTTGATTTTTTTAGCTGAACTTGGCGGTTTTTCAAATTTTTTCTAAACCATCCCTGAACTATAGCAAACAAAACAAAAAAAAAATTTTGAAAATCGGTCCAGCCGTTTTTGAGTTTTAGCGAGACTAACGCACAGCAATTCTTCATTTTAATATATAGAGATGGATAAAATATATTTGGACTTTTCTTCGTGTTTCTATTCTTTTGGAATAGAACGAAAATAATGAATGTAGACGGCGCAGCGCTACACACGATCCAACTGGTCGGACCGACAGTCGGGCCGACCAAATCGGGTGTTGCGTACAGACAACCCAACTTACCATCCGATTTTGACATTTTTCTTTTCTTTTGTTTTCGTTTTAAAAATATATTGTTTGTGGGTTGCTTGTAAGTTGTATGTGCGATTTGAAAAGGAAATTTTGAAAGTTATTATCGAATTATTCAATAATTTAATTAAAATTGCGTTAAATATATTAGTAAATATATAATACCAAATTTAATTAAAAGTAAATTTCCTCATCTACATATACATCTATATATATAAAAATGAATTCCTGTTTGTTTGTTCCGAATGGGCGTCTCAGCCGCTCAACCGATCGCCATGAAATTTTTACCATGTGCAAGTTGCATATCCAGAACCAACCTTACGATATTTTGGAAGGGGCTGGACCCCGGGGTCTAGGGGCTGCGGTATAAATTTTTTCGAAAATTTTAATTTTCTTTAAATTTTTCCACAAAAATGAGTTTATGGGGCTGGTTATATGAAATTACTGACATGTTGGAATCCGAGGGGCCCAGCCCTGGATCAAAAATTAATTTTAATATTTGATTATTTCAAAATTACTTCTCAGTCGCTCAACCGATCGCCATGAAATGTTTACCATGCAAATGTTGCATGTTCAGGACCAATCTTACGATATTGTGAAAGGGGCTGGACCCCAGGGACTAAGGGCCATGGTACAAATTTTTTCAAAAATTTAAATTTTTTTACGAGAATGAGTTTTGGAAAGGAGTTATATGAAATAAGAGACATGTTCGAATTCGGGGGGTCCGCCCCTGGATCAAAAATTCATTTTTACATGTAAAGATACAATTATTTGATTGTTCTGAAATAATGCCTTAGCCGCTTTACCGATCGTCATGAAATTTTTACCATGTATATGTTGCATGTTCAGGACCAAGCCCACTATACTTTTGAAGGGGCTCGACCCCGGGGTTTAAGGGCTGTGGTACAAATTTTTTCTCAAATTTCAATTTTTTTTAAATTTTTTGACGGGAATGATTTTAGGAAAGGGGTTACATGAAATTAGTGATATGCTCCAATCCGGAAGTCTACCCTGGATTAAGAATTCATTTTTACATGTATAGATACTATTATTTAAATGTTCCGAAATAGCGCCTTAGCCGCAAATTTATACACCAAAAAGGATATGTAGCGTGCGATTATTATACACAAATCATACCTCTACTATAATTGATTTAATTATTCAAATTAATTTTATGAATTTAAATTTAAGACTATCTTTCATCACTTTAACTGAAGATAAATCTCTGAACACTTATATTATCCATACAAGTAATCCATTTTTACTGGTTTGACATGTACTGTTTAGTGATATCCTATTTATCATATCCTGTTTTGAAATAGTCAGCGAGTTCTAATTTCCACATAACTTCAGAAATAATTAACATTCTATTTTAATCCACTATTGCAACCGGCGGCTTATAATGAAAATAGTAGTTTCATACTAAACGCCAATAGTTTATTACTTTATTTAGTTTATTACTTAAATAATCAATGATTGTTTCATAAAATCAATTCTAGGAAAGTTACTAAAAAATATTGTACGTATAAACTGATTTACTTTGAAAAGAACTAGCGTTTTAAATTTGAAAATAGCATCTTCTACAAGAAACATCCTTGGATTCAAATTATTGTACGTGTAAAATTGCCTTAGTTTGAAAAAACTTCTTTTGTTTTTCGAAATGTCATTTTCAACCACAGTTCGCGGTAAAACGTATCGAAGTGGACGTAGTTTTAATCGTTTTGAATAAATTAATATTAATTTGTATTTCGGATGCCGTTGTTCTCGATTAGTTAGCTATATTGCAATAAAATAATTGTTGGTGATTATTTTCCAGGTATTTAATATTATTTCAAGTGAATATACATTCTTATTAGATTTAAGTTTTCAGTTTATAAACGTGTTAATCTATGATTACTTTTTGATTGTAGATAACATTTGATTTTGCTTAAAAAAAAAATCCGTAAAGACATTTTCAAACACAGTTCGCGGTGAAACGTATCGAAGGGAACATTAAAATCGTTTTGATAAATTAATACTAATTTCTGTTTTGAATGCCCGTCATTCCTGACTAATTAGCTACACGTTTCATTTTTGCTTAAAAATGCCACCGAAAAAAAGATCAATTGGGCAGGTAACTGCAAAGTCGAAGAAGATTAGAGCCGCAAGGGTGGCTGAATCATGCGAACAGCGTGAAGCACGACTTGAAAATGATCGAAGCAGTACATCTTATTCTAGAGCTAATGAAACAACTAAACAGCGCGAAACACGACTTGCAAACGTTCGAAGCAGAATGTCTTCTTCAAGAGCTGATGAAACAACTGAACAGCGTGAAAGACGACTTGAAAATGTTCGAAGCAGGATGTCTTCTTCTAGAGCTACTGAAACCATTGAACGTCGTGAGGCCCGGCTGGAAGTCGATCGGTTACGATATGGACGATTAATAGAAACTTTTAGAGGTGATTTAAAGTTAGCAGTATTCAATTACGAGAAAGACTATGATTACAATGTTTCAATTCGGCAAATGGAAAACATTTGTTTGTATTGTCATGCTTTAAAGTTTCACATTGAATCGCCTGGAATGTGCTGTTCAAATGGAAAAGTGAATTTGCCTCCTCTGGATGATCCACCTGAACCTCTTCTAGCTTACGTCTCCGGAACTACTGAGTTATCCAGACATTTTCTACAAAATATTCGAAAATACAACTTATGCTTTCAAATACAGCGATGTAAAGAGAGAATTCTTGCATAACAATCAAGGTATTTGAATTATATACCTCCCGAGCAACGCCGGGTAACTCAGCTAGTCTATATATATAAAAATGAATTCCTGTTTGTTTGTTTGTTCCGAATGGGCATCTCAGCCGCTCAACCGATCGCCATGAAATTTTTACCATGTACAAGTTGCATATCCAGAACCAACCTTACGATATTTTGGAAGGGGATGGACCCCGGAGTCTAGGGGCTGCGGTACAAATTTTTTCGAAAATTTTAATTTTCTTTAAATTTTTCCACGAAAATGAGTTTATGGGGCTGGTTATATGAAATTACTGACATGTTCGAATCCGAGGGGCCCAGCCCTGGATCAAAAATTAATTTTTACATATATAGATATAGTCCTATTCAGATCTTAAAAAAAAAAATTTTTTAATTGTTCTGCGCAGCTTCCAGTGATGTAGAAAAAAAAATTTTAAAAATTTTGATGAGTCGCATTTATCTTAGATAGTAAACCTAATTAAAATAATAAATAATCATTCAAATGTATTATACTTCAGTTTTAATACACAAAACATTCAAAATGTTTATGATTTTATGTTATTACAATCAAATTTCATGTGAAAATTAATAGGTGTAAAAAAATATTGCACGCCTATGGAAACAACGTCAACATTTAATTTTCGGACGGACTAAGGAAAATAAATAACTAAATGCCAGTCATATCGATCAAAACCACAATAACGTAAAAAAATTTTTAAATTGCATTAATTCTTCGATTATCGATTTCAAACGATTCTTTTAAAATACAATTATAAAAACATTTTGTGTTTCAAAACGTTATAACATATAAATAATAAAATAAAATGATATAAATAAAAACCTAACCTAAAAACTGAAGTACAAATACAACATAAAAATGTAAACAATTAAACCGAAATAGTACATCACTGTGTATCCGCCATGTTTTTTCTGCGCGAGAACTGTCAGAATTCCAGCGACATTTGAATACTACTATACAAATATTTGATTATTTCAAAATTACTTCTCAGTCGCTCAACCGATCGCCATGAAATGTTTACCATGCAAATGTTGCATGTTCAGGACCAATCTTACGATATTGTGAAAGGGGCTGGATCCCGGGGTCTAGGGGCCATGGTACAAATTTTTTCAAAAAATTAAATTTTTTTACGAGAATGAATTTTGGAAAGGGGTTATATGAAATAAGAGACATGTTCGAATTCGGGGGGTCCGCCCCTGGATCAAAAATTCATTTAAAGATACAATTATTTGATTGTTCTGAAATAACGCCTTAGCTGCTTTACCGATCGCCATGAAATTTTTACCATGAATATGTTGCATGTCCAGGACCAAGCACACGATACTTTTGAAGGGGCTGGACCCCGGGGTCTAGGGGCTGTGGTACAAATTTTTTCTCAAATTTCAATTTTTTTA
Organism: Tipula helvola; assembly: GCA_963556165.1. NCBI lineage: Eukaryota > Metazoa > Arthropoda > Insecta > Diptera > Tipulidae > Tipula > Tipula helvola. The sequence continues at coordinate 146,359,106 of OY744482.1, read as the reverse complement.
AGATTTTTTGACGGGAATGACTTTAGGAAAGGGGTTATATGAAATTAGTGCAATGCTCCAATCCGGAAGTCTGGCCTGGATCAAGAATTCATTTTTATATGTATAGATACAATTATTTAAATGTTCCGAAATAGCGCCTTAGCCGCAAATTTATACACCAAAAAGGATATCTAGCGTGCGATTGTTATACACAAATCGTACCTCTACTATAATTGATTTAATTATTCAAATTAATTTTATTAATTTAAATTTAAGACAATCTTTCGTCACTTTAACTGAAGACAAATCTCTGAACACTTATATTATCCATACTAATAATCCATTTTTACTGGTTTGACATGTACTGTTTAGTGATATCCTATTTATCATATCCTGTTTTGAAATGTACCATAGTCAGCGAGTTCTAATTTCCACATAACTTCAGAAATAATTAACATTCTATTTTAATCCACTATTGCAACCGGCGGCTTTTAATGAAAATAGTAGTTTCATACTAAACGCCAATAGTTTATTACTTAATTTAGTTTATTACTTAAATAAATCAATGATTGTTTCATAAAATCAATTCTAGGAAAGGTACTAAAAAATATTGTACGTATAAACTGATTCACTTTGAAAAGTACTAGCGTTTTATATTTGAAAATAGCATCTTCTACAAGAAACATCCTTGGATTCAAATTATTGTACGTGTAAAATTGCCTTAGTTTGAAAAAACTTCTTTTGTTTTTCGAAATGTCATTTTCAACCACAGTTCGCGGTAAAACGTATCGAAGTGGACGTAGTTTTAATCGTTTTGAATAAATTAATATTAATTTGTGTTTCGAATGCCGTTGTTCTCGATTAGTTAGCTATATTGCAATAAAATAATTGTTGGTGATTATTTTCCAGGTATTAAATATTATTTCACGTGAATATACATTCTTATTAGATTTAAGTTTTCAGTTTATAAACGTGTTAATCTATGATTACTTTTTGATTGTAGATAATATTTGATTTTGCTTAAAAAAAATTTCGTAAAGACATTTTCAAACACAGTTCGCGGTGAAACGTATCGAAGGGCACATTAAAATCGTTTTGATAAATTAATATTAATTTCTGTTTTGAATGCCCGTCATTCCTGATTAATTAGCTACACGTTTCATTTTTGCTTAAAAATGCCACCGAAAAAAAGATCAATTGGGCAGGTAACTGCAAAGTCGAAGAAGATTAGAGCCGCAAGGGTGGCTGAATCAAGCGAACAGCGTGAAGCACGACGTGAAAATGATCGAAGCAGTACGTCTTCTTCTAGAGCTAATGAAACAACTAAACAGCGCGACACACAACTTGCAAACGTTCGAAGCAGAATGTCTTCTTCAAGAGCTGATGAAACAACTGAACAGCGTGAAACAAGACTTGAAAATGTTCGAAGCAGGATGTCTTCTTCTAGAGCTACTGAAACCATTGAACATCGTGAGGCCAGGCTGGAAGTCGATCGATTACGATATGAACGATTAATAGAAACTTTTAGAGGTGATTTAAAGTTAGCAGCATTCAATTACGTGAAAGACTATGATTACAATGTTTCAATTGGGCAAATGGAAAACATTTATTTGTATTGTCATGCTTTAAAGTTTCACAATAAATCGCCTGGAATGTGTTGTTCAAATGGAAAAGTGAATTTACCTCCTCTGGATGATCCACCTGAACCTCTTCTAGCTTATGTCTCCGGAACTACTGAGTTATCCAGACATTTTCTACAAAATATTCGAAAATACAACTCATGCTTTCAAATGACATCTTTTGGAGCAACCCAAATTGTTAAGGATGGAGGTTTTATACCCACGTTTAAAGTACAAGGACAAATTTATCATAGAATTGGATCACTTCTTCCTCTCTCTAACAACGACTCCAAGTTTTTACAAATTTACTTCATGGGCAACGAGGAGCCGGAGACTTATCAACGTTGGGCTATTAGTTCCGGAACAAAACGTGAAATAATATCAAGTTTACAGATTTGATGCCATCAACGCAATCATCTGGTAAATTTATTCAAAACTGCATTGGAGCAAATGAAATATCTTTATATTTATTATTCACTTTTATCTGGTTGAAGGTTTGTAAAAATGGAGTATAATTATTTGGCAATTGGTAACAAATACCAAACCAAAATCAATTATCTATCCTCACAAACAGGATGTCCAATAATATCATTACAAAATTTCGCCTGGATGCATTGACGGAGGCACCCGTTACTGAATACAGCTACTTATAATTTTCTTTTCATATGTGATTGCAACTACAGCGATGTAAAGAGAGAATTCTTGCATAACAATCAAGGTATTTGAATTATATACCTCCCGTGCAACGCCGGGTAACTCAGCTAGTATTGTATAAAAACGAATACAGTACTAGTGTTTTTTGTAACCAACCCTTTAATGCATACTGTAGCATATCTGCATCATGTTGTTCTAATTTGAACTGCATCTACATTTCAAAAACGAAGCACGACCGGAAGTTGTAAACCTAAACGGTGAAAACGAAAACCAGTACGCAACTGTCAATGATAGTGTGCACCAAGGGGTTTCATACGCAAGTGTTCTTAAAGGTACGGCCCCTAAAGTGCAAGCAAGTGAAGAGGGAAACATCTCAAAAGCTCTAAACAAATTGACTAATATGATGCAAAGCCTCATGGCGATGATGGAGAGAACCATGGATCTAATGATGCAGAATATGAACACGCTGATGCAGATAGTCGTAAAAAGTCAAAAATGACCATCATCAAAATAGCTATATGGAATGCAAACGGCCTAGCACAACATAAAGCGGAGGTTCAAGCATTCCTCACTGAGCACAATATTGACATAATGTTAATATCCGAAACACGCTTCACCAAAAATAGCTATTTCAAAATTAATGGGTACTCTATTAATGACACCAAGCACCCAGATGGGAAAGCACATGGAGGCACAGCTGTATTGATTAAAAGAAGATTAAAGCACCATGAGCTGACGAAATATGAGAAAGAACATATACAATCAACGAGCATCTGTCTTCAGGAGTGGTCTGGAAACTGTGTCATATCGACAGTGTACTGTCCTCCAAAACATGCTATAAAAAAACTCCAGTTCTTGGATTATTTCAGCCAGCTGGGTAATAAATTTCTTGCGGGAGGTGATTACAACGCCAAACATACTCATTGGGGCTCCAGATTAACATCGCCGAAAGGCAAACAACTTTATCAAGCTATAGAGGAACAGTCCCTGGATTATTTATCTGCCGGTAATCCAACTTACTGGCCGACGGATAAAAAGAAAATTCCTGATTTAATCGACTTTTGTGTAACTAAGGGCATTCCACGTACATATGCTAAGGCCACCGATTGTTATGATCTGTCTTCTGATCACTCACCGGTAATAGTAACAGTGAGTACCGATGTCTTAAGGAACGAAACACCCAACCGTCTTACAAACAAGCAAACTAATTGGGATCAATATAGGAGGCTAGTCGAACAAAATTGCCTACTTAATATTCCTCTAACCACACCAGCTGATATTGATGCGGCGGTTGAAAATTTAAAAGACATCATGGCATTATCAGCTGAAAGGGCTACACCTGTCATAAGTAGTTCCGAAAAAGTTAATAAGCTGTCACATAATATACAGGAACTAATCCAAGAAAAACGGAAAATACGCCGGCTATGGCAGCAAACAAAATCACCGTTATTGAAATGGAAATTAAATCGAGCTATCAAGGCCTTAAGATTTGCTTTGCGGGAAGAAGAAAACCAGAGCGTCCAGAACTATTTAAGTGATCTCTCGGCAACCGAGAGGACAGATTACTCTTTGTGGAAGGCAACAAAACATTTAAAAAGGCCAACAAATTCGAATCCACCGATTAGACTACCAACTGGAAATTGGGCGAGAAGTGATGAAGAAAAAGCCAATGCTTTTGCTGATCATCTAACAACAGTATTCACACCACACGAAGAAGATAATAATTTCGTGCTACCCCAGCAAATGGATGATGGTTTATCCTACAAACCTATAAAGTATAATTGGAAGAAAGTTAAGAATACAATTAAAAATTGCATAAGCCCGAAAAAGGCACCAGGACATGATCTCATTACTGGAAAAATGATAAGGGAATTGCCAGACAAATGCATAAAACTAATAACATTCATATTCAACGCGATCATGCGAACCAGTTATATTCCTCAAAAATGGAAAATATCTTTGATCACAATGATACATAAGCCTGGAAAAAATGAAACGCAGATCTCATCATATCGCCCAATAGCATGCTGCCCACAATATCAAAGCTATTTGAAAAAATGTTACTAACAAAATTGAAACCAATATTGGAAGAACGGCGCGTTATACCAGACCATCAATTTGGGTTCCGAAACCAACATGGTACCACAGAGCAAATTCACAGAATTGTAAACGCAATCAAAATCACCTTCGAGGAAAAGAAATATTGTTCTGCTGCTTTCTTGGATATAGCACAAGCATTTGATAAAGTTTGGCACGATGGGCTAATATACAAAATTAAAGAGCTTCTACCGAAGAAATTTCACTCAATTTTGGGAAACTACCTTATTCAAAGCCAATACATGGTCAAACAAAATGGCGCAACTACTTGCTTAAATGATATTAATGCAGGTGTCCCGCAAGGCAGCGTTCTAGGGCCAATATTATACTTGTTGTACACAGCCGATTTACCTGTAACCAACAAAGCAACAATATCAACATTTGCCGATGATACGGCCATCCTGGTGTCACACAATAATCCCGAAATTGCCTCAAAGGAGTTACAGAATCATTTAAACAAAATCGCGGACTGGCTAAAGACATGGCGAATAAAAGTGAACGAAAACAAATCAACTCACATCACATTCACGCTGAACAAACGCACCTGCCCACCAGTGAAATTAAACAATAAAAATATTCCTCAACAAACGAAGGTCAAATACTTAGCTTTGCACCTGGATAGAAGGTTAACGTGGAAAACCCATATTGAAACTAAGCGCAACCAAATAAAAATTACATTTTCCAAAATGTATTGGCTGATGGGAAGGAAATCTCAGTTATCATTAGCCAATAAAGTTTTACTGTACAAAGCGATAATCAAACCCATATGGACATATGGTATTCAGTTATGGGGATCCACCAGCGCTTCAAACAGAGAGCTCCTGCAACGAACATAAGCGAAAATACTTCGAAGTATTACTAATGCTCCGTGGTACATTCGAAATAGTAATATACATGATGACCTTGGGATTAAAACCATTAAAGAAACAATTAAAGAATTCAGTTCTAAATATTATTCAAAACTAGAAGCGCATCCCAACGAATTGGCCAGGGATATATTAAAACAGCCACGATTTAGGCGACTGAAAAGAACAGATCCACTCGGACTGATGAACCTGTGAACCTGTAAATTTATTAAATGTTGATGCTATACATATGTATGTATAAGTATGATATAATCTAAATTAATTAAATTGTGAGCACCAACAATAAGTATTAACATTGGTTAAGACTTAAAATATGTAATAATTTTAGCTTAAGATTTGATTACTTCTTGTTAGTTTCTTATGTAGAAAGATTCAAGAATAAAGCCATTGGCAGCATTAAAAAAAAAAAAAAAAAATCTACATTTGAAAAAAATCATGTATTAAAGGGTTAAGTTATCCATTCATAGTGAAAATTTGTGTTTTGATTTGTGTGTATTATAATAATACGCATCATTTATGGGTTTGACGAAAAAACAAAAAGTTGGGGTGGCACTCGTAGTAGCATCACTGACAATAAATACCAAAGGAAGGAAATTTTGGACAAAAAACTGGTTGAAAGATCGTAAAAAATACAGTCATATGGTGCTATTGAAACAGTTAGATAGCGACGACTTCCGTAATTATTTAAGGATGGACTACGAAAATTTCAACGAACTTTTAAATTTAGTAAGGCCTTTAGTGGTAAGGCAAGGCACAGTGATGATAACACCCGTAAGCGCAGAGGAACGTTTAGTTGTCACATTAAGATACTTAGCGACAGGGAGGGAATATGCTGATCTAAAGTTCAGTTCAGCCATATCACCACAATTATTATCGGCAATTATTCCCGAGACATGTCAGGCTATATATAAAGTTCTCAGAAGCTACATAAAAGTAAGTACCTAATAAAACATGTTTTATATTTTAAATTGAATTTATTATTTTTTCAATATTTACTTCAATTTGAAATTATTTATTTTTTGGGTCTAACTGGTATTTTGTATTTTAGATACCTTCAAGCGAATTGGAATGGACTAATACAGCAAATCAGTTCGAAAACATGTGGCCGTTTAGCAATTGTGTCGGCGCCATAGACGGAAAGCACATATTAATAAACAAACCACCGGGAAGTGAGTCATTATTTTATAATTATAAAGGGAGATTCAGCCTCGTTTTATTTGCAGTAGTAAATTCAAATTACGAATTCATGTATGTCCATACGGGTATAAATGCCCCGGTTTCGGGTTTTCCAAAAACCTATTTTGGTAAACGTTGAAAACGTGGATTGGATAGTCCTCGCGAGTTGTGCCCTTCATAATTATTTGCGAAAAAAATCAAAAAATTATATTTCTCATAATACTCTCGATTATGAAGACACCGACAATGAATACTTTCGAGCAGGTGAATGGCGGCAAGAAAACGGATTAATGGCTCTAAATCAAAAAAACCAAAGGCAAAATACCGAAGATGGCAAGCACATAAGGCATTTGTTTACGGAATATTTCAACAACCAGGGTAGGGCAGGGTATATAGAAATAATGGTATGATTTTCTTTCGTTCGCATTGTGCATATACGTCACGTGCATGGTAAAATTTATATTTGACTATTATGTTTATATGCAAGTGTATCGCTGGTTTCAAAATATAAAAAATATTATATTCAATTAATCAATTATGCGTATAAAATATTGAAATAAAATGCCTTTCTCAAATTTTAATTAATAGTTTTATTTAATTTTCTGTTTTTTGAATTTATATTTTGTAATAACTTATAGCATTTAAAATTCTTATTCTAAAAAACATTTTACATCGAAAATACAATTTCTTTATTTCTAAATTTAATTCAATTTTCTCGGGGATTGATAATAGTGTTTTTATGTAATTTTTACCAGTTTTCAGAGATGTAGAATTGAATTCATTAAATATGTCCTCTAACCTTTTGAGCGTTTGGATGAATTGGATATCCGGTTTTCTTAGACTTCCTTCACTCACTTGATCCGCCCATGTGAAGTTATGACTTGTTCCAATTACAGTAAGACTGGCCATTATAAGCGGCATTTTGATTTGGAGTCGCTGTATGATGTACCCAGCTACATACTCCATGTCAGTCATATCTTGCGTTGAATCCTGTAGTTGAGTATATTCCGCTGCTGTGATATCGAGAATAAATTCAGTAAATCCCCGGAACATTCTGGTCTCTCGCCCATAATATTTAATTCGATTTCATCAACACTAGGATGCCTTAAACACATATTAAAATCCATTTGAATAACATTAGTTTTGTCACATTCTACATTTGCAGATTGAGAAATAATACCTTCATTTCGTCCCAATAAATGACTAAGAAGGCGATATTTGAATTGTAAAGCGGTTGGATTGTCGTAGAGACCTCCTTTAGCCCGCATAATACCAAAAAACATTTCCGGGGCATCCTGGTTTAATCGGTATGTCAGAACGTAAGTAATTTTATATGCCTCTTTTAGATCTACGAATAGCATTTTTAATGCATTGATGCTTCTGATTATGCCTTTTGAAACGGCAAAATCCAGTTCATACCAGTGTTTAGATTTTATAATAGCCAAACTACCTACCCATTCGGATTAGAGCACAAGAATTAGTGTGCGAAAATAGTTGGGTTGCAAATTTTACTTTTTGTCTTTGTACACCCTTGACTGTCAAATCGCTTTTATCGCTTTTGGCAATAAATTGTTCTTGAGCCAAATTGCCGAATCCAAGTGATTCTTCAAAAGCTTTATCATGTGAGGGGTGTCACAAAATACATATTTTCTTACTATTACTAGCATCACAAGGATTAACAAAATAAGGCTTGTTCTCGCCTATCCCGTACTGATTCCAAAGCCCTTGGTTACCCCCTCCTAAATCGGCTATAACGGCCACACCATCATATTTAATTTTATATAATTTCAAAATTATTGTTTCCAGTATGGTTTGTATCACAATTGTAAAACACCGGCTATTTTCAATTTTTGAAACAGGCCTCGTACCATTGTAATTTGGACATAATTAGTCGGAGCAAGTAATGTATCTGATTTCTGGTCATATTCATAAGATTTTGCAATTTTCATTTCCTCCCCCATCAAGACGCAGCCCTTTTGATGAGGAGAAAGATTAACATTTTCCATTAACTTGAATACAACGTTCAGATACCCAGGGTTTATATCAATTTTTGAGGCCCAATGTTTTAAGGTTGAGACAGCAGGAAAAGGATATTTCCTTTTTAATAATAAACGTTAAGCTTTTGGCCCGCTAGCATAAATTGCGATGGCTCGAGAAATGTCATCGACTTGCCATCGAATTGTTTACTATTTTTTGGGGAGTAATTCAACAATGCGTGTTGCATATTTCTTTTATATTGACCATTACTATCATTAGTAAAATGTTTCAAACAAATGAAAGATGTTTTAATGTTCAATTTATCTCGTCTACAACATTTTTGAATCCATATTTTAGAATAATAAATGTTTTTTGGAAATCGAAAGAATCGAATATTTTCATTATCACGCGACTTGGCGTTTCGTTTTAATCTCTTGTCATTGTTACTATTGCAATTAAATACCGCACAAACAACCATTTGTAAATTAATTTTACTAAAAAACAACTTATTTTTTATAAAACCTTTTTCTATTACCGCTACTTTTTTTCAAACAATACAATACGAATAAAATAAAACTCCAAAAAACTACCATGCACGTGACGTAAAAATATAAGAAAGAGATAACATGCTACATGCGCAATATCATACCATTATTTCTAGATACATACCTTGAATTTAACCTGGTCTATGTTGTTTATTGGTTAACTACTCATGCGGATTTATACCAATATTATAAAACAAACGAGAGAATCGTTTTGAGTATAGATGCTACGCCTACTGGATCTGTAGTACAATCGCCTCATGGCACTGGATACCCTTTTTTATACACAATATGTCTTAAAACAAAAGAAGAACGCAGTTTTAACGAAGTCCATATATTATCTACTAACCATGAAACCGAATTTATTGCATTTATATTTTTTAAACAATTTTTAAAATATTTTGCATTACCTAAGGAAATTAATTTGGATGAGTCACCTGGGTTAATTGCAGCAGTTGTTCAGGGATTCACAGCATCATTGACATTAATGGAATATTTGTCCAAATCAATTTCGGCTCTAAATGGAGAATTAAGGAGCCTTCCGAAAATGTATATTAAACTTGATGTACCCCACTTTGTAAAAACAATAATAAGAGTAAAAGTGATGAAAAAAATGACGGCTGTATCAAAAATATTTTATTTGCGGGCAGTTGGATTTTTAATAATTTGTGATAATTTTGACGAAGCACGTAATATTATTAAGGATATATTTACGGTTCTGTTAAATAAATTCGAATCTTTATGTTTATCTTTATGTATGCTAAACAACGAATCGTTAATTTAATTAAAACTCATAATATAGCCAAAGAAATCATCCAGGACGACCCTTCTGAAGAAAATCAAAATGCAGAATTTTATGATGATAACGATCAAGACAGAGAAGACGACATAAACCTGGACAGAAGTTATTGGATTTTCAATATTATAGATGGCATTCATTTACCTAACGAACCAGATGAAAATTCAAAAGAAAACGTTCTTTGCTTCACAGAGGCTAAAACATACTTCATGTGTAATGCCGAAGCTTTACAAATCTGAAATTCAGTACGGTTCATCAGCAGCTGTTGAAAACTCTTTTAAAGATTACAGGTTTTTATTTTAAACAAACAAAAAAATATTCGAGCTGACCGATTAATTTTAAAACAGTTAGAGGCTGACACGGCTGCCCTAATAGTAGCAAAAGCTAGCTCAATATCCGACGGTGAACCAAGAATAAAACAAAGGAAATTAGCGGAACACGAAATTGAAGTGGTCAGTGATCAAGAGAATTGGAAAGAAAGAAACAGTAAGCAGAAGCGTGAAAAACGAAGATGTGATCGGTCGATACTAAATCCACAGTTAAACTTCAATGTCGATCCCCAAATGACTTTGGACTTACATATTTTGAAAAATGGATTCAAATCTATTAAAGGAAAATCAACCACGTTAACGGTAAACACGTGTGCCTTTGATACACTCGCGCAGATCATTTTACCGGCTGTAATAGATGACGATTTAACTCCATTAAATAGTAAATCTGAACGATTTCCATAAGTTTATTATTAAATTTAGACAACATCACACTTCCAAAATCATATATGAGTTGAGAAATGCTTTGCTCTTCAAGTAATTTAAAGCTAATTTCAAAACTCATACTAATGGAGGAATTTATAATGAAATGGACTGTACCTGCAATATTTCATTTCTGATTGAGAAATTTTATCGTGCCTCAATTAAAATAAAACATTACTGTGTAACGGGTGAAAAATTAAAATATTTTACTTTTGTGCCAATTCAACTGAAGTTTTATTCTGTTAGCCCATAACCGAAATACAAGATAATATTTTAGTCCAAACAGAAGTATTTAAATTAAAGGGGATCATCCACTTTAGCTCGAAATCATTAGATAATGGAATTGGACATTATATAGGAGTAATCAAACGTCTTAACGCGCAGTTTGAACTTTATGATGACCTATTGGCTACACAGGTGCAAAACATTAAAGTCAACCCAGCGTTGCTTATTTATGTAAAAGAAAAAATGTAATTAAAATACAATATAATACATAAATTAATGTCAAATTTATTTCATTTTTTACCCCTCATTAACAGAGTACCCAAAACCAACAAAAATTTTTATACAACCCGTACTATGTATTGCGATATGTGTTGCGATAAGCACGGACCGCGGTATGAGAAGTTTCAAGCTTAAATTCGAATATTTATTGAACACGCAATCTTGGATGATTGAAAATGTGTTGATCAATTTTCATATTTCCTTGGTTTATTAATGAAAATATTCGAAATGTATATTTTTGTGATAAGCCCAAATTTCTTCAATGCATTTACCAACTAAACATATTAAGTTAATTGGTTAATCTGTTCTGGTTTCCGTTGAAAACCAGGTTTTGTTTTTGTAATTTTTTACCGTCTTTCAGGCGGAATATGAAAATTATTTTTCCATTTTCTCGGCTCGTGGACTAGCACTCATTTTTTCCAATGAGCACTAATTAGCACAAATTCGGATCTAACGGTGCGAGAAATTTCAAGCTTAAATTCGAAAGTTTCCCTGCTGCAGTTACCCACATTTTTTTTTTGACTAAAAAATATGGACGGCCTTTGATATATGTATGTGGGAAACTGTAGCAGGGAAACTTTGGAATTTAAGCTTGAAATTTCTTATACCGTTTGAACCGAATTTGAGCTAATTAGTGCTCATTAGAAAGAGGAGCCGAGAAAATGAAAAAAATTATCTTATTCCGCCTGAAAGACGGTAAAACAAACACAAAAACAAAATCTGATTTTCAGCGGAAACAAAAAAAAGATTAACCAATTAACTAAATATTTTTAGTTATTAATAAATTGTGGAAAATAATCGTAATTTATTGACCACGCAAGGTGTCTTGGATGATTCAAAATGTATTGATAAATTTTAATATTTCCTTGGTGTATTCATGAAAATACTCGAAATTTATATTTTTGTGATAAGCACAAATTTCTTCAATGTGTGCCATTTTATGTCGGAAATAGGTTAAATCAATTATTTTTGTTTGTCAATTTGAAAATTATTGAACGTAAAATGTGTCTTGGATAGTTCGTATAGTATCATTTAGGGGTATGGATTGGTTTTCATTTTCCACAATTTAATGAATAAAAATTGCCAAAAGGTATATTTTTGTGATAAGTACAAATTTCTTCATACTGTTCATTAATAGAAAAGATAAAGTTAATTGGTTAAAATTTTCCGGTTTCCGCTGAAAATACGATTTCGTTTTTCATTTTTCCATTTTTCAGGCGAAATATGAAATTTCTTTGCCCATTTTCTCGGTTCCCGGTGTAACACTAATTTTTTCCAATGGGGATTAATTTGCCCAAATTCGATTCTAACAGTATGAGAAGTTTCAAGCCTAAAATCGAAAGTTTGCCTTCTGCCGTTAATCGTAATTTATTGAACACGCAAGGTGTCTTGGATGATTCAAAATATATTGATACATTTTTATATTTCCTTGATTTATTCATGGAAATATTCGAAATTTATATTTTTGTGATACGCACAAATTTCTTCATTGTATGAACTAACTAAAAATATTTAGTTAATTGGTCAATCTTGTTTGGTTTCCGCTGAAAATCAGGTTTTATTTTTGTGTATTTTTACCGTCTTTCAGGCGGAATATGAAAATTATTTTTCCATTTTCTCGGCTCCTGGACTAGCATTAATTTTTTCCAATTAGCACTAATTAGCTCAAATTCGGTTCTAACGGTATGAGAAATTTGAAGCTTAAATTCGAAAGTTTCCCTGCTGCAGTTATCCACATTTTTGATATTAATTCGTATTTATTTGTAAGAAAATAGATTTTAAATGTTTTAAGAATAAAAAGGTAAATTATTTTATTAGTACTTATTCAGAAGAAGGGCCATCATAAAAATTAAAAATCACAATTGATCGTGACCGATATTTCACTTGAAAATAAGTGGAGATATTTTTTTCGAAATTTATGTGCCTTTAGGTAATCTATGCTCCACCAAAACCAACACAAATGTCTTATACAAGGCATATAATTACCGTGACGCACGCATATTATTAAATCCAAAACCTACTATTTCTGTAAGTGTTAGTGATATTTTATACAGTTGTTGATACAAACAAAACCAACACAAATGTCTTATACAAGCCATATTATTGCCATACAAACACAAAATAAAACCTACTATTTCTGTAAGTATTAAGGAGCTATTCCACTTGACTGAATTGACTGATAGTAAAAAAAGAGGGAAAGAGAAAAAAGTTCGAAACTTTATGTAATAGACAAAGGCAACATTTTTTTTTATTTTTTTATTTTATAGCAAAATTTTGAGGAGACATTTTGACAGCACACAAAAACATAACCAATAATTATAAAAAAAATTGAATATTCCTATTAATTCAGTTAATTTTGTATCTCAAAATTATCTAAAAAATTAAATATTATTAATAGTCACATCAGAATTATATTTTTTAGTATATTTTCCGTAAAAATTAAAAAAATGTCTACCAAAAGAACGTCATGGCTTTTTTTATTTTTACTTTTTAATGCTGAGTTTATGACATAGGAACATCGGAAGATAGGGAGTGTGACACGACCAACCAAATTATTTAAAATGTCACCAGCCCCGCCTACTAGCCTACTTTGATCAAAAGTAAGAAATTTTTCAACTAGAGCATGGAAGTAATAGGCGGGGCTTGTGATATTTTAAATAATTTGGTTGGTCGTGTCACACTCCCAATCTTCCTATGTTCCTATGTTCCTATGTCATAAACTCAGCATTATAGCAAAATTTTAAGGAGAAACTTTGAAAAATATATTAACCATAAAATTATTAGTGTGCGGGAAATATTTCTCATCATATACTAATTTTATGCATGTGTGTTAGTGTGACTGCCATAAAATGTTCTCAATTTGATACTTTTTATTGCAGTCACACTACAAAAGATACAAATATTTCTTGACTGAGGTTTTTGTTTCATTCGCCCATCTAGCAAATGTATATTTGTATCTTCCTTTAATTTTACTATCAGTCAATTCAGTCAAGTGGAATAGCACCTTTAGCGTCATAATACAATAATCTTCACATACTTTGATTTTAAATTGTAGTTTGTATCAAAACCAGTATAAAATATCACTAACACTAAACGAAAATAGTAGGTTTTGGATTTAATAATATGCGTGCGTCACGGAAATAATATGGCTTGTATAAAGACATTTGTGTTGGTTTTGGCTCCACACGTAAAAGTTAGTGGTGAATTCCTTTAAAAATCTAATGCTCTCATAATTTTGATAATAAAATATTTTATTAACTATTTATTGAAATATTTCTATGGTAAAATGTTTTCTTTCTTCTTAATACAATTAAGATTAAATTTTCTACTTCATTGGCCAAAACTTAGGCCGACGTGTTGTTTCTCAATTCCCATAAGAGATATGTATGGCAAATTGATGATTCGGTTTGAATAACCTAATAATTAGTAGAGAAAGTAGTAGACTAGACATGTCCACTCGCGCGGTTTGTAACCTTAGTCCCAATAACTCATACTAATTCGAGATTTTTGTTTCCGAGGTATTTACCTTACCCGATTTTTTCGGGATTTTATTTTTCGAAATTTTATTGAAAATGCAAAAGTTTTGTGTTCGGACTGTATATTTTGGAATTTTTCGATATTCCGCGTCCATAAAATGTTGGACAATTTTTAATTCGTTGATTTAAAGTCTACGACACGATAAGTTTTAGTGGTAATAATGAGCATAAGTGCTCAAAATAGAGTGTTTAACAATGAGAGGATTTTTGTGATTTAATAATAATAATTAATTTAATAATAATAAAAAAAAAAAAAAAAAAAAAAAAAAAAAAAAAAAAATAATAATAAATACACACGGAAGACGAAATTATTTGAAGGTTACGCTTGTCTTACAAGTAAAAAAATCGATCGAACTCACGTACTAACAAGAAATGTTTAAAAAAATTTAAGTACAGATAAGCATTAACTTTCTGAGTGACGTAAAACTTTGTCCACAGAATATATTACGTTCAGTTTAGCTCAGTCATATGAAGCCCACAAGAACGAAATTATTTTTCATTATTAATACCAAAAAATAACCTCTCAAATAAAAAAATTGTATAAATCACACTTATAAAACGAAGAGTGCAGATGAATTCAAAAAGCATTTATTTTGTACTTATATTGTGCTCGGTACCCAATACCCATGCACAATTAAATTGCTTGCGTGATACACTTGTGATGTGGCGTCAGTAGATTGCAAATTATACTCAATTTTTATTCAAAATGTTCTAATAAAATTGCGTTATACAGCCCTTCAATATCAACAATAATGATTGAGTAAATGAATTCGTTACTCTTTATCAGTAGCATTCCACAAAACACTTACGCGTATTTAACTTTTACACAATCCATATTAATTCAAGTACACTCTAGCGAGGATACTTTACAGTGGCTGCCTGGCGGTGAATAGCGTAATGTATGGAAAGTCGAAAATTTAGTCAAACAATCAACCTGAGGCACAGAGCATAAATCTGATGTTTCGATTATTTTGATAATAATATGTTTTGATTACGGACTGCGATAATTCAGATATCATCCTAACGTTTTACTAAAAAAAATCAAATTGTAAACAGTAGTTCATTTATTGATGTAAATAAAAGTGTAAAAGCAAATTTTATATTAACTAAGTACATAAAGTATTTGGCACAATAAAACTGTAAATTACCAATAAGCCATTTTAAAATAAATAGACAAAATATGGTTAAGTAGAACGGAAAAAATGAGACCCTAAAAGATTCGTAACAGTAACACGTGTAACCTATAAATGGGTCGTAATAGTCGGCAAAGCAAAAAGCTAAAAAGTAAAAGCTGATCGTTAAACCTAAATAAACATTAAACTAATCAATGGTAATAAAACAGTACTTGCTTATTATCTACAAATAATAGTATTTTTCGCCGTAAAGTAAGAATTTATGCGTAGAATTTAAAAATAGTTAATTAGTTTGTTTAGCAAAATAGTAAAACATAATTTGGGACTATCTTGTTCAAACTTTCAAATTATTTACAATAATAATCCATTAGGCAAATAACCTAGACATCAATAAATACTCTTCATTGGATGAAAATTAAAAAAACATTTCTTTCAGAATACCACAGAGACGGCAGGCATTGGAATTTATAATTAACGAAAGAGAGGAATGCGTTTTGACCACAACTTTTTAAGGGAAAGCTCCAGAGCTTGTGGTTTCCATATGGATAAAACCATACTACAAAAGGATTTACTATACAATTGGCTCAAAAAATTTATGGGTTTTTCCAATGAAATAAATTTTTGTTTAAGATCCTACTAGTTTAGTCCTGTATCTTACTAGTGTACTAGTGAAATATTTTCCAAGATACACCTAGTAAGGAAACTCCATTGATTTAATTCATTACATGTACTCTTCATGTATGTAATACAATGAAACCTGACAAGGGTTTGTATACGTGAACGGCCGCGAATAATGAATCGTTAGAGGCAAACATTCTAATTGTCACGATACAATTCTATACAAGCCCACACAAATTTGGAGCTGAAACTTTTTCTTCGAGAGTAAAGTGACTGCCACAATCTGATTACTATTTCAATTACTTGATAGTTGTGACAATATATCCTTTTTCATATTAATAATTCCGACGTACCTAATTTCAATAAAATGTACCATATTTAACCAAAGTTACAAATTTGATTTTACCAACTTTCTAAATCAAATTTTACCCCTGCATAACTAAATTTGATATACAATAGTTGCAGCAAAAAAATATGAAAAATGTTCCCCCGGTTTTGTCCAATTAATGACCGTTAAACCGTTGTTAAGAAATAAATAATAAAGCAACAATAAAATATAAAGGGTTGAATTGAAACTTCACGACGTTGTCAAAACCTCGACTCGGAAAATTACGCGCGTATGTGAACTTCTTAATCCTTTAACCAAAGCCAACTCAATCTAAAATACAAGGTACAACTTATTCTCTAACCCAATCTCAACGCAGTCCCAACGCCACCACCAATTCAATTCGAAAGCAACTTTGAACTCAACCCTAAACAACCGTCAAATCAACACAAATAAATAAATTCGACAAATGAATTCCAATTTTTAGCACGCTGCCCCCGTTATAAACCGTTTTTTCAAGCATATTATGCTAGCATACAAATCGTTGATATTATCTACTCTCATGGAATCGTTTAATCGAGTGCTCTTGCTATTGCGGATCGGGCCTCGCAGGTCATCTCTCTTCATTCAATATAAAGGACTAATCTTTTCCTGTTAATAGTCCATAAACGTTACAGTATTTTTGATTATTTTTAAGGCCTCATCCAAACTATATACCAAAAAATCTGAAAAACATTTTTTTCAGTTTGAAAAAGCGCGGACATGAAAGTAACGGAGTCTGCTACAATCTAATGTGGTCTGTTCTTAGCGTGGTGTGTGTGTTGTCGATAGCTTACTTCTGGTGGGGGCTATCTCTCTCTGTTTGTATGTTCCTATCAAGTCTCCCTAGCTGCGAGTGGTGCAAGCTAGCACGATTTTTTAGTATTGAGTAAGGATACTCAAGAGAACAAGACGGTCACGGTCACGGTCACGGTCACGGTTTCCCCCCTAATGTTTTGCCTTGACATTAGGGTTCGGTGCCGAAATGTTATTGAGCCTTTGTAGTTTAATGTTAGTAGGGCGGTTTCTGATGAAATCGTAGAATTTGGCATTTACCGCAAGAAAACCAACACTTCAAGATTCATCACTGCGGACTCTCACCATAATCGATCCCATAAATGGCAGCTTTCCACGCTTTAGCTCATAGGAAAATTTTATCATCGACGCTGCACAAATAAACGGTTACAGTCAAATCTTTATCCATTCGATTTTGAATAAACATTGATTTGGGTTGAAAAGCTTCGATAAGTGAAATTAAGGGCTTTCACTTATCGAAGCTTTTCTTGACAAAAAGATAAAAGTATTAGATAAAAGTTCTTGGCATTTCTTGCAAATACATGATTTTTGCTCATGCAACATTTTAACGTAAGACAGAATTTTTGAAAAGGCACAAAAATTATGGAGGAAGTATAAATAAATTATCAAGCTTAAAGCTCGTTGAAAACAAATACTCTAAATAATTTCCAAAATACCACCTTCCTTTATAATATCAAATTTGAAAGCCAAATGGTTTGGTTGGACAAGCTTATAAAACTAAAAGATCTTGATAATTTTCATCCTAATCTGCAGATTGCTTTCAGAGAGGGCTAGAAGACGAATCAAAAAAACCTAAATATATCAATGAAGCAACACTAATTCCGGATATACATAATTTGAAAAATGTCAAGAATTTCGAAATAATCTCAAAACTGTTAAATTTTCAAAGTATCTTGAATATTCTTGAAAGTTCTCAAATATCGAATTATAGGTAAGTTTTAAAAAAATTGTATACGCATAAAATATGTATATTTGCAAAAGTTGCCAATTCGATTTAAGTTTGATAATTAATTTAAACTATTTTGGATATTAACTTAACTTTTATCTTTGATATTTACGTTTTTGCTAAAATGTTTTATGGCATAAATTATGTATTTGCAAAAATTCAAGAACTTTTAAATTTAGAAGCTTTCAATTATCAAACTTTTTTAACTAAACCATTTTACTCAGAAATATTATTTTACAAAGGGTTACAGAATTTTGGCTAAAATTTAGATATTTGTTCTCCAAGTTAATCATCAATCATAAAAAGTTTTAGTTTTAAGAGGTTTTCAAACCAAACCATTTTACTACGAAACTTATGGTATTTTAATATAAGCTTTCGTTTATCGAAGCTTTTTGAATAAAATCATTTTACTTCGAAACTTAGGGCGTCGGAATTTTGGGATAAATTTAAAATATTTGTTTGTGATAAGCTTTAAGCTTGACAACTAATTCATACTTCTTGGGTTTGAACTTAACATTTTTGAGCTTTTTATAATTTCAGGATTTTATTAAAATGTTATGCTCAGAAATAAATTCTGTATTTAATAAAATTGCCAAGATCATTAATTTAAAGAGCTTTTAATTATCGAAGTATTTTAAAGAAACCATTTTACTCCTCAATTTGATATTACAAGGAATGACGAAGTTTTGCACGACGGATTGCTTTTTCTTGACGATTCGAACAATTTGACAGCGCAAAAATCAATCTTTTGACAACGGATTGCTTTTTTTGGGTGAATCGAAAACCACATTAGAAATCGTCACAGCATTGAGTTGCAAGATGTTTCGTGGCATCTACTCTCGAAATCAGATAGTTTTAATTGATTTCGAGACTGGACTTCTGGAAGAAATAGTTTTACTAAAAGCTTATAAGAATAGTAGTTTATATGGATTGCCAACATAAAGAAACAAAAATTGTTGTTCGTTATGTTGAAAATTCTTACTAACCTGTAATACAAAAGTAAATAGTTTTTTCAATGTGAATGCTCTGTAAGGAAGCAAAATCATCCGAATTGATATCACAAACTTCTTTTGACAACAACAACAAAGAATTAATTTGTTTTCGGAAACGTTATCCAAAACATTATTATTTTTATTATTTTAATTTATGTTACAAACATGAAAACAAATTAACGTATAGATAATAAAAGAACAACTTTGACAAGCCGCCACCACGATCGTTCATATCTTATGATGATATCATCAAAAAAATGTACACTGACAAATACCGTAAAATAAATTGTCATGTCAGTTCTATCCTGTCCTATAGACCAATTTTTTCGTAAATGAGTTATGAATGTATTCTTATATTATCGACCACGCTCTTTCAGAATCTCTCATCTAAATTGAGCGGATTTTTGTAAATTTGATGTGAACTGGTTTAGTTTAATTTAGTTTTATTAGCCATCTTTTTCTCAATTTATATATTTGAGTTATAGCTGATTGTAAATTCTGTGTTGGCTCTTCGTTACATTTTCCAACAGCTAAGATCGTCGTTTCATCTGTAAAAGCGGCCACTGTGTTGTTTTCTCATGTAGGAAAATCATAGATGTACAGTAGGTATAAAACCAGCCCTAACACACTGCCCTGTGGAACTCCTGCGTTGATTTCTCTCAATGCAGAAAACGTATCATCTTACTTCATCATGAAGAATCTATCTTTTAAGTAAGATTCCAGTATTTTAGTAAATTGTGTTGGTAGAATAATTCTCCATTTGTCGTTAAGTCCTTCATGCCACACTATATCAAACGCTTGTGCAACGTGTAGAAATATCGTTGAACGTCCTTTTTTCTCCTCTAGTGCTTTCTCAATTAATTTGAGGGGGGGGGGGGGAGGGGGGTTGTTTTTTGCTATGGTTGAGAGTTTATTGTTTTTAAGTGACAGATCTAATTTAAGGGGAAGTTCGTTAAATTTCATAAGCGAGGTTTATTTTTTATTGGGCTAGGAAAATACAGCAAGAAAAGTTACGCGATAAATTAATAACTAAAGTATTTTGGTGGAAACGTCCATTCTGTGAAATAAATTGTGTGTCATATCGCGTTTTGAAATATCGCGTTTTGTACCATATCGCATTTTGTACCGTATCATGTTTTGAAATGGGAGCCCTATAAAATATACCGGTTCGTCGAGATTACAGTTGTCTTTTGGTAACCTGCAATCTATGAAGATAATCGCGCAATCCAATTAAGCATAACATTAACACCCACAGATGCACTTTCCTCACTCAAAGCTCTAAACAAAATATCGTTTCTAGCGCAAAATTTATTGAGCTAACCGTTACTAGGTATAAAATTATATTTTTTTTTAAGTTTCCGCAAATAAAATGGCCTTTTCGCTCGCTCAACATATGGTGTTAAAGCTGAGGTATGATATCTGCCAATAACACTTTTATTCCTATCAGCCGTCTCAAGTTCAAACGTGGTAGAGGATATAACCTTGGATACTCGGTAGGGTCCATCGCGTCTTGGAGCAACTTTCTTTCACCATTTTTTATTAGCATTACTTATTAAATAGGACTGAACTAAAACCAAATCCCCCACCTTGGACTTATGGTCGCGAACTTCTTTAATTTTATTCTGAAGTCTCCATAAATAAGGAGTGATTTATGGAATTAAGTTTTCCGACTCAATGATGGGCCTTATGTCCATGGCTACATCTTCTAGTACTCGAAGTTACCTTCCGAAAGTCACAAATGCTGGCGTTTGTCCAGTAGAATCGGTTCTGGTAGTATTCAACGCGAATCTAATTGAGGATATATTTTCTGCCCACCGTGTATGATCAGTTTGGGTTAAAATTGCAAGTTGCACCGTTAAATCGCGATTCCGTTCAACAGGATTCGCCTCCGGATGATATACTGCGGTATTAAATTTTGAGTAATATGGAAACACTGTGACACGTGTTGCATTACTTCACTAATGAATTGTGATCCATTATCAGATATCATTCTCCTCGGCACATACCTCATAAAAATGTCATTAATCAAAACCTTGGCACATGCCTCTGCTGTTGCAACACAAAGCGGAAACAACTCAACTCATCGACTTGCTGTATCCTCTATAATCAATATCCACTTATATCCCTCCACGGTAATCGGAAGTGGGCCAAATAAATCGATCGCTAGAACCTCAAATCGTTGCTGCATACCTAACTGGCGTTTTGAGTAATCCACCATGGTTTTAGGTTACTGGGTTTAAATTTTTGGCACTCATTGCAATATCTGACATACTCAGCGATAAATTTTCGCATTCCTTTCCAGTGATATTTAGAGCGAATTTTATTTATGATACGTTCCACACCATAATGACCTGCGGTTGGACTATCATGATAAATCTTACCGACTGCGCATCCTCTGTCTCTTGATCCGGAGCATAACGAAACGAGATGCCTGATTCCATTAAATACCCACGTCCTGTCCAGTTTCCTAAATCGGGATGATCCAGTTGCTCAAAACAAGTTATAATCTTCTCCAATTCGTCGTCTTCCAGCTGAAGTTTCCTTATATCCTTAGTAGCATAAGTTGGAAAGTCAATTTGAAATGAACTTATTTCGCAATCTTGTTTATCTTCATCATATGGGGGTTTAGATAAAGTGTCTGCTACCAGATTAGCTTTACCAGGCGTATATATAAATTTTAAATTAAATCCTTGGATGAGCAACACCCATCGCGCAAGGCGACCAGATGGTTTCATCTGCCTGCTGAAGGATGGGCGCGTTAATTAACAACCGTTTTAACGAATCGAAAGCTCGCTGATGGGCATAATTCCACGCCCATACCGATTTTTTTTTTTTGTTAAGTCGCTCAAAGGTTGTGATACTTCGGAAAATCCTGGAACGAACTTCCTATACCAAGAACACGTCTGCAAAAAAGACTTCACTTCCCTTACATTCCGTGGCACGTCGCGCTCCGAAATTGCGGAAACCTTATCGGGGTCAGTGCTAATACCTTTGCCATTTATAACATGACCGAGAAACCTAATACTCTCTCGATATAAAAAACATTTCTCGCGGTTAGCTCGTAATTTAAACTGCATCAAACGATTAAAAACTTTCTCCAAATCAGACAAATGTTGTTGAAAGGACTCTGACAGAATGACTATATCATCCAGATATGCCAAAATTGTGACCTCTGGGATTCCCGACTTTAATCTATCGACCATCCGCTGGAATATCGCAGGCGCATTTTTTAACCCGAAACTCATTCGCTTAAACCGATACAACCCAAACGAACATATAAAAGCGGTTTTATCACGATCCGAAAAGCGAACTGGAACTTGCCAATACCCACACCGCAAATCAATCGTTGACATAAAAAGAGTTTTCTTAGCCAAATGCAAGAGTTCGTCAATCCTTGGCATTGGGTACTTATCTGATGTCGTTATGGCATTAAGCCGCCTATAATCTATACAAAATCGATAAGAATCATTAGGTTTTTTCACAAGTACCACCGGAGACGCCCAAGGTGACTTACATTCCTCTATTATATCATCTTTTAACATTTTGTATAACTCTTGGCATATAATGTTGCGTTTCTCCAAAGACATTTTATAGGCAGGATCAAAAACAGGAATGTGATCAATAGTATCTATACAGTGCTCCGCACATGTAGTAGGAACTCCCCCTAGCGAAAAAAACGGTTTCATTTTGTTCAAGAAATTTATTTATTTCTCCCCGTTGTAAATCGGTAAGAGAACATCCCTCGTCAGTCCTGAGCACATTCAAAGAAGATATATCAGTAGATAGTTTCTGATTAGTATTTTCGTATTTCAAACTAAATTCTGTTTCTGAATCATGAAACTTCCATTGGTTTTTTTGCGAAATCTATTATGATTCGGGAATTTTTAATAAAATCTATCCCCAGAAGTGTCTTAGTATTGTCGGCGCCTGGCAAAACAATAAAAGTGGTAGGAATCATCCGACCCTCTAACGCAACATCAGTTTTCGTAAATAATATTTGTTGCAGTTTCTGTATCTCATCCGCCAAAACAATATTTAAATCCTGAGATTCGAAAGTAGCACCCTTATCTAGTAAAATTTTATAAAGCGAAAGAGACGCAATACTCAATTTTGCAGCGGTGTCGATTATACCACATCCATTTGAACCTAATCTAGAAATATTCAATACCGGCCTTGGCTTAGGACTTAAAGTAGTTCTCAAAATATTATATTCCGAGATTAAACAACTCAATGAAACTGACTCAAATTCAGCAGCTAACGGATTATGGAAATCCACAGTTGAAGCGCTAAAAGCCGCGGGAGGTGATTTATTAGAACTAAAACTTGATGAACTGCATTTTGGACATGTACTTCGCATATATACCGGTGTACCACAGCCATAACAACTAAAAGTAGATTTAGTTGGCTCCTGAGCCGAATTTCCTAATTTTTCAGTTTTACTTGAATTGAAGCTTTTCGAATCTTTAGGCTTCTTTCGACATTCCTCAATTACATGACCTTTCTTTTTATAATATTTGCAGAAAGTCTCCAAACCAACATTTTGAACTTTTTCTTTTAGTTGATTTTCCTCTTCATAAAATTCTTCCTCTATTCGAGCCAATTTTATTAATTCATCAAATTTTGTATATGACTCTCGTTTAATTTTTGAGCGTATACGCTTTGACAACAATCCATATACCATATCCAACTGTACGGTTTCTGTCAACGATTCAGGGGGTAATTGTGAAAACAATGCGCGTACATTACAAATGAAGAAATCCGTTTTCATTGTTTCCGCCTGAACGTCTGAAAATATTTCGCGGTAAATCTTATATGGGGCTTTCTTTCGACCAAAAACAGACAATAACAACTCCAGAGCATCCTCAAATGATGCTATGGTACCCTTCACACCATACCACCATTTTGAAGCGGTGCCCTCAAGCAACATCGGCAAACCCATTAAAGCATTCCCCTCCGAAATATGCGTACAGTCCTTATACATTTTTATTGCATCTATAAATGCTTCGACACTAACTGATTTTTCACCATTGAACCGGAACGTCCACTTTGCAAAATTACCTGTATTCATTTGAATATTTTGAAGGCTTATTGTTCCATCATTATTTTGTTGTTTCACCATGTTCAACAATTCCCAAAACTGGTCATCAGTCATTACAACATTATTTGTCGCCATTTTTGTCTGATTTCGCGTAACACTTCTCGATTTTCCCGGAATGCGGAACCGGACCTGTGTCTTCGGCATTAACCCTCTAATGTATGAATTTTTAATCAGTTTCTATCAAAATTTTGTATTCAACTCGTAGTTGTTGAACAAATGTGCATATTATAACAACAAAAAACAAACCGTTATGACGAGAGTACTTTAAAAGAGAATAACTCATGTAAAAACTAACGAAAAAAATATTCATGATAACGTAAAGTTACACAATTCAAGATAACGTAAAGTCCGCCTTTAGGCGGAGTTATGCATTAGAGGGTTAAATCACTAACATAAAAAAATGGCGTGATACATAACACCAAACCGAATACACATGAGAACCCTATAAACTGATAACAATTCAATAAATAATTTACTCGGCATTTTCCCCTAAGCAAAATTATTTATTGCAATAAAAAATCCTTTCTCTGTTCGGAAAGTGAAACCCTAAACAGAAATTAAAACAAAATCAAATATGTCTGCTCGGAAAATCTAACCCTAAACAGAAAATATGTTCCAACCTTTGTCCGACGTAACAGCGTACCACTTATTTATAACTTTGTTTATTTTCATAACTTAATATTAATCTCTCGTGAATCTCAACTCTTAAATGCCGCCTTCCACACACAAAATTCACCAAACCATACCTTTATCGACGACTCCTATGCACAACTACCGCTGATTAAATTACATTCGACGCTCAACTTGGGCTGCCATTTTGTAGTCGTCCCTTATTTAAAAAATGTGATGTTTGTTGGTTTTTGGTCGTCTTCACGATTTATGTATTTGATGATTAGAAGGGTAATTCACTCGACAAATTTCGTTACACCAATCAAGTTAAAATAAAAGTTCAATTTTATTGTAAACTATAAACTATAAATTATTTTTTCCTTTTTATAATAATTCAGACTCGTGTGTTCGTCTTGGTAGCTAAAAAGTGATTGACTAATTATTATTTATACAAAACAAAAGAAAGAGAAACGAGACCACACGAGTATTTTACATACAGTGTAGGTATAGTAGCAGTGATGGAAAATGGATTTTTTGAATTGTACTAAAAATTGAAATGATTTTGTACTAAATTGAGTTGAATTGTACTTAATTTTTCTAAATGCTTTTTCTACATAAAAGTACTACCTAGTACAGTAGTAGTAGCAGTAGTAGAATTCAGCCGCTGTCTGTGTACAAAACACTAAGTTTTGCAGCCACCAAAGCAGCGTAATCTATTAATTGTGAATACGTAGCAGGTGGTGGAAATGGAACTGCGAATATCAAGAACTTTTTGAACTTTTGTTGGTCAGGTGTAAAACAACTTGTATCCAAATCTTTGATAGTCTCATTAAATAGCAATAATAAGCTTTATTCAACTGCTCTTAAGAAAGATAATTGTTTAGAACCCAAATTTTCATCGAATTCCTATCTGCTGGATTCCGGCCAACCTATTCCTAATATCCCACCAGTATCGGCATCAAAGACTCACATTTATTTTCAGCCCCCGACTATTTCAAAAGTGCTCAAAAAAATAAACATTAATAAATCAGGCCGATCTACCCAATTGTCCTCAAGAACTGCCATACTTCATTAGCAAAAGCACCCAGCAAGCTCTCAGGCAACAGGAGTTTTCTCAGAGAAACAAGAGAATAAAATGAGATTCAGCCAACTGTCGGTATATAGCTTTAGTATCAATTTTTTCTAAAGTTAGGGAGATAATTATAAACTTTAACTTGACAAACAATCTGGAGAAATACACTTAATTTCTGACCGTCATTATGGTTTTTGTAAGCAAATCGTATGGCACTCTTATTGTTTAATGCCATCATTTAAACATAATTTTAGAACCACCCAGCTTGCTAAAGGCCCGTATTGATGAAATTCACCGACAAATCTTGCCGGTGACTTTAGTATAAAGCAATTTAAATATTCGACTAAAATGACGTATTTTACTAAAAAGTTATCGGTGATTTTTTTCAAAAAAATTTCGGGCGAATTTCAAAAATACGGGCCGAAGAGTTTGTGCCCTAGAAGTAGGGTTTTGACGAGCTTATACATTTATTTTATTTATTTACTTGTTATCAAAAATTTAGAATTATATACCATTTCATAATGTCACTGTGCCAGATAAGCAATCTGAGAATGTACAATTTTTAGAGAAATTGTTAAAGGAATTTCACCAGCAAATAGCTAACAAACGTGGTATCAACCAGCCATAAGAAATGTGTATGGGAAGATTAAGTTCAATGAGCATATCGCGCAAGGCTTCTCGTTATGATTTACTTTGCTCTGCAGAATAATTTATCATCATATTTTCTAAATTAGGAACTGAATTGTAAGCAACTACTATTAGAATAATTTTTGAGTCGTTGACAATTTTTATAATTACAAATAAATTTAAGATTATTAATTTTTATTTTTTTAAATGAAATAAGGCAAAAAATGCAAGAGGGAAATTATTTAATGTTTAAATGAAGTAAAAAGAGAAATAATTCAAATTTTTCAGATTGTACTGAATGGCACTGCAATGTACTATTGTACTTTTACAAATTAATTGTATTGAAAAAAGTACAATTGTACCTAATTTTCCATCACTGTATAGTAGTACTAAATGCAGCACCGCCTTGATCAACGGTTATTTCGATTTCTGTCTTGCTACATCTCTAACAGAAAAAAATGAAGAATTTTGTAATATGGTCGTTTTAGAGGGCAGTATTTCTTCACCAAATGCACAAAGTAATAATGGTCGCGGTCAGGTCGGGGAGGTGGTCTTTTTCGAGGGGTGGTCGTCTGTGGAAGTTTCACTGTATAATATTTTTAAAAAATGTTCTTCCTGTAATTAATCACTAATAATACCATAAATACAGAAGATTTCGTAATCGCTATTCTCATCAATACCATCATCAACAGAATCGGAGGTTTCTTCATTCATGACGAAAAAACTTTGATTGCAGAGAACGTCATTACCAATCGTAGTAAAAAAAAGTATCGTCGACCAAACAGTGAATTATTTTTTGTCCGAATTTTTGGACCAGCGTTGGTTCATTGTTAGAACGACCACTTGGTTCTAACAGTGAATTAATGTCGATACAGGAATTTGGGTGCAGTTTCTCAGGACGAACATTTTGAAATCACATATATGAGTTTTCGAAAAAAAGTCAAACTTTTAATTTCAATGATGGGTTCTTCAACTATAACTTCGTGATATAAAGGAAACAAAATAATTTTTAATTTTGGTTTATTACAGAAAGCACTGTAAGGGTACTGCACAAGGATTGCCTTTCAACTTGTAGGTCTCTGCGGAGCGATTCTTGTGTTGAGGTGACGGGTTCGGAGTAATTATTTGGGTGAGAAAACTAAAATGAAAAAATAAAACGAGACTTCAAACAATTACCACAACTATCACAAACATTAATTGAAAGAATATTGAATAAAACAAACAAACTAATTACAATAATTTTATTGAATACTCTTTGTAAGCATACATTGAAAAAAAAACAAATGAGAAAGCACAAAACTTCAACATTCCTCTTTAGATAAGAAACATACAAGTTACAAATTTACAATTAGGTGCGATAAGCAAAATGACATAGCAATATTATAAACGGCTGATTCACGCAATCAACGTACATTTTGTATATCAACAGTCGGAGTAGCGTCATAGATAAGCATCAATGTTTATTAGAAAACGATACTCATATGTTTATTTTTACATATGTTAATTATTGGTATGCTCAGATTTTCTGTTACTATACTCGTATATATGTACTGTACTATATATTTGCTGTTACTAATACAGAAGACCTTTATCAGCTTAAAACTGCGTTTTATAATATTTCTGGTCTTACGTAAAAGTGTGAAAATCATTTGAGTGGTTACGTGTTTCGTAGTGGGTTTACACTATCGATCATCTAATCGGACACATTTTAGAAATTATATATGGTCGATTTATCGAATAAAAAAAAGTTTACAGTTAACTT
Organism: Tipula helvola; assembly: GCA_963556165.1. Lineage (NCBI taxonomy): Eukaryota > Metazoa > Arthropoda > Insecta > Diptera > Tipulidae > Tipula > Tipula helvola. The sequence continues at coordinate 146,330,568 of OY744482.1, read as the reverse complement.
AGGAATTCTTATCTATTTAAAAAAAAAAATGTAATAAACGTATTTTCTGATACAATTGATTCGGCTTCTGTATTTCATCATTCGTCATGTACAAGTACAATATTTATATTCGTACTTAAACTGCTTGAACTTGAACCTTAAGATACGTCACTGGGTGAATTAAGCTGGGTGAATTGTTTTTGAAAGGCGATTGAACAAAAGTTGAAAGCTCCCTTTATCAGGCTATTTTGGTTTTCTAGAAGCTGAAAAAAAAATACAGGCGCTTATGGTCTTCACTTTAAATATTTTTATTGAATGTCGCTATAAAATTATGCAGATTTTTGTCATGGCACCTTGATTAATAATATAGAACATATTCTCTTCTTGTCATTGACATGACCAAAACTTGAACATTTTCTATCTATTCCTTCTTTTATGTAGGTATATATTCACAGTTTAACTTTACTAAGCTGACATTTAATTATCGAGAACTAAATCTGGTTGGTGCATATATAGGCAAGTCTGAGTAATAGCATTTCGAAAGAGGTTGAAAAGGACTCGCACCTGGTTTTGTTTGAAGTTTGCTTGAGTAGTCCAGGAAATATTCCATTTATATATAAAACTGTTTTTTAAGACTAGTTTTGAGAAATTTGAAATAACTCAACCGCGTAATAAGTTAGATTAGGACAAGAACTACATAATTATGTTAGATCTTAAATACTGCTTTTATTTCATATTCCTAAGTAGACGTTGCGATTCTAAAGACATTTAAATTCATAAATAGAGTAACATTTTTAAACCCATTTTGTATATTTAGATAACGGATTAAAAATAAGTAAGTGGGTAGGTACTCCTCTATAACATGTCACGTTACCACGTTTGACTGATTTAAAGATTGGCGTTATTTTAGAGATTTTACATTTTTTGAAAAACGCAGAAATATGGTTAAGGAATGATTGAACAATTTGCATAACGGATTTACCAAAATATTTCCAAACATTTTAAACATTGATGAGAGTATATCGTCCAGCTTACATCTGTCTCTAAAACTATTCAAAGCTGATATATTGTTTTATATGTGACTGGAGGAATGATTGATGTCAACAGTGTTGAAAGAAGTAGTTTTGAGAAAAATGCGTTTAAAATTTTGAGCAAACGTTACAAGTAGTCGCAGCGGTCTAAGTCTAAAATATCCAACTCCGTATATTATTGGAATTTTAAAATTTTCTCTCGAGAATATATTCTTAAAGGCTTATCCGAATCAATTTATTTTTTTTGGTAAGATCGTGCGGTACCCAAATGTACTGTATAACTCGTTTGTCGCGTAAATTTGATATTACCGAGATGATGTGAAATATTAAGCAAGTATCTTTTTACAAGATTTTGGGGAACTTATCCAATTAGTCCAAAACATAATATCTATGTCTAACTATACATTTGAGAAACTATTGATACTTGGGTTTTCTTAACACTCAAAATAATAGTATGCGAGAGAATAACAAGGAACAATCTTCCTTGTTGATCAAATCCCACGTCATGTTTGGGTGGGAAGTTGGATGCTACCGCATTAGTACTTGTACCATAAGATCCCACACATGGATTTTTGAAGAAAAAAAAATCGCGGTGCTAGATAACCTCAAATACATACATATGTCAAAAAACAGTGTTTTTTGCACTTTTAGGTTAGAATATCTAATAAACCCGACGTGATAGAGCAATTCTGAGCCCTGATTCGGACTCACCGTGCAAAATTATTTCGGAAACAACTATTCATTGTCCAGGGGCAAAATTTTGCAGGGTAGTGTTATTTTTCAAGTAACCTAATGTTACTAATGGTAATAAGGCTAAGCTTAACAAAATGATATGCAATAAGAATAGAACCCTCAGATCTTATCGGATAATTTTTTAAATATCGAACAATCGTATTCTTCGAATAGGCTATAAAATTCGTAAGTAACATCGAGCTATCAAATACACCCTAAATTCTCAAACATACTCGAATAATCTCGAAAATCGCGAATAACCTGACTGTTTCGAAAACTTGTGTAACATTTTTCTTCAAGATCCAGCATCAGCTCAGGTTTCTTTTTATAAAGAAATACGAAGCATTTATATGACAATTACAAACATTAGAAATTTCTTTGGAAGGGTAAATATTTTTTGTTCAACTTGATAATTTGATTCCTGTAAAATTTGGTAAATGGCGTATATGACAATATGAATACTTATTTTATGTTCCACATAAGAGTCCGATTGAGATTGTAAAAAAATCAAGTTTCTGATGCCAAATCGAGTGCACAACCAGAATACTCCTGGCGTAATATGGCACACCGATGATGATAATCCGGCCCATGTCTTCCCGCCCCAATATTTTTAAAGGTGATGAACACATTTTTATTGTCTCTATGGCATCGCTTGATTTGCATCAAATTTGTTAAGTCACTAATTTAAACGACCGGGTTCTTTAATTATTGTTCGATTATAAGTCCATGGCGCTATTTGTTCCTGAGAGATTACACGATTAAGGATTGGAAATTGATTTTAACTCTTTTAAGCTAAACGGAAATGTTCCGGGTATCCTCAGACGATGTTTCTGAATGATGCTACAGCTAACAATGTCAACGATATAATATGTAAACTATTTGCAGATTTTTTTCAATCTGTCTACAAGAAACACTATGGATTGGTGTTAGTCCTGCCTTTACATCTCACTCAAAACAACATCATCATAGGCTAATAGGATTGCCATTTATTTCTGAGACCGATGTAATTGATGGTACATATAGCCAAAATGAAATATGGATGTGGTTTGGATAATATACCTACAAGTATTCTTAAAGATCTCAGTAAATCATTATCACTGACTTTTTTCCTGCGAGATGGAAGAAGTCAATCATTATCCCAATTTTCAAATCTGGTAAATGTTATAATATCAAAAATTATCAGGGAATATCCATACTATGATCCATACCTAAATTATTCAAACTGATTATAACTAATTATTTGTATTTTATGTCAAATCTTCATTAGCAATTCAACAACATGGGTTCATCCGTCAACGTTCTACCACTACAAATCTGTTAAGCTTGACATCGAATTTAATGCTTTTGCGTCTAGAAGTCTCAGCTAGATGTCATTTTACTGATTTTTCGAAGGCATTTGATACACCGCAGTTTGACATTCTTCTTGGAAAATTAGACAGATTTGAAGTATGCAAAATATTTTTGGATTGGATTGGATCGTACCTGCGTGAACGAAAACAAATGGTTACAATAAATGGTATGACATCTAAAACCATTGATGTTCACTTAGGCGTTCCTCAAGACCTTGGACCTGTGCTATTTATCATATTCATCGATGAAATTGCATCTCTGTTCAAATATAGCGGCTGTAAACTTTATGCTGAAGACCTGAAAATATCAAAATCCATAACTACTTCGCAACAATGTATGTAACTGCAGAGTGATCTAGATTTATTATACAAACGGACCATTACGAATAAATTATACTTAAATCTAGAAAAATGTAAGGATGAGTTTCTTCGGAATAGGAGAGATGATTACTCATCCTTATCACGTTAATAATCATCCGCTCAAAAGAGTGACGATATTTGAGGATTTGGGAGTCATCTTGGACTATCAGTTGAATTTCTGGGATCATATTAACTTAATTGAAGCTAAGTGTAATAGTTGACTGGGCTACGTTCGTCGTGCCACCAAGAACTGTTCTCTTGTATGGTATAACCTGTAGTATGCGCCGATTATTTGGAATCCGATGTAAAAGATTGATATCGATCGAATTGAACGAGTACAAAAACAATTAACTCTATCCTTCCTGCACAAAATGAGGTTGCCGTTTGATCCTAAACTTCCAATGTGGCAGAATAAAAGGAATTTACCATCTTATACCGAACACTGTTTGAAATTGAAATCACTGATGGACAGGCGTAAGGTTGCGGCTCCTATGTCCATCGCTGATGTTTTAAATGGTGTAGTTGAAAAAAAATATAACACTAGACGAACACAGATTTTATATGTTTCAACAATCGCTTAAAAAAGTCTACTAATTTGGAATAACTGCCACCAATGGCTGCTGTTGCAGCACAACGCTCATACAGAACATATCATCCGGTGCAAAAATGGCTTGGCAATGAAAAGTTTTCTGAAGAGTGGAGATGGGAAAAAGAGAGAGAATATTCTGCAAGTCCAAACCACTTTAGATGTTGCACAAAAAGACATTTTAGATTTAATAGCATGTGGGTGTACATGAAACTGATCCACGTTACAATGCAAATACATGAAAGCAGGTGAAATGTTCTGTAATGTGTAAAATTTGCGAAGGCCTTGAATGTAGTAATTGGGAAGCTCAAACTGCAGCAGTAGATGGTGTAATAGATGTTTTGTTCGAGCAAACCTTGATGATCGAAAAATGTTCGTATTTCTGTCAATTCACTCTAAAATTAATTTAAAACACCAAATTAAAAATAATTTTGCCAGACACAACTGTTAATTGAACAATTTTTTTTGTTAAACGTCATATAAAAATACTCGTTTTCATCCCTTTACAGGTTTACCCGGATCCGTAAAACTTATAAACTTTTTTGTTTCATGAGCTTTACCCTATTTTGAACCTATAACCAAAGTTTAACGTCTGCACAAATTTTTTTCGAGTTCCGGTCATCTTTTTCAATCTCCTGTACTATTAAGTTAAAATTTTATCATCGTACCTAAAGAACGTTTCCGAAAAACCAAGGCCTGCCAGTAAAAGCACTAGTATTATTGTTGGATAATGCTCCCTCTCATCCACCTGAAAATGAATTAAAATCAAACGATGGACAAAATGTCACACCGATCATTCAGTTAATGGACTAAATTGTAGTAAGTGTAAGAATTTGGATATATGAACATCCAAATTTCATATGAAAAAAATTAACTCCCGCAAACATGAACAACCTCGTAAACATGAATTTGCTTGTTTTTATTTTATTCGCGTTATTGCGAGTCGATATTGTACTTGCAAAAATATGATTTTTCAGAAGTGATTAGCCAGATGAAGTCAATCTTTAAATATTTCGGTCTGCCGAAATATATTTGCACTGATAATGAACCGCCTCTCAATTCGTATGCATTTAGCAAATTTGGCGGAATAAATGATATTAAAATTTAAAAATCTCCTCCTTACCACCCACAGTTTAATGGTTTAGCAGAACGAGGTGTACATACCATAAAAACCTCCCTTAAAAAATATCTTTTAGATATGTACTAGTTTTCAGAATATGTGACAGTGAATCGGTTAAATCAACTATTATTTGCATGCAACAATAGGACATCCACTGCCACTAATACATCACCAAACGATTTATTATATATGTACATTTAAACCGAGAACCTTGATTAATTCACTCATTCCGAAGATATCGATGGGAAACTGTGGGAGGCAGAAACAAAAATTAGAAAAGCCAAAGAAAATAGTAAGATTCAATTTAAATGTAAATCATGAGAGGAATTAAGATAAAAAGGGGAAAAGAAAGTGTAAAAGAATTTATAAAAGGAGATCCAATCAGGTATCACAATCATTTTCAGGAATATTTGAAGTAGTTTGGCACAGTTTTAAAACCTATTGGAAACTATACCATCTGATCAAATTTTACCCGGGCTGGCCCATTTAAACCGCGCGCGTAAACCGAATCGGTAAAATTTGTTTTTCTAGGATGGTACACACTTCTTTAACATTCGTATGACATTTGAGCAGAATACGTTCATTAGTGTGAGTTTGACAGCCATTTGTTTAAGACGAGAAAAATTTGTCTGGCAATTTTTATTATGGAAAAAAAAATTGAACAACGAGTTTGCTTGAAATTTTATGTTTCCAAAGGAATTACACGGCTACGGAATCATTGAAAATATTGCAGAAGTGTTTTGGGGAGTCTATTCTATCGAGCATGCAAGTATTTGAGTGGCATAAAGCATTCATTCAAACTTGCCGCGAGTCGTCCATCCACCCCTTTTAACGACGATAACATTGAAAAAGTGAAGAAAATTGTGCTCCAAAATCGTAGTGTTGCCATTAGAGAGATATTAATGGCTCTCAACATCTCTTATGGATCGACTCAACACATTTTGGTTTTAGATTTTTCACCACGATAATGTTTTATAGTGATAGAATGTCCTAACAAACTCTGTATTAATGTTGTGTATATGTATGTATTAAGATCAAACAGGTTATTTGATAAAAAACAAAAGGTAAAAAGAATGATTGTAGTCGCAGTCTAGATTTAACCGTCTATGTAGCCGGTATTAAGAATAAACAGAAAACAGGATGTATACAATATTGGCGACGAGGATGGGATGCCTTAGCTGTTAACCAATTTATAAAACTAAAACTAAAATTAAGTTATCAAGTAATCATGAGAATTGCGGATAATCAGTTAATAGTTAAAACGTCTTCTTAAATTAAATTATCTTGTGTCGATAATAGTGAGTACGACAATACAATCGTGCGATAAAAATTGTTCCGTGTTATTCGTATAGTGAATAGTAGATACAGAAAAAAATCTAAAATTAAGAAAGAAAAGATTGTGGAGTGTGTAGAGTGGGGTGAGGGTGAAATACAAGTTCATCGAAAAATGGTCGGAAAACTTGAAGCATTTGTGGAAGGGGCAAGTTGGATAGCGTATGAAGATAGACTAAAAAATTATTTTAAGGCAAATAAAATTCCGGAGGATGAACAGTTAGCAAATTTTATTACGGTGATAGGTGCCGGTTTGTACGAAACATTAATGAAGTTAACAGTCCCTCATATACCATCTGAAAAAACACTAGAGGATTGTCTTTCGCTTCTACGCAAACATTTTTCAAACAAACCGAATATCAGAACAGAAAGGGCAAAGTTTCACAAGGCCCAAAAAGAACTTGGTGAAACACTAAATGATTTTATAATCAGGTTACAATCATTGGCGTCATCATGTGATTTTGATGGGTTTTTGGTGGAGGGCAAATACAAAGTTCACACTGCACTAAAAAATGTGCTGATAGAAGAAGCTCTTTTAGATCGTTTTAGTGTGGGAGTGAGAGATGAAAGAATATTTCAAGCTCTATTAAATGTTAAAACGGAAGAAAACAGTTTCGAGTCTGCATGTGAACTCGCTTTGAATTTAGAAATGAGCTTTTCTGAATCAGGAGTAACTCAAACAATACCTGCTGTGGCACGTGATTCGGATGGCTATCAAGGCCGAAGTAGAGCAACGTCTTCGAGTAATTACCGCAGTCAAAATAGAGCAAGGTCACCTAGTAATACAAGGTCGACCAGTAGTAATCGAGAAGTTTCACCAGTAAGATATTCCGGTCAACAAGCTTATCGTGTCAATTCAGGAACTCGTTTTCGAAATTCACAGTTTTTGAATCGTTGTCGTCGATGCGGTAGTAGTGGGAGGCATCAGGAAATAAATTGCCCGGCGGTGGAATGGATTTATTATAAGTATAATCAAAAAGGTCATACGTCCAGGGTATGCTACAATCAAGCCTCATCCAAACAATTCTATTGTATAAATAACATTGCGTGTGGAAGTAATCCAATTATTTTGGAGTTATCTGTCGGGGATATCAATATGGAATTCGAAGTGGATTGTGGAGCATCAGTGTCAGGGATGTCCGAAGCTGAGAAATAAGTTTAGTTTAATTAAATTAAAACCTAATTTTGAACTTTTCTATAATGTTTCAGGAAAATGCATCGAAATTGTTGGAAAAATTTCAGTGGGGGTTAAAGAGAGTCCGTTAGACCAAAGAAAAAATTTGGAATTGGTTATCATTAAGCCTAAACGACCATTTCGTGCTTTATTGGGACGTGATTGGTTGGATGTTTTGCGACCAAACTGGAAACATAATTTGCTTTTTAAACCAATAGTAACTACAAATTGCTCTGGTCTAATTAAAATTGACGTTGAGTCGAATAGAACAGAGGTAATAAATTATATTAAATCTAAATTTACAAAAATACTGGATACGAGTTTGGCGTCTGCGATTTTGGGATATGTGGCGGATATTGTATCACGGGACAATGCAACACCCATTTTTCATGCACCTTACACTGTGCCTTATCGTCTTAAGGAACAAGTGGACACAGAAATTGAGAGGTTGGTAAGTCAAAATATTCTAATTTCAGTCCGATATAATCGTTTCGCAAGTACAGTCGTTGTTGTTCCAAAAAAAGATGGTGAATTTCGTCTTTGTATTGACTGCAAAGTGACAATTAATCGTTTTGTTCAAACGGAGCATTATCCTATTCCAACGGTTGAGGATATTTTTGCTAGTCTGGTGAACTGCAACTATTTCTGTGGCATTGATTTGACTGGAGCATACCAGCAACTTCTTTTAAGTGAATAGTTACAGGAATATTTGACAATCGACACGCATAAAGGACTGTTTAAAAATATACTATGTTACCTTTTGGAGTGTCCTCTGCACCTTCTATATTCCAGGGCGTTATGGACCAAATTTTGAAGGGAATTAAAAATGTTAGATGTTACCTTGATGATATTATAGGGGGGCCGCAACTAGAGAGGGAAGTAGAGAAGTTTTATTAAACATTTTAAAAAGATTAGAGCAACATAATGTGCGCATTAATTTAAATAAATGCAAATTTCTGGAAAGGTCGGTTGAATATTTGGGCCACATAATTTCTAGTGATGGGGGTCAAACCAGCAGGTTCAAAAGTCGAAGCTATTTATTAATTATTACGGTAAATTTATTCCAAACCTATCTTCCGAGCTTTATCCATTATATCAATTGCTACGTGAGGATCGAGCTTATGTCTGGTCAGAGGAATGCGAAAATACTTTTAAAAAAAGTAAAGATTTAATTTTGAGTAATCAGGTGTTAGAGTTATTTGACCCTCAGAAACCAATCGTTTTAACATCGGATGCTAGTCCGTATGGAGTGGACTGCGTAATGTCGCACATAGTCAATGGAGCGGAAAAATCAGTGACGTTTGCCTCCAGCACACTCTCACCTGCTGAGAAAAATTATTCACAACTACACCGGGAGGCACTAGCTGTGATTTTTGGGGTGAAACGTTTCGAAAAATATTTGGTTGGTAAGAATTTCACTATCGTCTTCAACAAATTTTTAATCCAAAAAAGGAAAATTCAGCAGTTGCGATCGCGAGATTACAGCGCTGGGCTGTATATTTATCCATGTTCATGTACGAGATCAAGTACAACTTCGCTCAGAAGGTTGCAAATGCGGATGCACTTTCTCGATTACCAATCCAAGGCAGCACCAATATCGAAGATATTAAAATTTGTTATTTTCGCCGATCAAATGAAGTCCCGATAAATATGGAAAAAGTTAGAAATCAGACTCAAAAAGACCCTGTGTTGTCACAAGTTTATGAATATGTCTTGAATGGATGGCCAAAACTATTACAAGAACATGTCAAACATTATTTCGCAAAATCGACAGTTTTGAGTACGGAGGACGGTTGTCTCTTTTATAAAAGTCGCATTGTAATTCCAGACTCACTAAAATTTGAAATTGAAAAATAAAATAACAAAGGAGAAAATGTTATGTATATTAAGTTAGCGCAATGCCATTAAGTTAAGATCCTCTTATAAATGAAATTACCTTTCTTTGTATTATGGTAAGAATTATAGTATAAATTACAAATAGCAAAATATTGCAGTTTAGAGTAGTGTTGAACAAGCCATGATTAAAGAGAGATGATTCAAATAGCGCTGGGAGAGCGTCTTTTATTTATTTAAAATTAAACGAATAAAAATTATTTAAAAGAGCTTGAAGTAGTTTATGGGTAACACCTTACCACAAAACGTAAGGTTTTAGAAACTTTGAAAATTTTTCTGTTTTTTAACAATACGATTTTTTCGGCTTTGCTTATAGGCAAATATATTATTTTTAATAGCACTCCAAGATTTACGACTTGGTGAGCCACAAATTTTCAAAATTTCTAAAACGTTAGTGTATAGGTTTTAATACACACAAAGAGATTTTCCTTGAGTTTTTTATTTTTGGCGAATATAATAATTCCATAAATCAGTACGATCTTACTTATATATAACGTATAAGGTCGATTTGCAGTCGTAAATATTGTAATGCTATTAAAAATAGTATATTTGTCTATAAACAAAGCCGAAAAAATCATACATATTGTCACAAAACATACATAAGTACATATTAACAAAATTCTGGCATTTAAAAATGAAATGTTCGAATATTTTCATTTACTACATAAAACTAAGGAAATTCATTTTGATTAACTTATTCCTTCTAAAACTTCCATCATGCGTAACATTATATCTAACACTTTAACCCTAATCAGCATGGGTTGAGTCCCGCAGACTCATTTTAATTTTATTAGCTAAACATTAACCGAAAAATAGGTAATTTTTTATCAAAATTGAGCTTTATGTATTCTAATAATTATTATTTAAGATCTAGAATTACCTACTAAAGCATGCGGTGAATGTCTTAGACCCAATAAGTGATGAAGAATATAACCTTGATATGGGAAAATTCCAGCATTTTAGACCTTTTGCAGGTTACTAGTAGAATAAAAATTCAATGGCAAGATGTATATCATTTCATGAATTTTGATTATTCACTCCAATCAGCGGCGGCTGGTCCATGAATGCAACGCATTTACTGCATGCATAAAGAAATCCAAATTTTCCAATAGAAAATAAACGCGCAAAGCAAAAATAATTGTTCAATTTCATCATCAACTTTTTAAGCGAAACATAACTCTTCTTTTTATCTCTTTCCTTACATGTCCCACACTCCCACAAAGTTGTAACGCAACTACCAATTTTTAGACAACTTACATTTTTATTTTATTTTATTGATCACACTACTTCGTCACAAGCAAAAGTTGTATGTATAGTCGCTGTTTAAATGCAGAAAAAGTGATAAACTTTGTCTTGAGTACACAAGAGAAAATATAATATAAAAGGAAATGACGTTGTTTGGGTCACCTCCACCAAAACCTTGTAGCAGGGAACATATACATACAAGCTTTTATTGAGTCTATTGGTTTAAACGACCGCAAATGATCAAAAACAACTTGTATTCAAAATTTTTGTTCCAATAACAAATTTGGTTCTATGAGTTATTTTCTTTTGAGAACTTTGAATAATTTTCAGTAAACACAAAATCATTAATTTAGGAAATCTGCAATAATCTCGAAAATTTACCGAACGTCTAATCCCAAAATCTCAACAAGCCTTAAAAAATAATCGCGATGACAAGCAACCCTGGAAAATTTGAAATACACCCAAAAAATGTCATCTATTGAGTTGCATATATCCTCCAAGTTTATCAGTATATAGCTAAATGTAATGAAAATTCCGTTAAAATCACTGATTCTGTAACAAGACGCACTGGAAATCTTTGCAAATTACGAGGAATATCGATAAAACCGAAAAATTTCAAAATGATCGAATAATCTCGAAATGGTCGAATAGTCTTACATTTCTAGAATGCTATAGCTTAGATATTCATAAAAAATTTCGAATATTCTTAGAAAACTCGAATAAATTTGGAACCTTTTAATAATCTTGCAAAACCAGAAACCACTAGGGCTCTCGAATAATCTGAAAAATATCAAGCAGATTTCGCAAAACCTCGAATAATCTCGAAAATATTGAAGTTATAATTTTGCTTTCATACGTCACTCGACGCTATTTAACACTAACAATTAAACACTAACATTTAAGCCACCTATAATCCTAAAAAATATCTTTAATCTGGACATAAATCGAACAAACTCGATTAAGGTAGAATAATCGCAAAATTCCCAAGAATTTTCTAATATTCCGAAAATCTCGAGTAAAATTAGAATTCTAGAATAACCTGGAAACATTCAAGTGTCAGTACCAATGTAACGATCTATAATAAATACTATGTATAAGCAAATAAAAAGCATATGAACATTTTTTTTTTTAAATCTTAGTTAGAGCGTCGAATAATCTGGGAAATATTGAATAAACTGATTATTTCGAAAACTTCGATGGCAAGAAACTAAAAGTTAATCAAACGCGTAGGTTAATTCACCTACTATTCAATTTTTACATCAAATATGTAGGTTAATTCAGAAATCTGAGAATGTCTATTTCAACAATCTAATCCGCTTAATTCAATCCAAACCAATTTCGTACAATATCAAAATATGAGCTTAATATGTCATATACTATACTTACATAAATATGTATATAACACTCCAGGCAAATACGGAATAAGGTTATAAATTTCGAAGAATTACACAAAATATCGAAAATATCGATGTACCTGTCAGTCAGTAACATCTCGAATAATCCCTATTATGATAACTCTAATGTAGGTAAGCTTTATTGAAAAAAAAAATTGTAAACCACCGAATCCGAAAATTGGACGTCTGATGGTGTGTTTATTATTTTGTAAGTTATTAAACGAGTTTACAGAATTTTTTGAAATTTTTTGAAAATTTCGACAAAACGCGATTATATAAGACATTTCCAGATCTCGTTACGTGTATATGTATGTACATTAGAGTGGATTAAATTGTATGGAGAAAAAAATTTTAGTCTGGAGACTCCCTTTTCTGTAAATTCATTGTATTTGAAGCAAAAATGTCCACTACACCATGTGGCTACGATGAATTTCGAGCCTGCATAATTTCATTTGAAGATTTTTTTTTATATAGAGTGAGTTTTTTAAAATGCCAGGCTTTTATCTCGAGAACGGTAATGGATAGGAGAAAATTACTTTTAATGAAATTTGTTAAGGATCGAGGGGACATCAGATGGTGACCTTTAATACGACCTTGACTACGACCCTCAAGGTCATTTGATGGTCAAATTGATTGTTTTAAATGAAAATCCCTATTTTTGGACCTTGATTCGGAAAGGGCACAAAATTTTACGTTCAGATAGGAAGTTTATTCTCTTCTTTTGAATGACTTTCAGATGTTAGTTCAAGGACAAACTACTAAATAATATGAAATAATCAGCAAATAATGAATTTTAATGGGGAACAACTTAATTTAAATTTGTTGGCACCATGACCAAAGGTTCCAAGTTAATATTGTGTTAGTATATTCCCCATTTCATTATTTGCAGATCATTTCTAATTATTTAGTAATTTGTCCTTGAACTAACACCTGAAAGTCATCCAAAGGAAGAACCTAAAATGCCTATCTGAACGTACAATTTTGCGTTTTTTATGAATCTGGGGTCAAAAATAGGGATTTATATTTAACAAATTCAACTTAACCTTCAAATAACCTTGAAGGTCGTAGTCAAGGTTGAATTGAAGGTCGCCATCCGATGTCCCCCACGACCCTTAACAATTTCATTAAAATTAATTTTCTCCTATCCAGCACCGTTCTCGAGATAAAAGCCTGGCATTTTAAAAAACTCACTTTATATAAAAAAAAATCTTCAAATGAAATTATGCAGGCTCGAAATTCATCGTAGCCATATGGTGTAATGGACATTTTTGCTTCAAATACAATGAATTTACAGAAAAGTGGAGTCTCCAGACCACTTAAAAATTTAATCCGCCCTAATGTACATACATAATTTCGTTCCCTACAATTGTGTCTTTGTAAATTGAGTTCTCGAAATTCGTAACTGTAGAAACGAGAGGTTATTCGAGAAGGTGAAATTGAAATATGGATGGATTACAATCTGACAATTTGCTTTTATTGATTCCAATTTTTTTGAGAAATTAGTTTTGTTTTTTTTACAAAATTGTATAAATAATTGTATAAATAATTCATAATACATTTTATTCTCGGTAAAGATCGGATCGATTAGACCCCAAGTTTAGGTTAATTGGTTAACCTTAATCGTTTGTGATTTCCCTATATTTGTGGTCGAATTCTTTCAAATTAGATGCCAAATAAAAGGCCACATAAAAACTCAAATCATTTTTGCAGGAATGTTTTCAGTCATTAGAAGACAAAATCAAAAGGTGCTAATATTTGCGATTTGATGATTCAGAAGACTGATCAGTCCGAAAAAGTCATGAAATATCCATACTATTGATGTGCGGATGTAACAATTCCGAGAAAGACTTCTTTCCAACATCACATTTCATCTGAACTTGGCAAATAATATAGAATAAAAATTTGGTACTAGATTTGCGATAGTTCAACAACAAATTCATTGAATTCCTGAGGAATTTCTTATTTTGAAAATAAGCGTTCTCAAAAAATGGGGAAGAATAGATGTATTCTTCGTATTACAATAGTCATTGCAACGTCAGATTGGAATATGCTTAGTAGTTTCGAATTGCTACAGTGAGTGTTGAATATACGATTTCACATATTTAGTAGATTTCGACAACGATTTACTTCTCAAGTATCTTAGTACAGTCATTATAAACATTTGGAAATGCAAATGAACCGAACGGGCTGATTTTTATATATTGTGTAGGGGGACTAAAAAAAGCTTAACTTGAAATTTTCGACCAAGATTTGCTAGTTGCATTTTCCAGCATCTTGAAAAAGGTGTAAATTTGTTTTTTTTGCGATAACTCGGCTCTCCATCACGGTACGAAAATTGCGATTATATACTTTTTGCTGTTTGTTTTACGCTGTACAATTTAGTTTATATAAATTTTTCACCTACCGTTGATTGTTGTTGAGATATCGAACGTAAAAGTAAAAAAATAAGAGATTGAAACTGGTTTTTTGCTGTTTTCTCCTTTCTCGTAATATACACATATATTGAAAAAATGTCTACTATCAAAAAATTGATCCTATAGGACTTTTTTCGAGTATAAAAAGTACTTCGATACTTTTGATCAACATTTAGTCCTTTCGAAAAAATATTTATATTCATTTTTTTTCTGTAAACGTCAGGCAGCACTTTTCAAAGATCAAATAATTTTTGTTGGGCAACTCTTCAAATTTCGACTAAATTTAAATTTAACAGATTAAATCGAATACCAACGACAAACGTAATAACGCTTTTTCTTTCATTCTTCTTTTTAAGTCTTCGTTTTCATTGTAAAAACTAAATGTAGAAATCGATTAGCTGTATAGTAACCACTTGCGAAGCACTTATTCAAACAAAAGATCTGCTGAAAGCAAATAGCTTTAATTGTTTCAACTTTCAAATCATAAAGGATATGCTATCGCGTAAAGTGAATGACAAATTAGTAGAAGATGAATTATTAGCGAAGAACTCCAAGACTGATATGAAACAATTTCTGGTATACGGGCTCGCTCCGTTTCCATTGTCTTTATTCACAGAAGAAGGAATGCGCAAAGGAACAGTCATTGTTATATAATGCTTTCAAACCTTTGGAGGAAAATTTACAATTTGGTAATGGACATATTCAGATAATTGAGGGTGGCTTTCTTCTGCACAAAGTTGTTTGGGGTCGAATTGAAACATTTGGTTTTATCTGCCAGAAATATGTTACGTATACGTGCAACACCACTATGGAGAGAACGTCACAATTATATTCGACAGTTCCAAAAGTTAGCCAAGAGAATTTTCTAGTAACTTATTACGACGATTATTTGGCCTTTATGGTAAAGTAATAAGTAACATATAAAAAGCTTAAATGGCATATTTTTCATCCAGCACTTTAGAAGATTCCCCGCTAAGTAACTGCCAAATTTAATTTTATTTTTGTTATTGTAATTTGTAAATAAAAAATTTTCAAATGTATTAAATGTTTTCAGTTTTCTTTAAAATTGCATATGAGTCCGAGAGACCAATTGCATGCGCTTACGCAAGTAAAATGACCTATGCTGATTAGGGTTAATAAAATAAAATCTACCTATGTATCTAGGTGTGTTTTATTTTTGCAAAAAATTTAATCTTTCTCTTTACAATCCCCCAAACCAATACGATTAAATTCTTTCAAAATACTCAAAGAATAATAAAAGTTTGGTCAAGGGGCTAACCACCAAACAGGAGTGCAACCATGTAAATTGATACTATCTAATTTCTTAAATACCCGTTTTGCACAATCTTGAATTTGCTTCTGCACCCTGCGTCATTCTTTTATTTAATTGGTGATTTCTAATAACAGGAAAAGGTTTTTTTCTTGTTATACTATACCATTCCAACAAGTTAAAACAAATAACTAATTAAACCATGTAAAAAATGAAAACGATTAGACATTAAGCAAAATTTTCATTCTCATGTTGTTGTGATATTGCTGCTCCCATTCCAGCAATGGAATTAGTATTTATACCTGTCGAATAAAATTGCATCACCCGATCACTCGTAGTATATCACGAAACTTAAAACTTTGAAAGATCGGAAAATTTTAACAAAAAATTCTGTATATTTTGCATGGGAAAAATATTTTTTTAATTTTGCGTACATCTAGGAAGTTCAACATAAAGACGTTTTTTAAAATTGTGCCGACAAATTAAAAATTGATTAAGCCATTTTTACGTAATTATTATAGTTTGATGATTGCAGGATTCCAGATTTTTAAGTAATGGAGAATAACCATTTTTACAAACTTTGTACCTGGTTATACTGGGATGAGTAACCTTTTTGTTAGTAACCTATTGTTAAAATATAACAAAAACGAAAAGCAACATCAATTACCTGTTTTTATATCATTACTCCAATTTTAATTTTTTTTTTTTGTTGATTCTTTTAAAGATTAATGCTTGTATTATGATTTATGAATAAATCAAAATATTCGCTGATTTTATGTTGTTTTTACACTAAACTTCACACAAATTTATACACATTTACCTAATATTATCTAATTTCTTTTATTTTCACAGTCAAATTATATGCGGTTTCATGGTTTTTATGAATCACTTTAATTTATAATTTTTATCCAGTTGTTGTTGTGTAGAAAATAGGAATACTGATATAAATCCGATTGTTATATGGATAAAAATGCATCGAGCTATAACAATTTGGTTGTTAGTACAAAGAATAATTTGAAATGATAAATCACATTGATATCACTAAAAAAAAATTAAATAAAAACCAAAACTATTTGTGAAATAAAAATAAAAACTAGTGTTTCTCATTTGAAACAATTTTGACAACTAAATTTGCTCACAAAATGTTTTTCTAATTCTAGTACATCATGAGCAGCGCGAGAATACGCGCATGCTTCTAAAATAAAAATATCAAGGTTGTGATTTTATTTTTTTTTTGTTTTAAATATTATTTAATGAATCGGCTGTTTTGTGCCGGTGACGTCATCAACGTTAAGACGTTTTTTGTTGTGTCGCGTTCATTCATACATAACCCGTCTATATGCATACGCATACAGTAGGATTTACTTTTGTTTTTTATGTGCGCGGTTTATATTATTTTGTGTAATATGAAAAATGTTTTGAGCACCAAATTTTATGGTGTTTTGAGATTTACTTCGGGCTAAAAAAACCAAAGTATTGAATCCTGTCAAAAATAACGAAAAATTTGGTTGGTCCAAAACCACTTTTCTCGACGTTTTGAAAGTCCCTGAGTCTGAAAAAGCAACAAAAAAAAATGTCTGTCTGGATGTCTGTACCAGTGGTATCTCGAGAACGACCTGTCCGATTTTGAATTTTTTTTCGCCAATCTGTTTCTATGGTCAAGGCGGAGATTTGAAAAGCTTTTGGACACTGTACGTCAAGAGGGTGGGGTACCTGCCACACGAATTGACCCAAAATACCTGGTTTTATAAATATTTTCGATTTTTTTAATATGCTGGTTTGATTATTGAATTGGGCATTGAATTGGGAATTGATTTGAAGGTTATATAGGGGTCAATTTGCGGGTTGAGTTGAAGTTGAGTTGGGGTTGGATTAGGATGTAGTGAGTAGTTAACAAATTTTTTATATGATGGAACTTGCGCTTGCCTATTTATCAACCGATTATTATGAAATTTGACATGTGTGTAGGAAATGGGAATCTAAAATGATTTTTTGATGAAATTTTCGAATTTGGCCAAGTATGATGGAATTTGACTATTTCTCATCACATGTGCAATGAAAATGTGATTCTAAAATTTTTTTGGATGAAGTTCTGGAATATGGCCAAGTATGATTGAACTTGCCCATTTCTCAACCGATTATGTTGAAATTTGACATGTGTGTTCGAAATGGGATTTTAAAATGTTTTTTGGATGAAGTTCTGGGATTCCAAAATGATTTCTGGATGAAGTTCTGGAATAAGGCCAAGTATGATGAAACTTGCCCAATTCTAAACCGATTAATATGAAATTCGACATGTGTGTTGGAAATGGGATTCTAAAATCAGTTTTGGATGAAGTTCTGGGATTCCAAACTGATTTCTGGATGAAGTTCTGGAATAAGGCCAAGTATGATTGAACTTGCCCATTTCTGAACCGATTACGATTAAATTCGACATGTGTATTGGAGATGGGATTCTAAAATGTTGTTTGGATGAAGTTCTGGGATTCCAAACTGATTTCTGGATGAGGTTCTGGAATATGGCCAAGTATGATGAAACTTGCCTATTTCTCACCGATTAATATGAAATTTGACATGTGTGTTGGAAATGGGATTCTAAAATGAGTTTTGGATGAGGTTCTGGAATATGGCCAAGTTTTATGAAACTTGTTCATTTCTCAACCGATTACGATTAAATTCGACATGTGTATTGGAGATGGGATTCTAAAATGTTGTTTGGATGAAGTTCTGGGATTCCAAACTGATTTCTGGATGAGGTTCTGGAATATGGCCAAGTATGATGGAACTTGCCTCGATTATGATGAAATTCGACATGTGTAATGGAAATGGGATTCTAAAATGAGCTTTGATAAGTTTCTGGAATATGGCCAAGTATGATGGAACTTGCCCATTTCTCAACCGATTACGATTAAATTCGACATGTGTATTGGAGATGGGATTCTAAAATGTTGTTTGGATGAAGTTCTGGGATTCCAAACTGATTTCTGGATGAGGTTCTGGAATATGGCCAAGTATGATGAAACTTGCCTATTTCTCACCGATTAATATGAAATTTGACATGTGTGTTGGAAATGGGATTCTAAAATGAGTTTTGGATGAGGTTCTGGAATATGGCCAAGTTTTATGAAACTTGTTCATTTCTCAACCGATTACGATTAAATTCGACATGTGTATTGGAGATGGGATTCTAAAATGTTGTTTGGATGAAGTTCTGGGATTCCAAACTGATTTCTGGATGAGGTTCTGGAATATGGCCAAGTATGATGGAACTTGCCTCGATAATGATGAAATTCGACATGTGTAATGGAAATGGGATTCTAAAATGAGCTTTGATAAGTTTCTGGAATATGGCCAAGTATGATGGAACTTGCCCATTTCTCAACCGATTACGATTAAATTCGACATGTGTATTGGAGATGGGATTCTAAAATGTTTGTTGGATGAAGTTCTGGGATTCCAAACTGATTTCTGGATGAAGTTCTGGAATAAGGCCAAGTATGATGGAACTTGCCTATTTATCACCGATTATTATGAAATTTGACATGTGTGTTGGAAATGGGAGTCTAATTAATTAATATGAAATTTGACATATGTTAGAAATGGGAATCTAAAATGAGTTTTGGATGAAGTTCTGGGATTCCAAAATGATTTCTGTATGAAACTCTGGAATATGGAAAACTATGATGGAACTTGGCCATTTCTCAACCGATTATGATGAAATCCGACATGTGTAATGGAAATGGGATTCTAAAATGAGTTATGGAAAGTTTCTGGAATATGGCCAAGTATGATGGAACTTGCCCATTTCTCAACCGATTACGATTAAATTCGACATGTGTATTGGAGATGGGATTCTAAAATGTTTTTGGATGAAGTTCTGGGATTCCAAATTGATTTCTGGATGAAGTTCTGGAATAAGACCAAGTATGATGAAACTTGCCTATTTCTCAACCGATTAATATGAAATTTGACATGTGTGTTGGAATTGGGGTTCTAAAATGAGTTTTGGATGAAGTTCTGGGATTCCAAAATGATTTCTGGATGAAGTTCTGGAATTTCGACATGTGTAATGGAAATGGGATTCTAGAATGAGTTTTGGATAAAATTCTCGAATATGGCCAAGTATGATGGAATTTGCCTATTTCTCAACCGATTATGTCGAATTTTGACATGTGAGTTGGTAATAGGATTCGAAAATGTTTTTTTGGATGAAGTTCTGGGATTCCAAAATGATTTCTGGATGAAGTTCTGGAATATTATTATTATTATTAATATTAAGTTTATCTTTATTTCAGTTAGTTTATATACATATTGATATTACACAAAATATGTATTGCAAATTATAGAAATAAAGTAAACTTCCATTAGATTTATATTAAAATCTGTGGTGGATCAACTATTATACAATTCAATAAAAGTAAACTAATGCAAATTTCTTTTTTTTTTTCCAAAAGTACAATAACAAGCTGAATTTTAGTTTTATTTGATATACAACAATTCAATTGCACTAAAAGTATTGTTCAATGTTTTCTAAACCGAGCAACTAGGATCGAATTTCACGTTTTAATTTGTATTTCCGCACAGTGCTGAGACTTTTGATATCGTGAGGTAGCATGTGGAAAAAGAATGTAGCCATATACAGATAGAATCTTTTAAATTTTTTGCTGTTGCAACGAACACCGGCAAAGTTATTTGGGTTCCTCGTATTATATGTGTTTACAGTGCGATTGTGAAAACTGTTACTTCGATTAAAAAACATTTTGAGGAATTTATAAATATAGAGATATCTAAATGGCAATAAATTTAGTTCACGAAACAGTGGAACTGTTGGTGTTGTCTGAGGGCGCCTGTAAATTAATTTAATGATTCTTTTTTGTGAGATAAATAGATCCTCAATATTAGTAAAGTAAGTACCACCCCAACTGGATATGCCATACATAATTATTGATTCTACTAGAGCATGGTATAGTTTCCTTAATGTAACCCTTGGGCAAATTTTGCTAAGATTATAAAATTTATGTATGGCCCAGATTACACTTTTCTTAGTATTATTGATGTGCGACTTCCAGTTAAGTAGTCAATCTATTGTTAAATCCAGATATTTAAATTCATGTACAAACTCAAGCACAAAGCATTGAGGCGAGTATATATTTCTATCGCATGTATACATGTGGTGCGTTTGAGGGTGCGCTAGAGAAATGGCATCCCTTCGCCCAAAATGCATAAGTTTTGATTTGTCGCTAACAATAAGTCGCTTATGAAAAAACCATTGACTTAGATTGTTCAGATCCTTTTGAAGAATTTGACAAATTTCCCAGGTATATCAGCCATAGGAATAGCGTAGCTAAGTGCCAAATCATCAGCTAAAGCAGTCGGATATCCTATGAGATCAACATCAAAAATCGAATTAAAATAAATCAAAAATTATAATGGACCCAAAACTGATCCTCGGGGGACGCCATACCTAACAGCTCCTAGGTTACTGAATGTTTCGCCTATTCTAACAATTTGGCGCCGATTTTGAAGGTAACTTGTAAACCAATCTAAAATTTTACCTTGAATACCAATATTACATAGTTTAGATAGCATTATTCCATGGTTTACTACATCGAAAGCTTTAGAAATGTCTACAAACATTGCTGTAGGCTTTTGCGAACTGTTCACAGCTGTATATATCTAACTAAGGAAATCAATTAGTGCTTCTTCGGTGGATTTACCAGCAGTAAAACCATATTGTCTATTGTTTAAAAAATTAATTTTATCAAGATAATGCACTAACCGACGTTTTATTAGTTTCTCAAAAACTTTCGATACGGTGCTTAGAAGAGAAATCGGTCTATAATTGTTCAACCGTAATTCATCGCCTTTTTTGAATATTGAAATTACAATTGCTCATTTTAAATTATTTGGAAATATTCCATTATCAAGGCTCAGGTTATACAAGAATTTTAAAACATCCACTAAGTACCAAGCGTAGTTTTTAACAACCAAGTTATCAATTCCATCAGCACCTTTAGATCGTTTGTTTTTTAAATGATTAATTTCAATAATAATTTCCGAAGAAATTATAGGCTCAAAATAACAAGACGAGACGTAATTATTTGACTCATCATTTCTAGTAGCACTAATTAATGTGGAAGTTAATTCTTGGGAAATATTTATAAAAAAATTATTAAATTCATTAGAAATCGACTTAGAACATGTAAGGATATGTTTAGTTCGGGTCTGGTATATTTGCGTTATTTTCTTATTTCGAGAATTACGTCCTAACACCTCATCAACAATCTTCCAATAGTAGCCTTGGAATTATTAATGGATGAATCAAATTTGTTCTTATAGCAGACTTTCTTTGCAGTATGAACATCCACTTTTACCTGCTTTGAAAGATTGACTACAAATTTTTCCAGTTTCTTATTGAAAGGATATCGTTTTAATTTCTTTGAAAATTTTTTTAATTTGTTCATCTTGTTCAAAAGATTACAATTCATCCACGGTTTCAATTTGTGATTATGAGACTATCAGTGATAAAAGTGGATGATGCTATGTGAGACCTTAGAATATCGACAAAATTTTCAAAAGCACGATTACAATTGGATTGAGAATACACAGAACTCCAATTTTCAAACTTTAAAAGATCATTTAGTTTGGTGTAATTCACCTGTGAAATATTTGATCTATAATTAACTGTACCTGAGCTCAATATTGATGCAGATATATCGACCATAATCAAATTATGGTCAGACAAATGAATAGGTAGGTTTCTAATGTTAAAATCAAATATTTGCTCACTTTTCAGGAAGACATGGTCCAGACAAGCTAACATTCTAGTTGGTTCATTTAAAAAGTTTATTAAACCATGTGTTGCCAGCATTGTTTGGTAGCCATACGACTCATTGATATCTAAAAGATTTAGATTAATGTCACCCAAAATAACTAAGTTA
Source organism: Tipula helvola (assembly GCA_963556165.1). NCBI lineage: Eukaryota > Metazoa > Arthropoda > Insecta > Diptera > Tipulidae > Tipula > Tipula helvola. Next base: position 146,307,748 of record OY744482.1, on the reverse strand, counting down.
CTTTTTGTAAGCGTACGCAACAAATTTTCCAGCTCATCGCAGAACCCATTAATAGACCCATTATTAAATCGGTAGATACAAATGAATATCCAATTTCTTCCTGCAACGTCAAGATCAGAACGAATAACATCTGCAGTGATCCAATTGTAAACTTGGATTGAGTAATTCACAATAGTTTTGCGAATAAAAACACCAACACCCCCAGAACGGTAACTATCATTACAACAAGAACTACAAGTTGTAACCCGGTAAACTAAACTCACAGCATTCTTTAGAATAAATCCATATTTCAGTCACAAAAATTAGACCGGGAATTTCGTTAAGGCTTGCCACATATAAACTATAAATGTATCAAAATTTGCTCGTAAACTTCTAATGTTCTGCATCAATATGCTAAAATTACAGTTTCGTGTCTTACCAGAGCCTTCTAGAGTATAGAGCCATAATCATTATGACGTATTTTTTAGAAGCTTTTTTAATGGTATAACTTTTCACTGATTTCCATAGGAATCCATAGTAAAAATGGTGTTTTTTAGCTTCAAGTTTTTCAATGAAAAAAGCAAAAATGTTACAAAATGTTTATATAAAAGTGTTCTACATATCTTTAGCAGCAATATACAAGAAGGGTATATTGGTATTAAGTAAATATTAATTGCAGAAATTTTAAAATTAAATTATTTCTAAAATATATTTTTCGAATTTTCATTTTGAAAAATACATCAAAGTTGGCTCTGACAAATTAAAATAATACTTGCTAAATTTATCTTTAGTTTTACTAGCGTACGTTAGATGTCTATAATTGTTGGCAGAGAAATACGAAAAAAATTATTTAATCACACAATTATGACACGTTCTTAATATTTTCTGAATTTGTTTTGCTTATCCTACAATTTTTAAACTCAAATTTCCCCAGGTCGCAATTTTTGCTACGATTTTTCAAAATGTTTACTATCCACTGCCATCTATGTACATTGACTTAATGCACCCGACTTGTAGTAAGCTTTTCTTTTTAATTTGACCAGAAAGCTATTGTTATGAACTTTTATTTATATTTTGGTTAAAATAAATCAATTATTACAAGAAAATGAAAACGATTTACTTAAACGAGATTTATATATGTTGAAATTCAAACATTTATGAAAATATTTCAGAAATTATAATTATTAAGAATTTGCAACGTTTTCATTTACAAATTTGTCTTAGGAAAAAAAGTGATTTCCCATATGTTTTATGTGTTTTACTATGAAAATTTTGGTTTTTTCCTCGTTTCTAATTCCCTTATAAAAGCTTCGTTTTTTAGATTATGGCTTGTATAATCAAGGTTGCTTTGGTCTTACTCATAAAAAAAATGGAGGTGTGGCCAATACACGACTTTCTTTTACGAACAGCGAATTTTAAGAAACTATTATAATACAAATTTCTTGCAAACTTAATTAAGATTGTTTTTATTTTTTCATGTTTTCTGTAAATTGTATATTTTTGAAATATTTGCAAAATAAATTTTATGTTTCGCGGAATTTGGGAGCTGTAACCCCAAATATTATGTAAGGCATTAATGAAGATATATCTGTTTTGAGGTCCCCTGAGTCCGAAAAAGTAGGTTTCGAAATGATGTCTGTCTGTCAGTCTGTCCGTTTGTCCGTCCGTCTATCAGTCTGTGTCTTCCCTATAGCCCAGATGGCTTAAACAATCGAACAAAAACTTTAGATTTAAGCTTAAAGCTTGAGGCACATAGGTTTCGTTTCGTTTCGTTTTCCATCCGGCACCCTGGCACATAAGTTTCGTTTCGTTTCGCTTTTTTTATTATTATTTGACACTTTAATTATGTTAAAAATACTTTAATTAATTATATTATTTATTATATATATATTTAATAAGAATTTAATTTGTTGTTAACTTTATTTTTATTTGGTTCACTCACAGTCACAACAAATTTCGCTTACTACAAACGTCAAAATTATTACATTGAGGTTATGGTTTAAGTTTTTATTGAAATTTCATCAACCTTTTCGTTTCGTTTCATTTTTGAACTTAACATTGTGACAATGTTTTCGGTTTTCCATACGTTTTGACACATTCTACTTAAAAGGCGGAACGAAACGAAACGAAACGAAATCTATGTGCCTCAAGCTTTACTTATGTAAAAGAAAGTAATAAAAAATAATAAATTTGTAAGAAGTTTGCGTAATTGGTTTCTCAAAATTCCCTGTTCGTAGAAGAAATGTGTTGGCCACACATCAATTTTATTTTTTTTATAAATTTTTTTAATTTTTTAAAAAATATAGCTGTCAATATTTTATAAACAAATACAAATGCGATTTATTTTGTTGAAATCAAAACAAAAATGGCAGAAAGTAAGTAACCAATAAATATTGAGCTTGTAATAGAAAGGAAATTTGTATACCTAATAAATTATAAAATATTTGATTCCCGGATGATCTCTCAACAATCATTTTTACTCCCAATTGGATTGTGTGCTTGATGAAGCCGAAAAGTATCATTGAGTGATTATACTCGATAAACATCAGAATCTGCCGATTTCCGTAGGTTTATTTGGCCATTATTACACCACAAATATTTATAATTGAACGTTGTTTTAATTTTCTTGGCTTCACGATATAATTGAGACTGAAATGCTGTCAACTGGTGCATAATGAAAATGCGCTGCTCTGGATGGCTTTGCGGCAACATTACATTCAAATCCTTAGTGAAAAGCGACTTCTTTTTCTTCATTTGTAGCAATATGCTATTCTTAATATCAGTTATCGTTAAATCGTTAGAGAATGCTTTAGGTGTATTTTCTTTAGATGAAACAGTGCTCGTACTTTTGGGAACCGCATGAATATTCACTATGTCATCATACTTAATTTCCACTCCTATTTGTTTAACCGTGTTGATAACTACATCACGAATATTATCATGTTGAGTGGGTAGATCAACAATCGTTATACTACTAGAGTTTAATTTTTGGCTTGGTTTGTCATTTCAGCTTCTAGTAGATGAATCTTGGACGTCTGAATCGACATCAGGTTTTCTAAGGCATTTACTCTGGATTTGAGTTTTTCGTTTTCCGATACAAGCGATACAAGCATGGCTTTCAAACTTGGCGATTTCTCAACCGATTATGATGTAATTCGACATGTGTAATGGAAATGGGATTCTAAACTGAGTTTTGGATGAGGTTCTGGAATATGGCCAAGTAGGATGGAACTGTTGATATATGCAACATTTAACGAACAGTTGAATTGAGTTGAAATGAAAAACAGTTTATGATTGTAAACGCGGGTATTAATGTTTTTGACATTTTTTTTTTTTTTGTTTTACTAATATATAAAATATATCTCGTGGAGTGCACATGCTGAGTTTCTTTTTATTATTTATTTCCAATTTATGTTAGTTTTGTTTGAGTGATAAAAAGAAATCTGAAATCATCTGATCATCTAACAGGTTATGGGCTCAGATAATAATCTGAAATAGTATCATAAAACAAGATTATTAAGTTTAAACCATTATTTTCAACCGGTATTATGGTGGACTCAACCAAAAGACAGGTTAACAAACGGAATAATAATAATTATCAAGTGTGGAAATATAAATTGGAATTACTTTTAATAAAGGAGGAATTATGGGACACTGTTGAGTCAGAATCACCAGATCCAGTAACAACAACATGGTCTGCAAAAAGATGCCTTACGAAAATACCATGAAAAATCGACATTGTCAAATAGAGTGCGACTACTAAGACGGCTGTGTAAAATGACGATGTCAGAGAGCGACGATCTTGAAAAGATTTGATAGCAATGGAAGAATTAATGGATGAACTAGCAACTTTAGGTGATGCATTGACTAAACCATTGACAGTTGTGTTCTATTTAAGCAGCTTGCTTTCCACGCTCGTTACAGCTCTTGAATCGTGTCCCGAAAAGGATTTAACCTCAAATTTAGTGAAGGGAAAATTGCGGGAGGAATATGTTAGAAGAAAGGAAATGGAAAATTTGACTAGTAACGGCGAAAGAGCAATCAATACATACAGTAATTCGACTTTATCAAAGTTTAAGTCATATAGTCAGTGTTATGTTATTTTTGCAAAAGGGCTGGACATATTAAAGCAGATTGCAGAAAATTTTTGGCATGGAAAAGTAAAAAGGAAGCGGATAGTACAAAAGTAATAAATAAAGTCGAAAATGAAGAATCGGAAAATCAAGACGCATTTGTTTGTTTGATGGTCACCAAACCGAAACAATCTGGTACTATGAAGTGGTGTGTAGATTCGGGTGCATGGGCACATATACAAAATAATATATAAAATTGTTTCATTGAAATCGACAAATCACAAACAAGTACAGTAACTTTGACCGATGGTAGAAAACTACAAATTAAAGGAAAAGGAACAGCCAGGTTCAAAACTGCAACAAGTCAATTACAATTAGAAGATGTATTATTAGTCCCTGAGTTACAGTGTAATTTATTGCCAATAAGTAAACTCGCCAGAAGGGGTTGCAACATTGTATTTGAGAATCATGAATGCAAGATAAGTCTAAATGGAAAAATATTGCTCACTGTAAATTCCAGAAATGATGCCTATAAAGCACCATCAAATCAAGTTTTTAGTGTAAAAGCAAGTGAAGTGAAATGTGTACATGAATGGCATAAAGTACTCGGCCATCGAAATTTACCAGACAACAGACATTAGAAAATTGAGTGAAGTGGGAGTAAATGTCAAAGTAAAAAATTGTCAACATTCGGATGAATGTGAAACTTATTTACAAAGCAAATCTAAGAGGGATTCATTCCCGAAAGAATCTACGTTGAAAACGTCAGAAAGATTAGATTTGGTACACACCGATTTTTGTGGGCCTATGCAATTAGTTACTCCCAGAGGAAACCGATATATTTTGACTTTGATTGATGATTTCACAAGATATTCGTTCGAAATTGATGAAGAGTATATGGATCAAAGACTACAAAGTTTTTTGAGAAAAAGTGGAATCAAAGTTCAACTGATAGTACCGAAGACACCACAACAAAACGGTGTTGCTGAGCGCAAAATTCGAACCGTAGTCGAGATGACTAGATGTATGCTTCTAGGTTCTGGTTTACAGAAGCAGTTCTGAGGAGAAGCCGAAAATACAGCGAATCACATTTTAAACAAATTATCTAGAAGAAATGTTATAAAGACACCATACGAATTATGGCATAACATAAAACCAGATCTAGTTTATTTTCACGAGTTTGGAGCACCTGTTGTAGCGCATATCGATGGCTTAGTGAATATCGGTCCTAATCCGCATTTCTAACATTTTTCAAGAAATGCAGAAAACGAGATTTTTGACAGATAATACAATACGCTTTAGGGCCTAACAAAATTGAATGTGGAACGTGTTTTATTGGTTTTTAGGTTAAACCACTTTTGAAACAAATGTGGGTTAGGGCCGATATTCACTAAGCCATCGATATTCCGAAAGATAAGCGCAGAAAATTAGTCAATACAGGGGAACAATTAGTACTTGTCGGATATGAATTTGGAACAAAAGGGTATCGCCTTCTATATGTTGACCTAAATAAAATCAAAATTAAATAGTCGGGATGTAAAATTTATCGCCAGAAACGCATGACAGATGAACAAGTTGGGAGTGATTTTAATAATAATCAAGTCCAGTGGTTAAACAGTTGGATCAACAACCTGAAATCATCATAAATTTACAAAATGGGTCATCTTCAAGTGAATTTAGATAATCATCAAATGAGTCTCCTCAAGATGAACAAGTGAGGCGCACAAATACACCAAGGTCCCGCTTTGCGTCCCTGTTCGGTTCCACACGGAGAGACGCAAACTGAATTTCGACGCATATCGAGTTACATGTTATACTACAAATTCGAAGGAAAAATAAACCAAAAAATTATCAAATATTCTGATAGCAACGGAAATTCTCACTAGTTGTATGACAAAACAGAAAAATGGAAAGAAAGAAAAAGGACGCATAACGAAGAACAGACGCTAAGCGGGTGATTGGTTTTTTTTAGCCGACGCAAGAGCGAATAGACGCACATAGAATAGACGCATAGCGAGACTCTGGTGTAGAGCAAATTTTGGTATACCACCCGTTCGATTGATGCAAGAAAATAATAAAGCAACAGTCGAGACCGTAAATAAGGATCCAATTACGTATAAAGCAGCAATAAATGGACCAGGTGCTGCAAAATGGAAATATGCGATGGATGAAGAGATAGAATCATTACGTTTACACGGTACGTGGATATTAACTACTTTACCAACTGGCAGTTAAGCAATTGGATCAAAATGGGTGTACAAATCAAAAACCGATCAAGAGAGAAATGTCACAAAATTTAAAGCAAGGTTAGTGGCTCAAGGATTCACGCAAAAGTATGGTCAAGATTTTGACGAGGTGTTTGCTCCCGTGGCGAATCCTATTACATGGAAGATACTTCTGACATTAGCAGGAAAGAACAAAATGATAGTTAACCATTTTGATATTCAGACGGCTTAACTAAAAGGAAATCTTTCGCACGATATCTGCATGAGACAATCTGAAGGTTACGTCAAAGGGAATCAAAACGTAGTTTGTAAGCTTGTTAAGAACTTTTATGGTGTGAAACAGGGTGCAACTGAATGTAATCGGTGTTTTGATGGAGTAATGAAAAAAACGGATACGTTCAAAGTGATAATGATGCGTTTTTATACATTAAATATGATTGTGAAGATGTAATTTATATTTCAAATCATGTGGATGATATTGTTGGTGCGCATCAACGAAACAGAAAATGTTGGATGATTTCCAGAACGATATTAACGCAGTTTTTGCAATAAAAAATCTCGGAAGTTTGAAGTTCTGCTTAGGTATTCATTTCAAAAAAATTGAATGGCCAACGATTAGGAAAGTTAGCAAATAAAGTTGGTTTGTTGGATCAATTCGTTAAACGTTGAAAAGGGATGTTGATATAGGTTTTCAAGTCCAAATTCAACCTTCTTTCAAAACAAATTCAACCTTTTCCAAGAAAATTCAATCTTTTCTAGAACAAATTCAATCTTTTCCAACACAAATTCAACCTTTTCCAAAACAAATTCACATTTTTTCAAATCAAATCCATTATATTTTAAAACAAATTCAAATGTTTACAAATCAAATTCAACCTTGAAAGAACTAATTCATCATTTACAAAAAAATTGTATAAAATCCTACATTATACATTTATACTTGTACATACGAGTATACATATATTCATTTCTAATTATATATGTATTATATATTTAATCTAATTCTCGTTGCTCTGCAGCAGCCAATGGTAGTTTGATAGACATATCGAGGTAATAGTTATTGCAATCGATGGACGTAATAGGTCCCTCGGATTGCCGAATTACATCAACCAAGTTTTGGTTATTTGATGGATCTGCCAGTAAATTTCGTGCGCTGAACTTAGTCTTCGAAAAAACCTTTTGAATAGGATTCAGCATAGGGGAGTAAGCCGGTAAAAAAACAAGCGTGTGGCCTGACTGGTCAACAATGTCCCGAGCTTGTTGTGTCTTGTGAATTCTCGCGTTGTCTAGAACTAACCATGCATTTCTAATGGATTCACTTTCCAATTTTTCAAATAAACCTCCAAGGAATTCACAAAAAATATTTGAATTAACACAAGAATTTTCAATTATTTTATGAAAAACAATTTCATTTAGATTCATTGCGGCAATAAAGGACTCGTTTCGTCCTCTTACTTTTGGAACTATTACGCGAGCGGCTGTATTTAGCTTTGACCGCGCCTTTGTCCTCCGAAGATGGTAATTAAAACCTGATTCGTCAATAAATATTATTTTTTCGCGACCTTGTGGTGCTGGTTGAGAAAAATGCATTGAATATATTTTCCTTTCTTCAATTGTCGCCTCAGTGTAGAAACGATCAACATTAACTACTGCACATTTAAGTGTAATCCGTAGGGTTTTCAACCCGTTGCTGATGGTTGACGTGGATACGTGCCAAAGGAGTTTTAAATTAAAACACGATCAATTATGGAATGATTAAGGTAGAGATAACGATTAACGACATAGCATTTTATTGCAATATTTATAATTTATTTTTGCTGATGTTGCATATAATCTATTATACAGTATTGTTGATTTCCTCGAAATTTCCTCCTTAAGTATTGACTTTACTATCACCATTTGTAGCGAAAACTCTTCCGATAGATCATGAGATCATCGTCATTCATTTCCACAAATTTATCGGGCTGCATACAACATTTTAAATCAAAATTTAATGTTTAATTGTTAAATTTTGACTTGAAATGTAAAAAATCATATTGTGGAGGATATGAAACAGAGCTTCATTACAAGAGTAAAGATCACGGTGGGCCCCCCGCAGCGTGGGGTTTGCTTCCTTGCAGTTACGCCGCTGGATGCGACCCAATCGTTACGTTTAGTAATTCACGTTAGTCAGCAAAAAGGAGAGTACTTGTTGGGTGTCCACTATCAAATGCTACGAAACATATTTTTCGGTTTATGATAATTGTTTAAATTTGTACATAACACAACTGATCTTAAAAATGGTCTAAATTGGCCAGTATGGGCCATAAAACCTCCACAATTTACGAAAATCACCATTCTTCGAAGAAGGTTCCAATATGGGTGATTTATCAAAATCTCAACGTTTACTAAGATTTTGAGCTGTCGATGTCTCACACCAAATTTGCTGCTTATTGTCCGGTAAGTTGATCAATTGTAGGTTTACTTTTGATTTCGGATTCCGAACTGAAATCAATTTCTGCAATTCGTCGTCACATTGTTGCTGTTGAAGTAATTGTTTCATGTCGAAAGAGGTGACATTAATTTCTGGTGAAGATGATTCACTAGAACGTGATAAACAGTCGCTCACCACATTTTGTTTACCTTTGATGTGGTGAATGTCGGTCTTGAATTGTGCAATATAATCGAGATGTCGTAATTGCCGGGGACTACGCTCTGATTTTGACGCAATTGCTGTTGTTAAAGGTAATCGGGTCAGTCAAAATTTCAAAATTAATACTGAAGCAATCGGTACTCTACTAAACCCAAAATAGTGAAATCTTAATAAAAATTAAAAACACAAAAACTAAATAGAAAACGTGAAACTAAATTAAATAAATAAATATATTGTGAATTAAAAACTAATACAATATAAAAAAAATGAAATTGAAATAGTATGGGCTAGTGTAATACCGCCACTCGAATCGTGGAGTTCTACAATAGCTAGAAAACCTAAAACGTCGACCGTTAAAATAATAAAAAAACAATTGGTAGAACCCTCAAATAAAGGAAAAAGTGTACAGTCCAATATAACACAATGGCCGCAACTATCAAAATCTATAACACCGTCCTCTGTTCAGACGGAAAAAGTTATCGTTTGGCCTACTAGTGTATCAACGCCACTTGAATCCCAAAAATCAGTAATATCGACGGATAAAAAAAGAAGAAAAGTTGACAAAACGAAAATCTGCAACACTTGCACCGGTATTGTCTATAGTGTAACTCAAAAGTTAATAAAAAAATCGAATAAAGGGGGAACTAAGCGGCCCACTGTAACAGAGTGGCCCCCACTTGAATCAAAAATATCTATAACATCGACCCCGGTTAAAGTGAAAAAAGAAACGGTATGGGCTAGCTTAGTACCATTTTCGCCACTTGAACCGTGCATTTCTTTAACATCGGTTCAATCACTGCCTATTATCAAACGTAATAAATCGATAACGGCATCGCTTGCGATTTATGATTCCATAATCACTAATCCTAATCCTAAAGATCGTATATTGTATGCAAGAAAATCTGTCGAGGCGCTTGAATTAGAAAAATTAGAGAACGAAGAAGCTTCAAATTATAAATCTGATGATGCCTCAATAATAATAAGCGATGATAACAAAGATAGTAAATCGTTAGAACAAACCAAGAGTGATTTTATAAATAACAACCTGTCAACGGTGCAAACAAGTGAAACGATTATTCAACAAGTTCCCCACTCCGATACATTATTAGAAAATACTCAATTAAATATGACAACAATCGAGACCCAATCTGTCATTGAACAGATGAATAAACTTAACAATAACGTAGGCACAGATATTCCAGACATCACAAACAATTAATATAAATATTGTTGTCGAGACCGACATAAATATTTTTGCTACGACCGACGTTAATGTTTTGTTTTGCATAGTAATGTAGTGTTTAGCCGCTACAATTTTATTTCCCATCAAAGTACAAATAATATGGTGGCCCTGGCTAAGACTTATGTTTGTGCGTATTATACTGTGACGATTATGGCCATCATACAACATAATATGCACAGTAAAAACAGCGATAGTTCCGACGGTTACAGTAAGGGAACTTGAGAGCAGATAACGTCACTAGCGCATGCAACCGGGAAATATAGGGGAAATAGGGGAAAGCAAAAACCAGTATGGTGGTCCTGGGAACTATGGATCTATCGTAAGGCTTGTAGGTGGGCCTTTATTAGAGCCAAAAGCACAAGGGAGGCTCAAGATTACGACTCCTATAAGGAGGAACTAAGAATTTATAAGAGTTAAGGAAGTTACAAAGGTAGTTCTGGAGACTTTCCTGTGATAAAATGGAAGAGGTCTTCGAAACATCTCGCTTTAGGAAAGTTTTTTCCAAAACTATAGCCAGTCCCAGTTTTTTGATTAAACGGACGTATCGTGGGCAGCTTCTTGTGGAGAATTTATGGAGCTTCTCTTCGAGACCCACTTCCTAGGGAGCTTTGATGACTACTATGGGTACTAAAGCATTTTAAACCATATACACAAATCGGCTTTCCTTTGAAAACCTTCGAAAGGCTGTTGGATGTCTATATTAGATCAAAAATAAAATCCAGCAAGTTTGTGGACACAGGCAAGCCTTGTGAAAGCGTGAAATCAGATGCAATCAGGAAAGAATTGTCAGTTTTGGAGGAGGACTTCCCTGTAGGTAGGTTAATTAATCAAGTGCTTGGAAGCAGGATTGCTAGCTAGAAACTGTGGGATTCTACCATTAAGAGGCGAGTGATTAGAGAGATCCTACACAGAGAGGTCTTGTCCCCTCTTCTCTTGAACATAGTGGTAAATGGGTTACTACTGGGGCTGAAAACTTAGGAAAGGGTGTAGAAGTGATTGCTTACGCAAGTGACAATGTGATTGCTGTTTTCGGGAAATACATTGGCACGATTATGGATGTAATGCGCTAACAATCGTTATGAAATGGGCTGGCAAATGTGGACTGGGAATTAACCCGTCCAAGGCAGAGCTGGTACTCTTTCTTACCTTAAACGGCACGAGGCTTGCTTTTATTGACAGAGCAAAATATCTGGGCGTTATCTTGGACAGTAAGCTCAGTTGGATGCCTAATAGCTAAGTACTCCTGCAAAAACACCGATGCTAATAAATAGCGTCTGAAGCCGGAGCTGGTAGGCTGGCTCTATACCGCCGCAATCATACCTGTACTCATGTATAGTAGAAAACTCTGAACAAAGTAACTTATTAAAATAAAATAGATAAGGTGCAAAGACTGGCGCTTTAGAGGCTATGTTTCAACTTTTCCGGTAGACATTTTTGCCAAAAATATGACGGCAAATACAAGTGTGTGACTTTCAGCCGTTTCTCTGTGGAAGTATCTTACTATGAGATACCCTACTATAATTAGTTCGCTAAATTATGAGCTATAGAGGAGTTTTAGTAGAGGGAAGGTAGACTGACACCCTCACCTGTATTATAGTATAACAAAATTGGCCAAAACTAGGCTTGGGCGCACCAGACCATTAATCTCTCTACTTAGATGTGAATTAAGAACGATCGTAGGAATACTCACGGGAGACAGCTTTTTTGGTGAACATGCAGGAAGGCTGGGTGTGAAGGCAAATGATTTCTGTATAATCTGCTTAGACGAGGAGGAGGAAGAGACATTGCTTCACTTCATTTGCTCTTCTCCGGCATCCAAAAGAACTCATCTGTTTTCTAGATTATAGGTTTTATAGTCTTGGAATCTTGTCTTAAATGAAGAAAGGCGGGCAAATTTTCACGATAAAGTATATCATAGTCGTAATCCCAATTGGTTTTCTTTAATAGAAACAAGAGGATTTTTTTTAATACCTTCAACTCTATTGATGTAAATTGAATAGTAAGGATTCCCGAAAGTTGTCGTATATTATCAGAGCCTTCTAGAGTATAGAGCCATAATCATTATGACGTATTTTTTTAAAGCTTTTTTAGTGGAATAACTTTTCACTAATTTCCATAGGAATCCATAGTAAAAATGGTGTTTTTTAGCTTCAAGTTTTTCATTGAAAAAACCAAAAATGTTACAAAATTTTTATACAAAAGTGTTCTACATACATTTAGCAGCAATATTCAGGAAGGGTTTATTGGTATTAAGTAAATATTAATTGCAGAAATATAAAAATTAAATTATTTCTAAAATATATTTTTCGAACTTTCATTTTGAAAAATACATCAAAGTTGGCTCTGACGAATTAAAATAATACTTGCTACATTTATCTTTAGTTTTACTAGTGTACGTTAGATGTCTCAGATTTATACAGAAAAATACGAAAAAAATTGTTTAATCACAAAATTTTGGCACGTTCTTAATATTTTGAGAATTTGTTTTGCTTTTCCTACAATTTTTGAACTTAAATTTCCCCAAGTGGCGATTTTTGGTACAGTTTTTCAAAATGTTTATTGCCCACTGCCATCTATGTATATTGGCTTAATGCACACGATTTGTAGTAAGCTTTTTTTTTAATTTGACCAGAATGCTGTTGTTATGAACTTTTTTTTATATTTTGGTTTAAATAAATCAATTATTACAAGAAAATGAAAACGATTTACTTAAACGAGATTTATATATGTTGAAATTCAAACATTTATAAAAATATTTCAGAAATCATAATTAAGAATTTGCAACGTTTTCATTTACAAATTTGTCTTCGGAAAAAAAGTGATTTCCCATATGTTTATGTGTTTTACTATGGAAATTTTGGTTTTTTCCTCGTTTCTAATTCCCTTAAAAAAGCTTCGTTTTTTAGATTATGGCTTGTATAATCAAGGTTGCTTTGATATTATCCTTGCAGGATCTTATATAGTCGAAACACAGCGTCAATAATATAGATTTGTCTTGGAATTCAATGGTACATCTTTGATAAACCTAAGCATTGAGTTCTCTTGATTTTTTCTTTAGGCCTATTAAACTTTATATTTTCGATGAATGTGACCCCCAGATCGATAGTTTCACAAACACGTTGCAATTCGGCACTATTGGTTTTGTATATATTGATTACAGACCCCCCCCCCCCCCTATGAAGAATCTCTTCACAGTGGATACACCAAAATATTTGCATGTTTCTTTAAAATAGATAGCGGTATGTTATCCGGCCCACAAAATATTTTAAAACCGTTTTAGATGTACCAATAGCCTGGACGAACCATAACATTAATTTCGCTTTTTACAACAATTTTGCCTGAATTCTTTTTAATTATTGAACTGAATCTCCTTTTCAAAAAGAATTTCAGTCACTAAAGCTTTGACTGGAAGGCCTTTTTAGTTTATTGATTGAACTACCTTCTGAAAACGCATCATTTCATTATGGGGTCCCTCTGCCTGTCCCAAGCCACTAGTTTTTCACATTTTTTTTGGTCGCCTCGGTAGAGACCTCTGGGGATCGCAAAACTTGCTTCAATTGATTTATCGATAATTCGATAATTTTTCTCAAATTTATCGATAAAATTGTGTTTATTGTTATTTTTAAATATCTAGGTAATTAAAAACAAAAAAATTAAATTAAAAATAACGAATCGATCACATTTATTTCAATAATAATACATAAATCTTCAATTAAATGAATAATAAAATGAATATTTATTCATCCGTTCAGAGAAGTTCTTCCTGTAGGAAAAACGCTCATAAAAAACACAGAACGTTGATCATTTAATCTCGATCGAATTTTGGTACAAAGCAACTCGGCTGCCGAAAATGCCCTTTCAGATTCCACGCTCGTTGGCCTAATTGAACTTAATGTTAAAAACATGCTGCAAATATTTTCCCCAAATTTTTATATCGTCGAAGCAACGACTGTTGTTTAATAGTCTTGTTTAATTTATCTTTCAGTGATAAAAGTTCACTTAACTCAGGTTGTGTTGGTATTGGCTCGACTTCTACCGTATGCGTATCATTATTTTGAGTACGCTCTTCATCACATATGCGTTCGACCAATTCTATCTACTATTACATTTAATATTGCACCTCGACTTGTTTTATTAAATTCTGAATTAGTTCTTTCTGTTGACTCTAACTACAGATATCTGAATTATTAAGATAATAAAATAAATCCGAATATATGTAGTCCTTCTTGCACTAATGTGATTATAAAAATAAAAATGAATTTTGGGCCGATAATTCATCTAATAAAAATTTAATGGCAATGTCTACTGTAAATAAATTTCTGTCTTGGCAGCAGACTTTCTCTACTGCTACTTTTAAAGAATCCAAACAATAATTCGAATTCTTCATCAATAAGGATTTTTCGAACGCCATCTTTGACTAATTAAAAACCTTTTAAGCATATGGAACAAACTATTCCATCTTGTTTTGGAGTTCAATTTCAAATGGATTTATTTATTAAACTGTTCTTTAATTTAATTTTGTAGTACACTTTAATTTTTTGTTGGCGATCGAGAAAAATGTTAACTACCTTGCGAGTTTTGCGGATTTATATTTTGGTAGAGAACTTTGATTATAGCGAGTTGAATAACGTGTGCCAGACAAAGCTGTTGACCTACACCGATCAACTTTCCCACTTTGACCATCACTGATGCACCATCCGTGGTAATTGCAACGATATCATTAATCGAAAGGTCAAACCCTTTTAAATTATTCTTGACGCATTCAATACATTTTTCTGCCGATAGTGAACATTGGTCGAGATTTCAAAATTTGGTACCACTATGACCATTAATATTCATATAACGTCAATTTTAAGTGAGGTCCATTCATCGAACGTTAAGCATAACCTTTCAACACTTAATTTGACCTTTGGCAAATCAGGTGATACTAGCAGATAATCTTTTTCTGCATAACTAAACACAATTTTACTAATTGTGTTAGCAGATTTTGGAACGTCATTGTGGCCTTTGGATTTGAGTAATTGTCTTAAATCGTAAGACCTACAAAACTTGCTAAATGCAAAACAATCTTTAGTTGTCGTATGAGAGACGATAGCTTTAAAGGAATGATCTATTTTTTTGTACAAGAAATTTGTTATTTTATCTTTTTTTACTGTAGCACGGGCTTCACATTTATAATTTTGAACTTCTATAGGAAGCACCAGAACTCAAGCATATCAGAATTTTGATGATTTTAACAAATAACTTTTATCTGTGATTTGGCAAAATATTTAGATTATGACTTTCTGAATATAAATGTTGCAAGGCAAAATATGCAATGATTGAGCGTTGTCGGACAAAATCGATGTATGGAAGACTGAATTTAAAAGAAGCTCAAATCCTTCCTCTTGACCTCTTGGATATAAAAGTAATATACTGCAAGACTATTTCTGCAGCCATTTAACCTTTCCAGACTAGAAAGTGGTATAGAAGTTTGAATTCTGCACTATGATATGGCAAATTTCAGTTGTGCGTCACACCTTGAAATCAATGTTCCCAAATCGTTTGTTATTTGTAAGTTTATTTTAATACCTCCAGAATATACAAATTATTCTACATATTGTAGTCAAAGAAAAATTTGAGAATATTGAATTCAAAGCGTATTGCACGACTGAAATAAGGCTTATCCATAGCCACTGTCTTTGAGTAAAATTCACACTTCCATGCATCTTTCTTGCCTGGCAACATGTTTGAAATGGACATATCTGCCAAAATGAATGCCAGCAAACAGCAAAAATTTAATTTCCCTTTTTTAAAAAAGGGAAAAATGGGCCAATTATCTCTCATACTATAAGAATTTCTTTAATTTATGTTATATGTAGAAACAGTTTTGTTTTTTTTATTTAAAGCTCTTTGTTTTTCTAATTTAATATTACAGATTTAGAGTTCGAAACCATAGTTGCGCTTTTGAAAATGGTAGAGATTCGAAGCTAAAGTTGCCTTAAGATACATTTTTAATTTTGGTTTGCAATACCATTTAGCTATAGCTAAAACTAGCTAAAAATTTACAATTAAAAAGTTCGCTTACGATTTCACTGATCTCTTCTCTAAGCGAAAAATTTAAAAATCTCAAAACTATACATAATCTCGTTAAAAATGTATTTAGCTCGAGCAGAGAACGCTTTAATCCTAAAATAAATAAAGAACCTTAAACCAAAAAACAAAACGGTTTTCTTTTAATATTTAAATTTGGTACAAAAGCTAAACACAATTTTAGTGTACTTTGGTCAACCACAATTTTTTTTTTTATTACAAAGCACCAACAATTATTTTTATGACTTTGGTCTAATTAATACAGGTATATCGTAAGTAAGCCCTTTTGACTAGAAATCCTTCCATAAAATTTGAAATGTACCCTGTTTAAAGTTTTCAGAACGACAGCACTGATGTACATACATAATATGTACGTAGCAGGTAGCAAATTTTGTTTGATAGCTTTTTACACTTTCTGCCGTAGGCACTTGGCGAAACACACTTAATAGTTAATACACACATTTTTAAAATTTTTAAAAACACTTGTTAAATATTTCGCAAAATTACAAAAGGTTTAAAAAATCACTCGATCGATTTCGGCTTATTAGGCCATCATCAGGAGTATCTACTAAACTGTAAAAATAAAAATGTAGGTATTTATATACATATATATGTAGTTGGAAAAAGCAAAAAGTGAAACCAAAATATACAAATAAAAAAAAAATTTGGGAGTGGTAAACAATAAAATTGGAGAGAGCAATAAACATTAAAAATTAAAAGGTTGTAGTTGTAGTTATATCGGACAGACTGGGCGCAATTTTGAAGTTAGAGTTAAAGAACATTTATCTGGTAGCCATGAATCATCCCTTTATAATCATTTAACATTAGAAAATCACACATCCAGTTTAAACAATTTAGAAATATTACATGTACAACCAAAAAGCAGACGTTTAGACAACTTAGAATCTTACGAAATCCGAAAAGCTATATTTCTTAACCTCAACGAACAAAGAGAAATCCGTTTCTCACCAATTACCGACCCCGCACTGTTTTATTCCCATACTCACACCATCCCATAAAATGACTAATACGTCGGGTTATAATAAAATAAAGGCGAAAAAAAAAAATCAACATCTGGGGCCCTATTATGAAATGGATCGCATTTCGCATATTTTGCGATTTTGCAGATGCGATTCGCCTCTTATGTCTGTATTATGAAAAGCGACATCGCATATCGCATTTCTTATAAGAAATTTTATTTTGGAAAATAAAAAAAAAAATTTTTTTGACTAATAAAAATTATTTTTTATTATTTTTAACAAAATAAATTAAATATTTCTTAATAAAAGGCATTTTAATTGTATATTATACATAAACAGAAAAAAAATTATTTATTAACACAATCATTTCGCAAATGCGATATCCGACTGCTATAGATAGTCGCATTTGTCAATTTCAATTTCGCAAAAATGCGCTATCGCATTTTATAATAAGCCACCAAGAGCGCATTTTGTGCGAAAATGTCGTTTATAATACCCAAATGCGATATCGCATGGAAATGCGAAATCGCATTTCTTTCATAATAGGGCCCCTGGAATTTTGTTATTCGACCGTTGACTAATCAATAATCAGATACCTGTGTTTAACTCACCCTCTTTTAATTTTAATTGTTTATTACTCTCTCCAATTTTATTGTTTACCACTCCCACATTTTTTTTTATTTGTATATTTTGGTTTTACTTTTTGCTTTTTCCAACTATGAATACATATATACTCTCCCGAGCAACTGAATCGACTAAAACCTTAAGCGCTCACATAAGGGCGATTTTTGTTGTACGGTCAAACCGATTTTCATAAGACATTGTGATGGAATACCTTAAATTTAAGTTATATAAATACTTGTTTCCTTACTCCTACCACAAAACAGATAATACACTAGAGTTAATTTAAAAACATTGTTATAAACCATTATTGATTAGGCGTTTGTACTTGCATCATTAAATAAATAAAAACCCTAAAGAAAGGTCATAAAATAATATTAAATAAATAATAACATAAAATTTACTGTGTTTTATTATCGAACGATAAAAAACGTTCCTTTTTATTTGGTGAATTACTCGGACACACTACAATTTGGTGACAGCGGTAAAATAGTTTTTTTTGATATAATTTTTCTATGTATATGTTCAAAAAAAAATTTTCACTGTGAAAAGTTTTAATAAAATCAATTGAACAATATTATAATAACAAAAGTTTTAATAAAACTACACAAGTGCAAGTGAGCGAAAAAAAAAAACTTGTTTAAGATAATATGAACTTATTGAATTAATATTCGCCAAATAAAGTTTTTCCTTATGGATTAATCATCGTCAATCCAACTATTTAAAGTGACCATATACATATTAATTACTGTAAGTGATAACACCAAAAAATAACCCATCCACCTAAAACACATGGTGTAATAAAAATAATAAACAGTTCACCGAACAATTAATTCAAACTTGACCAAACATTCAGTTATGGCTCATCACAGTTTGGAAGTTTCCACACCAACAGTGAATTTGTTATTGTGCCAGTTTAATGAATTTTATTAGCAAATTCATAATTCATAATGATGCGCCAGTTTTACTCATCAAAATTATTAATGAATTCATCAATTAATTTTCACTCGTCATATACATCAGTGAAAATATCATCATTTAAATTATCATCAACAATTTAATTTATCATCATCTAATAAATTATCGGCGTCAAATCTGCATCATCTGGTCATCTTTTACTGACATAATACCGGTAAAATATCATCATTATTATTATCATCGTTACCACATGCTCATCATTTTCAACATTATTATTTGGAAATCAAAGCGGCAATACAACATTACATCATTACATAACAGCCGTTAAAGAATCAGACCATCATATGTGCAACGGGACCTCAAATACCGAAATCATCTTATGTACAATAGTATGGATTTAATTGTAAGTAATCAATAGTACAGTTATCAATTCACTTTTTTTAAGAAATTGTTATTAAAATTGTTAATTCTCTCAATATAAGTTAAACAAAATTCTAACAAACAATTCGTGGTATACGTAACCTATTTAAAGAAAAAAAGAAAAAAACGACAATTTTTATGAATAAATCAGATGTCAGATTCTGAACAAGAGCAGGATAATTCAAATTCATTTACATTCTTTAATCTACGAACCAAAATAATCGAAAAGACTGAGGTAAAACCCAAATCGAAAACACCCAACCTGGTTAGCCAGAATAATATAATAAGTGAGGGTAGTCATAATATTGTAAATCCCAATCTAAAAGTTTCCCTAGAGTCCAATTCTAAAAATTTCAATAGTGCTAATTCAGAAATTAAATCAGTTAATGATTTAGATAAAATGGCATCATTGGATCCGAAATTCGTGCTGAAATTAGTCCCAAATTTTTCTAGTAATCCCCGAGATTTGCACAAATTTATTTCCTGTTCAGAGTTAATTCATAAGTCTTTAAAAGAAGCAGAGAAACCTCAATTTTTAGAATTAGTGAAGTGTAAATTGGATGGTAAAGCCTACGACATAATCAAATATAGCAAGGTAGAGTCATGGAAAAATTTAAAGGATATTCTTACTTCTGAATTCACCGAAACGCAATCAATTGGTCATTTACAATTGGAACTAGCTACTTTACGGCAGAAAAAGGGTGAAGATGTTCGAACATATGCAAGTCGGTTAGAGTCAATTCTTTACAGCTTAAACGAAACTTGCATATCATCTGAAGGAATCGATGCTGCTCAAACGATTAAAAATCTTAATGAGCATATTGCTCTCAAATCATTTCAAGAGGGTTTGAATGAGCCACTGAGGAAGAAATGGTTGTGAAACATTTCTCTACATTATCAAATAATGAAAAACCTAACAATTCACGTTTGCCTACAACATTTTGTCATACCTGTAATAAACCTGGACACCTAAAAGAAGAATGTTTTAAAAGACAGAACGTAACCTTAAATAAGGTTACCTCTCCTTTCCAAGCTTCATTAAAAACTATTAGAACCATTCGATGTGCCTATTGTAAAAAAAATGGACATCACATTCAGGAATGTTTTCTTAAAAATCGAAGCGATGCTCGTAAAGAATAATCATCTTTACAACAAAAATCTACTATGGATCCATCAACATCATTATCGGGAAACGGAGATCGACACTTCAAGTCAAATCGAGGCACTCCTTCAAGAGTCCAAGACAAGTAGAGTGTACTCAAAATAATTTAAATAATACTCAAAATATTAATTCTTGTATAAATAATCCCATCTTCAATGATATCGTCACCTTATCAAACACAACTTCAAATAATGAGTGTAAATACTTATTCTTAAATATTGATGTGTGTAAATTCAAGAGTATTCCTTTCTTGGTAGATACAGGTGCCGATGTGTGTATAATCAAAAAAAAATCTTTTAAAGCACGACACGTTAGTGTACAAGGACGTTAAATATAAACTTAAGGGAATTTCATCAGAACTTTTAGAAACATTTGCCGAATGTGATATCAAAATAATACTTCCTGATTCTAGAGAAATTGATTACGTTTTCCAAGTAGTAGAAGACTCTTTTCCCATATCATACTCTGGAATTATTGGTCAAAACTTCTTTAACCATTATAAGTGTAACATTGATTTTTTAAGACATGAGGTAAATATTCCTTTTGCGGATGACATTGTGTCATTAAATTTAACATCGAATTTCAAACTAGAAAGTAAAGATGTTATCTTACTCCCACCTAGATCCGAAAAGGTATCAACAATTAAGGTAAATTTCCCTGATAACACTGAATTTTTGACATTTTCTCAAGAAATAATTCCTTCAGTATTTATACCCAGTTGTATATACAAAGTCAAAAATAATGTGATACAAATATCTCTGTTAAATATCTCTGAAGTTATACAAACGTTAGATAACTTTAAACTTACTGTAGAGCCGTTACATCATTTTGATGTTTATCATTACCAGTCATGGCAAGACAATTTCACCGAAAGACTCAATATTTTAGAGTCATGTGTGGATTTAAAACATTTAAACAAGGAAGAATATAATTCGTTAATGCCAATCATTCATGAATTCAACGATTTATTCCGTTTGGACGGTGATTCTTTAAGCTTTACTGACATTATTACTCACAAAATAGAAACATTACCAAACATTTCTCCCATTAATAAACGTCAATATCGACAACCTCATTCAACGAAACTCGAAATTCATCGTCAAGTGAATGAAATGTTGGATAATCAAATAATAGAGGACAGCATTAGCCCATGGAATTTTCCATTATTGGTTGTTCCAAAAAAATCTACGACGGATGAAAAGAAATGGCGAGTTGTGGTAGATTACCGTAAATTGAATGAAGTTACTGCAGACAATGTATCTCCCCTTCCAAACATTTCGGATATCCTAGATAAACTGGGAAATGCTCAGTACTTCAGTTCTTTGGATTTATATAGCGGATATCATCAGATAAACCTCCATGAAGCAGATCGTGTTAAAACTGCCTTCAGCACGGACGAAGGACATTACCACTTTAAACGCATGCCATTCGGTCTTAAAGGGGTACCTGCGACCTTTCAACGGATGATAAATACCGTTCTTTGTGGTCTTAATAATTTAAAATTCTTAGTTTATCTGGATGACGTCATCGTTTTTGGGTCTTCTTTGGTGGAACATAACAAACGATTACGCGACGTTTTAACTCGATTCCGAAACCATAAGCTTAAACTAAATCCTTATAAGTGTCATTTTATGAAGCATGAAATAAAATATCTAGGTCATGTAGTAACCTCTAATGGAATCCGTCCAGACGACAATAAAATTCTAGCAGTAGAAAAATTTCCGATCCCTAATAATCAAACCGAAATAAAATCTTTAATGGGATTCGTTGGGTATTATCGACGATTTATCCCAAATTTTTCTGGTATAGCCAAGCCACTTACCAATCTTCTAAAGAAAGACAAACCATTCGATTGGTCCTGTCTATGTCAACATGCCTTTGAAAAGCTAAAAATGGGCCTTATTAATCCGCCAATCTTACAAATGCCAGATTTTAATAAACAATTTATTTTGACATGCGATGCTAGTGATTTCGCCATTGGTTCAGTTCTTTCTCAAACGGTTGAGTCATTCGATCTACCAGTAGCTTATGCTAGCCGTATTCTTAACAAAGCGGAAAGTAACTATGCTACCATTGAAAAAGAACTGCTTGCCATAGTTTGGTCAGTAAATCACTTTAGGCCTTATCTGTATGGAAATAAATTTGTGATAGTAACGGATCATAAACCATTAATATGGCTATGCAATTTGCAAAATCCATCATCACGGTTGATGCGCTGGAAAATACGGTTAGACGAATTTGATTACGTTATAGTACATAAACCAGGATCTCAAAACAAGAATGCAGATTGCCTAAGTAGAATCAAAACTAGTATAGCGGATAGTAACGAAAATATGGAATGTAACGTAGTAACGCGATCACAAGCACATAAAAGCAACGATAGTAACAAAAACATAAACATAAACTTAGACGATATGAATCCGGTCAATAACGAATCGAATAATAAACTATTTCCTTCTATGACTCCTGAATTACCAATAAAATCCGATACCTATAATCCAAACCACAACGAGTCTATTGAAAAACTAACAAATTCTACCGATTTTCAAAATAAATCAGAAACATTATTAGAAGAAAAAGAAAATATATTTGATGATCTTCCTGAAGCAAGCACTTCTAATAAATTGAATAATTATACCAATAATAGACCTATCAAACACGAAGACAACTTTGATCCTCTTACGCTCCATAACTCAAATTTAAATACTAAATACATAACGGATGAGCAACAAATAAATCAAATAATCAAAGATTTTCATATATCTCCTCTTGGTGGTCATCAGGGCTTCTTTAGAACTTACAATCGCATCAAATGTTATTTTAAATTTCCAAACATGTACAACAAAATAAAGAATTTCATAATTTCATGTAAACTTTGTCAATCCAATAAACATTCGAAATATACTAAAGAACCAATGAAAATAACGACAACTTCAACTCGTTCATTTCAGAAAATATTCCTTGATGTAGTAGGTCCCATGATATTGTCACATAGAAATAATAAATACATTTTAACGATCCAGGATGACCTATCAAAATTTTCAGTTGCGAAGTCTATACCAAATCAAGAAGCTTCAACAGTGGCTAAAACATTCGTTGAGGAATTTATTTGTATATTTGGTATTCCCGATGAAGTTTTAACGTACGGGTCTAATTTTATGAGTTCACTTTTTAAAGAAATATGTAAGCTTCTCAAAATTACGAAGCTCAACGGCGTATCATCCACAATCGAATGGATCACTTGAACGATTCCACAAAACTTTGGGTGAATACCTACGAAACTTCGCGCAAAACGATCCTTTAAACTGGGATATTTGGCTTCCATATTTCACTTTTGCTTATAATCTACTCCGCACAGTTGCTCAGGATTCATGCCTTACTTTTTCATAAGTGACGACAAATATCAAAGCAACCTTGATTATACAAGCCATAATCTAAAAAACGAAGCTTTTATAAGGGAATTAGAAACGAGGACAAAACCAAAATTTCCATAGTAAAACACATAAAACATATGGGAAATCACTTCTTTTCCTAAGACAAATTTGTAAATGAAAACGTTGCAAATTCTTAATTATGATTTCTGAAATATTTTCATAAATGTTTGAATTTCAACATAATATAAATCTCGTTTAAGTAAATCGTTTTCATTTTCTTGTAATAATTGATTTATTTTAACCAAAATATAAAAAAAAGTTTAAAACAACAACTTTCTGGTCAAATTAAAAAGAAAAGCTTACTGCAAGTCGTGTGCATTAAGTCAATGTACATAGATGGCAGTGGGTAGTAAACATTTTGAAAAATCGTAGCAAAAAATTCGACCTGGAGAAATTTGAGTTTAAAAATTGTAGGATAAGCAAAACAAATTCACAAAATATTAAGAACGTGTCATAATTGTGTGATTAAATAATTTTTTTTCGTATTTCTCTGCCAACAATTATAGACATCTAACGTACACTAGTAAAACTAAAGATAAATTTAACAAGTATTATTTTAATTTGTCAGAGCCAACTTTGATGTATTTTTCAAAATGAAAGTTCGAAAAATAAAATATATTTTAGAAATAATTTAATTTTAAAATTTCTGTAATTAATATTTACTTAATACCAATATACCCTTCTTGTATATTGCTGCTAAAGATATGTAGAACACTTTTGTATAAACATTTTGTAACATTTTTGCTGTTTTCATTGAAAAACTTGAAGTTAAAAAACACCATTTTTACTATGGATTCCTATGGAAATCAGTAAAAAGTTATACCACTAAAAAAGCTTCTAAAAAATACGTCATAATGATTATGGCTCTATACTCTAGAAGGCTCTGCAAATATCGGTCAACGTGGCATTATACAGGAGATTGCATCACGCCAATTGTTTTTTGCTAAGACTGCTTTAATTTGAAAAGTACTATATGGATTTTAATGATAAAGGTATCCTTGAAAAGATAAAATACTAGGCTGTCAAAAGAAGGTTGCTTTTCGAAAATCGATCCAGCCATTTTAAAAAAATATGCGTTTTGATGATCTAGTCGATTCAGTTGCTCGGGAGTATATAAATAACTAATTTTTATTTTTACAGTTTAGTAGATACTCCTGATGATGGCCTAATAAGCCGAAATCGATCGAGTGATTTTTTAAACCTTTTGTAATTTTGCGAAATATTTAACAAGTGTTTTTAAAAATTTTAAAAATGTGTGTATTTGTTTGATAGGGTTGAACTAAATATTTTTAGCGGATTTTTAGGTAAAAGTTTCGTAAATTATCGATAAATTAAAATACGATTTTCGACCGATTTATCGGTTAATCGACTAACCGATTATCGATATTGCAATACCTAGATACCTCACTGAATTATTCACCTAAAATTACCGCAATACTTTATTCTCCACAATAGGGGTTTTGGTCGTGTTTGATTCGGTTTATCGCTTTTCTACTTTCGCATTCTCTGGGTACTTGAATTTTGCGGAATTTTGAAATTTAATTATACATTCGCCGCTATCTTGCCCCTCTTGAAGTTTTTGATACACTGCTGTATTTTTCAGCTGGTTTGATTCTTTATCTTTGTGAATCGTCCGCTGCTTCAATCTCTGAACAGTAAATTGAAAGCCATATTGAAAAGTTCACCATTCTTGGCCTATGGTCAAATTTGTAGCTTTTCTTTACAGCAATCACTTATTTTTCACATTCACAATCGACCTCGACACTCTCGAATGGTTCGTTGAACTATAATACACCTTGACTGCCGAACTCAGAAAATTACATTATTTCAACCGCACAGGAGTGAAGAGCTTGAGATTATTTACATACTTCAGGAATAGAACTCCTTGATCTTTAAAAGTATATTAACTTGATTGTTGTTCGGCACATGATCGGTTTTCAACATGTATTCATTTTCCTTGACATCTACTTTCGTTACATGCCTTCAGCTAAAATTTCCCTTCCTACATTAGACCATATAGGCATACCCCAAACTTAAAATATCTATACATACATATATGGTGTAAAAAATGTATGTGCGCACATCAGTTGAGAACGGCTGAACCGATTTGGCTCAATCTTTTTCTATTATGTTTGAAACTGCCAGGAGATGGTTCTTACGAAAGAAAATTTTGGGAAAATCCTTCGGAAAAGTCGGAAACTTCGGAAAATCGAAAAATTATGTTTTTGTATAGGATTTGGCGCGTAGCCAACCAGATGGTAAAAACCAGATGTTTTGTAGAAGAGAAAAATTGGAAAATCTGAGTGGAAAACACGGAAACTTCCGGAAAAAACCCGAAGAAAATTGAAATTTTTTTTCAATGAAATTTTGAATATTTTGTATGTTTTGATGACCGATTAGGCTTAATCTTTTTTAATTGTATTTGAAATTTCCAGGAGATGGTTCTTACAAAAGAAAATTGGGAAAATCCTTTGGAAAAGTCGGAAAATTCGGCAAATCAAAAAATTATGTTTTTGTACGAGATTTGGCGCGCAACCAAACCAGATTGTCTTTTAGAAGAGAAAAATTGGGAAAACGAAGTGGAAAACTCGGAAACTTCCGGAAAAACCCGAAGAAAATTGAATTTTTTTTCAATGAATTTTTGAATATTTTGTATATTTTGATGACGGATTAGGCTCAATTAGGCTCAATCTTTTTCTATTGTGTTTGAAATTACCAGGAGATTGTTCTTACGAAAGAAAATTAAAATTTTGGGAAAAACCTTCGGAAAAGTCGGAAAATTCGGAAAATCGAAAAATTATGTTTTTGTACGGGATTTGGTGCGTATCCAAACCAGATGGTCTTTTAGAAGAGAAAAATTGGAAAATCTGAGTGGAAAACACGGAAACTTCCGGAAAAGTATTCGGAGATGGATGTGGTCCTGATGGCATTCCAGCTTCATTATTGAAAGATTTCACATCGTTGGTAACTCCTCTGTGTCTTCTATTTAATCAATCATTACAACTAGCCGTATTTCCAACGAAATGGAAAGTAACAAGAGTAACACCAATTTTCAAAACAGGAGCAAGAAATGATGTCTCTTGTTACAGAGGAATTACATCAATATCTTCAATACCCAAATTATTTGAACTGGTTGTATGCAACTCATTCAGATCTTTGGTTCCTCGATTCATCTCACAGTGTCAGCATGGTTTTATACCCAAAAGATCAACATCATCAAATCTTATTGAATTTACCAGCAACACCATTAAAGAAATTGAAATGCATAAGCAAGTTGATGTGGTGTATACTGACTTTGCCAAAGCCTTTGACTCCATCAGTCATTGTAAAACGTTGGAACAGTTATACAGATTCGGTTTTTCTAAACAGTTTGTTGCGTGGTTTAAATCATATTTGAGTAATCGCATTCAGTATATTGAGCTTAGTAATAGAAGATCAGAATCAATTCAAGCTACTTCAGGAGTACCACAAGGCTCTCATGTTGGTCCTTGGATCTTCATAATTTTCATCAATGACGTTACTGAAGTAATACAACATTCTAAGGTATTAATGTTTGCAGATGATCTCAAAATCTTTAAAACAGTAGAAAACATCGGCGATACCCATAAGCTACAAGAAGACATCGACAATCTAGCGAAATGGTGTGAGTCTAACCTCCTCAGTCTCAACATCAACAAGTGTAAGAGTTTATCGTTCCATCGAAAAGTTAACCCTGTTACACAACAATATCAAATAAATGGCGTACTTTTACAAAAAGTATTCGAGATTAAAGACCTAGGGGTTACTTTCGTTGAAAACATGTGCTTTACTAAGCATATTGAACAATGCGTTGCTAGAGCCAATTCCATGCTTGGTTTTATTAAGCGTTGGACTGGGGATATTCATGACCTAGAGACAATCAAGATCCTGTATTATGCCTACGTGAGATCTCAACTTGAATATGCTGTCAACATCTGGTGTCCTTTTTACGACGAACCTATCAGAAAAATCGAGAGTGTCCAAAAAAAGTTTATACGGTATATAACGTGTAAAGACGGATGGGATTATGACCATGACTTACCGCACCACGTTAACCTAAAGCGATTACCATCATATGCTACTGGATGCAAAACCTATCAAATGACAACATTGGCAAATAGACGAGAGCTTTTAAAGTGTTCGTTTATTGGAAATATTTTACTTGATCAAATCGATGCACCATCCATACTGGAATCAATTAAAATAAAGGCACCGAGTAGGAATTTAAGAGATCATGAGTTCCTTCATCTAAATAAACACAGAACAAACTATGGTGACAATGAACCGGTAAACATGATGTCGAAGAGTTTTAATAAAATCGACCATCTGTTCGACTTTTACTTAAGTAAAAACAGCTTTAAACGTAGGTTGAAGCAACATTTTGCTCCAACCTAAAAATATTTTTATGTCAATTTTTATTCTTTTTTTTTGTTTAATTTAATTTTTATTCTACCATGTTCAATATGTTATAAATTCAAGTCATATTTGTAGACTTTTCTCAATATAAATAAATAAATAAATAAAAAACCCGAAGAAAATTGAATTTTTTTTCAATGAATTTTTGAATATTTTGTATGTTTTGATGACCGATTAGGCTTAATCTTTTTTAATTGTATTTGAAATTGCCAGGAGATGGTTCTTCTTACAAAAGAAAATTTTGGGAAAATCCTTTGGAAAAGTCGGAAAATTCGGCAAATCAAAAAATTATGTTTTTGTACGAGATTTGGCGCGCAACCAAACCAGATTGTCTTTTAGAAGAGAAAAATTGGGAAAACGAAGTGGAAAACTCGGAAACTTCCGGAAAAACCCGAAGAAAATTGAATTTTTTTTTCAATGAATTTTTGAATTTTTTGTATGTTTTGATGACGGATTAGGCTCAATCTTTTTCTATTGTGTTTGAAATTGTCAGCAAAATTTTGGGAAAAGCCTTCGGAAAAGTCGGACCACCGCATAACTTGATGCTCAAGGTTGGATCTGTAATAGTCATGCTGCGCAATCTGAACCATCCGAAATTATGTAACGGAACGCGATTGAGTGTGAAGAAACTGATGAACAACGTGATTCAAGCGACGATCATCAAGGGCAAATTCAAAGGAGAAGATGTTCTAATTCCGAGAATTCCTATGATTCCAACTGACACACCGTTCGACTTCAAGCGCATTCAGCTCCCCGTTCGTTTGGCGTTTGCTATGACGATTAATAAATCGCAAGGTCAATCGTTGGAAGTGTGCGGAATAAATCTAGAATTTCCGTGTTTTTCTCATGGTCAGTTGTACGTCGCGTGTTCGAGAGTTGGCAAACCATCATCGTTGTTCATTTATGCGCCGGAGAACAGAACTAGAAATATTGTTTACCACAATGCATTGTATTGATTTGCGTCTGTATTCGATTTAATTCTACTCGAATAAAATACATTGAATTCTTTTGAATTCCAACTGACTCCAATTCATTTCCACAATGAGAGAAAAAATCCAAAACACAACTCAATTTTCGAAAGACGCCTGAGTTTGAATCGACATTTCATTCACTTTTCAATACATTAGTGTTGAATTCGATGAAAATGGAATGGAATGTCCACTCAACTCAATCATCTATTAAGAATAGAGTTGAGTTGTTTGATTTTTTCTATCATCAAAATCAGTTTTCGTGAAGGACAAAAGTATTTGCTCGAAACGAAGTAATTTGGGGCGGGACGAAGTTCGCCGGGTCAGCTAGTCATAATATAATAAAAGTTAAATTTAAATTAAACTCACGCTTGTTATTTTTGATTAAGTTCGAATATTATGTCATTCCTAATTTTCAGCCCTTCATTGACTGCTGAAAAGGCTGCTATTTCACCATGAATGTTGTTTTTTAAGTGTGCTAAAGTCTGTAGCTTATTAAGACACATTTTTAAAAAAGTCAAAAGCCATCAAATAAAAATTTGGGTTTTTCGTTATTATTCGATTTTCAAAGGAATTTTATTGGACATTTTTTTTTTTTTCAAAGTAAAACACCACTAGTTTAATCCTTTTTTTATGAGTAAATTTATTCAAAATTATCTCGTTTTTTGTGTACTTTAGTCTGCAAAACATAAAAACTAACAAATATCTATAATAAAAATATTGAAAAGAAGTGACTTTTGTGTGCTATAATCCTTTGGGTCTTCATTGCAGCAAGGTGTTTCGGTTATTTATGGTGATCCAGGTACCTTTCCCAAAACCGGAATATAGGGACTTTTGTGTGTTCTACAAATATTTTCGTCATCCACGTTAAGAAGGACAATTCATAAATATAAGTTTGAAGTTAAACTTGCAAAGACCTATAAGTTCCAAAACTGTTTTTCTCTTCAGAGTCTTTTTGAGGAATGATCTGGATGAATATTCTTTCTCTTTGGTTCTTAACGTATATAACTTCAAGTTCAATATCGCAAAAGAATCCTGAAAGACTGAACGCCTGATCCTGTTTAATCATCTGTTGCTACAAATGGCATTTACAGAACCACAACCAGTTGAAATAAATTCGGCGGGTACCTAGATTTTTGCATACCATCAATATTTTAACAGCTACATATATCAGCAAGTAGACTTCAGAAGTAGACTGAAGCAAACACAAAAGGTTGCTTTACTTAACACCCTTTTATTGGATGTTTCGAACTGAGGGTTAAAAAAGAAAATAATTAACACATCAGTGAAAAATTTGCCACAATTGCCATTTACTGTTAAGTGTTTAACATTGACCGAACTAACCGCACAAATATTACTGGAAATTTGTACATCAGAACAAAACAGCAAAGATATGGCATATTTTCATGTGGGACTGAAATTGCTGCAAACTTACCTCGTAATGACACAACCTGTAATTAAGCATACTCTCTTTGTTTCGATATATAGACGCACAACAAAGAGCACGTCATTTAGAACGAAACTGTGATTAGGCCGTCAGTTATATTTTTGATTTAATTCTCCAAAGTTTCAACAGTTTCATCTAACAATTCATTCCTACTGGAATTGAAGAAATAGAAATAATTTAGTTATTCTATTAAAAATAAAATGTAACGTGAATTTGAAAAGTACTATGGGTGCGTCCGAAATGCGAATTGCACAAAATTAAATTAATACATCGATAAATATGGTTAATTAAAGTATAAATTGACATCAAACTGATTGATAGATTAATTTAGTGTGTACAACCAAGCCTAAGGCAAGTTTCCCGGAATACGCCGGGTCCACCGTACGCCCTTCTACGAATAACAAAACCGAGGGAAAGGAAAGGTATGTTAGTAGCAAAGAATCAACCCGGTTCCAGACCCCTAACTATTTGATAGTTAGTAAATAAGACAGCACAAGACGACATGATTACTAAACTACATGATTTTAACTACTTGTTGCTTCTGGAGAGATGAATCCGGTTATAACTTTACCTCTGAATTAAAGATTATATTTAATCCCTTAAACATTGATGAATTCTGGAACTATCTTAGATTCTGAAACAAATTTGATTTATTGATTGATACAGGTGTACGACCAAGAATCCAAAAAACGCCGGATCCACTGTATACCCTTTTGCACAGAACAAAATCGAGGGATAAGAAAGGAATGTCAGTATTAGAGACTCGACCCGATTTCAGCCACCTATGTAGTTGATAGTTAGTAAAATTGTTAGCACAAGACAGCACGATTTTTAAATTAGAAGCTTATTAGCTTTTTGTTGATGCTTGAGAGTTGATTCATTCTGAAAATTGGAATTAAATTTAATCCTTAAAAAATGATTAATTCTGGAATTATGTTGTATTCTGAAAATTAATTTATTTATCAGTAAACCAAGGAAGAAACTCCTTTAAATACTACTCACACTTATATTATTAATAAATAATAACCAGTGTTGCAAAACGAAAAAAAAATCATAACGTTGCACATTTCGTTTTTATAACAATATGTTTATTTTTTCGTTACGTTATTTCGTTATGCAACAGAAAAAGATTTTATTTCGTTACGTTATAACGTTATAATTGCGTTATTTTAAAATTTTGATCAGAATTTAGATTTCAGATTACCGGTATGAGTTTCAGGAATGAAAGGTTCATTTTCACATAATTTCCATGTTTAGCGTGCTTGCTTTAAGCTCCGGAGGTCCCGGGTTCGAATCCCGGCGGGTGATGAAAAAATCACTGCTGGTTAATGTAGGACCAATGAATTAATCACTCCGTACAAAAAATTCTATGTACATATTTAAAAAAAAAAATATCGCAAAACGAAAAATGTTTTTTACGTTATCGTTACGTTTAACGTTATTGTAACGCAATTTAATTTATATAACGTTATGAAACCTAATTATGATAAATAACGCTATTTTATTTCGTTATTGCGTTACGTTTCGTGTAAGTTTTGCAACACTGATAATAACTGATGAATAAAACAAATAAGATGCCGCGCCTGGTTTCTAAAACTAAAGTTTAGCTCAAACTAATATTATAAATGAAGCATTTCCGCTAACCTGCCACTCAGATTATAGAAGTTTGACCTGTGATGAACGCTGTCCTGTAATAAATTAAATTAATGTCACCGGTAACCAAAGCACTAATTAGCTTCTAAAGTACGTATTCCGAGCTGAAGTTCCTGTTAATTAGGCGGACAAAAATCAAGCAAGCATAATTTCTAAAACTACCTGTCCGCTGAATGCTTAAAGTTTCTGGAAATTTGCCTTGGGTTTGCCCGAATATTTTTCGAAAATTAAATTGAAATTAGTTAATTATTACTAAATACTACTATTAAAAATAAACTAGAATTATTAAAGCTCTGAAATCCGCATGGTTTACTTGTTTTTAAAATTGATATAGCGTAGTTAATTAATTAAATTCATCATTGCCATGCTCATTAATATCCTTGAAAATTTAAATCAAATTAATCAGTTTTTTGTTATTTCTAGGAAAATAATCTTCATTAATTCAAACTACATTCAAAACTTATAGAACAGTAGCTTAGCTAAAACCTAGTATATTAAATCAGATTCGCATCATCCACCTATTCAAAAGATCCCCGCCACACTAGTCACTATCGTAATTCAAAATACAGGCGCCAACCTTCCAATATCATTAAAATGGTTTAAAATAATACAAAGGCTGAGGTCGAATTCTCGGGTAAATCATTTACTGCGGTAAATTTACATTTTTAATGTTCGTTTTTCTGTTAAATTACGCATTTTTTTCTATTTTTTACTCGTTCAATTCTTATAACAATAAAGAATAAAGTATCTAAACGTAAAAGATTTAGCTTTTTTTATTTCCCTTACTCTCCAGCAAAAAAAAAGGTAAATTCATTTACTGAATTTTGCGGATTTATCGATAAGAAATACATAACGAAACGGAACGAAACAAAACGAAAATGATATGCTAGACTGCCAGGGTGCCGGATGGAAAACGAAACAAAAAGGAACGAAATGGAACGAAACGAAACCTATATGCCTCAACCCTTACCAAAGCAAACTCATATATGTATAGTAAAATAAAAAGAAACAAACAAAAAAAATGCTTACACAATTCATATCACATATGTACATATGTATGTATAGAGTATAGACCAATCCATGTAATATGAAAATAGAACTGTACACATACCAATCAGTAGAAAATTTTATTTATGTACCCATACAAAACCAACACTAATGTACTACAAGCCTGACTCAGTGATGACGCGTGAACACGTTTAATCGCTTATACTTGAAAGTGTTGGTGCAAAAAGTAGTGTATATAGTGTATCCGATCACCAATACTTTCATGTATAAGCGAAAAATAAATTTATAATATTGGTGAACATTCAGGTTTGTAGTACAATATTGTTGATTTTGACACATACAAAAAATAGTGAAAATTCGCCATACCGAAGCAATACAACAAAATAAAACCAAACAAAGTAAATTAAAACAAGATAAAACATGAAAATATTTTATCGCGTGTACATATCATGCAACGTCATTTTAGAAAAATAAAAAAATAAAAATAAAGATTTTTACACAATTCATACAATATCACATATTATGTACATAATGTATACCAATGTGAATATGAAAATGCCTGCCTAACGATTTCTGGCCAGTACCGTTATTTACTTTTAACCACGTTTCCCCACTAAACAAACACAATTTATTAATTAATTATTATTCATTATTATAATTAACACACAGACACACTGCAGTCTGCACCACTATACATAAAAACACTGTAAACTCATTAATTTATAATACTTCTCGCACTATTTCCATTAATTTAATATGAGTAAATTCACTACATTTTATCACAATCATCACTATAATAACAAAATAATTACACTGCCACTATACTAAATTAAATTTAAATAAATTTACGCAGCAAGAGAAAACACCTCTTTCCTTATAGAGCGTCCACTCATCACCTCGTATTTGAATTTTATGCACGAACTACAAAATTTTAGAGACATGCATTATTAAGCGAGAAATCAAAAATTTGATTTATTTTGCTATACATTGCAAACATTGCCTGTTGAATTTATTAACTATAGACTACTTAGGTGTTTGGATCCGGGTCGAGTCTTTAATCCTAACATACCTTTCCTTTCGTTCGATCTTGTTCTACGTAAAAGGGTGTACGGTGGATTCGGCGGGTCCGGGAAACTTGCCCGGCTTGGTCGTACATACATTCCAAATCAATCAATAAATAAATTATTCATATAATTAAGGTAATTAATATCATTTGCGCTAGTCTCATTTACCCTGTTTTATTTATTATCTGTTTGGTTGATTTTCATCTTGTTGATGTTTCGTAAACGACAAAAATACTTGTTCCAGTGTCGTTTGGCTAATTGAATAATCTTCTATATGTAAACGTGACCGATTACTTTGTAATATACCAAACATTCTCGACCATTTGAGTCCTGTGCTTGCTATGTGGTATATTAATACTCCTTGAAATTCCTCTTTTAATACGGCACCATCAAAAGTAGTTTGAACAAAGTGTTTAATTTTATCAATGTTTTTCGTTATGTCACTTTTAGAAGATGAACTGAAAAAATAAAGAGAATTTATTAGAATTTGTGTTTTATAATGTTAAATTCTATGGTTATATTCCTATTAAAGTTTAATATATTAAGTTAAAAGATAAAAATCTGCCACAATTAAAAATCTGATTACCTGCATAAGCAGCAAGCAAGCATCATAATTAAAAGCGTCTTTTATTACGCAGTTTTTTGGACCTACCTAGGCTTATAAAATGTGTTTCAAAAACTCATTTTTCGCCGCTTTTATGCTTAAATTGTTAGGTTCTGATGATCAGAACAAGAGGGAAACTTGGTGTGCTCATAAAAACGTATGTAACTAAATAAAACACAAAAGCAGATTAAAATAAATTTTTGGCATTTTTATAAACCTAGATTCTTAGAATTATCAAATAAAAATCACTATTAGTAGCCTCTAAATTACCTGTATTGGTAATTGCAACGAAAAATTTAAATTCTCATATGAAAAGGAGGATTAAGGGCGGGTGCCTTAAACAAAAAGTCAGAGATCATTCATCATTAAAGTTTCGAACAGGAGTAAGTAAGAAGCAACAAATTTTCGGTCTTATAAAATGGATATAATAGTATACAGATATTGTAATACAAGTGCGGAAATAGGACCATTACAAAGCAAGTATGCAAATTGGGGCACGAACGATTACGAAGGAGCGTAGTGCAATTTAGAAACATCATTGCTGAGAAATTGTTCTACATTTTAGAATATAATTGAATATAATTAGCAACCACGACCAAAGTAGAGTTCCGATTTAAACTTGCGAAGATTTAATTCAAAGCGAAAGATCATAGTCACGATAAACACCAAACATTTATAGAAGGGTGCTATAATTAAACCATAAGGGATAAGGTTCCAGGTGATTTTATCAACAAATCTGGACCACTTGCGGGATCTCAAAGAGAAGTAATAAAATCTAAACAAGAGCATACAAATCTTAATTGCTTAAAGCACTACATATTTAATTAGCCAAAAAAAATTTAATTTTAATTAATTTACTATTTTTTTATCTTAATTTTTAATGTGCACAAATGGAATTAAAATTAACAAATTTTTTTTATTGAATTATAAAGCCAAATAATTAAGCTAACTGTGAAACGTGTATTTTTTTATAGCAGGCTATGATAAAATCAAAAAAAAAATTGTAAATTGCGAAAGTGGGAAAACGGTACACATTTTTAGTTCCTGCTATCCTATTTTATTGCTTCACGCTTGTATTTTGTTATAAAGATAGCGCTAGATTACTAGTGGCAAAATGAACGGGAAAGAGTACAACCATGCTGACGAGAGCTAATCAGATGCTTGCAGTGATGAATATTATCTTATTCACCCATGAATCGAATTGCTTGGGAATGCTTGATAATATTGTATTTCCCCGATAGTTTTCCACGCTGCTACCGGAACCATTCTGGAAAACCAGCAACAAATAAGAAACTTCCCAATCCATTGGAAATTCTTCCTGCCTTAGGCCCTTTGTACATTTCAGCTAAGCTAAGTAAGAAAAATATTTTACCATAGTCTAGTTTAGCTCGCGTAGCTCTTTGCACTGCACACTTCAGCTAATAATCTCGTGCACACATACTTTGTTGTTTTTGTCATTAAATATTAACGCATGTATAAGGTTACTTTTCGAACGTTTCTCAAAATAAAATACATATTTAAAAAAGGACTGTTGACATTTTGTTATTTTTCCTATTTTGAATTATCAAACTCGCGCGGGTTCATTTAAAGCTTTTTTGAATTGTTAGAAATTACATACAACATTTTCGCGTATATCGCCATATCTATATTATTTCATCTGAAATTCTGTATTATTTGATATTGCTATTGGTTTTAAAAATGTCTACAGTTGAAATAGAAAAAGTTATAGAAAATGTTCAGAGCCATCCCGAGTTATACGATACGGGACATAACGACTACAAATCAACCAAATTTAAAGATGATATTTGTGCAGAGATTGCTGTAGATTGCCAATCCGAAAGCCGTAAGTAACGCAACATTGTTAAAGTGTATTTTTTTATTTAAATGGAAATTTCTCCCAATGAAACGTAAATTTAAATAAATTTGATATTTTACAGCTTCTTCAGTTAAAGATTTATGGAAGAAGCTTAGAGATTCTCACAGAGAATCTGTTAAAAGGACGAAAACTAAAAGTGGCCAAGGAAAAACAATCACGAAGAAATGGAGGTTTCATGGCCATATGTCATTTTTGGAAAAATTTATGGTTAAACGCGAGACAGTACAATTTTCACTGGATAAAGCGAATCAATTAGTGAATTGAATATTGTGGAAAATAACAAAAGACCGACCAAAAAAAGTAAGGAATACGAAATTATAGGTTT
The DNA here is from genome assembly GCA_963556165.1 of Tipula helvola. Lineage (NCBI taxonomy): Eukaryota > Metazoa > Arthropoda > Insecta > Diptera > Tipulidae > Tipula > Tipula helvola. The sequence continues at coordinate 146,270,610 of OY744482.1, read as the reverse complement.
GATCAAATCCACACGGAAAAACTAGAGTTGTTACCACTAAGAAACCGGATTTTTAATTGAAGAAAATGTACTGTTTCTCCATTTAACAGCTAATTTTCTTATTTCTTTCGCGTTTTTCTTCATATAAGATTTGTGTTTCTTGAAATGATCAAAAAATTCTTCAGTTAAAATTTGTTGCTTAATTGTAATCTGAGATTTAGTTTCTTGCATCTATAACTGCTCAAAATTCTTGATTGAAGAAAAAAAAACAACGAATGGAGAAAAATACGATTGTTTTGTTTTCAATTTTTCTTGCAACTAGAAATTGACTCTTTTCTCAAACTATATTGTCCAATTTTCTTGAAATTGGTTATTTTAAAAATAAAAAATTTTCTATTGAAATGTTAATGATAAGATGGAATTTTTCTTAAATCTAGAAATAGAATCTTTTCTCAAAATATAGGTACTATCCAATTTTCTTGAAATCATCTATCTAAAAAATTTAATACATATATGTATTGAAATTAATAAATGAATTTCACAAAAGCATTTTTATGTTTTTATTCAAATTTAATTATTTATGGTTTGCAAACATTTGTGGAGAGTACTGTATGCAATGAGAGGTTAGGGCATTTTGTACACATTCTGCTAACTTTCTTCTTTTTTATAGCTGAAATAATTGGGTTACATTACACACCTACATAAGTTGGATGTCTAGAAATTTGATTAGCCGGTGTAATAGTATGGTTCAGAATATGGAATAATTTGGAAAATATGGTACAGCATTCCGAATAATTTAGATTATTTGTAATTAGGTGACACAACAAGGAAAAGATTATTCTCTCTTCGAAACAACCAATTTTTCTATGTTATTCTTGAACTGAGAAAAAAATATTCAATTGAAGAAACTATTCCTTAATAAATTCTCTTAACAAGAAAACTATTATTTTACATCTCTCAGGACAAGAAAACATTTTCTTCTCTTAAACGATCTTATTTAAAAATCGCATTTTTCATTTGAACAAAAATTTCTTAATCTGAGAAAATATTTTTAATACAAGAAACTATTTCATAATATGAAAATCTTGTTTCTCAGAACAATAGAATAAAGTATTTCAACTAAGTAAGCCTTTCTTGAGACGAGAAAATTATCGTTAAATTGTTATAATTGTTTGTATATACCATTATATAGTGGATGTTAGTACCAAAAAAATCATTCTATCGCGAGATTTTGTGAAAATTTTCTTTTGTTAAAAGTGAACAAACTTAGAATTTTTAAACCGTGGTGTTTCCACTTCAAAATGGTGTAAATTGAAAACAGAAAAAGGATTTCTGGAAACATTTAAAAATGTTTGTAATATTTTCTCCCACCTAGCTCGATATTCAAATATCTCAGATATTCAAAACAAATGTAAGTATTTATGTTATTAAATACAAGAGAATTACTTTAAAAAAATCCTATTTCCTTTGTTTTAAAGAAAAAAGAAACTGCTAAAAATTATTGGCATTAATTATGTTAGCACAGAAGAAGGCAAAATATGAATTTATTACATGTAAAAAAATCAAATCAAACGCAACTTATTATCTATTTAAAACCTACAAAATGTTTAGATATAGTGATACTTTTTGTAATAATGTTTGATAATTAAATTCTTAGTTAAAAAAAAAAATTGAAAGTCTGAACTTAACATAATATTACATCGATTATATGTTTAGTTCTACTAAGTGAAAATTATTTATAAAATTATAATTATTTATATTTAAATATAGAAAACAAATAGCAATCGAAATTACTAAATTTGTATTTAAATATTTTCTATATCTGATGGTGAAATAAAAAACAGAAAAATAAATTGTCATATAATTGTGTTATTTTAAACAACCATTTCATAAATTGAAGATATATTTCTTAAACGAAGAAATATTGCGTAACCACACCTGAAAAAATATTGCATTGTCACAAGAAAAGCGTTTCTCTAGTGAAGAATATTCAAGTTCCCTGGAAGAAGAAACCCGATGCATACAAGAAAATGCAAACAATAGATTTATAAATTGTTTTCTATAGTCAAGAAATAGCAACTTTATTATAAGAAATAAACGGACGCATACAAGAAAATCCAAACAATAGATTGGTAAATTTTTACTCTACTCAAGAAAATATGTGTTTTCATGTGTTTAAGAAACGAGATTTCTCATCATAAAAATTTCTAGTTATCAATCAAAAGAATTGGTTTCTACAAATAAACCGATTTTGTTAAACTTAAGAAATGAGAATTAACCATAAAGAAAACCATATTCTCTATGTAATCACGTTTTCTTGTATCAAGAATTTAGTTTTCTCATATCAAACAAATAAAGATTATTTTAATATTTTAGAAGAATTTCAAATTGAGAAACGTAAAGTTTGTGGTGAGAAAAATTTCGTTTAGCTGAAAAATGATGTACAAATTTTCTTGAACTAATCCGTTTTTTCTTCATATTAGAAATAATTTTTTTTCGTGCAATAGGAAAAGAAAAGAGGAGCAAATGGCAACTCGAAACGAACCAGCCAACAGAGCTCTGTATAATTTTATAAATGTCTATGTATGAGACGAAGACGACCCTTACTATTCCTGAAAATTTACAAAGAGAAACAAAACGAAGGGTGTTCGATGTCATTAGCGATTTTATACTCCAGAGAGACCAACTTCAAATTTAGAGAGGCCGCGATCGACTTCCGTGCAATACCTAGAAGAAGATTCTTACACACAAAGTAAACATTTTATAAATACATATTTGTTATTGGTCCGTAATATTTCTTACTTTATTCAGGAGTCATTACTTCAATGCCAGATATGGTAGATAATAGTATGCCTGTATCTAATAACGGCCAGTTACTAAACGAAGAAGGAAGTTCCTGCTCCCACGTATTTACCAATTTAACAACTCAAAATATTGGTAAAGGCAAAAGATTTCAGCCAACTCGAAACGAACCAGCCAACAGAGCTCTGTATAATTTTATAAATGTCTATGTATGAGACAAGGACGACCCTTACTATTCCTGAAAATTTACACAGAGAAGCAAAACGAAGGGTGTTCGATGTCATTAGCGATTTTATACTCCAGAGAGACCAACTTCAAATTTAGAGAGGCCGCGATCGACTTCCGTGCAATACCTAGAAGAAGATTCTTACACACAAAGTAAACATTTTATAAATACATATTTGTTATTGGTCCGTAATATTTCTTACTTTATTCAGGAGTCATTACTTCAATGCCAGATATGGTAGATAATAGTATGCCTGTATCTAATAACGGCCAGTTACTAAACGAAGAAGGAAGTTCCTGCTCCCACGTATTTACCAATTTAACAACTCAAAATATTGGTAAAGGCAAAAGATTTTATTTACATGATGTTTTAAAATTTAATAATTGAAATTTAATAGTTGAAACATAAGTCTTGTTTTATTAATATTTTTCTTGTTTTACTAAATTTTTGACAAATTTTATTTATTATTTTCGTAAGATTAACTTTAATATTTTCCTTCCTAATAGCTTCAATTTGCCATGGAACAGACCCTTCTGGAGAACAGAAATAATTCGTAAATTCTGTTCTTATTTGAAACGCTTCATTACTGCTTCTTAAATTAGACGAGGCCAAATTTATAAGTTGATGGTCCGGATCATTCAACAATTTGGCGTGCTCTAGATAGCCTGTAATTAAAAATTTCACAATTTATGTTATCTTTGGTACGGCAGCCAGGGTAAGGTCTCATAAAATGTTTGGTGAGTTGAAAAGCTTCATCCCCAATCAGAACGAATGGTAAACAATTCAACAAGCATATTGCCAAACGAACTATTAGCAAATATGTTCCCATCGCTTAACCTGCCTTGGGCACCAACATCAATGTAGTGAATTTATAAGCAGAATCAACTGCCGCCATGAAAACAACTGAAAATGTTTTCTTGTAGTTAAAAAAAGATGACCCGGAATTTATAGGCTTCCGAATAACGACGTGTTTTCCGTCAACGGCAGAAATACAATTGGGAAACTGCCATCTATTATTAAATTCGGTGGCCTTTTCACGCCAAAATGCTTCATTTGGCTCTGGCATTTCTAGAGGTTGCATATTCAGTCATATAGCGTCGCTCACCTTTTCAATAATTTGTCCAACCGTTGTTTCACCTAGGCGGAAATTAAAGCTTAGGTCACGAAAAGAGCTTCCTGTTGCAAAATATCTAAAACAAAAAATTTAATTATTTTTAAATTCCAGAATTATATTTTAAAATTATTGTGCAGTTACCTTAAACATACAGCTATCATTTCTCTTGTAGAAATGGGCAACCGAAAAAACGAGTTCTGACCTTTTATGTCCTTTTCAATTAACCTGTGGACATATTCAAATTGCTCCCTGGTCAACCTCATATATGTATATAAAAAAAACTCTTTTTCAGATAAGTCTGGTAAAAGGCTATTGAATTCACCATAATCCAAACGCCTTTTTAAAAATTGTGAACACCACAAACTCCTTTTTCGTTTTTTACATAAAATATACAATAGTACATCTTCTTCGAACTCCTTATCTGAAGAATCCGACTCAGGAATGAAATTCATTAGTTTTTGAACTTTTGAATTTTGCATCCTAACGGGATTTTTTTTGTTGAATTATTTTGTTATTTACACATTACACATAATGTATGTTTAGTGAAATATGAATGAATAAAACATTGAAATTACTCAAAATAATAATTTAAATTCAAAATATCATGTTTATTTTAGCCACCATAAAATGCAAGAGCATTTTACAGTGCATACAGAGCATTTCCGGATTATCCGAAAATCCGCTTATCCGAATTGTCTTCGGTTCCGACCACATCGGATAATCGAGACTCTATCAAATGCGGCAAATGCGTCGTGGTTCTTTCACTCTTGTATGTATATAATTATTTCACTAACTATATTTTACTTTTTATATAAATAAATTTTATTATCTATATAATAAATACGTTTTTAAAATTTTTGCTTTATTATAAAATATATTTATACAAAATGCCTTCCTTTCCGGTTTTGACATAATGAAATTTAAGGAACATTGTATGTGCGCCAAAAATAACGTATAGGAAAATGTCAATGTACATATATGTGAGCTATATATAGCTGAAAATTGTAAGGCGAAGCCAACTCGAGCTAAGATAGTTTGCATCGCTCAAAACAAAAAACATAGCTCGCATAGTTTAGCCAATGCATTCTAGAAGGCATTGGTTTAGCTCAAGTGTGCAACGTGCCATTAAAACCCTTTATTTTCAACCGAAAGCTATGCACATAGCTTACATCGCGTAGCTTAGCTTAGCTGAAATGTACAACGGGACTTAAGGTCGGTACGCAGCTCGAGCTATGCTAAATTTTAACGCGGTCTCCAAAAAGATAGATAAAAAACGAGCTAAACAAAATGTGTAGCGATAAATTTTGATACTTCTCAAATTTGTTATTTTTTTTAATGGCGCCTAGTTTTTGAATATCAAATAGTTTTTAGTAAAATCACAAATAATTACTTAACCAGATGAACAAGTTGCCTTGGAAAAAAATGTAGCTGAAGTAAAATACACAAATTTTATAGGGGAAACGTTTGTATCTCGAACGAAAGGCTATATACAATCGAACGAAAATTAATTATCTCTTTTCTTCCTTCGGCATTTAAATTACGAAAAAAAAATATTTCATGAATCTATAGAAATGAATCCAAGCAATCAAACAAATACAAAGTAATTTACTTTGTCTGTATGCTAAATTTTTATATTCGTATTTATCAAGCTTTGCTATTGGCTTTGCTGATGTATGAAAAAAATTAAAACCTAAACAATTTACAAGGAAAAAATAAAAATAAAATCTAGTTGTGCCTTTTGCGTTAGTATTTGTAATCTTTATGAATGAAAAAGGCGTAAGCTATTGGCGAATTGTTGTTGTTTATGTAGATTTATGCGAATCCTTATATATATATATAAAAAATAAAAATAAAAAGAACGTTTATTTGTGAGGGGTGAACTCTTGAATGCCCCAACCGATTTTCGACTTCCAGCCCACAAAATATTTGTAAAAGACCGGCGCGTGTTTTTATATATATTCTACCCCGCTATGTGGCGCTGGTGTCGATGTACGGCAATTTATGTTTTTAGGCGCTATATTCTGTGTATATATCAGTACATTAAGTGGCGCAAACATACTTCTTACGTATATGTATGGCCAAAAGATGGCGCTGCACTCTTAGTAAATTTAAAATATACTGTTTTCTATGCATACATATATGAAATTTCGATAAATTAATGCATTTTTTCTTCACATATATGCACTTAAAATACAAAATTCTGTCTTGCATCATTTTTTAAAAATGCAAATGAATTATTTTCTATATCAATAAAAATTTCAAAATCAAATTAATAAAATTTTAAAATATTTTAGGCGACAAAACAACTACACTACAGATGGCGCCTCTATCTTTGCATTCGGTATGGCACCCACTTTCATTAAAGGAACGTGTATTATTTGACAATTATAATCGTTTGTGTTTTTGTTTAACGAATATTCATTAAAAAAGTGATTTTAATAATATATAAATGTAAAATAAATGTAAAATTATTCTTTTGATCGCATAAAAAACCAATAATAAAGAAGTGACTTAACGAATGCAATGTATTTGATCGTATAAATAAGTGATTTATAGAGGAAAACTGATTGTTAACTGTGTTTAGCATACAAAAACAAACATTCAACAAGAGTGAAAAGTGAATTATCATTTATTAAATTAGTGAAAAACAATATATTTTCAGATAAAATTTCAAAAAAGTGAAAAACTCAACAGATAAAAAGAGAAAACGATAATTTTTTATTAGATTTCTTGCACGAAAAGTGACTTTTGAAGAAAAACAAAATTTTAACTGCGTTTGGTATACAAAAAAAAATCAGTTTTCCTGCAAGAAGAATGAAAATTATCGTTTATTGATGGCATAAAGAAGTGAATTACAGAAGAAAACAAAATATATTTCTAAAACAGTGAAAAATTGATCAGACATAGATTAGATATTGATCAGATAAGAAGAAAAAACAGAAACACTTTTTTTGCACGAAAACTGACTTTTGAATAAAAACAAATTTTTTTAACTGTGTTCCGCATACAGAAAAGTGAGTAATTGAAGGAAAAATTTTTATTTTCACTGTTTTTGATGGCTAATATCATAGACTAAAGTAATATCACAAATAATTACTTAACCAGATGAACAAGTTGCCTTGGAAAAAAATGTAGCTGAAGTAAAATACACAAATTTTATAGGGGAAACGTTTGTATCTCGAACGAAAGGCTATATACAATCGAACGAAAATTAATTATCTCTTTTCTTCCTTCGGCATTTAAATTACGAAAATAAATATTTCATGAATCTATAGAAATGAATCCAAGCAATCAAACAAATACAAAGTAATTTACTTTGTCTGTATGCTAAATTTTTATATTCGTATTTATCAAGCTTTGCTATTGGCTTTGCTGATGTACGAAAAAAATCAAAACCTAAACAATTTACAAGGAAAAAATAAAAATAAAATCTAGTTGTGCCTTCTGCGTTAGTATTTGTAATCTTTATGAATGAAAAAGGCGTAAGCTATTGGCGAATTGTTGTTGTTTATGTAGATTTATGCGAATGTATAATAAAATCACTGAAAGAATACGTTGTTCATTTTCTTCTTTTACAAGAATATAATTGTAATTTTTAGAACGGCCTGCCTAAATGAAATAAAATCTTACACAAATGCAATATATGTACATAAGTAAAATTGTGTGTATGTGAAAATACATTAGCGAATTTAATAAAAATTCGGTTTTAAAAATTTTGGTTCTACAAAATTTCGTTTTTTCAAAAATCATAAATTTACAAATCTCGGTTCACAAAATCTCGGTTTTTAAAAGCTCGGTTTTCAAAATCTCGGTTCTAATCGCGGTTTCTATTTAGTTTTTCAAATTAAATTCCCCATTTTTCAGAATTTATAATTTTTGGTTATTTTCGTTTTAAAATTAGGGAGCATCTCAAAATCTCGATTTGAAAATATCTAAATAAATATCTAATCTCGGTTTTTGAATCTATTTATTTTAAAATTAAATTCTCCATTTTCCAGAATTTAATATTTTTGATTATTTTCGTTTTAAAGTGAAAATCCCCATTTTCCAGAATTTATAAAAACCGAGACTTTGTAGCACCGAGATTTTGAAAACCGAGATATTATAGCCAACCGCAACAAGATACATAATCGCAAATCTGATCTCAAAAGCTCGGTTTTGAAAAATTCATTTTTATTAATTCGGGCGGCTCAAATTAATAAAAATTTATTTTTCAAAACCGAGCTTTTGAGAACGGAGATTTTCAGAATCGAGATTTTAAAAACCGAGATTTAGAAAACTGAGATTTAAACACCGAGATTATGTAGCCAACCCATTTAATACAACTTTTGAAAAATTACCTAAGTAAATAACACAGAAAATAATAAGATATACATATATATGTACATATTGTAATCATCTCTTTTGTACATAAAGCAAAAATGGTAAAATATTCTAAATAAATTTAGAAAGAAGTGAAGAGTGTAAATAGGATAAACCTATGTATATCATATTTCGGATATCTCATTTCAACATATATGGATGCTAATTAATTTTACTATTTCTGAAATAATGGGACCTATCTAGATACCGCATTTTTGATATTTTATTTGCAACTTTATTAATTGCGTAAAACTGAATAGGTTAAAAAAATTAGTTTTTCCTGAATTACCATGGTACTTAATGGTAGGTTCCAGTAGTTTCATGGTCTATCCACGCACTAAGTAACTGATCCATCTCTTCCATATAACCTTAGTTCTTTACTTTAAAATATAATTGCGGTTAAATGTATATCTGTGTACAATTGACAAATTGTACCTCTATCACTCGCATCAAACCGCTTTAAAATACCAAGTTTTAATTCTAAAGTTATTGCTTTGCGTGCATTTTTCAGTTTAATTTATCCCCCGTATAATTTATTTTCGAGAGTCCCTGAAAGTCATGCACAAAGAAAATGAGAAAAAATTATTCTGTCCGAAATTGCGAGTATTTCATCTGTATATACCGGAACGTTGATCATATACATTTGTCATGTCCGCAACTTCGAATATCTGTAAATCGAGCGTCCGTAAATCGAGGGACTAAGTACAAAAGTTTAGTTTCATTTTATTTCTGATAATAATTATATTTGTTTTTCATTATCATCTTTGCTTGAATGACTTTAATTTTTTGATTTAAGGGAAAATCATAATCATTGATCAATCACAGGATTTTCTTATTGTTGTTGTTTCATTTATTTATGTGGGTTATTGACCTACCTATAATAAATACATTTTCAAATCAGGAAATTAATTCTCTGAATTTCCAAATCACACTTGCCGTAATGTTACGTAATTTCGTTGTAACCCTATTTCAATTTGTTGACGTTTTCAATTTTGGTGTTTAAAGAATTCATTTAAATAAACTGCTAAATAGTAATTGAGGATGACATTAGAATGCGGTTATTAATGTATCTATTTTCTTATAGTGTGCATAATATGCTCACGGGAAAGTTTTGTATTTTGTTTTAATTTTTATATATCTTTCCACTGGCGTTTTGTAGCTGCTTATATCGTTGATCATATATGAGCAATGGCCAAATATGACCAATTTAGAATTCCTTATCTGATTATGGTGCAATTAGAATTGTATAGAAATGGGATTCTAAAATTATATTTAGAAGAAGTTCTGGAATATGGCCAATTTCAAGGAACATATTTCGGGTTGGGTACAGTTGCCCGTATGACAAAATACCGTTTACAAAATCCCGTATACATAATACCGCATTACAAAATCCCGTATTACAAAATCCCGTATTCCAAAATCCCGTATGCCAAAATCCCGTATGCCAAAATCCCGTATTCTATCATGGTACATCGGCTTAGGTTAGGTTAAAAATCGTGCGATTTTTAACCTAACCTAAGCCGGTGTATCATGATCATGATAGAATACGAGATATGTGGTCGTGCATGTGTGTATGTGTGTATTTGTGTATGGGTCATAAAAAACAAAAAATTACAAGGGGAAGGAGCTTGGATCAGAAAAAAACATAAAGTTTACTCCAATAAAAAATAAAACTGATTTTTATAAAAGAAATAGCTGTAGTACTCGGCTATTCCCAGGAATAAAAAAATATTGTTTTATTTTATTTAAACAAAGTAATAAACTTCAAATTTTTCATCTGCACCTATTAAAGCAAATACAATTAAATAATGATATTTTCGAAGTATAAAGAAATCGAAGTCCTTGAAGTAAATAAACGATGAAAACATTTTAGTATTAAAATATATTTAAATAAATAAGATTAAATAATGGTACCTAATGGATTGCTAACTTGGGACCATACATAATTAACTATAAGAGAAGCATTTAGATTCTAAATTTATTCCAGCTGTCTTCAGCGATTGTCCTTGTGCCTTATTGATGGTGATATCAAGTGCAATTCGAGCGGAATGTAGCTGTTTGAACTTAATTGGGTGTCCGGCCAGGGGCCAGATCTTTCGAAAATACCACGAAAATCTGCTCTTAAGTAAAAGATGGTAATAAAATGTCAAAAAAATTTAACACTCTCGAAATTTTACGAACAATTTGTTTGGGTGCACCTAGACTCAGGGGCTGGTCCCCTTCGAAAATACTACAAAAACCTGGTAATTTTAGTATTACACCTTTATGCAAAAACTCAATTTGATTAGATGATCCATGTGGAAACGTATAAAACACATACATACATACACAGATTTTCATTTTTATTAATATACATAGATTACGAATAATTTAGTTTAGAATTAAATAATAATAGAAAAATTCACAAAAAATAGTTACTGAAAACCAAAATTGCTTTTTAATTTGATTATTCCCGTAATCCCGTAAATAATTCATATTACGGGATTTTGAAATACGGGATTATGGAATACGGGATTTTGTAATAAGGTTTTTTTGTAATCTACGGGATTTTGTTCATTCTGGATTTTGTAATACGGGCATGTACCTATCCCAGATATTTCTTCATAATCGGTTAAGAAATATCCGAGTTCTTACCTTAGATTTTTACTGTATATTCTCGGATTGTACATTTGTTCATTATAATTATTTAATATATAACAACACGAAAATGAAACAACTAATTCAGAAGCATAGTCTACTCTTATTTCTTAAGCAAAAAAAATTTGTCACGCGATCCTCTGGCAATGAGCTGCCGATTTACAAACCTAAAATACCTAAATAATACTCGTACATTTAATTCTGTTGTTGTGTTATCCATTAACAGGTAATCATAGAGGTGTTTGCATAGCGGCTTCACCTTCAACGGCTTGGCAAATGAAATGGCAAACCTATGTTTGGAGTATGATATTATCCTATTTTGGCTCCATTAATTATAAATGCGCAATTTTGTGTAATTAATTGTTGTTGTTAATAACAGATTGTTTAAAATATCGAACATCAGAAAATAAAATTGTCTGTTTGGAAAAAGTTAATTCATATTTGTTTAAATAAAATTTCTGTATCTACCTATCTATACTGAAGAAAAGAATTGTTTGGTTATATTGATATTGAATGAATTAAGCGTTACACGTTTTTTTGGAATAAAATCGAAAATATTAAATTTTATTAATCCTGAATCCACACCAGTTTGTGGGTGAATTTAATAAGCCAATTGTTGCGGTTAATAGGTGCAGGTACAAATTGATCCAGCGATTGAAATAATAGTAAGACTCACTATAGAAAGTGTTTATCATATTGAGCAAAAATGTTCCTATCATTAATTTCAAAATATGGCTTATCTGGCTGTTGTTTGCAGATATCCTGTTATTGTTTAATTCCACAGAATTATACAATGACTACAATAGGAAAAATATCGCGTCATTGATATAAAAAATTCAAAAGTACATTTTTAGTTTTTTTTCTCTTGAAACTAATTGTTTATTTTCAAAAAGGATCGTAGTATGTGGAATTCTGTTTATGTGTGTAATAACTGAAAACCGCTAATAAAAACATTCTCAACACAATGATATTTTTTAAAGAAAGTCAGCTGATGTAGGTACTTTATTTATAAATCATTTTATTATAGTGTTTGTAAGTTTTAACGCGTTTTTGGTTCCCTCGAAATCAATTATCATCATCGAAAACGATCATAGTAGGCTTAGACCTACTCTTATATCTGTTCCATTTACAAATGGAAATGTGGCAAAATATAGAAAGAGATAGATCCCATTATTTCAGAAATAGTAAAATAAATTAGAATCCATATTTTTCAATTAGATATTCGAACTACGATATAAGTACATAGCTTTCTCCTATTTACACTCTTTACTTCTAAATTTATTTAGAATATTTTACTATTTTTGCTGGGTTGGGTACGAAATCTTGGTTTACAAAATCTTGGTTTTCAAAATCTTGTTTTTTATAAATTCGGGGAAATGGATATTTTAATATTAAAGTTTTCAAAAAACCAAGATTTTGGCTACGTCAAGATTTTGTCAATTAAGATTTCGAGACTCTCTCGTTTTTGCTTTATATACAAAATAGATGTTTACAATATGTACATACGATATCTTGTTATTTTCTTTGCTATTTACTTAGGTAATTTTCCAAAATTCATTTTAATCCTCTATAAATTAAATCTGTTCAATCATATTCGATCAGTTTCGTTATCATTTCCTTATGAGCAATAAAATAATTATCTTTTTTTATTATTTTGTTTATTTAGCATACGACTACATAATCTAGGTTTTTAAATCTCAGTTTTCAAAACAGGGGTTTTCTAAATCTCGGTTTTTAAAATCTCGATTCTGAAAATCTCCGTTCTCAAAAGCTCGGTTTTGAAAAATAAATTTTTATTAATTTGAGCCGCCCGAATTAATAAAAATGAATTTTTCAAAACCGAGCTTTTGAGATCAGGTTTGCGATTATGTATCTTGTTGCGGTTGGCTGTAATATCTCGGTTTTCAAAATCTCGGTGCTACAAAATCTCGGTTTTTATAAATTCTGGAAAATGGGGATTTTCACTTTAAAACGAAAATAATCAAAAATATTAAATTCTGGAAAATGGAGAATTTAATTTTAAAATAAATAGATTCAAAAACCGAGATTAGATATTTATTTAGATATTTTCAAATCGAGATTTTGAGATGCTCCCTAATTTCAAAACGAAAATAACCAAAAATTATAAATTCTGAAAAATGGGGAATTTAATTTGAAAAACTAAATAGAAACCGCGATTAGAACCGAGATTTTGTGAACCGAGATTTGTAAATTTATGATTTTTGAAAAAACGAAATTTTGTAGAACCAAAATTTTTAAAACCGAATTTTTATTAAATTCGCTAATGTATTTTCACATACACACAATTTTACTTATGTACATATTGCATGTGCATTTGTGTAAGATTTTATTTCATTTAGGCAGGCCGTTCTAAAAATTACAATTATATTCTTGTAAAAGAAGAAAATGAACAACGTATTCTTTCAGTGATTTTATTATACATTTGCATAAATCTACATAAACAACAACAATTTGCCAATAGCTTACGCCTTTTTCATTCATAAAGATTACAAATACTAACGCAGAAGGCACAACTAGATTTTATTTTTATTTTTTCCTTGTAAATTGTTTAAGTTTTGATTTTTTTCGTACATCAGCAAAGCCAATAGCAAAGCTTGATAAATACGAATATAAAAATTTAGCATACAGACAAAGTAAATTACTTTGTATTTGTTTGATTGCTTGGATTCATTTCTATAGATTCATGAAATATTTTTTTTCGTAATTTAAATGCCGAAGGAAGAAAAGAGATAATTAATTTTCGTTCGATTGTATATAGCCTTTCGTTCGAGATACAAACATTTCCCCTATAAAATTTGTGTATTTTACTTCAGCTACATTTTTTTCCAAGGCAACTTGTTCATCTGGTTAAGTAATTATTTGTGGTAATATTATAAAGACGTCCTAATACGAATAAAAAAAAGATCCAATTACCGGGTGCCAATCCATATAACAGCGGGTGCCAATATGTAGTAATCTTTAGTGAAATTAACAAAAAAAAGCGAAATGGAAAACAAAAATTGAATTGTGTGTACTTTGTATACCAAAAGCAAAAGCAAAGATCAATTATAAAATAAACTAAATTAGAAAAAAATGTGTACTTTTTGTGTTACAGCCATTTGTGTATGTATGCAAATTTTGGGACAATTTTTTTATTCGTATTAAGACGTCTCTATAATATTACTTTAGTCTATGCTAATATGTAGAAGAAAAAATAAAAAATATAATTTGTATTGTTGTTTTTGCCAAAAAAACTATTGATTAAAAGAATGAATGAAATGATCAAAAACATTTTTTAAACGATTATTTTCGTCGATTTTCGTTTCTTTTCCAGATACATCTGCCAACTCAAGAAATTTTGTTCTCAATTTTGAACATTTAGTGTTAGCCAGTCCCAAATAAAGTAATTTTAACTACTAATTCCGTTTATAGCCAACTTTCGCCAACTATTTTAATGAAATTAAATTATTAACAGAATGCCAAAAGCAAAGTCTAATATTGGTCGTCACACACGACAAGCACAATTTGTTCGGACAGCAAGAGAACAAAGAACAGAGGATCAGCGCCTGCAAGACAACGACGACTCTAGAGCTCATATGGCACAATTTTTCCAAAATGAAACTCCGCAGCATCGTAGTGAACGTCTACATGCAGCTGCATTAAGACAGAGAGAATTGCGCCAACGAGCAACTGATGCAAACAGAGAATCAGAACGACAGCGTAATCGGAGAAATCGTCAATTAATGCGATCAACTTTAAATCGTCTGCCAATATTGCGATGCATTAAAATTTAATAACGAAACAAATGGCATGTGCTGCGCGTCTGGAAAAGTTGTATTGCCTGCACTCAATCCACCACCTGAGCCATTAAAATCGCTGATATCCGGTGTTTCAACTCAGTCTAAATTATTCTTAAGCAAAATAAGAAAATTCAATTCCTGTTTTCAAATGACATCGTTCGGAGCTACTGTAAGGGAAAACACAGGTTTCGAGTCAACTTTCAAAATTCAAGGGCAAGTCTATCATCGAATCGGATCTATGCTGCCAATGACCAATGCTGACCCAAAATTCCTGCAGATTTTTTTTATGGGCGAAGAAGAAGAACAAGTGGGTATTAGATGCCATTATAATCACATTGCAGCGGCGAATGAGCGAGAAATTGTTGCATTATTACAAACATTTCTCCATGAGAATAATTTATTAGTAAGACTATTCAAAGAAGTATCGCCAAGATTGGCTAATGATAATTATATGGTAGTCATAAGACCAGAGAAAGCACCCGCCGACCAACGTTCCAGACGATTTAATACACCGACCATCAATGACGTAGCCATCGTTATGGTCGGAGAGCAATTTGAACAGAGAGACATAAGAATTATGCGCCGAGACAATACTGTTCAAACAATTCAAAATAGCCATCGCTCATACGACGCATTACAATACCCCATAATCAACAACGCGATCCAACGACCAGACAAGAAACAAATAAAAATGTGAGTGCCATGAACTATTACGCCTATCGGCTAATGATGAGACACAATGAAGATAATCACATTTTAAAATGCAGACAACTGTTTCATCAATATGTTGCTGATATGTATGCCAAAATCGAAAGTGAACGTCTGCGATATATCCGATTTAATCAGGCAAAATTGCGCGCCGAAGAATACATACATTTACGCGACGCTATAAATAACAACATAGATAGCAATTTAGACATCAACAACATTGGTCAGGCATATATACTACCATCATCGTATACAGGCAGCCCAAGACATATGCAGGAATACATTCAAGATGCAATGACTTTCGTACGAGCTTATGGACGGCCAGAATTGTTTATTACATTCACTTGCAATCCGAAATGGGAAGAAATAAAAAAATTATTGTTACCAGGGCAATCAGCGTTACATCGCCATGATATAACAGCACGTGTATTCAGACAAAAATTAAAATCATTAATTGATTTTATAGTAAAACACCATGTATTTGGTGAAACACGTTGCTGGATGTATTCTGTGGAGTGGCAAAAACGTGGATTACCACATGCCCATATTTTGATCTGGTTAGTCGAAAAAATAAGACCGGAACAAATCGACAATATAATATCAGCAGAAATACCAGATCAAAACACCGACCCTGAGTTATTCGAAATAGTGAAATCGAATATGATTCACGGTCCATGCGGTGATTTAAATCCGTCATCACCCTGCATGGATAATGAAAAATGCACGAAACGTTTCCCAAAAGACCTCCTGTCTGATACCATAACTGGAGTTGATGGATATCCGTTATATCGTCGTAGATCACAAGAAAATGGTGGTAATACATTTATGTTGGAGAGAACTGATTGTGAAATTGAAATAGACAATAGATGGGTTGTGCCATATTCACCTTTGTTGTCAAAAACATATAAGGCCCACATAAATGTAGAATTTTGCAGTTCTGTGAAATCCATTAAATACATATGCAAATATGTGCACAAAGACAGCGACATGGCCGTATTTGAAGTCCAGAACTTGCAAAATCAATACGACGAAATATTAAGGTATCAGATGGCTCAAATGAGGCAGTTTGGCGAATTCTCAGCTTTCCCATTCATGAACGAGACCCAGCTGTCATTCATTTAGCCATCCATCTGGAAAATGGCCAACGCGTTTACTTCAATGCGCAAAACGCAATAGAAAGAGCACTAACCGCGCCAAAAACAACTTTAATACAATATTTTGAGCTTTGCAAGCAAAATAATATTTTTGGCCAGTTTGCACAAACTTTGCTCTATTCTAAAGTGCCATCCTATTTCACATGGAATAAGCTATTAAAAAAATGGAAACCACGGAAAAGAGGTTCCCCAGTAGACGGTTATCAAGGAATCTTCAAAGTAAATTCTTTAGGTAGACTATACACAGTGCACCGTACTAGGGCCAACGTCGTTTGAACATTTAAGAACAGTTAATGGGCAATTGTGCGCCACAAATCACGACGCTTGCTTACAACTAAAATTGCTTGAAGATGATAACCATTGTGATACGACTCTAGCAGAAGCAGCGCTTGGATCTTCAGCAAATCAAATCCGGCAATTATTCGCAATTTTGTTGACGACATGCTTCCCATCAAATCCAATTGGATTATGGGAAAAATATAAAGATTCAATGAGTGAAGATATTCTACATGAACAACGTAGAAGATACCAAGATACCACTCTTGAATTTATAGAAGAAATTTACAACCAAGCGCTAATTCTAATAGAAGATACGTGCATGTTGATTGCAAGTGAATCATTGGCGCAATTAAAAATGATCTCACCAAATCGACCGGCACTCGACCTTGCCAATAATGAAATAATGCGTGAACAAAATTATGATCCAGATGATTTGTTGCAATTTGTTTTGTCAAATGAAGAAAAATTGACAAACGAACAAAAAATAATATATGAGAGGATAATGCTAACGATTGCGGCAAAAGAAGGAGGCTTTTTCTTTTTGGATGCACCTGTTGGAACAGGAAAAACCTTCTTAATATCCCTCATTCTTGCTAAAATACGATCGCAAGGCAACCTCACATTGGCGATCGCTTCCTCCGGAATTGCGGCTACTTTATTAGAAGGAGGAAGAACGGCGCATTCAGCACTAAAATTGCCACTAAACATACAGCACATTGAAAATGCAGTCTGCAATGTGAAAAAGCAATCAGGAATGGCAAAACTGTTCAAAAAATGCAACATAATTATTTGGGATGAGTGTACAATGGCGCACAAACACTCATTAGAGGCCTTAAACAGAACACTGAAGGACCTCAATGGCAATGATAGACTGTTCGATGGAGAATTAGTTCTGTTGTCAGGAGATTTCAGGCAAACATTACCTGTTATCCCACGTTCGACTTATGTGGACGAAATAAATGCATGTCTCAAATCATCATCTTTATGGCGGAGCGTTCATACACTGAAGCTCACCATAAACATGCGTGTCAGACTGAACGATAATCCATCCGCAGAAATGTTTGCACAACAACTGTTAGACATTGGAAACGGAAAATTGGCCCCCGATCGCAATACACAATTTGTAAGTTTTCCGGAAAATTTCTGCAACATTGTCGAGTCGAAAATCGAATTGATCGAGCGAGTATTCCCAAATATCGCAACAAATCATAAAAACCATAAATGGCTCGGTAAAAGAGCAATTCTAGCAGCACGGAATGTTGATGTAGATGAAATGAATTACAGGATCCGAGATAAATTGCCTGGAAAATCTATCACATTCCGTTCAATAGATACAATGGAGGAAGAGAACGAATGCGTCAACTATCCAACAGAATTTTTAAATTCATTGGATATTCCCAATCTTCCTCCACATAAGCTAGAATTAAAAATTGGATCGACCATAACATTGCTGCGAAATTTGAATGCGCCAAGACTATGCAATGGGACGAGATTGGCAATAAAGAAAATAATGGGAAATGTAATTGAAGGAACAATCATTAGTGGAAGATATAAAGGCGAAGAAGTATTAATACCAAGAATACCAATGATACCCACTGATGTACCCTTCAAATTCAAAAGGCTACAAT
Organism: Tipula helvola; assembly: GCA_963556165.1. NCBI lineage: Eukaryota > Metazoa > Arthropoda > Insecta > Diptera > Tipulidae > Tipula > Tipula helvola. The sequence continues at coordinate 146,251,921 of OY744482.1, read as the reverse complement.
TTCCAATACGTCTTGCCTTTGCAATGACGATAAATAAAGCCCAAGGACAAACAATGTCCGTCTGCGGCATCAATCTCGAAAATCCATGCTTTTCACATGGTCAATTGTACGTCGCATGTTCACGCGTTGGCAATCCATCAAATTTATTTATTCATGCACCCGATGGCACAACAAGAAATATTGTGCATGAATTAGCATTAAGATAAAAATTAAGTATCCAAATAGTTAAGATAGTTTAAGAATTAAAAAAAAATGAACAAAAAAAAATGATTTAGAAGTAAGAAAAAAAATTGAAATTAAGAATAAATACAAAAAAAAATATAAAAATTAAAAAAAAAATGAAAAAATTTAGAATTAAGAAAATACAAAACAAAATAAAAAATAAAAAAATGTACAGATTTAGGTTTAAGAAAATCCAAGTGCATATCTAAGTGTTCATAATAAAAAAACATGTTAATAGAAAAATTCATCTGTTTAAATTATATTTTTGAAATAATTCTTTAGGGTTTCATTTTTAATTTTTCAATATAGCTAAGTATTCAATAAAAGTCCGGACGAAGTCGGCCGGGTCCGCTAGTGTATAATAAAATCACTGAAAGAATACGTTGTTCATTCTCTTCTTTTACAAGAATATAATTGAAATTTTTAGAACGGCCTGCCTAAATGAAATGAAATCTTACACAAATGCAATATACATAAGTAAAATTGTGTGTATGTGAAAATACATTAGCGAATTTACAAATCTCGGTTTACAAAATCTCGGTTTTTAAAAGCTCGGTTTTCAAAATCTCGGTTCTAATCGCGGTTTCTATTTAGTTTTTCAAATTAAATTCCCCATTTTCCAGAATTTATAATTTTTGGTTATTTTCGTTTTGAAATTAGGGAGCATCTCAAAATCTCGATTTTAAAATATCTAAATATCTAATCTCAGTTTTTGAATCTGTTTATTTTAAAATTAAATTCTCCATTTTCCAGAATTTAACATTTTTGATTATTTTCGTTTTAAAGTGAAAATCCCCATTTTCCAGAATTTATAAAAACCGAGATTTTGTAGCACCGAGATTTTGAAAACCGAGATATTATAGCCAACCGCAACAAGATACATAATCGCAAACCTGATCTCAAAAGCTCGGTTTTGAAAAATTCATTTTTATTAATTCGGGCGGCTCAAATTGAGATTTAAACGGAGATTTTCAAAATCGAGATTTTTAAAACCGAGATTTAGAAAACTGAGATTTAAACATCGAGATTATGTAGCCAACCCATTTAATACAACTTTTGGAAAATTACCTAAGTAAATAACACAGAAAATAATAAGATATTTATGTATATGTACATATTGTAATCATCTCTTTTGTACATAAAGCAAAAATGGTAAAATATTCTAAATAAATTTAGAAAGAAGTGAAGAGTGTAAATATGATAAACCTATGTATGTATATCATATTTCGGATATCTCATTTCAACATATGTATATGGATGCTAATTTATTTTACTATTTCTGAAATAATGGGACCTATCTAGATACCGTATTTTTGATAATTTACAGCTTCAAATTTTAAAACGAATTGCATCAAAAAATTAAAAAAATGTTTTTTGCAGGTATCCAGATTTGGTTAATTTCACAGAATTTATCTTTGCTATTTTGGTACTTTCCCAGTGTGCTTACAAATTCGACATAAACTTTATTATTTTTGCTAAATTTTTCATTTTGAATTTCGGGGAATAAACAAATAAATTTTTAATTAATAAAAACAATTAAGATTTTTTCAAAGAATGTCACGACTTTTATTTGGTTTTAAGGAAATGCATAAACAAATCCCCCGGTTTAAAGACAGGATGATTTCCCCAAAAACTGTCCGTAAACCGAAAATCCGTAAAATGAAACGTTTATTACTATGGGAACTTATTGAAAACTTATACATAGATGCGTTCTAACTAGTGAATAAAATCCGAAAACGAAACCAATTTTACCATAAATTAGCATACCATAAATAATGAAAAAAATACGTGTTTTTCATCTGCGTTTCACTGAACTTACTTTCGTAAAGGGAACCGTAAAAAATACAAAAGTAATAGTAAATTGCAACGAAATAAAAACCATTTTTTCATTTAAAATTATCAAATAAATTCATACAAATCATAATTTATTTGTACTTTTATTAAATCTAAATTATAAATCTAACGAAGTTTACAATTAATTGTCTGTACTGCTGAACTGTTCATCAGAACTGTCACTAAAATTTGCACCAACACATTTTTCAATAGCATTTGCTTCATTAGTTTTAGAAAAAAATGGACCGTCTGAAGTGCATCGGTGGTTTCTTTAACTAGCGTGAACAACTCTTCAGTGGAAATATCCTCATTATCATATTCCAAGAGTTCAAAAATATCTACGGTATTTACGGGCATTGTCAACGATTAGTAGAGCCCTATTTGAAATATTTTGATCAGTGTTGGATTTTTTAACTGAATTTGTAAAATCATTATTTAACCATTCCTCAAAAATTCGTGTAGTCATTCAGCCGTTTTTATTTGAGTGCCAAATAATTCCAAGTTGTGACTTATTAATATTTTTGAAATCCTTGGGAGTTTCTGAATGACAAATTAGAATCGGTTTTAAATTCTGGTAACCGGCATCATTTCCTCCAATCAAAATTGCAATTCGATCTTTAGCTGCCTTGAATCCTGAGCTGTTTTTTCGTCTTGAGCATTACTCGTCTCATTGACATTATACACCTACTGTAATATGTATCCATCCACCGGCTTGTACAATTTTTGAAAACTCATCTGGATAGCGCTCTGCTTTTTCCTGAATTATCATGGTGCTTAATGGTATGTTCCAGTAGTTTCATGGTCTATCCACGCACTAAGTAACTGATCCATCTCTTCCATAACCTTAGTTCTTTACTTTAAAATATAAACGGTTAAATGTATCTCTTTGTACAATTGACAAATTGTACCTCTATCGCTCGCATCAAACCGCTTTAAAATACCAAGTTTTAATTCTAAAGTTATTGCTTTGCGTACATTTTTCAGTTTAATTTATCCCCCGTATAATCTATTTTCGAGAGCCCCTGAAAGTCATGCACAAAGAAAATGAGAAAAAAATATTCTGTCCGAAATTGCGAATATTTCATCTGTATATACCGGAACGTTCATCATACATTTGTCATGTCCGCAACTTCGAATATCTGTGAATCGAGCGTCCGTAAATCGAGGGACTAAGTACAAAACTTTAGTTTCATTTTATTTTTGATAATAATTATATTTGTTTTTCATTATCATCTTTGCTTGAATGACTTTAATTTTTTGATTTAAGGGAAAATCATAATCATTGATCAATCACAGGATTTTCTTATTGTTGTTGTTTCATTTATTTATGTGGGTTATTGACCTACCTATAATAAATACATTTTCAAATCAGGAAAATAATTCTCTGAATTTCCAAATCACACTTGCCGTAATGTTACGTAATTTCGTTGTAACCCTATTCGAATTTGTTGACGTTTTCAATTTTGGTGTTTAAAGAATTCATTTAAATAAACTGCTAAATAGTAATTGAGGATGACATTAGAATGCGGTTCTTAATGTATCTATTTTCTTATAGTGTGCATAATATGCTCACGGGAAAGTTTTGTATTTTGTTTTAATTTTAATATATCTTTCCACTGGCGTTTTGGTGCTGCTTATATCGTTGATCATATATGAGCAATGGCCAAATATGACCAATTTAGAATTCCTTATCTGATTATGGTGCAATTAGAATTGTAGAAATGAGATTCTAAAATTATATTTAGAAGAAGTTCTGGAATATGGCCAATTTCAAGGAACATATTTCGGGTTGGGTACAGTTGCCCGTATGACAAAATACCGTTTACAAAATCCCGTATACATAATACCGCATTACAAAATCCCGTATTACAAAATCCCGTATCCCAAAATCCCGTATGCCAGAATCCCGCATTCTATCATGATACATCGGCTTAGTTTAGGTTAAAAATCGCGCGATTTTTAACCTATCCTAAGCCGATGTATCATGATAGAAACGAGATATGTGATCATGTATGTGTGTGTATTTGTGTATGGGTCATAAAAAACAAAAAATTACAAGGGGCAGGAGCTTGGATCAGAAAAAAACATAAAGTTTACTCCAATAAAAAATAAAAATGATGTTTATAAAAAAACTAGCTGGAGTACTCGGCTATTCCCGGGAATAAAAAAATATTGTTTTATTTTATTTTAGCAAAGTAATAAACTTCAAATTTTTCATCTGTACCTATTAAAGCAAATAAAATTAAATAATGATATTTTCGAAGTATAAAGAAATCGAAGTCCTTGATGTAAATAAACGATTAAAACATTTTAGTAATAAAATATATTTAAATAAATAAGATTAAATGATGGTACCTAATGGATTGCTAACTTGGGACCAAGCCACACATATGTAATTAACTATAAGAGAAGCATTTAGATTCTAAATTTATTCCAGCTGTCTTCAGCGATTGTCCTTGTGCCTTATTGATGGTGATACCAAGCGCAATTCGAGCGGGATGTAGCTGTTTGAACTTAATTGGAGTGTCCGGCCAGGGGCCCGATCTTTCGAAAATACCACGAAAATCTGCTCTTAAGTAAAAGATGGTACACACAAAAAAATATTGCGGTGTGAATGGTATTTTATCCGAAAAAAACTTTATTTTTTATCCAATAGTACCATATTAACTCCGCAAGATCGGGTACAAATTTTAAAATATCCAAAAGGATCGAACAGTATACTTTTGCACCGTTCGGAGTAAACGCAAAAGTTGTCAACAGCGGATTTTTTTAAAAGGTACTTCCCAGAGATTATTTTCGTTCTATCGAAGTAAATATTTACACCGTTCGGAGTTTTCGTGAAAAAGTAAAATTGTAAGAGATTTTGGCTGTATTAGTTAAATTCGCTAAAGCAACCTGCATATTCCTTCTGTATAATAGAATTTAAATTGTGATACAATCAGTCTAGTCGCAGCGGCCTGATGAGAAGATTCAATTCTCTTACAATCTTCGGAACATATTAAAATCATATACATTAAAATAAAATACCAATGGGATAAAAACCATACACTCAAAAAATGTGCGGTAATAATTGGTTTTTTATCCGAAAAAGTATTTTATTTTTCTCCAACTGAATATATTTTATAAAATTAAATACGCATCAACGGATAAATATTTTTATCTATCCGAAAAGATAAATTTTTATAAAAACTCCTTTTGGATTTAATAAAATGCACCTCTAGGTGTTTTCCTAAAGATGAATGTTTCTGTTTGGGTTTTATGCGGTGTAAAAGTTTTTATCCAAATGTATTTTATGCCATTTTTATTATAATATCCGATTGGATTCAAATTATAAATATCCGATCGGTGGGACACTATGTAACACCGATTCGGTGTTGTGGTGACCTTTTATTTTTTTGTGTGTAATAAAATGTCAAAAAAATTTAACACCCTCGAAATTTTACGAATAATTTGTTTGGGTGCACCTAGACCCAGGGGCTGGTCCCCTTCGAAAATACTACGAAAACCTGGTCCTTTTAGTATTAATCCCGTAAATAATTGATATTACTACGGGATTATGAAATACGTGATTTTGTAATATGGTTTTTTGTGATCTACGGGATTTTGTTTATTCTGGATTTTGTAATACGGGCATTAGTACCGATCCTACATATTTCATCATAATCGGTTAAGAAATATCCGAGTTCTTTCCTTAGATTTTTACTGTATATTCTCGAATTGTACATTTGTTCATTATAATTATTTAATATATAACAACACGAAAATGAAACAACTAATTCAGAAGCATAGTCTACTCTTATTTCTTAAGCAAAAAAAATTTGTCACGCGATCCTCTGGCAATGAGCTGCCGATTTACAAACCTAAAATACCTAAATAATACTCGTACATTTAATTCTGTTGTTGTGTTATCCATTAACAGGTAATCATAGAGGTGTTTGCATAGCGGCTTCACCTTCAACGGCTTGGCAAATGAAATGGCAAACCTATGTTTGGAGTATGATATTATCCTATTTTGGCTCCATTAATTATAAATGCGCAATTTTGTGTAATTAATTGTTGTTGTTAATAACAGATTGTTTAAAATATCGAACATCAGAAAATAAAATTGTCTGTTTGGAAAAAGTTAATTCATATTTGTTTAAATAAAATTTCTGTATCTACCTATCTATACTGAAGAAAAGAATTGTTTGGTTATATTGATATTGAATGAATTAAGCGTTACACTTTTTTTTGGAATAAAATCGAAAATATTAAATTTTATTAATCCTGAATCCACACCAGTTTGTGGGTGAATTTAATAAGCCAATTTTTGCGGTTAATAGGTGCAGATACAAATTGATCCAGCGATTGAAATAATAGTAAGACTCACTATAGAAAGTGTTTATCATATTGAGCAAAAATGTTCCTATCATTAATTTCAAAATATGGCTTATCTGGCTGTTGTTTGCAGATATCCTGTTATTGTTTAATTCCACAGAATTATACAATGACTACAATCTGGAAAAATATCGCGTCATTGATATAAAAAATTCAAAAGTACATTTTGAGTTTTTTTTCTCTTGAAACTAATTGTTTATTTTCAAAAAGGATCTTAGTATGTGTAATTCTGTTCATGTGTATAATAACTGAAAACCCCTAATAAAAACATTCTCAACACAATGATATTTTATAAAGAAAGTCAGCTGATGTAGATACTTTTTTTTTTATAAATCATTTTATATAAGTTTTAACGCGTTTTTGGTTCCCTCGAAATAAATTATCATCATCGAAAAGGATTATAGTAGGCTTAGACCTACTCTTATATCTGTTCCATTTACAAATGGAAATGTGGCAAAATATAGAAAGAGATAGATCCCATTATTTCAGAAATAGTAAAATAAATTAGAATCTATAAAGATTGGGGCGTTTAATGAAACACACAATCCTTATTTTTAATTTTAGTTTTTATTGTGTAAACAGAATAAATTTATGTAATACTGTTTTTAACTTATTATTAATTACAAGATTTTAATGAATCAAGATCACCACCACTTTGTATTATTTTGATTTTTTTTAATTTATTAAATTTCGTTGTGGAATGCACAACGAACGCCAATTGAGTGTACGTGTGTCAAAATTCATTTTGTTTTTCTAATTTGTTTGCTTGTTGTGTTGTCATGTAGAGTGAGTTGTGAAAATCTACAAAATCCAAAGTAGAGTACAGACACCAACCAAATAATTTGTTTTGAATTGCTTATATTGAGATGGCGCGTCATTCATAAAAATGCAATAATGAGTTGTACATTTTATTTGTTCAGTAAAAATATATTTTGTTTGGAAAGATATTTTGTTTGAAAATAATTTTGAAAATGTATTTCGTTTGTGGTGGATGGTAAAACCGCCACAAATCCATATTTTTCAATGAGATATTCGGACTATGATATACATATATAGCTTTATCCTATTTACACTCTTTACTTCTAAATTTATTTAGAATATTTTACTATTTTTGCTGGGTGGGGTACAAAATCTTGGTTTTCAAAAGATTGTTTTTTATAAATTCGGGAAAATGGATATTTTAATATTAAAGTTTTCAAAAAACCAAGATTTTGGCTACGTCAAGATTTTGTCAACTAAGATTTCGAGACTCTCTCGATTTTTCCTTCTTGTACAAAATAGATGTTTACAATATGTACATACGATATCCTATTATTTTCTTTGCTATTTACTTAGGTAATTTTCCAAAATTCATTTGCATCCTCTCTAAATTAAATCTGTTCAATCATATTCGTTCAATTTCGTTATCATTTCCTTATGGATGAGCAATAAAATAATTATCTATTTTTATTATTTTGTTTATCTAGCACACGACTACATAATCTAGGTTTTTAAATCTCAGTTTTCAAAACACCGGTTTTCTAAATCTCGGTTTTAAAAATCTCGATTTTGAAAATCTCCGTTCTCAAAAGCTCGGTTTTGAAAAATAAATTTTTATTAATTTGAGCCGCCTGAATTAATAAAAATGAATTTTTCAAAACCGAGCTTTTGAGATCAGGTTTGCGATTATGTATCTTGTTGCGGTTGGCTATAATATCTCGGTTTTCAAAATCTCGGTGCTACAAAATCTCGGTTTTTATAAATTCTGGAAAATGGGGATTTTCACTTTAAAACGAAAATAATCAAAAATATTAAATTCTGGAAAATGGAGAATTTAATTTTAAAATAAACAGATTCAAAAACCGAGATTAGATATTTAGATATTTTAAAATCGAGATTTTGAGATACTCCCTAATTTCAAAACGAAAATAACCAAAAATTATAAATTCTGGAAAATGGGGAATTTAATTTGAAAAACTAAATAGAAACCGCGATTAGAACCGAGATTTTGAAAACCGAGCTTTTAAAAACCGAGATTTTGTAAACCGAGATTTGTAAATTCGCTAATGTATTTTCACATACACACAATTTTACTTATGTATATTGCATTTGTGTAAGATTTCATTACATTTAGGCAGGCCGTTCTAAAAATTTCAATTATATTCTTGTAAAAGAAGAAAATGAACAACGTATTCTTTCAGTGATTTTATTATACATTCGCATAAATCTACATAACAACAACAATTCGCCAATAGCTTACGCCTTTTTCATTCATAAAGATTACAAATACTAACGCAGAAGGCACAACTAGATTTTATTTTTATTTTTTCCTTGTAAATTGTTTAGGTTTTGATTTTTTTCATACATCAGCCAAAACCAATAGCAAAGCTTGATAAATACGAATATAAAAATTTAGCATACAGACAAAGTAAATTACTTGGTATTTGTTTGATTGCTTGGAACAAAACCAACACAAATGTCTTATACAAGCCATATTATTTCCGTGACACACGCATATTATTAAATCCAAAACCTACTTTTGTAAGTATTAGTGATATGTTATACTGTTTTTGATACAAACTAAAATTGACTGAATAATAAACTGTATTATGACGCTAATACTTACATAAATAGTAGGTTTTATTTCGTGTTTGTATGGCAATAATATGGCTTGTATAAGACATTTGTGTTGGTTTTGCTTGGATTCATTTCTATAGATTCATGAAATATTTCTTTTCGTAATTTAAATGCCGAAGGAAGAAAAGAGATAATTAATTTTCGTTCGATTATATATAGCCTTTCGTTCGAGATACAAACATTTCCCCTATAAAATTTGTGTATTTTACTTCAGCTACATTTTTTTCCAAGGCAACTTGTTCATCTGGTTAAGTAATTATTTGTGGTAAAATGTTAATGTTTTTTTAATTAATTAATAGTTTTGTGTTTTTTGTTTGTTAATTAGTTTTGTGTTATTTTTGTATTTTGTATTTTGGGCACTTGATATTAATTGCTCTTTATTAATTTCCACTATCTCTGATTCTTAAAATTGATAACTTTCAAAATTTAGCGTACAATGTTCCGTGCATTTAATGGATAAACGTCCTTCAGATATTAATTTTTTTGCATTTTTTTTTTGTTTTAAAAATTCATTTAGTATCTGAAGAATATATTTCCAAAGTTTCAAGCCCAACAGAAAGTCCTAAAGGTACCTAGAAAGTCACTGAAGTGATGCGTTCTTTTCAAGAACGAAAACTTCAATCGAGTTTTTCTCAAAACGTGTTTTTTGCGCGCCGTGGAATGTAACTCAAAAAGTAATGGAGCAATCAACAAATGTTGTACGCATATTCTTTAACTTATCGGCCTTAGCATAAAACTTAAATTTCGTATAAATTGTTTATAAAAAAAACGTGCTTTTTTTTCTTTTTGTGCTCAAATTTTCAATTTTTTTTTTTTTGTTGCTAAATTTAGGTTCATGCAAAACGGAATGAATTATTTTAATGAAAAAATGAATTTCGTTGATTTGAGTTAACTACAACGACCTGGGCGTTCCATGGCGCAAACTCTAGGATCCAAGTTCGAGCACCTCTAGCGCCGCAATTTTGTTTTTTTTTTCACTCATAAATTTTTTTTATTTATATTCATTTGGGCGTCAATATTATTATGTAATATGTTTCATTGCAATAAATGCTTTGAATTTTTTGTAAAAATTATTGAAAAACCAGTTGTCTGGAGGAGGTGCCCCCCTTAATTTGCTGCGAAAAATTGTGGAGACTTTATAGTGGTGACATCTATATTACAATTCGCAAGACATTATTTTAAAATTTTTTTTCGCGTGAACTCAGTTCCGGTTAGCGAAATCGTGAGCGAAATTTTTTATTTTGACTTTAGCTAGCTAAATTGTACGTCAAATTTATATGGACATTAGCTCGAGCTGCGTACAGGCCTTTACATAGAGGTCTTCTAATGCCATTATTCAAAAAAAGATTGTATACCGTCAATATCTTTTTTGGAAGTGTCCAAATTGAATAAAGCTTTCTTCACAGATTGCAGGGAAAACATAAACTTTCAATAAATCGAAACAAATTCAGCAAACAAATTGCAATTGGTTGTTAGATTTAGTTTTGCCTGTAGTTTTGGTTTTAAGACTAACAAACTTCCAGCAAGTTTTCGGATTACAGCGCAATTCATTTTCCTTTCCGTTACTATTTAATTCAAATTACACAAATTTAGCAAACAAAATAACCAACAGTTGTTTGTTATTTTGTATGCGTTTGTAATTTATTTATTTTTTTATTGTCATATCGAGATGGGATCGGCTTCTAAACTAAACAGTCTCATCGTTGAGATCTGGAAACCTGATTAGCTGCCATAAACTCATTTGTCGACACCCAAAAAAATTTATAACTGGTGGATTTCCATTTGCAACATGCTAATTCTTTATCATTTAGAAGTAAAGTGCAAAAAATTCTAAAATATTCTAAAATTAATATCAAACTTCTAAACTCTCATCATTATCTGGCATTTCATTGATTATTTCACCAAAAATAGTATTGTCTTAGTGGAAACTGATTACAAAATATAAATTAAATCAACTAAATTTTACTTAAATTGGTATCGACCGCCTAAATTATTTAATTTAAAACAACTTACCTTCCAGCTGCTCCAAGATCACTTTTTTTAATTTTAATTGTAAGAAGGTAGCCTGCAAATAAAATAATAATTTTTGTTCTATAAATTAAAATAAATAATTGCGTTATTAATTTACCTTTTGAGAATTTATTTTTTAAATATTGTGAAGAACCAATACACTTAAATTCACCGTTGACCATAATAGCTAATTTTGTACATAGCGCTTCACATTCTTCCATACTATGCGATGTTAAAACAATAGTTTTACCTGCATCCCGAATTTTACAAATCATATCCCAAAGATGTCGTTTAGCACCAGGATCCATACCAGTTGTGGGCTCATCTAAATATACTACTACTGGATTACCGATCAATGCAAGAGCTGTACTTAATTTTCGTTTATTTCCACCGCTATATTCTTTCACCTTTTTATCAATGTGTTGCATAAAATTGAGCTCATGAGCAAGTTTGCCTGAAACATTTGGTATATCTCTCTTTGGAACACCGCGAAGCAAACAAAAAATACGTAAAGTTTCTCGCCCCGTTAAATCATCAATAAGTGCATCGAATTGGGGACAGTATCCAATAACTTGATGAACTCGATTCATATTATTTTTTAAGTTAATTCCTCTGACATAAGCTTCACCATATGAAATTCTTTTATCACCCACTAACATTTTAAATGTTGACGTTTTACCAGCACCATTTACGCCAAGTAAACCAAAACATTCGTGACTGTGCCAAATATAATTAAATTGAGTATTATTTTAAAATGTACACCCTACTTATTCAAATGATTGTTTTCTTACCTGTTTACACTAACGGATAGCTGGTTAACAGCCAAGAAATTCTTATAATATTTAGTCATATTTTTGAGAACTAAATTCTGATCAGCAATCTCGGAATGTGTTAAGTTGGCTATCTGAGTTTTTTCTGTTTTTACATCATCATCAAGTTCTTTTTCTTCTGTTTGTGGCGGGAGTATCCCTCTATTGTGCAATTGTTTACCTTTGTAAATTAATGTTTCAATTAAACGTAATTCAATTATAAATAAAATTATAAATAAAACTGTTCCAACTATCAATACAAAGATTATATGACGTCCAATACCAGGTGCATCCCACTGGAAAAAATCTGTTACTGGAAATAAGTAAGACACATTCATAACATTTTAGTTACGCTACAACTTTCGATTATTTTGAATAAATTGCTTACCACAGCAGCGCGAATCCAACATGCAAGCATCTAAAAATGATGGTACTTGAGCGCAAGTTTTTTTTGCAATATTTACAATATTTAAGTTGTTAAGAGCTTCACTTATTACAAAATGTGGGAATAACAAGAAGAACCATGTTAATCCGTCGGCCACATGTTTTAAATCAAACCCTTCAAAATCCATTATAAAGACAATAGAAAAGGCTTGAATACCTGTAAATATATTATAAATCGCTCCTACTACAAAACCCGTTGACGGTATACTAAACAGCATAGACATTAAGTATGCCACTGGAAGAAATCCGTAACCAAAACATAGCCACACAATAAATACTCGGGTAATTTCTTCAGTCGTCGAGAAACCATCTTCTTGGAAACTTATTAATGTGATCATAGCAAATATTGTAGTTACCACAAAGGTGAAATAGTCCCATATAATTGCTGTAAACCAATATATATAAACGTTAACACCGCTAACGAATTGTAATAGTTTTGCCCGGTTTACACGTTCTCTGATATAGAAGAGGACATAAAACGCTGACACAAATGATAACGCTAAACTGGTGTTAATTGCTAATTGGAATCCAATGATGTTATCCTCATGCAACATTCTTAGCTAAAATCGAAAAAACAATTTAAGTACACAATTGTTGTCGAATATCTCAATCGAGGTTTACCCTTGATTCCGTTTTATATGGTATTGGTTTATTAATAACGGTGATACTGCAACTTTGACCACAAATTGATGCTTTTAAAATAGCATTATGTAACTTTCCTACAGATAATGGTGCCGTATGATACGCTTGATTATTAAACCAAGCAATAATTTTAGATTCTACAATAGAAGCACCAATCATGTACTGTGAATTGATTCGAATAATTAAAGTTTCACTTAACTTCAATATGTACTGGGACATATCATCATAAATCACTATTAATTTGTGATTGTCCATTTCTGCTCTGAACAAGTCTACATATTCATTGATTATATTAGCTAATTTTGGATCCGTTACATTTTGGTCAAGGTGCAATATAGTAACCGTTTTTAAGTAAGGATCAAGTGAAATTGTCAAGGGTCGTAATTCACCGCCTCCTGCCCATGTACGTACGATTAGTGTTGTCATGATTATAAATAAAACTGGAATCATAATCTAAAAAATATAAATGTTAGTTAAGGGCTGTATACTCTAATTAATCTACGGTAATGTAAAATATTTACTTGGATTAACATTAAAAACCAATTTCTAATTGTATACCAGAATTTTTTTTCAAACATAGCCACAATATGATTCAAATGCAATGGGATACCATGCAGTAATTTGGAATCTGGAATTAAGTTTATTGATTATAGTCATTCTACATAATAATGTTTGTAGATGCTTACCTAAATTCAATGATCCATTTTCTAATTCATGAGACCCATTTAATTTCTGATAGTTATCATTTAATCCATTTAGATTGCCGATTTCATCTTTGTCGTCGGTTCCCACTTTCATGAACACTTCTTCCAATGTAGTTGGTGAAACACCGTAACCAACTAAACCCAAACTACTTGACCTATTTTCCAAATCTTTAAATATTTTCTCAAAACTGTCTATATAATGTTCCGACAATTCATATGATAGCTCAGATCCAATATTAGTCTTTACAGATATACCAGGAATGTATTTTTGAAGTAATGTGGTTACACCTTGTACATTTGTTTTTTTCGATTGGACACATATTAAATGATAACCAATTCCAAACTTTTTCTTTAAGAAAAATGATGTACCAGACGCTTTTAATACACCACCGGACATGATTGCAATACGATCGCCAAGAATATCAGCTTCATCCATAAAATGTGTTGACAATAAAATTGTTCGTCCCTTTTTCTCATGCTGCAACAAGTCCCAAAGTGCACGTCGTCCAGCTGGATCCATTCCTGATGTTGGTTCGTCACACAGTACTACTTTTGAATTGCCACACAAAGCAACACCAACCGATAATTTTCGTTTCATACCGCCCGACAATGTTTTCGATTGTGCATCCATTTTTGGTTGTAGCTCTAATAAATCGACATATTTGATTATTTCATTCTCAATCTGATTTTTATCGAGTCCTTTTAGGCGGCTATAAAATATTATGTGTTCACGTACGGTTAATTCATCAAAGAGAATGTTATGCTGTGGACATAAGCCTAGAGAAAGCCGAACACCATCTATATCCGTTGTAATATCTTTTCCATTTATTATTGCGGTGCCTGAAGTTGGCGGAAACATTCCAGTTAACATTGACATGGTCGTAGTTTTACCAGCACCATTATGCCCTAATAAAACTGTTATTTGATCTTCGTACATGTTGAGCGTAAGTCCCTCAACAGCAACTTTTTTATTTGAATACACTTTACGAAGATTTTTTATTTGCACACCAGCATATTTGTCTAGCGGCTCTGATTCGATTGTGCTTTCAGTTTGGTGATCTTTGTAAGAATCGGACACGTCACTATATTCGGCAGCACCACACCAAAATTTTCTTGTGAACGGGAAATACCATTTTTCAGGTACCCCAAATTCGCCAGGATTTATTTTTTCTACATATAAGGCTATCAGTAAATATATCACAGCATCAATTAAAAGCATAACAATTGTGTAACCAGTAGGAAAATCGTCATCTGGATTGATCGGTTTCCACAAGTTGCCCCATTGTAAACCTTGTCCTGATATTTCATAACGTAAAATCGCCCGAAATGCGTACGACATAGCTGTATTTGAAAACAGGCACACCAATAATTTATCGACCAGTGACATAAGTTGATAATTTTGTTCGGTAAATATATATGGTTCATAAATTATAAACCATATTATACCCGTAACTGCTGCCCCCGCATTTGCTGTAATAATATAAAAAAAAAGTTAATTACTTATACAAATATTATGACCATATTAAATCATTACCTTTCGAAAAAAAGACAGACATCATAAAGCAGAACATAATTGTTGTAATACTGTAAACAAACAGTATGACCCATATCACAAACCAATTGCTGTACGTAAAAACAGAAGCTTCATTATCAGGATACCAACGTATTTTTACAAGAATAACTATTAAGCTTATCGAAATTAACATAAATCCCATGGCCTTGATGAACCAAGCCAACCAATGTAACCAATTTGGGAGACCCATCATTTTCATTGCCTCTTTCAATTGTTTTTCTTTTTCCGTTACAATAAACTTTACTAAATTAATACAGGGAAACACAAAACTTATTAAAATTGTTAGAGACACAAAATTTACCAATCCCTGGAGGAATTTATCATGTGTATACGGGGGATATGGATACCTTTGTACCATTATTGCCGGAAATTGATATCCAATGCCAGATTTTAATTCTGTAAACGATTTTGCAATTGCATTTTGTATATGCAAAAATGATTCATCATAATATCGTGCACCGCCACTGTCTATTTCATGGCCAGGCGGTTCAATAGCTTGAAAAAGTGGAAAAAGTAAGCTGGTTTGCCAATTTAAAAATGGATCATCATAATTTCTCAATTGCGATGGAAATCTTAGAGCATATTGTAATTGATTTGGCAGTGTATCTAAAGTCTGGTAAAGGAGGAAAAAATGTTTTTTAAAGGTTAGTTATAACAATTATAATCTTATATGTACAATTACCGAATAGGAATCCTCAAATTCAATGCCAACTAGATAATTATTGTCGAATAAACTACGTTCCAATGCAGCCGAGCTGTTAAATTCAACTACTCCATTTAATCCTAGATAAGATGCCGAGGCACTTATTAAATTGTATAATTCTGGATTGGCGGGAGAATAACTTAACCGGAAGTCTACATCACGAATTGATTGATTATAAAAACTGTTCAAGAAAAATAATTTATTATTAGCATTTTTTTTTTATACAAAATATTTGCAAAACATTAATGTGAGTTTAGGTGCAAGCGAAACTGGAGCTTTATAATTAAGCCGTGCATAACCTTATTAAATAGTTTTTCGGGAAACACATATATACAATGTATCCCACAATCCAAAACCTTCCTCTCTGCTATCCTTAATATGTCGAAGTTTTAAAAATTCTCTGGCTAGTTTTACCACAAATTTAATTATAAACTTGGCAACATTGTAATTTAAAATAATTTCCAACATAAATAAGCTTTTGTTTAACTTAAACAGGAACGTTTGGCATGTTCGAATTTTACCACCGCCAGCATTCATACAATCTGCTACGCTTGAGATAATCAAGTTCACTATATTCTAGGTGTTTTGTAGGAAATGTTTAAATTACAATGTTGCCAAGCAAATAGCGGGAGATTTTCGAAAGTTTCAACATATTTAAATTTAGAGGGGACAGTGTAAGGTCGATACGAATCGGATGTTTATATAGATTGTGGGACACTCTGTATGCTATTGTTATAATATTAAACCGAAAACTAACCCGCCAAAAGGAGGCATTTTAGTTCTTAAGTATTCGAATTAGTCAAATTAGTAACTAAAAATAATGTTGTAGAAACCACACCGTGTTTAGTTATAAAATTTTTTGTTAAGGGTGCTTTCGAAAATTCAGCAACGGTTAACTACTAATATTTGAACGCAATGGCACAAAATCTGCGCAACAGTTAATTTAACTTTTGAATGCCCTCAATATAATCAGTTTGTTTATATTTGTCTGAAAAATTCTAAACTAAAATTTTGAGGAAAGACCGAATAACTTTTGTCTCAAATATTTTTGAATCGTGCCGTATATTTTCCAAGGCCTATATTTAAAAAAAAATTTGGTTGGCCTTGATAGGTCATTTCATATTCATCCAAACTATTTTTCAATCAAAAACAAATAGCTTTTCCTGGATTTTTATTTGCTATAATGCTTAATTTAAGTTTTTCTTTTTACCGCCCAAAAACTCCTAAGGGTCTATTATGAACTCTATCGAAAACGTTTTTTTTACTATTATGAAACTAAAAAAATCAATCTAATCGAATTTTTCAATAACAAATTGCGAAAGTTTCCAGCCGAAAGTAAAAGGTCGATAATGCAGATTACCTTTCCGATTTCTTTTCAGTGAGAGCTTTCAGTGAAATTTGAACTGAATTTTGTACCTGCGATAGCTATTAACAAGTCACATCAATAAAATACATCTCCAGACATAACACTCTAGATGCTGTTGTTATTCCAATTAAAATTTTTTTTTGGGGTTTCTCGAGTTTTCCACAATTTTTCACGAGGAACTGGAGCCAGGTTTTGCCATATAAGAATATTAACAAAGGTATTCAATGATTGATTGATTTTTCAATTTCGGCTGGCAACTTTCGGCTAACTTTAACTGTATCATAAACCTAGGCTTACAGGTGAAAAAAAGATTCCGTCTTTAAAGTTTTTGGTCTTAAGGAATTTTGAATCAGAAAATTTATATTAAAGCTTATTAGAGTGGTGCGCCTTGTAAGGCAAAACAGAGTATACTATTTCTAACAAACCTATAAATCCTAAGGCTGTAAACCCCTAATTCGCCTTTTGTATGCTACTTACTATAAGAACAATTAATTTATTAATTTAATTTTAACCAACGCTTAGAAAGAAGGCGGGAATAAAAATAATTTAAAAGTTTTTTTGAAGTGACACTTCTTTACGCGAGGGTAGCCATGGTAATTGATCGACCACTATCCTATAAAATTTAAAAAATGCAATAAAATATCAGGGCCATTCCTATTGATTTCGACTATCTCCAGTCAGTATGCCACCGTCTCTAGTTGAACTCTCACTATCAATATTTATTTGTTAACATAAACAAATGTTGTTCGACCTTGGACAACCAAAAAATACTAGTCGCGAATAAACGTATCGTTAAGTACTGTTTTACTGGTCAAAATTTTTTTTTAAATAATATTAACACTACAACATATCTTAATTAGATTGAGAATAAACGGTATACGAAGAAAACTATGGCAAGTGGGTACAAATAATGTATTGGAGGGATTCTAGGGGAGATCATGGGGAATTAAAATAAAAATAAAAATTATAACTGTATTTTTTGAGAAAAACTCGATTTTATAAGAAAAACATATATTTTTTTACTTTAAATCATCATAGCTCTCAAACGGATACAGATGCAAGATTACCACTTAAATCTTAATGATAGCCTACAGTCACAATTACCAGTCAAATAAGACTAAGTTGGTTGCTCTCCGACAAATATTTTGGAAGTTACAGTGAAATATTTGGGTATGCCTTTTTTCTGAACCGAATTTTTCAAACCCCCTGTATCACAAAGGATAACAATAATGGACCCCCTCCCCCTGCACCCCCTCCCATACGATTTTTTTCTCAGAATGAACCAAGGAATCACCCCTTAACGGATTAGCATCCCAAACTCGGACACCCTGTATAGAAATGAATATATTTCGTAGTATGCGGTTGTTTTTCTGAATTATATTCGCGGCCGTGAATGTGCACGTCGTCATTTTAGAAATATATTCAGCAGTATAATAATTCTCTAGAACATTTTATAGCATGTAATCTCTGTTTAGTTATTTTCATATCTATTGATATTTTCAGATTTTTAGGTTTTAATTTCATTAATTATAAATTTTATATACTAATTTGTATGATTTTTTTGTATACATAATTTAAACAAAACTATTTGCATTGTAAGTAAGTGGATTTTGCTATCTTTAAGTGTATTGTGTGTATATATTATTGTAAAGACACATACACATCGATACGTGCCCTGCTCCGCATAACGAAGATTATTCGCTTTTAAAGCGCCGCAAGAGGCGCTACGATTTTTACGAGCCAATGGTGGTAAACTGGTAACCGGTTATTTATGTACCGCATTTATATTTAAATTCAAATATTATTGATAAATTAATTACCTATCTAATTGAATTTAATTTTTTAATTGCAAAAAAACGATTATTTTGAAATAAATTCACTAATAAACATGTCTAATTATGCATTTATTTACCGGTTGACCACCATTGGCTAAGTTATAAAACCGCTCACCAGATGTCAGCCACTTTGCGTTAAAAGGCGAATATGAAAACATCTATTTTCCTATATGTGTGTTGGTGGTTTTAGTATTACGTGTAATAATTTTTTCTTGTTTTTTATTGTTATTTGCAGTTGTTTTCACTCGTGTTCTGTATGTATGAGATAACTATAGTGCTCTTTATATGCCATGAGATACACAACGCAAAATGTTCATATTTTCGAATCAAATGGGATTCTTGTACTACGTATAGTCGAGTAATTTTGAGTCGAATTGGAAATTTAATTAGAATTAAAAGTTCTATGTATTCGAATCTAATGGGATTTTTATACTTTGTATTGTCGAGTAAGTTTGAATCGAATCAGAAACTATCATGTAATACAAGATGTGTTTTTAAATTCAGGCCTGTTCGAGTTCGTGATAGCAAATTTATCGAATTTAATCAAATTAATAACAAATACTTCCATTTTTTTAAACTGGATAAGGTAGATCTCAATGTTTTCTTTATTTAACAACAAAAGTTCTGTATAATCCCTCCAATTGTAGAGTTTATAAAGAACTAGCATATCCAGTTTAAAATTTTCACAATATTCGATTTTAAATTGGCTAAATTTGATAAAATGCTATCGCGAACTAGAACAACGCTAAATAAAAAAACGCACCAACAGAGAGGTCTCATTATAGCGAATATCGATTTAAGGAAATTGAAATTTCGCAATGAAATTTTTATTCGCCAACTTTCCTGTAGACTCGGAAATGATACCTCCTCTCGAAGTTAGGCGGCTCATAGCTCATTGCCAGCGCAATGGGCTGGCTTACCTAATAGGATGCGATGCAAACACGCACCACACGGTGTGGAGCAGCACGAACATCAATAATAGGGGTGAGTACCTTTTTGAGTATATAATTACTAATAATGTAGATATTGTCAATAGGGGAAGGAAACCTACTTTCATAAATGCGATTAGGCAGGAGGTCCTAGATTTGACCCTCGCTAGTCCGCATTTTAGTCATTTTGTTAAAAATTGGCATGTGTCTGAAGAGGCCTCCTTATCGGATCACTTGCACATCAGATTCGATTTGGCGGCCGAGGCCATGCAGCGGCAGGAGATAAGAATTCCAAAACTGACTGATTGGGACTCTTATAGAGTTTCACTCGAATCAGAAATGCCCTCGGTAATGGGGAACATAGAGTCTCCAGAGGGCTTGGAATTCTGTTCAAACCAGCTGCATAATTCTATACACTCGGCTTACGAAAACAGCTGCCCAGTTAAGCGAAGAGAGTCCATTAAGTTGGTCCCTTGGTGGAACGGGGCGCTGAGTAAGCTGAGGAAAAAATCTAGAAGGTTATTCAATAAGGCTAAACGCACCGGGGAATGGGGCGAGTATAGGATGGCCTTAACGGAAAATAATCTGGAATTAAGAAGATCCAAAAGGGCTACCTGGAGAAACTTCTGTGAGGGAATCATTGAATTACCCTCTGCAGCTCGTCTCCAGAAAGTCCTTGCTAGGGATCACTCAAATAGTTTGGGGCTTCTTCAGAAGCAAAACGGGATGTTCACTGAAAACCGGAAGGAAACCCTGGAGTTACTATTAGGTACCCACTTTCCGGACTCAATAGTGGTAGGTCCCGCATGACCCTTCAAGTGAGGTAGACTATTCACCCCACAGTAGGATCTGGAGCCTCTCTGGAAAAATTTTCACACCCAGCAAGGTGAGATGGGCTATTGGCTCTTTCAAACCGTTCAAATCTGCTGGAGGGGATGGTATCTTTCCGGCTTTACTTCAAAAAGGTATTGAGGAAATACTCCCCAGCTTGGTCCAGTTGTTTCGGGCAAGTTATGCTTTTAACTATATTCCGATACTATGGAGGAAAGTAAATGTGGTCTTTATACCAAAGGGAGGGGGTCGTCTGGACACCCAGCCCAAGGCTTATCGGCCAATTAGCCTGACATCGTTTCTATTGAAGACGATGGAAAAAATCCTGGATAATCAAATAAGAAACGAAATCCTTGTAAATAACCCACTGCATCGGAACCAGTTTGCTTATCAAGCTGACAAATCCACTGTGATGGCTCTTAGTGGTCTAGTCACGAAGATTGAAAGAGCGGTGGCTTTTAAGGAAATTGCCCTGTGTGCCTTTGTGGACATTGAGGGGGCATTTGACTATACCTCCTATGGTTCAATAGAGAGGGCAGCCATGGAGAAGGGGGTTCCGCCGTCTACAACTAGGTGGATCCGCTCCATGCTGAAATATCGCGATATTACAGCCACATTAGGTGGCGAGTCAGTAACCATCAGGGCCGTAAAGGGCTGTCCCCAAGGAGGTGTACTGTCTCCTCTTTTATGGTCATTGGTTATTGATAGACTACTGGTCCTCCTGAATAGCCATGGGTTTGATGTCCAGGGCTATGCGGATGACGTGGCTATCGTGATTAGAGGCAGGTTTGATGAGATCATCTCTGATCTCATGCAAAATGCACTCAACTTGATATGGCAGTGGTGTGACAAGGAAGGACTTAGTGTCAATCCAAACAAAACTGTCATTGTCCCTTTTACGAGGAGGAGAAAGCTCTCGCTTGTAGCTCCCTCGTTAAACGGTACTATTGTTGCTTTTTCCAAAGAGGTTAAATATCTAGGGGTTATCCTGGATCATAAACTGAACTGGGAACAACATATACAAAAAATTCAAAATAGAGCCACAAAGGCTTTTTGGGCCTGTCAGAGACTCTATGGACGTACTTGAGGACTACAACCAAAAATGATCTACTGGTCATTTCTAACAATTATTAGGCCTATGATCACTTACGCATCGCTAGTGTGGTGGCCTAAAACTCAACAAAGGACAGCGCAAATTTTATTGAATAAGGTTCAGCGCATGGCCTGCATTGGGGTTACGGGCTCAATGAAAACATGTCCGACCGCAGCAATGGAGACACTCCTAGGACTAACTCCATTGCATCTGCATGTAAAAAAGGATGCTGCTACTATGGCCCTTAAGATGCAGGCGGAGAGTAACATCAAACCAGGCAATATGGTGGGCCATCTGGAGATCCTTAAGGAGTTTCAGACAGACCCCACTATAGGAATGCCTTCCGACTGTATGCCAGCCAAACTGGATTTCCACAAACCCTTTTGTGTTAGATTACCTGACCGGGAGGAGTGGAGTACAGGGGGACCATCCTTTGAGCGAGGGTCATTGGTGTGGTTTACAGATGGATCAAAAACGAAAGATGGGGCGGGGGTAGGAATACATGGGAGTGGAGTATCACTCTCGAAGTCCTTGTGTACCAATGCAACCGTCTTTCTAGCAGAAGTGCATGCTATAGAACTTTGTGCTAGGATAGGCATATCTAAAGGCCTAAACGACGCAAAGGTTTATATCGTATCAGATAGCCAATCGGCCTTAAAGGCTCTTAGGTCTTTTACCATTGAGTCAAGGCTGGTATGGGATTGTCTGAAGGTTATTAAATTGCTGGCAAGCTCAAATAAGGTAACACTTGTTTGGGTGCCAGGTCACACTGGAATTGTGGGAAACGAGGCAGCTGATGTCCTCGCCCGCGAGGGATCTGCCTTTCCATTAATTGGACCAGAGCCCTTCTGCGGCGTCTCTAAGGGGCACCTTAGGGCAGCAGTTAAACGCTGGGAGGATGTGCAAAAGTCCTCTTACTGGCGCGGAATTCCAGGTTTGCGACAGGCGAAGGAATTTATTTCACCTTCGTCGGCCAGGGCCAAGGAATGTCTTGTACTTCGGAAACCTGAGTTGAGGCTGCTTACCGGCTTCCTCACAGGTCACATCCCCTTAAGGTATCACCTTAAGAAAATGGGCCTAAGTTCGACGGATAGATGTCGCTTCTGTGACATGGAAGCGGAATCAGCGGAACATGTTCTGTGCCATTGCCCAGCCATTTTCTGCAAAAGGTTACAACATCTAGGAGGGAGAGTAATGAGCCCGGATGGTATGCATCATATACCGGCCGGCAGTATTGTCAGGTTCATTAAGAGCCTGAATATTGACTGGACGGCTCATTAAGTAGGGTCCATGCACAAAAGATCTTTTAGGTCGCAGTGCGGGGTGGCTTGAACGCCCACATGGCCCTCAACTAATAATAATAATAATAATAATATTCGCCAAAGTGTACATTTTTTTATATGGAAATGTACTATGGTCAATAAGGAAGTAAAATAATAAAACTACAGAAATGCATGACTAAGTAAAATAAAGAAATATCCTTTGACTTCGCTGAAGCGAGATTTCACTATGCATATAAAATTGTTTACTTAAACATGATTAATTTTAATACGGGGTATTAAAAGAGGTAAATAGCATTAAATTTTATAAGTTATATTAAATTAATTTATATTAAATTAAAAAATTAAAAGTTTCAATAAATAATTATAATTAAAATACTTATATGAATTTTTTTTTTTTTGATTGAACTGAGTTTTATTTTGCAAAACATAATAAAGTATTTAAATATGCATGTCAAATTTGGACCAGAGTATGATAGGTATTTATTCTAAACTGGCTTGCGCGACCGTTAGGGAAAGAGTTCTCGATATTACAATACTCTCTTAAACCGTATATAAAAAAACAATTTGACAGCTGAGAGTTTAGGGTTAGTAAAAATGGAGCGTCACATGAACATATGTGAAGCTAGCCCGAAAACCATCCCGAAAAAATTCGGGGTAGGCTGTGTCTTCTATACGGCCGTAGGTGTTTTCCGTGATAACGTTTATAAGAGGTGCGAGAAATGGCACGATGTATGGGTTTGTTAAAATAAATTTCATTATTATTAGCATCATGAAATGAGAGTACAGTGATTGTTTGCAAACGATTAAGTACTGGGCGATGGTATGAGAAGAACGATATGAAGCGCAGGGTCTCAGCGGAGATGTGCCTGATGAATGTGAGTTCCGCAGACTAGTGCCTCCCAAAGTCGCCGAGGCTAGTGTGATGAATACGCAGTCTAGGTCAAATATATTTTATATCAGAGTCCACACTGACATTTGACCTATCAGATCAGGCATTCCCCCTTTATAGTGCTCTCTAGCATTGTAAATCGCCACTTTGTAAATCTAAATTTTAATTAAAATTTATGTGAAAATTAATTATTTTAATTAACAATAAGTTATCTGCCACAGTTTCTTTACGCACAAATTAGCACTAGAATTGCTCCGATTAGATGAGGCATGAGGGGTTGTTCCGCTACAGTGATCTCAAGCATTGTAAATCGCTATTTTGTAGTTTTTAATTTTAATTAAAATTTATGTGGAGATTAATTATTTTAATTTAAAATAAATTATCTGCCACAGTATTATTAAGCACAAATTAATAACCGAATTGCTCCGATCTGATGAGGCATTCTTTTGCCATAGTGCCCTCAATCTCTATAAATCCCTATTTTGTAGTTTGAGTTTTTAATTAAAATTTATGTGGAGATTAATTAATTTAATTTAAAATTAATTAGCTAGCACTGGTTTTTACGCAAAAATTGACACCATCGGATCTCCGATCTGATGAGCCATTCTCTCGCTACACTGGTTGAAGAATTTAAATTGGTCGAAATCAGAGGTTCGCGGCGCGGGTTCCTTTGCCGCCGTATGACGTCATTGCAATAATATTATGCGTGACACATAAAGCCGAAGGACCAATCTAAGCAACCATATCTTTAAATTAAAGGTAATGCTTATAGTTGATGAGTAATTGCCCCCGGCCAAGGGCTAAATTTCGGGTCAGTTTTCTGAACATGCGGTGTAAAACGTTATCACATCAAAACAAATTTCTGTTTGGTACAAAATAAAGTATTTGCGTAACTCCCAATGAATGAATTCTCGGTGAAGAATTCTCGTTGGTGTTAATAGATAATCATATGGTGCTAAATGCAAATTGCGACGGATATTTAATAAAAGTGGAAGCAGCAGTAAGTATTTTTCCCGTTTCCACCAAAAAGCAAGGAAATTAGCAATTTAACAATTTTTATTTTTGGTAAGTTTTGATTTAAGGCAGGCATACCACCGAACCTCTTGAAATCAGAAAAAAACATTTTTTTTACATACTGTAATGAAAATAAGTGGATAAAGAAAACACAAAACAACATAAAACGGAATTTTCAACTCTGTCCGTGTAATTCGCTATAATTAAATGTCTTTCTTAAATATAAAATGTAAATAAATCTCAGTATGCTATAGAGATCTAACTAAGCACTTGATTAGTATAGAATCCCTGAGTGGGAAGGCGCATAGCTTTGACTGATAAGCTTGTAGATGTAGTAACCCTCGTTCCTCGCTATTGCCATCAACCATCCAGGCTTTGTAACCATACATATTTTGAACTTTATTCAACTCTGATAAGTTATTTATGAAATGCGTGAGTAACAGGCGAAAACTCTTAAAATTTTGGTGGTTTCCCATTTCACTAATTTATTGAAAACGCTTTTTGTAAAGGGTTTCTTTTAGTTTTGTTACACTAAAACAGTGCAAATTAAATGCAAACATTTTATTTAAAAATTAAGATCCTTAGACGTTATTTCTTTTCTGGAATGACATTATAGTCTAAGGTCTTTAATGCCTTTTTGTTGTGGGTTTTAATGACAATTGGAAACGTAATCACGAACTGGGCCTTAATTAAAATTACGCATTAATATTTTATAATAAATAATTTCAGTTTAATTTAAAGTTCCCTACAACATACTAAAAAAATCAAAGGAAAAACCGAATTATTAAACCAAATAAAAGAAAACTTTAATAACAGAGTATTTTGTTATTAATATTAATAAACAAGCAAAACACATCAAATTCTATTATTGGGAGATGTGTCTATCAAATGTAAAAATGATTTTATTTTTATAATTAAATATGTTTTTAAACAAAACAAATCGATTTAAATAAAAAAATTACTTACTCGGATATTTTAGTGTTTAGAGGCAATGGTTTAAATAAAGTAGAATTTTCTATTACTTCTGGCTCAACTAGATTACGAATTATTACTAATATGGCACTAAATAATACAGGTATAAATATTTCTACGGTTGTTTGAATTCTATGACGCCATTGCAACAGCCAATTTTTCCACATCAGCAAAACAAATTTATCCCAACGTGATGTCGTCATTTTATAAAATTTAATTAAATTAAATTATTATATAAAACTGAAAATAGACAAAAAATAATAATAATTAAATTACATATTCTATAGAAATACTCATTTTGGGCTACGAAAAATAAAAAATGCGAATATGTATTCTATGAAAAAGGAAGACTTTTTGATTTCAGAAAATTTGTAAAAAAATTGAATTAAAAAAATCTTTCTTTTTCATACATCTCCTTTTGAGAGAAATGTGGTTGTTTTATTCAAAATTGTTAAACGCAGTTCGTAGTATTTCTACGAAATACCGTCAAAATTGGTTTCAATGTGCCAGCTTTTAATGGATGGCTCAATATGTAAGGTGCTAATAGAAAGGAAAATTTCGGATGCCTTTGAGATAACATCTGGAGTGCGGCAAGGAGACCCAATTGCTCAAACTCTTTTCAACCTATCATTGGATTATGTCATTCGTCAGCTCAATATGGCGCAGCGTAGCTGCCTGTATTATAAATCAACCCAGCTAATAGCATACGCTGACGATATTTGCATTCTGGGTCGCAACATCATATCTCTAAAAGAAGTCCTCCTCCCATTGGAATTAACAGCCCAACAAATAGGCCTTCAGATCAATGAAGCGAAGACCAAATACATGGTGACCGCGAGAAGGCAGACTCGTGGGGACTTCATTTCAGGAGACACTCAATATGAAAAGGTGAATAAGTTCAAATATTTAGGATCACTGATCACTCAGCATAACTCCGTTTCTGTGGACATTTCATCGAGGATCGCAGCAGGCTACCGAGCATTTTACGCCAATATAAAAATTTTCAAGTCTCCTCAGATATCGCGCAAAATAAAATTGGACATCTACAAGGCGCTGATAAGACCAGTTATCACCTTTGGTTGCGAGTCTTGGACGCTAACAGCGCAAAACATCCAGAAAATCGCTGTAACTGAGCGTAAGATGATAAGAAGAATTCTCGGTCCCATTAAAGAGGGAGCCACGTACAGAATGCGAATGAATCACGAGATCAGAAATGATCTCGATAAAGTCGACATCATAGGATTCATAAAATCGTCAAGGCTGAGATGGCTTGGGCACGTACTACGTTCACAAAATCGGACCACAAAACAGGCCTTGGAGTCGGCACCAGCGAAAGTAGGACCTCGTGGGAGGGCACCTACCCGATGGATGGACGACGTTGAAAGGGACCTATACACACTCGGTCACCGTGTCTGGCGTTCTCTTGTGGCGGATCGAATTATTTGGAGGAGCATCGTTGAGGCGGCCAAATCCCTTCATGGGATGTAGCGCCAGCGGAAGAAGAAAATGTCAATCGTGCAACATTTCGGAAAACCTTCTTTATTTATAACTATGACATGCAATCCACAATGGCCAGAAATTATTGAAGCTCCTGATGGTTTTAGTGCAAATTTTCGTCCTGATATTGTCGTTCGTGTATTTAAAAGTAAGCTTAAGGAACTTATCGATTTAATTTCCAAAAGAGAAATTTTCGGTAAAGTAAATGCCTTAATTTATACTATTGAGTTTCAAAAACGTGGTCTACCTCATGCGCATATTTTGATCACTTTAGATAGAAATGATAGAATAGATGGGATTATTGATATTGATAAGGTGTACTGAAATACCTGATATTCAAGCACATCCACAACTACATGAAATTGTTAGGCGTCATATGACTCATGGACCATGCGGTCTACTTAATCCAAACTCTTGTCTGCATGAGAAAAGGCAAATGAAGCAACATTTTTGCTAAAGATTTCTGCGATTAAACGAGTGATGTTTATAGACGACGTGATAATGGTGTGAATGTTGATGTTCATGGGCATTCTGTTGAAAATCGATTCGTCATCCCATACAATCCATATCTTTTAAATGTGAAGTGTGTACAACCTTTAAAAGTGTGAAATACATTTACAAGTACGTGTATAAAGGATACGATTGTGCGTCGTTAGAATTTGGCGAATTGAATGGTGAATTAAATGAAAAAATTCAGATAGATGAGATACAAAATTTCTTATGTTGATCTGTATGTTGATTCCACTGAGGCTTCATGGCGTATATTTCAGTACCCTGTGCACTTACAATCGCATACAGAGTATAGAAGTTAAGAGTATAGAACTTAAAATGTACATAAGCGACTTTTGCTTTTCAGTACAGAAATATTTTTTTAATTTTGCCTACATCTAGGAAGCAGAGATGGGCGACGTAGATTACGTGATGTAAGCTGCGCGGTTGTTGACGCGTAATCTATTACGTTGATTACCTCGCGATTTTTTGCGTTTTTGGCGTCGACAACCTTCGAAATGATTAATTTCCTCATTTATTTAGCCGGTCTGATAATATTTCTGTCTGTTAATAAATAAGTCATTGTCTAATTAACCTAGTGATCAAAAAAAGGTTACATTTTGATAATAAATCACATAAATTATTCATTGGTACATGAACTGACTAAGTGAATATCGTGAAAATGGAATAGGTACGAAAGGCCGAATGTCGAAAGGCCGAATGTCGAAAGGCCGAATGTCGAAAGGCCGAATGTGTCGAAATGCCGAATGTGTCGGGAAGCCGAATGTCGAAAGGCCGAATGTCGAAAGGCCGAATGTGTCGAAAGGCCGAATGTCGAAAGGACGAATGTGTCGAAAAGCCGAATGTCGGAAGGCCGAATGTCGAAAGGCCGAATGTGTCGAAAGGCCGAATGTATCGAAAGGCCGAATGTTTCGAAAGGTCGAATATGTCGAAAGGCCGTTTATGTCGAAATTGATTTTAATTTTTCATCTTTTTATGAACGAAAATTTTCAAAATTTATATTTTTATGAAAAAACAAAATTCTTATTTTCATCAACATTTTTGTATAAAAATGTTTAATAGTAAATCGCCTTAAATATTAAAATCTTTTTAAATTTTTTTTGTCATATAAAAATTAATTAATTATAATAAAAAAGAAAAATAAATAAATTTTTTTTCGACAAAATTTGATCACATTAATATGTATGCTAAATACACAGGATTTACATTTTACATTACGAAATAAATTCAATGGTCTTAAATATTGATGTCAATCAATTAAGTGAAGGAAAATTTAATGAAAATTTGGCCTTTTAACCCAATCGGCCTTTCCACGGGCTGGCCACGTATCACTGTTTTTGTTCTCCAAAATCTTGTTTTACAAAATCTTCTTTCCTTAAAGGCATTGCAAATAATATAGCTCATCAGTGATTTATAGCACTATTTTAAATAAAATGTGTGTATGTACCTAAATTTATTATTAAAATTAAAACAAATGCCTGCTCATGTGAAAAATGAACTTAAAATAAGGGACATAGAAAAATTGGTTTGGGTATGTAATCTTGCATTACAAAATATTACTTTATAAAATTTCGCATAGAAAATTTTGCATTACAAAATGTTGCAATTAAAAAATGTTGCAATTATTAAATATTGCAATACAAAATCTTGCATAACAATTTCTCGTATATTTTTTTTCTCTATTCTGAGGAAAATTAATTGAAGAAAAATGACATCGACTAATTTAACTTAGAATTGTAGAGGCTAACGGCCTTGGTAACTCTCACGGGCACGCGGGAGGTCGCTGCGCTCCCCCCCCCGCGCTTAGCCCTCCGAGGGGCTTTAGAAATGAACTTCAGGGGATGTAGGAGCCGGGATCAGCAAATATGTCGCACTGCGTGCCGCACGTAGGAGTGGATTATATAGAATCTATTAATGACACCTACAAAAAAGAAAATAATTGCACTATTTTGTTATGCAAGATTTTGTAATTGAAAGATTTTGTAGTTGCAAGATTAATAAAAAAAAGCAATATTTTGAAATGCAATATTTTATATCGATCCCAGAAAACCTATTTCACTAAATATTTATTATTTCACTATAAAATAATCAAAATAATTATTTCGGAAAACAAAATTTATAAAAACAAAATTTTGGTAAACTGTATTTTATACAGTAAGAATTCAAAATATAAGATCGAACGGCAAAATAAGATTTTGTCTTGCAGGCAAATACTCCAATCCCCCTGTCCACACGTTCGACCTTTGATATTCGGAAGGTGTTACTTGTCATATTACCCATTGGTTATCCATGAAAATTTAAAGAGTTTTATAAAATAATTAAAGTTTCATATCTATTTCTGTAAATTGTAATTCATTTTTAATATAATAATAAAAGTTAAATTTGAAATAAGATAACTTCAACTTAACATTTAATAAAACTTAATTATATCATTAGAAATATTATAGAATTGCAGCCACCAATCGGAACATGTATCGAATACAGCTGCATGAAATGTTAGGAACTGTCTTAAATGTTTCATCTGCAATCCAAAAACAATTTTGTATTATCTGTACTGGTTTAAAATAAGGGATTTTGGCTGCTGTTTTAGTATTCTCGCGAATTGTCTTTATTACGCCTCTAACCGGCGTCAGGGAATGGTTATGTGTAGCATTCTTTTTTTAAGCAATGGCTTCCATCCTTTTTCAAAGTTGTAATTCTAGCGTTAGAAAAATGTTCTTTCTCTTTACCACATTGGCTGTGATATCGCCTTTCACATTCCCAATAATAAGTTAAATTCACTATTTTGTTCAAAGTAAATAAATAACCATCAACGGATAACATGGTTCTTCCTTTGTTCGATTTATACTCAAAAATATCCATGCTAAATTAAAGATAAACTTACTTCAATATTCGAATTTAGTTAAAGATGATAAAATTGTTTAAAACAAAACTCTTCTTAGTTTATAGTTACCTGAGTATTTTGAAAAACAGCAATCTTTCAAACGAAACTTAATAATAGTAAAATATTTATTAACTTGGAAGAAACACAAAAATCGTTTGTCAAAATTTAAAGAAAACTTTGTATGAAGAATTTCCAAATTTCAAATACACAAAGTCTAATTCACTTGCAATTTAATATTTTAGAAATTATTTAACTTAAAAAACAAATTAGTTGTTGTCACTTGAGAGTCGCACTAAAGAATAAAAATGAATTTACAAATTCCTCAATACCTGATATTTAAACTGGGTTTTTTCGTTCGGTACATAATATCAATGGAAATTATTGGTTTCTGTTAAACGTATATAGTTTTGATAATAATTGTATATGCTGGGTGTGTCCGAACCAAAAAAATTCATTTTTTTTTTTTAAATATGTATAGAAAAACAATACATTTTTAATAAGTGATTGTCTATTTTACTCTTAAGTTACGAGTGAAATTCAAAACAATAATTTGCAGCAAAAGTTCGATTACTTCAACCCCTGATAGGCATGGGAAAAGCCACAAAGGCATTTTCGATTATTTGAATGAGCTGGCGAATTAAAGTTCGGGGATACCATAGAAAAGGAATGCTGTAATTTAAACTATGAAATGCTATCCTCTCGTAAACATACTTTGTAACACGTTTAAATTTCGTTCACCCTTAAAAATTACAAAATAAAGAAAAATAAAACAAAAGAAACACTATTATGATAATATATATGTACTGTACACGGAAACCTCACTACAGTGGACATTGATGCAACCAAACAATTTTTATACAAGAACGAAAATATTTTTAAAATTCAGCCTTTCCAAATTCGGCCTTTCGACACATTCGGCATTTTGACATATTCGGCCTTTCGACACATTCGGCCTTTCGACATTCGGCCTTTCGACACATTCGGCCTTTCGACATTCGGCCTTTCGACACATTCGGCCCTTCGACATTCGGCCTTTTGACATTCGGCCTTCCGACCCATTCGGCCTTTCGGTGTTCAGCCTTCCGACATTCGGCCTTTCAACATCGAACGGTGAAAATTGTTTTTCTATTGTTATAGAGATAGCATTATGCAAATTCTTAATTAAAGTTTATGTAACTAATATTTAATTTTATATGTTTTAAGATACATAGAAAAATATATGTATGTGGCATCCACTACATACAAATTTAAACTCATATGGAATCCGCTACATTTTACTTTAAATTCATGTAGAATCGGCCACAAATTCATTTGAATTCATTTTAAACATCTGTCAATAGACTTAATGCTAGACAACTTCATTGTGATTTTTTGTGTTAAGGAAAACAAATAAACGTCAAAATATTGTTCATATCTTTTTGTATGAAGTGGCACAGATGCAATTTTATTTCTATAATTACAGACATATATTAAATATTTTTTAATAAAAATTTAATCGAAATGTATTCATTTTATGTCATTTTAAGCTAAGCAAGTAAATTTTTTTGTGAAAAGCGTGTGAAAATTAAAACATACAGTGTGTCACAGTCGTATTCGTAAAACCACATTAATAACTGAATTAGTAAAATAAAACGTATATTATTGTCAAATAAGTGTTAAATGTATTTTTAAATAAATAAACATAATTCAAAGGTCGTTTAAAAACAAGAATAAATAAAATTCATTTATTACAAATAAAAAAAAATAATTAATTTCATTACTGATAATTAAAATCACATCACACTCATATTCGTAAATATTTACAGATATGCTACAAATCTGTTTATTATCCAAATCAATATTTAGTTGGATACCCTTATTTTTGTTTACATCTTCCAGCCGATTTGGTAATGACCGCACCGGTTTTTCGCACACCTTGGGTTCAATTTTGTACCATTCCCTTTCCAATACCTTCTTAAGCTCTTCTTTATTAGTAAATTCGTATTTTCTTATTCTAATTTCCAATTCATGCCATAAATTCTCTATAGGGTTTATATCTGGTGATTGTGGAGGTGTCTCAATGACTTTTGGGCAAGTATAAAGCAACCACTGTCTTGTGTCATAGGCCTTGTGCTTCGGGTCATTTTTTTGGAAAAGACAAAATGGTCTTTTATACCCAAGCGTGCGGTGCTCTCTGGTAGATTTGTTCGCAATATGTTGATATACACGGTTTTATTCATGATACCCTCGATGAAATGAAGTTTCCCAACACCTGCCGCTGAGAAACAGCCCCATACCATTACAGAGCTACCTCCATATTTAACCGTTGGCTGCGAATTCTGTTTCTTCAGTTCTTCATTTGGCTTTCTCCATACCATTTGTCGGCCATCTGATCCGAAAACATTATATTTGCTTTCGTCCGTGAAAAGCACGTTTTTCCAGAAATCAAATGTACGGTTTCTGTATTCTTTGACAAACTTTAGGCGCAGTTTTCGACTTTTTTCTGAAATCAACGGTTTTTTCCTAACAACTCTACCATTGTATCCCGCGTTTCTAATAGTTCGCCGAATAGTTTAGGCACTTACACTTTTGCCTAGTTCCGTTTCAACTTTCACTGCCATTGTTGGTGCACTTATTCGTGGATTGTTCCTAATTTCCCTCATAATATAACGATTGTCGAATTCGTTCAGTTTTTTCCTGTTTGTATTTCTCGGTGCATTTATAATTCTGTTTTCTTCTTTATACCGCTTAATAATATACTGAATAGTAGAAATGCTTCGCTGAACAATTTCACTGATTTCTTTAAGTTTTTTACCCTCGTTATGATGAAAAATCACCAACTTTCTGAGTTCTAACGTCGTTTCATTTTTCTTGCGTCCCATTTTGCCAAAATTGTAAAATTTTAATTTGCTCCTTTACTAATTTACAGCTCAATGGTTACTGAAACAATACATTATGAAACAAATAACAGAATAATACAAAATGACGAATGATTACGAACTATTACGATTAAAAGACGTAGTTTACGAATATGAAAGTGGGGTGATTTTTTCGATAACGTCATAATGTGCCTTGTTTTGTGTAAATGTGTGAGTAAATTATTTGATGGATTGCATTTTGAATAAAGATAACAGTAAGGCATGATAACAAACAAAAACATTTTTACAAATAGTTTCAATTTTTGACTAAAAATGAAAATTAATTAAAAATTAAGTAATTACGAATACGACTGTGACACACTGTACAAAGAAGGCAAATTCGTATTCTTTAGGTTTAATCTTGTGCCGTTTGAGTTTTTTTTATGGTTATTTTTATTAAAATTAAGTTATTTTCAAACATTTTAAGTTAGCTTCATATAAACTGCTGTTTGATTTCCTTAACACTCAAAAAAATTTGACGTATTTTGGCTGTCAAATTATCGATCTATTATGTATTCCTTTTTGTATTCATTTTTTAGAAATAATAAAAGAAAAAATATTCTTCTGTATATCGTAACAAGCAACATCGTGTTTTCGTGCTACACCGACATGAAATTAATCACGTCTTATTCGAATAAAAAGAGATCGCATATCTCTACAAGTGATGACTTACCAACGATTTTAAAACGGCGAATTATTTTCATTAATTGTGTCAAGTATTAATTGGTAATACTGATCGAATTTCATTGTATTAATCGAAAATTAATTAATAAGATCATGTGTTTTGTATGGCATATTTGTTGTTGTTGTTGTTGATTTCGTTTGCTCAGGTCGACTAGCACAAGTAGCTGTATATGACCGAATTAACTATGTTTATCTGGGGTAAAAGGTTGAGTTAAAGATTGTACTTGATGTGTTTTATAAATTTACACAAAGTTTTATAATGATTTATATTATTAGATTTTAAAATGTCTATTAATTTTAAGTTTATTATTATCGGATATTTATTTCTTAAATTGTTATATTTTGTACATTTACTTATTATATGTTTATTGTCTTCTATTACGTTACATACGTCACATAAGTTATTGTTATCAAAACCAAAGCGTTCCTAGATATACAAGCCGTCAGGTTAAAATTTGAACTTAATATGAAAAAACCCTTTATTTACAAACATATCTTTATGTCATGACGTCATACCATTTGTTCGAATTTTTTTTTATAATAAGCCATTAGTGCCACCTACATATAAACTCAACTAATTAAATATATTTAAAAAAACAAAATGGACGTGTAGTTTCCGTGTTTGAACTCAGATGGCGGTAATAAAAAATTGAAAATAATTCGGCCAGGATTCGAGGAAGAGGAAAAAAGAGTATTTTGATGAATTAGAAGAACGGTAAGTTACTTTAATTTTAGAAACAAAATGTTTGGAGTTTCAATTTTGTACGCCTCCTAATTTTCTCTAATTTAATAAATTTTATTGCAGCGTTAAGTAAAACCACTCATTAAAAGCGTATTCGATTGGACTGAAGAGTACAACTCTTCACTTCAGTTAATTGAGTTCCTCTTCACTTAATTGAGTTACTGAAGAGAAGAGACTGTTCGATTGGTATTCTTCACTTCAGTTAAATGTCAAAATAAAAATAAAACAATTTACTTCAGTTTGGCTTGTGTTAGAAAAAATGTTTCAAAATTTAATTTTCTATTAATTTCTAGAAATTTATTATTAAAAATTATTTTTTTAGGTCGCAAATTCTCAACCGAACAGTTCCCTAAATCTACACACGAGAATAAAAACAAACGAAAACAAATAAATTCAAAAAAGAAAAACAAATAACTCATCTTAAGTAACTACATAAGCAAAATATCTCTTCAGTTAATTCAGTTGCTCAACTTTTAACTGAAATGAAGAGTTGTCATTCGAACAGTCTCTTCACTTCAATTACTTCAGATACAGCTACTACTACAGTTAATTCAGTCCAATCGAACACGCTATAAAAGAAACAATTACGAAAGTAAGTTTTGAGTATGGTTGTGGTAACCGTACCGTACCAAATATTAAATTGCGTCAAAATTCAAAATAATCAGAAATTGTTATTACTATCCAGAATTCATTATCTTTGTCGAACTCATAACGAAATCGTCGTAATTTTTTGTTTGACACAGAGGAGCAGATTGGTGATGCTGTACTGATGAAGAATTAAATTTGATGAAGAATTAAATTTTGATGAAATTATTTCATCATTCAGTAGCTTAAATGAGCTCAATTTTGCCGAAGGTAGTGATGTATCGGTTGCAGCACTATCCAAAAAACAAAAATGCTTATCAATTTTGATGTAGATGATATAAATTGAAGCTCATCAAATTCGGATCCTAATAAAAAGTTTAACGACCATGCCAATCTACTTCATAAGAAATACGCTAAAAAAATGTTAAACATATAATCATCTGAATTTAAAAATAGATGGTGGCGTGGCAAATTCGTATGATTTCAATGCTAGTACCGAACGTGAAAGCAACGATGAAAATACAGAGCATAAATTCGATCCGGACATTATTGATTTGAAGACGAAAAATTCGAAAGGTCGGTCTGAGTTCAACATTGAAAAAATTGCAACACTATCGAAACAGGCATTTGGTGATTTAATTCGAATAAATTTGAATAATGATGTTCCTATCTCTAACGGTGGAAATGATTTAACAAAAAGAATTCATCAGCTCAAATAAAAACACGAAAATTTATTCAAATAAAAGGTACCATTCGTCAATTAAAAATTAATTAAATTACAAAACATTTTTCTGTGATTTTAATAAAATATCGTATTTATTATTATTTGTATAAATCCGGGGAAAACCAAATCATAAATCTAACGGATTATTAATTTTTAAAATTCACTCGGACAGAAAATAGTAACCGAAATACATATGTCATTTTTGTGGTAAACCTCAGATGTCACTAATTCTTCACTAACATATTGACAGTGTACAAAATGGAAAAGTTTTATGGCTAAATTTTGACATTTCCCTCCCGGCGCAAAAATGTATACAGCAAAATTGTACAGCTTACGAACAGTTTATGAACGCTTTTTTTTATAACACACTACTACATTTACATTCTAAACACAGTACTGTCAATTATATCTCGCAGCTTTGTTTTATTTTCAATTTTGTTTGTACAAATTAAATTAAAGTTGCCGTATTGTGAAATTATAAAAACTTTTGACAATTATTGTTAAATTTTCGCGGTATGAGCAGCATGATATCCATAATATCGTATAAAAATCATAAA
This sequence comes from Tipula helvola, assembly GCA_963556165.1. Lineage (NCBI taxonomy): Eukaryota > Metazoa > Arthropoda > Insecta > Diptera > Tipulidae > Tipula > Tipula helvola. The sequence goes on along the minus strand of OY744482.1, from coordinate 146,214,696 downwards.
AATAAATATTTTAAAAGGTATTTAAGCAATATTCGTAGAACTTAATCTATGTATGATTAAAACATTTTATTTCATTTCAGAAGGATTAATCATTAACAAATTTGACACGTTATGTCTTGTGATGCCGACTAATATTTAATTAATTTTTCTTAGGTACAACATATCGGAGGTATATCGGATTCAACCCATGAAAAATATGTTCGAAAATATTATATTTGAATACAATAAAAATAAATTTTATTTAAAACACAATTTATTTGTAGTACATATATTGATTTCTTTTAAAATTATATACTTGTGACATAATCCACACCGTACGTAAATGTTACACCTATGTGGCTCAAAAACGTTATGCTAAAACAGTTCGTAAACGTTACGTTTCGACGTACACATTACGAACAGTTTAATACACACTAATACATACACAAGTCTTCGCAAATTTGTTTCACTTCTCATGTGACAAAAGTACACATTACGTACTACATTTGTACTGTTTTAGTGTAACGTTTACGAACTCCTTAGTATAGCAAAGTCTTCGTAAACCGTACGTTTATGATACACCTGGTCTGGAGGGTTTACGTCAACAAATGTCATCCAAATCCAACACAAGCCAAATCAAGTCGTGAGCAGTTAAAAGTTAAATTAAAAAATAAAATCTGAGACTTAATTTGTAATACAGATTATTTTAAAGAAATCGACTATACATTATTTCTATTGTTGTTGGCAGTAAAGCTAGAAAAAGGTGCAATTTAACACATGACGAGCAATTGACGTTTGTGCTACATATCCATATAAACCAAAGAGTTTCAATTCCAAAAACATCGTTTCGTGGTAGACAAAATAATTTGAATTGTGTTGTGCGATATATTGTATATATATATATATATATATATATATATATATATATATATATATATATATATATATATATATATGTATATATATATATATATATATATATATATATATATATATATATATATATACATATTATATACCCATTTCTAGTGCATCTGGATTGGATTTAATCAGCTTCGAACCAGTAACTCCAAATTATATCATTTATAATTCAGCATCTAATATGCGAGTAACAAATAATGTGCAGCCCCTTTATCAATTAGTGACCCCATTAGAATATCAGCTACCAAAACCTGAGGTCAAACTACAATTTACCCCGGTTCCGAATAAAGTAGTTGCGGATATCATCAATAAATCAACAAAATGTAAATTGTAGCAACTTAAGACAAAACAATGAACTTTTGAAAAAAGAATTCGATAATTTGAAGAATTCTAAGAATATTGGGTCCAAAGAAAATGATGGATTAAACGTCAACCAAGCTGTAGCTATTCCTAATCAAAAACTAGTAGCACCACAAAGGAGTAAGTATTTAAAAATGTACGCTTTTGTTGTATATATACCTACTATCATATTGTTTATTTAATGCTTACAGAATATAAGTGCTCCTTAAAATCTTGCCCTTTGAAAACACGACAACGTCGGGAAACCGATTATAAATGGGATGGCCACACAGAATTTTATACCAGCTCAATTCATCAAGTAAAATGTGGTGATTGTCAAGAATTAAAATTAAAATTTTACACGTCAAAGTTGTATGGTGCTAATCGGGAATTTAATGCTTTCATTGCTGTACTTAAAGAATCTGGTTTTAATGTTGCATTCCCAGAAAACAAATATCTAGTTGTTACGGGTAATCGATCTTGATAAAAATCGTGAACCTTACTATGCATGTACGATTCGTGCAAATACCACGATTAATAAAAATCGTTTCAGAACATTATGTAAAAAGTTTAATTCAGCCGTGGAAGTATCACAAGAAATTTCGTTGGCAACGTGTCATCATGTATTTTGCAATAATTGCCGACGTACCATATAAAAAGTAGTCAGACACCAGTAATGAAATTGGCCAGTAGCGAAATGTTCACATAAATTGAAGGAAAATAATATTCATGCGTATATGACCGAACCAGAATTTCAAGTATATTTACAAAGTTTGCATGCGGCTGAGGCTGACAATTTATTCTACTGCACAAATAAATCGTGTAATGGATGTATTCCGATTAATCGAACTAACCGGGATAAAATTGTACTCCTTTATTGTCCCGAATGTGGTCAGTTTAATTGCATCGATTGCAAAACGATTCACACTGGAACATGTGATGAATTTCAAAAGAAAATAATTCTCAAAATTTGCCAACCGTTCCAGCTGCAAATAATAACATGGGAGCTTTTACTAAAAATATAATTTAGAGATTATATTACAAATGGAACGATCGATTTGCAAGACAGGCTAAAGTTGAGCTTAACACTACCTCTGCGGGTGATTTTAAATGTAGTTCAGCCAGACGAAAATATGAAAATGGATCATATAACAGTATGGTCCTACTCAAAGGCGGTCTAGGAGAAAATCGTTACTGATTCTTTAAATCATGTGTTCATCAACAATAAGTATGAATTTTTATCAGGGTTTGATAATTATGTACCTATTGCACGTGATTGAAACCGATTTATTTCGAAATTCGGTGTCTTTAAAAAAACATCAAAATTTCTTGCCATTCTTTAATGCCGAAGAAATCGCCGTGTTCCAGAAAATGACTAAGTTTGATAAGAAACAAGAAAGTTACGGATCAACCGAAATTTGAGCTTTTAAATTTATACTCGACGAAAGTGGATCAATTTAACTGGTTGCGAGATTTGACGGCAGAAAATATCAACACTGTCGAAGGAATTATTTCAGTAGATATTTCAACGAAAATTGAATTTTTTATAAACAATCTTGCCGGTTTTCGGGCAAAAAAACAATTGAACCAATCATAAGCACAATCGATATATCCAAAGAATATTTCGGAATCAAAGGATTAAATATTCTGCGAACAGGACTTAATAAGTGTTTCAGTATAAACTCCATCGACTACAATAATATGAGAATAATGAGCATGTTCGTCCTTCATCTAATTAACAATACTGATACAAATGAGTTTAATTTGTGCGAACATTTGTGGTGCTCGTTAATTAAATACATCTATAACGAATTTAACAGAAAGGAACCTTGTAATATTATTAAACATTCAATAAAAAAATGTAATACAAAAATTATTCAACTTTCAATAAAAATCTGGTTAAAATGATAGTCTTATGAATTGAATTCAAATTTCTGTAGAATTGATAAATTTGATCTTGTAAAATCGACGATACCTATAAATGGACGTCCAATTCTTACCGAATAGGTATATTTTTGAGATGTTATTAAATTCGATCGGTAATTTTAAAACTGTTGGTCTCATCGAAATGAATACGATCAAATATACTTTAACACCTACCTGCAAAATACTTGTAAACATATTATGACACGTCAAAATTAAACGGGGTCAATCCGGCCGATATGATAAAATAATTGATATACATAGCTAATATGCTGGCTGGTCGGTAATAAAGAAAAAAAACAGCATTGTACTAGAAAAGGATAAAATATATTTTTAATTTTAAAATTTTGCAATTTTTTAATTTATACTGTTTTTAATTTACTATTTAACAGAATTATTGCACTGTTAAAAATATTTTCAAAATTCGAAATTCGAATTTTCGAAAAATAAAAAAACCTTGTGTAGCTAACTTCATAATATCTTACGTCATTGATCTCGTTTTTATAATTTTATACTGTATTTACATTACTTTTTTACATATACATAAAATTTCTACAATTTTATTTTTAATTATAATTATCAAATTACTAAATTTAAATTATTAGTTTTAAAATATGTTCTACTCAAAGGTTTGATTTAAATATAAACCTAAAAATATTTTCTGTTACGAGTATTTTTCATTCATAAAATTGTAATCAAAAATGATCAATTTTACATGGGTTCTTATGGGAAAACGTAAAATGCATACCCATTAAATTAAGCTTCTTAATTTAAAGGGTCGATGCTGATGGCTTGTATATCTATGAGCTTTGTCAAAACCCATTAGGTGTTTGAACTTTTTATTATATGTAAGCGTGGCCTGCTCTAAGTCTGTTTATTAATTTTATGTCATGTACATTTAAATTAACGTTTTTAAACCATATTTTATTATGTGCACAGAGAGAAAAAGGTTTGCATGGATCATGCATACCAATTCATAAATGAATGAAATAGATATTATTATGTTTTTATGCATAAAATTCATTATTTAAGAATAACAATCATGAACCATGAAAAAATGTCAGTAAATGCTTATTCATAATCTAATCCATTCGCTCATAACATTAAAATAAATAAATAAAAATTTTAACCAAGTCATTGGTTAGTGTTATGAACTGTCTACTTATATACATAATTTTCTTATTTTTATTTATGAGAGTTTTCCTTGGTTTTTTTTTTATTTTAGTAAATATAATTCGCTAAGTCAGTGCGTTCTGCTTGATACTTAAGGTATTAAGCGAGAATTGTATTTTTGTAGTTTGGTCGTAGCTATCTGCTATAGTCAAAATAATATCTCATTGAAAATTCCTATTCTTTCATTCCCGAGTAAATACAACAACAAATTCATTTTTTGTTGTTGTCTTACTCGAGAATGAAGGAATAGGAATTTTCAATGAGATATTATTTTAACTATACCTGATGTGATGAGTAGACCGTATGTAGACCAACATTATTGAACTCAAGGAGGGTCCTCTCATTTTTTGATAGTCGATACATTTGTATTGACTCTGGGGAAGGGAGGGGGGGCTAATGCTTTTTCTACTTTTGCTAGTAGATATATTATGGTGAGGTGATTAGCCTCTGTATTTTTCTGAATCGAAAAATATGTGGATTATTATTCATAAGCAATGAACAACTGCCAGAAATTTGGCAAATATGAAGCAGATAAATCATAATAAAGATGCTTAATAATCCACCGTGCATGAATTACATTCATGATTTAAGCCATGAGTGAAGTATATAAGTATACCTATGCAATACAAAGCATAAAACAATAAAGTAATATGTGTAATTCATGAGTTAATTTCATAAATAAATATGCATTATTTTTCATTAAACATGAATAACTAAACGTGGATATTATTTTTGAAACATTATGAATATAATTCATAATAGATGAATAAGTCCTTATTCACAAACTATGCATATTAATCATTTATTGTGCAATGGTCATTCACGGTGCCAAATCAAAAGGGTTTATTCATAATTTATGTACCCTTATTCATAATACGAGATATGATTTCTCTCTGTGTGGTGTAGGATTAATTTTTTTATTGTATCTACCTTTGGATAGAGAGAGTCCATGTGTTGTACATTATATTCCATTCACGAGTTATCGAATTGTCTATTAATGTGTATGAATCTTCTAATGTAATTTGATTATCGATAGAATCTTGATTCTCTTGAATAGCCTGTTTTGCCAGATTATCTGCTAATTCATTACCATAAATTCCCGAGTGACCAGGAATCCATTGTATGATGATTTTGATATCATTGCGATCAACAATTAATTTTTTAATTTCATTTTCATAAAATTTATTTTTGTTATATTTAATCGAACCAATTAAAGAGTCACAATTTGTTTTTGAGTCATTATTTCTTGGAAAACCATCCAAGTCATTAAATTTATTATTAATTAAAATATTTCCACAGTTATTATTAATGTAATTATTATTTATTTTTGCAATGTTATGTAAGAATTCATATTCCGAAAACAGATCTCTAAATTTAGGAATTGTTTTATTGTTTAATATGTTATCGTATATGCTGTTATTTTTATAGATATTGGGGTAGATGTTCGATACGTTCTAGCAAGCAAATTAGCAACTTGCGAGCTGAAAATGACATTTTGGTATGCTCGAATGTTTTTGCGACTTCCTAGCAAGCAAAAAATTAAAAAAAATTGCGAGTGACTTTTTGTACTCGCAATACAGAAAACAAAAAAAAAATGTACAGGAAAAAGTATTTTGAATGACATTTTATTTGGCTAATTATTAAAGAATTATTTACATTTTAATTATAGGTAAATCAACTTTATTACAGAATTGGTGATTTTTTTTAAACATTACTCGTGACAAAAAACATAAACAAATTACCAGGAATGCATAACAGCGTTCTTACCATATTTATTTATGTGCGAGATCTGTGATTTTGGTTAGTACAATATTGAGGAAGTACATTATTTATCCTTCAGCGAAGTTTGATTTTCGATTTATTATGTTGACACCTATACCCATATTTGCTGCTTAATTTGTTTCCATTTAATTACAATTTGAAAAGGCGAAACCAAAATATGTACTGAAATACATAAAATTAGTTAAGTGTGTGGTTATGTTCTTAGTTAAATGTCAATATATCACTCAGCAATACGCTGAATATTAGGTAATATGGCGGATTTGCTAGATGTATTGAGAATGCCATTTCCAGCAAACTCAAAAAGAGGTCGCAAATCCGCCATCTTTAACCATCGCAATTTGTCAACTTGCGATACGTACGAGCATCTACCCCATTTTTAGCAATATAATATAAAGTATTCTTCTTGTTATCTAAAGAAGCCGGAATACAATTAGCTTCCGCCAGTATGGTCGAGATAGGCGTCGATTTTGTAAAGCCTAATATGAGTCTTAAATTTTTATTGGATATTTGTTGTTTTATGTTCAATGAATTTTTGAAGTTTAAGGATGTTATAGTGTCTGCAAAGCTGATTTTTGATTTTATTACAGAATTAAATAAATTAAGCATCGTTTGTGGGTGAGCCCCTCCTTTATTGTATGAAATCATTTTCAGCAGATTATATGAATTTGATATCTCCTTGTCTAATTTTTTGTAATGTGAAAATAGAGATAACTTATTGTTGAATGTTATACCTAGTAGTTTAATTATTTTTTCTTCTTTTAAGATATGATTATTATTTCTGGGGGCCTATTCTCGAATTCCACATCCATTATCCACATGTGGACATCTGTCAAAATTCATAAAAATATCTGGAATAATGACATTTTTTTGGTACTAAGGGAATATTTCCGAATGGGTATAAGCAGGTGAAAAAAATTCCCCATATAGGATATTTGGTTGCATGTGTAATATACATACATTGATGAAGTTTGACAGATGTCCACATGTGGAAAATGGATGTGGAATTCGAGAATAGGGCCCCTGATTGTGAAACTAGATGGTTTATTTGTGAACAGACGAATATAAAAAGTTTTTTCAAGATTTAGACTAAGGTTTAACTCCGACAAGCTACTACTTAATTTACCCATAACGAAATTACAGAGGTCGTAAGTGGAGGATTCATTATGACTCTTAACTAGAATTGCAAGGTCATCCGCGAATTGATATATGGAGATATTGTTGTTTTGGATATTATGAATATTAGCTGTATAAATATTGAATAGGGTGGGACTAAGACAAGAGCCTTGAGGAATTCCCTTGTTTGTAGTGTGTTCTATTGTGTTAGTACCATTGTGAAAGATAAGTTTTCTATTTGTAAGATGTTGATAGATCCAGTTAATTGTATCATTAGGCGTGTTAGTGTTAATTAGTTTATTTATCAGGATTTTTTTATTGACGTTATCGAAGGTTTTTTTTATATCCGTCGTGATCAGAATTATGTTGTTCTTTTCTCTTTTATCTTTGTAGATTTCAGAAAAAAGGTTCACAAAGTAATCTGTAATACAGAATCCTTTTCTGAAGCCATAAGAATTATTGGGAATTATATTGTTGGTGGATACGTATTCTAATAGGTTGTTAAGTATCATTTTGTCAAATATCTTTGAAATAGAGTTTTGCAGGCATATTAGTCTATAGTTCTCAGTAACTAGGTCGTCTTTACCGGGTTTTTTGATTGAAATTATTTTGAAAATTTTCCAGTTATTTGGGTAAAGTTTATTATTATATACATTATTAAAGTAATCAATCAAGAAATTTAGTATTTTCGGATTATAATCAATTATCGTTTTAAGTATTTTGAGAGAAAGTTTATCGTGGCCGGGAGCCGATTTGGATTTTATTTTAATTATATTTGACAAGAAATTACTGTTAAATTTATCAACATAAACGCTATTAGTGGGTTCTACTGGTAAAATCATTTCTTCTACCGAAAATGGAAAATTTGAGTTAATGAGTTCTTTGGCCATGTCGTAGTTTTCTAATAAATTAAAGGCGATGGATCTTTTATTTCTAATTTTATTTATTTTTTGCCATAAGTCTTTGCTATTAATATCGTTTTTGATGTTGCCTATGAAAGTAAACCAGGATTTCCTTTTTGATTTCCTAATTTCTCTTTTTAGCAGGGAGGCTGCTTTTAATAATTCTATGGCAGTGAATAAATCTTTTTGTCTATTATACATTTTAAGTTTAATACTTTTAATCTTCCATAATCTATCCAATTGAGGGTTCCACCATGGGTTTGGTGTGTTCTGTTTATCTTAATTGATTTCGTGTTATCAGATATGATTTTATTAATCATGTTATCTATGTTGTTATTGTTATCAATTGAATTTATTTTACTAGTATCATTAATTACGTCTGCCCAGTTAATAATGTCTTTGTTTGTAAATTTATCCAATTTCAGAATTAATAAAATTGGGAGATGATCGGAACCTATGTAATCGTTTGTGACATCCCAATATATCTTATTATAGATATCTGGAGAGGATAATGAAATATCAATCGCAGAGCTGGAGTTGTTTCTAAAGTTATATCTTGTGGCTTTACCGTTATTTAATATTTGAAAATTGCTATTTTTTATTATGTTTGCAAATTTATTACCTTTATTATTGTTTGTTGTAAGATGATCCCAGAGGACATTGTGGGCATTTACATCTCCCACAATCAAAGTGTTTGGATAATTATTAAAATGTTTTAAAATATTCTCGAAATCAATTAAATCTGAATTATTACTATTGTTAGGTGGATTATAAAAGTTAATTAAATTTAGTGTAATATTTTTGTATTTTATATTTATGTATAGAAATTCAATGTGATTAAAAGTGAAGTTACAGTCTATTTTTCTGAAAGCTATTTTTTTGTGTATAAAGAAGGCTAAACCGCCATACCCATCGAATCTATTTTTAAAATAGTATTGTAATTTTTGATTTTTATGTGGTCACTATCTTTTAGCCAGGTTTCGCTAATAATTGCTATGCCAATGTTGTGTTTGTTTATAAAGGACTCAAAGAGATTGAAATTACTTTTAATGCTTCTTATATTAACTTGAAGAATATTTAAACTATTCATAATTTATCTAAGTTTGATGTTTTTGATGGCATCCTTGATGTCCATCAAAAGTACATCCGTTTCATCGTATTTTTTATCGCTAATTTCAGAGATCTTGTCCAGGACTGAGTGGAAAATGTCAATTTTAGACTTTTGTTCCTTAATGATGATGTCAAAATTGTTTGCCTTGTTTACCCAAAAGTTCGGAGTGTTAACATTTTTATTTAAAATAGGGAATTCATTAGTATTAACGTTTAGTGGTTTATCCTTAGGGAACAGGATATTTCTCGCTTGTCCGAAGGATAATTTATTTTTAATGGAATAAATTTTGATTTCTGTTTGGTTGATTTTTTCTGTACAGTTTTTGGAGTTAGTGTAGTGAGAGTTGTTTTCGCAGAAATTGCAAACAGGGTCATCAGAACAATCATGTGTTTTATTTACCGTTATATCTTTGATACATTTGATACAAAGAATAATTTTAGATTTGCACCATTTTTTCAAATGACCATATTTCAGACAGTTAGAGCAAAATTTCAATTTTGGGACGAAAATATTTATATTAACTCTGATACCATAAAATTTTACAAACTTTGGTAAGAAACTATTTCTGATTTCAATTCTAATGATATTTGAATCTTTTAATGATTTTGATTTAAAATCCCAGATTTTTATTATCTCCATTTTAGTTATTATACCGTCATCGCAACTTATGTTCTCAGAAATTTCTTTCATATCAAAATCCTCTATTAGACCTCTTATGGTACCCACAACTTTAATGTATGCGTTCGGAATATATGGGGTATACTCTTTATCTCGCAATATAATATTAATCGGGTCATCGTTTCTGATGCACCTGTTTGCAATATCATATGAATTGAACTCTACTCTAGCAAGGTTTTTATTGATCGCAATGATATCAATTGGGTTGATTCTATTTTGTTTAAACATTTTTGAAAGAATTATAGCTAAAAATTTATTTTGATTCTTAGTAACACGTAAAATGGACCCTTATCGGAATTAATATAAAAGTTTACCTCCATTTTTTTTACCTCGTTTGTTTTGGGTGTGTCGACAACATAGAAAAATAACAAAGAGAACAGAAACTAAACAAAAATAGTGAAGCAAATTCAAAAACCAAGATGGCCGAAAAATTCATGATGGCCGACAAATTATTTTGTTTTTTTTTTCAGTAGCGTCGCATATTTCTTTAGGTTTTATGCAAGTAATAATTTATGTAAATGACGTAGGGTAAATATATTAAAAGGTGCATAGTTAATATAAAAAAGTTATTGTTATAAGTGAACCAACATAATTATAATAATAATACTTATGTATGTGTGTTGTGTAAAAAATGTTTTACAGTTACTATAATGAACATAAAAATACCAATTTAGAACATAGCTAAAGTATTAAAACTTATAATAAAGTCATATGGAATGCAAGATCTGACTTCAACAAATTTAAAAACAATCCGTACACTTGTAATAAAATTTCCTCATATGTGATTTCGTTCATTAGACTCCGCTAATATTGAATATAACGGGACGCCTATGGTTTTTTTTTGCTTAGTTCATGTTGCCATGACGATTCATATGCGTGGTCAAAATAAGATTTTTGTGTGAATGAAACTTGAAATGTTTACTTTAACTACAATTTTATGAAATAATTGTTTTTTAATTTTGTATTTTGAACATTTTAAGACATAGTGAACTTACTGATGTGTACAAAATAAGTGTAAAAAATTCGAAAGTATTTAAAATGATTGTGTACAAGTGTTATAAATATTTGTAAACAAATAAAAATTTATTTACCGGTGAAATGTAATCCCTTTTTTCTCAATTTTTACTTTATATCTGGTATTTTTGCCCTTACACACACAACACTTATGCATCATTTTAACAAATAAATTTATTTTTTGAAAGTACACTTTAATTTTTTATTCAAGAAATGCTTTATAAACTTTAAAAAACTAAAACCTCAAATGACAAAATTTCTCTAACCAATATGGCGTTGGTAAATATAGAAAGAGGAAAAACAAAAACTGGCTTCAATTATTTTTATGATTTTATATGGGATTTTTGTTTTATCTTCTATCCTTTTGTTTATTATCTGTGGTCGACAACCATGGACTCCATCTTTTTTTTTGTTTGTAGATACAACTGGATTATTATTAATTTTTGTCATCGTTATATTATCATCTTTTTTTAATATTTTATTAAAATTATCAGCCATCAAATCATTATTTTCTTTTTTGTTTTGTTATTTCATCCTTGAAACCACGAAAACCATCATTTGCGTCTTTATTTTTTTCTATAATGATCGGAAGGCGTGTGACGCCTTCCTTTTTATTTTCACCTTCACTTGCCACTTTAGTTTTTTGTTGTTTTGTAACGTAATATCAATAAATAATAATTAAACAAATAATACTATATAAATATTGACGTTAGTTTGACAAATTAATAGGATTTTAAAAGAATTTTCTTTGTTTTTTATTTTTTATACACTTTATTTCTCGCTAGTAGTAAACACAACTTTACTGTTTGTGAGACCAACTGCGTATGATGGCATATTTGTTACATAGACTAACGATTATCCGGTGCTAAGGCTAACTGTATCGGAATACCGGGTGGTAGAGAAAAAAAACGTGCTCGTCGAAAGTAAAGGGCAATATAACTGTTTACCGTGGTTAATATTTTTTGTGAACGATACCGTTAACCATTTTAACAATTTTTTTTGGGGTTTGTTTTACGAATTGACGAGCAATAACGATAATATAATAATCAATATCGATATAAATTTTAATTTTGAAAGTGAACAGTCATGGCTGGAGAGGGTCTCGATAATAAAAACCAAACCAACGAAACATCATCGGGAAATGTTAACGGGACAGACGCACCACCTACTAATTTCTTCACCAAAATACCGATACCTCGGCTTCAAAACAACGATCATGAAACATGGTTTTATTCATTAGATTTTTGGTTTGCCGCATCAGGCATCGTGGCAGACGCTAAAAAGTTCAATACGGTATTAGTTTCACTAGAACCGTCTCTATTACCACAGATAACCGAAGTTATCAACGCCGCTCCAGAACAAAGACGATATGACTACATCAAAAGCAAATTAATCGCATATTTTTGCGAAAGTAATCAACGTCGTATAAACCGGTTACTATCCGAATTGCCACTCGGTGATCTGCGCCCAAGCCAATTATTTCACGAAATGTGCCGCGTGGCTATAGAGACACAATGAGTAATGAGGCAGTTAAGAGTCTATGGGCTCAACGTTGGCCGGAACATGCACCTGCTGCAGTCGTAGCATCAAGTGGTACAATCGAGGAAATTACAAGAATTGCCGACGCCATTATAGATGCATTACAAATGCGTATGATCAACGTAACAAATTCACGTCCAATTAACGTGGCATCATCTACTTTATCATCAAACGGTTCACTGGATGGGTTGGACCAAATTAGACACGAGATTAGTATACTCGCCAAGAACATGCGGAGAAATTAATGTCACATCATGGCCAAAACAAAGATCGGAGGTGGTCGCAGTCGCAGTTCAACGCCAGGATACTGCTGGTATCACATAAAGTTCGGAGAAAATTCACGAAAATGCCGCAGCCCGTGCCGTTACCGTAAATCAACCGGGCCAGATGAAAAAGATTCACTCAAATGAACCGAATCTGCTGCCGCTTGTGGTACAGCGGATCACCCACAAGCTGGCATAAGTAGACTTTCTATAATCGAGCGAAAATCTGCTCGATCGTTCCTCATCGACACTGGCGCCGATGTCTCAGTTTTACCACCGTGCCAAAAAATATCAACGCCCGGGACAATAAAACTTTATGCTGCAAACGGCTCGCCTATAACAACCTATGGCACAATTAGGCTACAGCTAGACTTGGGATTAAGACGACCATATGATTGGGAATTACTTACAGCCGATGTCCAAACACCTATATTGGGCTCCGATTTCATCTCAAACTACGATTTACTCATCGATTTAAGACGAGGCATGCCAATAGATCGTGAAACACAATTAAAGGTGAAATGTATAAATCGACATATCAATGTTTTCTACGCGAATGAAGAATTTACTAAATTATACTAGCTGCACTAGCTATTCAAACGCATACATCCAGGAGTACTTGTGATTAAGCTAGCGAATGTAGATTCAAAAAAAACAATTTATCAAATTTAAACTTGCAAATTTAAATGTTAGTTTCGATAATTTAGAAAACAATCATTCTACTTTCTTTTATTTAATTTCATTAAGCGCTTCTTGGGATATTCAATTAACCCACATTTTTAGTTAAATAAAACTGAATGGTGTGTTGTGTTCAAAATGGAAAAGAGACTAAAGTAAAGTTGATATATAAAATTATAAGTGTGTTTAAAAATAATTACTGACCCATGTAGTGCCTGGCAATCAATTCTAAATTTAGTGTGTTGATTACCCCTTACTAAGCAATACTAAATGTAGAGCGTTATTCAATATACATACATTGAACATCTTAGAAAAAATAACTGTAAATTATTCGAATAAGCCATCGATCTCGTAATGTTTTTTCGTTAGTATATTGTATTAACAATATATGTGCAAATTTTCAGAAAGTTGTCATGGGGTTCACTACCCTTAGTAAGCAATACTAAATGTAGAGCGTTATTCAATATACATTGAACATCTTAGATAAAATAACTGTAAATTATTCGAATAAGCCATCGATCTCGTAATGTTTTTTCGTTAGTATATTGTATTAACAATATATGTGCAAATTTTCAGAAAGTTGTCATGGGGTTCACTACCCTTAGTAAGCAATACTAAATGTAGAGCGTTATTCAATATACATTGAACATCTTAGATAAAATAACTGTAAATTATTCGAATAAGCCATCGATCTCATAATGTTTTTTCGTTAGTGTATTGTATTAACAATATATGTGCAAATTTTCAGAAAGTTGTCATGGGGTTCACTACCCTTAGTAAGCAATACTAAATGTAGAGTGTTATTCAATATACATTGAACATTTTAGATAAAATAACTGTAAATTATTCGAATAAGCCATCGATCTCGTAATGTTTTTTCGTTAGTGTATTGTATTAACAATATATGTGCAAATTTTCAGAAAGTTGTCATGGGGTTCACTACCCTTAGTAAGCAATACTAAATGTAGAGCGTTATTCAATATACATTGAACATCTTAGATAAAATAACTGTAAATTATTCGAATAAGCCATCGATCTCGTAATGTTTTTTCGTTAGTGTATTGTATTAACAATATATGTGCAAATTTTCAGAAAGTTGTCATGGGGTTCACTACCCTTAGTAAGCAATACTAAATGTAGAGCGTTATTCAATATACATTGAATATTTTAGATAAAATAACTGTAAATTATTCGAATAAGCCATCGATCTCGTAATGTTTTTTCGTTAGTGTATTGTATTAACAATATATGTGCAAATTTTCAGAAAGTTGTCATGGGGTTCACTACCCTTAGTAAGCAATACTAAATGTAGAGTGTTATTCAATATACATTGAACATTTTAGATAAAATAACTGTAAATTATTCGAATAAGCCATCGATCTCGTAATGTTTTTTCGTTAGTGTATTGTATTAACAATATATGTGCAAATTTTCAGAAAGTTGTCATGGGGTTCACTACCCTTAGTAAGCAATACTAAATGTAGAGCGTTATTCAATATACATTGAACATCTTAGATAAAATAACTGTAAATTATTCGAATAAGCCATCGATCTCGTAATGTTTTTTCGTTAGTGTATTGTATTAACAATATATGTGCAAATTTTCAGAAAGTTGTCATGGGGTTCACTACCCTTAGTAAGCAATACTAAATGTAGAGCGTTATTCAATATACATTGAACATTTTAGATAAAATAACTGTAAATTATTCGAATAAGCCATCGATCTCATAATGTTTTTTCGTTAGTGTATTGTATTAACAATATATGTGCAAATTTTCAGAAAGTTGTCATGGGGTTCACTACCCTTAGTAAGCAATACTAAATGTAGAGCGTTATTCAATATACATTGAACATTTTAGATAAAATAACTGTAAATTATTCGAATAAGCCATCGATCTCGTAATGTTTTTTCGTTAGTGTATTGTATTAACAATATATGTGCAAATTTTCAGAAAGTTGTCATGGGGTTCACTACCCTTAGTAAGTAATACTAAATGTAGAGTGTTATTCAATATACATTGAACATCTTAGATAAAATAACTGTAAATTATTCGAATAAGCCATCGATCTCGTAATGTTTTTTCGTTAGTGTATTGTATTAACAATATATGTGCAAATTTTCAGAAAGTTGTCATGGGGTTCACTACCCTTAGTAAGCAATACTAAATGTAGAGCGTTATTCAATATACATTGAATATTTTAGATAAAATAACTGTAAATTATTCGAATAAGCCATCGATCTCGTAATGTTTTTTCGTTAGTGTATTGTATTAACAATATATGTGCAAATTTTCAGAAAGTTGTCATGGGGTTCACTACCCTTAGTAAGCAATACTAAATGTAGAGCGTTATTCAATATACATTGAACATTTTAGATAAAATAACTGTAAATTATTCGAATAAGCCATCGACCTCGTAATGTTTTTGGTAAAAAATTACATATCATCGTTCGGTCCCACTTCATTGCAAGGCACCATTGGCAATGCTTATTAATGCTTCTAGAAATAGTTAGGACAGCTTAGGAACAAATCGACGGCCGATTTTAATTTTTTAATCTAAATGTCACCAAAGAACACCCTGTTAGCCTCAAGAGATTTTCTTGAAAAAAATTGCATATCATCGTTTGGTCCCACTTCATTGCAAGGCAGCATTGGCAATGCTTATTAATGCTTCTAGAAATAGTTAGGACAGCTTAGGAACAAATCGACGGCCGATTTTAATTTTTTAATCTAAATGTCACCAAAGAACACCCTGTTAGCCTCAAGAGATTTTCTTGAAAAAAATTACATATCATCGTTTGGTCCCACTTCATTGCAAGGCACCATTGGCAATGCTTATTAATGCTTCTAGATATAGTTAGGCCAGCTTAGGAACAAATTAACGACCGATTTTAATTTTTCAATCTAAATGTCACCAAAGAACACCCTGTTAGCCTCAAGAGATTTTCTTGAAAAAAATTGCATATCATCGTTTGGTCCCACTTCATTGCAAGGCACCATTGGCAATGCTTATTAATGCTTCTAGAAATAGTTAGGACAGCTTAGGAACAAATCGACGGCCGATTTTAATTTTTTAATCTAAATGTCACCAAAGAACACCCTGTTAGCCTCAAGAGATTTTCTTGAAAAAAATTACATATCATCGTTTGGTCCCACTTCATTGCAAGGCACCATTGGCAATGCTTATTAATGCTTCTAGATATAGTTAGGCCAGCTTAGGAACAAATTAACGACCGATTTTAATTTTTCAATCTAAATGTCACCAAAGAACACCCTGTTAGCCTCAAGAGATTTTCTTGAAAAAAATTGCATATCATCGTTTGGTCCCACTTCATTGCAAGGCACCATTGGCAATGCTTATTAATGCTTCTAGAAATAGTTAGGACAGCTTAGGAACAAATCGACGGCCGATTTTAATTTTTTAATCTAAATGTCACCAAAGAACACCCTGTTAGCCTCAAGAGATTTTCTTGAATAAAATTACATATCATCGTTTGGTCCCACTTCATTGCAAGGCACCATTGGCAATGCTTATTAATGCTTCTAGATATAGTTAGGCCAGCTTAGGAACAAATTAACGACCGATTTTAATTTTTCAATCTAAATGTCACCAAAGAACACCCTGTTAGCCTCAAGAGATTTTCTTGAAAAAAAATTGCATATCATCGTTTGGTCCCACTTCATTGCAAGGCACCATTGGCAATGCTTATTAATGCTTCTAGAAATAGTTAGGACAGCTTAGGAACAAATCGACGGCCGATTTTAATTTTTTAATCTAAATGTCACCAAAGAACACCCTGTTAGCCTCAAGAGATTTTCTTGAAAAAAATTGCATATCATCGTTTGGTCCCACTTCATTGCAAGGCACCATTGGCAATGCTTATTAATGCTTCTAGATATAGTTAGGCCAGCTTAGGAACAAATTAACGACCGATTTTAATTTTTCAATCTAAATGTCACCAAAGAACACCCTGTTAGCCTCAAGAGATTTTCTTGAAAAAAATTACATATCATCGCTTGGTCCCACTTCATTGCAAGGCACCATTGGCAATGCTTATTAATGCTTCTAGAAATAGTTAGGACAGCTTAGGAACAAATCGACGGCCGATTTTAATTTTTTAATCTAAATGTCACCAAAGAACACCCTGTTAGCCTCAAGAGATTTTCTTGAAAAAAATTGCATATCATCGTTTGGTCCCACTTCATTGCAAGGCACCATTGGCAATGCAATGCTTATTAAATATTAATTAACGACCGATTTTAATTTTTCAATACTACTAAAAATAAAAAATAAATAAATACATTTTGCCGAGAGTATAAAAGGAAAAAAAAAATCTATTTCGTTTTAATGCATTTTCAGACCTTGCGCTGTTCGTTTCGTATTGTGTTTTGAGTTTTCGTATTGTGTTTTGAGTTTTCGTATTGTGTTGTGTTGTAATAGTGTTTTTTATAAAAAGTTTTTTTTAAAACTACAGACCCCGGCTTTCTTTTGGATATTCTCTTATTCTTGATTCTACATTTATTGATTGTTTTTTTATTTTGCGATTAGCTTAGGCTAATTTTAGCTAGTTTGCTGGTTGGTTAATTAGCAGAATTATTAACCGTATTTTTGTGAATTTTCATTTTGTGCTAATTTATTGGATACGTACCAAACTAACGTTTTAGCTATTTCCTTTTGAGTTGAGGATTTTTCTAATTAATTGTTTTTTTTTGTGGATTTTTTTTTTATAATGGGCAACCTAAAACGAAAAAAAAATCGTAATTTAACGAACGTAAAACGGCGATTTCCTGTGAATTTTCAACAGAACATGAATATGGTCAAATTGAATAGCAAGACACTGCAAACCACACTTTTAAATTTGTTCGGTCAACAAAATATTAAATTTACTAGAAGCAATTCTCCATTTATGAAAATAATTTGTCGCTCTTTGAAGGTCAAGAATTCATCGAAAAATCGAATGAAAATTTATAACCTTTATCGAAAAAGGAATCGAAAATCTGGAGAGGTACCGGAAAATTCGAATTCAAATAGTGACATTTTGCTACCTGAACTTGTTCCACATATTATGAGTTCTTCTGAGTTCTCTGACAAGAGTAAAGAAAGCAACAATAGTTTTTTTAATAATTCTCATAATTTTCAACTCGAATCCACTGAAACAATTCAAATACCCAATAATAATGTTAATGTTTCAGAACCAATGTTTATTGTTACATCCAATACGAATTTATCTAATGTGATGGATGAAAATGAATGTAACCCAATGCAAAATCAAAAGGTTAGTATGACGAATATTGTTGATATCGACATATATAACCTACCGATTGTTATAATAAGTCCAACAATTAATGAATGGTATTCTCGTGGGACGATGAAGATAGAGGTTAATATTTCTGGAAGCTGGACTAAAGAAGCATTACGCACTGCAATTTGATGCGCTCTTACCCGAATAAAAAATAATTGTGTATTGTCATTTGGTACATTGAACTTTAATAAACATCTCTTGCAATTAGTTCAATACGCAAACTGTAAATATTTAATTCACAAACAGAAATATAAATTTCTTATTAGAGAAGACGTAATGGAAGTATGGACTAAAGGAATTGATATTGAATCACACGGCTTAATAAAAGAATTCGTTCAACTGAGAGGTCAAGAGAGATTACATATGCAATCAAAAATGGAGAATAAACTTCCATACGTTGCATATTTAGAAAATAATACGGAAGTTGATTTAAATCTTCTTCGTGTTGGAAATACGCAGCACATTAAGCAACCAAATATATTTCGAAAAGCCCGATCTGAAAGATTGTTATTACATGATTTAGTTAAAGGTTGCGATTTGATGGATGTAATTTATCGCGCCAACCGAAAAGATGATAATCCTAATTACGTTTATTTTGCTGGTAATCCGATGTTTATTATTTTAATGCGTCAACCAAATTTACGGGTTTTAAACAGAGCAGGTGGTATTCCAGTATATATTGATGCTACTGGAGGGCTCGTTCGTAAAATGAAATGTTGTGATCAACATAGCTTTAATAGAATTTATTATTATGTTTGTGTGGTTAACATTAATAACATAATTTTTCCAATTTGCGAATTAATTAGTGCCGAACATGACACCTCCACGATTATTTCTTTTCTATCGAAATTCAAAAGAGAAATAGATAGGGCTAATCCCAAAATCCGCCTACCTAAATATTTTGTTTCCGATTGGTCCTGGGTTTTTATAAATAGTACAATCCTTGTTATGAATTCCATGTCTTTGGCCATTTATTTAAAAACGACTTACTCGATTTTAGTTGATAACAGTAATGTTAAAAATTTAATTGGTATTTTTATATGTTGCTCTCACTTTTCAGCAATTATAATCCGGCAGATTAATTCAAAAATCCCATATTGCTCGAAAATTCTAAGGGAATTTATAATGATAATGTTTTTTTTAATTATAGACTGTAAAAGTTTTACAGAAATTGATAAACTTTTCCAAATTTTTTGTACTATGTGTTGCTCAAACCTTAAAAATAAATTATTTATTGAGGCTTATGAGGAGTTTTTAAAGTATGTGGAATTCCAAATTTCGGAACCAGCTTTAGAAAAAATTAATATTAATTTGGAGCAACAAAATTCGAAAGGGGAAAATGACGAAGAAAACGACGGCAATGAACATGACTCTCCTTATTACAACAGATTTTATAATTTTTATTTAAAAATCATAGACAAAATTAAAAATTTGAAAAAAAATGCGAAAGATGTGGAACAAAATCCTTACTTTTGCAATGATTTTATTTTATTTTGTATAAGGAGGTATTTTACATATTTACCTCTATGGGCAACAATTTTCTTTAAATGTTTTGGAGAACAAACTAGACCTGCAAACGCGTCAGTTGAAAATTGGTTCAACCTTATTAAAAACAATTTAATTAAAAAACCAAATTTAAAACTTGGTCGATTTGTGGAAGAACTAAACAAAACTAATGAGTTAGTTCGAAATAATTTAGAACTTTCAGATCATATGGTAGCGCGCAGAAGACCACCGGGGAAAAAACATAATAATATAGTTAGAACTCCAGAATCTACACCTAAACGGCACATGGCCGACGAAGAAAGCCCAACTAACTTGAACGCAGAGGAACGGTGGGGAAGAAAAAACATCAGAAATAAATCTAAATATTCCGGAAGAAGAGTTCTTAATAAGCTAATTAAACGTAAAAAATTAGAATTTTTTGACATGACCAGCATGGAGTATTTTAATAAAATGACGGAGAATGGTGATTGCTTCCAAATATTAAAATTTAAATTCGACGATCATAGGGAAGTAACGCTAACAAATAATTGTTACTGTTCGTTAAATGCGAAAAACTATTTAACTGCAAACGCATTATTTGTTGCCTGCAGTGTGTTATTATTAGATACAAATGACATTTTTCTTGATATGTATCAACAACAGTCAATTTTTAATATGAACTCACGAACTGCTTTAAAAGATAATTTAGTATTTGAACTTTGCAAAGGGAAAGAGAAAATTTATATTCCTTATTTGATAAATGGGAACCATTGGATAATAATAATTATAGATATTCTCAAACACTCGGTTGCCTCCTATGATCCTATCAATCCAGGCGTCCTTAACCACAAATTATGCAAGGCAGCTATACTTTTTTATAATGAAATGGAAGAATTTTGGGGAGAAGCAAAGTCAACATTTCAGTCTCGCGCAAATTATAGCTTACCGATACAACAGGATTCTTTCAACTGTGGGCCTTTAGTATGCTACGCTGTGGACAATTTATCCAATAATACCATTATTAATGACGTACATTCTACCAAAATAGATGAATATAATAAAGCTATGTCTACATACCGCATAAATCTGAAAAAAATTATTTTGGAGAGATCTATTAATGAATCCTTCAATTGTATCATATGTTTTTCACCAGTTGATCTAGCAGAGGAACACAACTCGTGCAAAATATGTAAAAGAAATACCCATAATAGTTGTTCTAACACCAGACCAGACATTATTAAAGATAATAAGTGTAAATATTGCTAAATATTTCTTTATAAATTATTATTATTAGTTGTTCATTATGAATTGTGAAATTAATTATTAATTTAATAGTTAATTACTAATTATTAATTGTTAATTATTTATTAATAATTATTGATTATTAATTATTTGTTATAATGTTTGTTATATTAATGATTAGTTATTTAATTATGTTTTATTAATTACCAACTGATACTGGACGTTTCGTTTTTCTTGGAAATGATAGAGGATCGCTGAAAAAAGGCATCCGTCGTGATTGAAATGGATCCCATTGGCTTGGGCGCTCCATCTGAATGGTTGTATGAACGAGGATCCCTATAAACGGGCTCTCCTGTATGAATGATTGCGTGAAGCCGAGAGAACGAAACGTATTATCAATTATTCATCTTGAATATTAATTATGCATTATTAATTATGAATTATGAAATTAATTATTAATTTAATTGTTAATGACTAATTATTAATTATTAGTTATTAATTATGTTTTATTAATTATTAATTACCAACTGATACTGAATGTTTCGTTTCTCTTGGAAATGAAAGAGGATCGCTGTAAAAAGGGTTGTATGAACGAGGATCCCTATAAACGGGCTCTCCTGTATGAATGATTGCGTGAAGCCGAGAGAACGAAACGTATTATAATATTAATTATTAATTATGAATTGTGAAATTAATTATTAATTTAATTGTTAATGACTAATTATTAATTATTGATTATTAATTATTAGTTATTAATTATGTTTTATTAATTATTAATTACCAACTGATACTGGGCGTTTCGTTTCTCTTGGAAATGAAAGATCGCTGTAAAAAGGGTTGTATGAACGAGGATCCCTATAAACGGGCTCTCCTGCATGAATGATTGCGTGAAGCCGAGAGAACGAAACGTATTATTAATTATCAATTATTCATATTTGAATATTAAATATGAATTATTAATTATGAATTATTAATTATTAGTTATTAATTATAAATGAATAATGTAAATGAAAAACACATAAATTTGTTAACATACAATTTAAAATGAAGCTTTATTTTAATAGATATTTACAAAAATTAAATAAATAAAGAAATTAAAATAAGTTACAACTTTCTTATATTGATATATAATTTTTTTCGATTTTAATTCTTTCGATAGTTCTTTTCGTAATCATTGATTATGATTACGAAAGAACTGAAGAAGGACGAAGGTCCGAAACTGGTCTTAAAATCGAAAAAAAAAATTATATATCACTATAAGAAAGTTGTAACTTATTTTAATTTCTTTATTTATTTAATTTTTGTAAATATCCATTAAAATAAAGTTTCATTTTAAATTGTATGTTAACAAATTTATGTGTTTTTCATATAGATTATTAATCAGTGATATAAGCCACAGTTGAAATTTTATTAAAAATGGAATATTTCCATCTTTATAATAATTATAAATGATTAATTATTAGTTATCGCCTGAGTCGAAACTCAGCTACCTAGGGGATCGACAGGTGGTGAATAGACGACCAGCCTCGAGATATTGAGGAATATTCAGCAGACAATTTGATTTGACTAATCTCCTTTATTGACCCCAATTAGTTCGCATGTTTGTAAGACTTTTTGATATTTCTATCCTTAAGGCATGGCCCTATGTAAAACGAAAATCCGGGATTTAAAACCGTTCACTTTGCAATATGAAAATTATTAAAAAATAGTTCTAATCTATAAGTTCCACCTTATTCTAAGAAAATTTTATTAAAATTAATTTAACGTCATTCAAAAAGCCCTAATTTTATGTTTTGCCGGCCGTCAAGCAAAAATCCGTCCGTTAAAATATAAAATTGGAGTTTTTGAATGAAATTAAATTAATTTTAATAAATTTGTTCACGAATAAGGTTGAACTTACAGATTCAAGCTATTTTCTTAATAATTTTCATATTGAAAGACAAAGAATTTTCTCAATAATTGGATTTGATGGTTTGAAATACCGGCTTGCCGTTTGTGCATGGGGCAATGCCTTTAGGGTGTCGTTACTCACTGTTATTATTAGCGGTGAGTAATCTTTAGATAGATCATATCAATCGGTTGTTTTCACATATTTACGTGGAACGCGTTTAGTTACAGAGAAGTCAATTAAATCAGGAACTTTCTGTTGATCCGTGGGAGAGTAAGTTAGCTGACCAGCAGATAAATAATCCAGAGACAGCCATATCGATCCCTATTGCTTATGTTTAGATTTGTAATCGCTACCCACAAGGAATTTATTGGCCAGCTGGTTAAGTCGATTAATTGTTGCTTTTTAATTGCATGTTTTGGAGGGCAATAAACGGTCGATATTACACATTTTTCAAACCATTCTTCTAGGCAAATATTAGTTGTTTGGATGTTCTCTTTTTCATACTTGCTGTCTTCCTAATGCTTTCTCTTTTTGATTAAGATGGTAGTACCATCGTGTGCTTTTCCGTCCGGGTGTTAGGAGTCGTGTACTGAATGAATATCCCTTAATTTTAAAAATGGTTTCGATTGGCAACTATATTGTGTGCGATAAGAAAGGATTGTAACTCAGATTTGTACTGCGAAAGACCATTCGCATTCCAAATAGATATTTTTAGGACAATCATTGTTGGTTTTTGACGATAATTTGGATTAGTATGTTGATATTTTACGTCATCATGCTCATTTGTTTCTCCATCAACATCATGGCACTTTTTATCGTTTCGGTTAGTTTGTTTACAGTTGCATGAATTGATACTGCTTCTTCAATAAAATTAACTTTTGCTTTCTGAGCGGCACATTTCAGGAAGAGAACCCAGGTTGCGCTAAACTGCTGGCATTTGTCCCCAAATTTCCAGTTTGTTAAACAATTGAAGTTCTTGGCGTCCAAGTTCTTTGGTTGTAATTTTTTCTTGACCACTCTTTGCTTATATCGCAATTTTGGATTGATTTTACTCTTTAAATCCAAGTATACGGGGCAACCTCTGTAATTTACGGGGTGATTTTCACCACAGTTACTACATCGTTTTACTGTAGGATCGTTTTTCACCATTTTGCACTGTCGCAATCGTAAAATTTACCACATATAACACAAACTTCGTGCAAGGTGCTGTTTAATTTGGGGTGGTCGTATTTACGCTCTGAACTAGTCCGGTCCTCCTCTTGGGTTCCTCGACCATGATTTTGCGATAGAGTAAATAATCTAGGTTATGTAAATCGTACCATTTCTCTTTTCCCGCATCTGACTCTAGTTCCAGGCGAAGAACAGGTTGAGTTTTTTTTCGTTGGTTAGAATATTCGTAAGAGATTTGGCATGAAAGCCTTTTTCACTAAGAGCAGACTGTATCTCGCTTACATCTATAGTTCTTAATTCCTCTTATATTAACATGATTAGCTAAGGCTCTGAACCCATTAATCTGAATGGCTGTGTCTTCACTTCGTTTAAGTTACCCCTTTTGAGAAAGGTAATATGCAATTTTAAATCGGCTAACGACTTGATTTTTCCACAAGTTTATTATTTAAGGCCTCTCTTAAGTAAATTGACGGCGGCTCTCGTTCTTAACATTAGCTGCTGTAGCTTCTGGAGCTGCTACTTTTACCTGGAGTACCTCTTATTGAGAGGTATTTGGTCAGCCCTTGTTCCATTCTTGTCGCTTTGCTTCTGTTCTGTTGTTTGCTTAAGTTTAGGTCACTATCAGAATTTATATTGTTGGTCGACGATGAATTCGGTGCACTGAGCTCATTATTTTTGTTTTCATTCACATAAATCATCTTTTCTTCAGTTAAAAATAATTAAAAAGAACAAATACCGCACCTTTTGACTATTTTAATTTAATTTTATTAAGCGCATATCGATTTTGCGTCTATTCTTCACGAAGGAGGTAATCAATACTGACCTATCTATTTGTTAAAATAAATTCAATCATAGATACAATATAAGTCAGACACCAGCCGAAATCTCTTGCATTTATTCGTTTTTGTATTATAAATTCAATTGTAAGTGCATAGATAGTTTACCATCGACTCGTAAATCTCTTTGAATTTATTAGTTCGATTAAGTAAATTCAATTGTAGATAATTTACCGTTGAACCAACGGAAGCTGTCTCACCTTGCCTTTGATGTACCATATTTGAATAGTGCAGGTAGCGCCATTCAAATATGATACTTCAGCAGCAAGGTGAGGCAGGTTCCGTTGGTTCAACGGTAAACTATCTACAATTGAATTTACTAAATCGAAAGAATAAATTCAAAGAGATTTGCGAGTCGATGGTAAACTATATTATGTGTACTTACAATTAAATTTACAATACAAAAACGAATAAATGCAAAAAAAATTTAACTGGTGACTGACTTATATTGATCTATGATTGAATTTATTTTAACAAATAGATAGATCAGTATCGATTTCATATCGATTTTTTTTTTAAAATAATCAAAAGGTGCAGTTATTATGTGTCTGTTTTTTAATTGAAAAAAAACAACACCGAAAACAAACTTACAGTTAAATGAACTTATATTGAAGAAATTTTGGCCCCTATTCACAAAATGTAAATTCGCCCTATAACCGTAAAATTTCCGATTAGTACTAAATTGGTATTTATGAAATGTACCTAGACTCTATAAAAGAAAATTATGCTCTGTAAGTTTGCAGTGACAAATTTGTTGACGTAAAGCTACATTATCTTGATTTTATTGGCCCATAACTCGGCAGAGTAACAATTTTTCAACATTATTTTTTCAGGAAGTACTACTCTCGATAGCATCTATTTACTTGCAAGAAATTAAAATGATTTTATTTGTAGTTTTTGAGATTTTCACTAAACAATTTTCAATTACGATTTCTTTGTGTTCTTAACGAATCAATATACGTATCCTTGATAGTGTCTGTAATTCTTATCAAAATAACTTTTTTCTTCAGACTTTTGAACATCTGAACTCATATAACTACTCATTTGAGAAAGTATTCTGATTCTTGTGAGATTTATTAGCCCCCATGACAATGGTCTATGTGATGCCATAATGCCAAATAATGGGGATGAAATTGGAACGGAATGAAAATACACAGCATTGTTGCTATAAAATTCCCAAAGTAACACTACACATATTTGAATTCGTCGTGCGTTTTGTTCGAATTTTGATACCCATAGCGATAGGACTGATCAACGATTTTACTATTATGTTTTCTTATAAATGGGTCCTGGTAGTGAGGAATTAACTAGATTATTAATTAAACGATATTAAATACGAATATTTGGTAAAAATACATTATCCACTTTAATAATATGTATGTACTGTGAAACACATTACCCCTAAATGTCATTAATTGAGTAGCAAAGTTTTCTTGTTTAGGATATTTTAGTAAAATTTTCATTGATCTATATACTTCAATGAAGAATTTACTAAAATAGAACTAAAACAAATTTAGTAAAATATAGTAAGAAATTCATTACCATTGTTTTCTCACTAAAAAGTTTTGATGAAACCGGAAGATTTGCAGAATTATTACGCGAATTCAGCGATTAACCGCGCCCAGCGAAAGCAAAAATAATCAACTCGGAAATTGATCATCACATTGATACGACAGGCTCGCCAGTTTTCGCACGTCCAAGGCGACTAGACCATATCAAATTGGCTGCTGCTCGAGCAGAATTCGAATTTCTAATGAAACAAAATCGAATGGTTCGTGGCGCCTGTGGTGATCATCGTGGGTTGAATGCACAAACCGTACGTGATCGATATCCGATACCCTTCATACAGGATTTCACTGCGAATTTGTTTAGCAAGGAAATCTTTTCAAAGATAGATTTGCAAAGGGCATTTCATCAAGTTCGTATTCATCCAGATGACATACCAAATACGCAGCAATAACGACCCCCTTCGGACTCTTTTAGTTTACTGCCCCACAGACGTTCCGACGATTGGTGCATGAAGTTTTACGAGGACTCGAGTTTGTCTTCCCATACCTCAATGATTTACTCATCGCTTCCAAAAATATGGCTGAACATCAACAGCATCTGCGAACCGCCTTCGAAAGATTGCGTCGATACGGATTATCGATAAATGTGGCCAAATGCGAGTTCGCCAAAAGTGAAATCAAGTTCCTGGGGCAGGTGATTACACCACATGGAATGTACCCTTTACCGGAGAAGATAGCAGCAATTAAAAAAATTGCCAAGCCAACTATAGCGAAGGACCTAAAAAATTTCCTTGCCGTTATCAATTTTTACCGCAAATTCTTTTCTAACGCAGCCGGAAATCAGCGGCAACTCCAGTCAATGATCAATGGAAACAAAAAGAATGAAAAGACACCGCTCAAATGGTCCACAGAAACCGATATCGCATTCGAAAATTGCCGAAATGAACTAGTTAACTAGTGCTTGTCTAGCACTTTACGTCGATGTATCTAATTATGCAGTGGGGGCCGCTCTGCACCAGGAAGTAAACGGAGTTTCTCAGCCATTGGGATTCTTTTCCGAAAAATTTACAAGTGCACAAAGCAACTACAGCACGTATAACAGGAAGCTGTTAGCCGCATATCTTGGCGTTAAGTACTTCCGATATATGCTTGAGGCCCCAGCGTTTACTTTATTTACCGACCATAAGCCGTTGACATTTGCATTCAAACAAAAGATGGAGAAGGCTTCACCTCTTCAAATACGCCATCTTGAATTCATCGGTCAGTTCACTACTGACATACAACAACTGATTTATTATCACGAATTCAGCAAATCGACCAATTCGACTACGATCAGCTAGCCAACGATCAACGCAATGATCACGAGCTTTAAGAAATTTTAAACGGTAACATTGAAACTTCTCTTAATATTAAACATTTACTCATTCCAGGTGGAGTGCAAAAAATGTTCTGTGGCACTTCAACAAACCACGTGCGCCCTTATATCACACCCAAATTTAGACGAATTGTCACTCGGTTGACACACCAGATATGTTTGGCCGGGAATGAAGAAGTTCATTGCTAATTATGTCAAGCATTGTATCGAATGTCAGCGAAACAAGGTCCAACGTCACATTCGTTCACCATTGGAAAGTATCAAAACGTCAGATAACCGATTCTCGCACATAAACGTCGATTTAATTGGACCACTTCCGCTATGCCAGGGTAACCACTATTGTTTAACGATAATCGACAAGTTTACACGCTGGCCCGAAATCACTACGCTTCCCGACATGACTGCAGAGATAGTGTCGAAGGCGCTACTATCGACCTGGATATCACGAAACGACACTCCCAGCGTCATAACAACTGACCAGGGTCGTCAATTTGAGTCGTTCCTAATGCGTCATGTATGCCAAATGCTCGGAACGAGGCAAATCAGAACATCCCCGTATCATTCACAATCCAATGGATTAATAGAACGATTTCATCGAACGCTTAAGGCTGTAATCCTATGTTCGGACAAAGATAATTGGGTGGATCGACTACCAGTTATCATGCTCGGGCTACGAACAGCCGTCAAAGTAGATATCAAAGCATCACCTGCCGAACTAGTTTACGGCACCACGCTTAAGTTACCGGGCGAGTTTTTAAATCCGTCGACTAATAAGGAGACGCCATACGAAGTATGTATTGCAAAAACTCCATCAGAATTTTGAAAATTTGAAACCAACCGTCACGTCAAATCATTCGAGGCACAAACCGTTTATTTGCTGGCAGTTGGAGCATTGCACTCATGTCTTCGTACGCGACGATAGTGTGAGACCATCGTTTACTCCACCATTCAACGGACCATATGAGATCATTCAACGATAGCACAAATGTTATAATCTACGCATGCAACGAAGAGCGGTGCTCAATTCAATCGACCGCCTAAAACCGGCGTTTATCGCAAATGAAGAGCTCGATATTCACACCGAACCAACATCGGCCCAACCATCATATTGCTCACGTTCACCAGAAACAAAGCGACAAATAACAATACCGGCTCGATACCGTTGATCGATCTGGCAGAGGAGTATGTGGCATCCGCTACATACAAATTTAAATTTATGTAAAATCCGCCACAAATTCATTTGAATTCATTTTAAACATCTGTCAATTTTGTATTCCTTTTTGTATTAATTTTTTAGAAATATGTGTTTTCGTGCTGTACCGACATTAAATTAATAACGTCTTATTCGAATAAAAAGAGATCGCATATCTCTACATGTATTTCGTCTAAAATTATCGTAAAATTATCTAAGCTACTTTGAAATATATTGTATACTATATTACTATTCATAATATGGATTAACTACAATCTACTGAAACAGTTCAACAATAAACGACTGCAGGCATAAAAAAGTTGTCGACGTGTTGTCGATGTTGTCTACGAGTTGTCGACGCATTCGCGTAATAATTAGTAGCCGACGCGTAATCGCCCATCTCTGCAGGAAGTTCAACATAAAGACTTTATTTTAAAATTGTGCCGATAAATTAAAAATTGATTAAGTCATTTTTACGTAATTATTATAATTTGAAGATGGCACCTTTATGGCTTCAGCCGGCGCATCGAAGGATTCCAGATTTTTAGGTAATGGAGAATAACCATTTTGACAAACTTTGTACCTAGTTATGCTGGGATGAGTAACCTCTTATTTAGTAACCTATTGTTAAAATATAACAAAAACGAAAAGCAACATCAGTTACCTGTTTTTTCTTTTTCTTCTTCGATTCTTGTAAAGGTTAATGCGTAAATCAAAATGTTCCCTGGTTTTATGTTGTTTTTAAACTAAACTTCACACAATACACATTTACCTAATATTTTCTATTTTTTTTTTCACAGTCAAATTAAATGCAGTTTCATGGTGTTAATGAATCGCTTTAATTTATAGTTTTTATCCAGTGTTGTTGTTGTTGTACAGAAAATAGGAATACTGATATAAATCCGATTTTGATCTGTATTTTATGTGGATAAAAATGCATCTGTAGCTGTAGCAATTTGGTTGTAAATACAAAGAATAATTTGTTTCAAACGCTAAAATTTAAAATGATAAATCATGATGCAATGTGCAAAAAATAATTTAATATTAACCAAAACTATTTGTGAAAAAAAAGAAAAAAAAAATATAAAAACTAGTTTCTCATTTGAAACAATTTTGACAACTAAATTTGTTCACAAAATATTTTTCTAGTAGGTAGGTACATCATGGCAAGTGCGATAATATGTGCATGGCATGCTTCTAAAATAAAAATATGTATGAAGCAAGGTTATGATTTTTTGTTTTAAATAATCGGTTGTTTTGTGCCGGTGACGTCATCAACATCAACGTTCAGACGTTTTTTGCTGTGTCGCGTTCATTCATACTGATTGCCTTAATACATACAACCCACGATATAGCAATATAAAGATATGCTCAATTGCTTTCCAAAATTGGGTTTGCTTTGCGCATTTCGTCATCCAGTGACAATCTCTTACATTTTAATATGGTGTTTTTATTTGAACATGGCCTACTGCGTTTATTATTTATACAGAGATTGATTATGTTTTTGTCGCTCTATGACGACATCGTGCGCGTGTGCATATCTTATTAATTTCCTATATCGTGCTGGTGCATACAAATACAACCCGTCTATATGCATACACATAGATTTACATACTTTCATTTTTTATTTTGCGCGGTTTATATTATTTCGTGTAATATGAACAAATCTTTTGAGCACCAAATTTTTTGTTTTGAGATTTTATTATTTTTTTAGCGAGTGTAATTTTAACTTAACATGAATAACTTGCGGACTGCAGATAAAGAGTTATCTTGGTTTAAGACCGATTATAACATTTTTGTTTATGGAAGGGAACGTGCCAAAGGAGTTTTAAATTAAAACACGATCAATTATGAAATGAGTAAAGTAGTGCTAACGATATAGTAGTTTAATACAGTATTTATAATTTATTTTCGCGTTGCATATAATCCATGCAGCGGATATTACTTCGGTCTAAAAAGACCAAAGTATTGACATCCTGTCAAAAATGACGAAACATTTGATTGGTCCAAAACCACTTTTCTCGACGTTTTGAAAGTCCCTGTCTGAAAAAAAATGTCCGTCCGTCTGTTTGGATGTCTGGATGTCTGGATCTCGAGAAAGGCTTGTCCGATTTGGAATTTTTATTGGCCAATCTGTTTCTATGGTCAAGGCGGAGATTTGAAAAGGTATTGGAGACTGTACGTCAAAAAGGTGGAGTATATGCCATACGAATTGCCCCAAAATACCTGAGTAATAGTTAACCAATTTTTTTATATGATTGAACTTGGCTATTTCTCAACCGATTATTATGAAATATAAATTGTGTGTTGGAAATGGGATTCTAAAATGTTTTTTGGATGAAGTTATGGAATATGACCAAGTATGATGGAACATGGCTATTCATTAACCGATTTGTAGGAAATTCGACACATGGGTTGGGAACTGCATTCGTAAATGATTTTAAGATTAAATTTTGGAATATGGGCAATTAGGATATACCTATTTTTAACCGATTATGATGAATTTTGACGTTTCCAACTAATAGAAGGAAATGTTACACAATTTTTGGATGAGGTTGTGAGGGATATGTCAATATGGCTTTTAAATTATTGTCTGATAAGGTTTCTGTAAATCTTGCAGCTATTGAAGTTTCTTTGAGGTAGCGTAAACGTCCATTTCAATTGCTTAACGATCGAGATTATCTTCGAAATTATATTCAAGTTCGCCTACAAATTTTTCTCGCCAGTCCATCGCTTTAAACATTAAGTATTTACTGTCAGAGCTGTAAGTTTGGCCATGCTTAAAACAATGAAGTATGTGGGGGACACGCGCTGAAGAATTAAAACTATTAACGGTAGTGTAGAGCCTCGGAATTAGCAGTATCATTTTAGAATAACCTTTCCAACGCAAATCTTGAATTTTATTATAATCGATTAAGCCAAGTTATATCCCAATTAGCCATATTCCATAGCCAAATTTTACACAAATATTGTTTTAGAAGATTGAGCTGAAGACTGACTTCAAAGATTCAGTTTAGGATTGATTTGGGAGTAGTTAATTTTTGAAGACCGAAGTTCTGATCACCAAATGAGGTTTTAGAACCTTTATATTCAATAAATATCCGACCTATATTAACTTGAAGCTCGGTTTTCAACATATGTATATTCATTTTCCTTAACATACTTTCGTTACATACCTTCAGCTAAAATTTCCCTTCCTACATTAGATCACATAGGCATACCCCAAACATAGAATATCATAATATTATAATAAAAGTTAAATTTAAATTAAACTCACGCTTGATATTGATTAACTTCGAAAATTATGTCGTACCTAATCCTTCATTGACTGCTGAAATGGCTCCTATTTCGCCATGAATTTTGTTTTTTAAGTGTGAAAAAGTCTGTGGCTTATTAAGACGCGTATTTGTTTGAGAGGTAGAAAGAAAAAAGTCAAAAGCCATCAAATAAAAATTTGGGCTTTTCCTTATTCGATTTTCAAAGAAATTTTATTGGACATTTTTTTTTCAAAGTAAAACACCACTAGTTTAATCCTTTTTTTATGAGTAAATTTATTCAAAATTATCTCGTTTTTTGTCTTGTGTACTTTAGTCTGCAAAACATAAAAACTAACAAATATCTATAATAAAAATATTCAAAAGAAGTGACTTTTGTGTGCTATAATCCTTTGGGTCTTCATTGCAGCAAGGTGTCTCGAGTATTAACGGTGATCCAGGTACCTTTACCAAAACCGAAATATAGATACTTTTATGTGTTCTACAAATATTTTCGGCACTGACGTTAAGAAGAACAATTCAGAAATATAAGTTTGAAGTAAAACTTGCAAAGACATATAAGTTCCAAAACTATTTTTCTCTTCAGAGGCTTTTTGAGGAATGATCTGGATGAATATTCTTTCTCTTTGGTTCATAACATATATAAATTCAAATTCAATATCGCAAAAGGATTCTGAATGGCTGAACGTCTGAACCCGTTTAATCCTCTCTTGTCACAAAAGGCACTTACTTACAGGAAGCAATTACTAAGCAAAACCAGTTGAAATAAATTCGGCGGATACCTAGATTTTCGCATACCATCAATATTTTAACAGCTATATCAGCAACACTGTCATTGAAGTTCAGAAATAGGCTGAAGCATACACAAAAGGTAGTTTCACTTAATATCTTTTCTATGGATGTTCCGAACTGAGGGTTAAAGAAAAAAGTAATTAACACATCAGTGAAAAATTTTCCACAATTGCCGTTTACTGCTCAGTGTTTAACATTAACCGAACTAATTCCACCAATATTATATGGATAATTGTACATCAGAACAAAACAGCAAAGATATAGCATATTTTCAGCTGGAACTGACATTGCTGCAAACTTACCTCGTAATGACACAACCTGTCATTCAGCATACTCTCTTCGTTTCGATATATAGACATCTCAAAGGCGACTTCATTTAGAATGGAACTGCGATGAAGTCGTTAGTAATATTTCTGATTTAATTCTCCAAGATTCAACAGTTTTATCTAACAATTCATTCCTACTGGAATTGAAGAAATAGAAATAAGTCAGTTATTTAAAGAAAAATCGTGAATTTGAAAAGTACTATGGGTGAGTCCGAAATGCGGATTTAAATGCACATTTTTAAAATGCGCATTTTTGGTCTAAATAAAATTTCATTAAAATCATTAAATTAAATAAAATTGTACAAAACTAAATTAATAAATCGATAAATATGGTTAATTATAGTATAAATTGACATCAAACTGATTGGTTGATTGATTTAGTGTGTACGATCAAGCCTAAGGCAAGTTTTCCGGACTACTCCGGGTTCACCGTACACCCTTTAACGAATAACAAAACCAAGGGAAAGGAAATTTATGTTAGTACCAAAGAATCAACCCGGTTCCAAACACCTATGTAGTTGATAGTTAATAAATAAGACAGTACAAGACATTACGATTACTAAATCACATGATTTTAACTCATTGGTGTTCCTAGAGAGTTGAATCCGGTTATAACTTTACTTCTGAAATTAATATTATATTTAATCCCTATAACAATGATTAATTCTGGAACTATTTTAGATTCTGAAACAAATTAATTATTTATCACTATCAGTATACTTAAAATAAATCCCTTCATAAATATTCTAAACAACGTTATTCCTATTGATCTAAGCATACTTAATACTACATCCGCATCAGTCCTGGGCCATCTAAATAATTAAATAAACAATTAGAAATATGCTCTAGGTGACACCTCTAAAAAATTTTAACAATTAATTAACTAAATCATCAGTTTACTACATTATTGCTAAACTTAAAATCAGTCACTAAACCCAATTAACCACCACTCAGCAAATATTCTCCAAAAATAACCGTAGATCATGTCTAAATACTATTACAGGTTGTTGTGTATTATCAATGGCACACTGTACCATTGTATTAACAGTGGTACTCTGTGCAATTCTTTATACATAAATCAATCCCTATATATGTATATCATAAATGCATATTTGAAATTATTAATATTTTTATTACCTTATATACTTTTATTTACTTAATATGTTAGTAGTAGTAGAAGACTACAAGTAAATTCAAATGTTATATATATAAGAGATGTGATGTAAAAGAGGCAGTTGAATTTGGAGCGATAAGTTGAAATAAATAAAAATCAATCGTAAAGGTTTACATAAATCAATTTGCGTTTTTCTAAAATCTATCTATAAGAAATTTCCAGATAAATTATAACAAAAAATTGGTGGCAGCGGAGGGATTTGCTCAGGAAATCGAGCAAATTTCGTTTGGAAATTTCCTATTCTTTTCAAAATAATTTTAATAAAATAAAAATATATTACAAAAATATATAACAAAATATAGTTATAAAAATAATATTAAAGTATATCAGTGATCTAAAAAAAAAAAGTTTTAGTGCACGCTAAAAGAAAGTTTAATACCGTATCATAATTACAGTTCTTGAAAATTGTGATAAGAAAAAGTGTAAGCTATTGAGCACGTTTTCAAAAAAAAAAAACTTGAAAAACCTTAAAATCAAGACAGTATTAAAGAAAGTATAAGTATGCCGGTTGCAGTACAGTAATTCAACAAATTTCGGTATATCAACAAATGTTCCTGTAAAAATAAAAATTATTTTGCTGACAAAACTTACATATGTTTATGTATGTATGTACATTGGAGCACCTAAATCAACAGTTCCAGTATTTACGGAGAATCATCCGCATCAACGTAATAGTTACATTTTTAAATTTCATCGAAACAACAAGTAATACGTTTTTGTAATATGGATACATCATCTAGGTAATATCATCACAAATTATTTTCGTCGGAAAATGTTCTATATTAATATTATGGGAATCCGCATATCATCGTGTTTGAAATTGGAACCAGTTCATTAAACTCGGTGGAATCGTCATCAGTACAAAAAAAAACCGTACATTATACCCGTATCTTGGAATTCATATTAATTATTTAACGGATTTTCATGTACAAAAATCGTTATCATGCTGAAATTTATGAAAGGTTAGTGTGTGTTTAAATCTTTTATTGCTCTAAATATTTATTTTTAATATCTATACTTATATATAAAAAAAACAAAGTCATAAATTCGAAAAGTGATAAAATATTATGAATAAGCTAATTCGGTTGTGTATATTGTCTTCTTAACTTTTTACGTCTATTATATTAATTCATTCATTCCAAATCTCATTCATCCGTGGAGGAAAATATTTGTTTCGATTTATAATTTTTACGTTATCACCGTTTATTCAAAACGGATTTATGTCATTGGAAAATATAAATACTAAGTTCGACCAATTACAATTACGAACGCGTGCTATAAAGAAAAGACGATCTTTATCTTTAAACTCGGTTGAACAGTTAGAGCCTCTTGAATCCACAGATAATAATTTACACATTTCTGAAAACGTAAAAAAAAAATTGAATAAAATGTCTAAATTAAATATCGAAGTAGCTCTCAAATTAATACCAGATTTTAACGGCAATTCCAATGATTTACATAAATTTCTATCGTGTTGTGACGTGGTTTATGGTGGTTTAGCAGCAACGGAAACTGAAAAATTTTTAAATCTACTCAGAACTAAGCTATATTCTAAAGCCTACGATATCATAAAATATGCTAAATTTGAATCATGGGAAAATTTGAAGCTTGAATTAAAAAATAGGTTTCAGTATTCCAGATCAAGTGAACAACTTCAAATAGAGTTAATAAATATTCGACAGCAACGAAACGAAAATGTAACTACATTATGCGAGTAGAGTCGAGAAGTTGTTATCCGAATTAAATGAAGTGTGTATAGATGCAGAA
The DNA here is from genome assembly GCA_963556165.1 of Tipula helvola. Classification (NCBI taxonomy): domain Eukaryota; kingdom Metazoa; phylum Arthropoda; class Insecta; order Diptera; family Tipulidae; genus Tipula; species Tipula helvola. The sequence goes on along the minus strand of OY744482.1, from coordinate 146,177,946 downwards.
GGCGAGGCAGCTCTAAAAGCATTCCAGGGAGGACTGCATGACTCAATCAAAATTATTATTAAAGCTTGCCGGTTCAGTAAACTTCAAGACGCGGTAAATCAAGCTTGTGAAGAGGAATTAATTTTAAATAGTTGAAACCACCTAAGCTTTAGCCAATCGAATACAAGAGTTAGATGTCAACTTTGTAAGAAAAATGGGCATTCAGCTGAGAAATGTTATAGCCGAAATGAAGCTCCTTTTATGCCAACTTCTAACCAACCATCTAGAAGTTTTCCAACCTATAACAGTTTCTCGAATAAATCAAATGACGTTAAACCTGTTCTCTCAAATATTCGCATTGCACAAAGCAATATGATCTGCGCATATTGCAAAATCTATGGGCACCATATTTCTGTTTGTAGAAAACGTCAGTACATAAATTCGCGTAACAAAAATGGGCAGAATATCTCCAAAAATGAACAACAGCCCTCTGCGGGAAACTGTGTGGGATCCGAACCAGCAACTTCAGTGAATACTCCTGCTGTTCGGATCCAAGATCTTCCAAAATAGAGTGTTCTCAATCAAATAATAATATACTGGTTACTGAATTGAAATTGCATATCCAAACTGATTATAAGGCAGATTCTAATTTCATCTCATTTAACTCTTCTCTAGAATCAAACCTATCGCATTCCTTAAATTCAAATCTTTACACAATTAATTTCAATTCAGATATTCATGACAAAAAATATATTCAACTTGAACTAGATCAAAACCTAAATCTTTATTTTCCTCGTCGATACTGGAGCAGATATCAGCATAATGAAACGAAGTTTCCTCAACGATGACACATTATGTTATCCTGACAGGAGGTGTAGAGTCAAAGGTATCACTACAGAAATGATTGAAACCTTAGCTAGCTGTGACGCAAACATCAAATTACCAAATTCTGTTATTATTCCACATTCGTTTCAAATCGTTACCGACTCATTCCCTATTTCATGTGCAGGTATTATCGGAAAGGATTTCTTATCCAAGTACAAGTGTAAACTCGATTTTTCCAATTTTAATCTGGAAATAGACATAAATAACAATCCAGTTGTATTAAAATTAACTACTAATTCCTATGTATTACTACCAGCTCGTTCAGGAAAAACAGTTACTATCAATTTAAATATCCCAAATAATACAGATTTTCTTTGTCAGTCTAGTGAAATTTTAAGTGGTGTATATACTGCCAACTCAATCATAAGGTCTGAAAATAATTTGACAACAGTTAGTCTCGTGAATACCAATGAATATGATGTAGAAATCGATAATTTAAAAATACCTTTGCAAAAACTAGACGAATTCGAAGTTTTGTATTTAAATTCATGGTCCAATCAAATCAGTAATAGGTTAGAAGCAATCGAATCTTCAATAAATCTTAAGCATCATAACGAAGAAGAGAAAAGTTCGATTTTAAATCTTTGTAGGAAATACAACGATATCTTTTACTTACCGGGTGATAAACTGACTACTACAGATGTTACATATCACAAAATCCGAATAGAACAAAATTCACATCCGATCTATATCAAACAATACCGGTTACCTGAATCGACAAAAAAGGAAATCGATAATCAGATCTCACAAATGCTTCAGGACGATATAATTGAAACTAGTAAAAGCCCATGGAATTTTCCTCTAATTGTGGTACCAAAGAAAACTAATAACGAAGAGAAAAAATGGCGCATCGTTGTTGACTTTCGCAAATTAAATAACATTACAATAAATGATGTCTTCCCGTTACCCAATATTTCAGATATATTAGACCATCTTGGCAAGTCTAAATACTTTTCTACAATAGATCTCGCGAACGGTTACCACCAAATTTATTTAAACGAATCAGATAGAGAGAAAACTGCATTCAGTACGTCCCTAGGTCATTTCCATTTCAAAAGAATGCCATTTGGATTGAAGGGTGCTCCGGCGACTTTTCAACGGTGTATGAATCACATCTTAACCGGGTTAAATGGTATTAAATGTCTTGTCTATTTAGACGATGTTATCGTAACGGGCCATAATTTGAAAGACCATAATTCAAAACTAGAATCTGTTTTTGAATGTTTTAAAACAAACAATCTAAAGGTTAATTTAGGAAAGTGTCAATTTCTGTCAAAGGAAATCGTTTATCTTGGACATCAGGTAACCGAAAATGGGATTAAACCTGACCCATCGAAAACCGATGTCATTCAAAATTATACGCAACCAGAAAATCAAAAACAAATTAAAGCATTTTTGGGACTATCAGGATATTACAGACGGTTCATTAATAAATATTCCGAAATTGCCAAACCTTTAACCAATCTTCTAAGAAAGGGGCAACCGTTCATTTGGGATGTCTTTTGTGAGGAATCGTTTTCGAATTTGAAAAATGCATTAATAAATCCTCCCATATTGCAGTACCCCGATTTTGCAAACCCATTTATAATAACATCCGATGCAAGCGACAATGCTGTTGGAGCTGTGCTTTCTCAACTAAAAAATTCATTCGATTTACCAATTGCATATGCGAGTAGAGTGCTTAACAAGGCAGAAATCAATTATCCTACAATTGAAAAGGAGCTTTTGGCGATGGTATGGGCTGTGGAGCATTTCCGTCCATATGTGTACGGTCGTCAGGTCACAATTGTAACGGACCACAAACCATTGATCTGGCTTGCTAATTTAAAAAATCCATCATCTCGATTGATGAGATGGCGTATAAGACTCGACGATTTCGATTTTAAGATTATTCATAAACCTGGAAATCAGAATCTAAACGCGGATGCACTCAGCAGAGTAAAAATTGAAAAGGATGGGCAAGAAATTCATGTAGTTACTCGATCTCAGCACATACAACAGCAAAACAATAACTCAATGAGAGAATCAACTTCAGAACTTGACTCGAAACCGAACAATTCAAAAATTATACAACTCACTGATGAAGCTGAAATCAATAATATCATTCAAGAGTTTCACTCAAAGCCTTTAGGAGGTCATCAAGGCGTATTTCGTACAGCTTCAAGAATAAAACGTTACTATCATTTTAAAAATTTATATTCCAGAATTAAGAAATTCATTCAGTCTTGTGAGCTGTGTCAGAAGAATAAATGTAAAAAACTAAATAAAGTGCCTATGCAAATTACAACAACATCTTCACAACCTTTCGAAAAAATCTTCTTGGACATCGTCGGTCCCCTTCCTATAACTCATCTCGGCAACAAATACATTTTAACAATACAAGATGATTTGACAAAATTCTCTATGGCATACCCGATAGACAACCAAGAGGCAGAAACAATAGCACGAGTATTTGTTGAAAAAATTATCTGTATATTCGGTGTTCCTCAACAAATACTTACAGATCAAGGAACGAATTTTATGAGCGAATTATTTACCAACGTTTGTAAAATATTAAAAATAAAAAAACTTATGTAATTCGTCTGCTTATCATCCAGAAACCAACGGGGCTTTAGAGCGATCTCATCGAACTTGGGCTGAGTACTTAAGAGAATATTAGAAGAAAATATGTCTACATTTTCAAATAAATTGAAAAAAGAAAACCTTTCCATTTTCAACAACTACATACAAATCATTAAATCCTTATACAAAAAAAATGTAAACAAATAGCATCATCCTTGTCTTTTCAATATAAAATTAACAAAAAAGCAAAGAAAGCGTAAAAGTAAAAGTTCGTAAATAAAAAAATAAAAACAGTATTTAGATTGGCTTTGTCTTTTCAATATAAAATCATTAAAAATGACAAAGAACACTTCAATGTAAAAACGGGCAAACACGAAAATATAAAACAAAAAAGGTATTGATATCTTTGTCTGATCTACATATAGAAAACAAAAAGGCGACAACACGATAAAATAAAAATAAAAACACGTGTAAAAATACAATAAATAAGAACAATAGACATCCTTGTCGTTCTAATAGAAATCCAATATATTAAATATTATATGAGTTGTTTATTTTTCTCGTTTAAAAAGCTTTTGTAGTTTTGCATGTAGTTGTGAATAAAATTAGGGAAATTTAAATTGTATTTTACGGATTAATTGATAGATTCCGAGTTTGGTTTTCATATATGTCTAAATATGATTATTCACCTACAAATGGGTGAAATAAAATTGCCGAAAATAATCAGTTTTCATTCAAAAAATGTAAATTTAAAAAAGTCATTTTTACACCGGCTTACATGGAACATCACAAAATCTACACCTCTTATAGAAAGCACGTTTAAAAAATGGCGGCATCATTAGGGCTCTTATATATACAGAGGGCTCTGTAGATACACATCCATTCGAAACTTTTACATACATATTTTTCATTCCGTTTTGGTTTTTTATGAATTTTATGGATATACCTATTCTTCTTCACGTATATGTAATTTAAATGTATCTAATACATATGTCTCTTTCGTACATAATGTAAAACATAATGTATTTTTTTTTAGCTTTTTTACAGAGCATTCACAATGCAAAACTTTTTACTTTTTACTTACAGGTTTGTACGAATTTCCAACTTGACGAATACAAATTTTTGCTCGTTATGTTGGAAATTCATACAAACCTGTAAGTCAAAAGAAAAAAGTTTTTGCATTGTGAATGCTGTGTTACTCTTTGTTTTTGTTGTTTTGAGAGAGAGAGATTTTCAACCTTCTCCTTAAAAGATGTTCGCTCATGCATTCAGTTTAATTTTCAACTGTCCTTGCATATCACGTAGTAAAATTAGAATTTTTATGTACATACAATTTTTCCACAATTTAATCAACACAATTTGATTTGTAAAATTTGAAAGCAATCATCGCGGCAAAAGAACTTTTGCTAAAATTTTTATGCAAACAGGTAAAGTATTTCGAATAAATTATTTGTTAATTAAAGTGATTGTTCATAGTGTAACTAACAATTTGTTTCATCCCATAATCATGAAAACAGGGCTACATATGTAAATCAAATACATATGACAGGACGGAAAAGAACAGAAATTACTGTTAAACAGAAACTACAAATTATAGCAGCCTGCGATGGTCCACCAAAACAAACATATGCAGCAGTTGCTAAGAAATTCAATGCCGATCCATCAACTGTCAGCAAAATTTATAAAAACCAAAAGAGGTTGGCTGATGTAAAATTAAATATAAATAGAAAACGAAAACGGCATAGCAAAGCTGAAGACGTGGATGAAGCACTGTATAAATGGTTTGTGGGTGCGTTAGCTACAAATATCAACATCAGCGGTGAAATATTGCGGGTTAAAGCTGAATCATTTGCTCGTGATCTTAATTTCGAAAATTTTGTGCCCACAAATGGATGGGTAGATCGATGGAAGAAAAGATACGGGATCGTTTATAAAAAAGCTCATGGTGAGAAAGTTGACGCAGATATTCTTCATATCATGTAACATGTTATTAAGCGGAACTTCTTTTATTATCACCCCCCGCTTTATATCATGATTTTTCCTGACACGGAGAGCATGATATTAAGCGGGTTGAACTTATTAAAAAATAAACTAAATATTATTAAAGCTTTGAGATCCTCATGGTTCCGGTTAAGTTTTTAAAAATTTCTATATAGTATTAATTAAATTCATCATAACGGTCATTAATATCTCTGAAAAATTTAATTTATTGATTGATACAGGTGTATGACTAACCTTAGCAAAATTCCCAGAAACGCCGGATCCAACGTTCACCCTTTTTACACATAACAAAATCGAGGGAATTTAGCATTAGAGACTCGACCCAGTTGCAGCCACCTAACCTATGTAGTTGCTAATTAGCAAAATTGTTAGTAATAAATATAGTAAAATAGTTAGCACAAGCCAGCACAATTTCTAAACTACAAGCTTATCGGTTTATTGTTGATCCTTGAGAGTTGATTCATTCTGAAAATCGGAATTACATAAATGTTATCCTTAAAAAATGATTAATTCTGGAATTATGTTGTATTCTGAAAATTTGTTTATTTATCAGTAAACCAAGGAAGGAACTCCTTTACTCAGAATACTCTTCACACTTTTATTAATAAATAATAACAGATGAATAAAATAAATAAGATGCCGCACCTGGTTTCTAAAACTAAAGTTTAGCTCAAACTAATAGTATAAATGAAGCATTTACGCTAACCTGCCACTCAGATTATAGAAATTTGATCTGTGATAAACGCTATCCTGTAATGAATTACAATTAATGTCACCAGTAACCAAGATTAAAATGGAAAGACTTAGGCCCGATTGTATGAACGCGGATAGAAGATTAATCGGCGGATTAATCGTCGAATGGATTGTATGAACGACGATAAATACGAAAATTAATCGAAGGATTTTTTTCTATCCACTGTTTTTATCTTCTCTTTTTGTTGTCTAAAACAGTGGATAGAAAATGTTGTTGTTGTTTTTTCTTGACATAATTTTAATTTTGTTTGTTGGTTTATTGAAAGAAAAAATCGGAATTGAATCGAAAAAACGTAAAATTTCAAATGCCCAACTCGAATTTTTTTTTTTTCTATTGTAGAAAAACATAAAAAAATAATTTCGTGTAAACACAACCTATTGTATGTAAATAAACAACAAATTAAATTTGAAACGTCACAAAAAAGTGTTGACACTCCAAAATAAACTGCAATAAAAACTGCAATAAACAGAGGATGGAATTTTTTTTATCCGTGTTTATACAATCGACGAAGAAAAAAATCGTCGGTTGAAGATTAATCTGTATCGCCGGATTTTTTTTAATCTATCCGTGTTCATACAATCGGGCCTTAGTGTCTGTTTCTAAAGTAAGTATGTATCCCGAGCTGAGTTTCTGTTAATTAGGCGGACAAAAATCAAACCAGCACAATTTCTAAAACTACCTGTCCGCTGAGCTGAATGATTAAAGTTTCTGTAAATCTGCATTGAGTTTGTCAAATTAGTTAATTATTGCTAAATACTACTATCATAGACATTCATACTAGATTTCTCATTTCATAGTAACTAAAGGAAAAAAACAAAAACTTCTGATAATTCCAATGTATCGTTGTGTTGTGTATTTTATAAGGCAATAATTTTAGAATGCGTTGCAAATATAATACGTATATGCAATACACCGATAATATTTGAATGGAAAATTTTTGTTTTTATTTTCTGTTTTTAGTCAAATGAGAGATCTATTATGATTGTCTATGCTACTATTAAAACAACCTTGAATTATTAAAGCTTTGAAATTCTCATGGTTTACTTAATTGTTAAAATTGATATAGCATAATAGTTAATTAATTAAATTCATAATCGTCATGGGCATTAATATCTTCGAAAATTTAAATCAAATTAATCAGTTTTTCGTTATTTCTAGGAAAGTGATCTACATTAATTCAAATTACATTCAAAACTGATAGAATAGTAGCTTAGCTAAAATCTAGTATAATAAATCAGATTCGCATCATCCACCTATTCAAAAGATCCCCGCCACACTAGTCACTATTGTAATTCAAAATACAGGCGCCAACCTTCCCAATAAGACTACAGAATTACTGAAGTCTGCCCCGTGATGAAGGTGTGATAAAATGTGATAAAACAAAATAAACAAAACAACATTTGACTACAACTATTACCATGCCCGTCACCATTTGTAAAAACCAAAAGCAATATACATATTAGAGCGGATTAAATTATAAGGAGAATTTTTTTTTAGTCTGGAGACTCCACTTTTCTGAAAATTAATTTTATTTTAAGCAAAAAAGTCCACTACACCATAAGGCTACGATGAATTTCGAGCCTGCATAATTTCATTTGAAGATTTTGCTTTTACGTTCTAAGCCTATGGAAACAGTTGTATTTGCAAAAAAATTGATTATTTTCTAAACTAGAAAAATGTATCCGGGGGTTTTTGGGCACAATGAATTCATTGTTTGCATTTATTTTGACCTCAGCTGTCCGCTTCTAGAGGGTGCTGCAGTATTTCAGTGCATTTTCATAAATTTTATAAAAATTCCAGGCTTTTATCTCGAGAACGGTGCTGGAAAGCAGAAAATTATTTTAAATGAAATTTGTTAAGGGTCGAGGGGGACATCGGATAATGACCTTTAATTCGATCTTGACTTCGACGTTCAAGGTCATTCGAAGGTCAAACTTAGTTTTTTAAATGGAAAACCATATGTTTGACCTCTGATTTGGAAAGAGCGCAAGATTTTACGTTGGGATAGGAAGTTTATTCTCTTCTTTTGAATGAATTTCAGATGTTAATTCAAGGATAAATTACTAAATAATATCAAATAATCAGCAAATAATGAATTTTAATGGGGAATGACTTAATTTAAATTTGTTGGCACCATGACCTAAGGTATTATGTGTACCGAATGAAATTTGTGATTTGTACATGAAGAATTAAAACTAAACGGCAATATATAATCATTATTTTTCTGTACTTGTTCTATTGCACATATTGTACAGTTTTTAAATAATCGTATTCATTCAAACTTTTTGTTCATTTCACGGCGAACATTCACCTTTTCATAAACCCATTTATTATGTATGGATGTGATCTTAAGCTGCATTGGCAAACTGTTTGCCAAACCATATGTTTTTTTGCCAAATTTTTCAACAGCTATGGCAGTAATTGCTCCGGCCAGTTCTTTACCTTTCTTTTTGATGTAATATTGGGGACCTGGAAGTGTCGAGAAATCCATTTTGACGTAGGTCTCGTCGTTCATTACGAAACAAGAATCTTTTCTTTCGTTCAACCATTTGTTTTGTTTCTTTGCTCGATCGATCCCTCTATTAAATAGTTCAACACTTCTTTTGGGGATTTTTGACTTCTTGTATGTCCGTAGATTATTTCTGGTTTTAGCTCGTTCCACAATCGATTTGGTTGTTTTGGTTTTTCTGGCCAAATCTCGCACAGACATCGAGGGATGTTTCGAAATGACTCTTACAACTTTCTGATCCAACATTTTATTTGGAGCACCTGATTTTTCTCCGGATCCGGGCTTGCGTGACACAGAAAGATTGATTTGACATTTTTTTTTACATTTGTTACCGTATTATTGGAAACACCGGCCAATTTACCAATTTTTTTATTGGTATACTCGGGATGATCATTGCACAATCTAATTATTAAATCACATTTTTCTCCTTATGATGCGTCCATTTCGAAACAAATAAAACAAATGCCCAATTTGACGTTTATTCGTTTTTTTAAATTGTTTTTCTACAAAATAACGGTACCAGTTTTTTCTTTTGCGTAGTAACCTATGAGATAATATAAATTTGGGAATCACAAATTTCATTCGGTACACATAATACCAAGTTAATATGTATTGTGTTAGTAAATTCCTCATCAAAATTCATTATTTGCAGATTATTTAGTAAATTGTCCTTGAACTAACACCTGAAAGTCATTCAAAGGAACAGCCTAAACTTCCTATCTGAACGTAAAATGTTCCGTCCTTTATGAATCCGGGGTCAAAAATAGAGATTTATATTTAAAAAAATCGATTTGACCTTCAAATAACCCTGAAGGTTGTAGTCAAGGTCGAATTGAAGGTCGGCGTCCGATGTCCCCCTCGACCCTTAACAAATTTCATTATAAATAATTTTATGTTCCGTTCTCGAGATACAGTTGCGGCAAAAATAATAGTAGTGCTACATCATAATTGCAACATATTCGAATTTTTCATACAATTAAAACAAAATTATGATATTATTTTCTTATTAGCTATATAATAAATAATGTAAATTTGGAAAACAACATTTTTTCAAAACTATGCTTTGTTTTCAGGCAGTTTGTATTGAATAATCTTGATTCATTCACTACTATTATTTTTGCCGCAGCTGTAAAAGCCTGGCATTTTTTTAAAAACTCGCCCCTGTATACATAAAGAAAAATTTTCAAATGAAATTATGCAGGCTCGAAATTCATCGTAGCCGTATGGTGTAGTGGACTTTTTAGCTTAAAATTAAATGTGTTTTTAGAAAAATGGAGTCTCCAGACCACTTAAAAATTTAATCCGCCCTAATACATATTATGTATACATATTAGTACATGCCGACTTACTTTGGTAATTGGAATAGCCATTTTCATAATTTGCCTTTGTAACATAAAGTAGTACAAACAAATAGAAGCTTTTATAATTGAAGGGATGCAATCCGCAGCGGCAAAAAAACATTCCACCCTTGGTCATACGAGGGGCGCATGCCAATTTTCCCAGAGAGTTTTTATGAATAAAACTTTAATTCTTTACATCGGCATGCAATTTGAAAACACGAAAATAGCATGTAATTTTTCTTATTTTTACGTAAACCATTGAGCCCTGTCGGCCGCTGCGGATTATATGCCTTCAATTATTAGAGCTTCAATTTGTTTGTACCACCTTATGTTATAGAGGCAGGCACCATAATATCACGGAAATCACTAAAATTCTTCAGCGGCCAAGAACCTTTCTATCTTTCATATCTTAGGGTTAATTATTAACCCTTAAAAAGGCATGCGGTGCAAAGTGGGAGAACGTCATCTGTTACCATCTCCTAGTCTATTACGCCCTATTCAAAACTCCCCTTACCGAAGCAACACAACAAAATAAAATCAAACAAAGCAAATTAAAACAAGATAAAACATGAAAATATTTTATCGCATTTTCATATCATTCAACGTCACTTTAGAAAAATAAACAATAAAATAAAGATTTGTACACAATTCATATCACTACACTATGTATGTGTATAAACCAATATAATGTGAATATTAAAATACCTGTCTAACGGTTTCTGGCCAGAACCGTTATTTATTTTTAACCACGTTTCCCCACTAAACAAACACAATTTATTAATTAATTATTATTTATTATTATTAATAAGACACACTGCACCACAACACCTAAAACACTGTAAAGTCATTAATTCACAATACTACTCGCACTATTTCCATTAATTTAATATGAATAAATTCACTACACAAAATAATTACACTGCACTACACTAAATTAAATTAAAATAAATTTACGCAGCAAGAGAAAAAACACGTATTTAGACTCAACCAGTGAAAAATTATAAATTAAGTAATTTTAACGACACTAATTTTTCTTAATTTTTTTTGACATTCGAACCAGCGAAAAATTATAAACTTAATAAAGGAACCTACACACAAACAAAATAAAAAATATTAAATTACAAATTGTTATTGTTTATGTGCAATACAAAATGGGGCTCGCAAATTTTGAGCACAAAATGATCAAATGTTTTACATTTTTAGGAAAAAGTACATTAGAAAAATGTTGTTAAATCGACAAATAATTAATTTCAGTCAGGTAAACCTAGAAAAATAAAAGCCATGAAATGAAAAAGTTTGCATCTATCGCATGAATATTTTTTTGGATTTGACATTTATTTCTTAAGTTTGGACGCAAAATCGCGCATCCTTAATTTTTTTTAAGTGACAGATCTAATTTAACGAAGATTCGTTAAATTTGTTAAGTGACGTTAATTTTCCGCTGGACGAGAATACAGAAATTCTAACTACCGCATTTTTAAGTTTTGTTAATTCTTAATTTTTAAGTTTATAATTTTTCGCTGGTCACTACTTTTCCTTATTGAGCGTCCACTCATCATAATGTTATGCACTAACTACACAAATTTTAGAGACATAGACATGTATTTTAAGCGAAAAATCAAAAATTTGATTTATTTCGCTATAAATTTAAAACATTGCCTGTTGAATTTACTAACTATCGACTACTTAGGGGTCTGGAATCGGGTCGAGTCTCTAATGCTAACATACCTTTCCTTTCGTTCGATCTTGTTCTTCGTAAAAGGGTGTACGGTGGACCCGGCGTATAAGAGAAACTTACCCAGCTTGGTCGTACATACATACTAAATCAATCAATCAATCAATAAATTATTTATATAAGTACGGTGTTTAATATCATTGCGCTAGTCCCAATTACCCTGTTTTCTTTATTAACCGGATTTTCATTTATCTTGTTGATATTTCGTAAACGACAAAAAAACTTGTTCCAACGACGTTTGACTAATTGAATAATCTTCTATATTTAATTGTGACCGATTACTTTGTAATAAACCAAACATTCTCGACCACTTGAGTTTAGTGCTTGTTATGTGGTACGTTAATACTCCTTCAAATTCCTCTTTTAATACGGCACCATCAAATGTTGTTTCAACAAATTTTTTAATATTATCAATGTTTTTCGTTATGTCATTTTTAGAAGATGAACTGAAAAAATAAAGAGAATTTATTAAAATTTATGTTTTGCAATGTTAAATTCTACGGTTATATTCCTATTAAAGTTTAATATATTGCTCAGCTAAAAGATAAAAATCTGCCACAATTAAAAATCTGATTACCTGCATAAGCAGCAAGCAAGCATCTTAGTTAATAGCGTCTTTTATTACGCAATTTTTTGGACATGGGCTTATAAAAATGTGTTGCAAAAACTCATTTTTCGCTGCTTTTGTGTTTGAATTGTTAGGTTCTGAGGTTCAGAGCAAGAGAAAACGGATGTAATTAAATAAAACACAAAAGCAGATAAAAATGAATGTTTGGAAAACATTTTTATAAACCTCTCATATGAAAAGGAGGATTAACGGCGGGCGCCTTAAACCCTTGTCGGACGGCATAGGTACAATTGTACCTTTTCCCGTTTTTTTAAATTGCAATAACTTTTCTTGTAGAAGCCATAGAGGATGAAACTTGCGTAAGATTTCTACATTTTTAGTCTAGATCATACAGGAACACATAAAGGGAGGAATGCTCATAGGAGGAAAGAGTAAAAGATCATTCATCATTAAAGCTTCGGACAGGAGTAAGTAATAAGCAACAATTTTTCGGTCTTATAAAGTGGATAATAGTACTCAGATAATGTAATACAAGTGGGGAAATACGACCATTACAAAGCAAGTATGCAAATTGGGGCACGAGCGATATATCATTGCAATACTGTAGATCATGTAGACATTTATTGTGGTCAGTTAGTTGCAGCTATTAATGATAAAAGAATTGACATAAACAAAAATATTTAAACAGAAATTTCAAAATTTGTAAATATACTGTGCGAGAAATATGCTGCTTTTATACCGCTGCTAAATTAACAATGATAAACCGAAATGACAACACTTTAGTTGTTGCTAAATATCATTGCTATGAAACTGGCATTCGTAGCACGACTACATAGTTTAGCAATGGTATATAAACGCAGCAATTGAAAACTATAGAATGAATACTTGGATTACTAGATTAATCACAAATACATTTCTTTTCCCATTACTACCCAATAATACAGGGTGTTTGGTGCATCGTTTTCCAAATTGAATTGGCCCAAAGGAGGCGTCATTTGCTATCTCTAAAGCTTCAATAACTCATTTTTGGCCCTACGGATTTCTTTTCATTAACCCTTAAAATATTTGAAATCTATAGTAAAAACTTAAAACGCAATTTAACATTGTAATAAAAAAAAAAACTAAGAATGATCGTGATCTTCGCACATGTTTATGAAGTTCTCTAGTCTATTCCATTTCCAACACTAGGCAATATGCCATAAAAACCATTTCAAAAACGTTACTAAATCACAAAATTTGTGTATATCGGGACACATCAGACTGATATTCGACATCCGCGATAAAAACTGGTTTTGGCTTAAATTACACACATAGGTACATAAAGGGAAGGTAATTTGCTATCTCCTAAGCCCCAATAACGCATTTCTGGCCCAAATAACGATCACTTTTAGGTTTTTTTTATTGCAATGAAAAGTTGAGTTTTAAGTTTTATTTTACCTTCTTCAAACATTTTACGAGTTAATAAAAAACATCCGTATAGGGCCAGAAATGAATTATTGGGGCTTAGGAGATAGCAAATGACCCTCCCTTAATGTATGTATGTAATTTAAGCCAACACCAGTTTTTAATGTTAAGTTGCGTTTTAAGTTTTTACTGTAGATTTCAAATATTTTAAGAGTTAATGAAAAGAAATCCGTAGGGCCAAAAATGAGTTATTGGGGCTTAAGAGATAGTAAATGACCCCTCCTTTGGGCCAATTCAATTTGGCAAACGATGCACCAAACACCCTGTAGTATATTAGTCGACGAGCATATAATTGGCGAGTTTTTTTATAACATCGAAGAGCCCAGAGAGATTAGACAGATATATTATCTGAAATATCCGATAATGTTTAATCTGAAAAGACCTTTTTCGGATTTTAAACGCTTAACTATTTAAATTGGCTAACCATTGTTTTGTAACACAATATGGCCAAGAAAATTGTTTTCCTGCGCATAATTAATACATAAAAAGAAAATTAAACATTAATGAACAAGAAACCGTTAAAATTATTTACAATAGATTTTGAAAAATTAATTTTCCATTGTTGTTATTTCAGTTTATAGTGTTCACCATTTTGAAAGTTAAAATATGTAATTCTTTGCACTATCTGAAATAAATTTCAGATCGAAAAACAGCAATCTGTGATTTTTCGGATTTAATAAAAAAACGCTAAAAAAATTTTCGGATCGATCCGAGAAAATAAAAAAACCCAAAAGGTTTTATTTATATCTCTCTGGTCTCTCCGATGTAATAAAAAAACACGCCAAATGATAGCTGTTATTCATGATATAAAAAAAGGAACGGAAAATCCGGTACGACCGAAATTGCAAATGATATACGAGAAAAACGAACACAAAATGCACCGAACTTGCATACTATATAATCCGAATCCCATTTCCATCGAACTTGCTGAATTTCATCAAAGTCGGATAGGAAATGGCCAAGTCCCTTCCTAATTGACCATATTCTAGAACTTCATCTAAAAATAATTTTAGAATCCCGTTTCCATCGCATGTGTTAAATTTCACTAAAATCGGTTAAGGAAAAGCCAAGTTCCAACCTAATTGGTGATATTCTCGAACTTTATCTAAATACCATTTATTGAAATTTGAAAGAGCAATTAGTCTATTACAAAAAATATCGCTCCCTAATATATCGCTCTCTAATGTATTTTCTTCAATCGCTCTGTAGTATTGATTGGGAGCGATATTTTTAACTTTTACGCTCCCTGTTTGTAGAGCGATATTAAAAATAAAAATTTAAATCACTTGAAAGAGCGAAATAATTTTGTTTTTGTGTTTATCATTAAAGAGTAAGAGCGTAAACGAATAGTGAAAGAATTATTATTTGGAGCAAGAGCGAAACTTTTTATAAAGAGCGAAAAAAGAGCGAAAAATTTAAACTCTGGAAATAGTAAGTTTTATTTTGTGTTTGTATAGCAATAATATGGATTGTATAAGACATTTGTGTTGGTTTTGATAGTATACACAATGCCTTCTAGAATATATAAGCCATACTACTTCAACCAAAAATTATTATTTTTTATTTCATCGACATAGGGCGATGAACGTTCGAAAAATGAAAGAGTAGAGAGAAATAGAGAATAAAATATTTGAAATATAAAAAAAATAATTCAGTATTATCTCATGCGTTACGCGTACGAAAGGAACGTTGTACATATTTTTATTTCCGGCAATTTTCTGCAAAATTCAAAACTAATAAAATTTTTAATAAAATAATAATTTAAATATAAATAAATATTAACTAAAAATGGAAAATAAGTTAGAAAAATATATCTAAACTATAATTCCATTAATAACTTCAAATTATGAAAAAACACATGACGTAAGTACGTCGTACATCCTCCCATTCTTGCGGTTGGTTTAATACTAATTTATTTCCTATATCTATACTTTTCACATGGCCCTCTTCGTTTTCATGTTTTATTTTCTTTCATTTTTCTAACATTACTGCCATCTACAGAAGAATAATGGAACTGTCGACATAAATTGAGTGACGTAGCTAGCAGTATGGCTTGTATCAAAACAAAACCAACACAAATGTCTTATACAAGCCATATTATTTCCATGACGCACGCATATTATTAAATCCAAAACCTACTATTTCTGTAAGTGTTAGTGATATTTTATACTGTTTTTGATACAAACTATAATTTAAAAACAAAGTATGTAAAGATTATACTGTAATATGACGCTAATACTTACAGAAATAGTAGGTTTTATTTTGTGTTTGTATGGCAATAATATGGCTTGTATAAGACATTTGTGTTGGTTTTGTTTATATTCATTTCTATATATTTTACATAATGAAAATTGTTTAAATGTGATGAGCTAATTGAGTCAAGGCTGGGCATCACTGATGTATACCAATGCCTTCTAGAATATACAAGCAAAACCAACACAAATGTCTTATACAAGCCATATTATTTCCTTGACGCACGCATATTATTAAATCCAAAACCTACTATTTTCTGTAAGTGTTAGTGATATTTTATACTGTTTGTGATACAAACTAAAATTTAAAATCAAAGTATGTAAAGATTGTACTGTATTATGACGCTAATACTTACAGAAATAGTAGGTTTTATTTTGCGTTTGTATGGCAATAATATGGCTTGTATAAGACATTTGTGTTGGTTTTGATCAAAACCAACACAAATGTCTTATACAAGCCATATTATTGCCGTACAAACACAAAATAAAACCTACTATTTCTGTAAGTATTAGCGTCATATTACAGTATAATCTTTACATACTTTGTTTTTAAATTATAGTTTGTATCAAAAACAGTATAAAATATCACTAACACTTACAGAAATAGTAGGTTTTGGATTTAATAATATGCGTGCGTCATGGAAATAATATGGCTTGTATAAGACATTTGTGTTGGTTTTGATATAAACCAAAAAAATGTTTTTTTTTTATAAATACATAGAAATAAAAATTCAATGCGCAAACGCAATTTTGTTTATTTGTATTTTGTTGCTTGTTTACTTTGTGATTTTTTGCATAAAATTAGTTTTATTCAAGTGCTCAAGTAGGCAAGAACGTTTTCCTATAGTTCCATAAATATTTTTAAAAGTAAGTTGAATATTGTCGAACATATCTTATTCTTATTACTCTAACTTGAAATTTAAAATACGTGGTAAAATGAAACGGGCAAATTCCGTTTTTAATTGGAAATCTGAATACTTTTGTATTTTAAATAAAAACAATCAATTTGAATGTCTCATTTGCGATTTTGCTAGTAACAGAAAATTTAATTGCGAA
This sequence comes from Tipula helvola, assembly GCA_963556165.1. Taxonomy (NCBI): domain Eukaryota; kingdom Metazoa; phylum Arthropoda; class Insecta; order Diptera; family Tipulidae; genus Tipula; species Tipula helvola. The sequence continues at coordinate 146,160,841 of OY744482.1, read as the reverse complement.
CGACATTATCGGACAAAACATAGCACTGATTTTAATAAAGAAAATTGTAGGGGATTAATATATTTCTTAACGAGAAAATTAATCTCTACATGAATAAAAAAACGGAAAAATTCAAAATTGAAATAAAACAAAGTATTCGTCATTTATGTACTACTGAGCTCATGCGTCATTATTATTACTTAATTAAATGATTTCAGTTGATACGAAATGTACAAAATTATTTTCATGATCAAGGTTATTTGGTTTTCTATTTGGTCGTATGATTGATTTGCAGTATAATCAGCAATCATCCAAATCATCATCAGCAAAATATTTTATTCACATTTCAATGTGTATGCAGATGAAAAATAATTTAGCATATTCTCCTCTAATTCTATACATGCGAATTTCTATGGCGAAAAATACGAATTAGGAGAAATACTTGCATATACATGCAACGAATACTCTCGATGTAATTAACATTGTCTGCCAAGTTATGCAATACCACTAGCATTTTATTTATGTGTTTCAGAATAATATACTCTGGCACATAAGGGGTTGTTACGTATACGGACAAACAAATTATATTTTGTTTGAACGAAATAAAAACATCATCAGTTCTCTCGATCAAGTGGTAGCATCTTGTTACGTTTAAATATAAAAAGTTAAATTACTTTTAGTGTAAAATTCCCAAAGGTGTTGGAAATTATTTTTTATTGGGAAAAATTGTAATTGGTTATTTGGTGAAAAATTATAAATAAAAACTTTGTATAATAATTTAAATAATAAGTTTATAAAATTTAAAATTAAATAAATAATAATTACATATATGTTAAAGTGAATTATAAATAAAATATTATACATAATTGAAAATAATCGAGAAAGGTTTTATTATTTATATAACCAAAACCTTACATTGGTGACATACCGACAACGGTTTTTACCGTTTAGTGAATTTATTAATCAAAAATATATTGGAGTCAGCAGAGGAGCAGCATATTGCAGCAAGTGGCGCATACTGGGCGCATAATTGGCAAAAGGATTTTATAACTGGACACCTAGTACGACATCAGTCGTACTAGGTAAAGGTACGTAGCCAACAATTTTTATTAAAAATTTAGAAGAAAACGCATAAATTATAGCGCTTCTGTTTTTTTTTATTATTCTTACATGTGCGACAATACCCACGAGGATACGATTTTTGTTGTACAATCACATTAAAAACAGTGCAACTGCAGAAATAAATATCATATTAACGAGGGCATTAAAATTATAAACGTGCGTGTACAGTGAATAATCGCACAAACAACGGTTAAAAGTGCGAATACATAAAAATTAACGCACCAACGGGGGATACATTTATACGGTGTAGCGGCCTACCCACACCGCAACGCGGGAGCAACGGTAACGATAGCGGCAGAAGGACAAACGAGTGGAGAGTCGGCAAGTTTTTCAAAACAAATTTAAAATTTTAATTTTTATTTTACCAAATATTATACCAAGATTCTAAAATTATTTGTAAAATTTTCAACATTTTCGCGGATTTGTTTTGTTTTTGTTTTCACTTTCTTTCGTTCTTTCAAATCGTGCTTCCCGTTCAATCGTTTGCAAAATAGTCGTCCCGTCTAAATTACGAATTTCAAAACCCCTGCATTGATCATTTGTCGAATTCCGGATCTAAGCGAGGGCTAAATAATAAAAGCCCGCAGCATCCGACGATTATCGCAACATTTTTTTTAACCATATTTCGGTTCAAGGAATCCGAAGGCAACCCAAATTCTTATCGAATATTGTTCGAACTAATTGGCAGTTATACGGCGAGTCTGAAAATAAAATAATACAAAAATAAAATGTCAGACGACGAAGACAAAATGGATACAGCAACAAAAGCCGCTCCAACACAGGTAACAAATGACGTACGCATAACAGACGCCGTAAATGGGACGGAAATATCGTCAACGAGCGTCAAACTGCAACCTTTGTGGACGGCATCACCATTGAACTGGTTCCGAGTGGCCGAGTTGCAGTTTGAAACGCAACAAATTAAATCGGAAAAAACGAAATTTTTGTACGTACTTGGCGCTTTAATGCCTGAGACGTGCAATCTTATTTCCGATTTTTTCGAAAATCCTCCTACGACAAATCAATACGCTAAATTAAAAAATATACTTTTAGAGCGCTTAGCTCCTTCAGAAGAGCAAAAGCTCGCGCAATTACTGGCAGGTCAGCAGATTGGCGAAGGCAAACCATCAGAAATTTTAAGGTCGATTCGCTCACTTGCGAGCACGAACTTGTCCGCGGTAGTAATCCGATCATTCTGGATCCGAAGGATGCCAGAGATAATCAGGATAGCCATGGCAGCGCAGCCAGCGGAACAATCGCTAGAAGAATTGGCGAAAATGGCAGACCGGATGCATGAAGCAATGCAAATAAATTTTAGCCATGTAAGCGCAATCGCCAGTCACAAGCAGACATATCAGACTGCACAAAGATCCCGTCCTACTCAGCGAAATGAGCAAAGTTATGAGCTCCCCATTAGATCGTCAGGAAAAACAGTCGAAGAGCGATTAACCCAAATCGAGGCAAGATTGAATCAAAGCCCAGGGGAATAGGTCGCAATCGCAAGGATGGAGACAGCGAAATAGGGCACAGTCAAACAACAACAGGTCCAATCAAGGACAACGGTCGCCAAATAGACCTAATACAAATAGATATTGCATTTTGCATTATAAATACCGAGAGAAAGCGAGATCATGTTATCCGCCATGTAGCTGGACAGGTAGCCAGCCTTCAGCAAACCAGGCGACAACCGAAAACGTGCCGAGCACGTCAAAAAACATATAAAGAGTCCCCAGGTCTTTACGGCACAGACCAACAAAATAACAAGCCGATTAACTATATTTGACAAAATAAACAACCTACACTTCTTAATAGATACGGGAGCTGACCTGTCGGTGCTCCCGGTCAGACATATAATTACATCAAATTTAAATTTTTATACTAATTACACAAGCAAAATGAATTGCAGTAATAATAATAGTAATAAGATTGGCAACATGAATTCTTCGCCAATTTACTTTAATTATAATAAGTCCGATCTCGTGTTATCGGCAGCCAATGGCACGACAATTAATACCTACGGCACAAAGTTGTTAGAGGTTAACATCGGACTCAGGCGTACATTTGTTCACGCATTTATACTCGCAGATGTGAGTCGTCCGATTATTGGTGCAGATTTCCTGGTGAAATTTGGCCTCTTAGTCGATCTTAGGCGAAAAAGGCTAGTTGATTCAGCGACTCAGCTGTCAATATGTGCCAATGAGACGCAAGTAGAGGTTGCAAGTCCCATTCATTTCGCAATCGACAATGGCTATGGGACGATTCTTAAAAAGTTCCCTTCGCTCACATCAGAGCCTAATTATAATGCACCAGTGAAACATCCAGTGGTACATCATATAGTTACTGAAGGACATTTACCAGTGACAAGACCGAGGAGATTAGATCCCATACGCCATAAAGCAGCTTTATTAGAATTTAAGCATATGGTTGAACTAGGTATTTGTAGACCTTCATCTTCTCCTGTATCATGCCCATTGCACATGGTCAAGAAAAAAGATCTTGATTGGAGACCATGTGGTGATTATCGCAGATTAAACGCGATCACAACACCGGATCGGTATCCGATTCCGCATATTCAAAATTTCTCAATGAATTTGCATGGAAATAATATTTTCTCGAAAATCGATTTAGTCAGAGCCTACCATTTAATTCCCGTAGCTCCGGAAGACATTCATAAAACAGCGATAACCACTCCTTTTGGCCTTTTCGAGTTTACTCGAATGCCCTTTGGTTTACGCAATGCCGCACAAACATTCCAGCGGTTTATTAACGAAGTAGTTAAAGATTTAGAATTCGTATTCGTCTATATTGACGATATTTTAGTAGCATCTTCCGATGAGGCACAGCACAAAATGCATCTAGAACAGCTCTTTCAGAGATTAGTGGACTATGATGTGCATATCAAGAGCTCTAAATGCGTGTTTGGCGCAAGTTCTTTAGATTTTTTAAGCCATAATATTACGCCTAATGGTATTTTGCCCTCTCAAGAGAGAATTAATGCCATTATTGAACTCCCCGCTCCTGAATCGATTAAGAAGATTCAGCAATTTGTTGGCATGGTGAATTATTACCATCGGTTTATACCGAATTTAGCCGAAACATTAGCCCCAATCCATACACATTTAGCAAATTTACTCAAAAGGCCTAAAACACCGAAAAACTATTCGTGGCCAAAGGAATGTGATGATGCATTCCAGCAATTAAAAAGTAAATTGGGTGCAATTACATTGCTAGCGCATCCGCTGTCAAATACGAAATTCAGCGTAACTAGTGACGCATCAAATGTAGCAGTAGGAGCAGTGCTCCAGCAATATAATAAAAATAGTTGGGAGCCTTTGGGATTCTTTTCAAAGAAGCTTTCGGATGCAGAAAGAAAATATTCCGCATTCGATCGGGAATTATTGGCAATATACTTAGCTATTAAGCATTTTAGGTATTTTGTGGAAGGTCGGGAATTTACAATATATACCGATCATAAACCACTGACTAGAGCAATTCAGTCTAAAACTGAACGTAATCCTCGCCAGTCTAGGCATTTAGATTACATTAGCCAGTTTACGACAGACATTCAGCATGTGCAAGGTAAAGACAACGTAGTAGCAGATGCATTGTCAAGAATCAGTACAACGATGACCGAAAATGAAACAGGTAGAAGTACTGATCAATTAGACATTAATGCAATCGAGGCAAAGCTTGATTATGGCACAATTATTTCAGCGCAGCAAAATGACGAGGAACTACAGAATATTTTATCTGGTTCGCGGCGTCATAAAGCTTCATATCGCCTTGAAAGTTTCAAACTTCCAGGTTTCGAGGTATACTACGAAGTATCGACTGGTACTAATCGCCCGTACATACCTGATTCTTTGAGAAAGAAGATTTTTGAGCAACTACATAACCTTTCGCACCCTGGAGCCAGGGCTACACGTAAACTGATTACAGCTCGTTATTTCTGGCCTAGTATAAACAAAGACGTAACCCAGTGGGCACAGTCATGTTTATCATGCCAAAAATCGAAAGTGCAACGACATACAAAGTCGCCTTTAGCGCAATTCGAGATACCCCAAGGTCGATTTGAGCATATCCACATAGACGTGGTAGGTCCTCTTCCACCGTCAAACGGATGTCAATATTTATTAACATGTGTCGATAGATTCACCCGTTGGCCAGAAGCCTATCCCATGATAGATATGTCAGCAGCGACGATTGCATTAACGTTCATTAATAATTATATTTCGCGATTTGGTGTACCTGCAACAATAACAACAGATCAGGGCACCCAATTTGAGTCCAAACTGTTCACCGAATTAACTAAACTTCTTGGCTCACATCGCATTCGAACTTCTTCATACCATCCACAAGCAAATGGAATGGTCGAACGTTTTCATCGCCAACTTAAAGCAGCATTGATGGCACGTGGTAATACAGCCAATTGGAGCCTAGAAGTTCCTATAGTGCTTTTAGGAATTAGAGCAACAGTGAAAGAGGATATAAAGTGTTCACCGGCAGAGCTTGTCTACGGACAAACTTTGAAATTACCGGGTGAATTTCTTGCAGATAATCCTCTCACTCCTATGCCAACCCATGACACAGTAATTGACCGTTTAAGGTCAACTATGCATAATATCATACCCACTCCACCAAGAATAACAGAGAGCAAAATTTTTGTGCCGAAGTCACTTGAAAATTGCGACTATGTATTTGTACGCGTAGATAAAGTTCGCACAGGGCTTACTCCACCTTATGAGGGCCCATTTAAAGTGATTCGCAAACTACGAAAACAATTTGTCGTAGACATTAAAGGCAAGCAACAATCAATATCGCTTGACCGTTTGAAACCAGCGTATGGCATCCTTTGCTCAATTGAACAAAAAGCACCAAAACTAAGTCGGCATGTGCATTTTAACTTTTACCGCAAGCAGTAGTAAAATATTTTATCATAATCTAAACCTATTTTTGCCGAATCATTTCCGTGGCAGCTATCTCAAGCCAATATCATATAGTTATAAATTTAAAACCCGACAGGTTTTCACATCAACTCCCGGGGGACTTTAAACTGCAAGGGGGGTGATGTAGGGGATTAATATATTTTTTAACGAGAAAATTAATCTCTACATGAATAAAAAAACGGAAAAATTCAAAATTGAAATAAAACAAAGTATTCGTCATTTATGTACTACTGAGCTCATGCGTCATTATTATTACTTAATTAAATGATTTCAGTTGATACGAAATGTACAAAATTATTTTCATGATCAAGGTTATTTGGTTTTCTATTTGGTCGTATGATTGATTTGCAGTATAATCAGCAATCATCCAAATCATCATCAGCAAAATATTTTATTCACATTTCAATGTGTATGCAGATGAAAAATAATTTAGCATATTCTCCTCTAATTCTATACATGCGAATTTCTATGGCGAAAAATACGAATTAGGAGAAATACTTGCATATACATGCAACGAATACTCTCGATGTAATTAACATTGTCTGCCAAGTTATGCAATACCACTAGCATTTTATTTATGTGTTTCAGAATAATATACTCTGGCACATAAGGGGTTGTTACGTATACGGACAAACAAATTATATTTTGTTTGAACGAAATAAAAACATCATCAGTTCTCTCGATCAAGTGGTAGCATCTTGTTACGTTTAAATATAAAAAGTTAAATTACTTTTAGTGTAAAATTCCCAAAGGTGTTGGAAATTATTTTTTATTGGGAAAAATTGTAATTGGTTATTTGGTGAAAAATTATAAATAAAAACTTTGTATAATAATTTAAATAATAAGTTTATAAAATTTAAAATTAAATAAATAATAATTACATATATGTTAAAGTGAATTATAAATAAAATATTATACATAATTGAAAATAATCGAGAAAGGTTTTATTATTTATATAACCAAAACCTTACAAAATGCTACGCAGAAAAGATCCTTGTTTGATAACATGAAAATAAATTTTACTACAACGTCTCTATCGACGTCTGATGAAATCAACATGCAGCATTTGTCTTTGAAAGCATCTTACATAATATCGTACAATATTGCTAAATCCAAAAAACCCTTTGTTGAAGGTGAATTCCTCAAAAGAAATTTCGAAGATGCCTTAAAATGCTTTGGCCCTACTTGTGAGAAAAGCTTGGAATGCATAAGTTCCATAAACTTATCGCGCAGCACAGTTAGTAGGAGAATCATAGATTTAAGTTCACATGAGTCTAGCAATTTGAAAGATTTGCTTGCAGATTGCAAATATTTTTCAATAGCATTAGATGAATCCACAGATTTATCTGATACAAGTCAATTGCTAATTTTTGCCAGAATGGTTTTTGAAAATTTCACCATCCATGAAGAAATGTTGAGTTGTGTACCTTTGCACAGAACTACCAAAAGCCTTGATAGCTTTAGGGCTGTTGACCAAAAAATTATTGAGTTTGGAAATATTAATAAATTATCGGGAGTATGCACTAACGGAGCAGCTTCAATGGTCGGCAAATTTAATGGACTTAACGGTATTATGAAAAAAATAATATTGACGTGCCCTTCTACCAATGTGCAATCCACCAGGAAAGTCTATGTTCAAAATCGTTCAATAATAAATCAACCATGGATACGGTTATTAAAATAGTAAATAAATTGAAAGGAGGGCATAATTCCTTAACACACAGAGAATTAAAGAATTTTTTAAAAGAAACCGAATCAACATATGAAGATGTAATTTTATTTACTCAAGTTCGCTGGTTGAGTAAAGGAAATTGCCTGAATCGTTTTTTTATTTTACGAAAGGATATTTTAGCATTTATGGAAACCCGATTATCTGAAACCGAAGACGTCAAATTGTTAATTAGCAGATTAAAATGTAAAGAATTCATTAGATCTTTGGCATTTATGAATGATATGTTAACACATTTGAATTAATTAAACTTAAACTTACAAGGCAAAAATCATTCCATTTTTCGTGTTTTAGGAAATATTGATGCTTTTATACTAAAACTTGAAATTTTTAAAACTAGGGGCCTTACCACCGACTCCGCCGGCGTTCGTTGTTATTCGCTTTTATTTTTCCGCTTCGCTTATTAATACCCAACCACAAACAACAGCGAACATTCGTTTATTCTACTTACAATTATTTGTGAAAACGAATTTTAAAAACGCCAAATTACTTTGGTACTAAGAATTTTTCTTCGCTTTGTTGTTCGTCATAAAATATACCGCGTAGATATCCTCGTTTATCATCAAAAAGAAGCGCGTTCGATTCTTGTGGTACCGAAATTATGTTTATTTAACTCCTAAAAGCGTTCATATTTTCGCTTCGCGTTTTATGTGGTGCGGAAATTGCAAAAGCGAATCAGCAACGAACGCCGGCGGAGTCGGTGGTAAGGCCCCAGTTTAGAAAATAATAACTTGGCGTATTTTAAATCTTGCTTTACTGTATTAGAACAATTTCCCGATTTCAACTTTTCAAAATTCGTTCCAGAAATAAAAATGTTAATTCAACAATTCAACGAAAGATTTGTGGATTTTGAAAATATTAGACGTATTAGTGAAATATTTGGTAATCCCATTCATTGCACAATAGCAAATCAACCAACAGATTTTCAACTAGAATTATGCGATTTGCAAACGGATATTATTTTAAAAAATTCTAAGGAAACTGGAATGGATTTTTGGAAGCTCGTTAGCCCATCAAGATTTACGAACTTAGTTGAAGCCATTATCAAGCAATATTCTTTGTTTTCAAGTACGTATACTTGCGAAAGTACGTTTTCTCATATGACAATGATTAAAACTCAATATCGAAATCGATTAAGTGATGAACAACTTGAAAATTTATTAAGGCTTTCCACTACCGCCATTGAAATTGATTTTGATATTTTGGCTAATAAATAATTTGCGTATAATGCATTGAAATATACTTATTTTTAAACTAAACTTTTTTGATGTTTCATTTGTACAAAATACTACAGTCTTCCCTCGAATAAAAGAACTAGTCCTTTTAATGGAATAGAAGGACCATTGGTCCTTCTATTCGTTTAAAAGGACTAGTTCCTATATTCGAGTGAAACAAACCATCTTAAAACAAAATGAAAAAAATCTATCAAGTTTTTTTAAAAATAAGCTTTTATACGCCAAAAAGAAAGTAAATTTATTCAAAGCACCTACATAGATATAAAATATACATTATAAATTTGTTTAAATTGAGGTAAGGGTGGTGGTAATATTACAAAAATTAAATATAAAAATAATTGAATTGGACAACGAATGTTCCATCAGAAACCAGTTTTGAACGGGATTTTCCAGAGAATTCAATCATCATAGTAAATATGGAAGGCTATTTCGGTTTGAAAATTTAAAATAATTAAATTATAATTATTATCAATATACTACGTGATTTATTAAGAATTCAAACATTCAACTCAAATCAACCATTCATCTTCTACGTGAAATATTATGACCTAAATGGTCATAATAGCATTTCACGTAGGAACCAAATGGCAAGTTTGAACTTATGTAGCATTCAAATTCTAACTAAATCACACAACATATCAACAATAATTATAATTTAATTTCCAAAGATTCTACATGAAGTTTAAATTTCTTTTTAAACATACATTTATTAATGTTTAATTTTGAAAATTATGTTATAATAAAATATGAAGTTTAAGAATGAAACAACATTATTTTTTATACATATCAGCTAAACCTGACTCATTTTGTTTTATTAGTCAGTATTAAAAATTTCATCTTTATTCGTTTTAATAAATCAGGGTTCTTTTTATTCGGACAAAAGGACTGGTCCTTCTATTTGAAGGTCCTTTTATTCGAATTAATTTCTATAATTTCTAAAAAATGGATAATTAGTGTTCTCCCGAATAAAAGGACTAGTCCTTTTATTCGAGGGAAGACTGTAGCAACAGTTATATGAATTTGAAATAAACGACCACAAAATAATCACTATTACCGTGACAACCTAACAATATTGTTTTTCTTTCTATATAAACACAATACGAAAATCAGTTAAAGAGCATTGAAATTGAAATTATTTTATTCGTATTTTCTTTTCGTTGCTTGTGCTTAAGTAGTAGTAACAGATGTAGCGGTACATTCTGTCATTTATATAAATTAATAATTGATTTATATAAATTGATAATCATGTTCCACTACAAATTAGGTTCGCGCATTAGATATCGATGTGCGCAATACATTTTGATTTGCCACCTAGCGAAAAGCTAGCATGGACACAAAATATAATGGAAATTAAATTATATTTTGTTATATTCGCTCCATCTCGTATAAATGATTTCTCAATTCGAACTCGAATTGATATTCTCTGAATCCATCTCGGGTGCAATAGCACAACGAAGCTTTACAGATGATACGTCTCATTGGTCAACACTAAAAATGGGAAATATTGTTACTAATACACTTACGCCGAAAATAAAATATTCTTCGTATTTCGTTTTTCTTGGTATATAAAATACTCGGATGTTCTTCTACAGTCTACAGATAGTCGGTAATTCTTGATGGCGATAGTACGCGCACGCGCAACTTAAAATAATTAATTTTTCATTGTACGCAATTTACGCGTCCATTTTGAGTTTTACTTTTTAATCATGTGCACAGTGGTGAATTATAATAGTTAAAAAATTAGTTTGTTAAAGTTTTTCTTATAAAAAAATTGAATTGTACATTGACAATAAATATAAATAAATTATATTCTGTACACACAAAAATTAATTTGTGATAAATCAATCAAGTGCGCGTTTTCAATTAATGTGTGATAATTTCACTTGGGATTACAACTTCGTCGTTTTACGTATCCTATAAATTGATAATCCAACCGGATTATCGCATATTAGTAACATCGCGATTACTATATTGGTGACCCAAAGACGCCCTTTTTAGGGAAATTGTAATTACAAAATAGGAATACTTTTTACACTTTCTGCCGTAGGCACTTGGCGAAACACACTTAATACACACATTTTTAAAATTTTTTAAAAACACTTGTTAAATATTTCGCAAAATTACAAAAAGTTTAAAAAATCACTCGATCGATTTCGGCTTATTATTCCTGATGATGGCCTAATAAGCCGAAATCGATCGAGTGATTTTTTAAACCTTTTGTAATTTTGCGAAATATTTAACAAGTGTTTTTAAAAAATTTTAAAAATGTGTGTAAAAATAGGAATAATTGGAAACCTGGCATTTTACAAAAAGTGCCAGGTACAAAGGTACGTAAACGAATTTATATTAGTGCAATATTTATCGGATTTTTAAAGCTAATCCATACGCATTAGAAATTAAAGCTTAACAACATATTTTTTTCGCTTCATTTAATTTCCACTCGGATTCATTCATACGTTGTGCCACTTACATACGAAGATTTACAACCATATTAAATTGGCGGATCGAAATACTACAGCACGCCTATTCATATGGTGCCACGAGCGTATGGAACACGTTGGGACATTTAATAACGGTGAATTGAAAAACACGCCTACACATATGGTGCCACATTCATACAAGACAACGTATACACTGTAACAACTACACTCGCATTCAACGGGGTACAGTACTCCACATGAGTACTACATATACGAAATAAATAGAGACAAGGAAGCTGCAGAATATAGAATTGGAAAATTCTGGAAACCTCACACAGCCATTAAACAACGGTAAATTTGAAAGGAAAAATACAACAACACCAGCAGCAGCAACAACAAATAGTTACATCAGCTAAGTGTCAAGAAATTTTTTTTTTTGATTTTTATAAATTTTTTTTATTATATTGTTCCGTTTTAACAAAATCAAATATTTTTTTTTGTTTGATACATTAGAGTAAATTTGTAAATAACATTTTGTTTCTGTATTCGAGAACAAATTACATATAAACTTACACACTCGAATTTTAAATATTGGAACACACTCAAGTAAAATCGTAGCTTAATTTATGTAAATTTTTTACCACTCTGCTAGGTACATATAGTATTTTCATTTTGTTTTGAATTTATTTTATATTTTTTTTTTTGCTAAGTTCTCGGGTAATCCGTGACACGGTTGATTTGTTTCGTTTATCGTTTCGCCTATCGACACATAGCAATTTAGGCATTTGTATCATCAATTACAGATTTATTTTAAAAATTTTTTTTTTATATATTTAATTCATTTTAACGGGCCCCTCCAATACTAAGGAACAAGCTCGCCCGGTAATTCGAGGGTATCTCGTGGCCAAAGAGCCCAATTAATCAAGGCCTTAAGCAACAAGGTACACATTCCTTTTATTATTTTTGGTTTTTGTTTTAATTAAATTTTTTTTTTTTGCTATTTTGGTTGTTGGGTAACTATTGGGTGATTAGCAAATAATTTTCGGGTTGGATTATAGTAGGGTCTCGGTAGAATAAATACTTGCGGAGTATTCGCATTCATATTCTATTCAAACTTTTGTGTTGTTTTAAACCATTTTGGGCCGTTGTTTAATAACTCGTCAAAATCATACATTTCAATTGAAAGATTTATTTCAAGAAATGACAAAAGACGACGATAAGCCATCACAGGCCATTACACAACAGCCACCTCAAAAAATGGATACTACCGAGCAAGGAACCCTGGAAGTGTCAGCGATGGGTAATAAGGTTAAATTACAACCTTTTTGGCCATCAAAAGCCAATAACTGGTTTTTGCTGACGGAGATCCAGTTCAATCTCCAGGGGATTAAATCCGAGAAACAGAAATTTTTGTTAACGTTGTCAACATTGTCACCGGAGACGTGTGACAGTATATCTGATTTTCTTACTGATCCTCCAGAAACAGAGCAATGTACGAAACTCAAACGAATTTTATTGGACCGTCTAGTGCCATCCTCTGAGAGGCAGCTCGAAGCCCTCATCACGGGCCAAGATATCGGTGACCGTAGACCCTCAGATGCGCTACGTCATATTCGGACATTGGCGGGCACCAATTTTAATGACAATATTATTAAATCGCTCTGGATAAGAAAAATGCCCGAACTTATCAAGATCGCACTTGTCGCACAGTCAGATTCTATACCAGTCGATACACTGGCAAAGACTGCGGACAAGATGTTCGAAATAATAACAACAAAATTCAGTTTCTCAAATCAATTTTAGGCAATCCCGATCGCCGGTTCGCACAGGCAATGCCCAATCGGGTAACCAGAACAATAACACTCTAGAGGCAAGAATGACACGGCTCGAATCTAAGTTGGATGTATTATTCCGAGAACGTGGACAGTCGAAGGGTCGACAGAATTCGTCTCGCACTCGATCACGATCTCGTAGTTCGGCTAATTACTCTGGCCGGCACGGCAGATGTTGGTATCATACCAAATTTGCAAAAGCTGCCAAAAAGTGTATTCCACCGTGCGATTTCGTCACGTCGCAACCGTCGACGTCTCACAACGCCAATAAAATGGACGTTGTTGAACAGTGTTCAAAAAATCATTAGAGCACGGGGTCGGGAACCTTGTTACAAATATACCCTTTACGTCTCGTTTATTTGTATTCGACAAAATAAACAAAGTTACGTATTTAGTCGACACTGGCGCTGACCTTTCGGTTATTCCAGTTTACAAATTTAAAAACGAATTCAATATTTTAAATCGAAATTCAAATCTAGTACTGTCGGCCGCCAATGGCACGAATATCCATACTTACGGCACAAAGTTGCTTCAGTTGGATTTAGGACTAAAACGAACATTCACGCATGCTTTCATTCTAGCTGCTGTGAATCGTCCTATCATTGGTGCCGACTTCTTGGTAAAATTTGGACTTTTGGTTGATTTAAAGAATAAAAGGCTGGTTGATTCAGCGACAAAGCTGTCAATCAATCGATGCCACAACGGGTCACGTCGACACACCGACTCCGATCCATTATTATATCACCAACGGCTACGGCACTTTGCTGAAAATGTTTCCTCAACTTACAGCAGAGCCGAATTATAAATTGCCAGTCCGACACAATGTGGTCCATCACATTGTCACAGAAGGACATCTTCCTGTATCACGACCAAGAAGACTAGATCAAGTCCGCCAAAAAGCCGCATTTGTTGAATTTCAACATATAGTGGAATTAGGGATTTGCAGGCCATCTGCATCTCCTGTCTCTTGTCCATTGCACATGGTTAAGAAAAAAGATCATGATTGGAGACCATGTAACGATCAAGTCGTTGCGTGTGAATCGTACACGTTTGATAAATCGAAAGTAAACTCACCCCAATACACAAAATCTTTTCGGTTTATTTTTCATTTATCTGGTTTACTATATGGGTTCACCCATTCAACCGCGTACTTCGAACACCGGCCACTTTTGTTAAATGGGCATCGCGGTTGCAAAATTTTGTGATGAATAAGGAATAAAGAAAACAAAATGGGATTGTGAATCGAGACGTCAAAACGAAAACATCGTTTTAAACAAGAGGAAAAATACCAGAAAAAAAAACCAGAATTAAAGACAAGAAAAATAAAAAAAAAATAAAAACTGACAACTCACGGTTGAGTGGAAAACAGCTGAGTGAAAAGTATATTGACTATCTGGGAATTAAGGCTAAACGAAAAGAAATAAAATTAACCCCGGATTGGTTAAATAAGTGGAGCATAGACACCGATTTTCGTGTGGGAGGGGGAAAAAAAACTATTTTTTTGTGTTTGGATGTTTTAAACACGAATAACGGAAACGTGGCGTTATTAATATTGGAAAACCTGACCAATAGCGATAAATTTGTAACGTCGATTGTTTGGATCCGTGACTGTAGCGAAATTACCCATCCCGGCTAAACGAAATCAGATTTTTGGTTGATACTTTAACAACCAACAACATTATCCTCGGTAATCCAGCCACAGAGTGGTTCCTGGTATTTTGTGATACAGTAATCGATACCTGTGTTACCATCGTATGTACCGCTGTATGGAATGTGAAAGATGACCCGTTATCAACACGAATGTAAATAAGCAGTGGTTCCAATATCGATTAGTAATTATAATATAGTTTTTTTGTTGTAGATAAATTATTTCCGTTTCGTATTATAATGTAGTATAACAAATTTTTTTCCATTTAAGTTACAGATTATAATTAATGATTCTGTAGATTCAATCAATCTGCGGTTAGTTTTTTGTTTAGTTTTTTATTTATAGGCCACTTGAGGAGTACACGAGCTCGAAGGACTCTTCAATCGGTAGTCATCCCGTCAAAATTATTATCTAGGATTGCTGGCGACGTAGACAAGAACCGAATTCTCTTAAGTTTGGTTGAATTAACAGAATATATTCATTCGGGTACCCCAACTAGTGAATGTTGTTTTGTATAATTTTTTCCGTGCCTAGTTGGTGTACCTCATTAAATTGTTTCGAATTGTTCTAATTAAATGGGCAAAGTTGTCATATATAATAAAATTTTGTTATACTAATTGTTAAACCAAATTATCATGTGTTAAATTTTTATTAATTTCCAGTGAGTGACCATGTTTTGTGACGTATAGTGTGTTCGAGTCCGTTAAGAATTTTAGTTAATGATGTAGCAGCTTTCAAGGCCCTGGAAGGACGCCACCATGACCCACCCCAGACTGCGCGATAGCCAGAGCAAATGCTGCATGTGGTGACTCCAGGGCATTCTGCTAACGGTACTCTGCCGGTATCGGCTTGTATCGTTACAACCATGTGGGGATTATCGGCGTTTAAACTCGGTAACAACACCGGATCGCTACCCGATACCTCACATTCAAAATTTCTCCATGCACTTGCATGGGTGCAAAATTTTCTCTAAGATTGATTTAGTCAGAGTTTATCATCTGATTCCCGTCTCACCTGATGATGTTTTTAAAACTGCAAAGGGAATTTCCAGCTCCAAGCTCAATCAAGCATATCCAGCGATTCATCGGTATGGTAAATTATTATCACCGATTTATACCAAAGCTTGCTGAAATACTCGCACCTGTTCACAGCCATCTGGTCGTACTTCTACGTAAACCCAAAACGCCTAAGAATTTCTCTTGGACTGACGAATGTCAACAGGCATTTACGTCACTTAAGGCTGAACTTGCGAAAACAACACTGCTTGCACATCCACTGAGCGATTCAAAGCTCAGTTTAACTACCGACGCATCTAACACTGCCGTTGGTGCAGTACTGCAACAGTATAACAATGAGTGTTGGGAGCCATTGGGATTTTTCTCACGGAAATTATCGGATGCTGAAAAGAAATATTCCGCATTCGATCGAGAATTACTCGCAATTTATCTGGCAGTGAAACACTTGAAATATTTTGTCGAAGGTCGGGAATTCACTATATTTACTGATCATAAACCTCTGACTAGAGCAATTCAGTCTAAAACTGAACGTAATCCGAGGCATGCTCGCCACTTGGATTATATAAGTCAATTTACAACGGACAGTCAGCATGTTCACGGACATGACAATGTTGTTGCAGATACACTCTCTCGTACAACAGACAATGAAACGGCCGCAGTCGAGACACAATTCAACTTAAACAAAATTGCAATTTTACAAAAAGCTGACCTAGAACTTCAGAATTTATTTTCTGGTTCCGAATGTCACTCTGGTTCATCAATGAAACTGGAGCTTTTTCAATTGCCTGGCCTCGAAATCATCTGTGAAATATCTACTGGGTACAACCGCCCATTTATCATAGAATCACTGCGTCGAACTATCTTCGATACTTTACATAACATTTCGCATCCTGGTGTTCGTGCTACTCGTAAATTGATTACTGCTCGATATTTTTGGCCTAGTATGAACAAAGACGTAAGCCAATGGGCTCAGTTTTGTTTATCCTGCCAACGTGCCAAAGTTCAACGGCATACTAAATCTATCCATGGACAATTCCAAACACCATCTGGTCGTTTTGAACATATCCATATAGACATTATAGGACCTCTTCCTCCTTCTAATGGATATTCATAGTTATTAACTTGTGTCGATCGTTTTACTCGATGGCCCGAAGCCTATTGCATGACTAACATGTCAGCTTCAATCATTGCCTTGACTTTTGTCAACAATTACGTTTCACGATTCGGCGTGCCCCTTAATATCACTACTGATCAAGGAACGCAGTTTGAGTCCAAGCTTTTCGCAGAGTTAACAAAACTCCTTGGCTCACATCGGATTCGTACAACGGCTTACCACCCTCAAGCCAACGGCATGGTTGAACGCTTCCACCGGCAACTCAAAGCCGCGTTAATGGCCAGAGGAAACACGATCAACTGGAGTTCGGAAATACCTATCGTATTACTGGGAATCCGAGCAACAGTAAAAGAAGATCTGAAGTGCTCACCAGCGGAAATGGTTTATGGACAAACCATCAAGCTACCAGGTGAGTTCTTCGTCGAAAATCCTCTTTTACCTCTACCAACCAGCGACACAGTTATCGACCAACTTCGTGAAACAATGCAAAACCTTATTCCAAAATCAACTCGGCAAGCCAAACAAGATGACATTTTTGTTCCTAAGGCACTTGCCGACTGCGATTTTGTATTCGTAAGGACAGATAAGGTTCGCACAGGCTTATCCACTCCCTATGAAGGTCCGTTTAAAGTCATTCGACGCCTTCGGAAACAATCCACCGTCTCAATTAATGGAAAGAATCAAACCATTTCAATTGATCGGCTCAAACCGGCTTACGGCATACTGTGTTCCACTGATGTAAAATCAGTTCATTGCTCACATAAACATGTTCGTTTCGCAGCCGAAGAGACTTTTCTTTAGGGTGGGGGACTCACTTGCGGCGGAGTCCTGTAGCGGTACATTCTGTCATTTATATAAATTAATAATTGATTTATATAAATTGATAATCATGTTCCACTACAAATTAGGTTCGCGCATTAGATATCGATGTGCGCAATACATTTTGATTTGCCACCTAGCGAAAAGCTAGCATGGACATAAAATATAATGAAAATTAAATTATATTTTGTTATATTCGCTCCATCTCGTATAAATGATTTCTCAATTTGAACTCGAATTGATATTCTCTCAATCCATCTCGGGTGCAATAGCACAACGAAGCTTGACAGATGATACGTCTCATTGGTCAACACTAAAAATGGGAAATATTGTTACTAATACATTTACGCCGAAAATAAAATATTCTTCGTATTTCGTTTTTCTTGGTATATGTATAAAATACTCGGATGTTCTTCTACAGATAGTCGGTAATTCTTGATGGCGATAGTACGCGCACGCGCAACTTAAAATAATTAATTTTTTCATTGTACGCAATTTACGCGTCCATTTTGAGTTTTACTTTTTAATCAAGTGCACAGTGGTGAATTATAATAGTTAAAAAATTAGTTTGTTAAAGTTTTTCTTATAAAAAAATTTAATAGTACATTGACAATAAATATAAATAAATTATATTCTGTACACACAAAAATTAATTTGTGATAAATCAATCAAGTGCGCGTTTTCATTTAATGTGTGATAATTTCACTTGGGATTACAACTTCGTCGTTTTACGTATCCTATAAATTGATAATCCAACCGGATTATCGCATATTAGTAACATAGCGATTACTATACAGACTTGCATGTGTATGTTTACCCGCCATATTTTTTGGGCATCACTGGTATACATCTTAGCGAGCTGTGAAAATGGCTACGTTGATACCATGATAAATCAATTGAAAGGTATGATTGACAGCTGTTTCAAATTCGTCTTTTCTTGCGCATGTTGTCATTCGGTGCGATAAAATCACAAGACTTCGTTGTTTTCACAAAATTTTCACAAAAACTATCGCCGCAAAATAATTCGATTTGTTTTTGTTTGCTATGAACTAGCGTTTATAAAAAGAAAGTATAGCGCCGTTCACCTAATGACGTAATTTTTTAGTGACGGTGATATAATTATATGTTTCGTCATCATTTTTATTAGATTGTTCGCTTACGGCCTTTGAATTTGGTATTTCGATGTTTTTTGTTTTGTTCAGAACTGATCTTTCATCAAATATTACATATCGACCAATAACTATGTAGTTTATTTGCATCCAGATCCCATAATCTATATGTATGATGTGATGTGCCATAACCAATCATGATACACTTCAAGGATTTCGCATCCAATTTTTTACGATAATCCGCAGGAATGCGATTATAACATGTTGATCCAAAAATTCGAATATCTGATAAATCTGGTTTCATACCATACCAAAGTTCTGCTGGCGTTTTATCGATAAACTGTTTGCCCAATGCAGATGTCGGACATCGATTTTTAAATAATTTGCTGTAACTACAGCTTCATTTCAGAAATACCCTTTTTATCCGCTTGCTAGCAACATGGTTCTAGCTTTTTCTTGCAAAGTTCGATTTAATCGTTCTGATACCGAATTCATCTCAGGATTGTATGGAGCCGTATATATGATCTGAATTGCCCTTTCTTTGCAGTATTTTTTAAATTTGTTCGATGTGTATTCGCTACCATTGTCAGCCTTCATTTATGAGATTTTACAACCGTGACGTGCCTCAGTCATCGCCATACATTCTTTGAACTTTTCGAGTTCGCCGCTTTTTCGTTCAATACAGAAGACCATTGTTGGACGCGTAAAATCATCAGTAAAAGTGACAAAATATTGAGATCCATCCCAAGCTGGTCCACAATTTATCGTTCAAAAATGTTTTAATTTTTATGTTGATACGCTGTTTCGATTTCAATTGTTGATTTTTCTTTGTTACCTGGATTGTTAGTTCATTCATATTCGTTATTTCATTGAATAATGTATGCTATTTACCAAGTGCTTCGTAGCACCAGAATCCAATATGAATTTAATCAATGCTGAATTATCGTCCCGATTCTGCCCCATGTTTATCCACTCTTCGTTATTATTGTTTCGGTGGCATGCATTCGCTGCTTCAAATTTATCATGGTTATCAACTGCGCATACGAGATTCGTTTCTCGTTTCGTTTCGTCTCGTTTATTCTTAAAAGATTTGGAGAAATACATCGGCTTTATGTGTCTTTTTTTATCACATTTAAAACACACAAGGTTTGGATTTCGTATGTGCACTGCAAAAGATTCGTTTGATTTACCACTCGAGCCGGCATTGTTTCGTTTCCCATGTTCATCAATCGACTCTTGAGAAATTCCAATGTTAAATCATTTGGATTCATCGTTTCGATCGCAGTAACCAAGTTATCGTAGCTTCTCTGTAATGTTAACAACAAATAGCAAATGACGTCGATATTTTCCATTGTTGCACCAATAGATTTCAAATCACGAATCTTTTTGTTCAAATCCAGAAAATGATCACTAATATAATCCCCATTTTGCATTTTCATTGTCAGCAGCTGTTTTCGCAGTAAAACTTGTCCCGCAATGCTTTTTCGCTCGAACACTGAAGATATATTATCAAGCATACCTTTTGCGGTTGTTTAGTTCTTCACATATTCCAGCTGGCTGTCAAGTATGCTATGCACAGTAATCGAAATACATGACTTCTTTCTCTTTCTCAATGTTTTTATGCAGAGATTGATTTTCCTCCGCTTTTAAAATATCGCTTAAATCGGTCTCGATAAATTTACGTAATCCCTTTTCATCCAAAAGAATACTAAGCCGCTATTTCCAATTGCCAAAATTCGTGCCATCGAATTGAGCTGTCTTCGAATAGAAATCATTTCTTCATTTTTTTTTTAAACAAACTCGACAAAAAATAAAACTCACAAACTGTTCCCTGGGCCCATAACCTGATAAAAATAATGTGTTTTTGTTAGCATAATTATTGATGACCTTAAATGTTGGTAATTTTCATACGATATAGAGAATTTTATTGAGTTTTTTTGGTTTTCTGCTACATATAAGGATTTACATTTGAATTTACCTGGGAAGATGGCTAAATTTAAGGAGAATTCCGGTTTTGGTATTTGTTCTGTTTTTATCTTATAATGAAATTATCAGGCGTGAATAAATGCAGACTTCGATTTTGTTGTTCGGTCGATTTAGCAATGAAATTTATCTGACATAAACAAATTTAAAGGGATTTTGTTGTTTGTGTTTTGTGTACCACACTTAAATTGTTTATTGAATTCTTGAAATTCATTTCATTATCCACTTATTTAGTTTATTATTAACAGCTGAACAATTTCCAAAAAAAAAAATGGCTTGATTACTTATACTTTACAGTAAAACAAAATTGCCGGATTGATGAAAGTTTGGTCAGATGTTAGAAGGGAATTTTTTTTAGGTTATCGAATAATTCCCAATTATTGTTGGGATGTTCTATAAAGGCGGTATAATGTTTTGAATTTTGATTATAGTTTATTACTGCATTTAAAAATTTTTTTTCATAAATTGTATGAAAATTCTTTTGAGATTCCTCTTAGGTGCTTGTCGTGTAGAATACACAGAACGAAGAAATAGGATACCATATAAAAGTTGTTCGCCCCTCCAGAGCCATTTTAAAGGGCACCCTATAATTTCGAGGTCAACAACAGGTCCTATTTCATCGTATTCGAATTTGGTTATATGTAGTCCATAAAGGATGTCTAATCTAATTTTTCGATTACGTCGAACCCGCGGAACATCTCTGTGAATTGGCCAATCTTCAATACAGTGAACCTCAAAATTTCAATATATTCAATATATTTAAAATTGCCATCTAGTTATAATAATTTGAACAACCGAAAGTTGTCTTGGCTAAATGCCATCTGAATTGTATTAGTTGTATTAAATTTAAATTAATGCCATCTATGTAATAATAATTAAACTTGTTAATTTGTATATTCACTTACGTTACTGCCATCTATATTGAATTAGTATTAAGCATTTTGTATAAAACTTACTCATGCGTTACTCCGCATAGAGCGCACTTGTTTAGTATATAAAGAGACGTCAAATAATGAATTGTGTCACAAATAATCAGCAATTTGGAAGAAATACATAAATTAAAATTTGAGAAAGAAAATTTGTTGAGTTTAACTGAAATCGGCGGGAAATTGGTTAGCACAGTGCGTGTTCAGTATGAAAATTACCAATATTCGAGGTCAACAACAAATGGTCCTTTTTCCTGTTGATACCTGCATCTACATTTATATCCTTAAGTATCCTTTTATGCCGAACTAGTGGACATTATGATGGTTTGGCCTTGGCTTAACGAGTACCCTTAACCACTTTTACTCATAAATCTCAAAAAAATATTTTCAATTTTCAGACTCGGTAGAAAAAATTTTGATCGTATATGTTGACGTCAAAAATCAATTATTTAAATCAAAAACATTAGTTAATATATTATGTTTAAGTTGTCCCCGGTTTTTATCAGCATTTGGTTTTAAATTGCTTTTACCGACTGTTTCACTAATACTAATATAATTTTTTGTTGAATCAACAAATTTTGTATACATATATGTTTTGTTGATTTTGTTTTTTTGTTGAAAACTTCACATCCGTTACTTGAGGGCTATGTGGGCGTTCAAGCCACCTCGCACTGCGACCTAAAAGATCTTTTGTGCATCAAGCCCTACTTAGCTATCCGTCCAGTCAATATTCAGGCTCTTAATGAACCTGATAATACTGCCGACCGGTACGAGTTACATACTATCTGGGCTCATTGCTCTCCCTCCTAGATGTAATAACATTTACTTCTGCTAGAAAAGCGGTAGCATTGGGACTCAAGGACTTCGAGAGGGCAGACCCACTCCCGTATATTCCTACCCGGGCCTCGCCTATCGTTTTTATTTTACTCTTGCGAGTTGCTGAGAATAAAAAGTCGCCTGTAGGTCACCCAGCTTTATTACAGGAAGGCTAAATAAAACTGGAGGGTGCGTGGTATCCAGAGTCCGCATATATGGACTGATTAACCTATCAGCCATTCATCCTTCGGCATATGCTGTTCCACCTTAGATTAGGGATTTTTTGTCAAGGTTTTCTCCTTTAGCGCCGTACTTTAGCCTGTCACAAACGGCGACATTCTGCCTAATGGAGCACGTACAATAGAAATGGTATGTATTCTAAAAAATTTTTTGATGAAGTTCTGGAAAATAGCCTGTTAGGGAGGAACTTGACTATTCCTAAATTGATTAGGATGAAATTTGATTTGTACGATCGAAATGGGATTCTAAAATTTGAATTCTCTTGAATATTGTAGGGTGATCATATCTATATATAGATTTGAAAATTATTTAAATTTTTTTGGCGGTGGTGGATGAAAAAAATGGGTATATTTAAATTTTTTTGGCAAATGGGTGTGCGTCACATGGAAAACAACCATTTCGCCGACCGGCCACGACAAGACAGATGGCCGACACAACCACATCGCCGACAGGATAGATGGCGGCACACCACATCGCTGACAGGATAGATGGGCAACAACTACATCGCCGACAGGACAAAACGCCGTCAACTACATCGCCGACAATTTTTGGTGACAAGATTTTGTAAAACAAGATTTTGGAGAAAAGATTTTAGAAAAAGTCTTTTGTAAACGGTCTTTTGAAAAACAGTGATACATGGCCAACCCATTTCCATTTGCAACATGCTAATTCTTTATCATTTAGAAGTAAAGTGCAAAAACTTCTAAATTTATTAAGCAGCAATTGTGCAAAATATTATAAAATTTTACTTAAAGTACTATCGACCGCCTAAATTATTTAATTTAAAACAACTTACCTTCCAGCAGCTGCTCCAAAATCCTTTTTTTTAATTTTAATTGTAAGAAGGTAGCCTGCAAATAAAATAATAATTTTGTTCTATAAATTAAAATAAATAATTGCGTTATTAATTTACCTTTTGAGAATTTATTTTTTAAATATTGTGTAGAACCAAGACATTTAAATCCACCATTTACCATAATAGCTAATTTTGTACACAGTGCTTCACATTCTTCCATACTATGCGATGTTAAAACAATACTTTTACCGGCATCCCGAACTTTACAAATCATATCCCAAAGTTTTCGTTTAGCACCAGGATCCATACCAGTTGTGGGCTCATCTAAATATACTACTACTGGATTACCGATCAATGCAACAGCTGTACTTAATTTTCGTTTATTTCCACCGCTATATTTTTTCACCTTTTTATCAACGTATTGCATAAAATTGAGCTCATGAGCAAGTTTATCTGAAAGATTTTGTATATCGCTCCTTGGAACACCCCGTAACAAACAAAAAATACGTAAAGTTTCTCGCCCCGTTAACTCCTCAATAAGCGCATCGAATTGGGGACAGTATCCTATTAATTGATGAACTCGGTTCATATCATGTTTTAAGCTAACTCCTTTGACAAAAGCATTGCCATATGAAATTTTTTCATCACCCACTAACATTTTAAATGTTGTCGTTTTACCAGCACCATTTACGCCAAGTAAACCAAAACATTCGTGACTGTGCCAAATATAATTATATTGAGTATTATTTTAAAATTTACACCCTACTTATTCAAATTATTGTTTTCTTACCTTTGCACACTAACGGATAGCTGGTTAACAGCCAAGAAATTCTTATAATATTTAGTCATATGTTTTAGAACTAAATTTCGATCAGCAATCTGGGATTGTGTTAAGCGGGCTATCTTATTTTTTACTCTTTTTACATCATCATCAAGTTCTTTTTCTTCTGTAAGTGGCGGGATCCCTTTATTATACAAATGTATACATTTGTAAATTAATGTTTCAATTACACGTAATTCAATTATAATTAAAATTATAAATAAAACCGTTCCAACTATCAATAAAAAGATTATATGACGTCCAATACCAGGTGCATTCCACTGGAAGAAATTTTTTACTGGAAATAAGTAAGACATACGTTCATTAAATTTTAGTAATGCTACAACTTTCGATTATTTTGAATAAATTGCTTACCACAGCACCGCGAATCTAACATGCAAGCATCTAAAAATGATGGTACTTGAGCGCATGTTTTTTTTGCAACATTTACAATATATAAGTTGTTAAGAGCTTCAGTTAATGCAAAATGTGGGAATAACAAGAAGATCCATGTTAATGCGTTGGCCACATGTTTTAAGTCAAATTCATCGCGTGCCATTATAGTGACACTAGAAAAGCATGCAATACCTGTAAATATATTATAAATCGCTAATCTTACAAAACCAGTTGACGTTATATTAAACAGCATAGACATTAAGTAGGTCAGAGGAAGAAATCCGTAACCAAAACATAGCCACACAATAAATACTCGGGTAACTTCTTCAGTTGACGAGAAACCATCTATTTGACAAATTATTAATGTGAGCATAGCAAATATTGTAGTTACCACAAAGGTAAAATAGTCCCATATAAATGCTGTAAACCAATATATGTAAACGTTAACACCGCTAACGAATTGTAATAGTTTTGCCCGATTTACACGTTCTCTGATATAGAAGAGGACATAAAACGCTGACACAAATGCTAACGCAAAACCGGTGTTAAATGCTAACTGGAATCCAATATTGTTGCCCTCTCGTAACAAATAAAGCTAAAATCGAAAAAACAATTTAGGTACACAGTTTTTGTCGAATATCTCAATTTAATTTTACCCTTGATTCCGTTGTATATGGTATTGGTTTATTAATAACGGTGATACTGCAACTTTGACCACAAATTGATGCTTTTAAAATAGCATTATGTAACTTTCCTACAGATAATGGTGCCGTATGATACGCTTGATTATTAAACCAAGCAATAATTTTAGATTCTACAATAGAAGCGCCAATCATGTACTGTGAATTGATTCGAGTAATTAAAGTTTCACTTAACTTCAATATGTACTGGGACATATCATCATAAATCACTTTTAATTTGTGATTGCCCGTTTCTGATTTGAACAACGCTACATATTCATTGGTTATATTAGCTAATTTTGGATCCGTTACATTTTGGTCACGGTGCAGAACAGTAACCGTTTCTAAATAAGGATCAAGTGAAATTGTCAGAGGTGGTAATTCATCGGCTCCTAACCATGAACGTACTATTGTATGTGAATATGCTGTCATGATTAAAAATGCAACTGGAATCATAATCTAAAAAAACAAAATTGCTAGTTAAGTCGCTGTATTCTAATTAAACTAGGGTAAGGTAAAATATTTACTTGAATTAATATTAACAACCGACTTGTAATTGTAAACCAGTATTTTTTTTCAAACATAGCCACAATTTGATTCGAATGCAATGAGATACCATGCAGTAATTTGGAATCTGGAATTAAGTTTATTGATTATAGTCATTCTACATAATAATGTTTGTAGATGCTTACCTAAATCCAATGATCCATTTTCTAATGCATCAGACTTATTTAATTTCTGGTCCTTATCGTTTAGATCGTCAACTTTGTTGTCGGATCCCACTTTCATGAACACTTCTTCCAATGTAGTTGGTGAAACACCGTAACCAATTAAACCCAAACTACTTGAACTACTTTCCAAATCATTAAATATTTTCTCAAAACTGTCTATATATTGTTCCGACAAATCATATGATAGCTCAGATCCAATATTAGTCTTTACAGATATACCAGGAATGTATTTTTGAAGTAATGTGGTTACACCTTGTACATTTGTTTTTTTCGATTGGACACATATTAAATGATAACCAATTCCAAACTTTTTCTTTAAGAAAAATGATGTACCAGACGCTTTTAATACACCACCGGACATGATTGCAATACGATCGCCAAGAATATCAGCTTCATCCATAAAATGTGTTGACAATAAAATTGTTCGTCCCTTTTTCTCCTGCTGCAGCAAGTCCCAAAGTGCACGTCGTGCAGTTGGATCCATTCCTGCTGTTGGTTCGTCAAACAGTACTACTTTTGAATTGCCACACAAAGCAACACCAACCGATAATTTACGTTTCATACCGCCCGACAATGTTTTCGATTGTGCATGCATTTTTGGTTGTAGCTCTAATAAATCGACATATTTGATTATTTCATTCTCAATCTGAGTTTTATCGAGTCCTTTTAGGCGGCTATAAAATATTATGTGTTCACGTACGGTTAACTCATCGAACAGAATGTTATGCTGTGGACATAAGCCTAGTGAATTTCGAGCGCCATCTATATCAGTTGTGATATCTTTGCCATTTATTATCGCAGTGCCTGAAGTTGGCGGAAACATTCCGGTTAACATTGTCATGGTCGTAGTTTTACCAGCACCATTATGCCCTAATAAAATAGTTATTTGATCTTCGTACATGTTGAGCGTAAGTCCCTCAACAGCAACTTTTTTATTTGAATACACTTTACGAAGATTTTTTATTTGAACACCAGCATATTTGTCTATCGGCTCTGATTCGATTGTGCTTTCAGTTTGGTGATCTATGTAAGAATCAGGCACGCCACTATATTTCACACCGCCACACCAAAATTGCCTTGTGAACGGGAAATACCATTTTTCAGGTACCCCAAAGTCGCCAGGACTTATTTTTTCTAGATATAAGGCTATCAGTAAATATATCACAGCATCAATTGAAAACATAACAATTGTGTAACCAATAGGGAAATCGTCATCTGGATTGATCGGTTTCCACAAGTTATCCCATTGTAAACCTTCTGATGTTCCTTCTAAAAGTAAAATCAA
Source organism: Tipula helvola (assembly GCA_963556165.1). Lineage (NCBI taxonomy): Eukaryota > Metazoa > Arthropoda > Insecta > Diptera > Tipulidae > Tipula > Tipula helvola. The sequence goes on along the minus strand of OY744482.1, from coordinate 146,133,199 downwards.
CCGAAATGCATACGCCATGGCTGTATTTGAAAACAGGCACAATATTAATTTATGTGATAGTGTCATAAGTTGATAATTCTGCTCGGTAAATGTATATGGTGCATAGTTTAGAAACCATACAATACCCGTGACTGCTGCCGCCGTATTTGCTGTAATAATGTAAAAAAAAGTTAATTATTTATACAAATATTATGCGCCATATTAAATCGTTACCTTTCGCAAAAAAGACAGACATCATAAAGCAAAACATAATTGTTGTAATACTGTAAACAAACAGTAAGACCCATATCACAAACCAATTGCTGTATGTTAAAACAGAAACTTCCGTATCAGGATACCAACGTATTTTGATAAGAATAATTATTAAGGTTATCGAAATTAACATAAATCCCATGGCCTTGATGAACCAAGCCAACCAATGTAACCAATTAGGGAGACCCATAATTTTCATTGCCTCTTTCAATTGTTTTTCTTTTTCCGTTGTAATAAACTTTACTAAATTAATACAGGGATATATAAAACTTAATAAAATGATTATAGACACAAAACTTTCCAATCCTTGTAGCAATTCATCGTCTGTATACGGGGGATATGGATACCTTTGTATCATTATTTCCGGAAATTTAAATCCAATACCAGATTTTAATTCTGTAAACGATTTTGCAATTGCATTTTGTATATGTAAAAATGTTTCATCATAATATCCAACTGGTACACCTCCAGTGTCTGATTTATTGTTACGTGGTCCACCAAATTGGTAAACCGGAAAAAGTAAACCGGTTTGCCAATTTAAAAATAATGGATCATTGTTTTGATTATAGTATCTCAATTCCGATGGAAATCTTAAAGCATATACTAATTGATTTGGCAGTGTATCTAAATTCTGGTAAAGGAAGGGAAAAAATGTTTTTAAAGGTTAGTTAGCATAATTATAATCTTATTAGTATAATTACCGAATAGGACTCATCAAATTCAATGCCAACTAGATAATTTTTGTCGTGTAAACCATGTTGCAATGCATCCGAGCTGTTCAATTCAACTACTCCACTTAATCCTAGATAAGATGCCGTGACATTTATTAAATTGTATAATTCTGGATTGGCGGGAGAATAACTTAACCGGTAGTCTACATCACGATTTGATTGATAAAAAAAACTGTTCAAGAAAAATAATTCATTATTAGTATTTTGTTTTTATACAAAGTATGTATTTGCAAAACATTAATGTGAGTTTAGGTGCAAGCGAAACTAAAATTGGAGCTTTGTGTCCCACAATCTATAACCTTCCTCTGTGCTATCTAAAATCAAATACGTTTAAATTTTAAAAATTCTCTGGCTAGTTTTCTTCTAAGACTCAAAAACTAAAACCTGGCAACATTGCAATTTACCTAATATAATTTCCAACATAAATCAACTTTTATTTAAATTAAACAGGAACGTTTAGCATAAATATTAAATTTACCATCATAAGCATTTATTAAATTTGCTGCGCTCGAGAGAATTGAGTTCACTATATTCTAAGTATTTGGTAGGAAATGTTCAAGTTGCAATGTTGCCATGTTGATTTTAAACAAATTTCAATCCAGAGAGTATGGTATAAGATCGATATGAATCGAATGTTTATATAGATTGTGGGACACTCTGTATGATATTGCTATAATATTACACCGCAAGCTAACCCGCCAAAAGGATGCATTTTAATTCTTATTCAAATTAATCAAATTAGTAACCAAAAATAATGTTGTAGAAACCACTCAAATTGTATAGTTATAAATAAGTTTTTGTTAAGATTTTTAAAAATAGAATTAATAATTACTATAAATAAAGGATGCTTTCAAAAATTCAGCAACGGCAGTTCAGTCAATTCAGCCATTATTGTCAAATTGAGAGTAATTTGCTATACAGTACTAATTTTTGAACGCAATTGCATTAAATCTGCGCAGCAGTTAACTGAACTTTTGATTGCTCCCAATATTATCAATTTTCCACAAATTTGGGAACTACATAGTTCCGATTTTTTTTTATATTTGTCTGAAAAATCCTAAACTAATTGACTGTTGAGATTACGTACAGTTTAATAAAAAATAAAAATTCGTGGTTTTTATTTGTTACTATAGCACAGCGCAAGAGCAAATACAAATTCGAAAGAATTACTCTCAAATTCAAATAGGTATGTTTGGTAGAATTAATCGAACAAACATATTTTATTTATTTATATTTAAATTTTAACTAAAGAGATAAAATAATCTCATAATTAATTGTAAACAAATAAAACCAAATCATAAAAAATTAACTAAATTAAAATAAAAACAAATACAACTAAGCCATATTAAAACATTGATGTCTTTGAGTCTCGTATTTACGGTAAATATACCGGATGGACCATTTAAGTTGGCACAATTAAGTTCCATACAAATCAAGCATTGTACAAAAAAAAAAAATTGCCAGAAAGAACAAAGACCGAATAACTTTTTTTTAATCGTGCCTTATATTTTTTGCCAAGGCTTATATTAAAAAAATTTAGATGGACTTGATAGGTCATTTATAAATAATATTTGTCCATCAAATCCAAACAGCTTTCTCTAGATTTTTGGTTGCTATAATCCTTTATTTTCGGTTTTACCGCCTAAAATCCCCTGAACTATCCCATAAAACGAATTTTTGCAATTAAGAAACAAGAAAAAAATCGAATCGAATTTTTCGATAACAAATTGCAAAAAATGATCAGTCCATATGCTGTGTGCCTCATGTCGATATTTTCAACTAAATTTCTAACTAAATAAACTAAAACATTTTTTGAATTGATTGAAACCTTTTCCGAAATAAATGAAACCAAATTAAATAAGTTTAAAACCAATAAGTACATAAATCAATAAAATTTGTTTTATTATTTGTTAAACAAAATACTCACTAATGAATTTATTAAAACTAAGATGAAATTTGAGTAGTCTGTGTAGCTATGTGTATCTTTCAACCCTAACTTTGATCACACCCTCTAAATTAGATTCTCTCATGGTGCGCAATAAATTGATGTCCTTTGATATTTGAGACGGTCTTTTCTATATTCCTTAGGATCGGATAAAACGGAGGAAGAAACATTTAAGTTGCGCTGCTTAGGTAAAATTAAAATCCTTTGCCTGGATAATTTTAAGACAAAATAAACAGATAAATATTTATTATAAAATAATATTGAATGGCTCGTGAAGCATCTACAAATTCTGCGGATTCGCGTATTCTGCTTATGAGTGACGTTACTTTAAGGTTAGTTTTGATTCGAGTATATTTTGTTTTATTATTTTGTTTTTAACTATGATATATTTTGAAACAAAATGTTTAATTTTTAACCGATTCATTTTTGACACTCAAGAAAATTAAAATAAGGTTCAGGTAGCAAACGAATGACAATATAAAGGGACAAATCCGATTCTCTCAGTTTATGTACAGTTCGATAAGTAAATTCTTGTTCCTTTTTTCAGGTCCCAACTAAGGCAATTACTACTAATAGTAACCACAAGAAATCTAAACAATGTTTGTCCATGACACAAGAATCCTCTACAGATAAGCTCAATAGCGTACGTTCATTATGAAAACTAAAATGGTGAAACCAGATTATTTTAATGTGATCTAGTACTCACACACTGTAGAAGAGAATGAAATAAAAGATAGAATACAAAAAAAAAAATAATAAGCATTTGTTGGAACAGTTGAAATAATAACTAATTAAAAAAATTGGTTTCACCAAAATATATATAGTAGCGACAACGTATTCATATTCAGAAGGTTGTTGTGTCATGTGTTTGTCTTTAATTTAACTATCGCATAAATGGTAGATAGGTATCGTGTTTGGTGGTCCGAAATATTTGAAATCGTATAAAAATTGTTTTGCGGCGAAAATTATGATAGCCCCTAAAGTTGAACGACTTTTTTGAAGCAGCACCACAACCAAAGAATTTCTTCTTCCATAACCGTACTCTCTACTTTTGCAGGTTCAATTAATTTTTTCTAATTTAAAACCATTTTAATTATTTAACCTTTAAATGGCAAAAGGTTATTTTAATCTGCAAAAGTAAATCCGATAGGACACGGCCTTCGCAAATTGAATCGACGGACATGTAAGCAACTTATTAAGAACTAAGAAAAACCCAAAAATAGAAGGCGTAATCAAATATAGAATTGAAACAGTCACAGCATCAGATTGGGCGAATTTCATCTTCACTCCCTGATGCTGTAACAAGATAACCAGTACGTTTTCTTATTTAACTACTGTTTTATTTTATAAATTTTAGTGATACAATTTTTGCTTTTAAATTTATTTAATTTGGTTTCATTTAATTCGGAAAAAATTTCGTTCCACTCGAAATTAGTTTCATTCTTTCTGTAGAAGGGTTTATTTAATTCGGAATAATTTTCTTTAATTTTAGAAATAGTTTCACTTAAATATATTGCAGAAGATTTCGTTTAATCCGAGATTTTTCAAAAATTATCAAAATTAATTAAATTATTCAAGAAAATTAAAATTTTTGTCATATTTAATTAAACTTTAAATATTTTTGTACATAAGATTTTAATTTCAACTTTCTGTTAGGAATTATATAGTAAGTCAGATCGTCTGGAGACAACACGGATTGAAGAAACTTTTGGGTCGAACAGAAATACCATAGTTTACCAATGCTAAAATATTCTATCCGATTTTGTCGAACTCATCAACGACTGTGCACGCCTTTATTTAGATTTTCTACGAAATATTGAGAAATACCAAAAAAAAAAAAAAAATTAACCTGGTAAATCAACTTGCGCGGAAGCCAAAATGAAATGGAATGGAACAAAAATTCAAGCAGTATTCCTAGTTATTTCCGTCAAATAGTAATAATATTCTGTTGACGTTTCAAAAGTCGGAATTTAAAATAATAAAAAGTCAGACACAGCTCGTCTTATTGACCATTATGCCATCTATCAACGATCGGAACGAACTAGTCGACAATTCAGAAAAGTCAACAATTTAGTAAAAAAAATCGACGTTAGGCACATAGCATTAGCATTGAATAATTACATATAGAAGGTGACACTTCCAAATTAGCAGCAACATATATGAGCCTGGCATCAACAATCTTTACTAAATTATATTAAAGTGTCTTTACTAAAATATGTCCGAAAACCAATAATATGTCCTAATCCATGTATTTGTTCATTTTACGCTAAATTACTTCTACTTCTAAAATATCTCAACCTTTCATTGGACATGTGAGATGACGTTGTATATACTGTTGAAAATATATGTAAACGTTATTAACGATTGGAGCATCACGGATTCCACCTAGTGGAAAATTTTTAAGCTGAGCTACCTGATAATTGGACGTTCGAAATTATTGTAAACAATTCCAATTTGGAACTACACTCCCGAGCAACTGAATCGACTAATAAGCGCTCACATAAGAGCGATTTTTGTTAGAACGGTCAAACCGATTTTCATAAGACATTATTTTTTTGAAAGCCTGATATTTTGTTTTAAAATGACACTATTTTTTATGAAAATTGGTTTAGTACTTTTTTTTGTAATGAATTTTGAATGAAAACGCAACCAAAATTGATGATTAAGCAAAAAATATTGGGGGTGTTTAAAATTAAATTACAACAAAAAACTCAAGCAAAACAAAAATAATTTTATTGGTTAATAATAAGTATGGCCCCCCTTGCGTCTCCAACGGTTCGCATGCGGTTCCCCATTGACCTTATTAAGGTTTTGACAAATACTTGGGAGATCGCACCCCACTCCTCCTCTAACGCAATCTTCAGGTCACTGATGTTAGATTGTACCGGATTTCTAGCTCGGACCCTCCGTTTTAGTTCGCTCCATAAATGCTCAATTGGATTCATGTCTGGACTGAGTGCTGGCCACCTCATCGTCTCGAGTCCGACCTCATCCAAGAACTGTCGAGCGGTTCGAGCTGTGTGACACCGGGCATTGTCATGCATCAATATGAAATCTTCCCCTATATATCCTGCCTAGGGCACTACATGATCCAAGAGAATGCCCTCGATATATCGTTCAGCGATCAGACCTCCTTCACGGTCTCCACCAGGTATGAAAACAAGATCTGTTTTTCCCTCAAACGATATGCCAGCCCACACCATACACGAACCGCCGCCGTATGAGACTGTTTCAGCAAAACAGCACTGCGAAAATCGCTCTCCTGGACGCCGGTAGACCCGGTCTCTCATATCACTACCATGGAGACATATTCTGCACTCGTCAGTAAGTAGAACGGACGTCCATTGATCGATGTTCCAGTTGATGTGTTCGCGAGCAAATTCGAGTCGCTGTTTGCGGTGGCGTGTTGTCAATTTTGGGCCTCTAGCGGGCCATCTTGGAGTGAGGTTGGCTTCCTTTAAGCGTCTTCATATTGTCCATTGACTAACAGCTACATCTCGAACTTGTCTTAGCTCCTGCTGCACATCGACGCCCGTGAGATGGCGATTTCGCAGTGAAGTTAGGACGATAAATCGATCGTCCCTCTCTGATGTACACCGAAACTGGCTGGTTTGTGGTCTTCGATTGAAGGTACCAGTTTCCTGAAACCTTCTGAATACTCTTGAGACAGCAGATTGGCTCATGTATTGCGTCCTTCTTGCAATAAAGCAACAACTTGTGCGGATTTATCTGGAGTGGTATCCATGATTTTAAGGAAACAATGAATTAAACTGGTAGAGATTTGTTCAGGTCAACGTCTGACTCATAAGTGACGACAAATATCAGTCAACGTGGCATTATACAGGAGATTGCATCACGCCAATTGTTTTCACCGAAACATCGCATTTTGCTAAGACTGCTTTAATTTGAAAAGTACTGTATGGATTTTAATGATAAAGGTATCCTTGAAAAGATAAAATACTAGGCTGTCAAAAGAAGGTTGTTTTTCGAAAATCGATCCAGCCATTTAAAAAAAACAACGGGCGAGTTCATGCTCAACTCGCAAAAGAATTATTTGAAAACCTTTAACTATTGAATAATTTCAAGTCTTTTCGATGGACCTGAGAAACTAATGCAAATATACGACTACTGTTCGCTCAGTATTTAAATTACGGTACAATTTTGGTTTAAAAAGCCTATAAGTTATTCTATTTTGTATTTCAAGGACGAACTTTACCGACATTAATTGTTTAATTGAAAATTGAAATTTATAACCGACTATATTTCAGTAAAGCCTTGTCTTGGTTAGCTTGAGTCCTGCCCTGAACGCATTAAAATTCACCAGTACTCATACATACTCATAATATAGCAGCTGGAAAGACGGTAGCATGTCTGCCTGCAGCTTCTTCCTTGCACGTATCTTTAGAAAATGGCATTCGAAACTGTTTACCACTATTATAGTTTTTGTATCCTATATGCCCCGCATAACCAAACTCAGCAACAGGCAATAGCATGAGCAATACTAAACACAGCATACCGATAAACAATTTCAAAATTATTATTTTATTATGTATCAACGTATAAGTACCATTTTCACAGCTCACTAAGATGTTTATTAATATTTAATATTTAAAGTATTAGTGCATTTGTCTTTATTTAACGTACTTCCATTTCAGTTTTTTTTAATCACTTACATACACTATACATGCATACTTTTTGTATATTTTCATTTCAATCTGACGGAAATTGTAATTCGAATTATATAGTATGCAAGTTCGGTGCATTTTGTGTTCGTTTCTCTCATATATAATTTGCAATTTCGATCGTACCGGATTTTCCGTTCCTTTTTTTACATGAAATTTTTGACTTACCCCCGCTAAAGATGTTTTCACATCAAAAATATGCGTTTTGATGGTCTAGTTGATTCAGTTGCTCGGGAGTGTACTAATACTTTTACGTATTTTATTCTAATTTTTTATTTTATGTACAATTGACATTATGGAAGCTTTTTACATAGATTGGGAATGTTGGTATAATTTTTATATTTTTTGATACATATAGTTTTAATATTTTATTATATCTGTGTATATATGGATATGTATCCATTTATAATTATAATTGGCTTTGTTTTGTCATTGTTGTGTTGCGTGTGTTATATAAAGAAATCATTTACACATCGATACGTTTCCGACTTTGCATACTAAGGATTTTATTATGCATAAACCAATGCCTATGTATTAAAGGCCGTGTAAGCACCAACAAAAATGGAGTGTCCTATGGATGTGTTATAGAGGATAACAAACAAAAATCTTTCCATACAAATCGTTAAAAGTTGTATGAAAAAAAAATTTTTTTTTTTACCCTTTTGCGTTTCGTATTGAATAACTTTTTAAATACGGCCAAAAATGATTTTCGATTCCATTGACAGTAAACTCTAATATGTAATTATAATATTGGGCGAAAAAAAAATTAATATTAGTGAATATTTTGCATATTTTCATTCAACACCATTTCACAGTTTTTTTAAATTTTTCGCCAGAGAGACTAAAATCAAAATAAAAAATAATAACCAAAACAAAATGTAAGAAAACAAAATATTTTGGTTGATTTTCTTTAGTAGTGACGTCAAAAAAAAAAAAAGATGGCCATTTGTTTACATATTTCGAGCTAACCTTTTGTTTTATTGAATCATGGGTTATGCCCAAGATATACAGAAAATAAGGTATAATATTGCGCATGCTGTTGCTATCCTTTTTTCACAATTTGACGTCACGTGAAGACAAAATTGGTGATATTTATATGGAGTTTCGTGATATTTTTATTAATTTTTTAAATAAATGAAAAATAAATGATTTTTTTTTATTCTTGCCATTAATTGTTTTTCGACTTTATGTTAAAATTACATTTCAATTTTGATTTTAGTTATATACTGCAATACTTTCGGAATTAAATCACGAAAAGAGGCATGTTTTAATATTCGTGTCTAGAGCACTAGAGCAGACTGTTTGAGCACATTGCATAACAAGTTTTGGAATTTATGAGTATAATTTTTTTGTTAAATGCAGAGAACGATTTGATTTTAATTATTTAATTCAAAAATTTGGGAGTGTTCGATTTTAAATATACTAAATTTGAATAATTCCTATTGCAACAAAACTATCAATTGTACATACTTCTGATAAGAACACATATAGAACACTAAACAGTGAATGGGTGTTTTGATTTAGTTGTAGCGAAAACCATAAGACAATAAATGAAATAAGCCAGAGATTTAATTTTAATTTATAGTTTTATTTAATTTCCTTTTTTCAAATTTATATTTTCTATTAACTGGGCGATTAATAATTTGTGAACTGAATTTTTATTTAAAATATTTTTCCATTTATATTTAACGTTGAATATGGACATAATATTTGAATATGTACGTGGATACCAATAGTTTGAAGCCAAACGAAAATAGATGGCAAAAATTTGAGTATATAACGTAAAAAAATAAAAGTATTAGTAATTGGTACATAAATGACCAAAAACATTTAATAATTTAAATGTTTTATGTTATGTATTCATAATTTTGTTTACCCTTTTTTCCATTTATCTTAGACATTATACACTCGAAAGAATTATTTCTCAAATATTTGGACCATAAAAAAAATATAAAGCATAAAAAGGGTATCGGTAAACTATCATTATCAATTGTAAATACGGTTTGTTAAAAACAATTACGATTATTCTTGATTTATTTAAAAAATTAATCAAAAAACCGCCAAACTTCATATAAATGTCTGCTTTTTTGTCTTCACGTGACGTGATGCGCAAAGAAAGACGAAAATGAGACACGGGAATATACTATCTCTTTTTTCTGTATACCTTGGGTTGTGCCCATGATTCTATAAATCCCAGGTTAGCTCGATTTTTCAAAACACGTGTTTGTGACGTCATGCAATTCTTTTTTACTTTTCGTTTTATTTGTGTTGTAATTTATATACGTATTGAGAATTGAGTGACGTCAAAAAAATAAAAATGGCCATTTGTTTACATATTTCGAGCTAACCTTTTGTTTTATTGAATCATGGGTTGTGCCTGTACAATGTTGTGTCCCAGGGTGGGGAAATTTTATTTCAGTTTAAACAGAGAAAATAAAAGAGCGATGGTTTATTTTAGTACCTTCCTGATTATGCTATTAAGACATGTGAAATGCGTAATACTGTTTTTATATTCAACTTTTTCTTGTGTACGAATGATTACTGGAAATTAAGTAGACATTAAAATATTAGTGTATCAACAATTATCACTGAAATTTCTTGTATATCAGTACTGTAAAGTGTCATATAATTGTAATGGCTTCCACAATTAGTCTGCCGAAAGCAAATTCGCGCAAATAATTTGAATTTTTTGAGCGAATTAATTTATTTTTAATTATGAAAAAAAGTTAAATTCGCCGTTTTTGTAATCTAATGTAATAAATAATACCTTCATGAAAAAGTACTAAATAAACTTATTAGTAATAAGTTTATTTAGTACTTTTTCATAAAGGTATTATTTGGAAAATGAAGTCGCGAGTTTTGTATTAAAGTCATAATAATGCATTTAGCAAAACGAAAAAATTTAATTTTCATACACTTTTTTATTTAATATTGATGTTTTTTGAGTATTTTTAGCATTGTAAGCATCCCTCTATGCACGATTCCGAGTCTATTTTGTGAACGCAAATTGAATCAAAACTGACACCACAAGTTTTAAATGAAAACACGATATTTTCATGCACATACATATATTTCCTGAATATTAATTTGTTTATTCTGTGACAGCACGTCCAGTCTTTCTAAATCATTTAAGATTCCATGTACTATAGCGGACGAGTTCGAAAAACTGGAGCAGCTCATTAAAAGCGATGTCGGTGCCAGTAAACAATTTTAAATTGTTCTTGGTTAATGTTCCTGTATTTTGAATTATGTACATATGCAATGTGCATATTGTTATAAAAATAAATTTTCCTAAAAAAAATTTTTATTTCGACTGTGTAATGATTTCATTTTTATACGTATAGTATTCCGCTCCGCTTTAATATCGCAACTGTGTTTCAAAATTAATTCACCTTTTAGAATTTAAAATGAGATACAAAGTATCAAATTAGAATTACAATTGTGTGTCGAAACTGTTTCTCTTTTGCGAAGTAAAATAGAAACAACTTTTTGTTCCAGAAATTTTTCTAATATTCTCACACCAGGGTGGGCATTTTGTGGTGCTTTATCACACTTTTATATCACAAGTGGAGACTTTTTTGTGTGATATAAAAAATTGGAGAAAGTCTACAAGTACAACCCTGCAAAATGAATCTTAAGGGGAAAATAATGAATTTTAAAGGGAAAATAATGAATAATAGTGATAAGTTCATAACCTCAAATGTGATTATAAGAACATTTTATATGAAGTGCTAGTTGAGGTGGCGATAAAATTTAATTAAAAATTAAATATGGTAAATATTGAAATAAAATGCATTTTAATTTAATAAATTCCAATATAACATGTTTTTAATGTTTGCGTTTATCGTAAAAATACAAGAATACGGGGTCAGTGTGTTTTGTTTTAATTTTTTATTGAACCTCCATATTAAAAAAATTTAAACAACAAAATCAAAATAAACTATTTCTTGCATTTGTAGAAGTAAGACGGAAAGAAAATGTTGTGGTCTTTTTCATTCAAATAATATATGTTGTTCATCCATGATGACACCGCAGTAAGTTACGACAATTTCTTTTTCTCAAAGTATTACCAAATGTGATATTTCACCACAAAATGACAACACTGCAAAATAAATTTTAAGGGGAAAATGATGAATCAAAGTGATGAATTGATGTTTCTACATAACCTCAAATGAAGGTTTATGAAAATAATGAAATTTATGTGTGATAAACCAATACTCAACAGCAAATGTGATTAGTGTTTAAATAAAATGCCAATTAAATGCATTTTTATTTCATTATAATAAATAATTATTCTTTTTTCAATCAATAATTTTGTTTTGCATTTCACATCATGGTAATTTTCATTCATTTTTTAAAAATTTAATTTTGTTGTTTTTGATCAAACTCAATATACTTTAATAAAAAACAACGAAATTAAAATTTTAAAAAAATGAATGAAAATTACCATGATATGAAATGCAAAACAAAATTATTGATTAAAAAAAGAATAATTATTATTTTTTTAACATAACATCACTAGAAAAGCTTTAAATTTACAAGAATTTAATGGTTAAACAAAGACCATTATTTGCATTTTGTGAAGTTATGTTGATGGTTTATGTTGACTTTTTTGTTCAAGAATTTCTTTTTTTTTGTCCATTTCTATTAGGGGGATCATTGTTTTTGTGAAATTTGTTATTTCAGGCAATTAGAATGGCTCTTTTAACATTTAATTAACTACAAAAAACTTAAATAATTGTTGATTTTCGTTTTTCTTGTAAATTTAACAATACCTAATTTATTTTTTTTCAAAAATATTTAAATTATTGTTTTGTTAATAAATATCATTTATTTATACTTCGCGTCATTGTAAATTTCATTCATTTTTTGTAATTTTTATTAAAGATGTTTTTAACCAAACTCCATATTATAAAAAAAAGTAAACAAAATATACAATTTTTGGCATTTGTAAAAGTAAGATGGAAGATATTATTGTGGTCTTTTTCATTCAAATCAATATCCGACATGGCATTGTTCATCCATGATGACACCGAAGTAAGCTACGACAAATGTCAGCTCTCAAGCACCACTAAATGACCACCCAGTTGTCTCTAAAACGAATAAAAACTTACACACAAACTTGATTCTAATTTCAACTCGCCATGTATTAGATTCTTCTTTTTAGAGTCAATTTTGTTTCACCTTGTTTAGAGGGATATATATTTTTTCAGTCGCAAAAAAAAACAAAAGTAACAAATTTTGTTTTAATTTGATATACACCTAAACCTGTTTAAACACAGCAGATACATTCCAATTGAATTAACCCCTTAACACATATTATTTTTGACAGAAAATCTGCAAAAAAAAATATTTTTTTTTATTATTGAAAATGTTTATTTGCACCTATTTTAACACAATACGTACATTTATATAAACAAAAAATAACGATTTTGTTCTTTTACCTACTTTTAAATTGAAATTGTTTGCAACAGAAAAGAAAAATAACTAAAGAACAACAACAACTTTGTTCTTCTTATACCGTTACTATCTCGGTGCATTGCATCATTTGCATGTTTTACTGTATAAAATGTTACGAGAAAATGTGCAATCGACATTATTGCGTGCACTAACCCGGGATCTCCACTATGCAAATTTTCTGATATTTACTATCGTGCTATAGCAATTTTTTTCAATGGATGTGTGAGTATGCTATACAATTTTTTTACTAGCAGCAAATTATCAGGCTGATAATTTCGTAAAAATTATCATGATAATTATTACGAATGTCATACATTTTAGGTTATGTTTTTCATTTTTTTTTATTTTTCTTGGGGTGAAGACATCAAAATATATAAAAAAAAGTCGCAAACATTTAATGTAGAACACATATGTATTAAAGCTCATTTAATTATGTAGAGCAAATGAATGTTTTCAAGTTGTTCGTGCTTTTTGAGTTTAAGAAGGATTTCAATTTGTTCATCAAAAGCCATTTTAAATTCTATTTATTTTTAAATTATATTTCTTTATTTTTATTTGACAAAAACATATAACAATTATGTATCATGATAGTAATGTACCCAGCTATGATAGTTCATCCACAAATATTTCTCAATACATCGAAAAAAACACATACAAACATAAATTATCATGATAGAAAATATCAGAAAATTTGCATAGTGGAGATCCCGGGTAAAAGATAATGTCGTTCACAAATACTACACGTATTAACACTAGTTGTGGAGTGGTGCAGTAAAACAATAAAAATTAATTGAAATTTTATTTTGCCTAAAGAAAAAATAAAATTTGCGAGAATTCTCTTTTGACTATAGAGAGAATTTTCGAAGGTTTTGGAAAAAACCAAAATCATTCTTGAGATGCATGTAATGAAATTACATCCTGCAGTCATTTTTCTCCTTTTTCATATTATCGTTTATGATGAAACATGCAGCCATAAATATGTATCTTATCGATATCATACACCACTGGGCAATTGGTGTCATAAACCATAAAAATCAAAATTGATGAGATAAAAAGCTATAAACTACAGCCATAAAGTACAATTGATCACAATATTTTAATTACAAAAAACAATCGTAATTTAAACTAAAAATTTAGTTTAAAATTTAATTGGACGAGTTAACTCGTTCCTATGCATTTCTGCAAGAAACAAATGAACGAGTTAACTCGTTCCTATGCGTTAAGTGGTTAAACAAAAAATTGTATAAAAAGGATCGTGTAAAAACAAGGTTTAGGTGTACTCATTTATTAACACCTAAAAACAATTAAAAATAAAGGAATTACATAAATGAGCCGTTTATTTTGAAAGTGGAATAATTCATGTTTTCTTAATATTGAGATAATTAAACATTTGTGTTTTCATGTTATGAAAAAAATCAATACAACTTTTGTTTAAAGTGTTTGCATTTATGATATTACTATACTCTCTACTTTTAGCTAAAGTGATGAATTTCATAATAAGGCTTGGTAAAATACGAGTTTTTTGTACTGGAAATGACTTATTCCACTTTCAAAATTAATCTTTTTTAATAAAAATGACTTATACCATCATTTCATATTGATTTAATTCATTAAAGAGAATTTTACATTATAAATGACATCCAGTTACTACAAAGAGAAAGTTACAATGAATTTGATAGGTTTGAATTTCATTTTACTCCTCAACACGTTGATCCGACTTTTTTAAGTTTTGAAAATATCCATGAGGTAGCAAATCCAGGTGGTAGCAAATCCATCATGTCTTTATATTTCGCGATTGTGACCGGTCGCCAAGGCTGGCTAAGTTCCATTACACTGAGTAATTAAAATACTTTTACAAATTACGGCAAACTCAGTAATTAAAATACAAATTACACTTACTTTACATTTGTAAATTGAAAAATTTGATTTGACGAAATTCATTTAGTGAAAAAACATCTCATTAAAATAAGGATCAATATTAACATAAGGATTTTACTGATGGCTCTAGAACACAAATACAAATTGTAATTTGTGTTTTCATTACCTAATTCAAATAAATGTAATTCGTTACTGCTCTGCCTTGCCGGTCGCCCACTTGAGTATAATGGCATTAACTCTGTAGAACCAAAATTTTTTGGTCATCCCTTTTTAGTGCTAAGTCCAAAATATAAAACTCTGCATCACTAGTCAAGGATGTTTTGTAGTACATTTTATAAGGGGAATCTCTTATAACTGTGTCCAAAAAGGAAAGCCATGCAACTTTTCTTTGCTTAATATAATTAGAAATTGTAAAAATCGCCGAATGCACTTTTAGCGTCATACAAAACCAAGCGTAAAACAAAAACTGATGAATGTTTTAAAATAAAATTGGTCATAGATGTATATCACAATGCTGCCAACTTAGAAAAAAAATATTTATGATGTGCGGTTTCCCGCGCGCGATTTAAATTGAAAACTGGTTTTACTTTTTGGACACAGTAGTAAATCTAAAATCTTATAAATCTTAAATGTAAATTGTTGTTGTTGTTATATTTTTTGCTTTCAATGCCTTCTAGATTTATAATATACTTATCATACTATTATTTGTTATGACATTACACGAATGAACAAGCATGTAATGTGACTTATTCCACTTTCATAATAAACAAAAATTGATAGCGTTTAGTATTCATTCTTTAACCACTATTTCTAGGGATTATTTTACAGTTAAGCGCAAGAATGTAACAAAATATGAAAGTTCACTATACTTTAATATGTTGTATAACGTTAACTCAATTTTTTAAAAATTTGACTTATTCCACTTTCAAAATAAACGGCTCAAATGTACATTCATCTTCTATTATTTCCTATGCAATTGTAATCATTTAAAAAAAAAACCTGAAAAAGGGCCGTAGAAAAAAAGGTTTAGGGGTATGTGCACACTTCACTTCCAACATTTTCTGCATACATAAATAAAAATAAATCTGAAACCATAATTAAAAAAATCAACTCTCCTTGTAAAGTACTAAAATGAATAAAATAAATAAACAGCCTCACTGTTTGTATTTATTTATTTTCTCTACAATTTCCCCACCCTGGGACACAACATTGTACAGGCACAACCGATTATCGTGCGTTACTGCACTATACTATACCAGTGTTGTGAAACGAATCAAATTTAATTTCGTTTCAGTTTTCGTTTTTCTATAAATTAAAATAGCGGTTTTCGTTTCAGTTATTGTTTCGACCAATTAATTTGGTTACGTTTTTCGTTACGTTTCCGTTACGTTTCGGTTACAGTTACGATTTCGTTATACATCACTCATGAATAAATAAAATATAAAAGTAATAATTGGAAATGAATTATGGATAGTAATTAACTTGTTACATAAGATTATTCATTAAATTCAGTTTATTACCTGCAATAGCTGAATTTTTTAATTTGTTTTTGTTTTTTATTTTTTTAATTTTCAAGGTCAATATGATATAATAAACATAAAATATTATAAATATGTAACGTAATAACCTAATAAAAAATAGCGGTTTTGTTACGTTTTTCGTTACAGTTAATATGGATTATATCGTTTCCGTTTTGGTTACGGTACGAAATTTAAATTCCGGTTTTCCGTTTTTGCGTTACGTTACAATAACGTTTCACAACACTGTACTATACTAAAGAAAATCAACCAAAATATTTTGTTTTCTTACATTTTGTTTTGGTTATTATTTTTTATTTTGATTTTAGTCTCTCTCGCGAAAAATTTAAAAAAACTGTGAAATGGTGTTGAATGAAAATATGCAAAATATTCACTAATATTAATTTTTTTTTCGCCCAATATTATAATTACATATTAGAGTTTACCGTCAACGGAATCGAAAATCATTTTTGGCCGTATTTAAAAAGGTTATTTAATACGAAACGCAAAATGGTCAAAAAAAAAAATTTTTTTTCATACAACTTTTAACGATTTGTATGGAAATATTTTTGTTTGTTATCCTATAACACATCCATAGATAGCGTTTTACTAAAACGGCCTTTAATACATAGGCATTGCATAAGCATATTATTACACAAGGAATACGCATGGGAAAGAATATATGGAAACCAAAACCAACACTAATGTACAACAAGCCTGATTCCGTGATGATGTACCCAGATACCCTCTTACATTTAATCGCGTATACCTGAAAGGGTTGGTGCAAAACCAACAAAAATGTTTATACAAGCCGTGCCAAGCAAACACTTAAGCTATAAAAATTGTACCCTATGGCTTAGTATTAGTAATGTATAAAATAAATCAGAAAATATATGTACACAAAACTAACACAAATGTCTAAAATATTGTTTACAATATTTTACGTGCATGTATGAATCGAAGAAAAAAAAGAAAATAATACATTGCAACAACAACATCATTATTTTAAATTTCTGACAGGTAAGGTACCTGACCTGTTTGTTACACTAAATATTGTACTTTCGAAGCAAGCAGCAGCGGATAATTGGAAATAAAAATCTTTTGCAAAAAAAATTTAGGTAAGAAAATTATTTCATTAATGTTCAATAATTTGTCAAATGACAATACTTACGCATTATAAACATGCTTAGGTAATGTTATGTTTATTGGAAAACACAGTTAAGAAATACATATTTCTATATTTTTTTAGCGAGGTCGCAGGAAAAATTGGTTGATTAAACTATTGAAAATTGGAATACCTCAGTAAAATATTAAATTCTAATATTGGATCGATTTCAAGCAAGTAAGTGAATCGCTAAATTTATTACCATAATTAATAAGGTGTAAGGTGTTTGTGTTTTTTACATATTTGGTTTGATCGTTTTTAACGGTTATAATTTTTGGCACATTTTCACATTTACCGTTTTTTTTTTAAATTATTGTATTCGTGATAATATTCTAGTCGGTACCTAAGTGCACTGTTGTGATATTTTTTTTTTGCATTTGTGATATACGATACCTATTCTGTGATATTAAGTTTATAAGCGCTTCCATTAAAGTGCTCTTGGGTGCTCGATACCGTGATCAAAAATTATTTTTGGCAAAACATTTATAGTTCATATTTACACAATTTTTATACATTATTTATTTATTTATATATATACATTTATTTATTTAAAAGAATTTATTTATTTATTTATAAAAAAAGAGGATTTAAAACTTAAATATGCCTCGTCATTGTTGCATTTTAACGTGTAATTCCTACAATAAGCCGGATTCCCCCGTTGCTCTTTTTAATTTCCCGTCTTGCGAGGAAATGAAATTACGATGGTTAAATGCCATCCAAAAGATAAATTGGAATCCGTCTAAATATTCAAGGATATGTCAGAAACATTTTACGGAAGACGATTTTTTCCGTAACACGTTCTTGCGCCTTAGGCTAAAATCTTCCGCTGTACCCTCAGTTTTTTTGGACCACCCCATACCATTTCATTTTGAACAAATTGAACAAATTGAACCAATTGAACAAATAGGTGACTATATAGGTAATTTTGAAATTTTTGTCAAACAATTCGAGGAAATGTTAAATATTTCAAAGTATCTGATATTTCAAAATACCG
Source organism: Tipula helvola (assembly GCA_963556165.1). Taxonomy (NCBI): domain Eukaryota; kingdom Metazoa; phylum Arthropoda; class Insecta; order Diptera; family Tipulidae; genus Tipula; species Tipula helvola. The sequence continues at coordinate 146,114,575 of OY744482.1, read as the reverse complement.
AAAAGGTCGTATTTTATAAATTAGAAAATTCTGATGAAGAGGGCTGTAATTTTTCGGTTCGAATATGTGTTTCCAATAAACTTCACGTGAAGGTTATTGTTCACAATATACAAATATTAAGCGCTAATTTAGAAATGTTTCCTCGAAATATGAAAATATCCAAATGGTCTCAAATTTCTTATTTGTTATCTAAGTACCGTGAAGAATCTATAGAAATTGCCGAAAATCGCGAACATTTATTGAATCGTGCTTTGCACTACTTGGTAAAGGTTCGAGATGTCGATGAAGATTTCCCCCACTTCGGCAAATTAGATATTATTATTAATCAGGTCCAACTTTTAAATAGCATAAAACCGCGGTATGATTCCGAGACCATCGTGTTTGCCTTTTTAATATTTGCTCATTCGGCCGCAACTTATAACATTTTGAAGAAATTTTTAATATTGCCCCATACGAGATATTTGAAACACATTTCATCACGCTTACATATTTCACCCGATTATAATAAATTGCACAATGACGAGCATTATTTAACACACGTAGCAAAATCCATAACCGATAAAGAAAAATATGTCGCCCTTTTGATAGACGAAATTTATATTGAAAGAAGCATGCAATATAAAAGTAATAAGATTGTAGGACAAGCTATCAATGATCCCACGGAATGTGCAAGAACGGTTATGGCATTTATGATTACGTCTATTTTCGGAAATTTTAAACAGATCGTTCGTTTGTTTCCGGTATTGCGTCCTACTGGTGAAACATTATTTGATTTGACGAAATCTGTGATTCAGTTTGTACAATCACTTGATTTTAAAGTATTGGTAATTATTACCGATAACAACAGAATCAATCAGAATATGTTTTCAAGGTTCTGCCCAGAAAATAATTTTTTTGAAAATCCGGATTTTCCAGGCCTTAAAATTTTTTACCAATACGATTCCGTTCACCTATTTAAAAATATCAGAAATAATTGGCTAAATTTACAAAATATTAATAAAACATTTTTTTACCCTGATTTTGAAGATTATTCAATAAAACAGGCGTCTTTTTCAAATTTTGATTCACTGTACAATAAGTCAAAAGATCCATTAATACAACTTTCAAAACCGTATAAATTGGATCATAAAACACTAAATCCAAATAGTTTAGAACGCCAAAACGTAACATTAGTAGATAATTTGTTTCACGATTCTACCATTGCCGCGTTGTTTCAATATGACGAAATGAAAGAAACTGCCGACTTCTGTGTGATTATAAGGAAATGGTGGAATATTGTGAATACAAAAGGGACATTAAAGGGTAAATTCAAAAGAACGGAATCGGCTTGCCCCATCAAATCGATTACAGACGAAAATTTTTTATTTTTGGAAAATTTTTTAGTTTGGCTTGATGTTTGGGGCTCTAGTTTTAATAACAACGGTAGTTTAACATCAAGTACTTTAAACGCCCTCAAACTTACCACGCAAACTCTTATAGATTTAATTAAATTTTCATTTTCACATTGTAAAGTAGAGTACATTTTAATCGGAAAATTACAAACCGACGATTTAGAGGGTAGGTTTAGGCTGTATCGGTCATTAGCTGGTTGCAGTTATAGAGTGTCCTACACAGAAGTCGTAGAATGCGAGAAAAAAATAAGGATTCATAATATTTTCACACATAACAAAAAGGACTACAAAAAATTATTACAACCAACTAATGAAAATTCGTTGTACGAAGAAGTTGATTTAACCGACTTCGACGTAATCTTAGACACCGATACATATCTTCAAAATGTAGAAATTGACGACGACGCAAAATTGTATGCAAGTGGCTACGCAGCTCATAGCGCGTCAAAAGCCAATAAATGCAACTCTTGTCGAAATTTATTTTTGAACGATAAAGGAGCCTTCATTAACTCCAATTATTTTAATTACCTACAACGTGGTGGGCTATCTGTTGCAACAGATGAAAGTAATTATATACTTTTCCACATGTCTTCCATATTTCAAGCGATTTTAAGTAGCCCAGATCTAAAAGTTAAATTTTTAGAATCAAAAAATCAGAAAGGCATACTAATAAATTTGACAATAGACAGTCTTCGGAAAAATGATGCAACAGATATTGATTTGGATCATCAATGCGAGTGCGGGTCCAATAGTTTTAATATTTATTTTAATATTAGTAAATGTTTTGCCAATATTTTAATTAACAATTACGTTAAAAAAATTAATAATAAGCGCCATGCGTTGAACGACATTACAAACCGCAAATTACTTACATACAAATAATTATTACATTTTATCAATTTTTAAGAATTTGCTAACCAATTTTTCTTTCTTTTTTTATGTACACCACCGAAACGAGCCTTGATGGTAAATGAAGACCAAATGTTCCTGCTTCAACAAATTGTTCCTGAATTCATCAAATGAAATTATATTTATCTTTTTTTTATCTGTGAATTGTTTATTTATTTAATTTTTTATTGAATTGTTAATTATTTTTTAAATACATTTTTTATTGAATTGTTAATTATTTTAAAATAAATTTATTATTATTGTGGAAGAGGTTTTTACGCTCAATGGAAGTTTTGAATAATCTTCCATACGGCTTTTCCTCTTCCCTTATCAATATATTTTAAAGAATTAAAAGATCTACATTTTTTTATTTAACTAAGGGGCCTTGTATAGGAAACAGGCGAACGAGCGACAATTACAACTCCTTTATACACTAAATTGATATTGGCCCCTTTGTTATATAATGGGGCTAACATTAATTTAGTGTAATGAAGAGTACAACCGTTGGTCGTTCGCCATTTTCCTATTTTAGAAATTACTGGTTTGTTTTTTTTATTATATCGGAAGGCGGGGAGATCGGAGCAATAATTGTCATCAAGGATTTTCTCTGGTTTAATTAAATCGAACCAAATAATATAAATAATTTATAATTTTTAATAATTAAATTAATTGAAATTGTATAATCGGTATTGAAATTGTATAGGTAATTGAATCTTCGGTTCCATTCTTTCAAATTCCAAATATTTTTTAAATAACGATTTCATTTTTTGTAAGTTTAATTTTTGATTTTCGGCTCGATCGAGAGCGCTTCCAGCTGTATCTATTAAATTCGATTTAATCAACATATTAACGTAAAGGCACAGGCACCAAACATCAATACGCTATGAATAAGATGTTAATATTTGTTCTAAATGGGCATGCGCTTGTAAAGTTTCGTTATTTTTATTCATAAGTACTGCAAAATGAATAATGGCCTCAACATCTAAAATTAAACAAAAAAAAAGGGTTAATATTATTTTTTTATGTATCAACAAAGGCAAAACACTTACAATCTTTTTCTGGTAGTGACGTCATGGCCCGACCCAATAATAATATCATTTTGGTTTTCACCAAGTTGGAAGTAAATATTGGCAATATTACTCCAAATTTGTTTTTGGGTTTTGCCAAATTTCCGGCGCACCTTTTCAGTCATTTCAGTGAAAGTAGAACTATTGTTAAATCTCGGTATCGGTTACTTTTGTTATTCGCCCCAAAATTATTAAGCCTTTGTTGTTGGAAAATCACGACAAGTTTTTAATTTTTTTACAAAATTCTTTTTTTTCATAATATTAGGACGATTTGGACATATTTAACGTCTGGGGTGAGATGTTGTAACCATCACGTTTTTCGCTTCGATGCATTTTCGATAGAATAACGGTATTTTAGAACTAAATTATTTTAAAATTTTATATTTTTAACAAAAGAGTACAGTTATTCTATCGAAAATGCGTCGAAGCGAAAAACGTGATAGTTACAACATCTCACCCCTGCCTGGTTTAGAAGTTTTCCAAATTGTTTTCGACGCTTTTGATACCTTTTTTAATTTGGCTGGCATTTTTAAGGTTATGTCTAATTTTTCACTTTAGTCACTTAATTTAAGTTAAACGAACAACTATTTTCAACTTAAGTATTTATTATAAGCCGGCAAATATTATTTTGACTAATTACTAAACAAATTAATCATTTATTCAAAAAATAAAATAAAATCAATTTACTTAAGATAACAAAACGTTTTATTTGACACATCAAAATAAAAAATAAAAACTCCAAGAAACAAATTTTAACTACATAAGTATAGGTGATAGATTATAATCGATTTATGAAAAAATATGTTCAAATTGGTACACAAATACTAACCCATAGAGCACAATTTCTGTGAGAGGATCGGTGTAAAGAGCGAATGGCACGGCTTGTATAAACATTTTTGTTGGTTTTGCCAAAACCAACAAAAATGTTTATACAAGCCGTGCCAAGCAAACACTTAAGCTATAAAAATTGTACCCTATGGCTTAGTATTAGTAATGTATAAAATAAATCAGAAAATATATATACACAAAACTAACACAAATGTCTAAAATATTGTTTACATTTTTGTTGGTTTTGTGACATACCAATACCAACTCATAGAGCACAATTTCTGAGAGAGGATCGGTGTAAAGAGCGAATGGCACGGCTTGTATAAACATTTTTGTTGGTTTTGGTTTTGCTATAACACATACATAGGACACGCCATTTTTGTTGGTGCTTACACGGCCTTTAATACATAGGCATTGATACAGTGTATCCGATCACCAATACTTTCATGTATAAGCGAAAAATAAATTTATAATATTGGCGGTAGTCAGGCTTGTAATTATTGTTGGTTTTGATGGAAACATATTTTCTTCATGTGTACATATTTGGGATTAGTATTGGATTATGATTTTATTATATTTCTGATTTTGTTTTCACTCGGTGTTCTATATGTACGTAATTTAGGGTGATCTTTATATACCATGCTGAGCGAAACAAACACAACACAACAATTTTTTTAGGTATTTGATTCAAATAGGATTCTTTTATGCGTTCCTCGTATGGCTAATCTAAAGATGGTGGAATATTGGAAAACACAAACAATATACATAGTTGGTACACCCATTTTTTGGTTATAAATCCAAATTTGGAAAAGACATCTAGCGTTGGATAATAGGACGTGTTCAACCGGGCAAAAATGATAAAAAAAATCATGATATTTTATCCACCCTTATAACGTAGACAGACACAGAGTTAATCGCGATTTTGAGCTGTCATTTTTGTCAAAAAACGAATTGCGGAAACAAAATAATCCGGTTTAGGTGAAAATCGTGTAATGACAGACAACTTTCATTACACATTCTTCACAAACAACTGGATTATTTCGTTTTCACAACGCGATTTTTGATAATCGGGATACATGAAAATCGCGATTAACTTTGTGTCTGTCTACCGTATTACTTTATTCCGTAATACCCGTACTGTACGTCAAACCCGATTGAACAGTAAAAATTGAGAAAAATAATAAACTGATTTTAAATCGCTATGTAAAATTCAATAGACTGGTTTTGTCGTCAAGTTTTTAATTAAATGTTTTTATTATTTGATTAATTTTGTTTATAAATTATTTTCATATTGAAACTATTTGGTTTTTAACCAAATATGGGAGACATAAATTATTTTAGCTTCAGTTTCGTTGTGTTGTTGTTCTCAGACAAAAATTCGAAATATAAATTATTATGTGTTTGCTGTTTATATAAATAGGTGACTGTAAATACCATATAAATATATTAAAAAAAGCAAATTTATTTTAATTTAAACACGAAAAATATCATAATGAAAATATGGTAAAAATTCAAAGTTGACAGCTAGAACCGAAAAATCATGATGTTTTATCATTTTTGCCCGAGTGAACACTAGGATAATTACTCTAAATCCCAGAAACAATTCAATATATGAGCCGTTTATTTTGAAAGTGGCCTAAGTCCATTTTTCAAAAAAATCAAGTTAATGATAACAATAGATAAATAACAGTATAATCTTTCTAACGGTAAATAATTTATTGCCAAAACAAAAAAAAAATGAATCCCTAACACTTGTGCAAAATATAAGAAAATTAAAAATCCCATATGTTTTTTCATTTATTGTTTTTCTATTCTTTCATTATTTCGTTTCAACAAAATATGGACTTAAGCCACTTTCAAAATAAACGGCTCATATGTAAATACCAGAAACAATTCAATATATCGCACCTTGAAAACAAAAGTGGCATTATATAAAATTATGTGTTTTTCAGTATAATCGTTTAAATTTTTAATGCAACACTAACATCATACTCCTATACATACAATAGAACGAATGAATGTGTTTGCATTAAAAGCGCTTTCTTTCAAGTAATCTAAATGTCGTTATAACTCAAAATTGGCGTTTTTTGACATAGTGCCACTTTTAAGGTGTTATATTTATATTGGATTGTTTCTTGGTTTTAGAGTAATTTCACATCCTCAGCTCGGTGTCTTTTCCAAATTTGGATTTATAACCAAAAAGTTGGTTCATGTTTTCCAATCTTATTATTCCATCATCTTTGTTTTAATTTATGTTTGAGGCCTCTACGTCTAGTAAAATGTAAATATGATTTTGTCCACGACTAACGTATAATATGTTCATACGTTTGTTTCATCAATTATAATATCCATTATTCACTGCTAGTTTATCTAGTAATTTCTTCATTTATAAGTCAATACTACCAAGTAAATTATTTAATTTTTGAAATTTTATCTAGTAGTCTCTTACCATTTTCATTTATTAGCGTATTTCCTTGACAAATTTACAACAACAATTGCATAGGATAAACCACCGCTAGAATAACATTAACCCAATAAAAAATTGGGTCTAATTAAACCCAATTCTAATTTTTGGTTATGATACCTGCCACCAGATCATAATACATAGTAAATTTATATTTTATTTCGAAAAGTTGGCTTTTGCCAATTAGATCAAATTGACTATTTTCTTTTTCGAAAAAAAAAATAAACAAAAAAATAATTCGAATTCAATTTGGTCAACAAAATACGCTTATTATTAAACTGTGACGTCAAAATGTTGACGAAAATTATTTTAGGAATATTTTTGTTGTTGTTGTTGGTGGTTTGGCGGCTATTGGAAGGGGCTCCGTAACCTTCCAGTAGGCGCAAGTGTACGTACTGCCTCCTCGCGGCACCACTGGTAACTGTAACCATTAGGCAGAATGTGGCCTTTTGTGACAGGCTAAAGTACGGCGCGAAAGGAGAAAACCTTGAGAAAAAATCCCTAATCTAAGGTGGAACAGCATATGCCGATGGATGGATGGCTGATAGGTTAATCAGTCTATATATGCGGACTCTGGATACCAGGCACCCTCCAGTTTTATTTAGCCTTCCTGTAATAAACCTGGGTGACCTACAGGCGACATTTTATTACCAGCAACTCGCAAGAGTTAAATCAAAACGGTAGACTACCGCTTTTCTAGCAGAAGTAAATGTTATTACATCTAGGAGGGAGAGCAATGAGCCCAGATAGTATGTAACGCGTGTAGAAGTACTTCCTACAGTAAACATCTAGGAGGGAGAGCAATCAGCCCAGATAGAATGTATCGCGTGTAGAAGTACTTCCAACAGTAAATATCTAGGAGGGAGAGCAATGAGCCCAGATAGTATGTCCCAGCAACTCGCAAGAGTAAAATCAAAACGGTAGACGAGGCACGGATAGGAATATACGGGAGTGGGTCTGCCCTCTCGAAGTCCTTGAGTCCTAATGCTACCGCTCTTCTAGCAGAAGTAAATGTTATTACATCTAGGAGGGAGAGCAATGAGCCCAGATAGTATGTATCACGTACCGGTCGGCAGTATTATCAGGTTCATTAAGAGCCTGAATATTGGCTGGACGGATAATTAAAACATCTAGGAGGGAGAGCAATGAGCCCAGATAGTACGTATCACGTACCGTTAGGCAGTATTATCAGGTTCATTAAGAGCCTGAATATTGACTGGACGGATAATTAAGTAGGGCTTGATGCACAAAAGATCTTTTAGGTCGCAGTGCGGGTTGGCTTGACCCCAGTTACATACATCCAACGAACCAACACCAATACATACCTGCAACGAACCGACATCCACTTCCGTATTCTAGCTGATGAAGCTAAAACATAAAATACTAAACAATTTGATGTCACGTTGCATATACACCAAATCAGTGACTTCGGAATTGTAGCTGACACAACACACAACCGGATGGATGTAACAAAATAACATATCACGTTGTGTCTACCAATTATTACACCGGAAAGTTACCACAAATAATATGACCCCATACATTCTGCCTAGTTTGCTAAATTAGGCACGAGTAAAATTTGGGTTGGGTACGGTTCACCGCCTCATGGTTTACCGCCCATGGTTCGCCGCTTAACAGTTCACCGCACACGGTTTACCGACAGCAAATTTCACCGCGACGGTTTACCGACAGCAAATTTCACCGCGCACAAAAATAATTAACTGGCAACAAATTTATAAATAAAAAAATTAAATTAGTTTTAAAATATTCTGGAAAATGGAGATCCCTAATTTAACTTAGGAGCCAGGATAAGCAAACATGTCGCACTGCGTGCCGCACGTAGGTGCGGATTATATATAGAATCTATTAATGACACTGCAATATTTTATATCGATCCCCCATCAAATATTAATATTTTCTTGTATGCCCGTTTAAATTGTCCCAAAAAAAATGAAAAAACTATTAGTGAACTATTATGACGGTGAATCGTAAAAACGGTGAATTAAGCAGGCGGTATAACGTAAAGCGGTGAGCTTATTTTCGCGGTGAACCGATTCAATCCCGTAAAATTTGCCATACATTAAAATTATATTTTAGATTCATTATTATTTTTGTACTCATCAGATATCATTGTAGTTTTTGTTTAAATAAAAAATAAAATAAATTTAAATATCGCTCTGGATAAAATCCAGAGTTTAAAAAAATAAATTGTTTAAATAATTAAAACTATAATTCCCCACATGGCCCTCAAGTAATAATAATAATAATAATAATGTTGTTGTTGTTTTTTTCTTTTGCTCAGGTCGACTAGCAAATAATAGCTGTATATGACCCAATACGTAACTTTCAAGCGGTTAAATCCAAAACTTCTAGAAGAAGTAATGGACGCCCCTAATATTTGTATAACTTTCACTGAGTCGCACTTTGTGACACCTCCGAATTGCACGGATATTATGGGCCTTATACATATAAAAATGCAGTACCCGGAACCACTATCTATTTTATTAAGCTGAATATTGTGATACCCTCGCTCATATACACGATATAACGGGCCTTATACGATAATGCGCAGTACCTGGGACCACCAGCTTAATAAAGATGTTAACTCGACGAGATCTATATTGCGACTGAGCTATTTTAGGAATATTTAAAGGATTTCATTATAAATTACAATGCTATTTGTCATAATGGCTGTTATTCTCTCAGATGATTTACGATACTCGCCGTTCGGCTCGTGCCGGTAAACTTCATCTTCGTGAATAACAGCTATCATTATATGCTCGTTGAATAACATACTATTATTTTTATAATTAAATACATTTTACAAAACAAATCGATTTAAATAAAAAAAATTACTTACCCAGGTATTCCAACTTGTATAAGCTTTGGATGATATACAGTAGAATTCGTTATTTCAACCGGGTCAACTAGACTACGAATTAATACTAATAGAGCACTAAACAGCACAGGTACAACAATTTCTATAATTGTTTGAACTTTATGATGCCATTGCAACAGCCAATTTTTCCACAACAGTAAAATAAATTTATCCCAACGTGATGTCATTTTGTAAAATTTACCAAAATTAAATTATTATATGGAACTGAAATTAGACAAAAAATAAGAATAATTAAATTACATATTTAGAAATACATACTGTAACACAATCAATTTTAAACACACGCTTGCTACCTGGGTAATGAATTAATTAAATTATATTTTTATTCTTTGAGTGCTATTTAATAGATGGCACTAAAACTTTTATATAAAAAAAAAAAAAATAAAAAAATAAAATTATTACTGTTATGTCTCTTGTCGAACCACGAGATACAAAAAATAAAAAAAAAAATAAAATATATTAAAAATAATACATAATAATAATCAAAAATTAATAGTGTACTTTTATTTTATACATAAACGCAACAAAATTCGATGAAACCTAATTTTGTGTATACGAACTAAAAAAAAAAAAACGTGTAAACGACCCTAAGAAGGAAAAAAAAAAAAAGAGTAATGTTACACTGGCGCTCAACTAGTGGTGCATAAAATCGTGTGATTTCATCGAAATTATTAGTGTTCGAAATAAACTGCTTAACGTAATCAAATAAGCATATTTGTTTATAAAATATTTTATACAAAAACAATCAAAACAATTATTGTCTGCTGAATTTTTGCCATCGACATCACGCCGATTTGAGGTTATGTCATCTACGGCGTCCCTTCGAGTGAATTTTCTTGAGAATTGACGGTGCTCATAGCTCAATAATAGATAACGATCCAGTCATATTTATAAACGCGTTATTATACGTAAATCATTTTTGGGGATTTATCAATAAAATCTCGTGATTTCAATTATAAATGTAAATGCTATTTTGCATTAAGATCGTCTATCGAAGTTAAGTCGCAGAGAAGGTTATTTACGTCATTTTAATCAATTCAGCTGAATGGTTACAACAAGAAGCAGCACACTCAACAAAGGTATTCAAGCAGAAAAAGTAAGAAGAAACAGAATCCGACAAAGCACAATAATTACTCGAAGAGTAATCAGCAAAACAATGGCGACAAACGTGGTGATGACAGATGTCCAGTTCCAGGAATTAATTACATCAATAAGAAATGTAAACCAGGTAAGTGGTGCGTTAGGTAGTAATGGTGTTGAATTAGATTCACCCCGCATTTCGGGGAACTTTGCAGCTTGTAAAGCTCGTCTCGATGGGAAGCCTAAATCGAGTGAAGACACATTTGTGGATGCAGTCCAGATTTACCGAGATTATGTCGGTATTTCGGACGAGAATGCGGTCAAGGGTATGGCAATGTTGCTTGTTGATGAGGCCGCGGTTTGGTGGAAAGGTGTTAAAGATACTGTCGCTACATTTAAGGATGCCATCGATCTTATTCTTTTAGCATATTCACGGAAAAAACCCCCATATCAAATTTATAAAGAAATTTTTTCCCAAGCCCAAGACGAAAATACAAAAACGGATCTATTTATAAGAGCACTGTTCGCACAATTGCCTCCCGCGGATCTTACCGAATCTATTCAGTTGGATATGGCTTATGGTCTATTGTCTCGTAAAATTCGTTATCGCATTAAGAGAGAAAACATTAAATCATTTAATGAACTTCTCCAACTTGCCCGGATCGAAGAAGATTTCTTTGACGAGAGGGTAAAACGTGAGGTTTCAAAACCAGATTTGTCGGGTTCAACGACAAATACCCAGCAAAAGAATACGAAATTTTGCAGATACTGCAAAACAAAAGGGCATGACATAAACAAATGTACAAAACGGAAAATAGTTCCACCCCAATCATCAAGAACGAAACGCCGGTGGTTGAACCACAAAAAGTAAAATTTGAATTATCATGTTACGGTTGTGGCATGAAAGGCGTGATTAAAAGTAATTGTACTCGTTGTAACCCAAAACCAACAACTTCAGTGTTGGCTGTAAATACGGCAAGCGTGGAGGCTGACTCATTCGATAATGTCAATAGTTCATATGATGAGTACTCTCTTGCTCCGATTGATTTGTATTCAGTAACATCGGAGGGAGAGGAAATTTCTCAATCCAGACCTCAGTTAATCTTAAATATTTTTGGTAAGGATGAAGATGCTTTAATTGATACAGCTGCTAAGGTCAGCATTGCAAGTCAAGCGTTACACAAACATTTACAGAATAATAACGTAAACTTTGAGCAAAAATCCATGGCGACCAAATTGGCCGATGGCACTAAAAAAATGGAAAGTGTTCAAATGTGTACTGTAGATGTGATTCTTCATGGAAGAACAATACCCACCAAATTCATATCATTACCGAATTCATGTCCTGGACAAACCCTTCTTGGCATTGATTTTATTACTCGTTCTGGTTTGATTTTGGATTTTTCACAACACATATGGAAATTCTTTGATTCTGCAAAATCCCATCGATTGTGCTATGAACCGGAAAGTTCCATACAACAATCGTATGAAGGGTTTTGCCCTGTGGCATTAAAATATGAACATTTGAGGTCCGACGAAGGAAGTTCTCTAAATTCGGATCAAAGACAAAATGCCAATGAATTACTTAATGTTCATGAAGACGTTTTCACAGTAGGGGGAGATCCAACTACATATGCTGAACATCATATTGATACGGCTGAGAGTCGACCAATTTCGGTTCCGCCGTATCCAATGTCTAAGGAGAAGCGCGAGATATTGAAGCTGGAATTGAAAAAAATGTTAAAAGACGACATTATAGAGGAATGTGAGTCTCCTTGGGCAGCACCGGTCGTGCTTGTCCCGAAACCCGATAAGACGTATCGCGTCTGCATTGACTATCGGAAACTAAATTCATGTACTACTTCCGATAAGTATCCGATGCCGCGCATAGATGAAATACTCCATTTAGCTAAGAAAACCCTATATATGTATGTCCACAATTGATTTGCGTTCAGGATATTGGCAAGTTCCAGTACGAATACAGGATCGTGATAAAACAGCATTTGTGTCACAGTTCGGTTTATACAGGTTTAAAAGAATGCCTTTTGGGCTGAAGAATGCGCCAGCCACCTTTCAAAGGTTAATCGACCGATTCAGGAATGGGCTTCCGAATGTTATAATTTTTGGGTACCTTGATGATCTAATTCTTCTCTCCGAAACGTTTCAGGAGCATATTAGTGATCTCAAGTTAGTCTTTCAGAGGCTCAACCAGTTCAATTTAAAAGCAAATAGAGGGAAATGTGTGTTTTTTCGAAATAATATCAAATTTTTGGGACATATTATAACCTAGGACGGTATTCAAACCAATTTCGAAAAGATCGAAGGTATTTCGAAGATGGAAGAACCAAAGAATGTTCGTCATCTTAAGACATTTCTTCAGACGTGCTCATGGTATCGCAAGTTTGTACCGAATTTTTCCAATGTAGCGCGTCCACTGACTGATTTAACAAAGAAAAAATCAAAATGGGAATGGAATTCTAGTCAACAAAGTGCATACGACCAGTTGAAGATGTTGTTAATATCGGCCCCAATTTTACGACAGGCTGACGAAACAAAACCATATATATTGCGAACCGATGCGAGTAACTATGCGTTAGGGGGAGTCCTCTTACAGGGCGAAGGGGATGATGAACGTCCAATTGAGTATGCAAGCAGGTTGCTTACTCCAACGGAACGCAATTATAACACGACGGAGCGGGAGGCTCTGGTTGTTGTTTGGGCTCTTAAAAAATTTCGAGGTTATTTGGATGGAGCTGAAGTTGTGGTTGGAACCGACCACCAAGCACTCAAGTGGCTGATGAGTTTACAAACTCCTGACTCATACAGTCTTATAATCTTAGTATTGTGTATACACCGGGAAAGGCGAATGTGGTTGAGGATACTTTGTCCAGGCCACCAAGCGCGGATGAGACTATATGTGAAGTTAGTTCCATACAAGTAGATATCCCGAACCTTGGTCTCCATAACATGGGACAAGCTCAAATCGATGATGGGGATATATATAAAATCATAAAGTGTTTTGAGACACCAGGTTGCGCAGATCTGGATAACTGGACCAATCGAGGGTATCTAATGGAATCCGGTATCCTTTATCGTTTTGTTCCTGAAGAAGAAAGTGAGAATCCCCAATTAGTTATTCCTGAAAACTCGCGAATCGAGATTTTAAAGGCTTTCCATGATTCTCCTACCGCAGGACACTACGGTGTCGAGAGAACCATTGCAAAAATTTCCAATAAATATTATTGGCCAGGAATGCGCAGATATATTACAGATTACATTAAAACCCACATATTAAGTGATGCCAACAAAGGTTTTACTTCAAAATGTGCCCCTCGAAGAGATGGACCATACTTAGGGAAACAGGTGAAGTCAAGTTCCACTTACGGAATTGAAAGTATGGATTCCAAGTTTCTTGGTACATATCACGTATCACAACTTACGGCATATAACGGTTCGGATGATGATATCCCAATACACCCAATTCGGTCCCGAGGCAGACAAAAACTGGAGGTCAAATCTAATAAAAGCATAGAAATACCTCTCGTAACTCCTTCGGTCGATGGCAAGTCGAAAGAAAGTATTATGACACCCAAGGTAACCGAGTTGAAAGAAAATCTCAATATAAAGTTACAATCCAATAAAACAACCCAGGTCGAACCATTTGGTGCGGCAAGACAGTCGAAAACACGCAACATTCGAATGCCCGTATAAACAAAAAATTAACTCAGCCACTGTCGATTCGTATAGCAAAATTCACCGCAATGTGAAATACTCCAATGAAGCACAAAAATGACGATGCACACGTTACAATTAGCACACAGTAACGATGAAAACACTTCAGCCTTTTCGATATCAGTTTTAAACAATTTTAATTAATTTTATTAACGTACTGCTCACATTAATTTATTATACATTTTTATTATACAGAATAATTTTTTAATTGTTGGAACACAAAAATTTATGTTTATCCGTCAATGGTTAGCGCAAGAGAGTGACATAAATATAAAAAGTTAATAATTACAATTTTTAGCTTTTCGTAACTAACGCTAGATGTTAGTACATATTTAAATTAGTTTACATGATTTACACATGATGGCCGCTACGTAACAAAAAGGTATAGTCATCATTGAAATATACTATGCTGTTTGTTTTCTTTTGGCTGTCAAATGCAAAAATGTAAACAAACAATTGGTAAGAAATATTAATAATTTAGATGTGAAAATTATACTAATTCTAAACTTTTTAACCATTTCAGGTTTACAATTATTCACCTAATTATAAGATAAGTATTTTAATATTCTACAAGTGAAATTCTGTTACATAATTTTGTATTATTTTTAGGTTATGAAGCCGGTTATACGAACAAAAATCTTGTAGCAGAATTGCACAGCAGTGAACGTAAGGTAAATAATTAAAATTAATTATAATTATGGTTTTTCGTTGCAGGTATAACACGAATGGCTTTAATATTTATCCACCGTACGTTATCAGTAGTTTTCTGAATCCTCGTCGAGACGAGCTTCGATTCAGAGGGGGAGTTTGTAACACAATCTTAAACACATCCTTGCTACCATGCCCGCCACCATTTTAAACACACCCTTGCTACCATGCCCGCCACCTACCTGGGTAATGAATTAATTAAATTATATTTTTATTCTTTGAGTGCTATTTAATAGATGGCACTAAAACTTTTATATAAAAAAAAAATAAAAATAAAATTTATTAAAAATAATAATAATAATCAAAAATTAATAGTGTACTTTTATTTTATACATAAACGCAACAAAATTCGATGAAACCTAATTTTGAGTATACGAACTAAAAAAAAAAAAACGTGTAAACGACCCTAAGAAGGAAAAAAAAAAGAGTAATGTTACAATACTCATTTTCGGCTACGAGATATAAAAAGAGCGAATATTATGTATGTATTATCTATAATATGAAACAGGAAGACTTTTATTTCAGAAAATTTGTAAAAATGTTGAATTAAAAAAGTCTTCCTTTTTCATACAATATTCGCTTTTTTATTGGACGTAGCCCTTATTTTCTTATTAAAAATATTTTTTACTAAACGCATTTAAAATGGCTATTTCTATTATTGGGAGATATGTCGAAATTGGGACTTGAGAATGTGTCAGTCTGACTTAGTTTCGTTATACACTGCGCCAATTAAAAAACGGAACAGAAATTTTCTTCGAAAAAATACCCAGATTTGAACGCTTGTATCTTGGTGAAACAACACCTTTCAAAAAAAAAAATTTGTTTCTAGTTGAAGGAAATTTTGTTTTCTTTTCGATACTGGAAACCGTTTCATTTTATTTTGTTTTTTTATGACTTTTCTGAGTAAAACAAAAGGTGTCTAAAAAAAAAAAAATTTGCTGCTGTTTGAAACTGCAAACGAACTTGCTCGATATTTCGTTCAAAAATTCAAATTGGCCATTTTATAGAGAATCTAGAAAGTTATTGCAGTTTTATAGAAAAAGTATCAAAAAGCGTAGAAGTAAATTTTTTTATCTTGTAAACTTAGCACTCTACGGTAAAATGTTAAGTCACTTTAACATTAAAACTTTAACACACTAAAACTTCAATAACTCGACAAGGAGTGGTCGCACAGAAATTTTCCTAGTATCATTTTGCAAGATTTCTAAATTCTCTATAAAATGGCCGATTTGAATTTTTGAATGAAATATCGAGCAAGTTCGTTTGCAGTTTCAAACAGCAGCAAATTTTTTTTTTTTAGACACCTTTTGTTTTACTCAGAAAAGTCATAAAAAAACAAAATAAAATAAAACAGTTTAAAATTAATTAATAATAACGTGAATTATACAGTTATACAATCAACCAAAACCAACACAAATATGTTTATACAAGCTATGCTTGCTGTTCGCTTAAATGAGAGATACATACTATAATTCAAATGTACATTGACTACTTTACCCGGGATCTCACTATGCAAATTTCTTGATATTTTCTATCATGATAATTTATGTTTGTATGTGTTTATTTCAATGTATTGAGAAATATTTGTTGATGAACTATCATATCTGGGGATACTACTATCATGATAATTGTTAAATGTTTCTGTCAAATCAAAATAATGAACTTAATTTAAAAATATGTAAATAAAATTTGAAATGGATTTTGTGAGAAAGATATGTGCCTTTATACGGTAGGCAGACACAAAGTTAATCGCGATTTTCATTTACCCCGATTGTCAAAAATCGCGTTGTGAAAACGAAATAATCCAGTTTTTTGTGAAGATTGTACCACGACAGTCGTCTGTCATTACACGATTTTCACCTAAACCGGATTATTTTGTTTCCACAACGTGATTTTTGACAAAAATGACAACTGCAAATCGCGATTAACTCTGTGTCTGTCTACGGTATTAGGGCGCTCTTTGAACTGTTTGAACTGTAGATGGTAGCACCTATGAATTATATAAGAAAAAGGGTCGCCATTTTATTTTCCTTTTTTTTTACTTATTAAACTAGAGTTACTCGACACGTGCATATCTTTTAATGTATTTAGTATTATAATTAATATAATTAATAAAATGAAGTGGAAATAATAACAAGCCTATTAATATTTTTTTATCAGGTTATCGGCCCGCCAGAGCGCCATAGTGGAATAACTAAATAAAAATTTAGAAATAAATAATAAAACTGTGTACCATTATCGTCAGGTGCAAATTTCAATAATTGGAAATTTAGAATTATGTCTCAAATGGAGAAAAGTGGAATCGCAGAAGTATTTACTGATCCAGTGCCAATAGGTGAACACAAAAAAAAAACATATTGGTTGAAAGATGCAAAAGCTAAAGCTTTGATTATTCAATATGTATCCGACAAGTATCTGGACTTAATTAAGGATTCAGCAGCGGCGAAAGGTATGCTAGATACTTTAGAGCAACATTTTGCCAGAACAAGCACTTTTTCAAAATTAAATCATTGGAGAAAACTCGTAAATTTGAAATGTGATAAAAGCAGTAGCCTGGAAGATCATTTTCTTATTTTTGATACGTTGGTGCGTGATCTCGAGACACTTGGGTCAAAACTCGATGATTCTGATAAAATCTGTCATCTTCTATTAACGTTACCCTCAGAATATGATAATGTTATAATAGCAATTGAAACAATCGAAAATATCAAAATGGAATTTGTGAAGTTGTTGAAATGTGAAAAAGATGATGTATCATTTGGAGCAGGCACAAAAACATTAATTATACGTCAGGATGTTACGAATGTGGAAATAAATTTCACCTACGGAACAATTGTCCTAAGCTGAGCAAAAATAGAGGCAGAGGTGGTAATAGTTTTAGAAGACCACTAAGAGGAAATAGAAATTTCTATAGAGGGTCAAGGCCGTAGTGATTCAACTAAAAATTATGCAAATGAAGCCGAAGTTAATTTTTTACCATGTTTTTCTCTACAAAATGAAACTGATAATTTATTTGGAGGTTAGTTAGAGGATCAAATACATAATTTGGAGTTATTAAATGCTGGTATCAAAGTAAGGATGGCAAACGGAACAGTACTGCTAGCAAATAAAAAAGGGAACCTAAAAACTACTGTTCAAGGAATAGTTGTAAATATTGAAGCTCTTGTGGTTTCGGGTCTAAAACAGAATTTATTATGAGTTTATCAAATTACAAGTAAAAATAGTAAAGTAATTTTTGAAAATAAAAAAATGATAATACAAACGTCAAAAGGAAGTATTGTATGTAAATAAACAAATGGTGTTTATGTAATTTATGCGGAACGTGTTTGGTGTAATCTAGTGGCTAGTATTTCGGAGTTTTTGTGGCACAAAAGATTGGGGCATGCTAATAATAAAGTTCTTGGGGCTCTCGGACTACCACAGATAAGTTAGAAATGTACCTATTGTATAAAAGGAAAAGCAAAGAGAGGATCTTTTCCACGGAACGAAATGTGTTAAACCTTACACATTTTGTATTGACGATTGGAGCCGTGGTTTTAGACAACATAATGTATAGCCACTTCACTTCAAAAAATTTCCGCTATACCATATTTTAGTCGTTCTGCGAGCGCTGATGCTAGTTTTTGTATGGTCGGTTCAGTTTTATTTTATTCCGACAGGTAGTGCTTTCTCTACATTTACAATCGTCAATACTTATAATTTTAATTATAATTTCATGTATGTTGGTTCTTTTGTACATCCTTGAAAGCATCTATTAGATTCAGCACGGAATAAAATATACATGTACTCGCTTTTTAACGCAAAGTGGCTGACATCTGGTGGACGATATTGAAACTAGAGTTAAAGGTGAACAGCAATCAAAAAAATATATTTCTGGACAATTTTGTTGTTGATTACGGTCCAAAACAATCTTTCATTGCACATGAAAGATATATTTCTTTATTCAGCGGCAAAACAATTTTAAATTAACACACTTAAAAACAAACGCTGAATTGCTGTTCACCTTTAGTGGCGAATGTGGCACCTCTTGCGGTGCTTTAAAGACGAATAGGTTTTGATATTTGCTGAATAACAGAGCATTCACAATGCAAAAACCTTTTTCCTTTTACTTACAGGTTTGTATGCATTTCCAACATAACGAACAAAAATGTTTGTTCGTTATGTTGGAAATTCATACAAACCTGTAAGTAAAAGGAAAAAGGTTTTTGCATTGTGAATGCTCTGTATGTAGTGATGAGGAAGAGAAGGAAAAAATGAAAAAAGTAGTCAACCAAAATAAGTTATATACTATAGTAACAACATGTAATCGATAAAAAATAAATTATTTAAAATAAATAGTTAGTGTTTTAATTGAAATCGGTTAAAATAAAAAATACAGTCCACAATTGTGATAACAAAAATTGCAATTCGACAATTGGAGATACTAATTAACATTTTGGTCCTATCAACCCGGATAATAACTACATACTTAGTTTTCGTCTTGTCGCAGCTCGCAGCCATATTTGAGAATTGACTCGCGTGGCTATTGAAATAAAAGTTTTGGAAAGTTATTCACAAATCGGTGAATACCATTGATTTTGCAAAGCAAAAAATTCGTCGCAAAAATATACGTATTGCAAAAATTTATCGCAAATAGTTGCCGCAAAAATACATCGCAAAAAATTTGTTGAAACGAAAAAAAATATTAAGTTTAACGCCATTTTGTTTATCAACGTGTCGCAGTCATACAATACATACAAAGTGAATTAAAGAAAATCATACTATTTCGTTCTCGCACAGTTAAACTAAATAAACAGCGCCGCGCCGTACTATAAAAATCAATTTGTAGGTTAAATTCAAAATACATTTGGAAGTCATACAGCATGTCACAAGTCATAATTATTTAATTTTTTATTTGATTTGATTTTTAAATGGATCTAAAGAAGCTTACAAATAAACGTGGGGGTTACATACTCCAATTGGATAATTTTGAAAATTTATCGAAGATTTTAATATTTACGAAAATAATAAATTTGATTTAATCGTAAGAATGTTACAATGATTATAATAAAATCTTTGAGGAAATATTAAAACTTAGTAGAGGAACATGATCTAGAAAATATTAATGTTAGTTTTTTGAATTTTGAAAATAAAAAATATTTTAACGTAACAGCAAAAATAGAGCAAATACTAGATCAGTTCAAAACAAAAAGGGTAGACAATGTGAAAAGTGTTCCAGATCAAAAAATTAAGTCGACTTGTCAAATACGTCTTCCTGAATTAAAGCTTCCACATTTTAATGGAGCATTGGCTTCGTGGTTAAAATTCAAAAATACTTTAGATGAAGTTATTGTCAAAAATGAATCGCTATCAGATATTGAGAAGTTACATTATTTAAAAAGTTACGTACATGGTGACGCCAATAAAACTCTTGATGCAGTGCAATATTCATAACATGGTTTTTAAATCACTTAGAAAGCATTACTTTCACGTTATGATAATCCTCGTATCATTTTGGAGAAACATATTTGTTGTTTGTTTAATATTAGACCGCTTATTCACGAATCGTCTTGTGATTTACGTAAAGTTTTGGATCATTGCTCCATTCAATTGGGTCCGACCAAATCATCGCGTTGTCGATTGTAGGTCAGCTAGTTGAGAAATTTGTAATAAAAAACATAATTCTCTACTTCACATGGATACGATCAATAATAAAAATCAAAACTCGGGGAATTGTACCACATCATCTATGAATATGAATACTAATCACGATAATATTCAGACTGACTCAAAGCGTGTTAGCTTAGATCCAGTTAATGGGGATTTCAATAAGTTAACTGAATCAAAATTGTTTTGTGCTCGAACTGAACAAAGAGCAATTTTACTCTCAACGGTAGTAATTTCGATCTGTACGAGTAGGGAAAATTTATTCCATGTAGAACTTTGTTAGACACTTGTTCCGAATCTAATTTTATTTCGTCAAATTTGGCCAACACACTCGGTATTGAAAGGGAATATATTGATTCAATTTCGGTTTCAGATTTGAATCATAGTGAAACTATGATTGATCAAAAATTCACTACAGCAATTAAGTCTAGATTAAATAATTATTCAAAGATATTAAAGTTCAATGCTTCTCGATGGCAGATACCTCAAGGAATCAAATTGGCGGATCCGATATTTAATGTTCCAGGATCAGTAGATTTATTGATAGGAGCAGAATTGTTTTTCGAAGTTACGAAAAATAATAGATTTAAATTAGCAGAAGATATGCTGCATTTTGTGAAGAATGGATAAATTTCAAATTCGTTGTGCAATTCTTTATATTTACGAACCGATATCAAAAAGGCGATGGATCTAACTTTTGGTGAGTTTACACCATCCTATGAAACTGCCCGTTCTTGTGCCGGTGAATTTGAGCGTGGTCTGCTTAAATTTGCGAGAAAGTTAACTTTCTAGCTTTCTACTGTCAGGAAGTTTAACTCAACCATTTGTGAAGAAAGACGAAAAAGATCTTCAGATATGACGCACAAATGCAAGTAGATTTGCAAAGGTTGGATGTTTCTTGTCTACACATGAAGAAATTTATCATTAAGAGTCGTATTATAATCGTTACCGTGGGAGTGCCAAAACTTGCTGGTTGATTTTGTCAAACTGAATGGAATAGATACGCGATTTTTAATATCCGAGAAAAAATTATTTTTGTATAGTTTTTTATTATGCTCGGATATTTGTCGAAATATTTTTTTTTTTAATATCAGATTTTTTAAAATTTGGCCAATGTTTTTTTTTATTTAAATCAATCGATGTCGACATTGACAAATTTGTAAAATAAGTCATTTTGTAACAATTAGTTAAAAAAATCATTAAATTTTTTTCGCTTCGACTCATTTATTTTTTTCCCAGACAGTTATATTTTCTTTAGGTTTTAATTAAATTTTAAAATGTTGATTCTACCACTTACCATGAATATATTTTGAATCGGGTTAAACAAAATGATATTTATGTTGTCCTAGACGACTCCCTAGAGTATCTGAAATTAAAATAATGAATTTTAAATTACTCTGTGTTTTAAATTCCAATTGTCAGAATTTAAAGAATATTTGTTAAAAAATTAACGTTTTTAAACTAAGACAATTATATTTTAACAGTCCTACAAATTTAGTGTCTAAACTTTTGAAAATTGACAGTATGCAAAATATGTAGAAAAATTTTAAAATATCTAAATTTCTAGTTTTTGATGAAAAATGAATAAATTAAATTTTATATCTGAAAACCAGATGTATTTACAAAATTTTGGGATTCGATTTAGATGTATGTATTTAAAATTTTGGGTATGGAATTTTAAATTAGAGGGTAGATTTTAATATTTTCGATGACAAAGTTCATAGAACTTTTCATATTTTCGTACCGTTTGTCGTGATCGATGCAAAATTAATTAAAAATCCGCCGTTCCATTGCTTTAGTCTGTTGAATTCAGCTTACAAAACAGCTTCTTAGGTATTAAGATTTGAAAACCCTTTTTTGGTAATTACTTTGACTAATTATTGCTTAAATTTTAGAACTATAGGGACAGGAATGAATAACTAACTTTTCAAGGTGAAACCTACTGCATCTAGGAACGAAATATTATACTCAAATCAGAATAAAATTGGTCACTTAAATGTATGCAGATTGATGAAATCAAGTTACTAATCGATTTGTATAATTTTGATCCATTGGATATTCCTTTAACTAAAATGTTCCTCTAACTAACTTAAATTTACTTAAATGTAACTCTTGTCGATAATTTTACATATTTTGTAATTTTGCCTACATTTAGGAAGTTTAAAACAAAGATTTTTTTTTTAAATTATGCCGACAAATTAAAAATTAGTACCCTATTGTTAAAATATAACAAAAACGAAAAGCAACATTAGTTACCCGTTTTTTCTTTTTCTTCTTCGATTCTTTTAAAGATTAATTCATGTATTGCGAATAAATCAAAATGTTCGCTGATTTTATGTTGCTTTTAAACTAAACTTCACACAAATTTATAGAGATTTACCGGATATTTTCTATTTTCTTTTATTTTCACAGTCAAATTAATGGCGGTTTCATGGTTTTTATGAATCACTTTAATTCATAATTTTTATCTAGTTGTTGTTGTGTAGAAAATAAGAATACTGATATTACAAAGAATAATTTGTTTCAAACGCTAAGTCTTGGTTTCGACCGCAAAGTTCGTTGTTATTTTAACAACGGGAAATATTATTTTTTTGCGGTTGTATCGATGTTTCTTTTGTAAATGGATTTGTAATGCAATTACTATTGTAATTGTATTAAACCTCAAAACTTATAAATACATATACAAATGAAATACCGACACAATCGTAAAAATAAAAAAATTTCCCGTTGTTAAAATAACAACGAACTTTGCGGTCGAAACCAAGACTAAAATTTAAAATGGTAAATCATATTGACATAACTTAAAACCAAAACTATTTGTGAAAAAAAAAGAAAAAGAAAATATTCTGGTGGTTCTCATTTGAAACAATTTTGACAACTAAATTTGTCCACAAAATGTTTTTCTCACTGAGATATATACATGGAGACGACATGCAAAATATTTATCATAGTAACAGCAAATACGAATGGTACAAGTTTTTTTTAGTTGTACCGCTCATTTTATATATGCCTCTCACTCTAGAAAGCTAATTCCGAAAAAGGGCCGTACTGAATTCGAAAATAATTTTGTTAATATTAAACTTGCGCGAATCATTAAACATACAAAGATTTTGAGACTGATTAACTAATTGAAGCATTATTTGAACTATTCACACATTGCACTACTTATCTTCGGAAAATATTTAAATTATTTTTCAATATTTTTCCTTGAAATTTTCAATACACACCTGGAAAAAAAATAAAAAAAAAAAAAATTGTGAAACGTCAAACTTTCGAACATAAACAAACTTGTTTAATAAACATTTGTAAAAACAAAAATGTGAAACAACAATAGATTGAATGCTAGACAACTTCATTGTGATTTTTTGTGTTAAGGAAAACAAATAAACGTCAAAATATTGTTCATATCTTTTTGTATGAAGTGGCACAGATGCAATTTTATTTGTATAATTACAGACATATATGTGTCTATTAGAAGCAAAACATACTCTTCCACCAAAAAAAAAATTTTTGAGTTAAAGATGGCATTTGATTTGCAATGTTGAATTCTATATAATTAATTGAAATATATTACTCCAATTCTTATCTTATCCCTTTTTAAAAATTAATAGAAACTGCTACTAGAAACAAAACCATACCTTATCCAACAGACAGTTTAATGCAAATGATACCTTATCCATAAAATACATTGTACAAGCAAAAGATATGTTATCCCGTACTAAATTTCAGTTGAAATTGCTGCTTTAGAGCAAAAACAACCTTATCCATCACATTCTCATCTATACTCTAAAGGAGTATGCACGAATTTGGATTTATATTCTAATATTTTCCATCTACTCGTTTAAACCAATCAACTCACTCAATTGATAAAATTGTTTAAAATCCTAAGATTTAAATCGAAACTCGTGCATACTGCTTAACAAAAAAAACACCTAATTTAACGTTTGAACTCATCAAACAACACTCTTATACAAGTTTCATAGTGATCTGATCAGTTTGTGTTAGTTCAAGGCGTATTTAACGTATTTAAAGCTTCACCTAAAATGCCAAAATGCTCGCACAAAGGGAAAACCTTCAGATTCAAATTTATAAAAGGTGTGGACGCATTGCATTTCTCGAACTTATTTTACAGCTGTAAGACTAAAATCGATCAAGATTCACTGATATTACTTTATACCAAAACAAATGCATCTAAGCGTAACCGAGGCCAGGGTGGGCCACCAAAAAGCTTTAGCGTTCAGTATTTGATGCGCAAAAAAAAATTCTAAATTAGTTCGAATTTGCTTAAATTCATTTACCAATATTTTGGGAATATCAAAAGTCCGAGTTAAAGGAGTTATTAAATAAAGGCATTTTGAAAAGAAGACATTGCCTGTCGAAGCTCGAGGAGGTGATCGCGTGTCTCAAAAGTTTGTGTATAAACGAGAGGCTATAATCAATTTTGTAAAAAAATGTCCGGTATGTTTTCAGTTATTTCTTTGTTTTTAATACAATTTTAATTATTATGAGGTTTGCGTTTCTTTAAGGTTCTTGAAATCCACTATTGCCGATCACGTATCGCTTAAAGACAGTATTTGGCAGGGGAATTTTCTATTAACAAAATGTATAAAATGTTCGTCATAGATTTCTCTGAATTAGGTGTTAAACTAAGTTACTTCCGAAACATTTTTAACAACAATTTTAATATCGGGTTCAAGTCACCATCTTGTGACGTATGCAGTATGTGTCAAGCTCTAAAAGAACAAATAAAACTGGAAATGGACTTGCAAAAGCGGTCCGTTTTAATAACAATGAATAGAGTTCACAAGCTAAGAGACAAAGCTTTTTACTCATTGGCAAGGGAAGAAAATGAAAGGATTGCAACATTTTCGTTTGATTGCCAAAAAAATATGCTCCTGGCTAAATTGGCTGACCAAGCAGCATATTACAGCAGGCAATTTAATTTCTATAATCTAGGAATAGTCCGCGGTACGACAAATTCAAAATTAGAAAAAGGAAACGTTTTCCTATATCTTTGGACGTAGAATTGCTGCCCAAAGGGATCAAATGAGATCGGATCTGCTGTTTATCATCGATTGCAAAATACGGTATTTAGCAATGAACTTCGTAAAATTAGGCTTATATGGGACGGTTGTGGAGCGCAAAATAAAAATAGTTCAATGATGGTAATGTGCGCATACTGGTTGAGAATGAAAGCTCCTAAGCAAATCGAACAAATTGAAATAATTTTCCCGGTGCCGGGTCACTCATTTATTCCTCCGGATCGCGTCTTTGCGCAACTAGAGAAAAAAGTTAAGAGGGTTGAAACAATTATCAAACCCGAGGAATACCAGGAAATGTATGCGGGCCACGGTAGTATTATTAATTTAGGAAGTCCAGATTATCGAGTTATAGACTTTAAAAAAGCTTCAACTGCTATATTTAAGCCACCTGGCCAGTGGCATTTTAAATTTAATCCTGCCAAAATGTTTATCCTAATTCGGCAAAACAGGTCAGTTAATATTCGCGGCGAAGTAGCGTATAAGTCGGATGTAGGAGAATACAAATCAGTCCTCTAAAAGGGACAAACACTTCAAAATATGACTGTTGAAGTTCTCCCAAGTAGCATTTCGGTGAAATCGGAGAAACTCAAAGATGTTAATCAGCTACTTCATAAGCACTTTGGCCCAAACTGGCGTATTAAAGAAAACCTGCAATTTTATAAAAATATTCTGGATGCAGCTCATCAAACTGTTGAGGATATCCCAGAACCAGAAATTTGTGAAATGGCTGAAGATGAAAGTGACTTAAGTGTTTAGTTATAGAAAAGCATAAATTTTATTTTTAAAAGTTCAAAAAGTGCAATGAAAGTCACTATGTTATTTTTTTATTTGTACTGAATCAAAATACCTGATAGTTTTTATTTTTAAATAGAATAAATTGAAATAAAAAACAGCTTTTCTTTAAATCAAACCAAAATACACCTTATCCCAGGTGATTCAAAACAAAACGTTCCTTATCCAATCTGATATAGCAAAAACGTCCTTATCCAATTTTTAATGATTCATATTTTGCAAAATAATACCATAGACATTCATACTAGATTTCTCATTTCATAGTAACTAAAGGAAAAAAACAAAAACTTCTGATAATTCCAATGTATCGTTGTGTTGTGAATTTTATAAGGCAATGATTTTAGAATGCGTTGCAAATATAATACGTATATGCAATACACCGATAATATTTGAATGGAAAATTTTTGTTTTTATTTTCTGTTTTTAGTCAAATGAGAGATCTATTATGATTGTCTATGATAATACTTTAAAATATGGGTGGTAAATATTTTTCACAACAATTATTCGCATTTAATCAATAAAAACTGCGAAAAATATAAATTTTTCTTTTTGTAAGGAATGAGAAGTATTTTTGATTTTTCTTAGAACAGCATGTAATGGACATGAGCATGTTTTGCTTCTAATAGACACATATTAAATATTTTTTAATAAAAATTTAATTGAAATGTATTCATTTTATGTTATTTTAAGCTAAGCAAGTAAATTTTTTTGTGAAAAGCGTGTGAAAAATTAAAACATAAAAAGAAGGCAAATTCGTATTCTTTAGGTTTAATCTTGTGCCGTTTGAGTTTTTTCTATGGTTATTTTTATTAAAATTAAGTTATTTTCAAATATTTTAAGTTAGCTTCATATAAACTGCTGTTTGTTTTCCTTAACACTCAAAAAAATCGGACATATTTTGTTTGGCTGTCAAATTATCGATTTAGTGTATTGAAAAAAAAAAACAACGCATTTATTGACTCGAAGGTCATAGCCTACTATGTAATTATAGCGGTACGAAGGTTAGGTTTATATGGTTTCATTTCGGAAAATTCGAAACCAATTCAAGACAAGGAAAATAAATACGTTCTCTGTCACACAGACGCAAGCTTTTTTTCTTCTTCTTCGTTTTTTTTCTTGTACCATGAATTTTTGCCTATGCCGTATCCATGTATACATACATATATCTCAGTGGTTTTTCTAGTACATCATGGCAAGTGCGATAATACGCGCATAGAATGCTTCTAAAATAAAAATATCAAGGCTTTGATTTTTTTGTCGTTTTAAAATCGGTTGTTTTGTGCCGGTGACGTCATCAATATTAGTTTGCACTTCTAACTCTAGCTCCGTTAACAGAATGAGATTAGACATCTGGTCTTCGTAGCTGGCTAGAGCTCACGGTGTGCCGTGGGGATTTCCAGACTTGACCACATGCTTGAATAACCGCATGATGAGGAAGAAGGGGATATATGAGAACCACGTCGGCTCGGAAACCATTTGGTTGGAACCAAACGAACCCGATTCAGATTCGGTATCAAAAGACACATCGAGAGCTATCACGCGGGTTCGCCTTATTCCTCCTGTCTGGCTCCGATCTTTGACGAATTTATTGGGCTGTATTGCTGCCAGCATCCTTCATCTTAATAATGGGGATAGAACTTCTGTCACACCTGGATCCTTCATCTCCATGAGCCACTGGTCTGGTTTCCCGCACAACGAATACACTTAGAAGTAATGGTGTCTCTCAGACCACAACGGTTACAAAAATAACCGGTTGGAGGAACAGGACAATCTTGAAAAACGTGACCCATATCAGAACAATTAAAACAAACTGGATAGTTGCCTACACCAGCTGCACGATAAGAATTAGACTGATTCATAACAGATATTTGTTTAGCAGCTTTTGACGAAGGAACCGAAACTCCTATTGGAGCACGATATGCCGTTGCCGACGTACCTGCAGACACATCAGAACGAATTGGATTTGTAACTGATACCAGCAACATATACTCATCAAGCCCATCTGTGGTAAGCTCATTGACGACACGTCGAGGATATGTGGAGTAATCTGAAAGTGCCCGAAGCCGTTTTAAGTTATCCTCCCAAGCAGTACAACTTTTGATAAGTTCGTTAATGTGTGAGAAATGTCTAACAGTAAAATAATACTGTAGAACAGGCTTTATGTTATCAATAAGTAAATTAATGAATTCATCATCCCGATAAGGAATATGACACTGCAGGGACAGACTCCACATGTGGTGGTATCTCATATTTAGATCGCCTATCCTTCAATCGTTCTTGAAAAGCTTTTCTTAGATTCTTAGATCATGCCATGAAGCCAAAGGGATGTGACAAAAAAAATGACCGCGACCACGAACCGTCCAATCAACACCACAATGGTAGAAACAACGGAATTCATGATCTCAATACTCATGACACATGGAACTGACATGTCAAGCGATCCAGTAAGGTCAAATGACACTATCGTCAGAACACGCTAGGGCCGCTCCCCTTGAAGCTAATCAGACTGAAATTGAAATTAATTAAATTATTGTAATGGGTACGAAGAAATTGAAACTAAAAGAAAATAAATTTGAAAAGCTAAACTCAGAACGAAGGAAGGATGAGTCTAGCCTCAATTAAACGCCACATAGCGGAACTGGTAAACTCACTCAACCAACGAACTGAGAATAGGGATTACACTCACCTCTGTATGCAATCAAACAGGTTTCGTTGCAATTACCAAGGTGGGTGTTAACCGGGTAACGGAACGTTTATGGGGGCATCCATGCAAGCTCAAACAAGGCAAGCGTCGGGCTTTGCACGAAATGCTCACAACAAGATAAAAAAAGAAATTTTTGAAAATTGAAAATGAAAAGAAATGAATTTAATAGCCATTAGAATTTTAGGGCGCCGCGCCACTGTAACGAAACCGCAAGTTTCATTTGACGCATTAGTTTACACTTCTAGGTCGGCAGCAACACCGACTCAGAGCTTCGGCAGAGATCGACACCAGGTGGGAAGAATCAGACAAGCCAGTGAAAGCTCTCGTAGAGTCTTTCAGTCTTTTGATTCCGAATAATCGTCTGGATCTGGTTCATTTGGGTCCAACCTAATTTGTTTCCGAATCTCCTCTGTCTCCTTCCACTCCGGAATGTCGAGCAATTTTAACTCCTAAATTGGGCAACTTCATTCCGTCATCTTCTCATTTTTTCTAATGAGTCCAATTTTTTATACAAAGCTAAATGGATCTTCAACAGTTTTAAAAAATTCAGTCCAACTCGTTTACTACGTTCAAAAAAATATTGGGAAGCACGTCCGGTCATGAGAGCCTTGATTGTTTCTTCAATACTCAACTCTGAAACAGAGTTCTTTTAGGCAGTGGAGCTAGTGTAAGTGTTTTCGTTTTGGGTTGTGGTTCTGAGAAATTGTTGAATGATAAAAATCTACAGATACATAATTTTCCTTCTCATATTCAAACTGCCAGTGGTCAATCGCAACGTGTTTTTGGTTAATTAAATGCTCAAGTTCAATTTAATTTTCAATCTTGTAATATTTGTTTTTACATAGTGCCCTCTCTGGAACAGATACTGTATTTATCCGCGATACTGATTCTTCAGATTTGACTCTCCTAAATTTCATCTACTCTCTCCAGACGATGGCATTAAGCTCTCTACTATTGTTAATCAATTTCCGTCAAGTGCTAAATTAGGTCTTGGAAGAACCACATTACGTACTATCTCATGTGATTGATGTTGGCGAATCCAAGCCTGTTAATCAACGGTTTAATTCTGTTTTCCCCGCTAAACAAAAATTAATGTATGATGAGCTAGATCGTATGTTGTCTCTGGATGTCATTGAAGAGAGCCACAGTTCATGATGTTCTTCTATCACGATGGTGCAGAAGGCTAATGGTAAAGTTCGTTTGTGTTTGGACGCTCGGAAAGTGGACAAGGTTACGGTCAGGGATGCGTATCCACTTCCCCTTACCAATGGATTATTGGGACGCTTGGATCAAACTCGTTATATTTCAACTTTTGATCTAAAAGATGCCTTTTGGCAGATCCCTCTCGACCCGCAATCCAGGCCTATGCCGCCTAATACACCGCGTGATTCCTTACTAACTACATGACAAAGTTTTTGTTTATTTGGATGTCCTGTTCGTTACTTCACCTACTTTTCATGAACATATCAAGCTTTTGGAGGAGGTTGCTTGTTTGTTCCGTAATGCTAGTTTAACTATTAATGTTACAACAAGTTTAAAATTATATTAAGAGGTTAAATATTTGAGTTTTATAGTGGGTGATGGTTGCTTTCGCACGAATCCTGAAAAATGTAGGGCTATGTACGGTTTAAGCGGATGGAATCGGCATTTTATTAAACACTTTGCTTCGTTAGCTGCTCCACAGCTCCACTAACTGACTTAACTAGTAAAACATACAACATTTTTTATTTTTGTTGTTTTTATTTTAATTGTTCATTATTGTGTGCATTTAGCACATTTTGTCATAATTAAGACATAAAGTCAGAGAAGTATAACCTTTTTCTATGTGTTAAGTTAATGAAGAGTTAATAAAATGTCTAAGTGCGAAAAGTGCAAAGGAACAGTAGACTCGAGGGAAAGAACCTCATTGAGATGTTTCGGAAAATGCAAGAAATTGTATCATTATACCTGTGTAGATTGGAAATTTGATAAGTACGGCAAGTTGTTTAAGGAATGTCCCTATATGATTTGTCTGTTTAGAGTGCCAAAATTTAGAAGAAGATACTTTTTTTGAAGAGTTCAGCAAAATTAATGATTTCATCACGGAGTTGAAACAACACTTGACTGTAAATCATTTGAAATTAAATCAACAGTTAGGAGAAATAAAAAAATCAAGTGGTGGAGATCCAAAAACCAACTGAGCAGCTAACATCTTTTGCAGCCGTAGTCAAAAACAATCCCACTAAGTTAGTTTTGTTACAACCGAAACAACCACAAGAAAATAAGAAAACTAGAGAAGATCTAACGATGAACATTGACCCTAAAAGTATACCACTAATGGGATCTCGAAATATTTCCAACGGTGGAATCATCTTACAATGTGATTCTAATGATGCCAAGGAGAAACTGAAGACACTTGTTACGGAGAAAATGGGAGCTGAATATGAAGTGAAACTACCAACGGAACGAAACCCAAGGGTGAAAATACTTGGAATGTCAGAGAAATTAGAAACTAATGAAATTGTTTCCGCGCTAAAACAGCAAAACCCTTTCTTGATAAACAGTGAAATTAAGGTAGTGACTACTTATTGTAGAAGAAATTCTCATAAGATAGATACAATTATTGAAGTGGATTCTGAAAACTTCAAAAAAATTATTCAAGCTGAGAAGTTAAATATACATTTTGACAGATGTCACGTAGTAGAGACAATAGGGATATCAAGATGTTATAATTGTAATGGCTATGGCCATCATAGTAATAAATGTACCGGTAAACTTTGTTGTCCAAAGTGTAGTGGTGATCATCTATTAAAGGAGTGTAAAAGTCAGGAGACAAAGTGTTGCAATTGCAATGCAGTAAATACCTAACTGAACATGAACATTGCTACTAAGCACTCGGCTTGGGATAGTTCTTGTACGGTGTACCAACGGAAGATGAAAACATTGAAAAACCAAATCAACTACCAATAGCAATTCATAAAAAAAGACATGATGTACACTAACATTCGGAGCTTACCCTCGAATTTCTTGGAATTGCAGCAAATGTTTAAAGAATATAAACCAGCGATAGTGTTTCTCAGCGAAACACGAACAACAGGAGATATGTATGACTCAGAATTTTATATTGAAAATTACCAATGCGTACGGTGCGATTCGGATAGTCGCCATACAGGAGGAGTTATTATGTACATAAATAACAATATAAGTTTCAAAATAATATCTAACTGCGAAAAGGACCGCGCTTGGTTTTTAGCGATTCAGATTATAAAAGGATATCATACAACTGGAATCTTTGGTGTAGTTTATAGATCATTCCAAACGATAAATGCAATATTTTTAAATAATTTAGAGGAGTGGTTTGAAAATGTTATCAATCAGAATAAACTCAATATTATATTTGGAGACTTTAATATTGATTTAAAAAACAACGATTTCTATAGTTTAAAATTAAATCAGTTAATTAAAGATTATAGATTGACACAAATAGTCCAGGAATACACCAGAGTCACGCAAACCAGCAAAAGTTTGTTAGATCTATTAATAACCAATTCAGCTACCGTTCAGTGTGAAGTTATAAAATAACAACAAATAAGTGACCATTATATGATAAGTGCAAATATAAGCAGTAAACAATCGGAGTCATTAGATGAATGCAGAATGAAAGAAATTAAATCATGGAAAAATTACTCTGAGGATAAGCTTAACTTCATTTTAAATCACCGGTTGCGGCAATTTAAAACGCAGAGTGACCTAAATAAATATGCTGATGGCTTGTTATTGAATCTAAAACAGGCGGTTAATGAATTAACAGAAACAAAAATTAGTCAAAATAGAAATACAATACCTTGGTTCTCAGAAAATTTGAAATTACTGAAGCAAGAAAAAACTCGTAGTTATAGTGTTATGAAAATTATGAATTCAGATGAAACTTGGGAAAGTTACAGGAAAGTTAGAAATTTGTATAAACAATCGTTGAGAAAGAAACAATCTGAATACTTCAGAAAAAAGTTCATTGAAAATCAATACAACCCAAAGGAACTGTGAGAAACAGCAGAAGCGCTAAATGAAGCATTTGTATCCAGCGTGATAGATATTCACCAGAATATCCCTGAGATGAAGGATTAGAATTTTTCACAGTATGATAATAATTTTTAAAAATTCAGCATTCAAGAAATAACTCGCCAGGAGATATCAAAAATAATAAATAAAATAAAGTCTCAATGTGGAGTTGATGGCATAAACAGAACGGTCATGCTGGATGTGATGAAGAACCACTTATTCTCGCAATATTTTACAGATTTAGTTAATCGAAGTCTAAAGGAAGGAGTAGTACCGGCTTCATGGAAAATATCAACAGTTGTTCCAATTCCAAAAACCACAAAACCAACCACATCTGAAGATCTGCGCCCCATAAATATGCTCCCAATTTACGAAGCAGTACTGGAACGAGTAGTTAAAAAACAGTTGGTTGATCATATTGCTAATAACAATATATTAGTGGATCAACAATCTGGTTTTAGAGAATTGCATTCCTGTGAAACAGCGTTAAATCTTATGTTGGACATATGGAAAACTCAAATAGACGAAAATAAAGTAGTGGTAGCAGTTTTTTTAGATTTCAAACGAGCTTTTGAAACTATAGATAGGAAAATCTTACTCCAAAAATTATGCAAGTACCGTATAGAAGGAAAAGAGCTTGAATGGTTCAATAATTATCTTCAAGGGAGACAACAATATACAAAAGTCGATAATTTTACATCATCGTTGATAGAAAACAATCTCGGAGCACCACAAGGTTCAACACTTGGACCATTGTTATTTATCTTGTATATAAATGGCATAATGGATGTTATAAATAACTGTCAAATTAATATGTTTGCGAACGACACATTAATTACTATTTCGGCACCAACTCATCAAGAAGCAGTACAAAAAGTAAACGAAGATCTTGAGAATTTACGGGAATGGTTGATGTTTCATAAATTATCATTGAACATTTCGAAAACGAAGTATATGTTCTTGTCAATCAAAACCAAGTACGAGGGTATCTTAGATATTGTAATTGCGAACCAAATCATTGAACGAGTTAAATAATACAAATATCGCGGTGTCGTCATTGATGAAAACTTAAGTTTTAACCAGCATTTGGATTACTTAGCCAAAAAGATGAATAAAAAATTAGGACTTTTCAATAGAATTAAAGACAAGCTATCAATGGAGACCAAAATAATATTTTATAAATCAATTGTAGCTCCCCATATAGATTATTGCTCATCTGTTCTATTTATCATGAATCAAACACAATTAACACGTCTGCAAAAAATACAGAATCGATTTATGAGAAGCATTTTAAATGCGGATAATAGAACACATATTAAAGACATGCTGGAAAAACTAAGCTGAAAATCAATCAGCCAGAGAATACACTTTAATGTGCTAAAACTGTTTTATTTACTCGAAAAGGGGGATCTTCCTAAATATTTAGATAGTTTGTTGTCTACCAACAGAGAAGTCCATAATTATAATACCAGGAAGACTCATTTTAGATTACCAAGGTACGGTAAATCATTTTCTCAACGATCGCTAGGGTATAATGGTGTGAAGTTATATAATTCTTTCAACAACTATTGCAATCTTAATGACCTTCAAGAGCTAGAGTACGGCCAGTTTATTCAACTATTACACATATTCATTAAAGAAAAAATTAATATTTAGTTATTTAGTAAGATATACAAATGTATTTAATTAATTAATTAATTTAGATAAAAATAGGTTTTAAAAAAAATGTCAATAATGATAAATAAATAAATAAACTCTAAATCTAAATAGAATCTTCACGCTGAGCAACCAAGCTTTCAAACTGGCCTTATCTTCTGCTCCTGTTTTGGCAAATCCTGATTTTGTGCGCCACTATAAGAAACCGCAAGTTTCGTTTGGCACATTAGTTTGCACCTCTGCGCCAATTTGACGAAACCGCAAGTTCCGTTAGAGAGTTAACACTGTCTTTGCCACGCTTTCAGCAGCAAATGAAAGTCGGGTGTATTCACCTGTGACGATCATTTCTGTCTACCGGAATTGCCCCTATGATCGCGACTGTCACCGACGTCGAAGGAAGATGGAAGGATGCCCTTGAGATGAATAACACAGATGTCGTGCCGCCTCCCGCAACAGCCTGTCACGGGAGAACGAACGGCACGACCGGAAAGAAGTGGTGAAACCAATCCTCCACATAACCCTACCCCACAATCATCCGATCAACCTTGAAAAATTACTCCCTCATAGTGAAAGATCAGTTAGTACATCACAAAAAAAGATGACTAAATAAAGGCCACTACGATATATTGGTTACTTGAGAATAAAACGGAAATCAAAAAAACGTGGTTGAAAATTCTAGAAAGATGAAAGTGAAAAAAACCTGTAACTATCGAATCAGAATCTAACGGCAACTAACTATGCCAAACAAAATTAAAATCAGAAAGCGAAATCTAATGAAATTTAAACCAAAACCGGAAGAGTTAACCAAGAAATTAAACCTGTTAATTATCTCCCAAACACGCAAAAGCTATAAAAATCATTTATATAATAAAAATACAGATCACCGATACGAAAAAACTCGCACGACAGTCAAAGTCGGCTCACAGATAAATTTTACTTTAAATAAAAAACTTCTAATTTTTGTTTTCGTTTTCGGTTCCCTTAACCAAAATATGTGATATGTTCCTCCCTCGATGCAGGTTCCTCCTCAGCTCCTTCAACACCCCGTTTGATTGACATTGTTGCCGCACTTATAAACACACCAAATATCCAAGGACTCCAATTTTTATTGGCTAACACTACCCGCACTAAGATATGTTATGTAATTAGACTCGTTCATGAATCATAAGAAACAGTGGTACATTAAGTGTAACCAAGATCTTGTAATCAAGACTGTAACTGGTGTGAGGTAATAATTTTGTTCATTACAGTGCCCGCTGAAAACGCTGAGGTTGAGGTCACAGGAGGTGGAATAGAGGTGGTGTCCACAAGTGACATGCCTCGATTATATAACTGGGATTGAATCTCATTTTAGCGTTGATATAAATAGGTGTTCTCTTCTAACATTTGTTTGAGCTGAGCCATCATTGCAACCATTATGGTGTATTGCAAACTTTTTTGTTAACAGTTTCAAAATGTTTTATATCGACCTTATTCGTTGGTGGTATTGGGATTGCTAAATTTTGTAGTGAAACTGAATCACAATAGGTTCCAGGGCCGAATGGATCTGGATCAGTAATTTCATCCTTTTGGTTATTTAGATAAACGGTCGGAGCAGCCATGATTTTAACTAGTCTTGCAGCTTCACTTGGCTCGTTTAGATTATCTTCTTTTTGCAAATATATATTAATGTAAGTCAGCAACTCGAGTTGTGTTAAAGTTGAGAATAAGTGTTATATCCATGTGAACATAGCACCGAGAGAGAGAGAGAGAGAGAGAGAGAGAGAGAGAGAGAGAGAGAGAGAGAGAGAGAGAGAGAGAGAGAGAGAGAGAGAGAGAGAGAGAGAGAAAGAGAGAGAAAGAGAGAGAGAGAGAGAGAGAGAGAGAGAGAGAGAGAGAGAGAGAGAGAGAGAGAGAGAGAGAATGTAAAAGACTCGTTTATATTAGTGGCGACGAGGATAAAAATTAAAAATTAAAATTGTAGAAATTAATGAAATAAGCAACAGTCTTAAATAATAATAAATTAAAAAAAAAGCAAATTACGTCGACAATTGCGGCTGACAGTGTCAGTGTTTCAAGAAAAAAAACAAGTTTATGGGCACATGTGGTGGGTACATAACCTACATCAATAAAAAAATAAATTTATCTGTCGTTACGGATCTGTTGGTACACCATTAAACATTTCCATTTACAATGACAGATTATACAATTTTTGAGAAATACGAAAAGAAGACATTGTGGTCGCGTTGGGTCGAGCGTTTTGAGGGAGCAATGCAAATCGTGGCTACACCAGATGAGAAAAAAGTGCCTTTATTACTCCATTACATGGGTCAAGAAGCATTTGATGTTCTTTGTGGTAAAATTGCACCGGATAAACCAAAGGAAAAAACTTACAAAAAAATCGTCGACATGCTTACAAAAGTATACGATCCAGCTCCACTGGAAATCATGGAGAATTACCGATTCCATCTAAGGAAACAAACTGACGATGAATCGGTTAAGGAATTCTCTATAGCCTTACGAAATTAGCCCCTGTGGTCGGGGGGCACTCTCATGATTCGTAAAGTGCACCGAACGATCATGATGATATCCTTAGAATACCACCACAGCATCCACTGCTTGTCGTAGGAGGCGACTAAAATGGTTGGATCGCTGGGTTAATACCCAGCATCCGTAAAAAAATTTTATTTTTTTATTTTAACAATTATTTTAGTTCATATATAATTTTGCCCGCGTTCATTTTTTAATATAATTCATTTTTTGAAATTTTATTATTTTATTTTATATTTTTTGTTGGGTCGGTTTTTCAACATTTTTCCGTACAAAAATGATTTATTTTTGATATGAATAATAATAAAAGAAAATCCCCGAAACATGTCTCTTCGGATCGCGGGGCGAGGCATAATCCTCGTAAAGAAACAATTAATAGCCTTAACATCCATTATACCAATGTCAGAGGTCTCGTGACTAACAAAAATTGCGCACATCAACATCTCGAATCACGTAAACCCGACATATTAGTTCTAACGGAAACAAAAGTATCGTCGAACATCTACGAAAACGAATTCTACTTCAAGCGCTACCAGTTCGAACAAGCTTTTGAGTTGCAACGTGGAGTGTGCATCTTCGTTAAAAACCACATACCGTACTCAAGACATAAAAAGTACGAAATATTTTCAAAAACCGCTCAAACTATTGTGCTTAAAATTTCTCTTCCTAATAAACTCATTTTTTTAATTAGCTTGTACAGATCTCCTAATCAGACGGATTCAGAAACGATTAGCTTTTTCGAGGGCTTATCAGACAAATGTGACGATATTCGCAATCAACATCCCGAATGCGAATTAATTATGGTCGGTGACTTTAATGCCCACCATAAACAATGGTTGAATCACAAAGATACAAATGTCGCTGGGCGCCATGCGGAATGGCTTGCCGTTTCGCATGACCTCACACAGATTGTTAGTGAGTCCACATTTGAATGCCAAAATTCTAGAGGAGTTCATATTCTGGATCTCTGTCTGACATCAATCCCTCATTCCATGGAGGCCCATGTCGAAACTGGAATTGGAAATTCTGACCATAACTTAATAACCACAAAAATATCTGTCGAAACACCACTAGAATCTAGACAGCAGCCAAGGCGTCTTTGGCATTTTAATAAAGCTGATTTTGATGGTTTACGGTCATTTTTTCAACATTTCCCTTGGGAACGCCATTGCCTACATAACAACAACATCGACGACGCCGTTTCCAGTTTTACTGACACGGTCTTACATGGAATGAATAAATTTATACCCTCATCATTTTCCGATCCCAATCAAAATTTTAAAATATTTTCAAAAGAAGCCGCCAAAGCTGCCAAACAAAATAAAGCGGCACACAAAAAATATAAACGCAACGAAATTTCTTATGAGGAATACAAAACGATACGGAACACCTGCAAAAAAATCTGTGGTAGAGAAGCAAAAAGAGCCGACAGCAAGAAAGCCAATGTGGCTTCCGAGTTGAAAATCTCCGATCGCAACTTTTACCACATGGTCGCATCGGTTGCAAATATTTCGAAAACATCTGTTTCAGCATTGAAACGTGCTGACGGCGCCTTGGTGGTGGATCCATATTTACAAGCTGACTTATTGGCGAGCGTCTTCAAATCGAACTCGACATTAGTTGTCCCAGATGGAATTAGACCTCCATTAATTCCATATTGTGGTTCTAAAATGAGCCCCGTCGTCATCTCGGAGGAAATTGTCTTTACTCATCTGAAGTCAATGAATGCAAACAAGGCCACCGGACCTGATGGAATTCCAGTTCGAATATTGAAGGAGTTTGCCAGTGACTTGGCTCCAATATTATCTAAAATTTTCCTACTTTCATATAAGCAAGGTCACTACCCGAACGCCTGGAAGAATGCAATGGTGCAACCCGTGCTGAAACGGGGTTGTGACAAAACTGACCCTTCAAGCTACCGGCCAATATCAATTGTGTCAGCCGTCGCTAAGGTCTTTGAGAAATGCGTCAATCAACATATAGTTAAATATCTTGAAATTAGCAAACTAATTTCGGATAGACAATACGGCTTTCGTGAAAGCCGATCCACGACCGATCTCCTGACGTATGTCACGAACAAATGGAATCTCGCCCTAGAACACCACGGAGAGGCCTTTGCAATCGCCTTGGATATATCCAAGGCTTTTGATAAGGTGTGGCATGAGAATCTTATTTGTAAACTTGTGGCATACGGGCTGGACTCGATGACCACCAGGTGGATTAAAAGCTATCTCAATGACCGAAAAATCAGCGTCGTGCTTAATGGGAGATCATCATCGACGCACTCCCCAAATGCCGGAGTCCCTCAGGGGTCACCTTTGTCACCGACCCTGTTTTTGCTATACATCAACGATTTGCTGGATAGCACTGTAAACCCTATCCATAGCTTTGCGGATGATGCCACATTGCATTCTTCTATTTCATTTGAGGCGGAGCCTAGCATTACAGATCTAAATAATAAACGGTCAGAAGTCGTAACTTCTCTTAATTCCGATTTAAGTACAATAATTGAGTGGGGTAACAATAACTTAGTACAATTTAACGAGAAAAAGACACAAATATGCACATTCTCACGTAAAAAAAGTCGCAACGACTACCCATTTGTGGTAAAAAACCATATCCTTATGGGTTGCGACTCAATTCGACTGCTTGGTGTTCAAATAAGTAACAAACTCAAATGGAATGAACACATTGTTGCATTGGCTAAATCAGCCTCAAAAAAACTCGGGTTCCTGAATCGATGCAGAAGGTTTTTCAAATCGCATCAAGTTCTCCAGATATATAAAACCTTCATCCGACCATGTATAGAGTATTGCTGTCAAGTTTGGGGAGGTGCGTCTGGTACCACCCTCCACTTATTGGACAGGGTTCAACGCCGCGCTATCAGAATAATACGGAATCCCAGACTTACTCAAGAGCTAGACAGCTTACAGCATCGCAGAGATGTTGCAGAACTCTGCGTATTCTACAGATGCTTACATGGTAAATGTTCTGCAGAACTATCGGAGAAAATACCACCATTCGTTACAACAACAAGAGTAACAAGAGGAACAACCAATGCACATAGGTTTACGGTGAAGCTCCCGAAACCTCGAACTGAAGAAATCAAGCGCGAATTTATATACCGAACATCAAAAAAGTGGAATTCGCTAATACATTTCAAATTTCCGAAGGAATATAAAATGAATAAATTTAAGGTAGCTATTAATCTTTACTTGCAGGATCGCGCATTGGGTGCAGAAGCTCTGACAGTTACAAGGAGCTAGGACCGTTAATAAGTCCGCTCTGCACCCAATTAAAAAAATTGATAAAAAAAAAAAAAAAAAAAAAAAAAAAAAAAAAAAAATCAACTGTAAATTCGGGGCTTATCTAAATACAGCTTTACGTAATCAAATTGTATTTGGACTATGCAGCGCCCGAATCCAAAGTCGCTTATTGGAAACCGCGGACCTTACACTTGACAACGCTTTAACTATAGCTAAAGCAATGGAATTGTCTGAAAAGGGGGGGAGCAGAAATTCAACAGCAGAAGGAATCAATGCAGTCATTCAACTTCATCGCATAAAAAAGTGTAAGAAAGTCGAAAGTTGAACCATCGAAAAGTAACATCATGGGAGCGAAATCAAAAATGACATACAGCACAACGTCAAAAAGCTTTTGTTATCGCTGCGGTAGTAAAGATCATCGAGCCAAGACGTGTTCACACCTAAATACAGTTTGTACATTTTGCAACATCAAGGGCCATCATCAATCTGTGTGTTTCAAAGCGAGGAAAGATAACCAGAGTACAAATTACATCGAGAATGACACAACGGATTGTACTGAAGATATTTTTACTATTTCCGAATTTTCTAACCCAAGCAAAGTTCCAAAATTTTTTGTTAACCTAAAAGTAAATGATATCGTTTTGGGTTTCGAGGTCGACAATGGGTCTCCGGTAACGATTGTTAACAACAATTACAGGACGAGGTACTTCCCGGATGAACAATTGCAATCATTAATCAACAAACACAAAACTCGTGAGTTACTGTGGTACGTAGATCAAAGTATTTGGTTAAATTGTCGTAGGTGTCAATTCTGGTGTTGAGTGTCGCGATCTAAGACTTTACGTAGTCGAATCAAATCGTAAACCACTACTTGGCCGTGAATGGTTACACAACATAAAACTCGACTGGAACACAATAATAAACGGAAAGGGGGAACAAGTGGCTTTAATCAAATCAGTGGACATAAATACAAAATTGCAACAGCTCAAAGACAAATATATATCGCATACTTTTTACACTTTCTGCCGTAGGCACTTGGAGAAACACACTTAATACGCACATTTTTAAAAAAAATTTAAAAACACTTGTTAAATATTTCGCAAAATTATTATATAATTTTGCGAGATATTTAACAAGTGTTTTTAAAAATTTTTTTAAAATCTATGTATCGGTATTCGGAGATTCCATGGGTAAAATTAAAAACCTACAAGCGCTTATCCGTTTAAAAGAGAGCTCACAACCTATTTTCATAAAGGCAAGGAAAATACCATTTGCTTTATGAGACGCGGTGGAATAAGAACTCGAGGATTTGGAACAAAACGGCATCTTACAGAAAGTCGATTCATCCAGACGGGCTACACCCATTGTTCCTGTCAAAAAGAAGGGTGATAAAGTCCGCCTATGTGGGGATTATAAAATTACGGTGAATCCTCGTATACTAGTCGAGAAACATCCACTTCCTATGATGTAAGATCTCTTTGCGTCGATGGCGGGAGGTGACAAATTTTCAAAAAGTGACCTACATAAAGCATACTTGCAAATGGAAGTACATCCAGATGATCGGGAAATATTGACGTTAAGTACACATCGCGGCTTGTTTCAGCCAACGAGACTTATGTATGGTATTGCATCGGAAGGACATCGATGGAGTATCAGTGTTCTTGGATGACATCAAAATTACAGCGCCTAATGACGAATCTCATATGCAACGGCTTGAGCAAGTATTGGCGCCGTTGAACAAGTACAACATGAGAGTAAATTTCAATAAATGCAAGTTCATGGCACCTGCAATCGAATATTGTGGTTACAAAATCGATCGGTATGGTATTCACAAAATTCAAAGCAAGATCGAGGCAATTTCACAGATGGCGGAACCAAAAAATAAGGATGAGGTTCGTGCATTCCTTGGACTGATAAATTATTACGGACGATTTTTTAAAAATCTCAGCACGGTTATTTACCCTCTGAATAATCTGCTGAAAGATAAAGTCAAATTTGTTTGGGACGAGGAATGCAAAACAGCATTTCACAACCTGAAAATGCTAATCCAACAGGAAATACACTTAGTACACTATGATCCAAAAATGCCGTTAGTATTGGCTACTGACGCCAGTCCAGTTGGTGTGGGGGCGGTACTGAGTCACGTTTATCCGGATGGGAGTGAAAGGCCTATACAATTTGCATCGCAAACCCTATCGGATATACAGCAACGATACCCACAGATTGACCGTGAGGCATACGTCATCATGTACGCCGTTCGGAAATTCTATCAATACGTTTACGTTCGTAAATTTATTTGATTACTGATAATAAGCCTCTAATGCAAATTCTTTCACCGGACAAGGGACTTCCGACATTATCAGCTACACGAATGCAGCACTACGCAATATTTCTGCCGGCATTCGAATACGAAATACAATATCGCAAATCATCGGATCATTCGAGAGGCAATGATGATACGGTGAAACATTTGATCGAGGGACTACAGACAGGAAAGATAGTCAAGCCTGATCAAAGGTTCAATATCGAACAAACGGAGTTTACACTTCAGAGTGGATGTCTTCTACGTGGACTCCGAGTTTACATTCCAGGAAATTTACGACAGCAAGTGTTGCAAGAACTGCATACAGCACATTTTGGTATTACGCGGATGAAGTCATTGGCCAGGAGTTTCTGCTGGTGGCCAAAACTGGATAGCGACATTGAAAATTTGTCGAAAAACTGCTTACAATGTCAAAAAACAAGATCGAATCCAAAGAAAGTTCCGACACACGTATGGGAAGCAGCGAAATATCCATTTGAAAGGGTACATATTGATTTTGCCGGGCCATTCATGGGTAAATATTTTTTTATTCTAGTCGACGCCTACAGGGAATGGCCAGAAATACATATTACTTTAAACATTACAACGGAGAGTACAATTAATATATGCCGGGACATATTTGCGAAATTCGGGATTCCGGAAATGTTGGTGAGTGATAACGGAACTCAGTTTAAGTCCGATAATTTCCAACATTTCATGAAAGTGAATGGAATCCAACACAGGTTGAGTGCTCCGTATCATCCAGCAACGAATGGCCAGGCGGAAAGGCACATACAAACATTCAAAAATAAATTGAAAGCCATAAATTGTGACCGGGAGGACATAAGTAAGGAATTGTGCAAGATCTTACTAAATTACCGTCGTACACCCCATACTACAACTGGCGTTTCACCATCATTACGAATGTTCAACCGACAAATCAGTTCGCGTCTTGACATAATGTTGCCAAAAGG
Source organism: Tipula helvola (assembly GCA_963556165.1). Taxonomy (NCBI): domain Eukaryota; kingdom Metazoa; phylum Arthropoda; class Insecta; order Diptera; family Tipulidae; genus Tipula; species Tipula helvola. The sequence goes on along the minus strand of OY744482.1, from coordinate 146,070,569 downwards.
CGGGGAAAACGAAAAACAAAATAGATGCAAAGAAGTCCAAGCTAACATCAGGAAATTAAACGCTAATGACCGTGTCTCTGTTCGTAACTACTGTGGCGACGGAAAGTACAAATTCGGAACAATCGTACAAGTGCTGGGTTCACTTCACTATCTGGTAAAATTGGACGATGGACGTACTTGGAAGCGACACATTGACCAAATACATCGAATTGGATCAGAAATTCAACAACCTACAGCTGATACGATTCCATACCACTATGATGGAAGGGAAAATCGAGACCTCATTACAGTGGTAAGCACTGGAATTACAAGTCAACAAACTCCAACACGGGAAGTTACAATTCAGCCTACATGGAGCCAAAACAGACAACAATGGTTCCGATCAAACCAAAAGTTCGTTTGACATATCGTCGTCTTAGGACTAGAGTACGCTAACCACCAAATTGCCATTTTTCGGGTTTTGATGGATTCTGAGGATTTAAAATATCCTCTTTCGTTTGCGCGTATTTACGTCTTAATCAGTCTACCCATTCCTGAGGGAACTGGTTTTGTGTTTTCCGCTATCCACTATGTCATAATGACCTCGCAAACTTTAATTTTCATTTTTCTCAAAATAGTGATTTTGTCGCTTAGCGTACTCTAGTCCTGAGACGACGATATGATGAGAATTTTGAACAGTCAATTTAAAAAAAAAAAAAAAAAAAAAAATCAGTATTGAATTTAAATAAAAAGGGGAAACCTGTTATATCCATGTGAACATAGAACCCCTGGCAACCCTAATGATAAACATTCTAGTAGTCTTAAGCAACCATTACACGGTCAATAATAATGTCATTACTTTTTGATAATGACATTAATATTGATCGTGTAACTTCAAGTAATGACGAATGATGGTCGGTAATGATGAAAATCCGGATTTTTTGATTTCGAGACATCATTATTGATGTGTGGTGAGGATACTGTCATTATTAATGATAGTGTAGGGTTCACGTCATTACTATGTGTCATTACTATTGAATATTACATTATAAATTTGAGGTTATCTACGTAAATATTTTTTTTTTAAATTATGTATTAGAGAATTAGAGGATACAGATACAATACACGCTTTTTCTTTAGGATCCATGTAAAATTTAAGAAAAAAATGTTCCTACTAGCAATAATGAAAGCTTGGTAATGATGGAATTACTGTCATTAATAATGATTGTGTAAGGTTAAAAAATATTGAAGTAGTAATGATGCAGGTATCGACATTACTGGTAATGACATTAATATTGATCGTGTAATGGTTGCTTTACTTTGGCAATTTTACAACAACAATGCCGTGTATTTTCATTCCGGAATGAAGAGTTTCATTCCGCTGAGAAGAAGGAATAGCAAAATTCTCTTCTTCTCGTAGTTGTAGTGTTTACCACTAGAGTACATATATTAGGTATGTATATTTAGTTTATGAGTTGGTAGTAAATAACAATTTTCAATTTTTCGATAAATCAGAATATTAAATTTTAATAATTATCATTTGGAATAATTATACCTTATTCAATAATTTGATATCATTATTTTGTATTTGTTAAAATTCTAAATAATAAATTATATTTTAGAGCTTGGTACCAACTTACTGTTGAAAGTAAAAAAAAAAATTATTCTGAAGAAGAATTGCTCTTACTTTGGGCAAAATTTCATTCCTATCCGGATAGGAATAACTTTTACCAAAGTAAGACGGCATCTATGTACATACATCATGTAAACGTATTAGACATTATGAATAAATAACAGTATGAAGAGAGAGAGAGAACGTAAAAGACGCTTTTATATTAATAAGATATCGCAAAATTTTGCAATTATTCCCAACGTTTCACAATGAGATGCTCTGTTGCCGTTATATTATGTTGAAAAATTGGGATACATCTTTCGTAAATGTGAAACATTGTGTTGGACTGCATGCCAAAGACGTTGGTCTCAAAACCAACGGGCACAAAATAAAAAAATATCTAATCTTTGGTCTTAGAGACCACGATGATGCAATTAACTTTAGCAGTAATAACTACAGATCTGAGGTAGTGACAAGGTTTAAATAGTTGGCATCTCTTGTTACTCATGACATGATAATAATAGTATAACGGAGCAAATCGCTGGTAGCCGTGCTGCTAAGGTCTAAATATCTTGCAAATGCCGACAAGCTGCAGTTATACAGGGTGTTGGTCAGCCCCATTGCCATGTATGGATGTGTGAGTTTGATCTTGGCAGACACTGTTGATGAGTAAGAAAGATGACTGATGTTATTCGAGGGAAGAGCGCGAGGAAAGATAGCGAATTTGCTAAGCTTCTGTCCGTAGGCGCTGAAACTGTTTTCGGCGATGATCACTCTTCAGCAAAGAGATTTAGTATCTTCCGGTTGTCTAGGGCAATATGAAGAGTTATCTCGGTATCGAAACCAATAAAAAATTCATTAGATTGGTGATAGTTAATTTAGAAGTGGTATTGTACAATTGTTTTGTTTAAATTTAACAATTGCAAATAGAAACCGACCTCTATTTGGCAGAAAGAATTCTATTTAAAACTGGGATCTTCCATTTCATAAAAAAAAGCTTAAATTTGATTTGCCTTTTGAGGAGGAAGAAGTATGGGCTGACGTGATGATTTATGACGGTGGGGAAAGGGAGGGTATTTATGAAATGTGATGTCACGCATTTAAGAGGTTTTATAAAAATAAAATTTTGTATCAAAATATTTAGGGGCTTTTCACATATTACGCAAAGCTTCATAACTTAGAACTTTGAAAGGTTGTAAAACTTTAAAATTTTTTTTGCATATTTTGCATGGACAAAATATTTTGTTATTTTGCCTACATTTAGGAAGATTTTTTTTTTAAAATTGTGCCGACAAATTAAAAATTCCTTAACCCATTTTTACGTAATTATTATAGTTTGATGATGGCACCTAATGAAGAATAACCATTTTGACAAACTTTGTACCTGGTTATGCTGGAATGAATAACCTCTTAGTTATACTCTTAGTAACCTATTGTAAAAATATAACAAAAACGAAAAGTAAGATCAGTTACCTGTTTCTTCTTTTTCTTCTTCGATTCTTTTAAAGATAAATGTTCGCTGGTTTTATGTTGTTTTTAAACTAAACTTCACACACATTTATAGAGATTTACCGGATATTTTCTAATTTCTTTCATTTTCACAGTCAAATTAAAGCGGTTACATGGTTTTATGAATCACTTTAATTCATAATTTTTATCCAGTTGTTGTTGTGTAGAAAAAAGGAATACGGGTATAGTCCAATTTTGATTTGAATTTTATAAGGATAAAAATGTATCGAGCTGCAACAATTTGGTTGTTGGGACAAATAATAATTTGGTTAAAACGCTAAAATTTAAAATGGTAAATCACGTTGACATCACTAAAAAAATTTAATAAAAACCAAAACTATTTGTGAAAAAAAAAGAAAAAGAAAATATACTAGTGTTTCTCATTTGAAACAATTTTGACAACTAAATTTGTTCACAAAATGTTTTTTTGTACATGGCATGCTTCTAAAATAAAAATTTCAAGATTTTGATTTTTTGTTGGTTTTAAATTGGTTTTAAGCTGTGTGCCTCAGAAGACTTTTCAAACTAAACTTTTGTATGACCCAGTAATTCATGCAATATTTAAATAGATGCCACTAGGTTAAAAGTATTCAATTGTGCTAAACATTCACCCGGCTAAACTTTTCAAATTTCATTCAAATTTCATAAACAACTAGATCCAAAATATTGTAGATACATAATATGTATAAATAATTTGTGAAGGTTTGTTACAGTAATATTTTTATTTATTTGTAGATAATACGAAACTATAACAAAACAGAAATTTACAAGCATATATTTGCTAATGATAATGGTTATAGCCGCAAACACCCGCGTGTTTCAACATCAAACTTTTAAAGGTTTCAAATTTACAATAAAATTCAGTGTTTCTGTATTGAGTGGCCAGTGGGGCGAGCTATAGGGTCACTGGTAGAAGTGTCGATCAATATCAAGATACACTGTGGGAACAATTGTTCACAAAATTCTTGATGTTTGTGAAGCCTGCACCAAAAGTAATAAAATTTCCAAGTTTAGATTCATATAGTCTTATTGGCAAACAATTTAATCGACCATCGACCACTTCAATATTTTCGAAATCGTTAAGTGCTATCGATGGATGACACATAGGCAGGCCACACACGTACAGTTTTAACTGACAGTTTTAACTGTGCAGTTATAATTGTCAGTTTTAACTGTGAACTGAGATGCACACACACGTTCAGTCTAATCCTTCAGTTATTATCATGGATTTGAATGAGCGGAACGATTTGGCTGCTCTCGGTGTGGTTTTTTTAATATTAAAAAAATTAAATAAAACAAATTCTAAAAAGTGGTGCAAGAAGTGGCTTCAAACACAATTTATCTTCCCATATAAATTTATTAAATTTATGTATTTTTCTTACCTCTTCAATTTCATTGTCCAGATTTGAAATTGACGCTCTCGGGGTTTGTTGATCGGGTAGGAAATCCAACAAGTCGTAATACCAAAGAACCTGTAACCAATCTTCTGTCATTTCCGACCACCAGGAAATATGGTTGGGATTTGCTCGTCGCGTGGCGGGTTCATTGGTCGGAAACCAGAAAATTCATTCGATTTTCTGTATTGTTTACAAAAATTCCATTCCTGGTTTAAAAAAATTTTTTTTCTTAGCACTACACTCACGGTCACTCACTCACATCATTAAACAAACCGGTCCGTTAACACGGCATTTTGCTAATCTAAGATATCGGGGAATCCAAAATTTTGTTGTTGCTTTTAATTTACAACGATCGAATCAAAAATAACTGTCTAGCCGAAATCAAATATTACAGAATTTAGAAATTTTAAAAATTTGATGTAATTTTAAGATAATAAAGAAAATGTACCCAAATCAAATAAATTTAATAAAAACAGAACTTACAATCAAACCTTAACGTCAATCTGCTGACCTCCAGATAGTCCATGGATAATGATGAGCCCGTTACTTCATTTACACCGCTTGTCGATGGTTCTGGATGTTATGGAATTCCGTGATTTCCCAATGGTTTATTATTTTGTTTTATTTACAAGCTCTTATTGGCCGTTTCGTAGAATTTTTTTTTTTCTTCGTTCAACGACAGCGTACACAAGAATGATCCAATAGCGTTTAGATCTTGTGAGTAGTTTCTCGTCCACGGTTGTTTTTATTTTTGTTTTTGATTGGTTTTTGATGTGAAAACATCTTTAGCGGCAGAGGAGTAAGTAAAAAATTGCATAGAAGTCGGGTTACGGAAACGAAAATGCCGAACAAAAAATATTGCTGGTATGTGTGGATATCAATAAGAACAAAAAATAAAAAAACCTAAAATCAATGCAAAATCTACGCATACTCATGCAATATACAACATCATCCGGCATTTCAAAAACATCGTGAGCCGAATACAAAAAAAATCTAAAAAAACCGCCTACTTTAATTTATTTTGTTGTGAAAATATCTGCTATATATGGCCGCAGCAACAAGTGTTTTTGAAAATGAAAATTACATACGAGTAAAAGGGAAAACATTATGCTTGTGAAGTGTAATAGTTATTTACGTCACAAGAGCGGTAAATGAGTTGTTACAGTACGAGTACGATGTTTATTTAAGAATTTTGAACGAGTACTGTAACGATCTTTTAATATACGTGTAACCTGATTTTGCTTTGTTCAGTGAGTTTGCCGTGACCATTTACTACTATGGAGGTTTAGGTGATTAACTTAACAGAACTGTACTTTGCTCATGCTTAATTGTCAGTAAAGTTCGTCCTCCAAATTCAAAATAGAATTATAACTTACTGACTTTCTGAACCAAAAATGTAACTTAGTTTAAATACTGAGCCAACTACATCCGTCTTTATGGAGAGGTTTCTGAGCCTTAACGAAATGGCTCGAACTGATTCAATAGTTATACAAAAAAGTTTTCCCATAAATCTTTTGCGAGTTGAGGGTGAACTCGCTCGTTGTTTTTTTATGTATACGGATAGTAAAACATTCAGCAGGTTAATTTTAAATACAACAAAAAATTTGAATTTATTCAAAATTTAAAATTTTTTTGTTGGTTTACCATATACATGTTACACATTCTTTGAATGTGATCTTAAGTACAATGTTTATATGATTTCAATTTCAAATATTTGTATTTTTGTTTAAATTCACATAATTTAAAATCAATATACACCAAAATTATTAACCGTTTAAATTTTAGGATTATACCATGATTAATTTTTTTATGAACAATATTATTTATTATTTCATGGCTTAACAAAAAAAAAAAAATTTTATTTAGAACATTACATTATATCTATGTTCCGTTAATTGGTTTTTTTTTTTTTATAATTTTCTTCAATTTGTGTTTGATACCGTTTATTAATGATTTTATTCTATCAAATATTTAGATATAAAATGAATACAATATCTTAAGGTTCATCACTTCAGTAATAGATAACTTAACACCCATCGTATGACATTTTACCATACATTTGTTTTCATTTATATTTTACAACTTAACGTTTTAATTTTTATATACATACATTTTTTTTTTCAAGGCTTAATTCTATTAAGAGCAACTTGAAAAATTCTGGACCAACCGACTAATGATATTCTTCTTTCAACCCGACTCGTAAAAAAAAATTAATTGTCCTTGAAGGGGAAAGCCCAACCAGTTGTTTGTTTCCCCTTATCACATTTCTTTTTTTCAAGCACCGCTTATCAAATAAAATCAAACAAGGTGACCCATCATATCGTTACAAACCGGCTTATAAATGCTGTCTGTAGATGTTCCAGACTTCTTTAAACCCTGAAGTTTTCTATGTTCTTTATGCGAAAAGCGGATCTTAAGCTATTAATTTTTGCTAGACCACATTTTTTTCAGCATCAGTTTCTATTTTTTTTTAATACTAGGTTTACGAAGCGCATCAATTTGACACATTTTCAATTTCACATAGAAAAAATTGGAAATCGGTTAGATTTATCTCTTACTACTTTTACTTACAATTATGCATTTCGCGAGACGAATATTTGGTAACATTTATTTTCTTCTACGCCTTCGAATTTCGAAGTTTGCTATGTGGTATACCTATCTCTATGGGGACGCGTCAATTTGACTCAATGGTAAGGCAGTGCAAATACTTCGTCATCTCACATCTCCAGTGGCTGTTGCAGGGTTACTTTATGTTCTTATGTATAGAGTAATGTATGTAGTGTAGAAAGCAGAGATAAAAAACCAAACAAAAACAAAGACGTATCCACGTCAAAATCAAAACAAAGAAAAACAAAGCAAAAAGGGTTTTCACACATAAATGCGTGGATACAAAGATTGTACCGGATCAAATATATCCAGAAAGGATTTCATTTTTCAATTAGCCGAAGAACTTGCCGGTAAGAAAGAAAATGAAATTGAGGAAAATATTGACCTTCAAGGGTCTCATACATCAGCACAGCATCAAACTTGAGAAGTTGAATTTTGCAAAAGAAATAGAAGTAAGTACACTTGTAGAAATTGCGATTGTTTGGGGAAAACGTACACATATATGAATATGTACATATGTAAAAAATGCGCAGAATAAATATTAGTGTTTATTGACGATTGGAGCATCACGGAATCCACCGAGTGGAACATTTTTAAACTGAGCTTCCTGATAATTTGACGTTCGAAATTATTGTAAACAATTTCCGAAGAAGTTCAAATTGTATACAAGTATATACAGACAGATATATTGTTTACATAATTGTAATTATAATTATTATTATTTTTGTTGAGTGGTAAGAAAAGTGAGTGATTTTTTTTTCTTATCAAAAATCGCGGCCAAGTCCACGATAAGAACATATAAGAACCAGTGGACAAGTGGCCAATGAACGTGATATTTTGGAAATGCAATTTTTATTATTTTCAAAAACGTGAAGTTTAAGTTGAGAACATTCACGAACGTTCTAAACTGTGAATAAACTTTGAACAATTTAGGAAGTTTTGTTTGATCAAAAAGAAAAAAAAAATATTCTAGAGTGTTAATACAAATAAACTCAAGTGAAAATACACCGTGATTGTGAAGTTAATCAGACATACAAGACTATTTGTTATTTTTTTTTTGTGTATGAGTGATATTTCGGTGGTCTAGAATAAAAACATTACAAATGACTGAGACACCGTTAAGTTCGATTACGTGACTATTATATTCAAGAATATTCACGAACATTGGAGAATTTTCAGAAGTGTTTATCCAAATTATACAAGACTATGTAATTGTAAGGGAAAAACCCTTTCTGAAATTAAAATGTGTAATTTTGATCATTAACATAAAATTACATAAATAAAATGAACAAAAGTGAAAAAAAAAGTGATTAAGTGAATAAGACAACCGAAAATAACAATTTGAAGATACACCAATCAATATCGGCATCAACATCTTCACTACGGGAAATCTCAGCTGAGTGAAATTTTTTTTTTATCATTTTTTTTTTTTGATTATTAATTTTTTTTAAATTTTATATTTACTATTTTAATTTTTATCATATGTCATTACATTTATATACTTTTGTTACATCTTCTTTTGTAGTATAAATTAATTAGTTAAGGTAAACATATTAGGGGCTTAGGGTTAGCTATTTAGATAGGTTAATATTGTAAATAAGTTTCTTTTCTTCTAACGGTTATTCTTTCTTCTTCTCTCATTAGTTTTTTTTTCTTTGTGTAAATTTTTCTGGAGAATATAGAATTGTATTTAAGTTTGTTTTTAAATTAAATTTTGGTGTTTTCTTTTATAAAAATAATGAGATAAGTTAAGAGAGAGTATTTGAGGATGAGTTAGGGTAAGTGTGTCGGATCATGAATAGGTAAGGTATCAGAGTCAATCCTCCCCCGCGGTTACATGTGACCCACATACACTCTAGAAAAACCCACGCCATTACCCTGAAGCTTAGCCAGCAACGACCGCTCTAGAGTCCCTGTGTGGGTCCAAAATTCTGATGACACCGAATATGAGTTGGAGGAACTAGTTTTTTTCTTTTAGTCATTCAATTTTGATAATGTGTGTCCTCCAGCTCATACAAAGTGTTACACTAGGTCTAAAAATTAGTTAAGAATGTGGAAGGCCACTAAATTAAGGCAATTCATTTTATATACTGGTATTGTTTTCTTAAAAGGCATAGTTAGTGAAGAAATTTATAATCATTTTCTTTTATTGCACTGCTCTTATAGACTGATATCTCATAGGGATGCAAGGAATCACATAAGTTTAGTGAACAAAATGTTAGCTGCATTTGTTAAAATATTTCCTAAAATTTATGGCGAACATACTGTTAGCTATAATGTACATGTTCTTCTCCATCTCGTGGATTCCTTTCCCCAGTTCGGTAGTGTAGATTCGTTCTTCGCTTATAAATTTGAAAATTATATGCAAAAATTAAAAAAATTAGTGAGAAAGTCTAGCCTTATATTACAACAACTTGTTAACCGTCTTGAAGAACAAGAAATCCCGATTAATTTAGGTGGAGAACCTCATGATTCAGATTCAAATAACTTTAAATTTACGATTTCATATTAAAAAAATACAAAAGCTGACAAATGCTGTTGTATTTCGGACAATATCCCATTTTTGATATCAGAATTTATAGATCAAGAAGGAGTTACCATGGTCATTGGCAGACGATTTCAGGGCATATCAACATTCTTCACAAGGCCTCTAAATTTACATGTCACGCTTAGCATAATCCGGTGTAACAACATATCAGATGCTAATGAGATTTTTCCTGTTACAGCAATTAAATTTAAATATATGAAGAATTATATTTTAATACCGCTGCTACATCAAACCGGTAATTAATTGCAAATGAAATACAGGTACTAATAAATTTTTTTATAACTAAGCATGGGCACGGATACGCAGAGTACCATAACAGACTATCACTAATCCTCAAGTCAGGTATTATTTGATTTTATTGTTATAACACATTTATCTTATAAAATAATTTTGATATAGTACAGACCAAATGCCACCGAGCGAGTTCAACGGTTATTTGAGAGAGACCCAGAACCATTCGCCACCACCATTTACATAATATCTGCCACATCATCAAAATCGTCGAACACCCTAACACAACACTCAAGGGAAAGGACAAACAGCAATATTTACCATCATCCAGGTAATAAAATTTCCATTTGTAACTGATTTATTATTTTTTTAAAATCTTGTTATAGAAAAATGCATAAGAAAAGATTACAACCAATCGTGGACCATGACACAAAAGCACATTGCACCACCCAATCGAATCTTCAAAACTAAAAAAAAATCATCATAGCTACAACGACAACATCAGGTACATAAAAAATACCAGTCGCATCATCCTCATCAATGATATCAACAATTACACACAGTAGATATGGTAAATACCTCCAACACAGTAGATATGGTAAATACCTCCAACTCGCCACCAAAACCTTGCTGGTACAGTGAGAAACTGAAAAAAACTAATAGAAAGCTAGACCAATTGACATACCTAGTCAAAGACTTGTTACTTCGATCGACCAACCAAAATTCTGGCAGTAGCCAGATATAGATAAATATATATACATAGATAAATAGCAACAGTTGATGCAAATAACAACAGCAAATGCAAGCAGGTGTAGATTCAGTCATTAGTTTCGAGAAATTGTCTTGTGCTGTGTCAGTGTTGTGAATCAAAAATTTTTTTTTAAGAAAATTAATATTATGATAGCACAGCTCTCAGGTGAGAATGAGAAGTAGATTGATATCCATTTTCTTTACGGATTTTGCGATGGTAATGCATCACAAGCTCGCAATGAATATCAACGCAAATTTCCAACGCCGAGTCGCGTTTCTGATACAAGAGTATTTACAAATATTCATTCAAATTCAAATTTGGATGCCGACGAAGAAATAATTCGTAACGTAACAGCAAATCCTTCCATTAGCATAAGGAGGCTCGCTTTACAATTGAACGTCTCTCGCTACCGAATTCATCATGTATTGTACAAGACTACAAGGAGAATCTTCACCGATACTATATAACACCAGTTCAAGAACTATTATCGATAGACTGCAATAAAAGATTGGAGTTTTATAATTGGTTGATGGAAAGGAATTTGAACAATGATAGTCTTGTGAAACGTATTCTATGGACGGATGAATTGAAACAAACGAAGAACTAATACAACTAACACACACAGCAGCACAACAGATAAGGAAGAATTACCAGGGATTGAAATAACCAAAGGCATACAGCCTGATTTCCATGAGAAAATCTTACTGACTAATATATTTTACTGAAAAAGACAGAAGAGTGAAGACAACCAAAAATTCCATTAGAATGACAAAGACAGTAATTTTTTTTATAGCAAAACTATATGGTTGTATTTTGACAGGTTTTTGTTAACATAACCAATAAATTTCATAATTTTTCGTAATTCATTGAGTGTGTTTCATTCTTTTTGTATTTTCGATAAATTATTTATTGTGATGGATAGTTTGGAAACTGATTTAATGGATTATTTGGATCCTTTAAACATAATAAATATGCGACCAGAAGAAACTGGGCAAAATGAAGCTTCAAAGAAAATTTTTTAGAAATATTATTAGAATTAAATTATTATTAAAATTATTATTAGAATTTATTTAATATAAATAATAAATCATATGTATATCACAAAACTTTGTCTACATTAAGTATATTTTGCGTTTTTTTATCCAAACGTCACTTTATACCATAAAAATATCGAAGTGGGGTTAACTTCATTTTTTTATAGTATTTGCTTCAGTGTGCGAGACAATTTTTCTATCATTACACAATCTGTTTATTGATGTATTGTAAAATACTGAAAAAATATATTTCGATTCATATATTTTTTCAGTAAATTATAGTTATACACCAGTAAATTATTCACCGTGATGCCGTTTGGTCTGTGCAACGCGCCGCAAACAATGTCGAGACTAATGGATAAGGTCATCCCGCATCAGTATCACGACAGAGTATTCGTTTATCTTGACGATCTCCTGATAGTATCTTCCAACCTAAACGAACATTTTGAACTCTTAAAAACTGTAGCAAAACTACTCAAAGCTGCTGGACTTACCTTAAACATTAATAAAAGTAAATTCGTGATGCGTGAAATTAAATATCTAGGTTTTCTCGTTGGGGAAGATGGTCTTCGTACCGACCCAGGGAAAGTTGAAGCTATTTGTAGTTTTCCTGCACCTAATAACATTAAACAAGTGCGAAGATTATTAGGTTTGGCAGGGTGGTACAGGAGATTTATACCCAACTTTTCTGATGTGACCGCCCCCATCACGAATTTGCTCAAAAAGGGATCAAAGTTTACGTGGAATAATGAAGCCCAACTCGCTTTAGAAAGATTAAAGTCGTTACTCACATCCGCACCTGTGTTAATTAACCCTGACTTCTGTAAGCCATTTTACATCCGATGTGATGCAAGCACGGAGGGTGTTGGAGGAGTGTTATACCAAAAAAATGCAACGGGCGATGAAAGACCGATTGCTTTTGTATCTCAAAAACTCAATAGAGCTCAAAAAAACTATTCGATATCCGAATTAGAATGTTTAGCTGCGATTTTAAGCATTAAAAAATTTCGACCATATATCGAGGGGTATCACTTCACGGTGATCACCGATCACGCTAGCCTTAAATGGCTCATGCAGCGAAAAGATCTTAGTGGAAGACTTGCTCGGTGGAGCCTTAAGCTACAAGGCTATGATTTCGTGATCGAACACCAGAGAGGTTCATTAAACGTGGTGCCTGATACCCTTTCGCGTGTGCATTGTGACGAATTAACTGAACTGTTGCACAATCTTCCGTTGTTAGTTAATGTTGTTGATTTAGATTCAGATTGTTTCAAGGATGAAGAATATACTTCGCTTACGAATGAGATTAGAAACTCACCAAATAACTACCCTACTCATAAAGTTCATGACAACCGTATTTTTATTCGCTTTGAACCTAAACGTGACGCTGAACTTACAGATGTTCCCGTGTGGAAACTGTGGGTTCCAAAAGGACTAACCAAACCATTGATTGAGCAAGAACACGTTGATCCTACAGCCTCTCATTGTGGAATTAACAAGACTCTTGAGAGGTTGCGAAGGTTATATTTTTGGCCAGGAATTCGAGCTCAAGTTCAAGAGTTCATCAAATCGTGCGAAATCTGCAAAATTACTAAATTTCCAAATCAAATTTTGAAACCGCCGATTAATCCAACGAATGTATCTGTACGGCCATTTCAAAAACTGTACGTCGACTTATTGGGCCCATATCCGCGGTCCAAAAATGGAAAAACGGTAATCCTAATTGTTTTGGATCAATTAACGAAATTTGTCCTGCTGAAGCCCCTTGCTAAAGGTAAGGCAAATAAAATTGCAGAATTTCTTCGTGATGAAGTATTTTTAATGTACGGGGTGCCCGAAGTGTTACATTCGGATAATGGAGTACAATTTGTTGGCAAAGAATTCCAGAATTTGCTACAAGAGTTTGGTGTACACGATATTCGGACAGCCGTTTACTCGCCACAATCGAATGCTTCCGAACGTGTGAATAGATCCATTATCGTTGCCATTCGAGCTTACATAAATTCAGATCATCGTAATTGGGATGTTCACCTTGGGGCAATAAGCGCTGCTTTACGAAATTCAATTCACGATTCAGCAAAATATTCACCACACTTTATACTATTCGGTTACCACCGAATCGGTCATGGTAATGAGTATAAGTTGCTGCGTGAGCTCAACTGTCTTAATGAGAGTGAAGTCTTAGTAAATATCCTACCTGAACGCTTACAACAACTACATAGTGAAGTGCAAATCAATTTAAAAGAAGCTTTCAAGAAATATGCGCAGCACTATAATCTGCGAACCCGCGTTACAAATTTCCAACCGGGGCAGGTAGTATTCGTTCGGGAACATCATCAGAGCGATGCGAGTAAATATTTCTAATAAATATTAATTGGCTCCTCAATTCAAAAAAGCAATTGTCCGGAAAAAAATCGGATGGGTAAACTATGAAGTGGAGAGTCCAGATGGTAAACTACTCGGTATCTTCCATACCAAGGATATTAAACCTTAACTTAATTGGTTGATTTCAGTTTTGTTTGATTATGCAGTGCGATACAAATCAAACAAATCTGTGCTGTAACGGTTGGCAAATTATTGTACCGGCAAAATTTTACCATCAAACTAAATATGTTTACGGTTTTGTTCATTGCTAATTAAATTATTTAATTGGTTGTTCTCTACATTGTTGGTGTCGATATCTACCGGTCAACTAAATCTTCGTTTGGTTTAGACATAGCTTATACCCAAACCACCCCAATTATGGTTTGTCAATTATGGTTCAATTGTGTTACTGTTTTATGCAGTACGGTGATAGGAATAGGTTTGACCGAAGAATGAGATAGTGGTATGGTAATTGTTGGAAGAAGAACGATGAGGGGGAAAACGATGGACAGGCGGGTCGATGGTAGTATATAAAGCTCGCGTGAAATGGTTTGTTTTTTTGGTCAAGATATACAAGTCCGAAAGTAGAGACGTGAAAAAAAAAAAAGAGTTTTTATGTGAATATGATAAACTAGATTATTATGCCGAAATTAAATAAATTAAGTAATGTAAATTGAGTGCGTGAATAACGATCGTATTGTTAATTATTTTTGTTTCCTTTTCTTATAAATCTTGCAAGCGGTAATGCTTGGATTTAAGAAAAAAAAAACAGTTTATGGAGTGAAGTGGAATAAATATGGTGCAAACGAATGTCGATTATTTTGTTTTGGCGTCAAGATCTATTAGAAAACTTTAAAAAGAAAAATAATTAAAAATGTATTTTGTAATGAAAACGGTGTTGATTTAAAACCAAAAACAATGTAATAAAACAAAATATATGTTAATTACTGTATCGACTGTATTGCTCATAAATAACAACATTTTTTTTTTATAAAAAAATTAAACAATTTATATTTAATTTTCATTGTCAAGATAATATAATATGTGATTCAGTTAAATCACAAAACAAACAAAAAAATTATTTTCATTGATGGTTATTCGATTGTGGTTGAAATTAAGCTCCATTACTGTGCTAATATTTGTGTGAGTGCGAACCAAAAAAAAAAAAAACTCTTAAATCTTGTTGCGGTTACAAAAGTGTTAAACAAATAAATCGACACGTTATACCAATCGATTATTGCGTGCTTGGCTTAAGCATAACTGTAACGGAAAGTGTCGTTGCTGCTGAAATTAACGGATTGGGCCATCCGGCTTAACCAACTTCAAGTTCCAGTCGTACCAAGGTCGTACGTATATACATAAAGTAAGGTAGCAGTTAATATTGGACACCATCAGTTGCTGTGGCGGTTAAGTATTTATATAATTAATTTTATTTTTAAATTTTCTTTTTTTTGCCGTTTTCTTAAATTTTTTCTCATTTCTTATTTTCTTAATTTAAATAATTTCATGTACTAATTTGATTCTTAAATTTTTTTTTCCTTGAGTAAATTTTTTTTTTTTGTTCAACAAATTTGTAATTTTAAAGTTTTCTACTATATATCGACAGCCATTTTTTTTTTCTTCCAATTTTCGAGATAGTGTGATGAGGCTGTGGCTCATTAATTTGCATACATATATTGTTCCATGTCCAACGTTTACTGTAGTGATTTTTTTTTATTGAAGTTAGTCGGCTAATAATGTGTGTTTAAACTTCATATTGAGGGAAGCATGGCATGGTTGTTGATCTGAGCATACTGTATATAGTTTGTATTATTTTTGTTTATCTTCTTGCACATGAGTTTCGTTTTTTTTTTGTGGCAGACCGTTTATTTAGTTACATGGTGAGTTTAAGACCCTCCCGACTCTGAGCATCACGGATTAAAAGAAAGCAAGCATGTGCACACCATATGGGAATAAACAGCTAGGTCATTTGCTACAGATTGTAGGGGAGATCATGGGGAATTAAAATAAAATAAAAAAATTATAACTGTATTTTTTGAAAAAAACTCGATTTTATAAAAAATCCAATTACCAATCAAATAAGACTAAGTTGGTTGCTCTCCGATAAATATTTTGGAAGTTACAGTTTAATATATGAATGTACTTTTCTTCTGAACCAAATTTTTTAAACACCCTGTATCTCAAAGGATATCAAAAATGGACCCCCTTCCCATACGATTTTTTTCTCAGAATGAACCAAGGAATCACCCCTTAACGGATTAGCATCCCAGACCCGGACACCCTGTATATATAAATAACTACATTTTTATTTTTACAGTTTAGTAGATACTCCTGATGATGGCCTAACAAGCCGAAATCGATCGAGTGATTTTAAAACCTTTTGTATCATAATTTTGCGAAATATTTAACAAGTGTTTTCAAAAATTTAAAAATGTGTGTATTAAGTGTGTTTCGCCAAGTGCCTACGGCAGGTACTGTAAAAGTTATATAACTGATTGGTATTTGTAATAAGTAGGTAGATAATTTCATATAAAACAAAGTCGGGTTAGTTACACCATTTATAACTCAAGAACGGCTGGACCGATTTTTATGATTTTTGATTTGTTGGATTTGTCTCCGTCCCGAATAGCAGAATAACTATTAAAACATCTGAAAATTCACGAAAAAAAAATTTATGAAGAAAATTCATTTTCTCATATATTTTCTATGAAATGGCTTTTTTGATGATATCTCGAGAACGGATTGACTGATTTCGATGAATTTTCTTTTTTTGTTAATTTTTAATTAATAATTAATTATTTACGATGTTAAAATTGTCTGATTTAATATAAATTGTTTTCGGCTTTTTTATAGACAACATACTATTTGTAATGACATACTCATTATTTTCGATTTGGCAAATCAGAAAAATAATGGAGTCATACTCCTAATATATCTACCAGCAAAAGTAGAAAATATTCATCCCCTCCCCCCTTTTCTTTCCCGCAGAGTCTTAATACTTAATGTATTTTTCGAGAGTTGAATTTTTGTAGTTCGGTCGTAGCTACCTGATGAGTAGACCTTACTTTTCTGTACGAAACCGAATTACCAACACAAAATCTCAAAGAGATTTCTCATTTTTGAGAGTTGATACACTTTGTATTGACTCTGCGGGAAAGAAAAGGGGGGAGGGGATGAATATTTTCTACTTTTGCTGGTAGATATATTAGGAGTATGACTCCATTATTTTTCTGATTTGCCAAATCGAAAATAATGAGTATGTCATTACAAATAGTATGTTGTCTATAAAAAAGCCGAAAACAATTTATAATTAATTATATACATATATAATTTTTTTATCGTTTGTTATATTTGATAATTTTTAATTTTCATGAAATTACGCACAACCACTTTTTCAAAAAAATAAAAAATAAATGGTTTGTTTACAGAAAAAATACCATAACGACATCACAGCACGTGTCTTCAAACAAAAAATCCGGTCGCTGATGAGCTACATTACTAAGCATCGCGTCTTTGGGGATACTCGATGCTGGATGTATGCCATTTGACGAATTTTTAAACTCATTGGATCTGCCTGGCTTACCACCTCACAATTTACAAGTGAAGGTTGGATCAGTAGTTATCATGCTTCGAAATCTGAACCAACCAAAACTATGTAACGGAATGCGTTTGGTGGTGAGAAAACTCATGGGCAATGTGATTCACGCGACGATACTCAAAGCAAAGTTTAAAGGTGAGGAAGTTCTCATCATTCCGAGAATTCCGATGATCCCAACCGATATGCCATTTGAGTTTAAACGAATTCAATTTCCGATTCGTCTTGCATTCACCATGACGATCAACAAATCACAAGGCCAATTCTTGAGTGTTTGTGGGCTAAATCTAGAAAATGAATGTTTCTCTCACGGTCAATTGTAAGTAGCATGTTCACGTGTCGGAAAACCATCTGCTTTGTTTGTTCTCGCACTTGACAAAAAAACGAGAAATGTCGTATATCACAAGGTGCTTCAATAAAGGGAATCGACCCGAGTGCAACCCATCCAGCAAATAATTTAATAGAATGTAGTGCAACAATGCTACACGAATCATTTCGATTCACTTCAATAAAGCAAATGCCTTTTTGCCACGTGAATTACATTCATTTCAAAGTAATTAAAATACGTTTCATTTTGATTTTTATAGATTTATTGAATTCATTTTTAATATTCATTTTATCTTAATAAAAATTTGAATCTAATTCAGCTATAATATCTTAACACAACATTAATTAATTTTGAGGCGGTACGAAGTTCGCCGGGTCAGCTAGTTATCAATAAAAAAAACACAAATAAACGAAATACATATATGAAACTTTCGAATTAGGAATGGTAAGCAGATTTTATTTCTAATACATAAACAATACATATACCATATACATGTGTTAAAAATTAACAAAACTAATAGTTTTAAAAACTTAACGGAACATAAAAACAGATTTAAAATTATTTTTGCTTCTTCAAAAATTTCACAAATTTCTAATACTCTTTATCTTTGGTTAACAACATTAGGTAATATCAATATTAATATCATCATTATCATTAATATTAGGAGTTAAACTATCATTACTAACTGTATCTTCATTAAATACATAATCATAATTATCGATTAGAACCTTTATTAAAACATTTATATTCATAATATCATTTTCAATTAGGCTCATAATTGAGTTGACACTTTTTGTAAATAGTGATGCTCCCCAAATAATTGACAGATTGGATGATGTCATTAGATTTTCTGAATTGTTATCGTGCACCCTGAAATAAGAAATAAAAAAATAATTTATTACAAATTTAAACAAATTATGTTAATTTATGCATTGGTGAGGCAAATACTCGATAATCTAGGAAATCGCAATTTGAAAGTCTGTAAATAAAGTCCTGGCATTTTGAAGAAACGACTGTTTTAAATTTTAATAGTATGTATATAGTATATCATTCAACGAGCATATAATGATAGCTGTTATTCACGAAGATGAAGTTTGCCGATACGAGCCGATAGGCGAGTGTCGTAAATCATCTGTGTGAATAACAGCCATTATATGCTAGCAGAATACGATGCTTTGTCCACGACCGACAAATATCATTATGTTTTATAATCAAATCCTTTAAATACTCCTCAAATAATTTTCGTCCAGATTGTTACGGCTATCAGTGTAGAAATTATGATACATCCTGATTTTTTTTTTTTTTATATCTTTGTTGGTGGTAATATATTTATATAGGTCGCATGCTTGTACATACCTGTTTGATGACTCAGAATCAGATGGAATTTCTGTACATAACGAAATTTATATTTTTTTTTTTTTGTGCTTAAATAGATGACAAAACAATTAAATCCCCTCTAATACAAATATTAATGTAAACAATCGTTTTGATACTAGCTGCTATGCGGGAATTTCTTTTTTACCGTGACGCAATGCAATCATACGATCTCTTATGTATAAAAAAAGGGGTATATGCAAGATAATAAATGCAATACATGGATATATCCCGCTAAACAGAAGAATTTTAGAATGTTCTGGATATTTATTTATTTTTTTTTTTTTAACAAAACAAAAAAAATCAATTTTTGGACTTCATTTATGTACGTGAGGCCATCGCACTTATAAGTGAAATAAAAAAATAAAAACGCTAAGTGAAAATAAATTTAGCGATATATATTTTATCAAGTGTAGTGAGTAGAAAAAAAAAATAGAAAACTGGGTGCTCCTATAGGCCAGTAAACCAAATCTAAATATATTTTAGATTTATTAAAACTTGGATTTATTTTGTTCCTGTGAAGCCGGTATGTGATGTAAATCCAAATGTGTATATGTGTTGTGTATAAAGTGATTTTTTTTTTTTTTCTGTATTAACTAGATTACAATTGAGGCTCGTATTAAGTCTAGAAGCAATTGTGTTTGAGAAAAGTGTGTTGTCAAACCAAGGAAGTGCTGCGGGCCTCATGCTTTTAAGAACATCAGAATTTAAACAAAACAATACAACAAATAAAATAAATTGTTTTTGTTTTTGGGCGAATAATTTTGTTGTAGACATGTCCCGAACGGACAAACTAACAAAATCATGAGGTGTTAATAATCTCAAGAATCAAGTCCGTTTAGACATCCTTATTAGTCAATTTTGTTTTGATAAGTTCGTTTTTGGTTGTTAAATAAAAGAAATATTAAAAATTTAATTAGTGATTAAGTAGATGTAAAGAGTAAATTGTTTTTGTTGCATTTGTTATACTAGTAGATAAAAAAAAAGTTTTTTTAAAGTTTTTGCATAGTAAATAAAAAAAAATATTGTTGAGTTTAAGAAACCAAGGGCCTTAACTATGAGTGAACATAATAAGTGAACAAATAATTAACAAACATTTTTTTTAGCCACACATAGAGCGACCGAAGAGTACTCGACGGCAGATTTGTGGGTGTATTTAATTATTATACAATTTTTTTTCTCTCGAATTTTTTTTTTGGAAATTCATAATTTTTTTTGTTTGATCACTGATAAAGTGCTTTGGTATTACAAAAAAAAAACAGTCTAGGTGAATGAAATTGGAACTTTGCAAAAACTTTTCCATTGTAAATAGATTTGCGCCACCTAGTTAAGTATGTGTGTTAAATTAAATATAGATTTTTCATTAAATAAAAATGTTTAAATTTCCTAATTAAATATGGAGTAAATTACTTATTATTGAACAATGGTGGTGTAATTAAGTGGGCGATGATGGTGAGTTTCGTTTCATGGTTTTCTTTTTTTTTTCAACACGAAGTTTTTGTGGTACCTAACAAGTAGCAACAAAAGAACCTTCCCAAAACTGGCTGAAGCCTATCCGCTTAAAACGTGTTGGTCGTTGCTAGTGGTACGTAACAAGATTTTGACGTCACAGTTTTAATAATAATGAAAATGGCAACAGACTACTAGATAAACTAGCAGTGAATAATTAGCCAGTTCACACCATGTATACAGCGCATCGCAACACTTCCTCGTTTCATACCTCTTTGCCTACAAACTTTGATGGAGGGGTAATTTTTGTGTTGCATCGTTTCAACAAAAATTTTATGTGGTGAACGAATTGCAACTCACTAACACAAACAAAAAATCCAATCAAAATAGTTAAAATTTTGTTCATCTAGTAGTATGCTTATCAAAACCTTCTACAAATCTCTCTTGAGAGAGAATTGTAGAAGGTTTTGATGCTTATAATAAAATGTTACTTATACATAGATAAATATCAAGAGTTGACGCAACATTGTGTGAACGCGAGGCTGTTGCAGTGTGAACAGGCTGAATTAATATCATTTACCATGTTTCCCTGTACCGAGTTCAAATAGGTTTAGGTTTCGTTGAGTTGAAAACATGGCGGTGCTAACCCGAACCGTTTCCATGAAGAGAGTTAAGATGACAGATCCGAATAAAAGCAAACAAATAAAAACAAGTTTGTTTATTTCGTTTTGACATTTCGGTATTTTGTTGAAAGCAAGAATTTTGTTTATGATTTGGGGTTTTTGTGAAAAAAAAAAACAATTAATTTAATTTAAAGTGTAGATTATTGTAAGTTTTTATTTTAGTATTATTGAACGGCAACTTAAATTTAAATATGAATATCAACAAACGAATAAAACTGTTATGTTTGGCCCATGCTCAAAATAATGAAAACATGGGTAAAATTTTAATGAAAAATTATGTGTCTAATATGAAAAAGAGAAGGAAAGTGTTTTTAAGACGACTTCGTATTCGACTTAGTGCGTTGCGAGAAAATTATTTAGGCAAATATCGACGAACAATATTTCCACTGCTTTAGCAATACATTATCCTAAAAAACGTAAGACGCCAAAAATTTGGATGAAAAAACGGAGTAGCGACTGGTGGGATAATATTGTTAACAGTGAAAATTTTGATGAGTGGGTAGAAAATTTTCGAGTCGATCTTGCTACGTTTCGTTATCTGTGCAACAAATTGGAGCCAAAGTTGCGTCCAGATCCATTTTGTATGCGAAAGCTTGTGTAGATAAAAAGTTGCTATCGCATTATATAAACTGGCCTCCTGCGCAGAATACAGAGTTGTCGGTAGCCAGTTTGGAGTACACAAAACTTCGGTGCATCGATGTATTAAACAATTCGGTACTGCGGTTATAAAAGTATTGCTACCAGAAGAAATTAAAATGCCGACTATAGAAGAGGCTAAAATATTAGCAGCAAAATTTAAAGAAAAGAGCGGCATTAGTCCAATTGTTGGGGCAATTGATGGACCACATATACCTGTAACACCGCCAGAAGAAGGGTATAGGGACTTTATTAATCGGAAAAGTTGGCCATCACTCATTTTTCAAGGTGTAGTGCGGATGCAAATTACAGGTTAGATAATATCTTTTATTGAACTTTGATAAGTTTTATTTAAAGTTAAAAAAATCTTTTAGTGTTATTGACATCACTGTGAAGCATCCCGGATGTACTCATGATGCCGTAGTTCTAAAAGATTCCTTCTTATATCAAAATATTAACAACTATCCAATGGTATATTACTTGCAATAAATTTTTATAAAAAGTTTACATTTTTTTATTTTATTAAATAGCCATCCGAAATAATTAATGGACAGGAAATAAAAGCTTTTTTAATTGGAGATCCAGCATATCCTTTATAAGACTGGCTCATGAAAGGGTATGTATCAGCAAGTACTAAGGAGGAGGAATAGTTTGGAGTTTATTTGAGTAAGGTGCGCATTGGTGTTGAAAATGCATTTGGCCGCCTGAAAAGCAGATGGAGGATTCTTCAGAAAAAGATAGATGCTGACATATCACTAGTTCCTAAAATTGTAGCAACTTGTTGTGTATTGCATAATATTGCAGAAAGAGCAAAACTTCCCATACAAGAAAATTTGAATGTTGAGCTTGCAGAAACCAGCATCTTATATCCTCAACCTCAAAATGCAAATAGCTCTCAGGCACCTTCCTCGGCAAATGAAATTCGAGGCCACATTAAAAATCATATGGCACAATTATCCACTTCTACGAAGTAAACATTTTTGAATATTAAAATAACATTCTCGTAATATTATTTCATTATTGTTTTTTAAAAATAAATAAATGCTTCTATCTCACTGGACCTATTATAAACATATTAAAATTTCATTTTATTTCACAACCTAAATAATTCATAATTCCACAGACAAAATTAACGTAAAATTAATAATTAAACATTTAACCTACACTTCAAAATTCAAATAACATTATTACTTCTCAAAATTAATAAATTCTATAATTAGTCTTCAATCAAATATTCGATTTGAAATTCGTCACTGGACGTGTTGAATTCATCCGTGCTGTAGGTATTGGATTCATTTATGCTGGATGAATGAAATTCGTCCTTGCTGGCCATATTGCCATTACTATTTAGTTCACAAGTATCAACGTTTTGAGACAGCAATTTATTTATTTCATTCAAAAATGACTTATTACTTTCTTCAAACATTTTTTTACTTTCAGAAAGAAATTTCTCTTGAAGTTCTTCTTCTTTTTTCTTAAATTAAATTCATATTCAATCAATTTTTTCTGTTCCTCTACGAACCCTTCTTACAATTTTTTATTCTCATTTGAAATTTCAATAGTGATGTCTAATAAAGAATTTTTTTTCGGCGTTTGTTTGAAGAAGTTCTTGACTCACCTATTTCTTCGAACGTATCTTCGAACTGCCGGTTAATATTAACATTTGTTATTTCTAAAAATACGCAATAAATCAATTTGAAGGAATTTAGGTTTCAACAAAATTCGGATTACTAATTGTTTATAGATAATACCAACCAGAATTTATTCTGCTTGAATCAATCGAATTTTCTAAATTGAGTGAACTAGGCCTCCTTCCTAAAATTCGGTCTATTTCTTCGAAATATTCACAAATGTTTCTTGGTTCCCCGCTAATATTATTATTTTTCGATTTATTTTCGATTTGATCGAAATTTTTATCCAGTACTCCACACTTTTTAAATTCTTCTTCCACAATTTTATATAACTCTTTTTTCCTGTATTTTAACTTTAAAATATTTTTCTCCTCAAAAATTGAAAATAACAGCTTACATTCATCTTCGTTTCAAAATACTCGAGACGCCATTTACAAAAACAAAACTTTGACAGATAGAACCTATTTCAAACGAACTCGATTCGTCAAGTTTATTTGGATTCAACGAAACTCTACTCTAATACGCGTTTCCATGCACATAAACCGAGTTGAAGCTAGGTTAAACTCTATCGTGGAAACATGGTAATTATAATTGATGAAACAAACATATAATGGGCATTTTATCAGATCCATCTTGATATGAATAGAGTCGGCATGTGAAAAATGAACTTAAAATAAAGGATATAGAAACACTAAAAATTCATTTATTTCCATAGAGTTTGTATGAAAAATCGCCATTCCGATTGACGATAAAACATGAAATTAAAGTTAAACCCAGTTAAATAATGTTTTATGAAATCGCTAACAAACAATTCAATGTCTTACTCAATTAAAACACAGATAAAACTCAAATTTCCCTATTTTCCAGCAATAATAAAAACAAATAAGGAAAATTAAACTAAAAAACATTCTACAACAACAACAATGTGTATTAAAAAGAGAAAATACTATTTAATGACGTCATGATATATCCACATCTAAAACCAATGGTAAGAAAAAAGACCACACGTCTTCCCTCAATAATCAAAATAAAATAAATCAGAAAGAGCCAAACAGAAAAAATTAAATCATACAAAGAGTGCAAAGAAACAAAAAATCAAAACAATCTAGCATGCTTTACAAAATACAAATTCAAAATAACTATAGAAACATATTCGAATACAAAATTGAATGGAGGCAATGAAAGAGATGATTATTGTATTGTTTATAAATTTCGATTTATGTTGATGACGTATATTACAAAAATAACAATATTATAAATTTCAAAAATATGTACCTTATTTTTCATGACGATTTTCACTAAGAAATAAACATTTTCAAGCCTCGATTTTTCAATCAAATAACATTACATATTTCTTCGACATTTGCATATAAAAACAAAACAAAAGCTCACATTTCTAATAAACTAAAACTGTAAATGAAAATACTCGTTTCTCCATATAGTTTCATAGTAAAGAAACAAATGTATGGATGTGCTTTATATTAGGCCAATGCCACTACATAAAAAGCCGTGACACAAAAATGTGTGGTAGTATTAATAAGGGAATAAAGATTTTTATTTTCCTATGAAACGTAAAAAAATCGTATGGGATTTTCAAATACATTTTTTTATATCGCCTTTATTTTCAATTTATATGAAAATTTTTATTTATAAATATTAATAATTTGATACTAAATATATCGAAATGCAATTTGTGAACAATTTTGATTAAAATTAATAATCATTTTATAAGTAATTTTGCATTTTTGTATAGTTATTTTTTTCTCATAACATCGTCATGCTTCGTGTCCCTTTAAAGATTTCATTTTCTTCATTTCTTTTAGTAGTTTTGTTTAGTACAAATTTGAACTTCAATGAGCATAGATGTGTTGTAAGGTTGTCGCTTGTCGGAATATTGGGTAATGCAAAGCATTAAGAAAATATTGGACATTTTTTTGACGTTTCGTCATTTTGAAGAAAGAAGGATGTTCATTGGTTCGCGTTTCTTGATGCCTACAACCACTGACTTACAGTTAACAATGCTCCACCAATGTTTTATGATTTTCAGAACCTAAAAAAAAATTAACTTATCTAAAACCGCAAATCACAAATTATATTTCCTCAAAATTATTGAAATACACTTTATTAGTGTTTACTTATCTCGTGGGTATTGTATTTAATTAATAATTAAAAATTTATTCCGCAAACAAGAATACTTTCTGCCGCCAAACAATTTTCAAGAAAACAAAAACATTTTCCTAACATAAAAAAAATCACCTGTAAACAAAAACATAATTAAATGAGTAGCATCCCTACATACATCATTTCATTTCGACGAGCCAATTTGTACTAAAGTTAAAAAAGAAATAAATTAATAAAATAATCTCGTAATCGTAATCTACGAAAGTACGAAATGAAATTTTTAAAGAAATACGAAGCCTGACGATGTTTGAAAAAAAAAAATCAATTTGCTAAAATGCAAAATTTTGTATTAAAATTTTATTAATTTCAATTAAAATTGTGTACAACCTGCAATTCGATATATTTAATTTCAAATTATTAATATTTATAAATAAAAATGTTCGTTTAAATTGAAAATAAAGGCGATATAAAATAATGAATTTTAAAATCCCATATGATTTTGTGTTCGTTTCATAGGAAAATAAAAATATTTATTCCCTTCTTTATATTAATGATTTTACTTTTTTAGACTGATGTCACGGCTATTTATGTAGTGGCATTGATTAGGCCTATCCACACGAATAATTTTAACAACACCGTAACAACAGCATTCTGTATTCACACCAAAACCAACACTAATGTACAACAAGCCTGGGTTGACATGTTCTACCAACACTTTCGATTCGTTTTCGATAGTGTTTTGTCTCTTGTAACAAGAACAAAATTGTACTCTATTTCGCTTTTTCAATTATTCTTTTTCTAAAGCTATCTCAGCTTGCTCAAATAAAACAATATTCTATTTCTACTTTCATTCATCACTCTTTATCACAAAAAATTTTGTTTACGATATTTTATCGATGTGAAGAAAAGGAAATGTATACAGAAGGCTGAGATCGCAATAGAAAAATTGTAATGAAAGAAGAAAATAGCGTACAATTTTGTTCTTGTTTCAAGAGACAAAACACTATCGAAAACGAATCGAAAGTGATGGTAGAACATGTCACCCCAGGATTCCGTGATGAGGTACACAGATACCTTCTTACATTAAATCGCTTATACTTGGAAGTATTGGTGCGCGAAAATTCATATGTTTAGTTTTGCCTACAATTTATATTGTGTATCCGATCACCAATCCTTTCATGTATAAGCGAAAAAAAAAAATATTGACAGTCAGGCTTGTATAACATTAATGTTGGTTTTGATTCACACTGTTGTTATTCTTTTTATGGATGTGTAAATTTACTTCATTTTTGGATTGCTTTGTTCGAGGTTCGAACTACAAGGAGAAAAACAATTATTTCATTTTGTGCGTTAAACCAGAGCCTACTGTATAAATAAGAGCCTCCAGTATCGACTTTATTTTTTACTAAGCTTAAAATAAGGTACATACAATTTTTTTCTTACTATGAACGTATATGGGAAAACGGTTATTTTCATTTACAGTTTTAGCACAGAAAAGAATGAACAGATATGGAAGTTCCATGTCAAGTATTTACATTTGAATATTTAATCTAAGAAATTTATTCCAACTCAAATCTAACCAGATTAGACAGGGACAATATAAAACAATAATATATATTTCGCATCTCCTCTTTTCTGTTTTTGTATGTTTATCACACAACACTACTAAAGTTAACCCTTTCAAACGCCATTTAAAATTGACTTTCTTCCAAAAATAAAATACGTAGCACAATTATGCACTGCAAAAAAAGAGGAGATTTTTCTGTTTTTGTATGTTTATCACACAACACTACTAAAGTTAAAGCATCAACAAAAACAAAAAATTAAATAATGAATGAAAAGAAATTGATATACGCGTAACACCTGAAATTCAACTTAATATTAAAGTATTGGTGTTGTTTATATTTACGTCAACCACACACAAATATGATAATATGAAGAGAACAAATGACAAACAAAACCAATTTAAATGTCGGCAACATTGCAGTATGTCGACACAGAAATAAAAAACCGAAATTGCATGTAAAACTAAAATCTATATATTGTCCTATTAAATATTATACAATATCAAAACCAACATTAATGTACTACAAGCCTGATTCCGTAATGAGGTACACAGATACCTTCTTACATTAAATCGCTTATACTTGGAAGTATTGGTGGGAAACTTCGTATGTTTTGTTTTGTCTACAATTTATATAGTGTATGCGATCACCAATACTTTCATGTATAAGCGAAAAATCAGTTGGGATAGTCAGGCTTGTAATACATTAATGTTGGTTTTGACAATATACATAATATAGATGTGTTAGTTATTTTTCATTTGGTTATCTGATTTTTAAATTCTTTTATTTAACTTACACGGATGTGATCAAATCTTGCATTGCAAAGTTTTAATGCTTAGACTTTACCAATCTTGATGAAAATTGGTACACATGTGTAACTTCGGCGACAATACAAGTTGGTGGTGTTCCCTGAGGAAATCCACCCATCCATCCCTTATTTTCCACCCACCCATCGGTTAAATCATCGTTTTGTCAATTTTAACATATTTATCAGATACAATGATAAAATTTGATTGTATTTCGAGGGGACTACCCCCGCACCCGTTATGTTCCACCCACAAATAAAAGAATTTGATAAAAAAAATTTTTTTCCTTTTTCAAATTTTTATTTTACATAAATTTTATATTTTTATTTAATTTTTTTTCTGTTGACCTTGGTCAAGATCCTAAATAAATTTTAATGATCGTTGTAGAAATAAATGTAAGATGCATTACATTTTATAAACAATTTCAGCTTACATTATTAATGTTATTATAAACGAAAAAGCTTCATATGAGGGGCTCAGAACAATAGTAGCCTAACCCACACATTTAAATTTTTTTTTTAATCAGCCATAATTGTTCTTGGAAATGGAATTTAATTACACTGACCTCCAATTATCATATAATATTTTTTTTTTTTATAATAAATTATCAATTCAATTTTCAATGAACATTTATGGCACATTAAATGAAAAAAAGTTAAACTTTTAAATGTGGGTTAGGCCACTACGATTCTAAGCCACTCATATAGAATTTATTGGAATAATTTTTTCATGGTTCGAAAATCATTTAATAAAAGACAATTTTCACAATCTTCTGAGCTGTTTATTAGGGATCTTCTAAGGTAAAACTAATTAAAATAACATTGAAAAAATTGTTATTTAATAAAATTGCTGAGTATGGTAGTCTCTTTTGGTACTAATCAGAAGAAGTGATAAGAAAGATAAAAACTGTTTGTGCTTGTCGGCTCGATGAATTGATTATTATTTATACCTCTAAATGCGGTTGTACAGACCTCAGAAGAGACGTGGTAAGAATCGATTTCGGATTCAAGTCAAAGCCACAGATTAATTTTTAGTGGTCGTATACGAAGTGGTTATGGCTCCAGTTTATGGCCCCTGTGGTTGGGGGCATTTATATGACTCGTACAACTCCAACGAACATAGACATGATAGCCTTAGAATTCCACCATTTATTTCCATCATATTCACTGCTTGTCGTTGGACGCAACTAAACGGATAAATCGCTGGTCTAACGAGTTGAATACCGCCAAAACAACATTGAACCTCACTGAATAAAAAGATTTATAAAACATAAAAAAATTAATGAATAATGAAAACAAAATAAAAAACATGAAACATATTATTACGTATTTAATATTAATATTTGATAGTTTTAGTTAAACAGATTACAAAAACAAAAAAAAAACAAAAAAAAAACAAAAAAAAAATAACATTAAATCATTTCATTGAATTGAAGAAAATATCAATTGCATAGTTAATTATTTAAAATTTTCAATCTTTTTAAAGCTGGTATTGATTGGCAATCAGTTCGGAGTTTACATTTTTTAGAACCAAACTCATCATTTAAAATTGACCATTTGCAGTTTTTTCTGATCAGGACTAATATAAAAAAATAAATTAGCTCTTCGATATGCTTGTAACAAATATCATTTTTTTCCGGAAGGAATGTTGGATATAACTGTAATATATTCCTGAAACTTCTTGATACTATTTTCTCTCGAATATTTGGGAGGTAACTTTCGGCTAAATAGTTTGACTCAAATATTTTGAAAACTAATTTTGCAATGGAAACAAATTCATCCGTTGGAACTTTTAACGAACCAAACGTACTTGTTTCTTTTTTGTAATTTTTTTCATAGATAAACATTTCGTTATCGCAAAATTGTTCATCTTCTTTAAAAAGTTTCAGCCGACAAGATTCGCACTTAATTTTCTTATTTAAACAATATCCCGCATAATACGTAATTGCATTGCTTTCTAAATTTTCCATATCCAGATTAATTAATGTGTCTATTTCCTCATCTGGGCAATCGTCGTCCCCGCCATATTCTTTGATGCTCAATTTATACTCCTTTTTGAAAATATCCCAATCAAATTCAATAGCATCGCTGTCTTCTAAGATACAATTAGAATGACTGGAATTACTCATATGTAACATTTTGGATACTAAAATGTTAGCAAAATGATAACCAATATCATAGCTTGTCGGCATGTAATTATATCCCCCCTTTCCTCGAAGCTGTGAGAAAAATTTTTCGAGAGCATCCTGATTCGTCCTACCCGTTAATATGAATTTAATATCCTTTTCTTCTAAGTAGTCAATCAGACCAAGTTGACTTTTTATTGTTAGCTGGAAACCCTTTATAAACTTAAAATAATTTTCATTTTTTGATACAATTTTAATATTGTTAAGATAGTCAATACTCTTTTCTAAAAAATTATAAATTTTGTTGTTTTTATATAATGGTTGGCTATAGGGAGCAGTAGAAGAAAAACATCTAGTGTTTAAACAATCAAATAAATTGTTGAAAAATTCAATCATCTTTGCCGTTGGTAAAACGCTATCTAGATGCTGGTCAAACATTCCTGGAGAAACTTTTAGTGCAGTTCTAATTGAACTAGCAACAGTGTTGCTTAATAATTGTGCAGCAAGTTTCACATTCATTTTTTGAAAATTTGAAGGCTGGATGTGATTTCTCGTTACTTTAGGCATTAGTTTAATTTTATTTTTTACGTCATGTTCAAAAATGTTTATTATTACGATACTGTCGGAAGTACCAAATTCGGAATGCATTATTTTATTTTTAAGAAATGCATTTCTCGCGGATTTTAACAAATGCGGTGGATCAAACTGTGCAAATATTTTAGAATTATTTACAATAATGTAAGGTTTGTCTAGATCAATACCCAGATATTTAAATGATTGTATATTTGTAGCTGCCTGATCACATGTCAACATAACAACATTCAATTTTAAAATTTCTTGACAAATTTTTATATTATTTAATATTAATGCCGATAATGAAACTGCATCTAATTTGTTGACTAAGACATAATTTAAAACGTGCTTCCAATTGTCAATAACACCCCTCACCATAAAAAATAATGCGGAAGTTGCCAGTTCCTTTTTTCTGTTGACACCATCATCACAGAAGCCGTCGATTCGCTCTGTTGATAGGTTCATTGTCAAATCTTTTTTTATTTTAACTTCATCAAAAGATAAAACACAAATTCTGGAACTTGATGACATATTTCGGAATAAACTCTCTAACTGACTCATTAAAATTGCATTAGTTCCAGGTGGGACGAATTGAATTGGTGACCACTTGTAAATTGATGAAATTGAAGGAAGTTTTAAGTTTAAACTGCTTAATAAATATTTATAAATCCTGGATGATTTGTAAAATAAACATTGTGCAATAATTTTATCATTTTCATTATAATAATAATCCTTTTTTAATAGTAATTTGCACACACTTTTTGTATTATTATTAACCGATAATTGGTCAATAGTTTCATCAATTGTATATTTTTTGGTAATTTTTTTTTTTTTTGCAAATTAAAAAAGTTTCTGTACAATCTCCCATATTTAACTTGAAGTAACTTATATATTTTATTGCTACTCTTCAAATATTTTTGATATT
This sequence comes from Tipula helvola, assembly GCA_963556165.1. Classification (NCBI taxonomy): domain Eukaryota; kingdom Metazoa; phylum Arthropoda; class Insecta; order Diptera; family Tipulidae; genus Tipula; species Tipula helvola. Next base: position 146,038,726 of record OY744482.1, on the reverse strand, counting down.
TTTGTACAGTTTTTACGTTTTTGACACATCTGTTACAAAACGTTTCACTTTCAAATGGTTCTCTGTGGCATGAATAACAATTAACCTTATCAATTAATTGCAAAAACTCAAGTTCGTCATCTATTTTCTTCATTACTTCTGTTTGAGTACCGATTGAATTAACTATTGACTGGTAAGCTTCCTTCCCACTTGCCAAAGTTTCACTTATTTCACTAATTTCACTTATTTCTGAAACTAAAACGTTGTTTTCCGGTTGCTTAACTGTATTTAATATCGGTATCGCGTTTCGGGTTAAGTAATGACTTCCAATTTGCTCTTTCAAAAAATGGTTTTGGCAAACAAAGTTATACTTATTTTTGAGTGATTCTGGTTGTAATCCTAGCGAAGTAATCCAATCATTTTTACGTATTTCATTAGATGGAAATTTGTAAAATTTAGTATCCGGATTGTCTGCGGATTTAGCACGGCAATTGCGAACGATACAAGTAGCATATTTAATTTTATTGCCCGACATGGTTAAAGATTACTTAGGTAATTGAAATACAAAAATTGAGAAGACAAAATAGTTTTTATTTAAATATAAACTGTCCCTGTGATAAAATATAAACTGAATAAGGACATTCAATCAAACAAAAATTCAAAAAAAAAATCTAAACCAACGGTAAAATTCTGTAATGCTATATGTATGATTTCTCTCTGTTGCAATATATCTTTTCTTTATTTTGCTTTATCTTCAAAATTAGGTAATGCGCATGGTCATATCATTCAAGCTACTATGTACAGTAGGTATATAGGTATGTTTAATTTCTCTTTGTTTGTTTCTCTTTTCTCTCTTCAAAAGACAGCGATGCTATTGAATTTGATTGGGATATTTTCAAAAAGGAGTATAAATTGAGCATCAAAGAATATGGCGGGGACGACGATTGCCCAGATGAGGAAATAGACACATTAATTAATCTGGATATGGAAAATTTAGAAAGCAATGCAATTACGTATTATGCGGGATATTGTTTAAATAAGAAAATTAAGTGCGAATCTTGTCGGCTGAAACTTTTTAAAGAAGATGAACAATTTTGCGATAACGAAATGTTTATCTATGAAAAAAATTACAAAAAAGAAACAAGTACGTTTGGTTCGTTAAAAGTTCCAACGGATGAATTTGTTTCCATTGCAAAATTAGTTTTCAAAATATTTGAGTCAAACTATTTAGCCGAAAGTTACCTCCCAAATATTCGAGAGAAAATAGTATCAAGAAGTTTCAGGAATATATTACAGTTATATCCAACATTCCTTCCGGAAAAAAATGATATTTGTTACAAGCATATCGAAGAGCTAATTTATTTTTTTATATTAGTCCTGATCAGAAAAAACTGCAAATGGTCAATTTTAAATGATGAGTTTGGTTCTAAAAAATGTAAACTCCGAACTGATTGCCAATCAATACCAGCTTTAAAAAGATTGAAAATTTTAAATAATTAACTATGCAATTGATATTTTCTTCAATTCAATGAAATGATTTAATGTTATTTTTTTTTTTGTTTTTTTTTTGTTTTTTTTTTGTTTTTGTAATCTGTTTAACTAAAACTATCAAATATTAATATTAAATACGTAATAATATGTTTCATGTTTTTTATTTTGTTTTCATTATTCATTAATTTTTTTATGTTTTATAAATCTTTTTATTCAGTGAGGTTCAATGTTGTTTTGGCGGTATTCAACTCGTTAGACCAGCGATTTATCCGTTTAGTTGCGTCCAACGACAAGCAGTGAATATGATGGAAATAAATGGTGGAATTCTAAGGCTATCATGTCTATGTTCGTTGGAGTTGTACGAGTCATATAAATGCCCCCAACCACAGGGGCCATAAACTGGAGCCATAACCACTTCGTATACGACCACTAAAAATTAATCTGTGGCTTTGACTTGAATCCGAAATCGATTCTTACCACGTCTCTTCTGAGGTCTGTACAACCGCATTTAGAGGTATAAATAATAATCAATTCATCGAGCCGACAAGCACAAACAGTTTTTATCTTTCTTATCACTTCTTCTGATTAGTACCAAAAGAGACTACCATACTCAGCAATTTTATTAAATAACAATTTTTTCAATGTTATTTTAATTAGTTTTACCTTAGAAGATCCCTAATAAACAGCTCAGAAGATTGTGAAAATTGTCTTTTATTAAATGATTTTCGAACCATGAAAAAATTATTCCAATAAATTCTATATGAGTGGCTTAGAATCGTAGTGGCCTAACCCACATTTAAAAGTTTAACTTTTTTTCATTTAATGTGCCATAAATGTTCATTGAAAATTGAATTGATAATTTATTATAAAAAAAAAAAATATTATATGATAATTGGAGGTCAGTGTAATTAAATTCCATTTCCAAGAACAATTATGGCTGATTAAAAAAAAAATTTAAATGTGTGGGTTAGGCTACTATTGTTCTGAGCCCCTCATATGAAGCTTTTTCGTTTATAATAACATTAATAATGTAAGCTGAAATTGTTTATAAAATGTAATGCATCTTACATTTATTTCTACAATGATCATTAAAATTTATTTAGGATCTTGACCAAGGTCAACAGAAAAAAAATTAAATAAAAATATAAAATTTATGTAAAATAAAAATTTGAAAAAGGAAAAAATTTTTTTTTATCAAATTCTTTTATTTGTGGGTGGAACATAACGGGTGCGGGGGTAGTCCCCTCGAAATACAATCAAATTTTATCATTGTATCTGATAAATATGTTAAAATTGACAAAACGATGATTTAACCGATGGGTGGGTGGAAAATAAGGGATGGATGGGTGGATTTCCTCAGGGAACACCACCAACTTGTATTGTCGCCGAAGTTACACATGTGTACCAATTTTCATCAAGATTGGTAAAGTCTAAGCATTAAAACTTTGCAATGCAAGATTTGATCACATCCGTGTAAGTTAAATAAAAGAATTTAAAAATCAGATAACCAAATGAAAAATAACTAACACATCTATATTATGTATATTGTATAATATTTAATAGGACAATATATAGATTTTAGTTTTACATGCAATTTCGGTTTTTTATTTCTGTGTCGACATACTGCAATGTTGCCGACATTTAAATTGGTTTTGTTTGTCATTTGTTCTCTTCATATTATCATATTTGTGTGTGGTTGACGTAAATATAAACAACACCAATACTTTAATATTAAGTTGAATTTCAGGTGTTACGCGTATTTATCAATTTCTTTTCATTCATAATTTAATTTTTTGTTTTTGTTGATGCTTTAACTTTAGTAGTGTTGTGTGATAAACATACAAAAACAGAAAAGAGGAGATGCGAAATATATATTATTGTTTTATATTGTCCCTGTCTAATCTGGTTAAATAAATTTCTTAGATTAAATATTCAAATGTAAATACTTGACATGGAACTTCCATATCTGTTCATTCTTTTCTGTGGTTTTAGTTTATTAGAATTTTCAGCGCGGTTTTAACTCGTAAAAAATTATCGATAATAATTGAGCACTAGTTGTATTACGAATGATAATTTCAACATCTATGTTTAATTCTATGTTTATTTCTAATTAATTTTATAGTATTTTCAGTATTAATAACTGCCATTGCGAAATATTTTTTTTTATGCAGCTATAAACATACGTCTCAACACTCGGAAAAAAATGAAAAACATAACCTTAAAAGTGCATTTTAATTTGACATTTCGTACAAATTTCATGATAATTTTTTCGTGAAATAGCCTCCTGATAATTTGCTGAGAATGCCAAAATTTGTATAATATACTTACACATACATTGATAAATTTAATATCATGAGAGAAAATCTCAGCAATTTTGCAAAGTGTAGACCCTGTGTAAGTTACAAAATCTACGAATAATTTTCCAATGACTACTCAACGTTTTGTTACACAAAATATAACTCGCATTGCCCCTAGCAGCGTGGGTTATACAATAACAATGGGTTATTTTACATTTTCTTTATTTGAAATCAGTATAGTTATCGGGCTATGTATCAAAATTGGATCAAACTATTTATTTATTATTTATTAGCATTAGAGATTGTTGCCTATGCCCGATTTCAAGTCGTCCTGAAAGCTTCAAAGTTTTCATTGGTTGGGTCATTTGACGATGAGACGATTCTTTGAAACCGGTCGCTCTCATGCAATCCTGGTTATTTATGCCATGAATTACGTGCTTTTTGAGGTGTCATAAGACTGAACGTAATGAACTGTTTCTTTGCTGTGAGAATGATGGTATATATTTGGATTACTACAAGGGGTATGGGTCACATGGTCGACAACCATTTCGCCGACAGGCCATATCGCCGACAACTACATCGCCGACAAGACATATGGCCGACACAACCACATCGCCGACAGGATAGATCGCCGACACAACCACATCGCCGACAGGACAGATGGCCGACACACCACATCGCCGACAGGACAGTTGGCCGACACACCACATCGCCGACAGGACAGATGGCCGACACACCACATCGCCGACAGGACAGATGGCCGACAACCATTTCGCCGACAGCCCATATCGCCGACAACTACATCGCCGACAGGACAGATGGCCGACACACCACATCGCCGACACGACAGATGGCTGACAACCACATCGCCGACAGGACAGATGGCCGACACAACCACATCGCCGACAGGACAGATGGCCGACACACCACATCGCCGGCAGGACAGATGGCTGACAACTATATCGCCGACAAGACAGAACAGATAATATTAATTAATATTTTTATTTCGATCACTGAAAATTATTCGAAATTGTTGACATGCCGATTTTTTTTATCCGTTAAAGTGGGGATCACATAAACTGAAAAATGACATAAACTAATTTAACTTAGAATTGTAAAGGCTAACGGCTTCGGTAACTCTCACGGGCACGCGGGAGGTCGCTGCGCTCCTCCCCGCTTAGCCCTCCAAGGGGCTTTAGATTTGAAGTTCGGGGGATGTAGGAGCCAGGATCAGCAAACATGTCGCACTGCGTGCCGCACGTAGGAGCGGATTATATAGAATCTATTAATGAGACCTAATAAAAAGGAAAATAATTGCACTATTTTGTTATGCAAGATTTTGTAGTTGCAACATTTTGTAGCTGCAAGATTAATAAAAAAAAGAAATAACAAAATATTCCGATCCCAGAAAAACTATTTCACTAAATATTCATTATTTCACTATAAAATAATCGAAATAATTATTTCGGAAAACAAAATTATAAAAAACAAGATTTTGTCTTGCAGGCAAATCCCCCGATCACTATTTGAACGGAAAAAAAATTCGGCATGTCAACCATTTCGAATAATTTTCAGTGATCGAAATAAAAATATTAATTAATATTATCTGTCTTGTCGAAGATTTGGCTGTGTCGGCCAACTTTCCTGTCGGCGATGTGGTGTGTCGGCCATGTGTCCTGTCAAAGATTTGGCTGTGTCGGCCAACTGTCCTGTCGGCGATGTGGTGTGTCGGCCATCTGTCCTGTCGGCAATGTGGTTGTCGGCCATCTGTACTGTCGGCGATGTGGTGTGTCGGCCATCTGTCCTGTCGGCGATGTGGTTGTGTCGGCGATCTGTCTTGTCGGCGATGTAGTTGTCGGCCATCTGTCCTGTCGGCGATGTGGTGTGTCGGCCATCTGTCCTGTCGGCGATGTGGTGTGTCGGCCATCTGTCCTGTCGGCGATGTGGTTGTGTCGGCCATCTGTCCTGTCGGCGATGTGGTTGTGTCGGCCATTTGGTCTGTCGGCCAACATTCTTGTCGGCCATGTAGTTGTCGGCGAAGTGGCCTGTCGGCGAAGTGGTTGTCGGCCATGTGGGCGGATACCACTACAAGTACGTCAATCGGAAGCAAGTATCCAATCATGTCCAATCAGCCTTATAGTGCGATAGTCGTTGCTTAGGAATTTCGAAGAGGGCAACCGATAAATATGTTACATTTCTCAGGATGACTGTTAAAGATGGGACCGAACCGTGTCGTGGCTGATGGAATATTCTTTTAGGTTGGGGAAGAAGTTGAGCAAGTTAATGTAAAGCTACAAATATTTTGGCTACAACGATTTCAGCGTTAGGTGATTTTTGAATAATTAGCTCGATGTATTCAGAATAAACATCGAACCCATAGTGTACACCGCAAAGAAAGAGGAAGAGTTTCGGGTTTAGTGAGACTTGACGATATACGGGTGAATTGATACTTAATAACAGCCTGAGGTATCGAGGGGAAACCCAAATTTTAATTTAATTTAATTTTTTTACGTCACGTCGCTTTATCTCGTTTGAGTAATTGTTTTATTCAAACCAATAGAAGCATTACAGGGAATATCGTAAGATACCAATGATAAGAGATAATAGCCGTAAATATTATGAATAAAATGGTGTACATGCGATTTTTCAACGGTTGGGAAGATACTCAAATATTTTTGTTTTTTGATACGCCGTATCGCTTTTGTTCGTTGGTTGAAATGGCGTAAAAAATTAAAATTTTAGAATAATCCCGATCGAAATCTAAAGTTATTACTCCCTATCAATGGCATTTTGCTATACAATCCCTGAGTTATTCGAGCAAAAGTGATACGGCATAACTAAAAAAATTAAAATTTGGATTTCCTTCATCTGGTATAGCATATTTAAGATTCTGAGAAATGGCCATTGTGTAACGGAACTTTTTTCAGTACGCTTACAATTTCCGTTAATTTGTGTAGCATACACTTTATTTCACACCGGTCTTAGTTACGATATTTTAATTGAGGTCGTAATGACTGATGAAATATTCGTTTACTTTGTTATAGTAGTGAGAAGATTAAATAAGGATAATCTTATCAATAAAAATAAAACTATTTGGTGTGAAATATTGATAACCGAATTTAAATAAAATATAAACACAGCTGCGGTAAATGCCAATTTTAAACTAACATAAATATTACCTGGAATAATGAAATATGTATGCTTACGCTTTAAAATTGTAATTGAACTTACTTTCGAAGATGCTTCATTAAAAATTTCAATGTTTCATATTGGACCCCTTTCAATGATTTAATTTGCATTTTAACAGTCTCTAAATTCTCTTTGCAACTCAAATTCTCTGGTAAAGTAGCAAACATTTCTTCTGGTATTAAATCTGATGTTTCACGAAAAAATAATTTTAATGCTCCCGTAATTGTATGAAGGTCTTGATTTTGTAAGAAAGTGTATTTGGATTCTTTGCTTGGTTTGAAGCGTTTCTCATTCATCTAAAACAAAACAAAAATTGTTAACATTTTATAATATTTACATATGTTGCATAGATAACGGTGTCGATTTACCTTCTTTTTAATATTCTCAATATTATTTTTATTTCCATAGTTACGATATATTCCATTCGTTTTAAGGTTTTCATCTTCTTCGACTATTTTAATACATTCCACAATAAATTTGGGCACTTTATGCTCCGTATCAAGTTCTACTTTGTCCAGGTCCACTCCGAAAACTAACACCCATTATAAATTTCAATTATTTTAACATTGTACTAAATTCTATATTTGTTGGTCACTTTACCTTTTTCCTTTTCCTTTTTCCTTTCTTTATCTGTAAATTTTAGCTTTTCTGTAACTTTCTTTTCTGAGTTTGTCGGTGCATATTTTGGTGATTCTGCCAGCGAACCATTATTGTATTCTGATTCATCAGCAAATTTCTATATTCGATTAAACCAAAATAAATTATTTATGCTGTTTTGATAAAAATGAGACAAGTTTGTTTATTTACTTTTGGAGAGTATGTACCAAATGGGGAATCCTGTCCAGCAACTCTTGCCGAATTACTGAAAGAAAATAATGAAATTTGGCATTTAGTAAAGAAGAGAGGCGTATTATAACGGTCATAACTGCAGACTTCAACAACTTACAATGAACTTTTTGGAACTGGAAGCAAAATAAAAGAGAATTAATAATTTAATTGGTAAATTTGTGTCGTGGTTTGACTGGGCATTGTAAATAAACCAAAAATTAAGTATTAAAATTTATTTTTATCTGTTGTCAAATAAAATCAAAAATAAAAGTAGATAAGAATCTGTCAATAAGTTGTCAATTTCAAAATTTATTTTTTTTCTAAGAAACATTATTGATTAATAATTTTGCATAGGTGACGTTTACAACCCTTTTTCTTATATTATATTGGCAATGCTGTGGCAATATGACAATATAAGGGAATAACTCTAAAATTCGAATTTTTCATAAAAACGCTTTTAAAATTAAGAGTCGTTCAAAATCGTATGAGTTTTTTGCTTTTTTAAATAATTATTACGGTTGTTTGTAGTTGCTGGATTATTACAAAAAATTGATATGATATGAATTCGATAATGGATATTTCGAATTTGAATTAATACGTAAAAGGGTATAACTCGAGTTCCCTTATGTCATCTTGCCACAGATTTATACGTACATAGGTACTTACTTGGCAAACCGAATAAGGTTGCTGAAAATGATGCCTCTACAATTTCATGGTTACTACTAGTTTGGAAGAAAGTTTGGTCCTGTAACCTATTCTCCTCGTTCACAGATCTGTCAGTCATGATCTAAAATTTAAATTAAATAAATAATATTTTATATTAAAAGGTTTTGTATATGTGGATAAGTGTGTTAGTTTCACAATTAATTAATTTCGTGCAATTAATTAATGTGCAAAATACGTGTAGAATTGTAATGCTGGTTGTAATAAAATGTAAATAATAAAATAAAATAAAAATTATAAAGAATTTAAGGACGCGATAAGATTAAAAATTGTTGGCTATCATGCGTTATTTATTTACATATTAATTAAATTTACCTAAAGAAAATTATTTGCGCCGATTCAAAGGAAATCGAACCTTTTTAGATTAATACACATGCAATTAAAACTATATTTAGTACAATAATTTATTACAATGTATCTTAATTCTTTTTTTTTTTAATTAAACTACAAAAAAATATTAAATTTGATAAGCTTGTTTAAATTCAAAATAAAATATTTTTTTTAGTATTAATTCGATAATTTTTTCATGTTAAAATTTTTATCAGTAAATTATTATGAATGTGTGTGGGTTTTTCAGTTATCACAAAATATCTTTATAATTTCACAAATTGCTATTTTTATTTACTTATATGTTTAAACAATTATTTGTATTTTTTGTTTCTTTGTATTTCATTCATTTTTGAACCACAGCATTTAAAAGTTTTATTTCGTAACTTCACAATAAGACTGACTGTGAGTCGTTGAAATAATTGAAGTAACTGTATATTATTGAGTTTTTGATAAAATATAGTATTTTATATTATATACACATATGCAATAATTTTTGTGTTATCAATTACATTTTTTTTATTGTTTTTGTTTTTACTTATTGTTCAAATAAATCAATCGATAATCTCAGCTTTGGTAAACAATCTGAATATTTACTACTGAAAAATAACTGAAGGGGCTGGAGGACCGAACGGTTTTTTGGCAGACTTTGTTTTCCTCAAATACTGTAAAAAAATCGTCATTTGAAACTCCTTGGGCGGGCTCTAATATCTGAACGAGGACCGTAAGTTATTTTACAGTCAAATTGCCGACAATTTGTAAGTGACATTTTTTTGTAAATAAAGAGTTCTTTTGTGGTCATCATATACCATTATACAGTCCTCCCGCTGTCAATATGTATGTAAGTAAAATTGTCGGATAAAAAACCGTCCAATTATAGAACATTTATATATGAAATTTGCCGTAAATATACCGTTATTTTTTGTGTATCAGATAAAGGGGACTGCCCTCGCTATTTATTTGTAAGTAAAATTTTACGTATATAAACCGTCCTTCTGCATGAATTAGATAATCGACCCAATTCCAATGTAAATCTTATATTTTTCTTCTCTTCTATTCTGCTTTGATTCCTAAGAAAATTTCATTGATTATCAAATAATTCAGCAGTTCCTGAGGTAATTTTCACCTCGAGCTTTCGGGAAAGATTAGTATTGTGCTAAGAAAATAAATTTAGAAGATATATGTACATTGATTCGGGTCCAATATTCTGCAGTCTCGTCTTAAATATACATTTTTTTTTATTATGATTATAAAGGTAAAAATAAACAAATATCAATAGAAGCCTTGTGGACAAACTCCAGTGACAAACATTTGTAAAACTTGAAATTTCATGGAAAAAAAGATAAATATGAAATTATCTACCTACATACCAATCAGTTATCTATAGATTAAAAATATTCTTTATGGCTTAATTTAATTTTTAATGTAAATACTCGTAATTCTTAAGTATAATTTGTAATAACACAACAAAAAATCAAGTCACGACACAAAATAAATGCAAGACGTCTGATGGTTCAAATAGCCAAGTTCTAACATAGGATAAGAATTGTTTAGAAATAACATGTTCATCACCTCTCACTACATATACTGACTGACCACTGATTGAATAATTGATTGATTTAGTGTGTTCGACCAAGCCTAAGGCACGTTTCCCGGAATATGCCGGATCCACCGTACACCATTTTACGAATAATAAAACCGAGGGAAAGGGAAGGTATGTTAGTAGCAAAGAATCAACCCGGTTCCAGACATCTAAGTAGTTGATAGTTAAATAGTAAATAAGATACCACAAATTCTAAACTACATGATTTTTAACTGCTTGTTGTTCCTGGAGATTTGAGTTCAGATATAACTTTACTTCTGAAATTAGGATTAAATGTAATCCCTTTAAGGATGATTAATTCTATGTAATTATCTTAGATTCTAAAACAAATTAAATTATTTATCAGTGTACTTAAAATAAATCCCTTCAAATACTCTAAACACCGTTGTTCCTATTGATCTATGCATACTTAAAACTATATCCGTATCAGTCCTGGTGTAACACAATCCCCCAAAGAGGGATTGTGTTAACAGACATAAAAATAGCGGTCTGGTTGGGGTATAGTAGCTGGCTGCAGCTCGTCGCTAGGCGTGGGGATTACCAGACATAATTCTATGCTAGAATAACCGCATTGAAGTAAAATGAACGGGACAAGAAAACTAAACATACCTTTGCCACGACCACAGTGGTAGATAATAATAAATTTTGGTGTGCTCGACTCAGGATGTCGATGTCACTCCGGCGACCTCCACCCTGTCTGCCGGAAGGGTCCCCTTATTCGTCGGGCCGCCTACCGGGATGCCGTCTTCCGGCCGCGGCGGTCACCGACGCCATAGGAAAGAAGCAAGGGCACCCTCCCGTCAGACCTGGTCGAAATCCCCTAGAGTGACACCCCCATCCCGAGCAAAACAACACTCCGATATTCATTCGTCATGGCCCTAGGTCAGCATGGGATCGTCCCCCACACCATGTGATCACAAAAGGAATTTATTCACACATAGTGCCTAAATGGTTAATATGCGAATAAAACGTGGTGACCTCTGTCCATCACGCTACCAAGTAACGGGAAAATACAAGAGTATGTATCACCAGATCAAATTAACGGAATTTTATTATTTATCACGAAAAACACTTATTACGGAAAAGAAAACGGAAAAGGCATCGAATTTTAACTAAAACTGTAATTAATGTAACTGGAAACAGGAAAATTTTATTTGAAGTTAAGAAAAAAAATGAAATCGAAATCAAAAACCCGTTACAAAGAAAAACGTGGTGAAATGAAATGTGAATCAAATTTTGGGGGTGGGCAGTACTGTGGTACGCCACCCAGAAGCTGAAAAATCCCGAAATGCAAATGTATTTAAGAAATATAGTAATGAAACACCAAAAAATAAAAATAAAATAAAAAAATTAAGAACAACAAAAAAACCACGCGGTGTGAACAGTGGTTATTGTTTATTTTTGCACGCCACACCCTACCTGATTAAAATAAGGTCGGACCGACCCACCGGAAACAGCGCCGACGCAGAATACCGTCCCAGCAGCCCCCTCTATTCTCGAACCCCACTCCTTTAGGAGGAGTTGCTGCCACAAACCCAACACTCCACACAATAAATAGTGCCTTTAGGACACCGCACGTACTATAGAATCGATAAGAGCTTTGGGGTCGCTCGTTTTGAACTGAGATGTAACTTTTTCGGTCTATACCAACGAGTGATTGTTTATTCTTTAATGGTATATAGAGACGTAAATTCAGTTCAATAAAACAAATATATCCCAGATCAAATCATCACTAATCATCAACAGACACCACACTGAAAAAAATCCTACATCAATGTAGACAAAAAATTCATTAATAGTAGGGCTCGTAAAATACCCGAACATTAAGTACCCGGGTAACGGGTAGTTATTTAACCAAATACCCGGGTACCCGGGTTGCCCGAAAAAAATAGGTAAACATGTTTTAACACTTGTTTTAGTGAAAACAGGTAAAATGAGTATAATTCAAACAATTTAACTTATGTAAATATGTTATGTATATGTATATTATGTTCAATAAAGGTTAGTTAATTCAATTGTTATAATTCACTATTATTTTTTATTAATAAAATATTTAAAAAAAAAAATTTTTGTAAGAATATTTCCCGCTACTGCAAATACCAACTCGCAGGTCGCTGATGTAAATAAAAAATTGTTTATAGTCAGTAGTGCTTCGTGTAAATAAATTATCCAAAATTTAAATCCGCTTATTTCCTTGCTCGGCCATTGTTTGTGTTGTTTTAGTCCATTAACTTTGCTTTTCAAATTTACAAACAGTTCTTGAGGAAAAATCTCCTTTAGCATTTTAAATGCTGAAATGAACAGTGTTTTGAGCTGTTATTAGTGTCGCGTTTCTTTGCTTAGTTCTTGTAGCTCTAGCATAAGTGGTTCAAGACTGAGGTTTCCCTTAATATTTCTAGATACTTCTTGTCGATAATTTTTTCGGCTAATTCACCGAGTGCGCCAGTAATACAATATTTTAATTTTAGAAATTTTATTTATTTATTATTTATTTATTTATTTATTTCAATCATTACAATTTGTACAGAATAAATACAATATGTATACAAAATTCAAAAACAAAAACTAATGAAAATTATAAAATATAAAATATACAAATTATTAAATTGAAATAATTAGAAATGCAAAATGAACAAAAATGTTCAGCAACATGCATTTCTTCATTAGGTACATGAGAACAGATTATTAGCATTAAGGGGTAATGAAAAGGTTAATAATAAAAAACTATGTAAATATAGAAACTAATTAACAATAAATGTAAAATACACAAATAATAAGTTTAACAAAGAAAAAATCAAAATATAAATTCATAAATCTTTAGTATAATATAATTATCGAAATGCAATAAATTTTAAACCATTAAATTGAACACGAAATCCAAAGTTTTGTTCTGCAGTAACCAAGTTTTAAGTGACGATAAAAATATTTTTTTAGAACGTATCTCGCGAATGCTTTCAGGAAGTCTGTTGAATATTGACGGAGCCGTAACTAAGAAATAATTACGAAAATGAGTTTTGGAAAACTTGGGTATTAATTTTTGACATACGGAGTTTCTGCGTAATTCGTAGGCGTGACAAGATAAATTTCGGTTACCACTTATTTCAAAGTAAATTTTCATGACTTTAAATACATAAAGATGCTTTATCGGAAGAATTGAGCTTAACACGAATAAAGGCCACGTGTGGCAACGTTTGTTTTTAAAAAACATCAATCTAATAGCATGCTCATGAGCAATAATTAACGGTTTAATTGTGCTGAAGTAAGTGCCACCCCAGCAACAAATGCCATAACGTAATCGCGAATCAATTAAGCCATAATAAAACGATTTCAAAACATCAAAAGGACAATGAGATCTTAGAAGGTACATTTTCCTGATAGTGGAGTGGAGAGAATTTTTCAGAGCTGAAACATGACCTTTCCAATCTAAATGACAATCGACTTCTAGTCCTAAATATTTACAGGAACTTACTGATTCAATGGGTGCTTTCAGATTCGCAAACTGTTGGCATCATGTTTAGTGAAATCATTGCTAATTTGATTTGAATTACTAATAAAATTCTTAAATTTCATAGCGTTGGCCGTGATTTTACTCAACATGTTGCCAACTGTTTGGTGCTTTGAAAGCGCCCAATGACCATACAATTGAGCAAGCAAGATCCATTTCTGGGACAATAGACATCATGAAAAACAATATCAGTACCAAACGAACGATAGGCATTCAAGCTGAACAAAATAGCCTTAGTTTTCGGGCTAAGCACAAGTCCGTGCACTGAAAACCAATTGCTTAAGACTGTCAGATCTTCATTAATACTAGATACTGTTGACAAATAATTGTTACAATTATAAGCAAATGCCATGTCATCAGCAAATGCAACAATTTTACCAATGAACTTTTGACGAAATATCGAGTTAACGTAAACTAAAAATAGAATTGGTCCAAGGACTGAACCTTGAGGAACGCCAGCCTGAAGTTCGATAAAATTGCTCAGTGATCCACCAATACTCACCCGTTGTAAACGACCTTTTAAATACGATGTAAACCAATCAAACATACACCCCCTAAATCCAATATACGATGGTTTATTTAAAAGAATCCGATGATCCACCATGTCAAATGCTTTGCAAATATCAATAAAGAGAGCGGCTACTGTATGTGAGTTGTTAAGCCCTTCATGTAGCGGATTCATTAGATTCAGTAGTGCATCTTCGGTACCAAAACCAGCTCTGAATCCAAATTGGCACGAACTAAAGTAATCAAACGTATTTAGGTAATCAAGTAAACGCGATTTAACAATTTTCTCAAAAATTTTTGAGACAACTGGAAGAAGCGAAATAGGCCGATAATTGCTAATTAATAAGCGATCACCTTTTTTATACAAGGGAATAACCGTTGCAATTTTTAATGCTTGCGGAAAAACACCTTCGATTATACTACGATTAAATAATTCAGCTAAAATGTCAACAATATTAAAATTAATTCGTTTTAAAATTGCGCTGCTCAAGCCGATATTATCAGGCGTATGCTTAGTTTCCAAAGAATTAATAACATAAAATAATTCTAACGAAGTAATTGGCCGAAAGAAAAAACCACTATAAATAAATACGAAATTGATTGATTATCGAAATAAGTGTGTCCCACCGTGTCTGGCAATCTAGAATAAGTTATACATTTTTGCGCGTGTCTACGTGCTTTGAAAAAATATTTTTTCTAACGGCTGATTTAGAGGGCTCAGATATGTATATTGAAGATATTAACGGTAAGTTTGCAGGGTAGGTACTTATGATTTTTTTCGCGATGTGAAACACATAAAATTTTTTATCATATTTTAAACTTGACTACTTAGGTTGTATTATTTATGAATTGATTCATAAAAGATACGAAAAATGTTATAATTTTAATGCAGTTAAAAACATTTGTGGATGAACAAATTCGTATTGTTAACGTAAGAAATTAGAAATAAAATGAAATTTTTCGTAATACTAATGAAATGTTAAATCATATTAACGAATAAATTCATACATATAAGTTTTGAAATTCATTTTTTGTATTTACGAAATTATTCGTATGTATGAAGATTGGGATACTCAGTGGTTATGAATAATACACAAATATGATGATTATGTTCATAAAAGGTTTAGCAAAATTACATAATATTTAATACGTATGATTCGTAATAGGAATGTACACTTTAGGGTCGTTTGATGAAAAAATTCGTAAAGTTTATTTAGCACTCATGTAAAATAATAATAAAAAAAATAAAAATTTCCTTTTAAAATATAGCTTTATTTATTTAATTATTAAATTATAAACATCTTGTGACGTTTGTTTTTAAAATAATATCAATTTAATTCATAAAAATTAACTAATAAAGGAATTTAAAAATAAATATAATTAAATCAAAAATATAATAGGAGTAACAACTATTGACTATATTCGAATTTGATGATTTCTCCCAACAGAACGTCCTTCCTCAGAACGTCTTTTTCGTGGTGAACTTTCATTATTCTTCATACTTTGATAGTGATGTGCTGTTCTGTAAATTCAACAAATTAAATTACAATCACATTTAATTTTATTTGCTTATTTTCGTTACCTGATTTCTTCCCAATGCTCGAAAAGCGATTTCAATTCATGGTCTTCTCAGTTTCACGATTTCAATTCATGGTAAAAAGTGGAACATGGTTTGGTGTCGTCCTGCTGGCTCAACTTTGAATTGATATTGAACTTAATTTTCTTGCAAGTAAATATAATAAAGCAAAATTATTATTAACTCATTACTCAATAAATTTCTTTTCTCGTGTATCATATAATTTATAAGTTTACACATTATTTTTATAAATTATTATCTTCCGCACAAATATCTTCTTATTTTAATTTAACGGAATGAGAATTAATCACAAATCGCCACAGAGGCGATTATTTTATTTTAACAAGATCACGTTCCAAATCAAAACACTTATTTGTACAATACTAATATAAAATACCTTATTTACCTGATTTTCAACACACAAGAATCTATTAAATCACTAAAATTTATTTTATTTATGAATATTCTCATCACAAACAAATTGAAAATAATAACAGGACGTATGTAAGACCGTTTCAGCATACACTTCTGCTTAGCTTTAATATTTAGTTTACGGTGATGAAAAATCCTAATTGGAGATGGCGATGACAAAAGAAAAATTCTAATTCAATAGCTCTCATAAAAGTGGGATTTTTTCAAACATACGAAGTCAACCATACATAATTACATTTAAGAATCGAATTGTAATATTCATGTATTATAGTACCAGATTCGTTAATACACGAACAATAAGTGTTTACCATATATTGTCGTACGTAATCTTATTCATAAATATTATGAATTTTTCATAAATGTAATTTTTTACTAAAATCGCGCAAGTTGCACTAATACACAAACAGCATGTGATTGTATTTTACGTATAGTACAATAAACTACTTTTCTACGTAAATATAACAATTTGTACATTAATAGTACGAATTATGGTTATCGAACGCCATTCGTAAATAAAACACAGTATATTTTTCTCAGTGCATATACGATAGCAAAACTTTAAAACTTATCAGTAGCACCGTAAATTAAACAAAACAATATTTGACGGTATATTGTAACTATATATATTTTATTTGATTTTATATTATTTACATTAACTTTATTGGGTTTTATTTCTTTTTCTTTTTAACAAATGTTTATAATTACTAATTTTTTTTTTTTTCGTTTTGTACATATTATTATTAGATCCAACACTGGATTTTTAATATCATTAATTAATTTATACATGAAGAGAAAAAAATTTTAATTTCCAAAATGGAGGGTTTGATAAATACAATATTTCGGAATGGGTACGAAGGGCCGAATTTCAAAGGGCCGAATGGGTCGAAGGGCCGAATTTGTTTGTTTATTGTTTTTTGCTTTTTAGAAATTTAGGGCCGATTATTTTATTTTTTCAGACTATTTTATATTCGTTAGAGTGAAGGAAAATTCTAGTTAGACGAATAAAATAATTTCATTGTGATTTAGCGATGTAAATTAGTGAATATTAAAAATTCGGCCCTTCGACCCATTCGGCCCTTCGACCCATTCGGCCCTTCGACCCATTTCGGCCCTTCGACATTCGGCCCTTTGATATCATTCCAATATTTCAACACCTCATCCAAAATCACACCAACTTGATTATTTTTATTATTTTTTTGTTTTTCTTTTAAATTTAAGACTAAACTTATTTGGCATTTCAAAACAAAAATCAGACTCCACTCATTATAATTAACCAAAAAAAAAAAATCAAACTGTCTTTTTATTCTCTTTTTATATTTACGACAAACTAACTGATCAGTTAAAAATTAAACCCCGACTAAAAAATTATTTTCGAATTGACACGTATGTATAAAAAAAAATTTCCCCCTCTCAAAATAATAATCAATAATGAAGACAACGTTAAACTTCGGATGGCGTACACATACACCACCAGCACCACCCAAAATCGATTCACATCACCAATACAAAACAACAACAGTCTCGAAAATTCCATTTAGGTACTATTTCCACGCGCTTAAATAAAAATAAAATACAGTAACCCCCCTATAACACGGTAGATTCGTTCCGCGTTATAGGAAAACACGTTGTACGAGAATGCTCGTACAACGCGCTCGTATAACCCCGTATAACGCGTTATGTACAAATGATTCACGTTTAACTTTTCTCGTTAAAGGGGGTTTAAATCGAATATTAAGGAAAAACTATTTATAAACGAAATATGTGCGTTTTATTAAAATCAATGTGGGAAATCCCCGCGTTATATGGGGGAAAACACGTGTTATACGAGGGACATGAAATCGCGTAGTATGAAAACGCGTTATAAGAGTACCGTGTTATAGGGGGGATTACTGTAAACAGCTAACACACTACACAGACGCACCATATATTCAATCAAATACAGACATAATGTTAATATCCGAAACACGCTTCACCAAAAATAGCTATTTCAAAATTAATGGGTACTCTATTTATGACACCAAGCACCCAGATGGGAAAGCACATGGAGGCACAGCTGTATTGATTAAAAGAAGATTAAAGCACTATGAGCTGACGAAATATGAGAAAGAACATATACAATCAACGAGCATCTGTCTTCAGGAGTGGTCTGGAAACTGTGTCATATCGGCAGTGTACTGTCCTCCAAAACATGCTATAAAAAAACTCCAGTTCTTGGATTATTTCAGCCAGCTGGGTAATAAATTTCTTGCGGGAGGTGATTACAACGCCAAACATACTCATTGGGGCTCCAGATTAACATCGCCGAAAGGCAAACAACTTTATCAAGCTATAGAGGAACAGTCCCTGGATTATTTATCTGCCGGTAATCCAACTTACTGGCCGACGGATAAAAAGAAAATTCCTGATTTAATCGACTTTTGTGTAACTAAGGGCATTCCACGTACATATGCTAAGGCCACCGATTGTTATGATCTGTCTTCTGATCACTCACCGGTAATAGTAACAGTGAGTACCGATGTCTTAAGGAACGAAACACCCAACCGTCTTACAAACAAGCAAACTAATTGGGATCAATATAGGAGGCTAGTCGAACAAAATTGCCTACTTAATATTCCTCTGACCACACCAGCTGATATTGATGCGGCGGTTGAAAATTTAAAAGACATCATGGCATTATCAGCTGAAAGGGCTACACCTGTCATAAGTAGTTCCGAAAAAGTTAATAAGCTGTCACATAATATACAGGAACTAATCCAGGAAAAACGGAAAATTCGCCGGCTATGGCAGCAAACAAAATCACCGTTATTGAAATGGAAATTAAATCGAGCTATCAAGGCCTTAAGATTTGCTTTGCGGGAAGAAGAAAACCAGAGCGTCCAGAACTATTTAAGTGATCTCTCGGCAACCGAGAGGACAGATTACTCTTTGTGGAAGGCAACAAAAAAATTAAAAAGGCCAACAAATTCGAATCCACCGATTAGACTACCAACTGGAAATTGGGCGAGAAGTGATGAAGAAAAAGCCAATGCTTTTGCTGATCATCTAACAACAGTATTCACACCACACGAAGAAGATAATAATTTCGTGCTACCCCAGCAAATGGATGATGGTTTATCCTACAAACCTATAAAGTATAATTGGAAGAAAGTTAAGAATACAATTAAAAATTGCATAAGCCCGAAAAAGGCACCAGGACATGATCTCATTACTGGAAAAATGATAAGGGAATTGCCAGACAAATGCATAAAACTAATAACATTCATATTCAACGCGATCATGCGAACCAGTTATATTCCTCAAAAATGGAAAATATCTTTGATCACAATGATACATAAGCCTGGAAAAAATCAAACGCAGATCTCATCATATCGCCCAATAAGCATGCTACCCACAATATCAAAGCTATTTGAAAAAATGTTACTAACAAAATTGAAACCAATATTGGAAGAACGGCGCGTTATACCAGACCATCAATTTGGGTTCCGAAACCAACATGGTACCACAGAGCAAATTCACAGAATTGTAAACGCAATCAAAATCACCTTCGAGGAAAAGAAATATTGTTCTGCTGCTTTCTTGGATATAGCACAAGCATTTGATAAAGTTTGGCACGATGGGCTAATATACAAAATTAAAGAGCTTCTACCGAAGAAATTTCACTCAATTTTGGGAAACTACCTTATTCAAAGGCAATACATGGTCAAACAAAATAGCGCAACTACTTGCTTAAATGATATTAATGCAGGTGTCCCGCAAGGCAGCGTTCTAGGGCCAATATTATACTTGTTGTACACAGCCGATTTACCTGTAACCAACAAAGCAACAATATCAACATTTGCCGATGATACGGCCATCCTGGTGTCACACAATAATCCCGAAATTGCCTCAAAGGAGTTACAGAATCATTTAAACAAAATCGCGGACTGGCTAAAGACATGGCGAATAAAAGTGAACGAAAACAAATCAACTCACATCACATTCACGCTGAACAAACGCACCTGCCCACCAGTGAAATTAAACAATAAAAATATTCCTCAACAAACGAAGGTCAAATACTTAGGTTTGCACCTGGATAGAAGGTTAACGTGGAAAACCCATATTGAAACTAAGCGCAACCAAATAAAAATGACATTTTCCAAAATGTATTGGCTGATGGGAAGGAAATCTCAGTTATCATTAGCCAATAAAGTTTTACTGTACAAAGCGATAATCAAACCCATATGGACATATGGTATTCAGTTATGGGGATCCACCAGCGCTTCAAACAGAGAGCTCCTGCAACGAACACAAGCGAAAATACTTCGAAGTATTACTAATGCTCCGTGGTACATTCGAAATAGTAATATACATGATGACCTTGGGATTAAAACCATTAAAGAAACAATTAAAGAATTCAGTTCTAAATATTATTCAAAACTAGAAGCGCATCCCAACGAATTGGCCAGGGATATATTAAAACAGCCACGATTTAGGCGACTGAAAAGAACAGATCCACTCGGACTGATGAACCTGTGAACCTGTAAATTTATTAAATGTTGATGTTATACATATGTATGTATAAGTATAATCTAAATTAATTAAATTGTGAGCACCAACAATAAGTATTAACATTGGTTAAGACTTAAAATATGTAATAATTTTAGCTTAAGATTTGATTACTTCTTGTTAGTTTCTTATGTAGAAAGATTCAAGAATAAAGCCATTGGCAGCATTTAAAAAAAATACAGACAAAATTCATTTGAGGAAAAATAGAATATACAGGGTGTTTTGTTCTTGAGTGTAAATATTTTCAGGGATGATTCCTTGATTAATTTCAAGCAAAAAATCGTTCCGGGAGGGGAGGCCGAGAAAATGGAAATTTAATATTTTCGGTTCTAACTAATTGTTTTCGGACGAAAAAAATGAAAACGCACATTCAATGAAATTCCAGCAGATTTTAGTGAGAATAAAGCAATAATTTTGGAATTACATATATCGATAAAACTAAATGCGGTTTTTTTTTCGTTGCTCAGAGGGTTTAGTCAAAACCAACCGAATTTTTGTATAAGCCGAAGAGACTTTTTTTTTTTTTTTTTTTTTTTTTCGCTGGCGCTACATCCCATGGAGGGATTTGGCCGCTTCATTTGAAGTTTCGTAATCATTTTTTTTAACGGATAATGAGTGATTAATTTATTGATCCAACATTAACCAGCCGTGATTTTTTCATCACCCGCCGGGAATCGAACCCGGAACCTCCGGAGCTTAAAGCAAGTATGCTAACCACTGTGCCACCGGGGCGGCGCCGAAGAGATTGCTATTTAGTTATTTTGTAACATTGATTATGTTCCAGGCTTGGTGAAATGTACTTAGATGGTAAAATTTTTGTTGTTGTCCATATTTTGATCCATGCTAAAATGGTTGAATGATATGATGAGTTTGTAGATGAAAATTCGTCTAATACTGTGCATATTTTGTAGCTACTGTGAGTTGGTTTCTCGGATAAATATAATTTGCCATAATTATTGATGTAATAAATTAATCACAGCAAAATGTGGTAGATGGTGGTGATCATCGTTTTGTTTTGTCGTTATTGTTCACCCTCTACATAAAAACCAATATTGAGTTTATGATCTGATCGGCCATTCGATTTTTGTGCTTAGTAAAGATAATACATGTTAACAGTGGCCGCATAAAGTGTTTCTAATTTATTTATTTTTAATAAACTGTGTTAAGTACAAGAGTGTATTTTAATATTTTATTAAAAAGGAGATATTATTTCAATTTAGAAATACATCAGTGATAATAGTTATTTATGGTACTAGTGAGCAAAACGAGATATTATCCATGAGGGATAAGTTTGTCCCACGAGGCGATAGCCGAGTGGGATATTATCCCGAGTGGATAATATCTCTTTGCTCACGAGTGGCATACAACGTTTTATCCAATTTTGTTGAAATAAATGTAAATATTTGTAAATTAATAAGAAATAGTTCCATTTTGTGTTTTCACACTGTAGCATTGAATTTTGAAATACATTTTATCATAGTGACCGTTTTTTAAATTTATGTGACGTGTTTCTTTGACGTACAAAATCTACGAATAATTTTCCAATGACTACTCAACATTTTGTTATACAAAATATAACTCACGTTGCTCCTAGCAGCGTGGGTTATAAAATAACAATGGGTTATTTTACATTTTCTTTATTTGAAATCAGTCTAGTTATCGGGCTTTTATGTATCAAAATTGGATAAAAAATAAAATCACATATATCCATACATTCATGTAAGCTATTGTATATTCATTGTTGGTTTCGCTTTAAAGCTGACACGGTTATTGTTTTTTTTTGTTTGTGTATAAATATAGATTACCGTCGCGGAAAAGTAAGAAGCAGGAAGCAAAAGAAAAAAAAAGGAAAGCGGCCAAAATTCTGCTGCCCTCATAGTTTTTCCGCGACATATTTTTATTTTATTGTTTTGGTTTTTCGTATTATCTAAACACAACAATCATTTGGCTGGAAGATTGAATAATAATCGTACATAAAATATATACGAAACCGCATAGTATATGAACATGGCGGATAATAGCATTTCCGAATAAAAGCGTTACAGCCGCATCCAAAAAGTGCTGATCATCACCATCAGATCACAGGATGAGTTTTTAAAAATTATTTATTTATTTATATTATTATTTTATTATAATCATTGCTATATTTATTTCTCTATATGATTAAATTATTTATATACTATCAAATCCATTTATATTAAAAATAACAATTTATCTATTAAGTGAGGACCGCGGATCCCTAAATTAATTTTGTTAAATGGTGGTATTTAATGCAAGTTAGACTAGATAGGTTGACCACCATATTGTTTTTGTATTATTAACTTATTGATATTAATCAATTAATTTATATTGTTAAGTAAATTTATTATACATTATAAATTGTTAACTTCATTGGTATTTGCATCAATAATTATTTAACTACCTTGAATCAAATGTATATAATTGTTTTCGTTATTTTCATCTACAAAACATCATCCATTTTAGCCATTTAATTTCTTTGCCGTTTCGTTCCGAATTTCCGATATCATAATGCGTGTTATGACAGTCTGAATATATTTCACCATGTGTCTATAATTATTTAGATGAGGTAGGCTAGTACATTCATACAAACAAGGGGGTAATATCAAATTATGCTATATATTGCCTATAAAGGGAGGGAGGTGAGCATATGGTCCAACATCATGACCATTATAAAGTACGGCTGTGACTTAGCTTATTTGATGTTTCTGTTTCTAGATCTTTCTAAATTTATTTTGCATGCGTTCAAATTAACGTTCAATATCCATCTGTCTTAGTGTAAGTAAACCGTATTAGCTTTAGTTACCGTTCCATATCTCTCAAATCATACAATTTGTCAATATGGGATATAGCAGCACTTCTAGCTCTCTGTGGTTGATGACAACAACCCTACCCACCGACTTTCACTAGCCTGCAAACGTGCTGCGGTCATCAGTGTTTAGAACTACAGAGAGATTCTGTTAACGGAGTAGTGAAAAACATAAATTTTACCATCCAAGATGTGGCATATTAGTCGCATCTTGATACATATCAAGCCGCTCCGTTACAATTTATTGGTGCGTTCTGTATAATATTTTGTTGTGCGTATATTTTCTGGTTTATTTTCTATCGTGTATATACACTAATACTATACCTTGCTGTACTTCATATCTTACTATAGATGCGTCAGTGCACTTTACGCCCTGCACACCTAGTGGGCGCTATCGCAGTCAAATATCCCAGCTTCGCGCTGATAGACGGCTTGAGGTGCAGTTGCGGCGCAGTGCTTTCGCCTTGAATGAAAGGGGAGGCAGTATGTGCCAATTTTTGCTTGGATAACTTGAAATCGAAGTTGCATTACTCATCATCTCAAAGTGCATATATGTATAAAACATATTTGTATAAAGATAAACAAACAACCAAATATCCGCGTATTAAGTAATAGAGCATCCATGTGTTGTGTTTTGTATTGTATGTTGGTTAAATTTAATCGTGTGTATATTAGAGCTTTTACTGAATACTATGGTGGAAATACTTAGTTTTTAGAAGCTGCATCGAAATTGAAAAAATCTTTGTCTCTCATCTGATAAAGATCCCATGAAACGTGCGGGTAACTGAAAGAATTGAGTTGATGTGAAAGCGAAACCGGACTATAAATATTTAAGTGTTTAATATGTCGCTCAATAATACTGTGTACAGCATCCATCTCTTGAATTGCTGATTGACTTGGTTCGGAAAGCTTCTGCACAATGCTATCTACATTTGGATGCCTCGATAAAAAGTTTAAAAGTGCAATCGAAGTTAAACGATTTTTATTTTGGGGAATACAGGAATCACTCCAAAGTATAATATCTTTTAAATTTTTATTGTCTCTAACGACTCGCTCCAGTATGCCAAGCAATGCAGACGCAATATCATTCCCAGCCCGGCCTTTCATTAATTCATGCTATATGAAACAATAAGTCTTCTTGTTTAGTTGGCAGAAACCAGTAAGATTATAAACGGAAAAACACACATCTTTTTTAGGCTGAAAAAATAAATAGTTGAACTCCGTATTAAAAATGTTACAATAAATATTTCGCTAAACAGGCGACGATTGCCATTGTCCTAGATCATATAGGCAGTATATTTTGCTAATACTTAGGCCACTATCTAAATATTTTTGAAGTAGGACTACGTCTTTGTTTTCATTATATATGGGGGGTAAACCAAAATTTCAATGTGATGACGCGCGACACGGAATTGACGTATTTACGAAATTTATTTGATTAAAGCAACGTCTCTTGATAAATATAAATATAATGTTTTACAAACTGTACAAATCAAACCAAGTTAAATAAAAATTTGTGGATTGAAAAAAAATTAAAACAATCAATTATTAATATGTATTTAATTTCAATTTTAATTAAATAGTGATGAACTTGATCAAAAATGCCGCACGCCATATTGACCTATGCAATCCTAGAAAAATGTATAGTCGTAAAGATCAGGCCGAAAAATGTTTAGGCTTGCGAGTTATGTGGCTTCAAAGTTTCCAAGTGACCGGAAACTAATTTGATTTAATACGTCATTTGAATCGTCAATATTTAAAAATGAATTACATCTAGTAAGCTTTTATTAATAGCAAAACATTCCCATTTCTATGATATTGACATTTCGGTGACGTTTTAATTGACTTTTTGTGACATTTTTATGATTGAAATTTCAACGATATATTGATCGATATATTATTTGTGAATTGCTTTATTAAAATCGTGTTTAAAGGTATTATTTCTGAGTAATACATTTTCTTGATATAAGGTCGTATATAAACCGTATTATGGGATGCTATTAGGGTGGAGCAAGTTCTGGAGAAAGGCGCTAGGAGGTATATAAAATGAAATTGTAACTGACAAAGAAATAATCAACATTTAGGCTGATACAGCCTAATCCATAAAGATAACAGCATTAGAAATTAATTTTTTTTTTAAATTTGTACTTTCTAAATTTTGGTTTCACTTAACCTGTGCAAATAAAGTTTTCTCAATTGTACGTAGTCCTACGTTAATAGGCCGTGTCTCGAATACAAGCTCGTCGGTTTTTTTGATATGTTAGCTCTACATTAATGAGAATCTACTGCAGAGAAGCTACGAATGTGATTGCGCACTTTTTCAATTTTACCTTTTATTGGTGTTGAAAGGATATACAACACTGGAAATTATTTTGGTTTGTCACTTTTGTCGTAAGGTCTGAGATATGCAGATACGACAAAAAAAAAGAAAGATATTTGATGTATTATGGACTTACAACAAATAAATTCTCTGTAACACAGAGCAGCGAATCGCTTGTTCTATAGCGGCGAATTGTTTGTTGCAATTTTCTATAAACAACTATAGACACCCCAGGTACGGTACCAAAACTAAAGTTAAATTTAACCAGTATTATTTTACTTCGTCAGAGCCAACTTTGATGTATTTTCAAAATTTTTTTTAATTCAATTTAACTATTTCTGCAATAAATATTTATTTAATACCAATATAGTCTTCTTGTGTATTGTTGTTAAAAATATTCGAAAAATTTGAACCTAAAAAACATATTTTTACTACGGAGGGAGCAATTATCAAGAATTTTGCAAATTCAGCTTCTATCTGAGTGAGAATAACGAAAAAAAAATGTTTACTATGGATTCGTATGTGCAACAGTGAAATTATACCACTAGAAAAGCTTCTAAAAAATTATAACGTATGATTATGGTTCTATACTCTACAAGGCTCTGCCACAAGCCATAATGTCACAAGTGTAAAATTCACATTTTTAGGAAAATGTTTTTAAAACTAAGAGTTACTCAAAATCGTATTCGTTTTTAGAATTCTAGTTTTTGTAAATTTTATTACGGTTGTTTGCAGCTGCCGGAATATTATGAAAAATTCATATGACATGAAATAATCATAATGGCAGACTTGTGACCACAGATTTGTTTTTTGCTTATATTGTAATTAGAAAATTTTCTTTGTTTTGTGTATTTTGCAGATATATTACACGCAAGTTTGTTTGCATACTAAAGTCTATTGATTTGACTACGAGTTAACCTGTAGTGGCAAAATCTGGTACACCGCCAACTACGAATTATGTTGTAGATGGCAGCAAACGTGTTAATGTATGTAAGCAAAACGAATATTTTGGGAATCATTTTGGTTTAAAAAAAATAAAACTGTTATAATTTTTAATTTATTAGCGCCATCTAGTGGACATGTAGTGGTTGTTTCCCATTATTCAAACACTATGTTTTGGATATCTTTATAAAAAAACGGATAGTGCAAGAAAAGTTATTTAGATTTTTGGTTACCGCATACCTACTGAGGGTTATTGAGGGAAATTACATAAATTATTATCATTAAAAAAAAACACAAACAAAACAAGCGAACTATATAAAAGTTTTGGATATCTATTAGGAATGGTAAGCAGATTTTATTTCTAATACATAAACAATACATATATACATTTGTTAAAAATCAACAAAACTAATAGTTTTAAAAACTTAACGGAACATAAAAACAAATTTACAATTATATTTTCGTCTTCAAAAATTTTACAAAATTCTAATACTCTTTATCTTTGGTTAACAATATTATTATCATCATTATCATTAATATTAGAAATTAAACTATCATTACTAACTGTATCTTCATTAAATACATAATCATAATTATCGATTAGAACCTTTATTAAAACATTTCTATTCATAATATCATTTTCAATTAGGCTCATAATTGAGTTAACACTTTTTGTAAATAGTGATGCTCCCCAAATAATTGACAGATTGGATGATGTCATTAGATTTTCTGAATTGTTATCGTGCACCCTGAAATAAGAAATAAAAAATAATTTATTATAAATTTAAACAAATTATGTTTATTTATGCATTGGTGGGGCAAATACTCGAAAATTTAGTAATTCACTGTGTTTACACTAGGATATCATGAAATCAATTTCTCTGATATCACGAAATCAACTATCGTTTACATTAACTTTTATGAATCAACGTATCACAATATAATTTTCTCTGTATGTGTAGAAATCTGGCAGTTCGTGTAATGTTTTAATATAAGTTTGACATTTGTTTGATTTAATTTTGTTTGTATTGGTGCATCAAATCATGAGATCCGCAAAAATTTTTGTTCAAAAAAGAAATCAAAACATGGCCTTGACAAAACCGGTTTCCTAGGTAAAGGGGAAAGAAACGAGGAATGAAATCGATTTCATGATATCAAGTGTAAACACGCTGAATCGCAATTTGAAAGTCTGTAAATAAGACTACTCGATTATTTCTTAAACAAATAAAGTCCTGGCATTTTGAAGATACAACTGTTTTAAAATTTTAAAACTATTTATTTATTAGTAGTATGTATTTCAATAGAATAGATCGATAATTTGACAGCCAAAATATGTCAGATTTTTTTGAGTGTTAAGGAAAACAAACAGCAGTTTATATGAAGCTAACGTAAAATGTTTGAAAATAACTTAATTTTAATACAAATAACCATAGAAAAAACTCAAACGGCACAAGATTAAACCTAAAGAATACGAATTTGCCTTCTTTTTATGTTTTAATTTTTCACACGCTTTTCACAAAAAAATTTACTTGCTTAGCTTAAAATGACATAAAATGAATACATTCAATTAAATTTTATTAAAAAATATTTAATATATGTCTGTAATTATAGAAATAAAATTGCATCTGTGCCACTTCATACAAAAAGATATGAACAATATTTTGACGTTTATTTGTTTTCCTTAACACAAAAAATCACAATGAAGTTGTCTAGCATTCAATCTATTGACGATTGGAAAGTTTGGAAACGCGATACCTACGGACGAAAATAAAAATTCGTACCCATTAAAATAACCTAGATAGCTTTGCTGTAGTAATCAATTTCATATAATATTTGAGTGAATAATCACAGCTTACTGTGATAATTTTTTTTTCAAATCTGGGTATAAAGCTTGTAACGAGCTGTCCAACACAGGTTGGTACCCCATTATCAGAATCCACCTGGGTCACTGTCTGCAGATTTTTTCTGGCTATCGCGCAGTCTAGGCAAGTATAATCTAGATGTAATATATGTTCCGGGAAAGGATCTGCATATAGCCGTTGCCAACCAATTATCTAGATCATATTTTTAGAATATACAGATGTGGTACATGCGATTAATATTACTGATAGGCACAAAGAAATATTTCAAGGCGAGGTGCATAAAGATCCTGCTTTATCTAAATTGATTTTAGTTTATCAAAACGGGTGGCCTAGGGACAAAAAGAATCTTCCAGATGAGGTCAAACCATATTGGAAGTTTCGCGATATCATTTTTATGATGACGGTATTTGGTTTTTTGGCGAAAGAATAATAGTTCCAAATAGTTTAAAATACGATATGCTTAAAAAATTGCAAAAAGCTGATATTGGTATAACTAAAACCAAGATGAGGGCTAGAATTATTTTATACTGATTCGGCATGGATGCGGATATCGAAGATTATATTAGTAGATGTCGCATTTGTGAGAAATATCAACCATATCATTTCCAAATTCCTTATGATTTCATTTGATTGCTTATTACAAAGCGGCAAGATTTGCAGCCACTTTGTAAAATAATCCTTTACAACTAGGTAATCCTTAGTCTCTACTATCATTATATCACACGCAATCTTCTGAAAAGGCAATTCTGGAATCTCATGCGGTATAAGAGGCTGTGTGTTACACACACACGAGCCTCTTATACCACATGAGATTCCAGAATTGCCTTTTCAGAAGATTGCGTGTGATATAATGATAGTAGAGACTAAGGATTACCTAGTTGTAAAGGATTATTTTACAAAGTGGCTGCAAATCTTGCCGCTTTGTAATAAGCAATCAAATGAAATCATAAGGAATTTGAAAATGATATTCGCGTGACATGGAATTCCTAGGATATTGATTTGTAACAATATGCCTTTTGCATCTAAAGAGTGTATAGAGTTTTCAAAGGATTGGCAATTTGAGATGACAACTTCAAGCCCAAATTACCCTCGCGCAAATGGGCAAGCCGAGAAAGCTGTAGGTATTGCAAGAAGAAAGATGTTGAGTATGCCTTGCTGAGTACCGTAATCATCCAGTTTCAAATCTTTCTGCTTCTCCATCACAGTTGTTAATGAGCAGGCGAACAAGAACAACATCTAAGATACCGATTAAAGAATCTCTCTTAAAGCCTAAAGTTGAAGTTATATTAGGAATCTTTTAACTCGAAATTAAGAAAAAATAAAATCTTGCCATGACCAACGTCATAGTGTAAGTCTCTGGGAACCAGCTAAAATTATACAAAAACACGAAAGTCCGCACGGTCGTATATTATCAAAAATGAAAATGGTCAGGTATTAAGACGAAATATGTATCATTTGAAAAAATCTTCACATGAAAATAGACATACAGCGTTTGCAGATAAGGGTTTTGATGAAAACAAAACTAGTATCTCACGTATGATAAGTAACACTCAAAATTCTATTAGGAGCACCGAATTCGAACAAACCAATAATTTGAACAGATGTTACGGCCGCTTAGTATTCACTTTTGCTGACGGTTTAATAAGTGCGACGTTCTCAGCTGATTTTATTATTATTGATTTAAAGTCATTAAATGGAGGGAATTGCTGAGATTTTCTTGTTTTTTTTTTTTTTTTTTGAATGGGATACAATTAGAATATTACGAGTTTTGATTTTTAATTGTTTTGGTTGTAAATACTAAATAGCTATGCGTCACAGATTAATCAAGTTGTTTGGTTTGGTTGTCTGTATTTGTTCCTGTATAGACACCCGTTTGCTCGGGGATTGTTTTTTTTTGTCTCAGTTTGGTATATGGGCCATATTTTGTTTAGGAGATAGTATTAGTAACCTAATACTACAACTTTTATTATATACTTGAGTTAAGCCAACTCATTTACATAGGGACAGAAAGAATTTGGTGCTTGTCGACTTAAAACAAAATTAAATAATTTTTTTCTGGAAATTATTTATAGTGAGGCTTCCGTGTGCTCAAGTTAAATTTAAAAAACATAAAAAAAAGTGAATTTATTCTTTTGTTGTAATTAACAATTTATATTAAGAGTACGCAGTGCAAAGTACTGTTGCATATTTTAAAGTGCCTCTATATTTTGTTCCGAATTACTGGAACTTTCTCATAGTTTCATTTAAAAAAATTGAGAATAAGACAAAGTCTCAGGTAATTGAATTATGAATAATACTATTACCATATCAAATACTAATATATATTTGCCTGTTGCCTCAGCCAAGGTTATCCAGTGGATTTGGGAGCATTTTAAGAGATTTTCACCATTTGATTATAAATAATTCAAAGGTCAACTAGGAAAACCGCTGCTTTCCCGTTTGAAGTACTTTCGTGTTGCGAATTAATTCATGGAATAAATGTGGCGCTCCACATTTTTTATAAAACGACGTGTCGTGTTTGTGAAAATTAAAAGCTTAAAAAAAATCAATCTTGATAGTATTTCTAAGATTAAGTTAAAAAAAAACAAATTGTTAAATTGAACCAAAATCTATGCTTTTTGTGTGATATTGCGCTGTGTGTTCAAGAATATTTCTGCTCAAGCAACAGAAAGGTTATATATATTGTTTTCAGCACCCCTAAACTACCTGAGAGTACTCTGAGGGAATTTTTTGGATTTCATTTTTTTATTTAATATATACCCATTTGTATATATACGTATTACGCACGTACAAACAAAAGCATATATTTATATTATAAATTCTATCGGTTAATACGATTTCTTTTAGTATTAGGTTTTGTTGGATAAATTTAAAAATGTTTGAGTTCATTTAAAATAAATTCTTTTTATAATATGGATTGCTTTTTGATATATTAATAATTGGTGATGATGTGGTTTATTGCAGTGGGGATGAAATCATTGTTATTTTTGTTTTAAACACGTGCAAGTTTTGTTCGATCTTACAAAATTCTGTAACGGCGATAAAAAGAACCTTCCCAGCCAACTGTAATTTACCCACAAAAACACGTGTTTTTCGCCGGAGATTAGTAACACAGATCCAAGAATTATTAATTTTTTTTTTTTTATCAATTTATTTTATTACGACTGAGACTGCGCTCATCTAGCAATGTTTCTTTCAAATACAAATTTTTATATTTCTAGTAAAATTCTCTTTTGTTGTGTTGTAACCCACTGGTTAATCCCATAATTATTTAAACCTATTTACTAATTTTAGTTTGGTAAGTTCACTAGGTCAAGTGGCCTCGTTCTTTGGAGTCCTCTTTCGACGACAGGGTTATCTATCATATGGCGAATATAGGGGTTTCCATGTTGCTGGAGCCTTATTTCGTGTTTTGCGGCATGCATTTTTATTTCGTCTTTGATGTATTCCATCCGTAGGTCCCTGTGAAGGTCTTCATTTCTTGAGTACCACGGAACATTGACGATGCTACGAAGAATATTGTTTTGAAACGGCTGTATCATTTTGACGTTTGTTTGCTTGGTACATCCCCAGAGTTGCATATCGTAGGTCCATATCGGCTTCAAAATTTGCCGATATAGCAGCAGCTTATTGTGAATTGTAAGCTCAGAGCCTCTACCTATGAGCCAATACATTTTTCTGAACTTTATGTTAAGTTCTTCTTTCTTCTTTTTGACATGCTCTCTCCACTTGAGCTTGGCATCGATAGTCATGCCAAGGTATTTAGCTGTATTTGCATATGGCACGACTCGCGAGGTTATTTCTATAGGTAGATGGTATGTCTTTAGATACGTAAAGTTAATATGCGTGGATTTTATCAAATATAGCTCGTTGCATCAGCGACATTACTTCCAACTGCCATAATTGCTGTGTCATCTGCAAAGGTGGCTATGGTTCCTTCATTTGTGGTTGGTATGCCCCTTGTATATAGTAAATACAGGATTGGTCCTAAGACACTCCGCTGCGGGACACTGGCAGAGATTTTGTTTAGCTCAGAGTATTCATCCTCATATTTCACTCGAAAGAGTCTATTGGATAAATAAGATCTTAGTATGGCATAGAATTGTCTCGGTAGATCTCTATGCAGCTTGTATTCCAGACCACTGTGCCAAACTTTATCGAATGCTTGCGCGACGTCCAGGAATATGCTTGAGCATACTTATTTACGTTCTAACGTTCTTTCAATTATGTTGGTGATTCTATGAACCTGTTCAATAGTAGAATGCTTTTCTCTGAATCCAAATTGATGTGGAGGAATTATTTGTCGGTTCTCAATTATTGGTTTAAGTCTCTTTAGTAATAATTTTTCAAAGAGTTTTGACATAATTGGCAGCAAAGAAATTGGCCTGTATGATTTTTTATCGTTATGTGGTTTATCAGGTTTTGGTATCATGATTACTTCTGCTACTTTCCATTGATGCGTCGCATTGATTATGTGTAGTAGCTTACGAAATCCTTTATCTGGTAGAGATTTGCTAATTTGGCAAGTAATCAAGTCATACCCTGGGGCTTTTTTAACATTCATGTTACTTTTCACTTCTTCTTTTAATTCTTTGAGAGTTACTGGCCGTATTTCAAACTCATCCAGCTTGTGAATAGATATTATATTTTCATTGGCAGTTTGTCTTGGTAGTGGTTGGAAGGTTTCCTGGAGATACTCCGCAAACAGATCAGCCTTCTCTTTTGACCTCTTGCCCAGGTCCCATCATCTTTTTTAAGTGGATGCACTTGCATTTTGGGTCTTTTGAGTCCCTTCGTCGCCTTCCACAGTGAGTAATCAGAATTTTTTTCATCAGTTAGGCTAACTAGATATCTGTTGATTGATTCATTTTTAATTTCTTTAAGAAGGGATTTTAGACTGTTACATAAATTGTTAAGAATTGTTTTGTTCTCCGGTGTTTGATTAATTTGCTAGGTTTTACGAGCTCGTCGTTTTTCTCTTACCAAGTCCCTAACTTCCATTGGGTAGAGGGTATGTTAAGCGTCTTATTATCTTGAAAAATGGGGTGCTTGCCAATGCAGCATAGTGAATTATTTCATTGAGTTGTTCTAATTCTTCTTACAACTGTCGAGAATTTCTTATCGGTACCTTTATATTGATCTTGCCCTCCATTAATTCACAAAAGAGATCCCAGTTTGTTTTTGAATTTGTTAATCTGGGTGCACTTTCCCTTTGAATTAACGTTTCACTGACTGGCATGATAACCGTTGAGTGATCCTGTACTAGAGAATTGCTGTTTTCAATGTGAATATAGGTCTGAGATATACTTCTTGCTACATAAAAGTCGATTAGGTCCGGTATCTTAGCTTCGTCACTGGGCTAGTATGTTGGGGAACCACCAGAGTATAATTCACATTTTGATGTCTGCCCTGCTTGAAACAATTCTTTACCCTTTGACGTCGTAAGTCTAGATCCCAAATAGGTGTTTTTCGCATTAAAGTCACCTCCAATAATAAAATCACGTCCTAGCGATTTAAATAGTTTAACGTAGTCCTTCCTTTTCAAGTTATGCCGGGGAGGACAGTATATTGCGGAGACAGTAAGCTGTCTGTGTTTAATGTGAATCCTAACAGTAGTGACTTGCATTATTTCTTCTTCGATTTCTGTTTCTACATGGTGTTTTATATTTTCTTTTATTAGTAATGCCGACCTCTTGCTCTTTCCGCTGGATGAATGAAATGATATAAGTTATAACCTCGGATTTTAACAAACGAAGACTTAACAAAATGGCTTTCGGATATTAGAAAAATGTCGATTTTTTCTGTATTTAAAAATATTTCTATTTCTGGAATATGTTGCATAAGTCCATTCGTATTCCAGATTGCTATTCTGAAAGTTGTGTTCTTACTTAACATTTTTTATCTGATTGCGTTGTGGGAGTTGCATTTCCTTCAGTTTCAGGTTACTTTGGTCATCTAGCCGCTTTGTAATAGCTTCGATGCTGTTCATAATGTTTTCCATAATTCGATGATTTTCAGAGACCATATATTTGGTTGAACCCGAGCCTTTCACTACCTGAGCAAATGTTCTTCTTTGCCATCTTCTCACCCATCATCTGATTTGATGGTTGAATCCTTCGAATTTCATGATTTTGCGGTTGATGTTTAGCAGCCTCACAGCCCCGATAATTGGCCGGATGTTGACCTTTATAATTTATACACTTAGCTGGTACATATCTCCCTATTGTACATGCCTGGGTAAAATGTTTACCTGAGCATTTTACACATTATGGATCCCGGCTGCACTATTTTTGGGTGTGATTAAATCGCTGACATGGTTCAATTTTTACGTTCATGTGAAGAATTCCTTTTACACCATAAATGTTTTGAATATTCTCTTTGCTATCAAATACCAGCATAAAAGAGGGAGTCCCCTTTTATTGAAAGTTTGGTTTCCTTCTTGGTTTTCTATTCTCTCTTTTTTAACAATATTCACTGCATCTAGTATTTGAAAGCCTCTATTTTTAAGTCTTCCATTATTTCCTGGTTTGAGCAAGTGTGATGCAAACTTCTTGCCATAACTTTTATAGGTCGAGCCTGTTTGTCCTCATAGGTAAACCACTGATACTTCTCAGCATTCAGCTTCATCGATAATGTTCTATAGGTTTCTGGGTCCAGAGTATTAATTTTCCAAACGTCATTGTTTAGCGTTGTTACCTTTTGTTCATCAGTGACTGAATTTGTGTGTAACTGGTTACACCCACGATATTTATTGGTGGGGGTGGTTTTTCTTTCAGTTGCACCAGTTTTGGTTCAATGTTCTTGGTAGATTTACTACATTTCGGTTGATTGACCTCGTGTTGGACAACTTCCGGTTCGGTACTTGTAGTTCCACTAACATTTAGTTGTTCAACCTCAGGTGACGATTCAGCTTTTCTTTTCTTACCCTTCCTGGACTGTTTTTTCTTCTTTAGGATCCAGTCTGTCTCGGCTAGCCTTCGAAGAGGATGGATCCTCCCCGGATAGATTGTCTAGTCGGCTGACTGAAGTACTACTTGGGGTAATAAATTTCCCTGACTTGTGCATTGCATAGAGTCTTGTTGGTGATCGTGGCATTATGGAACTTCTTCCAAATGGATTTACAGAACTTATCACCTCTGAAGTATTGCGGTCACTCCTCAAAGTCGCCGGCACTGGGTATCCGTTTCCCTACGCCGAACGGTTTTCCCCATTAGAGTCCCCCATATTGGTTATTATAGTCAGGGATCCACCCCTAGCTAGTTTTGGTCCAAGAATGGTATTTTATTTCCCATTTACCCGCCGACAAGTCAGTTAGGGTTTCTCCCTATTCGCCACCTGGACACGCGCCCAATGGGAGACTAGCAGCTCCACACGAGCCTAGAATTATGAACGTGAAGCTCCCTTAAGTTCAGATGGAAAAGTCGTTAATGTAAATCACCAGCTGATTCAAAATCAGAATGTCATTCCGCAAACGGCAACTAGATCGGGCAGGATTATAAAATTTCCAGAAAAATACAAAGATTATGTTCAGTTTTAGTTGTTGTAGTACACTTCAATCAATTTCAATGAAGTAAAATCAAGCCAGTTTAAATTATTATTTTTTTAAGGGAGGAAGGAAGAATTATATATGATAGCTATAATAAGAACCGAATACAAATCTTTTTATGTAATTATAATTTAGTTTTGAATTTTCGAAACGTAATATTTTTGTAATAATTTTATAAATTAAAAAAAAAAAACGGGGAGATGTTGTAACTAAATATAGGTAGGGATCCGCAAAAAGTATCGATACTTTGATTACGATGCCAAGTAGTTTTGTACTCGATACTTTTGTAATGATACCCAACTGGTATCGATACTTTTTTATTCGAAATATCGATACTTTTTAATAAGGAATCGTACATGCTACTATTTATGTTATGATTGTTTATTTCCGGGGAAGTTCCTACAAACTATAGGGAAACACAAAAAACATAATTTTTATATTCCTACATACATTAATTCTCTCAAATCGAAATTGATTAATTTTACCCCCCACCTTGCTACTAACACGAATACGAATACGTGACCACAGATATATGCGGCGGTGTCTACGTAACTACTAGCAAAATCATTCCTGCCATTAATTGTCTAAGGGAACAAATAAAATCAATAATAGGAAATGACGACGAAAAACGATTCGTTGAAACCTTAAAAGAATATATTGTGGAGGAGTTAAGTGTTAAACTACCGGTTTGGTGAAATCAAGAACAACCACATTATGGCTGTTTTAACGCTTTCGATTAAAGATACCTTAGTTGGTGCCCGTGCTATTTCATCCATCAAAAAAATAATGAACGCCTCAGATAACACATCGCCATCGTCAGAATCAAATGATGAAGGAGATCAGCCAGAAAAGCCCTCAATTTCATACGAAATTTGAAACTATCACAAAAAATTAGCTCACTACCGTCATAAAGAGCGTTCTGGCAAATACGGAGACAAAGATGAGCTGAGTTTGTATTTGGCGAATTCGTTTGCTCACTAAAATCGAACCTTATAATTCAGCGAGAAGAAATAAAAAACGTTTTCCCTCACTTGTACCACCTCACCAAAAAGTACCTGATAATACCCGGAACCTTCGTACCATCAGAAAGATAGTTTTATAAAGCTGGAGTGATTTTAATACAAAACCAAAACAGACTTATGGTGCCAATGTAGTGTAAGTTTTTTGTTTGATTTTTATTTTACTTGCGGGATTCGAGACGGCGGTGCCATCTTACGAAACTATAGTAAAACTGCAAGTTTGAGCTGATATATGAAGAAAAACTGAAACTTTTGGAACTTAATTGGGTCTTTACTGAGTATATATTTTATTCAATAAAATTATACTTGAAAGACAAAGAAAAGTATCTACAATGAGCTTATTATGTTAACACCAAATCAAATAACAAATACATTATGCATATTTTGTGTGTTTATTGTAATTGTTGTTGTATGTGTGACTTTGCAAAGAATAAATCAAAAAAAAATTATTTTTACGTAAATATGTAGCTAGGAATATTTTTTCAGGAAAACATTTTTTTAGGCGAGTGGATGATTTTTAAATTTTGAAAATTTTTTATTTTCTATTTGGAATTTGTTTTTTTGTAAAACTGTATTTGGAAAAACTGCTGATTTTTTTTAAAACAAATGCACATGTGAATAAGCTAATCAAGTTATTAAACGTTTTATTATTATATGTGATTTGTTTAATGCATTTTGGGTGATAGATAAAGTTTGCTTAAATTGATTACATCCATTTTTTTTGTGTTTTATTAATAGAATTCTCACTACAACGTACATCGGCGGGACCAAAAAAGTTGTCCGTTGTAGTGAGGTGGCCCTTGAACTGAGGATTTGTGGTTTTTTTTTATAAAAATTTTATTGGGCTTCAATTTCTTATCCGATTTTGATGAAATTCGGCATTTCGAATTGAAATGGGATTCTCAAACCATTTGTAGACAAAGTTCTGGAATATGGCCAATTAGGAAGGAAATTGGCGATTTCTTATCCGATCTTGATGAAATTTAGCATGCATGATAGAAATGTTGCTCTAAAATGATTTTTAGATAAAGTTCTGGAATATGACCCATTAGGAAGAAACTTGGCCATTTCTTATCTGATTTTGATGAAATTTTCAAATGATTTTTAAACGAAGTTTTGGAATATATATTGACGTGATAACGTTTTACACCGCATGATCAGAAAACTGACCCAAAATTTCGCTGGTTGCAAAAGATAGATTATCACTCGTGCTGTGTGGAAATGCCGCTGGTGATTATAAGAACCAAGCATTATAATTTTGCCTTATAAATCTGAGAATCCTCGAGCTTTTAAATAAATTTCAAAAGGTTTCCTGCTAGTTCATTGGAAATCGAACAAGAAAGCTTGGATGACAGGTAAGATTTTCGAAGACTGGTTTTTAAAATGCTTTTGCGTAGAACCTGAGACTTACTCCAAAAATTAAAACATTTTTGCTCATTCTTGATAACTCACCACGTCATCCATTCCAAGGATAACGCACCAAGTCATCCAAGTCGATTTTGCTCATTCTTGATAACGCACCAAGTCATCCAGCGCATTTGGCTGATTTGCATCCAAATGTTAAGGTAATAATTCTTCCTTCGAATACAACCTCGTTAAATCAACACATGGACCAAGGTGTAATTGCTGCATTTAAACTTTATTATGTTAGAAGAACTTTTTTGCAACTGATTGAAGCTGCTGGTGGACCAGACAGCCTTTCGATTCGTGAATATTGGCAACAATACAACATCTTAGATGCCGTAAAAAATATTAAATTTGTGTGGGATGAGGTAAAGAACTCAACAATGAATGCTGTTTGGAAAAAATATGGCCAGAGTGATGTATCAGAGAAGCTGTTGTCGATATGCCAGCACTGGTGGAAATTGAGAAAACGATTGGTGGGGAAGGATTTGATGATATAGCATCAGAAGATATTGCAGAAGTTATAGAATGCATTCAAGAAGATCTTTCTGTTGAAGACATGTTGACTTATTTACTTATTGATGAAAAATCATTAATTGGTAATATTAATGATGAAAATGACGGGAATGAAGATTACGAAATTGTTCAAGACAAAAAATTTAGTAGCAAAGCATTAGCAGAATTTTTGAGACTAAGGCAATCAACTTGGTCAAGAAGCTATTCACCTAGATCCTGATTTGGAGCGTGCTTTAATATACCGTAGACGTTTGACGGTAACTTTAGCGCCATATAATGAACTTTATAATTCGAGAGATAGTGAGCTATCACTATTAACAATTTTTTTTACAAAACGCTTTGCGACAATTTTAAATTCATCAGAAGATAGTTGTGAAAATGAAGTGATTTAAAGGTTTTTTGTTACATTGTTATGAATTAATTTAAATTTTTATTTTTTGTTCATGTTTCACTTTATTTTTAATATAACTATGTAGTCACTGAATAAACACTTATTTTAATGAACTTTAAATTTAAATTTTTCATGAGAATTTTAAGATTTGGTATCCTCCTAATTTAATACGAAATAGGATTCACAGTGCGCGATTTCGGATTGCGCGCTGTTTTTTTAGAACGTAACTACCGCGCAGATCGAGGGGTTACTGTAGTTGATTTTACATATGTACGTGTTATATTTGATTTTTTTTGCATTACATATTTTTTGCAATTAAACGCGCTCAATATTTGATTTTACGGTTTCACCAAATACAGTTCCCAGTATTACTTAAAAAAATTTAGGTGCTTGTATTGGCTATTGCTAATATTCAAATAATTAGTGTTATAAAATATTTTAAATTACAAACTTCCAGCGGATGCCTAGGAAAAAACAATGCATTATTTCAAATTGTGAAGGCACGTCGGTGTATTTTATAATATACCCCGAATGCGGATCCGAGAACTTTTATAATTGGAACAGGCTGGTTTTCAACCCGGACATGGTACTTTTTTTATTTGTAGCAAACATTTTGCACGGCAGACTTTTGGCTTATTAAATAAAATATTAACTTCAAATGCAAAACCAATGCTTCATTTGGGCTATAATCTTGCATCAAGTTTGTCATCGATACATATGACATCGCCTAATGATAATGTTTTAATGGCAGATTTACTGCCTTGTACAAAAGCTCTGTCAGTAAGTGCTAAAGCTAATGTTAAAACGTACTTTAATAAAATTAAATGCTCGGTACAACAAAACAGCAGTTGCCAAATGATTCCGAATATTCCTGTGCCCCAAAACCCAAACAAAACAACAAAAGCATTTTATTCCATGGTTTTTCGAAACAAATCAATTAGATAAATGTGGGAAGAACGGGAAAGGAAAGTAGCATTATCCATTTTCTTCAAATCACCTCAATATTATACTTATTCGAGAGACTTAGTTTTTCGTTTGCTCTCAAGGAGTTCAATCAATAATTGGAATTCACTGCCAAAGCTTCAATAACCTCAAATTATAATTGAAAGGAGTAAATGACGTTTTTCAAAAAGAATGTGTTTATTTAGTCTTTGATGAAATTTACATTAAACCGGCATTAGAATATAATATCCAATCCGATGAAATTGATGGCATTTGTACCGATGGAAGTACTCGTTCACACAAAGTGGAGGACGAGTACTCTTATCTTCATTGAATTCAATTATAGCACAGGTCTTAACCAATCCTGGTATTAAAAGTGGTTTGTTTCTTACTTTTATTTGGCGAATTTTCGATGAATGCTATGATCGTATTATATCGGTCAGAGCGTTTGTTTGTGACCAAGGATCTAACAATCGTCGGTTATTTAGAAGATACGGTTTAACCGTCGAAAATCCATATTTTGTTCATAACGGCGTGAACATATAAGATTTTATTATACGCCAAACTTTATTAAATCCGTAAGGAATATATTACCTGAAAATGATATTAAGTCAATAGAGGGACAAGTAAAATTTGAAATAATAAGAAAAATGTACGACTTAGATGGAAAAACTACAATAAAAATGTGTCCGAAACTTACACTTAACAATGTGGAACCAAAAGTTTTGCAAAAATGAGAGGATGTCACGCCACACAAATTCTTAGTAATTCGGTTACCGCTGCGATTGATATGTGTATAGTGTATCTGTATACATACATTCAAATAAATTTGAAACTGAGAAAATTCCATCCGCACCAGCTGCTCTTAAAAATTCATTAAAAGATTTAATGGTATTTCCAAAATTTAGCCCTTTTTTATCACGCTTAACGCTAGATGAGAACTCGATATTTTTAGATAGCATGAAAGGTTACATAGAGAAAATCGAAGTTGTAGATTAAATTGCAGTTCATTGTAAATCATTTTCGAATTCCGTTTCCAGCACTTGGCCTTATTACTATCAATTGGCCTTATTATAGAACTTACCATTTGAAAGACAAATTTCTGTAATAAGTCCAATTAGTAGGGGATTTGTCTATTTCTTCAATTCAACATACGTGATGAAAACGGGATTTTGAAATGATTTTTAAATGAAATTCTGAATATACAACCACTCAGAATGAAACATAGCTATTTCTATACCAATTTTGATGAAAATAATGGTAGATACATAATCGTTTTTTTTATTGATTTTGTTAATCTTAAGATTTTATAAAAAACATTTAATTAAAATTAAATAAACCAAAATTTATACATAATTATATTAGCTTATTCACATGTGTATTTGTTAAAAAAAAATCAGCAGTTTCACCAAATACAGTTTTACAAACACCTCACTACAACGGACAACTTTTTTGGTCCCGCCGATGTCCGTTGTAGTGAGAATTCTATTAATAAAACACAAAAAAAATGGATGTAATCAATTTAAGCAAACTTTATCTATCACCCAAAATGCATTAAACAAATCACATATAATAATAAAACGTTTAATAACTTGATTAGCTTATTCACATGTGCATTTGTTTTAAAAAAAATCAGCAGTTTTTCCAAATACAGTTTTACAAAAAAACAAATTCCAAATAGAAAATAAAAAATTTTCAAAATTTAAAAATCATCCACTCGCCTAAAAAAATGTTTTCCTGAAAAAATATTCCTAGCTACATATTTACGTAAAAATAATTTTTTTTTGATTTATTCTTTGCAAAGTCACACATACAACAACAATTACAATAAACACACAAAATATGCATAATGTATTTGTTATTTGATTTGGTGTTAACATAATAAGCTCATTGTAGATACTTTTCTTTGTCTTTCAAGTATAATTTTATTGAATAAAATATATACTCAGTAAAGACCCAATTAAGTTCCAAAAGTTTCAGTTTTTCTTCATATATCAGCTCAAACTTGCAGTAGTTACTATAGTTTCGTAAGATGGCACCGCCGTCTCGAATCCCGCAAGTAAAATAAAAATCAAACAAAAAACTTACACTACATTGGCAGTATGTATTTGCTTATGGGTAACAGAATGGACTAACTTTTCGTTTTGTCTGAGTGTTATTATGCAATTTGGGGCTTTCAAAAATAAAATGACTCATTGTTATTTGTTTTCGGTTTCTTTTGTGCAATAAATAAATATGAGCTACACAAATATATTAACTTTGCATTATAATAAATTTACATAAATGCTTTATTGGTCCCTCACTATTAAAAAACTTACATTAGAAATCGGGTTATAAAACGTGTTTTTAAATTGTACTCGATACTTAAGAGTATCGATACTTTTATTACGATACAAATATTGGTATCGATACTTTTATTACGATACAAATATTGGTATCGATACTTTTATTACGATACTAGTAATGAGTGAAGTATCGATATTTTCGTTTCGATACCACATCCCTAAATATAGGTATACAGCTGTATTGGGTTGTTCTGGTACTAGGTACTACATAGTTGTGGAATGCATTAAGTAGAGAAAAGGAATACAGTAGTACTAGAAAGGGTAGTCGGTAAGAGAACGCTAGTTAATATAGGTTACTGTAACTTTTAAGCTTTATGTTATATTAAAATAATTGTATTTGGTTTTAATATTTCATTTTTTAATTATTATTTAATAAAACCCAACGTTTCGACGGTACATTCCGTCATTCTCAGGGGCACAATTTAACCCTTAGCGGCCACACTTCGCTCCCGTAACATAGCGGCCACACTGGGGTGATTTTTCACCCCAGTCAAAATGTCGGTCTAGAAAGACAAATTTAAAATATTTAGACTCCAAAAAATTCATGGACATTCTGAAACATGTTTTTCAATTTCTAATATGGTTTACAAGAGCCAATATCAAGATAATTTGACCAAAAAAAAATGTATATGAACAAAGTCAGGAAAAATGACGTTTTTCAGAAAAAAAATATTACTCCCTCCGAAATTCATCATTTATAGCGCTACTAATACTTTTTTCTTCCTTCTATGTACCATGCAAGTAACCTACATTCCTCGACAACCAATATATGGCGCGACAAGTATGATTTTCGTAGTTTTTGATAACCTAAATTAAGGTGATTTGGCGTGGGGTACATATTCACTCCTTGTGGCCGCTAAGCGTTAAAAGAAAATTTTTATTTTTTAATAACGAATGTTTTCCTAACGTAACTAGAGTTTAAATTGAAATTTACAAATTACTCATTTTAACCGAAAAAATGTTAAGTTATACAATTTGAGTGAAACAAAAAAATTTAGAAAATCTACAAAATGTTGTCGTAATAATTTAACAAATATTTTGAAACTTCCTGGATAGTTAACAAATTTTGAGATAAATTTTGTTGTTTTTTGATGTAAATGCTTTCCAAAATTAACCTTTTATTGAGATTCTGCTCCTTAGCAAGTATCTTAGCGTCATCTAAAAATGCGCGATAAAGCACTGTGTGATGGTTTAAACTCATACGTAGAATCATAAATATGTTGACGAATTCGTTTTTTAAAATTTTGTTAGTTTGACCGATATACTCTTTTCCATACGAACATTTTAATGTACATATATATTAAATTTGATTGTAACTCTATGGGATTTTTGTCTTTTAATTTAGTGAATAAAGCCATGTCCAAACTTGAAATGCTCTACCAACAAGTTGTATATCATAATTTTGTAAAAGAAATTTTATTTTTTCGAAAAGAATTTTAACATATGAGATCGAAATGTAAAGTTTGCGATTATTTTCAACGATTAAATTTGGATTTACGCGCGTATTTTCCAAAATATTTCCCGAATTACTATGTTTGTCGATATCCTTTCTAATTCCTCTAGTAACTACACCCCTAGGATAGCCATTTTGAGTTAGAACATTACTTAAAATTTTGAAATTTTCGGCATGAAATACCTCATCCGATAATCTCAAAATTGTTTTAGCTAACAAAAACACTGTGTTATTTTTGTAAGATGATGGAAGCCACGAGTTATAATTTAGAAATTTTAGATACCAACCCGACCAGGT
Organism: Tipula helvola; assembly: GCA_963556165.1. Lineage (NCBI taxonomy): Eukaryota > Metazoa > Arthropoda > Insecta > Diptera > Tipulidae > Tipula > Tipula helvola. The sequence goes on along the minus strand of OY744482.1, from coordinate 145,993,860 downwards.
TTTTTCGTGATATAAATCTTTAGCTAAACTTCCATCCTCATTACGTATTACCACAGTTTCTAGAAAGGCTAAACGACCTTGATTTTCAATCTCACATGTAAATTTAATTCGCGGGGTAAAACTATTAAATGAATCCAAAAAATTATCAATTTCCGAATTTAGAATAGCCGCAATAATATCATCCACGTACCGGTAAAAGAAGATAGGTTTGACGGAAGATGTTTTTAGCACTTCAGTTTCAACATGTTCCATTACTAGGTTCGCCACCTTGGGTCGCTCTCATGCAATCCTGGTTATGCCATGAATTACGTGCTTTTTGAGGTGTCATAAGACTGGACGTAATGAACTGTTTCTTTGCTGTGAGAATTATTGTATATATTTTGATTACTACAAATACGTCAATCGGACTACCGCAAAAAATATTTCATTTCTGTCCAATCAGCCTTATAGTGTGATAGTAGGAGTTTAGGAATTTCGAATAGGGGAACCGACAAATATGTTACATTTCTCAGAATGAGTCGTGGCTGATGGAATATTCTTTTAGGATGGGGAAGAAGAGCAAGTTAATGTAAAGCTGCAAATATTTTGGCCACAACGTTTTCAGCGTTAGGTGATTTTTGAATAATTAGTTCGATGTATTCAGAATAATCATCGACCCCATAGTGTATACCGCAAAGAAAGAGGAAGAGTTTCGGGTTTAGTGGAAACTTGACGTTCCACGGCTAAATTGATACTATGTGACGATATTCGCAATCAACATCCCGAATGCGAATTAATTATGGTCGGTGACTTTAATGCCCACCATAAACAATGGTTGAATCACAAAGATACAAATGTCGCTGGGCGCCATGTGGAATGGCTTGCCGTTTCGCATGACCTCACACAGATTGTTAGTGAGTCCACATTTGAATGCCAAAATTCTAGAGGAGTTCATATTCTGGATCTCTGTCTGACATCAATCCCTCATTCCATGGAAGCCCATGTCGAAACTGGAATTGGAAATTCTGACCATAACTTAATAACCACAAAAATATCTGTCGAAACACCACTAGAATCTAGACAGCAGCCAAGGCGTCTTTGGCATTTTAATAAAGCTGATTTTGATGGTTTACGGTCATTTTTTCAACATTTCCCTTGGGAACGCCATTGCCTACATAACAACAACATCGACGACGCCGTTTCCAGTTTTACTGACACGGTCTTACATGGAATGAATAAATTTATACCCTCATCATTTTCCGATCCCAATCAAAATTTTAAAATATTTTCAAAAGAAGCCGCCAAAGCTGCCAAACAAAATAAAGCGGCACACAAAAAATATAAACGCAACGAAATTTCTTATGAGGAATACAAAACGATACGGAACACCTGCAAAAAAATCTGTGGTAGAGAAGCAAAAAGAGCCGACAGCAAGAAAGCCAATGTGGCTTCCGAGTTGAAAATCTCCGATCGCAACTTTTACCACATGGTCGCATCGGTTGCAAATATTTCGAAAACATCTGTTTCAGCATTGAAACGTGCTGACGGCGCCTTGGTGGTGGATCCATATTTACAAGCTGACTTATTGGCGAGCGTCTTCAAATCGAACTCGACATTAGTTGTCCCAGATGGAATTAGACCTCCATTAATTCCATATTGTGGTTCTAAAATGAGCCCCGTCGTCATCTCGGAGGAAATTGTCTTTACTAATCTGAAGTCAATGAATGCAAACAAGGCCACCGGACCTGATGGAATTCCAGTTCGAATATTGAAGGAATTTGCCAGTGACTTGGCTCCAATATTATCTAAAATTTTCCTACTTTCATATAAGCAAGGTCACTACCCGAACGCCTGGAAGAATGCAATGGTGCAACCCGTGCTGAAACGGGGTTGTGACAAAACTGACCCTTCAAGCTACCGGCCAATATCAATTGTGTCAGCCGTCGCTAAGGTCTTTGAGAAATGCGTCAATCAACATATAGTTAAATATCTTGAAATTAGCAAACTAATTTCGGATAGACAATACGGCTTTCGTGAAAGCCGATCCACGACCGATCTCCTGACGTATGTCACGAACAAATGGAATCTCGCCCTAGAACACCACGGAGAGGCCTTTGCAATCGCCTTGGATATATCCAAGGCTTTTGATAAGGTGTGGCATGAGAATCTTATTTGTAAACTTGTGGCATACGGGCTGGACTCGATGACCACCAGGTGGATTAAAAGCTATCTCAATGACCGAAAAATCAGCGTCGTGCTTAATGGGAGATCATCATCGACGCACTCCCCAAATGCCGGAGTCCCTCAGGGGTCACCTTTGTCACCGACCCTGTTTTTGCTATACATCAACGATTTGCTGGATAGCACTGTAAACCCTATCCATAGCTTTGCGGATGATCCCACATTGCATTCTTCTATTTCATTCGAGGCGGAGCCTAGCATTACAGATCTAAATAATAAACGGTCAGAAGTCGTAACTTCTCTTAATTCCGATTTAAGTACAATATTTGAGTGGGGTAACAACAATTTAGTACAATTTAACGAGAAAAAGACACAAATATGCACATTCTCACGTAAAAAAAGTCGCAACGACTACCCATTTGTGGTAAAAAACCATATCCTTATGGGTTGCGACTCAATTCGACTGCTTGGTGTTCAAATAAGTAACAAACTCAAATGGAATGAACACATTGTTGCATTGGCTAAATCAGCTTCAAAAAAACTCGGGTTCCTGAATCGATGCAGAAGGTTTTTCAAATCGCATCAAGTTGTCCAGATATATAAAACCTTCATCCGACCATGTATAGAGTATTGCTGTCAAGTTTGGGGAGGTGCGTCTGGTACCACCCTCCACTTATTGGACAGGGTTCAACGCCGCGCTATCAGAATAATACGGAATCCCAGACTTACTCAAGAACTAGACAGCTTACAGCATCGCAGAGATGTTGCAGAACTCTGCGTCTTCTACAGATGCTTACATGGTAAATGTTCTGCAGAACTATCGGAGAAAATACCACCATTCGTTACAACAACAAGAGTAACAAGAGGAACAACCAATGCACATAGGTTTACGGTGAAGCTCCCGAAACCTCGAACTGAAGAAATCAAGCGCGAATTTATATACCGAACATCAAAAAAGTGGAATTCGCTAATACATTTCAAATTAAAATGAATAAATTTAAGGTAGCTATTAATCTTTACTTGCAGGATCGCGCATTGGGTGCAGAAGCTCTGACAGTTACAAGGAGCTAGGACCGTTAATAAGTCCGCTCTGCACCCAATTAAAAAAAATTGATAAAAAAAAAAAAAAAAAAAAAAAATAACAGCCTGAGGTATCGAGGGGAAATCCAAATTTTAATTTAATTTAATTTAATTTTTTTACGTCACGTCGCTTTATCTCGTTTGAGTAATATTTTTATTCAAACCAATAGAAGCATTACAGGGAATATCGTAAGATACCAATGATAAGAAATAATAGCCGCAAGTATCATGAAAGTATCATAAAATGGTGTACACGCGATTTTTCAACGGTTGGGAAGATACCCAAATTTTTTTTTTTTTTTTTTGATACGCTATATCGCTTTTGTTCGTTGGTGTTGAAATGGCGTAAACAAATTAAAATTTTAGTATAATCCCGATCGAAATCTAAAGCTATTATTCCCTATCAGTGGCATTTTGCTATATGTACAGTCTCTGAGTTATTCGAGCAAAAGTGATACGACACAACTAAAAAAATTAAAATTTGGATTTCCTTCTTCTGGTATAGCATATTTAAGATTCTGGGAAATGGACATTGTGTAACGGAAGTTTTGAACACGTAAAATCATTACCTATACTTTTTTCAGTACGCTTACAATTTTCGTTAATTTGTGTAGCATACACTTTATTTCACACCGTTTACTTTGTTATTTATAGTAGTGAGAAGATTAAATAAGCATAATCTTATCAATAAAAATAAAACTATTTGGTGTGAGATATTGATAACCGAATGTAAATTAAATATAAACACAGCTGCGGTAAATACCAATCTTAAACTAACATAAATATTACCTGGAATAATGAAATGTATGTTTACGCTTTAAAATTGTAATTGAACTTACTTTCGAAGATGCTTCATTAAATATTTCAATGTTTCAAATTGGACCCCTTTCAATGATTTAATTTGCGTTTTAACAGTCTCTAAATTCTCTTTGCTACTCAAATTCTCTGGTAAAGTAGCAAACATTTCTTCTGGTATTAAATCTGATGTTTCACGAAAAAATAATTTTAATGCTCCCGTAATTGTATGAAGGTCTTGATTTTGTAAGAATGTGTATTTGGATTCTTTGCTTGGTTTGTAGCGTTTCTCATTCATCTAAAACAAAGCAAAAATTGTTAACATTTTATAATACTATTTATGTTGCATATATAACGGTGTCGATTTACCTTCTTTTTAATATTCTCAATATTATTTTTATTTCCAGAGGCACGATATATTCCATTCGTTTTAAGGTTTTCATCTTCTTCGACTATTTTAATACATTCCACAATAAATTTGGGCACCTTATGCTCCGTATCAAGTTCTACTTTGTCCAGGTCCACGCCGAAAACTAACACCCATTATAAATTTCAATTATTTTAACATTGTACTAAATTCTATATTTGTTGGTCACTTTACCTTTTTCCTTTTCCTTTTTCCTTTCTTTATCTGTAAATTTTATCTTTTCTATAACTTTCTTTTCTGAGTTTGTCGGTGAATATTTTGGTGATTCTTTCTGTGACGCCGAACTTGTCACGCTAGTAGTCTCACTTTCGGCATCATTTTTTAGCGATCCATTATTGTATTCTGGTTCGTCATCTAATTTCTATATTCAATTAAACCAAAATAAATTATTTATGCTATTTTGATAAAAAAGAAACAAGTTTGTTTATTTACTATTGTAGAGTATGTACCAAGTGGGGAATCATGTCCAGCAATTTGTCCCGTTTTCCTGAAAGAAAATAATGAAATTTGGCATTTAGTAAAGAAGAGAGGCGTATTATAACGGTCATAACTGCAGACTTCAACAACTTACAATGAACTTTTTGGATCTGGAAGCAAAATGAAAGAGAATTAATAATTTAATTGGTAAATTTGTGTCGTGGTTTTTGACTGGGCATTGTAAATATACCAAATAATAAGTATTCAGATTTATTTTTATCTATTGTCAAATAAAATCAAAAATAAAAGTAGATAAGAAACTGTCAATAAATTGTCGATTTCAAAAATTTTTTTTTTTTTCTAAGAAACATTATTGATTAATAATTTTGCATAGGTGACGTTTACAACCCTTTTTCTTATATTACATTTCTGTGGCAATATGACAATATAAGGGAAAAACTGTAAAATTCGAATTTTTCATAAAAACACTTTTAAAATTAAGATTCGTTCAAAATCGTATGAGTTTTTTCAATTTTTGCTTTTTAAAATAATTATTACGGTTGTCTGTTGTTGCTGGATTATTACAAAAAATTGATATGATATGAATTCGATAATGGAGATTTCGAATTTGAAATAATACGTAAACGGGTATAACTCGAGTTATTCCCTTATGTTATATTGCCACAGATTTATACGTACATAGGTACTTACTTGGCAAACCGAAGTAGGTTGCTGTAAATGATGTCTTTACAATTTCTTGGATACTATTAGTTTTGTTGGAAGTTTGGTCCTCTACCCTATTTTCCTCGTTCACAGATCTGTCAGTCATGATCTAAAATTTAAAGTAAATAAATAATATTTTATATTAAAAGGTTTTGTATATGTGAATAATATTTTAACTAAATGTCTTAGTTTCACAATTAATTAATTTCCATGTGCACAATACGTGTAAAATTGTAATGCTGGTTGTAATAAAATGTAAATAATAAAATAAAATAAAAATTATAAAAAATTTAAAGACGCGATAAGATTAAAAATTGTTGGGTATCATGCGTTATTTATTTACATATCAATTAAATTTACCTAAAGAAAATTATTTGCGCCGATTCAAAGGAAATCGAACCTTTTTAGTTTAATACACATGCAATTAAAACTATATTTAGTACAATAATTTATTACAATGTATCTTAATTCTTTTTTTTTTTAATTAAACTACAAAAAAATATTAAATTTGATAAGCTTGTTTAAATTCAAAATAAAATTATTTTTTTTTAGTATTAATTCGATAATTTTTTCATGTTAAAATTTTTATCAGTAAATTATTATGAATGTGTGTGGGTTTTTCAGTTATCACAAAATATCTTTATAATTTCACAAATTGCTATTTTTATTTACTTATATGTTTAAACAATTATTTGTATTTTTTTGTTGTTTTGTATTTCATTCATTTTTGAACCACAGCATTTAAAAGTTTTATTTCGTAACTTCACAATAAGACTGACTGTGAGTCGTTGAAATAATTGAAGTAACTGTATATTATTGAGTTTTTGATAAAATATAGTATTTTATATTATATACACATATGCAATAATTTTTGTGTTATCAATTACATTTTTTTTATTGTTTTTGTTTTTACTTATTGTTCAAATAAATCAATCGATACGGTTATATCTCAGTGTTTTAGTCACATTAATGTGATGAGAAATTAATGTTTCGCAATACGATATGTATTTTGTTGTATTCGATCGAAAGAGCCCGCGTTACCTTAATTTCGAAAGTTTAGAAACACAATAAGGTTGACGTACATTATTTATTTAACGCTAAAAATGATTTATTTGATTTCAAAAGGGTAATGTTATTCAAAGGTGTTTTTCAATTAGGAGGTCATTTTCAAGTTCATTTGAAGGACAATATGTTTTTTTTTGTAAGTTTCCACATTTTACAAGTTTGTTACTATTCCAAACCAGTTCAGTCTAATTGTTTGAAACAATGAAGGTTTGTAGCTTTTGTTCCGCAATTTTGTTCGCAGTGTGCACAGTTGTGGCCAAATTATTATCACCTCATAAGAACTCGTGCGGAGTTGCTAGACTTGTCGGCGGGTAGATGGGAAATAAAATACCAATTGTGGACCAAATCTAGCTAAAGGTGGTTCCCTGAATATATTAACCACTATGGAAGACTCTTATCGAGAAAATATTACGGCGCAGGGAAACGGATACCCAGTACCGGCACCTTTGAGAGGTGAGAAAATGGGCTCCCAGTCGTCGATATCCAATGACCTAATAACTTCAGAGGTGAAGAGATCCGAAAACCCATTTGGAAGAAGTTCCATAATGTCAACATCACCAACAAGACTTTATGCAATGCATAAATCAGAGAAATTTATTACCCCAGGTGGTACTGCAGTCAGCCGACTGGACAATCCATCCTATTCGAAGGCTGGTCCTATGGATTCTGGGGAGGGCCAAACACTGCATGATAGAAGTAATGCTAGCGGAAATTTTACATTCCGAGCAGCTCCATCCAGTGAATGAACTATTGTACCTAGAAAAGGGAAATATGGATCTCTTGGGGGAGGCTACACAAAATGGAGCAATCATTTGCCAAGCTAAGCGATGAAATTGAGTATTTAAAGCGAGAAAATAAACTTCTAAAAATGAATCGGGATGCTAAAGGACATAGCGGATTAGAGAATATTGAACCAGAGAAAATTAACTATTTCACTGATAGGATGAATAATAAAGGGAGACGGACTGGATCCTAAAGAAGAATAAATACTCCAGAAAGGGTAAGAAAAGAAAAGCTGAATCGTCACCTGAGTTTGAACAACTAAATGGTAGTGGAAATACAAGTACCGAACCGAAAGTTGTCCAACCCGACGTCAATCAACCAAAAGGTAGCAAATCTATCAAGAACATTGCACCAAAACTCGTGCAACCAAAAGAAATCCACCCCCACCAATAAATATTGTGGGCGTAACCAGTTACCCAAAAATTCAGTCACTGATGGAATCGATTACTGACAAAACGTATAAGGTAACAGCGCTATAAACAATGGCGTTTGGAAAATTAATAATCTGGACTCTGATTTCTATAGAACCTTATCTATGAAGCTGAATGCTGAAAAGTATCAGTAGTTTACCTATGAGGAAAAATAGACTCGACCTATAAAAGTTATAGATAAAAATATAAATGTTATAGGAAGACTTACAAAATAAAGGCCTTAAGATCAGAGATCAAAAATATTCATTCCGTTGCTTTAACCCAATCCAGTCCATTAATAGATCTGGCCAGACCTTTTGGGGTTTTGATTAAGTTATTTCCATAGAAACAGTGTCCACACTTATTTGAAAATCTACGAATTCCTAAATCAATATGTTTTCAATAATTTACAGGAAAATTTTTCATTTTTATATTGCGTGAGGGTAGAACAAACGTTTTTTCATTTTCTATACCTCTTGTACACGAATAGGTCTGGCCAGACTTTTTTGTTTTGTATATTTTATATGCAACAATTTTTTATTTTGTACATGGAAACTGTTATTTAGCGATGAAGATGAAGACTATGTTCCACCCGGTGAAGTTTCCGATATGGAATCGATACTGATGGTGACGAGCATTGGGAAGAACTTCATATAGAAGATGAAGTCGCTTCTGAACAGCAATATTTACAATCCTCTACTTTACTGAATATTTTGTGGGCGAAATGGAATAAAATGGCAGAAAGAGCCACCAGCCGTGGGACGTATTAGAGCTCGCAATATTATTAGAGAAGAAGTTGGGCATGCAAGACGAGAAATGAGCCCAAATCCAAGTGATATTTTAAAAACACTAATAACCCAAGAAATGGTCAATATCATCAAAAATACACAAATAGAAAGGCAGAAATTGAAATCACGAAGTATAACGCTAACAAGAACTCAAAAAGACCCACTAAATGTATACTACTGGCTAGCAGGAATTATATGTATATTTTTGTATTTTATTGGCAGCAGGGGTAAATCATTCTAACATGCATCACATACGAGAACTATATGGTTAACAAAAAACGATCCAGTGTTTTGAGCAAAAATGTCAATCAACCACTTTTGGGCTATAGGGCGTTTTATAAGATTTATAAGATTTGAAGCGGCACCAATTCGAGACATATGAGTAAAGTTAAATAAATACCTCGAGGGATTATATATATCGGCAGAAGCAATAACAGTTGATGAAAAGCTGTTTCCATATAGGAGAAATACAAAATTTACGCAGTATTTAATATAGTATCCAAATATGGCATTAAGGTATGGTGCGCCTGTGAATCTTCTACCCGATATCTCTGTACACGGAGAAAAAAAATTACTAATTTATTTCCTATATATTTGATGTGGCCACTTTAGGATCATTTATCATTTTCAAAAGTGTTAATGATAGAATAAAATCCAACAATACTGATGCTCGCCGACAATTCATCCATTCTTTGGTAGACCAATCAGTAACCCCTAGAGAAAAGAATAAATAATCCCAGGAACCGCAGAGTAATGGGTCGGTTTTCCGTCAAAAATGGAGTAGTATCATTCTTTGGAGCACCAACACACATACATCCGCTATACATTAGGGACCTTTCCAACCCGAGCACCAGTAGGCCCTAAGACCAAAGTAGATGACTAGATGACCAAAGTAATTTGAACAACATGATATTTGATCAACTGAAGAAAATTCAACTCCCACAACGCAATCGGATAACAAATGTTAAGTAAGAACATAACCTTTAGAACAGCAATCTGGAATGCGAATGGGCTTATGCAACATATTCTAGAAACAAAAATATTTTTAAATACAGAAAAAATCGACATTTTCCTTATATCCAAAAGACATTTTGTTAAATCTTCATTTGTTAAAATCCGTGGTTATAACTTATATTATTCTTATACTGTCTCTGAAATATACTATCCTCCCCGGCATAACTTGAAAAGGAAGGACTACATTAAACTATTTAAATCGCTAGGACGTGATTTTAGTATTGGAGGTGACTTTAATAAGAAAAACACCTATTCGGGATCTAGACTTACGACGTCAAAGGGTAAAAAATTGTTTCCAGTAGAGTGTAGAGCAGACATCAACATGTGAATTTTACTCTGGTGGGTCCCCAACTTACTGCCCCAGTAACGAAGTTAAGATACCGGACCTAATCGACTTTTATTTAGCAAGAGGTATATCGCAGAACAAATTCACATTGAAAACAGCAATCCTCTAGTATCAGATCACTCACCGGTTATCATGACAGTCAGTGAAATGGTATTCAAAAGAAAAGTGCACCCAGATTAACAAATTCAAAAACAAACTGGAATCTCGTTTTTGAATTAATAATGCAGGAAAAAATTAATCTCCAGGTATCGATAAGAAATTCTCAAGAGGTGGAAGATTAATTGGAACAACTCAATGAAATCATTCACTATGCTGCGTTGGCAAGCACTCCCATTTTACAAAATAAGAAGACGTATCATACCCAATGGAAGTTACAGAGTTGGTAAGAAAAAAACGTCGGGCTCGTAAAACCTGCCAAATTAATCGAACACGTGAGAACGAACAATTCTTAACAATTTATGTATCAGTCTCAAATCCCTCTTTAAAGAAGTTAAAAATGAATCAATCAACAGATATCTAATTAGCCTAACTGATGAAAAAAATTCGGATTACTCACTGTGGAAGGTGACGAAGGGACTCAAAAGACCTAAAATGCACCTACAAACCTTCCAACCACTATCAAAAAACAAACTGCCAATAAAAATATAATATCTATTCACAAGCTGAATGAGTTTGACATACAGCCAGTAACTCTTAAAGAATTAAAAGAAGAAGTGAAAAGTAACACGAATGTTAAAAAAGCCCCAGGGTATGACTTGATTACTTGCCAAATTAGCAAAGTTCTACCTGACAAAGGATTTTGTAAGCTACTACACATAATCAATTCGAACCTTCGATTAAAATATGTTCCGCATCAATGGAAAGTAGCAGAAGTAATCATGCAACCATAACCTGATAAACCATACCTAACGATAAAAAATCATACCGGCCAATTATGTCAAAACTCTTAAGAAAAATTATTACTCAAGAGACTTAAACCAATAATTGAGGACCGATAACTAATTCCTCCACATCAATTTCGATTCAGAGAAAAGTATTCTACAATTGAACTGGTGCACAGAATAACAAACATAATTTAAAGAACGTTAGAACGTATAAAATATGCTCAATCTCCTTTTATAGCCATAAAGACAACATCATGTTCATCATTTTTCTCAAAATTTGACACCCTATATTTTAAACAACAACAGCAACAAAAAATCATTTTCTACAAAATTGAACTACCAATTGAAAACATAAAAAAAAAATTTGTGATTTGACGTATTTTTCATCATAATGATATATTATACAAGGGACATACCAACCACAAATGAAGGAACCATAGCCACCTTTGCAGATGACGCAGCAATTTTGGTAATTGGAAGTAATGTCGCTGATGCAACGAGCAAACTCCAGAGGATGACTAATGCCGTTTGTAACTGGCCACAGCGTTGGCGAATCAAGCTTAATGAGACAAAATCCACACATATTAACTTAACATCAAAAATCATACCATCTACCTATAGAAATTAACTCGCCACGTGCCATATGCAGATACAGCTAAATACCTTGGCATGACCCTCAACGCCAAGCTCAAGTGGAGAGAGCATGTTAAAAAGGAAAAAGAAGTACTTAACATAAAGTTCAGAAAAATGTATTGGCTCATACATAGGTAGAGGCTCTGAGCTTCCAATTCACAATAAGCTGCTGCTATATCGGCAAATTCTCAAGCCGATATGGACCTTCGAAATAAAACTCTGGGAATGTACCAAGCAAACAAACGCCAAAATGAGGCAGACGTTTCTAAACAAGGTTCTTCGTAGCATCGTCAATGCTCCACAAGAAATGAAGACCTCTACAGGGACCTACGGATGGAATACATCAAAGATGAAATAAAAATGCATGCCGCAAAGCAATAAGGCTCCAGAAACATGGAACTCCCTATATTCACCATATGATAGATAACCCTGTCGTTGAAAGAAGACTCCAAAGAACTAGACCACTTGACCTAGTGAACTTACCAAACTAAAATTAGTAAATGGGTTTAATTAATTATGGGACTAATCAGTGGTTTACACCCCAATAAAAGAGAATTTTACTAGAAATCTAAAAATTTGTATTTGAAAGAATTATGCTAGATGAGCGCAGTCTAAGTTGTAATAAATAAAAATAAAAAAAACCATCATAAGAAATTATTGGTAATACGATTTTCAATGGCAGAACTGCAACCTTATGTATAGTTGACACGTTATTAAGGTAGATATCGACGAACACGAGGAATTTGTGCAATACAAATTTAATATACCCTGGAAACACTACTTTTATGAGTAATTAATACCTGAGAGCCCTTTTTGACAAAATAAGAATTCTGAGTATTTATTGTTCTGTTAATTAGTTTGACCTGCGAATTTTTTTGATTTTATGACAATACGTAGTATTTAAATATTAGTGGTGCGCGATGATCGCTCGACGGAGATGGACGTGTTTTAGTCTGTCTCCGTAATTAAAATTTATTTTAAATTTGTATTTTAAAATTTAAATAAAATTAAATTAAATTAAATTAATTTAATTTAAAGTAGTGTTTTTGTAAATTAAATAGTGTATGTATTGTGTTGTGTTCTGTAGTGTAGTGAAGAACAAATGTATGTATGGAATCGAAGAAGAAACGTGTATACAAAAAAACTAACGATTCTATCCAGCTATCGTTACAAAGGTATTTTCATATTACATGTATTGGTCTGTACTATAAATACATGTGATATGAATTCTGTAAACATTTATTTTTTGTTTCAATTTATTTTATGATTTTGCTTTGGGAAGGGTTATAAATAAATATACGCAGTTAAAATTTCTGGTATACCTATAAATGGACAATAGTTTGTAGAACATATTGTCACAGAATACCCAGAAGCGACATAACGCGGTTTTTATATGGAGAAAAGTGGACTCATTTTTTTGACCTTAGCTTATAGAAGGTAAGATTTTCGGTGTTAAATTATCGTTCAGTGGCTGAAAATTCAAAATTAACATGTAAAATATAAGGTAAGAGCAAAAATTTCTTGGTCCACGTAATGTCGGTTCTGGTTGTTTATTATTCTGTGATATTGTTGTGTTTAATTTTAATTTTCTTCTCTTATACGGTAGACAAACACAAAGTATATCGCGATTTTCATTTATCCCGATTATCAAAAATCGCGTTGTGAAAACGAAATAATCCAGTTTTTTGTGAAGATTGTGTAATGACAGTCGTCTGTCATTACACGATTTTCACCTAAACCGGATTATTTTGTTTCCACAACGCGATTTTGGACAAAAATGACAACTGAAAATCGCGATTAACATTGTGTCTGTCTACGGTATTATGTGCTTGGCTGTTTTGTGTAAAACTGGAAATTCTCCCGGTTACCACAAATGTATTGTGTGTACGCAGAAGGGGTGCATGTGTGTTCGATTTAAGTGGGATTCTTTAATCTTTACTTCATGTAATCGAGTGCGTTTGAATCGAATTCAGAAACAGCTATACACAATGCATAACAAATGCATACCATAGTTTAATATAATGTTTTGTGTATGAAAATGCATCAGGAGTAGAATCAGACCAATAATATGTGTTGGTGATGGGAAGGGGAAATGTACATTTGCAGCAACAACATTGCTAAACTTCTTGTATTTCTTGTGATTTGTGACTGTATATTGTTCAGTTTAGTTGAATTGTTCTTGTGAATATGCATTGTGTCTTGTGCAACTCATTACATTGCATGTGTATCAAAAAATATTATAAAGGTTGAGGTTGGATGAATTTATTTTTAGATTGATGTGTGTGCGTGTGTGTGTGTATGTATAAATATTTATTGTTTGTTATATTGTTGAAGAATCTTGTGTGTTGTTGGATATATTGCTTGTCCTTGGCACATTGGCTGCCACGTGACTCACCGGTGGGTCACACATTAATGACTTTTAAACTGACTTGTAAACTTCAAAGCATAAAGTTGGATTACCCTGACATTGCTTGTAATATGTTGATACTACTATAGCACAAATAAAAATGTGTTTGGACATGGATTGAAAATCATTTTTATTTTAATGAAATGTGTTGATAAAATTTAGAATTTATTTTAATCATCCAAAATGAAGAGTTTTGGATTTAGAAGGTTTGTTCATAACATTGTTGATTGGGGCAAGGTTAAAAGGAATCTGAATTTAAATTTATATGTACATATATCTTCTACTATCGGGAATTTTGTTCACATATATGATACTTGTAAGAATATACTAGTGTTGATTTATACCCCAATTATTTAATTTAGTTTGGAGTGGATAGCTTGTAGCTGTTATTATTTAATATATTTAATGTGTTGCAGCTTTAATTTGGACTGTTTTGAAGTGGAACTTTGGGCAGAGCGGCCATGGGCGATTGTTTATTTTAATTTTGATTATATAGGTAGTTTCTCGATTTAATAACTAGTTAAGCTACAGATTTGGAAATGGACTTTTATAGGGTTTCAGATTTTTGGCTTCTAATTTTAGAATTTTAGTTTAAAATATTAAAAAAAAAATATTTAAAATTCATAATTTAGAACTAAAATTTGTATGCATCTTGAATTTCAGGTTATTTATTTAGTGATTAATTTTCTGTATTTTCAATTTAGATATCGAATTTAATTTATTTAAGGAGTTAATGGCTGATTTTAAATAAAGAATTAATTATGGGGTAAATTATGTTGTGGGTTTCTCTGAATTTGGTGGAATTAAATTAAATTTAGTGAAATTAATTTTTCGATTAATCGAATCATTAAAGTCATAATGTGGTAAATAATTGGTATCGATGTGGATATTGGTATTTATGCTGGTATTGCTATTGGTGTTGGTGTTGTTATTGGTGTTAATGTTAATATTGGTATTAATGTTAGTGTCAGTTTTAGTATAAGTATTGGTATTTATGGTGATATTGGTATAAAATCGTTAACATGATTTTAGTTTAGAAACACCTGAGGAACTCGACCAAGCTGTCATTGGCTGAGGCAATAGCGCAATGGGCGGGGTGGTAATTTATTTGAATTATATAAAGATTAATTTAAATTTATTACAGAGAATTAAATTTATACTTAGTTAATTTTAGAATACTTATTATAAAGACTAATGCAGATTATAAATTTAGGAAATTTTTGAAGAACCTGAAACAACTTTCCAGGAACTTAAGCAGTAAACTTGAAATTGTGTTGTTTTGTGATAAATAATCTACTAAACTATACTACTAACAAATTTACTAATTATCAACTACTTAGGTATCTGGAATCGGGTTGATTCTTTTTTATTAACATACCTTTCCTTTCCTTCGGTTTTGTTATTTGTAAAGGGTGTACGGAGGGCCCGGTGTCATCCGGGAGTCTTGCTTAGGCTTGGTCGTACACTCTGATCAATCAATCAAGACGTAATATTTAAATATTACTATCTTACTGAAGAATTTCGGTCTCGTTTGTGACTTTGAAAAGTGGAAGTGAAAATGATTTTTGTAAAATTGGTGAAATTCACTATGAATAAAGCAAAGGCCATCAGTGCTGTAACCATTTGTCAGCAAATTGTCAGCAAATTTTCGAAAAAATTAACATCTCAGTGCACCAATGCACAGGACCGTTCGTAGATTAAAAGGAGAAGATATTTATTTTCCTGTGTCTAATAGCAGGTCAAACAATCAGTTTGGTCAGCAATACCATCAAATTGACTCTTCTCATTTTATGCCGTAAACGGGATAATGAACACGGATCAATATTTAACTGTTCTGCAATCACACTTGGTACCGACTATGAATGAAAAATTCGATGGGGATGGAGTTTTTATGCATCACAAAGCTCCGTGCCATACGGAGAAGAAAGGTACCGCATATTTATGGACCAATGGCATCTAAATCCCTGATTGCCAGTGTCCGGTCTACCAACCAAATTGTATCCTAAATTATTAAAAAAATGCAAAAGGAATGTTCAACAAATATTAATAAATATAGTTATCATAAAAAATTTAAAATTTTATTTGAAAAATATACTTTTTAAACCAATATTCTTCCAAATATCTACTAAGTTTGATAACAATTTGGCCACATCTGAATGTCTTATCTGAACACTTATGTATTCAACTTTAAATTTTGAAAACACTTAAAACTTGTGTATTGCTTGAAATTCTTGAGCCTCATAAAACTCTTGTGATAATATTTTAATCTTGTGACTGAATATGATTACAATTATATAAATTTACAACATTCATAACATCAACAAGATAAGTCAAAACACTATATTTTTCCTACTTGACTTATATTTTTGGTCAGTGTATTCTTTTATCGTTTAACGCTTATAGCCGGTCAATATAGACATTTAAAATAACAAAAATTCCCGGAGAGCCAAATATTGGTGGAGAGCTGGGGTTTACCATTACAAATAAAGTTTTAAAAATCCCCATCGATCCTATGTGTGCTACAAAAGTTATTCGGGGTCAAAGGTCAAAATTTGAGGTTTTTTGGATTTTTCTCGAAAACGGTAAGTTTTATCAAAAAAAACTTCAAATCAAAGTTGTCGATCTTAAAATTATCTACAAAAATGGTCTTCATAATTTTTTTCCTAAGAGTTACCATTCCTTAGATATCGCGATTCTAAGAGTCACATTATACATGATATGCACATATAAGCCACGTATATACATAATCAGGCATTTAAGACAAGTATAAATACCTATTTGTGTCTCTTTTATATATATTATACTATTCTGAAAACATTTATCACGTGGCCTTGAAAAACATCTGGCTATTCTATTGTCCGTAGGTATTGTTCATATACCTATTTCTTTTAGTGCTAAAGGTTCAGTTCAAATGAATATACGTACTTATTACAAGCGTCTTTACCATTTAGGTTATTTGTGCTATTTTATAGCTCGAAAAAATGTCTCAGTTTTGCTTTATTTGCAATAAACTTTTAACTGAAGATGAAACAGTTGTGGTTGATCGTGGAATGCCAACTTTAATCGAGGCTAGTGTCGCGAGAGGTGATGAGTTTACTGAGTATTTAAGAACTCAAAAATCCGTTACAATACACGTGTGGATTGCAGAAAATCATACTCCCGGAAAACTTCAATCGCTGCAGTAAAAAGACAACGTGAGGAGGAACAGGCTATTACTTCAAAAAAAAGTCGTAATAGAACGCGAGTAATAGCTGATTTACATCCGCAAAAAAGTTGAAACGCAACATATGAAAAACAGCAAAGACAAAAAGAGAAAAAATAATCATCTGCTTAAAAAAAGTCAATTGAAACCCGAGAAACAAACCCAAAAGTCGTCATCTGCTTTTTTTTGCAGATGTCGAGTTTCATCTTTTTTCTGTAAAATCGTCAATGCGTTAATAAATAACTATAATAAGGTTACATAAACAAGAAAACCAATCATTTGTATTGGTTTATGACATTTTTTGTTTAAATTTATTTTTTAATGTGTAAAAAAACGAATTTTTGATTTGACATCTGCATCTACAAAAATCTTTGAATGTAAATCAGACTTAAGTGAATCAAATTTTTGTTTTAAAAAATACTGTTTATTTTGTGGTAATGAAGCCAAGGAAGAAACTGAGAAAAAGAAAGCACATCATCTTCGAAAAAAATGTATAACGTGACTACACTAAAATTCAAAGAATCCCTGTTGAAATTAGCTAAAGATCGTTCTGATGATATTTCAAAGGCTGTTCTTGAACGTATTAATTTTGAGTATGATTTAGTCGCTGCTGATGCAAAATACCATGACAGTTGTTACCAATCTTTCATAAAACCTAATACTGGTGGTAAAATTGGCCGTCCACAAGATGAAACTGTAAACTCTGCGATGGAGAAAATTTTTCAATTCATAGAAACGAGTGATGATTGCCAGTTTTCGTTGGATGAATTGAAGAATGTTTGTCAAGATGGGGCTTTAGATGACAGAACTATAAAAATACGATTGAAATTGAAGTATGGCAGTAAAATTATTATTATAGAGAAGCCTGGAAAATTAACATTTATTTGTTTTATTGACAATTACCAAGATATTTTAAGTCAAGTCTGGTCTGATAAAAAACACTTGGATGAAAAAGACAAGCGGTTAAAAACTTTGAAAGCTGCGGCAGCAATATTGTTCGTGAAGATATTCAATCTTGCGTTTTCGATAATACTATGTACCCCCCACCAGGTACAATATTCGAGGATATAAATAACGATATTCCCGAATCATTGTCATATTTTTTGAAACAAGTCATTTTAAAAAACAAGCGTCATTATTTAGATCATCTAAAGTTAGTTTGTACGAATATTAGCCACTGCATCATGACTGCTGTTCGGCCTAGAACCTTTAAATCTAAACTACAGCTGAACGTCTCATACAAATTTTTTCGTCTTTTGGTTTATGCGCATCTTACAGTGAAACAATGAACTATGAATCAGCAACAGTTTTCAGTCGTCCACCTCATATTTTACCACCAGAAACAGGCACATTCATTCAATACGTTGCAGACAATGCTGACATTAATGTAAATACTTTGGACGGTAATAATACGCTTCATATAATGGGTATTATCCAAATTGTGCCTCCCAAAGATTCAGTATTACAAGAAGAGCCGATGCCACGAGTAACTGAAGTTCTTTCAGCGAAAGATTTTGCTCAGCGAAAGATTTTGCAGCAAAGGCTCATGTACCTATACAGGTCTATCAAAACACTGGCGTGGTTGGGGGTACAGCAAAATAAATGTGCGAAATTTTGATTATGAAAGTGAATCTAAAGCATCTTTTTTAAAAAAAATGTATGTGACATGGTTCTACGGCAAATACAAAAAATTTCTCTCTGTTGGAATGGTTACATTGAATGCGTGACAAGTAATATTATAGATTTGTCTAAGTCAAACAGGGGAAACCTCACAAGTGGCGTGGAAATGTGTGCATATCATGTATAATGTGACTCTTAGAATCGCGATATCTCAGGAATGGTAACTCTTAGGAAAAAAGTCATAAGGACTATTTTTGTAGAGAATTTTAAGATCTACAACTTTGATTTGAGGTTTTTTTTGATAAAACTTACCGTTTTCGAGAAAAATCCAAAAAACCTCAAAGTTTGACCTTTGACCCCGAATAACTTTTGTAGCACACATAGGATCGATGGGGATTTTTAAAACTTTATTTGTAATGGTAAACCCCAGCTCTCCACCAATATTTGGCTCTCCGGGAATTTTTGTTATTTGACCACTATTTTTATGTCTAAATTGACCGGACTATTAGTGCTTAGTAAGTAATTTGTTAGTATATAAGAATTCAATTTCGTTCAATAAAACAGAATAAACTTGAAAACCAAAAAGTTGTGTTAGGTCCCACCCGAGGTAACCTAACTGATTTATAAAAATTATATTAATCCCATTAATAAAGGATTAGCACAGTTTTACTTCTAACCAATCTGCCTCCACCAGTAGTAGCCTGACTAGTTAAAGAAACATAAGGTGAAAAATACGTGAAATCACATTATTCTTTATATGGGACCGGAAGTCATATTTGAATTTTATCATTTTTATGTTTTAAATGTGGTAGCACTAGTTAATCGAAACATTTATGGAAAATAATTTCTTTGTTGTTGTTGTTGTTTTGCTCTTGCTCTTTAAATTATTTATAATTTTTAAAAAATTTTGAACTCTTTAATTATTTAAATTTGAAGCTTAATCAAATCTTCTAAATTCATTTATTTGCCCGGCAAATGCAACTCTTTATAAAAAAGCACAAAGTGCTTTTTAAAACCATCCTTACCATGTACAATACCACAATTGTACCCATGATCACCTATGTACTAAAAACAGCCACCCTCACTCAAGCGAACCGTCACTGATTGAGGCGGTATGAATTATTTTTCCTAAATATATTAGCCGAATTTAGCATCAATAAGCCAAACACAAAACGCCTCAAGCATATATTAATTGGTAGAACGATTACCAAAAGAATTAAGAATTAGCGGACCAACCCATATTCTAAGCACCGTTATGATGTACACCGTCGTACCAAAGAAGCCCGGGAGACCATGTTTCACCTGGAATGATTCTTTTAACCATGACTTAAATTATTATGACAAAACCTTCACCGAATGGGAAACCCCTCTATCAAATCGAAGTGATTTGAAGAAGGCCACTGAAGAGCTTTACTTACTCGACGAATCTGATTCTAGTGAAATGTTCGAAAGTGGAGAGGGAGAGTATGTAACCGTACATCCAACGAATACACCATAGCATTAGTCGTGATATGATAAACTAAAATGAATGACGTGTAATAGTTAAGATAAAATAAAATGAACTAAGATCCCAACTAAGATCTCCCCTCTTTCATTCACTATCCAATCTACCAGTTAATCTGCTCTGATTGGAGAATGACGCACGTTGCTGATGAGTTGGTCCTGGAGCACTTGTGTGTGTTGTGTATATATAATTTTTTTTAATTTAATTTAATTTACTTTGTGAACGTTGTTGTTTATAACATAGTTTTGGAGACTTTAGAAGCCTGAAACGAGGTCGTCTTGTGAAGACTGTTTCGTAGACTTTTATTTTATATATGTGCTACTTGTGTATTTTATACAGGGTCGATTTTTTGATTCTGCGGTAAATGGTTCTTGGGGTTGTTTTTGGTGTACAATGAGAACCTTCGATGCGGAAGTCCATGCTCGGGGAGGTTGTACATCCAAATCAATTAATCAAGTTGTCCTAGAATTTCTGGCTGGGTTTTGGATGTCTTGATGCATCTTTGTATTGCTTGGTAAGACTTTTATTTGCGGTAAGCATCTGATTGCTGTTTTATATTATAATTGTTTTGATTTGTCTAGATTTTCGCTTAAATAAGTGGTTTGGAGTGGAAGGCAGTAGCAGGTGTCTGAATCGGCGAGGCTCAGAAGTTACCGGGAACACGTGGATGGATTAGTGCGGGGCTGCTGACATCAAGTTCCTTTGTTGTTGTACACGGTTGAAAATTTGGGTATAATTTTTAATAACTATATTCGTATTAAATGCATTTATATAATTTTTCCTATTGGTTTTATATTTTTTACAATTATTAATAGACTTTATACGGTTATTATTATCAAAATAATAACCAACAAATATAAAAACTTTTTCAATATGGCAGTAGATATTAAATTAATCAATAATTTTGATCATTGTAAAACAAACATCTTATTAATTTAGTAATTCAAATATACAAATTAGAAATAACATAAATTTAATACCTCTGAATATATTAAAAATTTGATTTAATAAAATTATTATATCAATTGAATAAAAATTTAATAAATTATATGGTGTTAATTTTATACGTCAACGTATAAATTGCATCCTAACGGTTTAAAGCTACATGCATTTATTTAGTAGTTAACGCGCTGCAAATCCTACAAGTTGTTCTTGTTCAAATTGTGATCCTAATTACATTTAATAAAAGTAATTATAAAAACCTTATTTAATAATGAAATAAAAGTTATTACTCATTTAAAAGTAAAAAAATATTGTGGGTGATGTGAAAATAATTGTGCATTATAGTGCGAAAAAGTTTAATTAAAAATGTAATTGTAATAAAATTAACCTAAAAATCATCCATTTAATATGTTCTTGGTACCAATTTTATACTTTTAAAGTATCAATTGTACCGTTTTATACCTTAAAAGTGTCAAATTTATATCTTAAGCATATTAAAAAGTGGACCGTTATGGTTTAAAATAGAAGTTTCTTTTTTTAGTATATTGATACATACAGGAATAATTCCTGCACGTGTATAATCTTTACTATACCGTATTTATCAATAATATTACAAAAATATCCATAATACTATTAACAATTTTAATATTATTAATTATTCCTATTAATTATGAGCGGATTTTTTGTGACAGTTGAATATGGAAATGTTCATAAGATTGTGGAAATTGTGAAGTACAGTTCTACGGAACATCTTGAATATATGGACTACGTCTTTTCAGGTAAGTTTTAATCTCTTTTATATATAATTGTGTTTTAGCCATTCACTGTAGTGTTGAATCACCGCATGATTTAAGTAACATGTATGTATATATACATTTAATTCAAACGGTATAGAAAACCAAATTCACAACCTACAGGAATAGGATAAAATTCAGAATTTTAACTATAGAAACTGAAATAAAATTGGTTTTATATTTACTTATAACATTTTTATGACCGGGTACAATACAATATACGTCACAGTACTTCAAAACACCAATATAAAAATAGAAAATTTTGATTGCTTTCTCAATGTCCATGGGGCTGTTATTGAAGAAAATATTTTTGTTGTGCTTGTTTTGTTTCAAAAATTAAAACGAAATTAATAATAGATTTGGAAAAGCAAACACATTCATTGGCTGATAATTTGGCAGATTTAAATACTGGATATTATGGATCTATAGAAAGGGCGAATGAATATCGACAAACGGCGAATGAATTAGGGGAACTAAAACGATCGAATGCTGTGGTTGGATTAAGCCTCATTGTAACGTCAGAAGTAAAAAATTAAATTTGTACAATTTGGATGTGTTAATAACAAATAATATTTTTTTAATGCAGTCTATTAAAACTTACCTTAGTAGAAAAACGGGTGGCCCCAAAATATTGTCAGATTTTCAAGAAACTGGTTGTTTAAAAGATGCGTTTAGAAGGAAAGTAGTATCGTACTTAGCAGCTTTTATACATGAAAATTTTGGTTTTAAGCCAACAAAAGAAGAACAATTCGCTGTAGCAGAAGCGTGCATAAAACTATTTCCTTGTTTGAAATTAGTTTGTATATTAAATTTTAGTTATATAATATACAGAACCAAAATATAATGTCGTTTTCAATTCTACCAAAAATTCTACCGGTATACTCACAATAAATATTTGCTGAAGTCGATTTTCAAAAAGAAACTGTTCTGCATTCATTCGATGATTCTCAAATTAATAAAACTATAACTAAAAGTTATATTTTCCCTATTCCTAACTGCTGGGTATTCGATATATTTAGTGATGTGAAGCAAAGAAAAATTGTACCGCCCAGAAATACGGTATACATGTGACTATATTAGCTTAATGTTGGCTGTATGAATTAAAAGAGCATTTAAATTATTTTTGTACTTCCTAGAATTCATGAGAAACGAAAACGGCATAATATGTATTAAAATCTGTATATGAAAATTATGTGCTATTTATTTTAATATTATTTAAGGTGACCATATTATTTTCAAATCAAAAGATGACATTTTTCAAAAACATATATACTACCCCCCCCCCCCCTCCCCTCCCCTATCATTTCCCATATAAAATAAAACTTTTAAAACGCATATAGAAATGTAGGTATAATAAAATTATTAAATATACAAACAAAATTGAAAAACAAAAGGGTGAAAAAAAGAAAAATAGAACAGGATTTCGAAGCTGAAGCCGATGAGCCAATGGAAATAGAAAATATAGATCCGGAAACAATTTTAAGAGATTTACATTTACTAAAATCTGCATCTCTTCCTGAAGAAATACCTTTGGCCAAAGAAAAGTTACAAACAACTTTAGAATATCGAAAAAAAGAAATTCAGAAGGAGACCTTTACTATTTTTGAAAATTGCCGATATTTTTTTGTTTGCCCAGAGTTGGTGAGTATTTTTATATAATGTTGTGATCGATATTATTAGTTGAATACTGCAGGCAGACTAATTTTGTTTGATATCCAAATTTATGATCCATAACCAATGTTGTAACAAATTTTATTGTTCTTTCTCACATAAAACTTGTGTCATGAAATATAGTTATTATTAGAAAAAATCGTCGTTGTAAAGTTTATAATTAAACATTTCTTTTAACAGATTGTATATGACTTTACGTTGAGGCATGGAATAACACCAACTTTATCAATTGAATGGGAGTGGTACCAGTATCGTATATTTTCTATTGTAAAAAACTCAGGAAAAAGTGTGCTGTATACAGAAAATGACAGAAATATTGGTAATTAATTTAAGAATTAAACAATCTATATCTTAAGTATTTTAAATGTATCATAGATTGGGATACTCAGACACTCTCATTCTTAAATTTGTTGAGGCTGTTACCACCTTCTCCAGCTGGGCGAGTGAAATTTAATCGGTTGACGGATGAAAAAGCGGTTGACAAAATTGTTATACATAAACCGGTGAGATTTTCCTTTTTTTTTAATCAATAAAATAAATTAATTGTTATTACCACTATATTTTCAGATCTTAATAACATTTTAAAGACTCATTCTTGAGATATTACTAACTTTGTATTAATTTTATTGCAGGCAGGATTGACAAACAAAGAATATCTTTGCCAGCCCGTTGATAGTGCCCCTTACATAATTGCAATAGGGAAAACCAAAGCTGATATAGAGCAATACATCATTGCAATAGATGGCAATTTAATACCTCTTCGGGAATCAAGATTTGTGGACGCAGTGGATCTTGTTTTTAAGTTGCACTACTTGTTTGATATTAAATATGAAAATAATTTACGATTATTTTGGTGGTTTTTGCAAAAATATTTATATAAAATAGATTTAAATACGCCGGTGACTCTCCAAGATCTGTATGAGAAATTTTTAAACTTTTCAGCCGATACTGGTAAATAATTTGAAATCAGTCCCACACATAAACTATTAATTTCGTAGTTTTATTATAATTTATTTTTATTAACTTTTAAGATATTATTTTTACTTTTTTTACATTTGTGTATGTACATACATATAATATAAAACATGAAATTTAATGTAATGTAACATAAATATAAGAAGAATTTAAATATGAACGACTATATATGTTTCGTCTGTAAGAAGAAAACGCATATTATTACTAAACTGATAAGTCATTTAAAATTAGATCATTCGTTGTTAGAATCGTAGTTCTTAGTTTTGCGCTGTGTTTGCAATGAAGATTGTTCAGCGACATTCAACACATATTCAGGCCTTACAAAACATGCTATGAAATGTTCTAATATCACTAGAAAACCAAGTCAGCAAAGTTCTAGTGCTCGTTATTCAGAAGCACAAAATATAAATAATTTATCGGAATTTGAAATTAATTTTGCAAGTGATAAAAATGATAGTGAATTTATTAACAAATACAAGCCTGATTTAAACTCAACTAATGAACGAGACAATAATTCTGTATCTAAATTTAACACAAGCTTAGCAATGTTTGCTTCCAATTTAGAAAATTTAGATTTACCTGATACGACAATCAATAAAATATTAAGAAATAGTTTCGATTTCATTCAAGCCATATATTCTGACTACTCGAGCATTATTCTAACAGCAGACAATTCTTCTTTAAGTTTGGAGGAGGTTCTAGAAAAAACTAAAGCCATTAGTCGGCAGCATGAAAACTTTTTAAAAAAATTTCTGACAAAACACAAAAGAACTACTAATTTTCAGAAGTCGGACTTTTTTGTAAAGCCAAGAGAAATATCAACAAGTGTGCGTTGGGATCGTAAATATTGCCGAAAATTGAAAATATATAAAAAATGTTTGATGCAAAATACTTTCCAATATATTTCTGTATTAGAAACCCTTAAAGCTTTATTTAAAAATACGAGTTTTAATAAGTACTTTTTCGTTAAACATGTTTGTATTCCAAATAAACTATCCAAATTTTGTTGTGGTTCTATTTTTAAAGATAAACATTTCTATCAAGATAACCCTAATGCTATACTGTTACAAATTTTTTATGACGATTTCTAATGTACCAACCCTTTAGGAAGCCATAAAACGATTCATAAAATTGGTGCAATATATTTTACCATTTTAAATCTTCCAACAATTTATTTATCACGTTCTGAAAATATCCACTTAGCAGCATTATTTAATGCAAATGACATTAGGCAATCAACTACTTACAATCAAACTCTTAAACCGCTTGTTGACGATTTGAAAATTTTAGAGACAGTTGGCATTCCTACTGATAAGGGTGTTCTTCTAGCTTCTACTACTAGTTTTACGCACGACAATTTAGGTGCAAATCAATTATTTGGATTTTCGGGGGGGTTCAATGCAAATTATTTTTGTCGATTCTGCGAAATAAATAAATTGGACATACAAAGCACATATGTTGAGAATGTGGAAAAAATGCGGACTCTTACTAGTTTAACCACAAATTTTTTAAATGAAGATAAAAACTTAAAAAAAGGTGTTAAAAGTTTATCTATTCTTAACGAACTAACGAACTACGATATTTTAAATAATTGTACTGTAGATCCAATGCATGATTTACTCGAAGGAGTAGTACCGTTCATAATTTTGGCCTTATTTAATTTTTTTTCCGATTCAAAAATAATTAGTATGCAACACATAAACGACAGAATACATTCTTTTAATTACGGTTACCTGTACAGAAAAGTATTACCTACGTCTTCTATTAACAAAGATTCTTTAGGACTCTCAGCTTCTCAATGCTGGTGTTTAGCAATCCATTTACCGTTTATCTTTGGTGATTTAATCACCATATCAACAATGATTAGGTGGGAAGGGCTTACAACAATTCTCGAAATTTTGCAAATTGCTTTTTCAAAAACTGTTGATTTTAGTGTAATTGCTAAACTGAAAAATTTAATTGAAAGTCATTTGTCAATTTTTGTGAATATATTTAAGCTTAAACTAATCCCTAAACATCATTTACTCACTCATTATCCAAATGTAATGGTAAAATTAGGTCCATTGAGCCAATATTCTACAATGCGTTATGAATCTAAACATCAGTATTTTAAAAATTTATCAACTAGGCTGAAAAATTTCATAAATTTACCTAAAACCTTATCTCAAAGGCATCAAAAAAGGTTTGTTACCACTTGGGAAAATTTTACGTTGGATCATAAGATAAAAATTGGCAAGCTTTGTGAGCCTTCTAAAGATATACTCCACGAAATTTTAACGGGGTGGATTTGTTTAAATTATCTGGAAAACGAACCATTGTTTATAGTTCCGTATTTTGAAAATTCTGTTCATTACCGTCCATTACTATTTATTTCCTTGATTGATAATTCAGTGTCTTATTTTTTTCAAATCAAATACATTATTAAATTTAGAAATCGGTACCTTCTTTTATGTAAAAAATTCATTACAATAGCTTTTGATAAATTTCATCATGCATTTGAGGTAGAAGAAGACTTAAGCCTAAAAAACTTAAATTTGAGTATTTTTGATATTTTGAAGTTTGATGAAACTATTTATACTTATGAAGTAATAACCTCAAGGAGGACAAATAAATGTTATATTTAAAAAAAAAATTAAAATTAACTTAGAATATTAAATTTAGTGTGTTTGTTGAATTTAATTATTATAATTTGATTAGAAAGAGAAATAAGAATATATATATGATAAATGAAATTTAGAGCTTTTTATTAATTCCAATTAAAGAAAAATAATTTTAATCCCCACTAAAATTTTAATAGGTATCGAATATACAATTGATAAATTGTTATCTATTAAATTAATAACATTATTTATCAATTTAATAAATATCAGAATTAAATATTTGATACAAAATTTAGATTAATTTAATAATTACTAAGTATTAGAGCATTTAATAAGTTATGTTTATTGAGCTAATATGTCATTGGTATTGATTTCATTAATATATCGCAATATCAAACTTATAAATGAATGTTATTAAATATTGTACATAGTTTATATAAAATTTATAACCCTAAATATACACAAATTAATAAATTGCGAAACTATTAATTTAATACCATTTTGCTGATGGATTTATATGAATATCTAAAAATGATCAATTTTATACCTATTTTGTCAACCGTGTAGGTATACATTTTTAATTTGTTTCAGTTTTTCGAGTTTAGATTATGAAGCAGAATTTAATAGAAACTGTATAGGAAGATGCTACAGGAATTATTGATATTTGAACAAATCGTATTAGGAAGCAGTATTTAGTAGAAATTAATTATTGTTATTCTTAAGATACATTTACTATTATGTACCATTAATATGATGTTATAACACCATTATTAAGTGTACACTTAAAGCAATTAAGAGGTTTATAGGAAGAGGAAACAGTATTATTGGTATCTGAATCAACTCTAGATCTGCAGAAATAAATCCGGGAAGATGAGGTAGCAAATGAATATGGAAGTGTAGTTACAATCTAATTTGTTATACTGAGATTTCATTTATAATTTTATTTTTCAAAGTTTTTTAATAACTTCAAGTTTGTTTAATAAATTGATTTGATTTAAATTTCTTTGAATTTATGGAAGTGACCGGAGGATCAATGAACATCACTCAGCTGTACAGAAACTTCAAGCAGTCAGCGGACATGTAGTTTAGAAATTGTATTGTCTTGTCGTAACTATTTTATCAATAACAAAGACATACCAACTATCGACTAACAAACCTCTTTCGCTTCCTTTCCTTCGGTTTTGTTATGTGTGGAAAGGATGTACGGTGGACTCGGCGTCTTACCGGGAACCTTGCTTAGTCTTGATCGTACATCCAAATCAATCAATCAAGCAATAGGTCAACTTTCTATAGTACATTGTTTTTCCGTCAGCGCTACATAAAAATCAACTAAAATTTTTGAGAAATAAAAACACTTCACAAAACTATTGTTTTTATTTGACAGAAGGTAATAGAGTTTATAAAAATGATTTTATTGGAAAGGTACAATCTTCAAGATCGTATTAAAAAAGAAAGATAAACAAAAGAATTCTTTGTTTTTTTTTTAAATTAATTTTTTGGTGGCTGCGCATGCGATTTCACCAAAAAACTACTAAATTAGAATAAATTTTGAACAATCAACAATTCGACAAAACTTTATTAGGCTATTTTGATTAGAGATGACCTCGCCGACCACCCTACTTCATTTTATCTTACACTTCTGGGACAGCCTGTATACTAAATATATAATTAATTAGAACTAGAATTTTAAAATTAGTTTGAATTGTAAGTGTTTGGTAAACAATAAAAATAGTTTATACGCGATTATTTATTGTGCACATTATTTTCCTGTGGTTAGTGTTACTAAGCTACAAATAATTATTAATAAGAAAAAAAAACTCACCACATCCTCCTCGTCTTCGATTAAATTATAATTTAATAAATTAAGCTGCCAATTCTCTATATTCTTTGGTAAATTTGCATTTAATATGTTCTTTATAGTTTTATTGTAACTATTTGTATTACAATTATGATATTTATTATATAAATTATTATTTTTAATACTATTTATTTGTTGATTTGTATTAATACAGCTATCATTGCTCTGACAATATTCAATTTTATTTAATAAAGGATTATTTAAATTATATTCAATGATTACTTTGGAATATGGACTAGATTTTATTTTATTATCACAATTATTATTATTATTATTATTATTACTATCATTATTAATATGGTCAAGTGTGTTGTCATTATTACTACTAGCATCAATGTATTCTAGACTATTATCATCTATAAAAGTAAAATTTTGGAATGCAAAATCATGTCCGGCATTTGACCAATTATCAGAATCACTAATATCATCTGGAATCGCTAGGTTTGCTTGTATCGATGATGTATCATGATATTCGTCGTCGGGTGAGCTTCCAATCGTTTGAAATTTCCATATTGGCTGATAAATATAATCATCCTCTTGATCTTGATGCCCTAATAAAATAAAATAATTGAAACTTGTTTTAAAAATGAATTTTGCATGTTTAAAAATGTGATAAAAATAATTTAGTAAGTATACATTATACATATGATACATATAGTAACATCTCAGATTAATAAAGGGCAAAAAAAACTAACGAGACAGAAGCAGAAATAGAGCACTGTGTGTGTGCCGAAGAAGTGAAGATTTTTTCTTTAATAAATAAATCATACTACCAAGAGAATTTATTACTCAGATATAATACCTTTAGAGGCGATTTTATTAAAGCAATTCACAAACAATGTATCGATTAACATGTCGTTAAAATTTCAATCATTAAAATGTTAATAAAACGTCACAGAAACCAGCAAAGTAGGTAAATCCAGTAATCTAAGTTCCGTGTTACAATATAACCTATTAACTCTGTCATAAAGACACCTAAGGAAGAATTGTTGAAATTTGGAAGATGTATTAACCGTAGAAAAATATTTGTTCGAAAAGTTCGACATTATCATGTGACTGTACTTAATCTTAATCTTAAAGTAAAACTAGATTAAACAACAACAACAACAAAATTGTATATGTATGGGGGTTTAAAAAATACATTCGGGCGAATTAATATATCATAAAATATTTCTATTTAATGCCTAAGAAAATCTATTTCAAAATTTTCAACGACCGCCAAACATGTCGTCAGCAGGTGTATGAACTTTAATCATGCCAACTTGCTTAAAGACTTATTTGGGTTTACCTAGTTAATTTTAGATTGTTTGAAAATGTATGATAAGTTTTGGTGTAAGCATGTCTAAGAAAATCGATATCACAAGATTTTCACCGATCGGCAAGCATCTCTCTACGATATTTAATGCTGGGGCTGGGCTTTAATCATGCGAACCTGTTTAAAAAGTTATTAAGGCCTTTAACTATAGTTAATCTTGGATTATTCGAAAATGTAAACAATTTTGTCTTAAGAATGTCTAAAATACGATTAGTAAATTAAACGAGTCTGGTGATAGATTTTGTGTAGTATATTAAGAAATTTAGATTAAGTGAATAAATGCGGCTTTTGTTATTTAAATTAGTTAATAACTAATCTTTAAATATTTGATAAAGTTCATCTCGTAACAGAAATAAATAAAGAGTTTAGCCAAATCCTGTAGTTGGTCAAATCGGGAAAAAATCAAACGAAAAAGGATGAAATTCTTGTAGTGTGGAGCCGCCGTGCTTTCCATAACTAAAGTGTTTAAATTATTTCGTGAAATGATCACTTTTTTGAAGCCGCACAACAATTTATCCAATTTGGATGAATCTCGAACATTATTATATTTCTGTCTTATTCTTTGTGGGTTAGGTGAAATGCAGCATACAGCCACACTGCTTAAAGGAAGGCCTTGTTATAACAATATTATGCATTTTTGTGAAACCGGCAAAATAATAAGTTTTCAAAATGTGAAGAAACTTCCGAATTTAGTGCATGCGGCGCAAATCAACGACTTAATGTCAATATTGTTCAGAATTTCGAGCGCTTATATAATTCGATAACACAATGCATGCTTGTTGAAGTAGAGCAAAAGAAGCAACACCCAGCTGCTACTAATAATCATTCGAGACCAAATGTAAGCACCAAATGTGACACAACACTTGTGGCACAAAACACTATGTTTGGATAGGTGTTAGGCGGCGACTTAAAATGTGATGCTGTAAATGTTGCACAAACAAATATCCTGAGCAACAATTTTCATGTGAATGTCGACAATGATGAAATGCTGCGAACATTTTGGGAATTGGAAGAAGTTCCAAACTGCGAGCCATTCACAGAAATGGAAAGAAAATGCGAAACTCATTTCAAATCTAATTTCAGACGCGATAAAGAGGGTAGATGCATTGTTAAAATCCCATTCAGAGAAACAACACCTATAAATTAGGAAACTCTTTTCGTATTGCGGAAAGGCGTTTTTACAACTTGGAACGGAAATTGAACGCCAATCAAACCCTAAAATGTGAATATGTCCGAGTAATGCGAGAATACGAAGAGCTCGGGCATATGCGTGAGATACATGATGAAGAAAAATATGTCGATAACGGAGCATGTTTTTATCTACCACATCATTGCGTCGTGAAGGAATCCAGCAAAACAACGAAAATTCGTGTAGTATTCGATGGGTCTTGCAAGTCCAGTAATGGGTTGTCTACAAATGATAACATCCTTGTTGGGCCTACAATACAACCACCAATTTGGTCGACGTTGATCAGATTTCGATACCACAAAATCGCTCTAGCAGCGGATATCGAGAAGATGTATAGACAGGTGATGGTTGCAGAAGAGGACCAAAAGTAGAAAACCAATTCCCAGATATAGCTGAGGTAATTAGAAACGATTGTTATGTTGACGATCTACTTACAGGAGCAGATTCAATTGAAAAGGCCGAACGACTTAAATGGGAAATTCAAATGGTGTTAGAAAAGTCAAAATTCAGTTTAAGAAAGTGGATTTCGAATGCAAAGGATTTAGCAGATGTAACGAACACACATGAAGCTGTTCTGAAAATTGAAGAAGCTGAAGCAAATACAAACATTCTAGGGATTCAATGGGATTCCTCAAAAGATACATTCTCATTCGACGTCAAACTATCTGAACCTTCAGTATTAACTAAAAGAACATTAATTTCCAGTGCATCCAAAGTATTTTATCCGTTAGGTTGGGTATCACCTTCTACAATAATCGCAAAAATGTTATTTCAAACGCTGTGGTTGCGAAAACTGGATTGGGATGATGAATTGCCAGAAGATATTGCGAGGATATGGAACCAATTAAAAGAAGAATTCAGCGAATTTCAAAGGCATCCAGAGAGCACCCAGCAGCGAAGCAGAGCTACATAGTTTCTCAGACGCAAGCGAACGAGCTTATTCTGCAGTATTATACTGTCGATCTATAGACGAAAGGGGGTCAATTCAAGTTGCTTTAGTAATCAACGAAAAAAATATATGCATGGACCGATTCAGCGATAGTCCTGACATGGTTATCGGATCACCTAGTAAATTGGAAAACTTTCATCGGTAACCGAACTTCGGAAATATTAAATTTAGTGCCTAGACAACATTGGAATCATATTAAATCCGACCAAAATCCAGCTGATCATGCTTCCAGGGGAGTGTTTCCATCGAAACTTTTAAATTTACAACAGTGGTGGAAAGGTCCTGCCTGGTTAGAATTGAAGAGTGACTCTTGGCCAACATGCGATGACGTATGCGGCCATACAAATTTGGAAACGAGAAATAAAGTATCAGCTGCGACTCATGTACTTCACTGCCAAAATCCAGAAGACATCATTGATAAACTCATTAACAAGACATTTTCTTTTAATAAATTAATAAGAATTTTATGTTTTATCAACAGATTTATAACAAACACCAGAGTTAAGGAAGTTGATAGAAAATGTACACCATTTACCGTCACGGAACTGGCAAATGCAACCAAGCAAGTAATAAAATACGTACAGAATGCTGAATTTTATGATGAAATAAAAACACTAAAGGCGAAGAAGGTCTTAAATGCGAAAAGTAATCTCTTGCCGCTCACACCATTAATAGACGAGAATGGCATTCTTAGAGTTGGAGGAAGACTAGAAAAATCAATGAGTGAATATGACTCGAAACACCCGATCATTCTACCAAAATCCCATATCATTAGTAGAATGATAATTTCCTATGTCCACATTAAGTATCTACATCCAGGCCTTTCTTTAACATCCCATTTTGTCCGTCAGAAATATTGGATAGTCAGAGGTAGAGGGCTTGTAAGAGACGAATTAAAGAAATGAGTAAAATGTTTCCAACAAACAGCTACAACTGCAAAACAACTATTGGGAAATTTACCGGCAGTCAGAACAACATCAGCTAGGCCGTTTAGTAAATGTGGGGTAGACTATTCTCCAATAGCCATAGCTACCAAAACGGGACGAGGGGCAAATATTTCAAAAGGTTATATTGCTGTATTTGTATGCACGGTTACAAAGGCCATTCATTTGGAAGCTGTGACAGAGTGCCAAATGAAATATTCAGTGACAATAGTGACAGAGAGGTATACAAAATGTTAAAGTCTGAACCATTTAGTTATTTAATTGCAGAATATTTGGCACAAAATTTGATCCAATGGCATACCATACCACCATCAGCTCTCATTTTGGCGGGCTTTGGGAAGCGGCGGTGAAATCAGTGAAGTCGCATTTGAACAAGGCCACCAACAATTGTAATTTGACATTCGAGGAAATGTCGACCCTATTGAGTCAAATAGAAGCAATCCTGAATTCGAGGCCGCTTTGCACTTTATCAGAAGATGACACTACGATTGAAGCTCTGACTCCAGCGCATTTTTAATAGGAGCGATTCCAGAGATTGATCTTGAAAACATAACAATATAACGATTATCCCGGTGGCAGCAGATACAAAAAAGAGTTAAGGGTTTATTCTGGAAGCGATTTAACATCGAATATTTGAACTCTCTTCAGCAAAGAAACAAGATGAAACAATGGATAACATTAAACTAAATGATTTGGTGTTAATTAAAGAAGACAATTTACCATCATGTAACATAAATGGGCATTAGGGAGAATTATAGATGTTCATCCAGACGGAAATGGATTAATTCGCGTTGTTATCATTAAAACACCATCATCAACAATCAAGCGACCAATCGTCAAAGTATGCAAGCTACCAAATATGTAGTTAACAACTGGAGTTGTCAACGGGGCGGTCTATGTTGGATATGCATTAATTCCCAGCTAGAATAAGTAAATTAAAATTGAATTAAAAGCAAATGTTATTGTAACTTAACTTATCTTGTAAAATCACTTTAATAACGCAATCGCTTGGTTTATTTGTAATTATATTTTTTTGAGCAAACTAAGAAAATGAAACGAAAAGAAAAAGTCAGACACTTTTCCAGCGAATCCAAAAGCGACTACAAGCGATTAAGCGACAAAGAAAAAGCCGAATAACAGGCGATTGAGGTGATTAGCTAACCAAACCAAATTATAAAGAATTTGTGAAATAAAATTTATTGGTGAAATAAATAAAACGAACCGTAGGGTTGAATTTATTTATTAATTAAAGCTTTTTCAAAAAAAATATATCTGCGATTTATCATATTTTTACACACGTAGTATTTGAAAAGTTCAAAGACAAGGAGAAGGAGACTCATCACCCATATTTATGCCGTCAGTCCAAAAGACCAAGAACATTTCTATCCTATAGATTATTGTTGCAGCATATTCGAGGTGCACAAAGCTTTACAGATTTAACAAAAGCAAACGGAATTGTTGAAGAAGTATTCAAAGGTGATGCTATAAAGTTAATTCTACTTGAAGATGAATCGGACTGCGAGAGGTGCTTGAAAGTAGCTTGCAGTATTTGTATGGCATGCCAAATCCGTTTAATATTTGTATTAATATGTGTTTTCAATTCACCGCAACATCCAGTTAATCTATTTGAAAAGTACAAGGAGTTCTTATTGACCGATTACATCCGTCACTATGATGGTTTTATAGGAAAAAAAAGGAAGCACTGCAAGATATTAAAGCAGTGTTGCGAATGCATGGCATGAAATGTAGTGATTTCAATTTGCTCGAACGTGGTCCGATCCACAATGTCAAACATGTTCTAGATAGTGCTTACCAACCAGAAAGAGCAAATAGTCTAATTGCACACACTCAGTTGTTTAAAACAACAAATATTTGATGAGATATCAGCTTCGTTTATGATTTAAATAAAGGCGCAAGCAATACATTTACAATACACTGATGTGCTGTAGGAAAAAAAGGACAAATAGTTCAGGCATTCGCCAAGCATTATTTGCTGGCAGGTGCTGAAAATCGACGAAGCATCTATGCTTTCCACTCATTCGCTTCTCGTAATAGACTTGTTATTTAGAGAAATTATGAATGACGTTCGACCATTTGGAGGAAATGTATTGATATTGGGAGGTGACTTTCGTCAAACATGAAATGTAGTGCGAAGATGTACAGTAAACACGAGGTACATCATTGAACTGTGCGTCAAAATTCTTCACTGTGGCGTTATGTCAAACAACGCAGTTTAATTACCGATATGCACTCAGCAGGACAATATGAATTTAATGAATGGTGTT
This sequence comes from Tipula helvola, assembly GCA_963556165.1. Lineage (NCBI taxonomy): Eukaryota > Metazoa > Arthropoda > Insecta > Diptera > Tipulidae > Tipula > Tipula helvola. The sequence goes on along the minus strand of OY744482.1, from coordinate 145,958,080 downwards.
GCGCTTAGGTGATAGAATTAGTAACTTAATAAACGATTGTGCTGATTTGGATCCAAAATTGGTTGAACTTCCTGATGAAATGGTGGAAAAAGAACAGATTATTTAACTCAATATTTGGCAGTTCAATAAGAACATCAAGTCCTGATGAAGTTACTGAAACTGCAAACAAAATCATTTTCATATAAAAAAACAGCACTGAATTTTAAAATGCAACAACTTGTAGCAGAAAATGAAACTGTCTACATGAGCATTGATTCTATGACTTTAGACGTTCCGAGTGATTCCATTGATTTTCTTGTTGAATTTTTCCACGCACAATGCCCAAGCTTCTTCGAAATCTAAACCCCAAAATGGGTTTGTTGAAAGGAACTCGATTAATAGTCAGGAGTCTTCATCGAAGCTGCATAAAAGCATAAATTAGCACAAGAAGTAACAAGGGAGAAGATCTTTGCATTCCTAGAATTAATTGCAATAACAATCAATAAGAGTCTTTTGACTATATCGGTGTATATCTTCCTCAGTCAGTTTTCGCTCATGGACTATTAAATGTCGGTGTAACTCGAGGAAGATATCATGAAAATTTAAAAGTGTTACTCATTGAATATTAATAGTCAGTCAAGATACCGCTAATAATTTAACAGCGATATAGAAAACTGCAGTACTATGATAGTATTTTCATAAACAGGTATACGTGTTCTGGCCCAAATAGTTTTGTTAATTTTACTGCTACAATCAAGCCTTAATAACAGAATACCACGAATAAATTTAAAAATCCTGATGTTTCCATTTCTCATCATATATGGTTTCTGTATGAGTCATTCCCTCCAAGATCACGTAAAGAGGGAGTTAGCAGTACCAGACAGGGCCACCAATACTAGAATGCCAACTCTGAAGCTATTTGACAAATGGTGATTACCTTATATCTATAATGTTATGATCCCTTTTCAATTTCCTTATCTGAGGTTGGTGTTTTTAGCAAAGTGTAAAATTATGGTTTTCCACAAATTCGATCATTTTGGTAATATTTGAAAATTTGTCATTAAAGGCCAACCCTAAATTGTGGAATAGCATGTATAGATTTGGAAAGCCCCTTCCCTCTTTACATTCTATATGGTCTCTGTGAGAGCCAATCTCTGAGATTCATGTTACCTGTTTAGCTTATAGGGTAGGATTTTTTTCCTTATATATTAATTTTTTCTAGAATTACACAGTGTTAATAAAAAGCGTTAAAAACTTCTTACCAGTTCATTCAAAGAACAGACTTCCCAATGGTGCACATCATATCAACTACATAGCAACAACCAGTTTCGGATATGCCATAAGGGAAGAAGTTTTTGAAACACAAAATAAAATTGAGAATAAATAGAATCTTTTCAGCCACTTAAATTAAACAAAGCCGGTTGGCCAACACAAAATAATGTGGATTTACCGCCATTTTTCATTTGAAAAGATTCTATAGCAAATGCAATCGCACACGAATGCTTGCTCTGTGGCGATTAAATTTGGCTGCATTCTTCAACAAATGCACAAAAAACATGCGGGAATTGAGCGCATGAAACCTGAAAACTATCGCCCGTCGTTTTGCTTATTAGCCTTCAATCGGTGCTGGTATATAACTGATTTTGTATGAAATTGCAAAAAATTGTGCATGTTCAGCTAAGCTACCAATAAAAACTTCTCTTCAATCATCGCCTACACCAGAAAATCAATGGCATCGCTTAAAATAAATTCTTTACATGTCTCCATAGCGGAGTCTTTCGTTTTTTATGGCATAAGCCTGATATAGTCCGTGCGGCGAAACCAAAGCCTTTCAAGCGTTAAGATTTAATTCATGTCGTACAACAAAAAACGAAATAGACAGAGTAATATAAACTAGTGGTCGCCCGGTGGTCGAAATTCGGCCGTAATTCATAACATTTTAAGTTTGAACGTTATTGAGGTTCTTTTGTCAGAGTATAATCATAGCATATTCATTATCAGGGCCCGCCAAGGCTACACAGTTATTTTGCCCATCTTTTTCAAATTATATAAAATTTAAATACATGGAAATATAAAATCTCAAACCATCGAATGATCGAACTCTACTTGCTGCGACGTATAATTGACCATGTGTAAAAATTGGCTGCCTCAATAAAATTCCAATTTATTCGAATATTTGTCCTTGAGATTTATTTATTGTCATCGCAAATTCAGGTATAATTGGAAATTGAGTTCTTGGAAAGTTAAATATGTAGTAAAACAGTACCAGCATATGTTAAATGTATACGTGGAGTCAACATTCTCTAATTGCGTGCAGTTCCTTTTAAAGGTTGCTATGATATGTTTACTGTTCACCTGGTATTCGATTAAGTATTTCAGTATTAGTAAAAGTACAATCATCCTAAAAATGCTAAAATAACTGACTTCAATATAATATCTGAAAGTAGGTTTTCGGAAATATTTCCATACACCTCATTAATAATATTATTTTCTTCTCCATACTTGCTGGGGTGGGGCTTCATCTTTATCAATTTTTTTCGAGAATTCGACAAATTCAATTTCATTTGGCAAGGCTCTCATATTTTGGGTAAACGTTACTTTATGAAAATACACAAATTTATGCCAAATCGTGACACATTTTTCAATTAAAGTTGCACGTGATCCAAGTGGGCAACTGGTAAGGTGTGCCGAAAATCACTGCACAGAAGTGTCGTTTTCCCTCCAAATAGTTTATGTTTATTATTTCCTGATGATTTTCAACACTGATTGAAGCTATGCCACTGAACGCTGTTGGAATGCAACGAAGATTAAGCGGATTTAATTTTTGAATGATTGCTGTTTGAATGTTTTTCCAAAACCTGTATGAGCGGTTAAACAAAAAACATTAGATCCAGTAACATGATGCAAAACTTCACGAATCACATGATCAATTAAATCACGCTGTTCAATATTTTCAGTTTTATAATGCTCACAAAAGAGAAACTCTTGTTCTATTGGATCAATAGCATTTGCTCGTTGCGTCTGTTCTCTGCAAATATGTGGGAACTGGTAAACTAAGTTCTTGACATGACAAATTATGAACATTCAAAATATTTTCAATTTCTAATAGAGCTCTACTTCTTCGTTGCTATCTTTCAAAAAATCTTCACTAGGATATACTTTAAATTCATTCCGTAACGCCAATGCATTGGCTGGCGCATTTAATGCACAAATGTAACCAAATAAATTTCGCATTTGTTTTGGTGAATGTAATTCTTTTGCTTCATTTAAATATTCGCGCCATTCACCATCATTTGAAGTAAAACCGCGAGGATGAAACGCTTGAACAAAAGTAGTGTGTTTAATTCAATTGTATATTTTCTAATAGCCTCAAATGATTTTGGACCACAGACCTGTAATAAAAGCAATCGTAAATGGAAAAGTTCGATGCCTTTCGGTGATCCTACATACATATATGCGTGTAATGATTTTATCAACTCCACGCCTTCTGTTCTTCCATTTTTTTCGAGAATCATCCCACACAAAATGCAAAGGAATTTCAATCAGTGAACCCCCGCTTTCCGATGGTAATTCGTTCCACTAACTTCATCGTATTGTGAAATTATCGTAAAGTGAACCACATTTTACATGACATAAACAACTTAATCGACGAGTCAAGATCACATTAAATTTGTTAATAATATCCCGTTGTTTGCAAAATGTAAATCGTAAAGTGAATTTTTAATCGTAAAGTGAGTTAGATTTTGGTAGAGTCGATTCATCGTAAGGCGATTTAATCGTATTGCGAGCCCATCGTAAAGCGGGGGTTTACTACTTATATTCATGCGCTGAAGGATCTGATCGATTCAATTCAAAAAATGCTAATAATTTTATTTGTCTTGCATTTTCAATTGCTTGACGTTCTTGCTCTTCTCGAAAGTAAACATTCTGTCTAAGTGGTAAATGAATGTCAAGTCTAACGATGATATGTGATTGATAATGCATTGGTAACTCATAGATGCACCATACAGCTTCATTCAGTTGATCCGACATAAAGACCATTTGCAATTTGTTTCATTTTATCAATTTATATTTCTTGACCTGGTATACATTTCTCTCTGCACCTAATTCAACAGATGCACTGTCATAGCCTTTATACACGTATTTATAAATATTTTTTAACACTTTTAACTGTAGTACATACTTCAACTAATGGCAATTAAATTTGGCAAGTAAATCCGGATTGTATGGTGCAACATAACGATGATCGAGGCAACTACCGCGAACTGCAGCATTAATACCATTATCAGTTATCACGCCTTCTGTATAATGGATATACATCACATGTAAATTCATTAAATCGTTTTGGATAATCTTTTGTGCATTTTCCATCTCTCATACATACAGAATTTGGATTAAGTACACCGCATGAACAATGCATCATGTGTTTTACAACATATTCATGTAATGTAGGATGTGTTTGAATGTTAGGAATCTTCGCAGATGCAACTTTATCAATATCGGTATAGCGTTAACAATTTTATCTTGCTCATTTAAAGAGAGTAAAATGTTAGCACGAGGCAATCCTTTCTTTTGAAACTCAATTGTATAAACGAGTGCTTCAACTTTAACGAAGATTTTTTTTAGTGTAATGCCCTCAATTAATGCTTTCAGTTTAGACTTGAATACACGCACAACAATATCAGGTGGAAAATTAGCTGACTCACCTACACCAATATTGCTAACTATTTCAGGCCAACTTGGATTGCAAGTCATTGTAATAAACAAAGAAGTCTTTCCGAAATGTTGTACAAGTAACATTGCATCTAAATAATTCAGTTACATATTTCTTGGAGATCCATTGAATAATGATTGTAAAATTAGTCTACGGCCAACATTATTGGCATTGGGGTTCAATTTTAAATGTACTATTAAATTGTTGTAAACTTCAGACCTTAGAATTGTTTGATTTTGTCGAATGAAATGTAACTTTGTGTTCTCTATTCTCACATACATATCAACTATCCACTGTAGAAATAAATTTTGTGAATGGTGCAACATGCTAAATCTTCTTTAATTGCAAGTCGATAGGCTGCATACTGAAGCATGGTTAGTTTATTTCTGGGCGCTCTTGAATTAGATGTAGTTGGTATATTTGAAATTTTGATGTACCACCCAGTATGACTTTTTGGAAAAAGTAATGGATAAGCTAAAGGGTCCAATGATGAATGCAAAACAGAGATATTTTTGATGGTATACGATTAATTTTTGAAAACGAAACCATATTTCGTTAAAAGGGTGGCTCACCAACAACTGTACTAAATATTACTGCTACATTACTTTGAACTGCATAGGATTCTAAAAAGATGTTTAGATAAAATTCTGGAATATATCCAATTAGGAAGGAACTTGAATGGAAACTCTAAAATGATTTCATTATTCATCGTGATGCTAAATTTCTTCAAAATCGGATAATAAATGGTAAAGTTCCTTCCTTATTGGCCATACTCCAGAACTTTATCTTGGAATAATTTTTGAATCCCTCTTCCATCGTACAAGCTGAATTTCATCAAAATTGGATAAGAAATTGCCAAGCTCCTTCATAATTGACCATATTCCAGAATGCTGATTTTCATCAAAATCGGATAAGAAATAGAATCCCAATAAAATTCTTATAAAAAAAAATCACAAACCCTCAGTTCAAGGAACCTCACTACAACGGACACCATTTTTGGTCCCGTCGAAGTCCTTTGTAGTGGTTTCTCTGTATAAAGAACACTTTTATATTACGTTGGAATTACATGTATAACATTTACGGGATTAGAGTTACATGTGTAATATTTTCGATTGGAGTTACATGTATAACATTTTCGTTGATGGGTGTAATTAAAAAAAAATCTATTTTATTTACATACATACAAACAAAATCATTTTCATTCATTCATTCACAGAATAAAATTAAAGTATTATTGTACTACTTAGATCGTTTTTGGCTTGTACGTGTATGTATTGTAAAGGAAACAACGTCAGTCGATTTTTCCTGAACTATCCAACCGATTTTCGTTTAACAAAGATTGCACACACCTACAAAAGAATACCTTTCGAATGGTGTTATTTTTATGAAAATCGGTTGGGTAGTTTCGGCGTAAAAGGGGTACAAAGTTTTCTCTTCACGTATTAATATATATAGATTTACCATATGACAATAGCTGTATTTCGTCACGTTTGATTCGATCCGGACCAAATCATTTTCATGAAATTTCAAAGAAATACAAAAAGCTGCCCATTTTGATTCAAAAACAAAAATTTGTTCAATTTTTGTTGTTGCGTTCAATGAAACCATTTCCATCTGATCCGGATCACTGTGCGTCGAGTTAGCTACATGAAAACGAAGGGTTACTTACTGTAGTCAGAATTTTGATCCAAAAACAAATTTGTTCAATTTTTGTTGTTACTTTCAATGTAAACTTTGATTTTATTCCGATTACTGTGCATCAAAAGGCAGCTTCATTTCGTTTCGTGAAATTTCAAAGAAATGCAAAGAGCTACTAGGGTCAGAATTTTTATCAAAAACAAAATTTGTTCGATTTTCCTTTTTCCTTTCAATAGCCGCATTTCTTGACGTTTGATCTGATCCGGATCAGATCATGTTTCATGAAATGGCAAACAATAAAAACTACTACTCGGATCAAAATTTTGATCCAACAACAAAATTTTGTTTAAATTTTTGTTGTTGCTTTCAATGTAAACTATGATCTGATCGGGATCACTATGCGTCAAGTCAGCTGCATTTCTTTAATTGCAATTTCTTCATAAAAATGCAAAGAGGTACTAGGGTCAAAATTTTGATCCAAAAACAAAAATTTCTTCAATTTTTGTTGTTGCTTTCAATGAAACCATTAATCTGATTCAGATCACTAATGTCGAGTTCTGTTGGCTAAAAATACCGAACTTAAATCAAAAAATGCTGAACTCTTCATAGCAGAAATTGATCTGAGATCACTATTTTTTGATCTAGATCAGTTTTTTTGCATCAATAGAATACGACATAAGATCCAGATCAAATATTGTTTTATGAAACGACAAAGTAATGCAAAGACCTACTGAGCTCAGAATTTTGATCCAAAACAAAATTTAATCCGGATCAGACGATGTTTCATGAAACGATAAGCAATAAAAACAATTACTAGGATCAAAATTTTAATTCAAAACCAATTTTTATTTTTATTTTTGTTGTTGTTTTCAATGTAAAGTTTAATCTGATCCAAGTCAGCTTCATTGTTTGGCGTTTGATCAAACTCGGATCAAATCATGTCTCGTGAAACTTCAACGAAATGCAAAGAGCTGGGGTCAACATTTTGATCCAAAAACAAAAATTTGGTCAATTTGTTATTGAACAAATTTTTGTTGTTATTTAGGAAGATGAAAATATTAAAAACGTTTAATTTTCTGAAACAATTGGAAACATTTTTTTTTTTTTGAAAACTGGATTGCAACTTAAAAACTTCGCATGGGAAAATTGTATGTAGGAAAAAATGTCTTTACTGAAAAGAACTTGACAAAAAAAATTAGATTTCTAATAAAATGAAATCTTACTATCTTCGAAGAAATATCATATACAACTCGGGAGCAAATGCCGATTATTGATCTCGTTCATTTACCGCCACTTAGCCTTCGGGTAATTTCTTTCGAGCAAAAATCTCTTATTTTACTCACTTGATGCATATTATATTAAGTACTACAAAAAACTAATATTACAGGTAGGGCTTGCCCGTTCTCGGACCTTTCACGTTCCTGGGAAATGGGATTGTGATTTTGTGAATCCCGGAGTTTTACGGGATTCGGGACAAGGCAAGGTTTCTACCCAATACCTAATTATGCATGTATTACTAAAATTCAAACAATTTTAAATTTTAGGTCGAGAAATGAAAGGAAAACCAATTAAGTAAGATTTAAAATAATTGAAATAAAAAAATGTGCCGTACTGATTTAATCACTCAATCGGCGGATTACATCATGGCAAATCTGCTGGAGGAAAAAATGAAATTTAAACTATTAGCGTTGATTATATATAACATATGCCAATAGTTGGCGGAGCTGAATGCGTCCAACGACAATTTAATTTTCGTTGGGAACCCACCCACATAGCGAGTCGTTTTTAACCCTTAATTACTAACCTCGGGTCAAAATGACCCAGCCCCATTTTCTTTTGCCTTTTTTATTGTTTTTGAATGTTCAAAAAGTGGGGATATTTTACGTAGTCCCATATTTCTTATTGTAAAATATTTTAGTAATATTTGATTAGTATTTGCGTAAATACTATTTGTGTTATCGTGAATTTGACCCGAGGTGATTAGTTATGTTTTACTTTTTGACCATATAATAAAGAGATTACAAAACCCACGAATTTTACGCAGCGTGAGAAATAAAATTAAAATTTATTTGCAGGATCAAGGAATTATTGTACTAAATCCTGAAACTTTAGAGCGAGATACTTCAGAAACAACTAGAGGAGTTAAGCGTAAACGGTGTAGTGTGTGTCCCAGTACTAAAGATAATAAATACTCTAATTTTTGTTGCTTGTGCAAGAAAACAATTTGCAAGGAGCCCTCAAAAAGATAATTTGTGCAGACTGCCAAGAAGACAATAATTAGAATTTATTATGAATACATAATATTGTATGAATTATAAAGTTGAATTTATTATTCTAATTTTTTAAAACTATGTTGTAACCTAATTAGTTTTGCTCAAGGCTTAAGCAATACCCGAGTCAGTGGTAAATTCGCTCTGAATGCTAGCTAAGGAATTATTAAATCAAAATAGCTCAATTTGTTTAAATTTTAATTGTACTAAGTATAATTAAGTCAAGAAAAGTATAACAGCTGTATTTATTATCAGAATTTTACATTCGAGAGTTGCTTAATTATTGTGTGTGAAAATTTTATTGAGGTTGAACGAATTTAGTGAACAACTAATGTGATATTCTATTCACCCAAAATGGTTGATCTGAATCAAACAAATGGCGACAAATCAAGGTTTTGTGTTTTATTTACCCAAAAAAATCAAGAGACTGTTTGATCTAGATCAAATTTAAGAAATCGCATTTTTTTTAAAGATTTACCCCACTTTACTACCAAATTCATTAATTCGTAGAAATGTCCATTTCTTATTATTATAAATGACAGCTAAAAATCTAAATACACCATTTTGGTTGGTGTCATTCGTGAATTGAATGTTGTATTGTGAGTTTAACAATATAAACAATTTTATTTTAACTACATATGTTTACCAACACAACAACAAAAATTGATCATATGTTTTTGTGTTCTATTAGAACCATCAAATCTAGATTTTTCAAAAAAAGTGAATAGAATTCGACATAAGATTACCTATTTAGCACTCTAACTTTAGAGGCTAAAAGATATTGCTCAGTTTCCAAATTTGCTACAAAAATTATGCAACCTTTAGCTTAATTAGTTTTGCTAAAGGAGCCACCCTAAAACTTTCAAAAAATCAAAATTTTTTTTTTCATTTTGTTATTAAGAATCATATGCAATTAGTTTGGAAGCCAAATTCGACTTATTTAAAAAAATATAATTTTTGATTTTAATCTTTTATAGGCATACAAATTTTAAAGAGCTTAAAACTTTAAACGCGTTTTTCTCGAAATGACATTTTTGAACCTGGCGTTGCGAGGATCTTCAGATCTACATGATGTCGAATGTTCAGGACACTTGATTCTTTGGAAGTACCTGTGATTTTTTCGATATTTTCAAAATTCGATTTTTTAGATCGTTTTAGTCTCAAAATTTTTACCGAAAAAGGTTCTAAGATCAGCGCAACGCCGATTTTTGTTTCTTTTTTAATTACCTCATTTTTAACCATGGCCACGCCACTATTATGATAAAAAATAAAAATACAATTTTTTTGTAATCTTCAATGATTAATTAATAAAAGTGTATAAACATATTTTTTTGTAAAATTCATTGTTTACTAGAAAAAAATTCATGAAATCGATCTCCCCCCCTTAAATGACCACAAAGTTAATTGTGTTGATCAATTTTTAGGTTATGTATTAAAATTAACCCATGGAGAAACTACCGAAAATAACTCATTTTATTGAATGGTATCAAAATTCATGATGTTGCTCAAAATAATGAAGGACGTCACAATCAAAATATTTTGCTCAGTTAGTACTATTTTCAATTTTGATTTATAAGTAAAATATCTGCATTGTTCGAAGTACGTAACACCAAACTGTTGAAAATCTACAATTGTCTATTTATGTCACTAAAGTTGATTTGTTTCAAATTGCTGATAATTTAGAACAACCAACTTAGTATGCATTTTACAAGTTGCTTATTTTATAAATATGTTGTTCAGTTTTATATTTTGATCTCTTCCACACCAAACAAAATTCTATTTTTACTAAGAAATTTTTAACAAATAAAAATATGTAGCTCATGTATTTGCTGGCTGCTTAATTTTGTACTGAATATTAAAGTGGTTGCAGACTTGTTAAGAGTTTTTTTGATTATCTAAAATCTAAACAACAGTAACAATAGTAGCTCAAATTCGTAAACTAAAAATTCACACACAAAAAAAATGTTTGACCGCATGGTCAGAAAATTGACACGAAATTTTGCCTTTGGTCGTGGGTTACTCATCAACTGTAAGTAAGCATTACCTTTAATTTAAATGTGTGATTTCTTAGGTTGGTCTATAGGCTTCCTGCCTAATGCATAATGTTATCGCAATAGCGTCATCAGGCGGCGAGGCAAGCCCAGCCGTGAACCTCTGATTTCGCGCGATTTAAATCGTTGAACAACGGTAGCGAGAGAATGGCTCATCCGGTATTAAAATTAATCTCCGCATAAATTTTAATTAAAATTACAAACTACAACATAGCGATTTACAATGCTTGAGAGCAGTGTAGCGAGAGAATGCCACTTCTGATAAGCAATTTAATCTCAATTTGTGAGTAAAGAAACTATGGCGGATAATTTATTTTAAATTAAAATAATTAACCTCTACATAATTTTAATTGAAATTAAAATCTGCAAAATAGCGATTTATAATAGTTGCGAACACTGTAGAGAGAGAATCTCTTATTTGTTTGTGCGTAAAGAAACTGTGGCAAATAATTTACATTAAATTAAAAAAATTAATCTCAAGATCATATAAACGTTACCATGCAACACACCTACGGCCGTGTAGATGACACAGCCCACCCCGAATTTGTTTTATTAGGTTCAGCTGGACAGATGAAACACGAAAATTAATATCATTTCAAAATAACACAACAGGTTTTGCTAAGCCAAAGGTCGCCTTAGGACTTGATGCATGTTTCTCAATTTTAATATTTTTGACATCGGTATTAATAAAAAAAATAATATAGAACACGACAAGGACGACCAAGACTGACATGGTCGTTACGTCTAAACTAGATTGTTAAACCAAACAACTATTTTCAATGTAAACTGTAGTTTAATTAGTTTTGATCAAAAATAATATTCCTTTAAACGGCTTATTTGACCGCATAACCTAGGCTTTCAAAAATGTATTATTCCTAAAAATCTTCATTAGCTAATGCGGTGGTATTGCGCTTTTATTATCTTTTTGACTGATCTGAACACCGATTTTTAATGGAGTGTTAAATCAGTAGCTCAATTTTTTAAATTAAAAATTCGTGGCTTCTATATACTCAGTGTAATAGTTTAGTTTAATTCTGTAGATTGTCTATGTACGTTCAGCTCTTCTTTTGGCTGCGTTCTATTTCTTTGTTTGCTTTCAATGGTCCTACCATAAACAGGCTATTTCGGAATTTGCGCTGATTCCAAATATATCATCCATAATTACCTTTTCCCCCAACTTTGCGTCTTGTTGGACGAATTATTATTATCAAGGCAACATCTTTATTTCTTTTAATGGCTAATTTTTCTTTTAAAAGTTTTATATGGTCAATAATAGTTGCCTTTTCTTTCCTTGAAATTGTGTTTTGACTTCCCGGGAAATATTCACAACATTTCCGTTAAACGGGAATATTTTCAGTTTCTTAAATTCCCGGGAATTCCATTTCAGGAATGATTGAGAATATCATTTCCATTGAAAATACTGAATTTCATAAAAATGGGACATGATATAGAATCAGAATAACTTTTTTATAAGAAAAATCACAAATCCTCAGTTTAATTGCTCACTAAACCCTAATCCAACTCCAACTCAACTCCAACTTAGCTCTAATTCAACCCGCAAACGCAATCCAACCCAATCCTTAAACTCAATCAAACTCAATCCTTAAACCAGCATATATCAAAAATTGGTTAACTGCTCACTACATCCTAATCAAACCCCAATTCAACTTCAACTTAACCCGCAAATTGGCCCCTAATTAAATCTTCAAATCAACTCCAAACTCAATGCCGAAATCAATAATCAAACCAGCATATATAAAAAGACGTACCAGGTTTTTTGGGTTAATTCGTATGGCAGGTTCCCCATCCTCTTGACGAACAGTTTCCAAAAACTTTTCAAATCTCCGACTATAGAAACAGATTGACGAAAAAAATTTCAAATCGGACAAGCCGTTCTCGAGATACTATGCGGTTACAGACATCCAGACGTCCAAACAGGGACGGACATATTTTTTTTGTTGCTTTTCCAGACTCAGGAACTTTAAAACGTCGAGAAAAGTGATTTTGGACCAACCAAATTATTCGTCATTTTTGACAGGATTTCAATACTTTGGTCTTTTAAAGGGCCAACCAGTGAGAAATTCTAAACTTAAAAATAAATTAAGAATTTTAACGAAATCAATTTTTTTTAAATTTTCTTTAAATTTTAAATTTCTTTAAGTTAATGACAGCGATTTTTGTATTTATAATTTTTATTTTAGGGTAATTAGTACTTTTGAGGGTGTTCCATGAGGGAGAAAAGTTTTTAGTAGGAGCAATTTGTGCTTCAATAATTTTTTTAGGTTCGGTTTAACAAATGTTGCCAAATTAAAAATAAAATAAAAGACTTCAGTGAAAATTTGAAATTTAAAAGATAAATTTACAATTTCCACTTTTGCACAAGAGGAAACAAGTTTTTGACGTCTTAAGTCATAAGTTTTTTTAAGTGAAAAATAAAATTTGACCAAGCTTCGTTGAAATTTTTAAGTTAATTTAAGTTTTCCTTGGGCGAATACCCATAAATGCCATTTACTGAATTCTTAATTTTTCTTAATTTAAGTTAATAAATTTTTATAAGTTATCTATGGTTACCTCTTTAGACCGAAGTAATACTTATGTTATTTTAGATTCTTTGGGCCATTCTTTAGACATTAGAAGCAGAGCTTTCTTTAGAATTTAACAGTGCGAACAATTTATTTTTAATTCTAATCCTAACGGATAAGTTTTTGACTCTTGTCGTATTTACTAATTTCCCACGACGTTAAATTTATTGGAATTGTGTTCTGGATTAATAATCAGCTCCAGACATTTGAGGGCCCTGCGCGAGAATTGTTGAAGGGCCCTTGTTATTTTTTTTCAAATGATAAAAAAATGAATTATGAAATTGGGAGTTTAATAAGAAAATTAGAAATCAAATTTAGAGCAAGTTGCAATCCGATATTTTATTGGAACTATGTAGTTTTAAAACTGCATAGGCTCGAAAGAAGTAGTACCTAATGTAAGAATGCTAAAGTAGGGAATTGGTTAGATGGAGGTTAGATAAATTTGAGATTAATAGTAGACAATATAATTTTATTTTGTTGCTTTTAGTTTATAATAATTTGTAAGGGTAATCAGAATCAAACATTATAGTAATTCATAAATATTTTATTTAATAAAAATATTTGTAACCAATAATTGTATTTATTCCTATTAATATATTTTATTGTATGTATTTATAGGTACAGATTTTTGCATCAAGAATATATTATGTAAATATTAAATTAATAATGGCAGTCATTAAACAAAGTTTTCTTTTAAAAATCTACTTTTCGCGCTTTCTTTTGCTTGCGAAAGAGTTTAGTACTTCGGAGAAATCGATAATTTGTGCTACATAATTTCAATTGAAAGAATTGCTAATGAACTCAACTTTTCTTGCGACATAGTTGACCTTAAATATGTTTTAATTAATTTTAATTTTGAAAAGCTTCACACACAGGTGTAGTTAATAACATTCTCAAACTAACCCATACATTAGGATATAAATCTTCAATTTTATTTTTTCTAATGAAATTAAGAATATTGATTGGGGACGAATCATCAAGAAGCTCGACACATTTTTTAATACTGATGAGTTCATCACATTAAATAGCCCATTCAATATCGGAAGTCTCACCAACTGTTAAAACCAACTGAAGATCGTTACAATGTTTTTCAAGTTCTTCTCGTTTTGGCAGATTTTTTATGTCGTAGAAGAATCCTCATAGGTTTCGGCATGCTGGTTAATTAGTTCAAATCTTTCATGAATCGACATCATTATGGTATCAAGCAATATGTTGAAAAATTATATTTCAAATTGTTTTTAGGCGTTAAAATGGGCTCATCTCTACCCTCATAATTAAATTGCTGTTTAACGTATCTTATCAGAGCCTTCTAGAGTATAGAGCCATAATCATTATGACGTATTTTTTTAAGCTTTTTTAGTGGTATAACTTTTCACTGATTTCCATAGGAATCCATAGTAAAAACGGTGTTTTTTAGCTTCAAGTTGTTCAATGAAAACAGCAAAAATGTTACAAAATGTGTATACAAAAGTGTTCTACATATCTTTAGCAGCAATATACAAGAAGGGTATATTGGTATTAAGTAACTATTAATTGCAGAAATTTTAAAATTAAATTATTTCTAAAATATATTTTTCGAACTTTCGTTTTGAAAAATACATCAAAGTTGGCTCTGACAAATTAAAATAATACTTGCTAAATTTATCTTTAGTTTTACTAGTGTACGTTAGATGTCTCAGGTTTATACAGAAAAATATGAAAAAAAAATTGTTTAATCACAAAATTATGACAAGTTCTTAATATTTCGAGAATTTTTTTTGCTTTTCCAATAATTTTTGCACTTGAAATTTCTCCAGGTGGCAAAATTTGGTACGATTTTACAAATTTTTTTCTGCCATCACTGCCATCTATGTAATGTATATTGACTTAATGCACACGATTTGTAGTAAGCTTTTCTTTTTAATTTGACCAGAATGCTGTTGTTATGAACTTTTTTTTATATTTTGGTTTAAATAAATCAATTATTACAAGAAAATGAAAACGATTTACTTAAACGAGATTTATATATGTTGAAATTCAAACATTTATGAAAATATTTCAGAAATCATAATTAAGAATTTGCAACAATTTCATTTACAAATTTGTCTTTGGAAAAAAAGTGATTTCCCATATGTTTTATGTGTTTTACTATGGAAATTTTGGTTTTTTCCCCGTTTCTAATTCCCTTATAAAACCTGCGTTTTTTAGATTATGGCTTGTATAATCAAGGTTGCATTGATCTTATTCGTTTTGTTGATTGAAAGTCAGTTTCAGCATCGAGGAGGCCGGCAAGTTCTTTGGCGACTAAAAAAGTTTTCTCCAAACCTGTTTGTTTGTAATCTTTAAAAAAATTAATACATCCTTTGCATAGATTTACTGACAATATTTATTTGAAAAAAGACGTCATACCAAATGATCAACGATACAAGAAATTTAAAGTCTTTTAATTGACGAGCTAAACTGAATACTTCGTGTGCTATTTCTGTATCGTGCTTCTATTCCTTCTCACCAAGTTTGACAAGTGCATCGTGAGCATCTCCAATTTGGTAACGAACAGCCTAAACACTAGAAATTTTTCCTTCCCTACGTGTTTCGCTAAGTCTTTTAATGTCAATGATTTGACATAATCGGTTAATCTTTGCCAACGATTAACAGACGCGGCGAACTATGAATAAAGCCTTCCCAAAATTTCAAACAATGATAAGGAATTTAAAGACGATTTAGCTGCATCGCACAACACCAGGTTAAGGTTGTGGCATCCATAGGTCATAAAAAATACCAATGGATTTTGATTCAAAATTTCCACTGTGTTTGCCTTTCATATTTGCGCCATTGTCGTATCCTTGACCTCGGCAGTACTTCAATTCGATTTTATTTGTTTCCAAGAAATTTAAAATCATATTGGATAAACCTCCACCGCTAGCATCAGATGACGTAGTTAAACCTAAAAATCTCTCACATATCTCGACTTTATCATTTGATAAATCAACAAATCTTATAGTCAAAGATAATTGCACAGTCAGCAATGATGGAAAAATACTTTGCATTTTGAATACTTGAAATTATTTTTTGAGTGACTTTTTCAGCCATCAATTCAATTATTTCGTTTAAAATATTTTTTCCACAATAATGAACAGATAACTCGTTTTTTAGGGTTCGGCGAACGTGTTTCTGCATGACGGGGTCAAATTTGGCAAGTAATTCAATTAAGCCTAAATATTTTCGATTGTTCTTGGTATATAAGATCTAACGTATCGGAAACATCGAAGAATGCCATATTATTTTGCGCAAGATATAGACTCATCAATCTATTGCAAACATTTTTCCAGCGCTCTGTTTCCTTTTGAATTATAAGTCGTTCCGCTCGATCGATTGTTGATTCCGTTTTTACCCACGTTTTTTTTTTTTTTTTAATTTATTTTCCAAAAAATATAACAAACATACTTATACAGGAAAATATTAGACAAGTTAACATAAATTGTAATGACGATTATTATTATTATTAGGGTTAAACACGAAATCCATTCTGTCAAAATCCATCAAAAAGCTATCGAATCCGTCGATTTTGTTATTTTTTACAAGCCGCTTGTAAAATGGATTCGATGGCTTTTGGATGGATTATTACAAAAATAACAAAAACGACCTGTTTTTAGCTAAAGATGAATTTGTACCATTCTTCTGGCTGGTTCTGGTAGCCCACATTGTCATAATTGTTGTCGCATACGAAGCTGTTTGTACAGAAATTTGAAAATAATTTCCGGATCCTTATGACTATGACATGTTTTTTTATACTTTTACAAAATAACATTAATTAACTACAATGAAAACCAAATTTTTTTTAAATGCCGTGTTTTACCCATATACGTGGTTGGTTAAAAAAAGGTGGCTTTTTATTTTTCTCGAAAAATATTTGTTTATTCATCAATATTTATTTTGTCCCCTTCAAAGTAATCCCCCTCCGATATAATACACTTGCCGGTGTCCTTTTTAATCCTCGACTCTCTTCTGACATGCGCTTTTTGGTATGGTCTTGAGGTCTTAATCTCCTCAATCGTGACAAAACTACATCCTTTCATGGGTCTTTTCAGATTTGAGAACAAGAAAAAGTAGTAGTGGTCAAAAGTCCGTTCAATACGCTGGATGAAGCATGTTTCATGCCCAAAATATCTGAAAAAAATTGCATGGCGTGAGCCAACCGATATGCCAACATCCTCAATAACTTCTCTAATAGGGATTTAACGATTCTCCAGAACAATTTTCTTCACTGCTTCAACGTTTTCATCGGTTGTTGACGGGTATCATCATTAACATCTTATTGGCCATCTGTGAAGAGCTTGAACCACCTATAAACATTTATTTTGTTCAAAGTAGATTCGCCAATTGCCACAGTCAACATTTTAGGTGCGTTGGAGCACTTAATTTTTTTCACACAAAAAACCCTACAATGGTACACTTCTACAGCCGATCCTTAAAGGTACACTGTGTATATGTCACCCAGCCGACTTTAGGAAACGGTGGTTTTGGCTGTAATGGAGATATTTGCGTGAATCCAACGTAGAATTTTCCGTTGAGGAATTAAGAATACGAGAGTCAGATACAGACTGATTTTATAACAATTTGTTATAAATACATAAATCGTGTTTTTCGAAGGAGTTTTGCAAAAATGCATGATTTCCGTCAAAGATTTATATCTTCTATAATTTTTAATATTTATAAGTTTACTTTGCGCCATTTTAAAAAGGAAGGTTGACACTTTTGATAAAAAAAAAATTCGACGTTATAGTCCTCTCCAAAAAGTATAATTATTTGGGAGGAAGAAAATAAGGCTCTTTTATATCAGTCAAATGCTAGTTTTTCGTTATAGAAATCGCTTTTAGAATTTATGGTCTATTTTATTATTTCTGATGGCATTATAGATACGGAGCAAATATTTGGAAAAAATTACTTCGTCCATAATAAAAAAATAATTATCGGACGATGTCAAAGGAGGGTTTTTTCAATAAGTATGAACAAGGTACATCTATGCGTCACATAGTAATTTGATATGAAGATTTAAATAACAAAATAGCATTATTAGTCATTAATACGGGTTACCCACTAAATCCATTACATCATAATCCATTTCTCTAAAATCCACCTTGACAAAACTCACTTTTGTTATAAATCACTTTTGACAAAATCCACCTTTATCCGTATCCATTATCATAAAATCTATTATTCCCAAAACC
This sequence comes from Tipula helvola, assembly GCA_963556165.1. NCBI lineage: Eukaryota > Metazoa > Arthropoda > Insecta > Diptera > Tipulidae > Tipula > Tipula helvola. The sequence goes on along the minus strand of OY744482.1, from coordinate 145,939,639 downwards.
CATTTATGGCAAAATCCTTTCTAGTCAAAATCCATTGTTTCAAAATCCATAAAAAATCCAACGGATCTATAGTTTTTATTACTTTTGCAAGCCCGGCCTGCAAAAGTAATAAAAACGATGGATTCGTTGGATTTTTTTTAAATTTCGAGAACTAATTAAGATTGAATTCGAAGCATTCTCCTGAAGATCACCAAAATTCGGGAGCCCCACTTTATCCATCATTTCATAATCCACTGTTGTTAAAATCCATCTTTTTAGAAGAAAACCGCTTTAGAGCAAATCCATCATTGTCAAAATCCGTCTTTTCTAAAATCCGTACCCAATTTTGGCAAAATCCACTATTGACAAAATCAATTATTTACGAAATTCACCATTAAAAATTTCAAAAATCTTAAAATTTAAAATATTCTTGAGATTCCAAAGTTAATAAGATTTATTTGAAAGACAAGGTTTACAGGATTCGTAAGATCGATAAGACTCACGAGATTCGTAAAATTCACGAGATTCTTAAGATTCGTAAGACACACATGATTCAGAAGATTCATGAGATTAGCGAGATCCATATAAGATATTCATGAGATTCATAAAATTAATCAAATTAATAAAATTAGTAAATTCACTTGGTTCAAATGACTCATAAGATTCATAAGGTTTGTAAGATTGATAAGATTGGCAAGATCCATGAGCTTAATAAGATTCATAAGATTTTTAAAATACATAGGACTTATAAGATTCGTTTGACTTATAAAATTCATAAGATTTGAAGATAAATAGGATTCATAAGATTCGTTAATACTCACGATATTCAATAGATTTATAAAATTCGTTTAAATTCATGGAATTTAAAAAATCGTAAGATTAATAAGATTGATGAGATTCATAAGATTCTTCAAACTTATGAAATTCATAAGACTTCATCAAGTTCATGAGATTCAAAAGATTCATCAAATATTCACAACTGAATCGATAGTGATGGATAATATTGGAAAATTTAGAATAATTTTCTGAAAAATTCGTTTTAAATTCAGGAAGTTTTGTGAACCAATTCAGTATGTAACACTAATGCCAATTTCTGTGAAAATTAGATAAAACACTGGATTATACGAAGTTCTGGAATATGGCCAACTAGGATGAAACTTGGGATTATTTCTTCACCGATTTTCGATCTACCTCACAGTAGATAAACCACAACAGCTACCTGGTTTACAGAAGCTTCATTAGACTATAGTTTTTATGATACTGCCTATTGAAATTTTTGTGAATCTGGCATCGGTTAAGGTTTCTAATGTGGACATGCTCACAAATTTAATCACAATCAAAGAAATATAAGAAAAAGTGGGTGACAGCACGCGCAGCTTGAGCGAAACTTCTAATGGTATAATGTAGGTCCCAGTAGTAGACAAATCATTTTAAAATATCATTTCCGTAGTGCATGTCGAGTTTCATAATTCCAAAACCATTTCAGGATCCCTTTTCCAAGGTACATGTCAAATTGCACGTCCGTGTTTTAGGAAACCGGTTAATCTCCATGTCCTACTTCACATGTCCTCTAATTGAGGAATTTCGTTTTCTTTGGCATAATTGTTAAGTCCCCTTAGCGAGGCCTTTCGTTAGTTAAGGGTTAATAATGCCAATCCTTCTAAGCACTCTTCTGAGCACATTTTTCATAACATTTTCGCAGACTTCTGGTATTATTTCAGTAATTTCATTTCGAATGTTGTCCTTAAGCATCGAGGTTGTGGTTGGTTTATTCGTATACACCTTTCCTCTCAAGTATCCCAAAAGATGAAATCTGAAGGGGTTAAATCAGGGGATTATGGGGTCAGTTGATTTCACCACTTTTTGAGTAGAACGAGCTGTGTGTGATGTGGCACCGTCTTGTTCGAACCACATGCTCTGTAGGGCTAATTGATCTAATTCGGGCACAAGAAAGTTTTCCCAACATGTCCCGATAGCGTTAGCAGTCCCTGTTTCAGCATTAGCTCTAGCATTTTGTGGCGTTAAATGCTCCATAATAAATTGTTATCGATTACTCTCAAATGTCAATAGACTACTGTCATCTAAACCAAAATGGCGGCCATCTATTACCGATTCAAGTCCATGATTTTGTTTGCTTCGAATTCATTCTTAATTAGTTTTCGAAATCCATAAATAATCCAAAGAATCCATCGTTTTTATTACTTTTGCAAGCCGGGCTTGCAAAATTAATAAAAACGATGGATTCGTTGGATTTTTTATGGATTTTGAAACAATGGACTTTGACTAGAAAGGATTTTGACATAAATGGATTTTGTGAATAATAGATTTTATTATAATGGATACGGAAAAAGGTGGATTTTGTCAAAAGTGATTATTGACCAAACTGGGTTTTGTCAAGGTGGATTTTAGAGAAATGGATTATGATGTAATGGATTTCGTGGGTAACCCACCAAAATTCATTGATATTGCATATAATGAAATAAAACAAAAAGCACGAGACACCTCGAAGACACCAGATCAATTCGCGATGTATTGTTTCCTGCAATAGTAATGCCCGGCCGTCCATGTGTATTTGGTTGCCTACAGAAAAGGCTCAAAATCGCAAAATATATCGAGTTAGGACAAGTAAATTGAAAGAACCGCTAACTCTTTTGAAAGAACCGAAACTCTGAAAAATGTAGAAAGTGAAGTTTTAATTTTATCGGAAAAGCAATTTAATGAAAATTATATCATTATTATGGGAACTGTGGCTAGTATTGAGCTGTTAGGCAAAGCGGATTGTTGGTTGATGGACGGTACTTTTGCAGTTGTGCCAATAACCTTGCCTTTGCTGTACTGCCTCATGAGCTCTAGATCAAAAGCTGCGTATGTATATAGAGGTATTTTATGGGATATTTCGGGTTGCTTGTGATTATAAAATTTGTTTAAAGCCGAAACGAACAATAACAGATTTTGAAAGGCGATTTTTGGAGCTGCGAAAGAGTTTTTCCCGGATGCAGAATATAGGGGTTACTTGTTTAACTTTGAACCGATAATTTGGCGCCGCACCCAGAAGTTTGGACTAAGTAGGAAATACGACAATGATGAAACATTCAACCTCCAAATTATAATGCTTAAAAGTTTGACTTTTGTTCCAGCAGATGAGATAACCTCGTACTTTTCAGAGCTTTATAACAGCTTTAATAACATTAACGCGAAAAAGTTGGCTAACTGGTTTAGAAAAATTTACGTAAACGGCTTAGAATCTAAAAAACCACAATACCTCCCCACATTTTGGTCGGTTTTCGACGCAGTCGAACAGAATTTCAATAGGACTTAGAATAATGTCGTAGCTTGGAATCGACGATTGAACAGTTTAGTGGATAAAACTCACTTCGAAGTTTATAACCTCATAGGGCAATTGACCAAGGAGTATTGTTGGAAAAACTAGGCTTCAAAAGGTAAATAAATTCAGGCGAAGAAACTAATAAAAAAAAATTATTGTTTACATTTATTTTTTATTGTAATAATATTGGTTAAGATAGCATTTATTGGATTTGGTAATGGTGGATTTCGTAAATAATTGATTTTGTCAAAAGTGGATTTTGCCAAAATTGGGTACGGATTTTAGGAAAGATGGATTTTGACAATGCTGGATTTGCTCAAAAGCGGGTTTCTTCTAAAAAGATGGATTTTAACAACAGTGGATTATGAAATGATGGGTAAAGTGGGGCTCCCATATATAGTTTATTTAAATACGAAATTTATTATATTTGTATGGTCATCTGTTTAGTGACATTATACTGAACGATTTTGGCAACAGTGGATTTTGTCAAAAGTGGATTTTTATAAAAAACGACGGATTTTAGCAAAATAGATTTTGGAAAAATGGATTTCCGGGGGGATCCCTTATTATTTTTTTTTTTTTCTTTTAACAAATGATGTTACATACATAGAAGAGACCGCGAGGATAATGGACTTACTTTATCCTCCAGAAAAGAACAAATTTAAGAAATTGAAACAATTTGCGCATCAACACATATAATTATACAAGGGAAAAAACTTCGTTTCATAACATATCATATGATTTGGGCTAGTTTCATGTAACTTAATCGCTTTAGATACGTATATGGATCCACATATTATAACCTACATTTGCTAAACTTGATTTTGAATTCGTACCGCCTCGATCAAAACATAAACAACAGAAACAAAATGCACGGTCAACATAGTTTCAGAATATAATATCCATCATCACGGTACACGTTCGTTATTAGAAAGTACACGGAAGTAATGATTATTGGAAAAATGACGGTTTGTGGCATCTTTAGGATAACGTGTAAGTTAAACTTAGAAATAATCAGTAATTTTATTGTTAAGAGTTTTAGGCCATAAAGCTGGATCTCAAAAAGTATTAAGCTTAAGTTTGCAGAATCGTCAACGTTTAATTGGTCGGATACAGATGGGAAAATCAACTGATCTTCTATTGAAGGGCTTTCGTTAGAATTTTCGATCGAAGGAACTTCTGGCATATTCGAATTATGAATTTCATAAGCCTCAACACATTAAAAAATTTGTTTTACAGAAATACATATGTGTATAAAGTAGTGACATCATACATGGTGAACATTAGAATGCAATACATGATGATAAAAAATTGTCTTATTTTATATTCAATATTCAACAGTTATCTCCTAAAAGTTTTGCGCCCTGCACGATCACCCCTCGAGCCGAGCCTTTGGATTATGGTTTTTCAAATTTAACAAATTACTTCCATTTACATCACACATTTAGTATGTTGTTCTGATTTTTCCGATATGGTTGGAATAAACAACTAAACTATAATTTTGCAGATAAATATATGTTTTGATAAAACACGGAAATATTAGCTCAACTTTCCTAGAATTACAACATTCTATTTTAGTTTGTATAAAGCAGCACATTTAGATTTGGATTCACCAAACTGAAAATAGGCGGCATATCTGATGTTTAAATTCCACGAAATTTGCGATAATTACGTGTGTGGTAAATTAGTGATTCAGAATTGGTATATAATTATAAAAATTCTTATTTAATAATTAAAAATGCAAAGATTTTCTAATTAGCTGTTTACGACAATATTTAAAATTTAAACATTGACATTTTTAAACTGCAATGCAGGTTTAATAGTAATCAAGGTAATTGAATTTTAATACTGTACATAATAAAAATATGTTCAACTACTTGTGTATACATGTACTTGTGTTTGTGTGTATACGAACAATATATTCCAAGAAATCAAAAAAAATAAAATAAAAATTCCATAGTTTATGTATTATTCAGACCGGAAATAATAAAATTCCCATTTCATAGAAATGGAACATTGTTACTTGTTATAATAACATTATAGTAAAATAATATTCCATGAATATGTCACAAAAAAAAAAATTAAATACATAAATAAAATCTTACCCATCGCGTTTCGATAAACATTTAAATTTTTAATCCGATTTTTTGTTATGGTATCCCTTCTTAAGATGCGATTGTCTCCCGTTTCTTTTACACTACTATTCAATAAATCACTTTTATTTTCAACCATTTCATTTTTATTATTAACACTTTCGTCCGAGGTTAAACAAAAATCATTAAAATTCTTTTTCATTTTCAAACAATTTGTTTTAAATACAAAATCATCAATCGTTCGACCGTCCGTTACGTTATTAAAATTAACACATTTTATTTCATAATCTAAAATATTTTTTTTATAGTTTAATGAATAATTTTCAATCGAATTTTTTATAAAATAGTTAATTTTTTTATAGTTATCAACATTTTGGTTATTATTATTATTTTTTTTTTTATTTTTATTATCAATAAATTTTAATAATTGAAAATATTTTTTTATTAATTTTTTTGGTCCTTTAATATTGTACTGGCGGCGATTATTCACTAAAAATTTTAATTTATCATCATAACTTATCACAATTTGATTTAAACTAAATGATAAATTTAAATGGTGCAAACAATTTTTTAGGTCAAATTTTTTATTATTGTTCTGATTAAATAAAATTAAAAAATTATTATTATTACTATTCACAAGATCGTTGTTATTTAGATGGCACGAATTTTTATCACGACTCGTACAACTATCATCGTTCACAAATATATTAAAAAATTGGCATAACCTTTTTGTTGTAACATTATCTTTAACTAACTGATCATTTTTTCTATAATTAACCACACTTAAATTATTATTATTATTATCATTACTATTGTTATTGTTATTATTTAATATTCCCATTTCGTCAATTAGTTCACTACCAAGCCAACTTGTGTATCTGGATGGAATACGTTTTACATTTAAAAATGTATTTTCGTTATAGTCGATTGTATGCTTTTTTAATGATGTCATCCATGACTCAATTATTATTGGTAACTGCGAATCGACACTAATATTAGACTGCCTTTTGGTATTATTTAAATCGTCGCTTAACATTTTGTTTTTTATTTATTTATTTGTATTGTATTTGTTTTTAGTTTATTAGCGCGCACGATAAACTTTTTAAGTCGAAATTTATTTTGAAGCGCGATCACTTTATTTGTTTTTTGTATGTGTATGGAGAATTCTGTAAGTAAATGAAAATAAGTTTTTATGTGTGTAAGTAAACAAAAACAGTTTTATATGAACATACATATAAAACTGATATATGTTTGTATATTCATGTTGCTTTTATTTTGTTATTTAAACAATTATCAACACTATCGCTTTTTGTTTAAACAAAATCCAAAATGTCTTAAATAGAATTTGCAGTCGTATAAATGAGCTTGATAATGACACGGTTCGTGTTTGGAATGATATTTATTGTTTATTGTTATTTTAACCTATCATAATTTGACTCTAATATCTTTTATATTATTATTCATAACTATGACGATGCGATCTTTGTAAATCGTTTAGGTATTTCTGTGTACATGGAAAATATTTCATAACAATGACTAAATTTATCTGTCATAATTCACACATCACTAAGCCTACCCATAAATCTGTACTTATATATCGTATTTTATCTTAAAATGGCTATCAAGTTAGATTAGGAGTTACTAACGGCCTGAAGACTCCACATAGAGATAAAAAAAATAACAACCAAGACATGTTTTATAACTTACAAAATTACTCAGCTGTTCAAACTTGATGCTGTTTGATGTACTTAGCCTACGTTTGGTGACTTCATTTAGCCACATTAAAAAATAAAATTTTTTATATTTTCAGAAGTTATTTATTTATTTATTTTCTGAACAAATAAAAATGTAATACAAAAATATTAACAACACATTAATGGTATACGCACTATCATTCAGTGCTATGCTCCAACCGAAGATGCAGACGAAATAACGAAAGATGAGTTCTAAGAACAATTGCGATCCACAATAGCAATAACACATAGAAACGACGTCTAAATCAAAAAACATTTCAATGCAAAAAAAATATAAAGGGTTGAAACCTCACGAGGTGATCAGAACTTCGGTCTTTGGTGTCTTCAAGAGGGATAGAATTCACCTGTGTCATAAAATTGGTGTGACAATTTTGACAGTATTGAATTCTATTTTAACCACCATTTATTTACTTATGCAATAACAGCCAAACAAAAAAAATGTGCATGTATTGGTACAGTTGGCAAAAGCAATGTAAGACATTTTTTAAAGTTTCATTAAGACCCATAATAAAAATTGAATAAAAGTTTCCTTTTTAATTGAATAAGGCACATATTTAATGAAATAATTTTTAATTGACGAGCTAGCTATTCAGACAATTTATTTAACGTTCACTTTCTTATGGATTGGCCGAAATACAGAGATGTCTCAGAAATGTGAGATACATGGCTATATAGTTAGCTTATGATAAGGGTTATCAAATAAAATTACCCCCATGTAAATACCAAGACCGAGACCCATTTGTTATTGATGATGAATCGGTTTATTGTAGATGAAACGTAAGTTTTGCAAATTTGAAATTTTGAGGTTCATTTTATTAAGGATTGGGCGGATTACCGAGATGCCTCAGAAATATGAGATACACGGCATTATTTCATGTGGATTCGATACACTAGTGGATTTCGACGATTTAATGAATAAAAATCAGGCCGACTGTACTAATGCTATATTATTAGAGTTTATTGATTTGAAAAAAACCGATCAAGAACCTGAGAAGCTATACGAATTTTCTGATATTTGTTCGTTGGCTAGTATGAAATGCAATTAAGATGATCTTCCAGTAAGCCGTTCAAATAAAGATAATCAAGAAGAAAAACAAGGAAAAGTTAAATGGATTCTTAAATTTTCAGTGAAATTTAGTGAACATTTTAAAATTTTTAGTAACGAAGAAATAAGAGAACTTATACATCGCCTTTTGAAAGAGCGACAAAATGCATGTGTTATTACATTTGAAACATTTCACAAAATCTCTAAGAAACAAGAGAAAATTGTTGCTTACGGATCTTGTAAAGATAGATTACATAGTGTTAAATATAAATTTGAAATTTTAAAAACTAATGAATTGTTTATTTTTACAGATAGTGAACAAGATACTATTGTACATTCAAGCGAGAGAGCGTTTCGCCAATATCGTGGTTTACAGCGAGAGAAAATGAAACTAGTACTAGAAAAAAAAGTGGTCATAATACATATTTGGATCTAGTAGGTACAACGGACTTGCAACTTTACAAAGACGGGAATACTCAGGACATGACCACTCCCGACGTAATTCGAAAAATCAAATCTGAGTATTACAAGACAGAAGACATTGTACGCGATTGTGATTTAGTAGATATATACTTTAAGTGTTGTATACAATCACAAGTCCACCGTTATTTGTATTCGGTAACAGAACCCTTTCAGATTGTTTTAATACGAAAAGAGCAAATAGCTCTGTTGCATTATGATAATGTGAAAGCGATCCATTTAGATGCAACCGGTGGAAACGTGAAAATTCCAACCTGCCACCAGGAGCACAATTTTAAAAGAATCCTGTATTATGCTTGTGTCGTTAAAGTTAATTTAAATATTATACCGATCGCTGAATTTATTCCATGTCAACAAGATGCATGGACTTTAGGTAAATTTCTGTCAGACGTAAGAAAGGAAATGGAAATGGCAACCAAGCAACTGAACGGTCATTATTTTGTTGTTGACTGGTCTTGGGCGCTAATAAATGCAATTAACAGCAGTTTCAATTCAATGAATGGAATGACCGAATACATTGAAGAGAACTTTAATTGGATGGAATTTCAAAAACCGCTCAGAAAAACGATAACTCCAATATTTATTTGCTGTTCGCATTTTCACAATTCAAATAAAAAAAAAACTGCCCAAAGTAACTAGAGAATACCGCAATTTAATTTTGGATTTTTTCTGCGCCATGCTATGCGCAAAATCTATTAAATGTGTGGACGAGTTATTCCGACACTTTTGCTATATTATGTGCTCGCCAAAAGTAAACAAAATCAGTAAATTAGCTTATACATTTTTTAATACGGAATTAGGGGACCTGTATAATTCTAAACATGCTAATTATGGAAGCTCGAAGTCCGAAGATAAAATAAATACAAAATGCTTGCAACCCTTTTTATTTAAAATATAAGGCAATTTATAACGAAGTACTTACAAAAATAAAAAAGAAACGTGGTTACAAGGAAAATAATTATTACTGCGATGATTTTGTCCAGTTCGTATGTTCGTACATTATTTTATGGGCTGATTTTTATTCAATTATGTTTGGTGTATCTGGAAATATCTCCAATGCTATAATTGAAAATTGGTTTAGTCTTGTAAAAAATCACTATTTGGCAAACAAGCGCATGAAAATAGGGCGTATTGTAAATGTTTTGAAGTTTAGAAATGAACAAAAATTAAAGTCTATAAAAATGCCGGAACCTTTAATGACTCCAAGAAACATTAAACGAAAATTAAACTCTAACACCACAAATGATCAAATACTGAAACAGTGGAAAGTTGAACAGATACCAAAATTAAGAAATGGGTTCACTAAAATTTCAGGAGGCAAAACTATGACAGTGGTCAATACACGTGGCTTCGACTCGCTAGTCATGATTTTTGTAAGTTTGGGACTCGATAACGCATTTCTGAATTTAAAATTGACCGAAATTAAAACAGATTTTTATAACTTGATTTATGGAATAATAAAGACAAAAAAAAGATATTTAAGGAGATAAAGTTTAACACATTTAAGGAGATAAATTGTATAAAAAATTTTGGAAACACGACTACACTAAACGCTGAGTGCCAAATAACGTACCTAATCAATAAATTGGTACCGCAGCACACATTAGTGCATCAAAAATGTGATGAGGAAAACGTGGTTCGAATTCGAAATTCACAGAGCTGCTACATACCGTTTGATATTTTGACTGTAAGTGAAAATACCCTGCGCAATATTGAAAGATCTATATCATTCGGAACCTTAAATTGCTCTAGTTGTAAAGCACTCTTTAAAGTTGACAAAGTAGTAAGCCATTACGGCATAGCAATGCAGATGTACAATCGTTCAACAACCAAAATTACAACATTAAAATTGCTGACATATGTACAACAACAAATAAAATTAAATAATGAACATTTCTATTTAAAACGCGATAGTCAATTACATTGAGACTAATAAAACATTATTGACGATTGTAAAAGTAAAGAAAGCACCTCTCGAGGACAATAGTTAAAATGATGCACCTGATAAAATGACATTTGTCACAAATGCGACGAATGAAAATTTAGCATTGCGGTAATTAAAAATTGTTTTTATAGTCCAAAATTGGAATTATTTACAATTATTTGCAATCCGGTAAGTAAAACTTGTGTTTACACATAAAAAATGGAATTATTTACAACAATTTCGAACGTCAAATTATCAGGTAGCTCAGTTTAAAAATATTCCACTAGGTGGAATCTGTGATGCTCCAATCGTCAATACCGCAATAATTAAAAGACGAAACAATAAATGGGAAACCTACGATGACTTGAATAAGTTTGCTCCTACATCTATATCAGACCAAGTTTGTATTAATCCGGCAATTATATTTTATTGCAGAGAATAACAAATTAAATATATACAAATCGCCGAAAAACCAATCCCACTACCAATACATAAATGTCGCCCGTATGTAGACATATACGCCACATCTCTGTGCTCTAACCATTCCTTATTACAGTGAACCTCAAACTTTAATTTAATTGAGGGTAATTTAACAAGTGGGTCCACATTTCTGAGACATCTCTGTAATCTTGACTTTATTTGAAAGCCCTTACCAAAAGCTATCTACATTTCTGAGACATTCAGTAATATACGCTTAAAAAGTTAGCCTAGTCTTTCATCCCAGAAAAATGGAAAATATACGTCAGGCAACATTAGTGCTTGTATCATGATGTATGTTATTAAATAAACTTATATTTAAAACTTATTATATAACAAATGGCTTAAATATTATGTAGAAATAGGTCTTCAATATTGTTTTATTTTGAGGTCTCCTGGACCTCACCAGGCTCACGGCGTTATTTTGTTCACCAGGCTTACGGAATGTTAAATTATAAAAGGTCGCTTCAAGAGAAAATCTATGAGATTCGTGACTTAATGTAATTTTGATATGAGCCATAGGGTCCTTGCAAACAAAAATTTGAAAACTAACAAATTGACGAATTGTGGATACAAGGACATTTTTCTTTATTATACCGAATAGCATGAATATCAGAGATTAATGCTCTTATAATAACTATATAAGGCTCATATAATGACTATATAGGTTGTAAAGAGTATTGACGAATTCAAATCACTCAGTCATTTTGATAAAAGCCGTAGGGCTCTAGCAAATTTTTTTTTTAAATTAACAAATCAACGAATTTCGCATGGAACTAGGCCGTTTTTAATGATTAATTATCATTTATTAATTATACAACCCGAGGGGGGCAACAAAACGGTCAACCAACTGACTACTGGCAAACCAGGCATTTCGTTTCTCTTGGAAATGAAAGAGGATCCCTATAAACAGGCTATCCTGCATGAATGATTGTGTGTAGGCTAGAGAACGGATAGTTTCGGACGGTACACAGAAAGGTGTCCATGCGAAATTCGTCGATTTGTTAATTTTCAAAACACAATTTCAATAGCACTACGGCTCATATCAAAAACGCAATAAGTGGTCTTTGATAACTCTTATCATAAGCTAACTAGTCATGCACCTCACTAGTCACATTTCTGAGTGTAATCCGCCCAATCCTTAATAAAGTGAACTTCAAAATTTCAAATTTGCAAAACTTACGTTTCATCTACAATAACCCGATTCATCATCAATAACAAATGGATCTCGGTCATCGTATTTACATGGGGGTAATTTTATTTGATAACCCTTATCATAAGCTAACTAGCCATGTATCTAACATTTCTGAGACATCTCTGTATTTCGGCCAATTCATAAGATAGTGCACGTTAAATAAATTGTCTGAATAGCTAGCTCGTCAATTAAAAATTATTTCATTAAATATGTGCCTTATTCAATTAAAAAGGAAACTTTTATTCAATTTTTATTATGGGTCTTAATGAAACTTCAAAAAATGTCTTACATTGCTTTTGCCAACTGTACCAATACATGCACATTTTTTTTGTTATTTAATTTTTCTGTTATTTCGACAAATTTTGTATGTTTTGTTATTTTTCTGATTTTGTTGAAAACTTCACAGCCTTGGGTACAGGCATCTAATTTAACACGAGAAATCATATTCTAGAACTTTATACCGAAAGTAGTATAAAAAATTATACTGATATTTCTAACCGTGTAACTGGCCATATTCCGGAACTGTATCCAAAAATCATTTTAGAATCCCATTTACAACGCACATATCAAATTTCATAATAATCGGAAACCAAGAATTCATAAACCAAGTTCCATCCTAATTGGCCATATTCCAGAGCTTGGTTCAAAAATTTTAGAATTCCATTCCCAACACACATGTCAAATTTGATGAAACTCGGTTAAGAAAAAGCCAAGTTCCATCCTACTTGGCCATATTCCATATCCAATACACATGTCAAATTTTATCATAACCAGTTGAGAAATAGGCAAGTTCCATCATAATTGGACATATTCCAGAACTTTACCCAAAAATCATTTTACAATTCCATTTCCAACGCAAATTTCGAATTTCATCATAATCGGTTGAAAACTGAGCAAGTTCCATCATGCTTGGCCATATAAAATGACTTTTGGATGAAGTTCTGGAATATATGGCCAAGTATGATGGAACTTATACCTACTTCTCAACCTTTTGTTATGAAATTTGACATGTGTGTTGGAAATGGGATTCCAAAATGTTGTTTGGATGAAGTTCTGGAATATTGCCAAGTATTATGGAACTTGCCCATTTCTCAATGTGCCTTGCAAATGGGAAACTAAAATGAATTTTAGATGAAGCTCTGGAATATGGCCAAGTAGGATGGAACTTGGCTATTCCTCAACCGATTATAATGGAAACATCTTCGATTTGCAAGAGGAACCATCAGAAATGGAAAAATGTGATGATAATTCTTATAAAATTGGGGTTAATAAAAATAAATCACCATCAGCATCAAGCGAAAAAAAAAAGTGGAACCAACAGTAGCAACAACGAAATGCACATAAGGGAAAATATAATCTCAAAAAACCGCTTTGAAGAATTAGCACAAATGGAAGAAGAGCTAGAAGAGCAGGGACGACAGAGCGATCCACAAAATACATTTGAAGCAATAAAAAAAGCGATAAAGGAAAAAATTCCGCCCCGATGCAGAATATAAGAAGATCAACTAATGGTGAAAATACGACCAGTTTAAACAAAAACTTAAATCCAGAAGGAAAAACGGTGAAACCACCGCCAATCCACATACATAAACAAACAATAAACAATACAGTGTCATTAATAAAAGGAATCGAAATCAATGATTTTGAAATAAAGCGGGTCAGTAGCGAGAAACATTCGGTATTAACACGAAATCTGGAGGACTAGCATAAAGTTAAAAATATTTTAGACGAAGTAGACACAAAATATTTTTATAACACCTAAAGGTTTCAAAACCAAAACTATAGTACTAAAGGGCTTAAATGAAGAAGAAAATCTCAACGAAATAAAAGCGGAAATTGAAAGAAACGGCGAAGTACGTATCACAAATATATCACAACTGCTACAAAACGTGCTACGGAAGAAAAGAAAAAATTTGCCGTTATATATTGTTCAATTTGAGCAAAACACAGAGATGTCTAAAATACAAAATATAAAAACAATTAATTACCAAAGAATTGTTTGGGAGCCGCTAAAAAAGACAAATAAAATTATGCAATGCACAAATTACCAAAGGCTTGGTCCACATGAATTGTAAATTAGGATATCGATGTGTCAAATGCGAAATACAACACACTCCAGGTGAATGTGCTGTAATAAATAAAATAGAAAGTACCAAAATATTCTGCGTTAACTGTAATGAAAGCGGACACCCGGCGTCATATAAAGGTTGCCCGCAAACTTAAAAGCAATCAAAAATCTAAGAAGGAAAATCTTACAACCAGCAAATAGACGTACAAATGCAACATATGCAGATGTAGTAAGAAACAGCACAGAAGACGAGACAGCGACAGTGCAAAAATTGTCTGCAAAAGAAGATAAAATGGCAACAATCATTGAACAACAAAGTGAGCAAATTGCGCAACTTCTCAAAACTATACAAGGGTTATGAATCAGCTCAAAATATTAGCAATTACAATTAGCGAAACGAAGCTAGACTATCGGCATAAACTGGAATTCCAAAAATACAACATCATAAGACAAGATCGACCAAAGCTAAAAAAGGGAGGTGGGACAGCCATTATTATTAACCACAAAATAAAATACGAAATTGTAAAAATTAACAAACTACAAAATTGCTGTGGTATAGAGACAACCATAATAAAGGTTACACTCAAAGATAAGTCACAATTATTCATAGTCTCAAAATATATTGCCCGAATAACCAAAACACAGAAATGGAAAAAAATTTCGAAGCGGATTGGAACCAAATATTTGAAAGTTCAGATCTAACTTCTACAACCAACTAATATATCATTGCGGAAGACATAAATGCAAAACATGGAAATTGGGGGAACACAACAGAAAACAAAAGAGCTACATTATTAAACCGATGGCTGACTAATACAGGATTTATTTACTGATCAAAAATGTACAAGCCTGATGCACCTACATATCCAACAGAAGGTAGCTATCTAGACCTCGCAATCACAGATCATAGGCTGGAAATTAAAACAAACGGGCAAGGGGAAATGCCATCACACCGATATGAGAGTGACCATAAAGCCATTCAGATAATAAGTGAAGGTATAGAGCATGCATCAGAAGAGAGTTTACAGGAAACACAGAACACAAATCACCTCGCTATCACTATCTGGATATGGTGGTCAAACAAGATGAAAAAGGCGTATTATCAACAACGGAGAAGCAATGCACTGCAAACGATAACACCAAACGATAGAAACTATCAAATGAAGAAATAGAAACATCTATTAGAACGTTAACAAATCTCATCAATGAAATAATAATAAAAACTGCTCCCAGGATTAGACGTAAAAACAACATATGTATAAAAAGAACAAACGGACTTATCGAACAAAACATAAAGATACAAGTGAATCAATATTGGAAAAATAAAATCGAAGAAATCCAGGTTAAAGATTGTTTTCCCAAATAAACCAAATGAACAGGATTAAAAACTCTAAAAACATAAATCAGATTGAGGTTAACGAAACGGAGATAACGTGTATGGGAGACTTAAACATTGATTGGAACGCTATGCCGAAAGTGAATCTAAATTGCAAGAGCTACAACACTCGTGAAAACCTTGATATTTTGGGCTACTACGTAGAGAAGCAGTCGAAATGAAGGTCAAGCTCAATTAACAGCCCGCATGGAAACATAGTCACTCGATATGCACAAACCTTGAAAGAACAACAAGCACACAACACCGCTAAATTTCAATTTTCCAATCAAAATGTAGCAAATGAAGTTGAATCGGCAACCCAAAATTATTTTATTTCACAAAAGGAACTGAAAGCGATCCTGCATTGCTCGAACAACAAGAAATCTTTCGGCGTTAACAAAATTCCAAGTATAATACTGAAGCACCTTCCAGATGAAATCATTGCAGAGCTGTGCACAATATACAATAATCTACTAAACAATCGGTGCTTTACTACTTGTTGGAAAATAGTTGGGAATTTAAACTAGCAGCGTTGATTTTACTCAACATATTGCCAAAAGTTGGCGGAGCTGCAAATGCCCACCGATGATTGATTTTGCGTTAGGAACCCATCCACTAATGGAAAATTCCTCTTATTTTCGGTGGATGTGAGTTTGATAGTATAGCGGGTCGTTTTTAAATTTGATTGTTTTTTAATTTTTGGCTTAAACTTGGCACCTTATTTTTCCTTGTGCCAGGTCTGCGTCATCGAATAGCCGATAAAAAATCGAATCATTTTTTATTCTCATTTGTCATGGAGCCAGTATTAGAATTCTGGAGACTTTCAAAAATAGGTCTTGGGACGAAATTAAATATGAATCTAGAAAAAAGTCTTGAAACTGGGTGCACTAAATATCGTGCTAATTTTGTTTGTACCTGAAAAGGTAGGCCCTTACTTAATTTAGGTGTCGCGACATTGTTGGAATCTAATTTTCAATTGTCAACCGATATTTGTATTTTTTTCAGAACCACAAATTACGATAACAGCCACCTTGAGCAGAAACAACCAATGCTAACACATTACCTTTAGGTTGTTTGAGTATAGGCGTTTTGATATTTAAATTATATGTGTTGCTCTATAATGGGCAGCAAAGACAATTATTCATCTAATTGCTCACTTTTATTAATCTTGGCTTATAGAATCTCCTTGGATCTTCATAATTTTCATCAATGACGTTACTGAAGTAATACAACATTCTAAGGTATTAATGTTTGCAGATGATCTCAAAATCTTTAAAACAGTAGAAAACATCGGCGATACCCATAAGCTACAAGAAGACATCGACAATCTAGCGAAATGGTGTGAGTCTAACCTCCTCAGTCTCAACATCAACAAGTGTAAGAGTTTATCGTTCCATCGAAAAGTTAACCCTGTTACACAACAATATCAAATAAATGGCGTACTTTTACAAAAAGTATTCGAGATTAAAGACCTAGGGGTTACTTTCGTTGAAAACATGTGCTTTACTAAGCATATTGAACAATGCGTTGCTAGAGCCAATTCCATGCTTGGTTTTATTAAGCGTTGGACTGGGGATATTCATGACCTAGAGACAATCAAGATCCTGTATTATGCCTACGTGAGATCTCAACTTGAATATGCTGTCAACATCTGGTGTCCTTTTTACGACGAACCTATCAGAAAAATCGAGAGTGTCCAAAAAAAGTTTATACGGTATATAACGTGTAAAGACGGATGGGATTATGACCATGACTTACCGCACCACGTTAACCTGAAGCGATTACCATCATATGCTACTGGATGCAAAACCTATCAAATGACAACATTGGCAAATAGACGAGAGCTTTTAAAGTGTTCGTTTATTGGAAATATTTTACTTGATCAAATCGATGCACCATCCATACTGGAATCAATTAAAATAAAGGCACTGAGTAGGAATTTAAGAGATCATGAGTTCCTTCATCTAAATAAACACAGAACAAACTATGGTGACAATGAACCGGTAAACATGATGTCGAAGAGTTTTAATAAAATCGACCATCTGTTCGACTTTTACTTAAGTAAAAACAGCTTTAAACGTAGGTTGAAGCAACATTTTGCTCCAACCTAAAAATATTTTTAGATCAATTTTTATTCTTTTTTTTGTTTAATTTAATTTTTATTCTACCATGTTCAGTATGTTATAAATTCAAGTCATATTTGTAGACTTTTCTCAGTATAAATAAATAAATAAATAAATAAATAGATATTATAATATTTAAAATGGCGACAGCAAGAAAAATAGTTGCCCAATTATTTTAGTAGACGGAAAAGTGTGGAATATTCATTCACCAAAAGTCCACAGTGAAAATGCAATTACTTCAAATAAAAATAATTATTTTAAAAAAAATTTAAATTGTCCATTTAGTACCCCGCTCAAGGCTTAAGCAATACTCGAGTTGTGGTTAACTCGTTCTGGATGGTAAGGAATTAGTAAATCGAAATAGCTCAATTTTTTTTACTTTAAATTGTACTAAGTATACTTAAGTCAAGAACAGTAAACTACTACTTATTAGCAGAAATTTATTTTCGAGAGTTGCTCAATTATTTTGTGTGAAACTTTTCTTGAGGTTAAACGACCTTTGACTTGAATTTGATTAACAACTATGACTACCTATTTAGCACACTAATTTTAGGGCTAAAATTAATTGCTCAATTTCCAAAATTGCTAAAAATTATTATGCAATCTTTAGCTTACTTAGTTTGCTTAAATCAAAGATGAACACAAAATTAATTGTGTTGAAGAATTTTTAGGTTATGTATTAAAAGAAGCCATCGAAAATAACTCATTTTATTGAATGGTCTCCAAGTTCATGATGTTGCTCAAAATATTGAAGAAGGTCGCATGCAGAATATTTTGCTCAGTTAGAATTTTCAAATTTTATTTATAAGTAGCTTAAACGGGAATCTGCAATGTTCGAAGTACTTAACACCAAACTGTTGAAAAAATACAATTGTCTATTTATATCACTCTAATTTAAAGTTTATTTGTTCTAAATTGCTGATAATTTCACAAGTAGCTCATTTTATAAATATATTGTTCAGTTTTATATTTTGATATCTTCCACACCAAACAAAATTCTATTTTCACTAAGAAATGTTTAATAATTAAAAATATGTAGCTCATGTAGTTAGGTTGCTGGCTGCATAATTTTATATTGAATATTCAAGTGGTTAAATCTCTCTATAGAGTTTTTTAAATTATCGAAAACCTAAACAGTAACGTAGCTCAATTTCGTAAACTAAAAATCCACACACAATAAAATTTTTTTATTAGGTTTAGTTAGGCAAATAAAACACATTTAACATCATTTAAGAATAACACAACAGGTTTTGCTAAGCCAAAGGACGACTTAAGCCTTAGTGCGTGTTGCTCATATTTTAAGATTTTTGACATCCCCAATGAGAATAATAATAATATAGAACACGATAAGGGTGACCAAGGCACATGCATGTTAAACTAAACAACTATTTTCAATGTTAACTTTAGTTTAATTAGTTTTGCTAGCGGCCGCTATAAGGCTTATTTGACCGCATAATCTGGGCTTTCAAATTTTCAAAAATCTTGATTAGGTAGTTCGGTGGTATTTTGCTTTTATTATCTTTTTGACAAATCTGATCACCGACTATTAATATATGAATATTTTCATATCATCTGCGTAAAGAAGGTAATGTGTAAATTCAAAACGCTCCACAACATCATTAATAAATAATGAGAACAGAAGAGCACCAATGTGACTACCTTTCGGTACTCCGGAAGTTACACAAAATAAATGAGAAGCAGAATCATTAATCTTAACGTATTGTAACCGGCCAGAAAGATAAGATTACAACCATTTTATAGGGATGAACTCACTATTTTATTTTCTCTAGCTTATAGATAAGAATCGAATGATCAGTTTTACCAAAAGTTTTTGAAAACTACATCTGCTTGTTGCCGGCTCTCGATCCTGCTATATAAATATGCCCACAGAACGTGGCAAGATTGGTAATTGTAAATCTTCCCGGAAAACCGAAGTTGTGCAGGCAAAATAAAAGATTTCACAAGAAAAAACAAAAATCTTTGCACCATAGCTTCGAAAAGTTTGGGAATGGCAGAAAGAATAGCAATTCTTCGATAATTGTTAATTTCACATCTTTTGGTAGATTGAAAAACGGACGAATGAAGTATATTGTCCAGTCTGAGTAAACTCTAAGAATGGTTTTTGTGCTAATCAAAATTTTGCGCAACTTTTCCGGTGAATGAATACCTTATTTATTTATTTATTATTTAGTTCCATTGTTCCATAGTTCCATTTCGTTAATATAGATAAGATTTCATAGAATGGAATTTAAAAAAAAAACAAAAACAAAACAAAAATTAAAAATACATCATAAAATTGTATCGTTAAGTATCTGTTCAAATTGTATTGGAAGCCATGTTATTATCAATATACGATTTAAGTGGAAGTTTAAAGGTCATTAACAGATAACCGTAAAGGTACATAGAGAAATTTAATATGTATTAAGTTGTTTGAACTAACATGATTATTTGAACCAAACGAAATATTCGAGCGAATCTATGGCCCGTTCTACATTTCACCTAAGTACTCTACATTTCAGCAAAGTTTCTTTGCGAGAGAATCCTGATTAGCTTATTTTAACTTGCTTGGTCGTTGGTAAACCCCACTGCACTTCTAGCTAATAGCTTTGCTCTCACATACATTAATGGTTTTGTTTAATTTACTTACTTTGAAAGAATATCATATAAGTAGTTTAAGCGTTAAAAATAAAATGTAAAAAACTTCCGAGCAAGTGAGTTCACGCTCAACTCGCAAAAGATTTATGTGGAAACGTGTAATAAACAAATGTATGTTTATAAAAGTCCGAGAATGGTCTTAGACAAGATTTAATGGATTTATGGTAATATAAATTTGAAGGCGACCGATTATCCGTTGAATTCCCTTAAACGTTTTAAGTATTAAGCATAAAAATACTTAACCAAAGATGTTTTCACATCAACAAAATTAATATAAAGTAGGCGGTTTTTGTTTACTTTTTTTCGCGTTCAAGCCGCATACTACAAAAAAAATTCAGTAACTTTTATGGTAATTTCGCAACAGAAGAACTTGACGGACATAAAATTTTCTCATATAATTTGTAAATTTTTTTCCCCTCCATACCAACTTAAAAAACATAATTTTTTTTTTCTCGTATGAAAAAAGAATTATGTTTTTTTTAAGTTGGTATAGAGGGGGAAAAATTACCGAAAAGTTGAGAAAAGTTTATGTCTGTCAAGTCAAGTTCTTCTGTTACGAAATTACCAAAAAAGTTACTGAATTTTTTTTGTAGTATGCGGCTTCAGCTCACGATGATTTTGAAATTTATTATTATTATTATTAATATAACACGAATCGATAGACACAACTACAAATTTTAGTTATACTTAATGGAGATATTGCTTAATATATGGGCGGATAGGCCATGATACTAGCTAAGAAATTGCCTCACCACAGGTTCGTATCATGGGGAAAAACAAATGCTTTTGAAAAATTTGTATTTTTAGTGTAGCGTATGTGATAGGAGAAACCTGAAAATAACCTTAAATTATAAACAGCCAATACTAGAGATATTGCCTAATGGTGTTTTATATGGGCAGACATGTCATAGAGGATGTGATATGAAGAAACCTGAAATTGCCAATACCAGAGATATTACTTAATGGTATTTTATATGGGCAGACAGGCCAACACATATGTTTATCCCCGTAATATGAAGCTTCAAGTTATTCAGGATCAATTTGAATGGATCAATGAAAATTTGGCGTTTGTTTATTTTAGCTTTTTGACACATTGAAAAACGAAAAGTGTGTTATATTTTGAATAACAATGAAAATTTAATTTTAATTTTAATATGGCTTTGTGGTTTAATGGTAACGCACACGACTAGAGTGGCAAAGGTCTCCGGTTCAATTCAAATCCAATTTATTTTTTTAATTTTACGCGTTTATGATGCGCCTTAATGTATTCAAACATTACTACAAATCACAGTACACATATATAAGGTAATATATTGCGCAGGATGTCAAAAAATTACAACAACAACAATGGCGGAGATCGTGACTGAAAGTTTATGAAATATTTAATCAATGATACCTTGTTAATTATTTTGAATTAAAGTCAGTAGAATTTTCCACAAAATTTTAATTATATTCACTCAACACACAAAATTATTACGCAAAACTAACAAACACGATTTGTTTGGTACTATGTCCGCCATATTACATTTTTTTTTTTATATAGATGCGCAAGAAAGAACGAAAATGAAACATCGGAGTATATTACCTTATTATGTGTACTGTGACTACAAATTATTTAAAAACTGTTATGAGTTGTAGTAAGCCATGAAAATTGTTCGGTAACATTTTCTTTTTCTGTCATAAACTTCATAGCATGCTATGTTTGAAACAATAGCCGCATTTCTTGACGCATTAGTGATCCGGTTCAGATCAAAGTTTACATTGAAAACAACAACAAAAATTAAATTTTTGTTGTTGTTTGCAATGTAAACTTTGATCTGATCCGGATCACTAATGCGTCAAGAAATGCGGCTATTATAACAATGCAAATTGAATAAATTTTCTTATGCTGTGTTCAGACACGGGATTAGTAATCTCTATTATCTAGCAAATCTAGTTTTCCATATAGTGTGATTGAGGGAGATTTAGTTAATTATGTTTTAATTATAGGTTAAAGTAATTGGCGACGCTGGAAATCAAGTTCGCCACTTACTTTTAGATTTTAATTATGTGGACTGTATTATTCGGTTTTTTATTAATAAATCTTTATTTAAATTAACATTTTTTATATTTTTACAATACCCATTTATTTGCACATTTTTTATTTTATTTTATAATTATATTTTGTGTTACACTATGATGCGTTCTTCACGAACGTTGAAGATGGAAGAGAGTGAAAATTTACAAAACAATCAATAATTAAAGGTTGGAGAATACAATATAAAAAGTGCGAGAATACACAACTCGTCTACAAATATATAGTACATATTTTACGATAGACGGCTACCAACTTCATGAATTACAATTTTTATTTCAATGTTGGTAGCTATCAAAATGTGAAGTAAACAAACCAACTACTACATTTTTAGTTATTTACATAATTTATAAGTACATAATAATAATTACCAATTTTATCAATAGTAGTTATTTAAATAATTTAACGACAGCTAAGTATAACAAAATTGATTATACGAGTATAAACTAATAATTTTAATACAATTTACCACTTTTTAGTATGAACTTTTAGATACATCTTGGCGTCATGAATTTTATATTAAATATTTATTTTAGGAACGCTGGTACACGATTCCGGCGTTAACATGCCCGCGGCCTTAAAGTCTGTGCACTTTAAACAAACAACAATTAATTAAAACGACTGACCATCCAAGCTGTATCTTTACAGTAAATTATTAATCATTAATCTAGAATGAATATAAATGTATTATTGAATTAAATAGCAATTAGAATTGTTGACTTTGAGATAACTTTATGATGACCAATTGAATTACAATAATTACTAAAAGCCTTGTTAAAAAAGGATTGAACTTCGTACCGTAGTTATATCGCGATTGATAAATTAAAATTGAATTCAACTAAAATTTTTTAAATTTTGACATTAATTTTATAACTTAAATTCTGATTAATAACGCTGAAAGAGCTTTGAAGTTAAATAGTAATTACGAAGTTGAAAAATTACTTTGAAATCAGTTAGCAATTAAAATTTGAAAAATGTAAATCTACTGATATAATAGTGAAAATAAATAATTACTTGATACAAACAGTGCATAATTGAAATTCCACAACAACCTACAAATCTTCACTCAATACTTGAACAAAACATAATGTGACTGTCAAATGTGAAATTGCAATGAATTACCAAAATATTAAAATTGCCATATTTGAAGTAAATATTGGCATCAAATAATTATTGACAAACGAAATATTTGATGAATGATCGAGTAAGCTATTGAGTCACAAAAATATAATGAAATTTCAATTCAATCATTATTGATTCGCTTAAAATTAATTATTGAACTAAACTAATAGTTGAAAATTTGAAGTAAATTATAAAATGTTAATGAAGTTAAACACTTGTGATAAATTTTGAAATGACTAAAATCAAAACTAATTAATAAATATGAAATTATCTTTTGAACCAAGAACACTGAATGAATAAAATTGAATAATTCAGTAATAGTTGAAAATTTAAATTAAGATAATAAAATTAACACCCAACAACCCTGATAACTTCACATCAATTAATTGTCATAAGTAACATGTAATAATAACTTAAACTTTTATATTGAGTACCAAATGCTAATAATTAATTGAAGTTTGCGAATGATTAAGAATTTTGAAGTCAATCAATTATTGAATTTGGAACCTGGCTTATTAATTTACACACCACTTAATCTAAACCATTACTCTACTGACCTTCAACAGGAAAAATAGACGAGTGATAAACTTAACTTGACTGTTAGTAGTTCATTCAAATTTGCCAGTACATATTGATCCACAATCCGGATAATTCACTTCAACAATCATTGACAACTTCAATCGATTATGGATATATTATATATCTAACAATGGCAACGTACACAATCAAAATGATTTTGCACTTATACTAATGTTTAAAATCAAAAATTAATTAATAAATTTGAAGTTATTTCATGAAACAAGTACTACTGGATGATCCGAATTGACTACCACCTTAGAAACTGTGGACATAAATCAATGATTCCATGATAAGCAGACATATTCTTGGTCATTGATTTCGTTTCCAATCTCACTACATGAATCTTATCACAGATCGACCGTACACACTTTGCCAACGATTCAAGATAGTCAGACGTGGAACAAATATCGACACGACTCTGAAGGTATTCCAAGTGCGCCCTCAGCACCGCCAGCAGCTCCACCAATTGGTCATGCCTTGAAACTTCGTCCACACAGCTCATGATGACGTTGGCAATAATTGATGCAATTATAATGTGGTCACTGACCCTGGACGTCCTCGTCTTCAAACGGAGCAAGGATCCCGACAACAGTTGGCTGGACACCAAAACACTTGTTGATGAACTGCGGTGTAAATTAATGACGAGCAGCTGTACACAATAACGCCGTACAGCTGTATAATATAACGAAGCACAACAGTGTAAAGTGTAACAAAATATTTGCGTTACAATCCGAAGAGTAGCTGCATAAAAATTCCAAGCGCAGCTAAAAACCAATTTCGAAGAACCGTTGTATGTATTGTTGAAGAGCAGCTGTATAATTTGTCGAAGAAATCTGTGTAACCTTGATGAAGTACAGCTGGGTAGTTGATGAAGAACAGCTTTGTAAAATAGCGAAGAATATTCTTGTGACTTATCGAAGAATAACGGTATGATTTGTTGACGGATCGCTGTGTAAATGCTCGAAGAATAATGATATGGTTGTCGAAGAATAGATTTATCACCTGGCGAAGAACAGCTATGCAAATTCTTGAAGACTAACTGTATAAATTGTGAAGTACCGCTGTATAATTGTTGAAGAGCAGCGTTATAAATTGGACATCCGTATAAATTTGATGACGTACCGCTGTATAATTGTTGAAGAGCAGCGTTAAACCATGGCGAAGAACAGCTGCGTAATGATTGAAGAGCAGCATTGCAAAATGGCGATGCGTAGTATTGTAACTTGTCGAAGAATAGCTGTATAAATTGTCGAAGAACAGCGGTATATGATAGCGAAGAATAGCTGTGTAATGATGGAAGAACAGCTTTACAACATGGCGAAGAATAATCTTGTACTTTATCGAAGAATAGGTATATAATGTGCATTACAGCTGTACAAGATGGCGAAGAACGGTCGTGCGACCTTATTTTATAAATAGAAAACATCCTTCAGCTACGGCATCATTCTCCAATCCATCGAATCCATCGATTATTGATGTGGGACACACGATGAACAAAATGTTTCAGCACAAAACTTCAATTATTTAATTATTTCACAATCCGTGTGTCACGCCCGACGAATGAATCACAAAAAAAATATATATGTCCCGTATGAAATGAGTGACAATTTGGGCACGAACACGTATTTAATTTTACTTTCAGCAAACACTAAAAACTTTTACACAAAATGTGTGCCACGCCACGCCCGACGATACATCAAAACAAACTAAAACTATTTGTGTAATACACTCACTAATACGTTAACACTAGGGTTGGCAATACCGGTATACCGAATTTCGAAATACCGGTATACCGGCCCAAAATTGAATACCGAAACATACGGGATTTTTTCCCTAAAATACCGGTATTTCGGTATTAAAAAAAACTTCATTTTTAATTTTTTGCAGTCAAAAACAATACATTTTAAATTAGAATATACGACGCTATAGCCTGATGAGATTGACTGGTAAAAAAATTAAAAAATTTCGTTATTCTCACTCAGATCGAAACTGAAACTTGCAAAATTCTAATAATTTCTTCCTCCGTAATAAAAAAATAATTTGGCTATTACCGATAAACCTAATATTTCAAAAACTATTTATTTTCGCGAGAAAATGGGGGTCATTCTGCTTATGATCCAATTTTTGTTCTCGTACCCTCGATCCGATTTTTGTTCTCGTATACTTGTGAAACAAAAACCTACATGCAACGATCTCTTAATCGAACAACAAATAATCACGAAACAAAAATATTTTAAATCCGTTTGATTCGAAGAATTTACGTTATAAGGTGGCGTACTCAAACGACTACGGCCGGCGGTAATGGGTAAGTTCAGCACATAACGTTGATTTACTGAAACTAGACAACGATGAGGCTGGTTTTAGTTCTACACAAACTCCAATATTTCGAAAATCGCCAACGAAAATGATGAAATATTGCAAAAGTATTGCAGAGAAGAATTCGGGAAGGAGATTCAATTAGTTTTGGATTCACGAACTCGTTGGAGTAGTTTATTGAACATGGTGGAACGGTTTTATCAGTTAAAGAACTGCATTCAAAAAGCTTTAATCGATTTGAAAATTTTGATAAGCTTTTTCCAGGACGATTTTGAGTTTATCTCCCGAACAATATCCATTTTACTTCCGTTAAAGTGGGGCGTAAATGCACTTTGTCGTCAAGATTCGACTCTATTGACCGCTGATGCCACTTTTGGATTTATGGTACAATCTTTAAAGGAACAGCAATCACCGTTAGCAGACGTATGTTATGATGCTTTAAAAATAAGAATGTTAGAAAGGCGAACTGATTTGGCTAGACTTTTGCAAAATTTACATAATGCTGATCAAAATGATTAGGAAGATCGAAATATTTTTAAGCCGATAAACAAAGCAGCATCTGTTAAAATAATTGTAAATTTAATCCAACGACTAATAAATATTGAGGTAGATCTAAGATGATAATTATGCATTACCTATACAGCAATTAACGTTGAAGATGATGTAATCCTTAGTACCGTAGAGAGAGCGCTCCATGCAAGAAAAGGTTCAATTGGCAATATAAAAATCACGTGTGCAAAGTCAAAGTAAAAGTAACCAAATGCTCGAGCAAACCAAAGATCTATCAAAGATAATAAGGAAGAAGTTTCTATTTTTTGAGGAAGGAAAAATTCGTGAGAGATACTTGAAATTAATCTAAGAATGGTTACTTATAATTCGCACAACAAGCGTCGGAGCCGAAAGGGCATTTTCTGCATCCGGTCTCATTTGCATTTATTTTATTTGTAAAAAATAACACAAATGTTTTTTTTTTCATTTTTTATTTAAAAAACCAGTTGTTTATTCATTCCGGTATAATACCGGTATCCCGGTATTGCAATCAATCAATACCGAAATACCGGTATTGGTTTTTTGCCTCGGTATTGCCAACCCTAGTTAACACTTACGTTGTGTGGCACACATCCGGCTCGAAGGACCAAAAATGGCGACGCTGGAAATCAAGTTCGCCACTTACTTTTAGATTTTAATTATGTGGACTGTATTATTCGGTTTTTTATTAATAAATCTTTATTTAAATTAACATTTTTTATATTTTTACAATAACCATTTATTTGCACATTTTTTATTTTATTTTATAATTATATTTTGTGTTACACTATGATGCGTTCTTCACGAACGTTGAAGATGGAAGAGAGTGAAAATTTACAAAACAATCAATAATTAAAGGTTGGAGAATACAATACAAAAAGTGCGAGAATACACAACTCGTCTACAAATATATAGTACATATTTTACGATAGACGGCTACCAACTTCATGAATTACAATTTTTATTTCAATGTTGGTAGTTATCAAAATGTGAAGTAAACAAACCAACTACTACATTTTTAGTTATTTACATAATTTATAAGTACATAATAATAATTACCAATTTTATCAATAGTAGTTATTTAAATAATTTAACGACAGCTAAGTATAACAAAATTGATTATACGAGTATAAACTAATAATTTTAATACAATTTACCACTTTTTAGTATGAACTTTTAGATACATCTTGGCGTCATGAATTTTATATTAAATATTTATTTTAGGAACGCTGGTACACGATTCCGGCGTTAACAGTAATCGTCAAAAAATTATTGGATTTTGCATGTAATTTCGATTATGTTATTACAGCGCTTAAAATATTGCGATATTAGAGCCAAACAATTTTTTATTCCAGACTTCAATAATTTCAATTTTTATTTAGTTTGTCGTTTAGTTAATATTAGCAGACCTATTTAATATTTGCTAAAAAAAACTTTTGAAGTAATGGCTGTTATGTGACTTATTTAATGCAAAATGCCCTTATAATGGATAGGATTTTGAACAGGTTACGGTAAAATCACAATGTGCAGCGCCATTTTTAATCACAATTTTCTCTTACAGTCTGACGCTGAACGCCAAAAAAGCAAATTTAGATTAAAAGTAAACTTGTTTAGGCAAAACTGGATTACTAATCCCTAGTCTGAGCAAGTTTGTTGGATGTGGCTTATTAGTAGTAACGTACTGGACTAGAGCGGCTAAGGTCTGGGGTTCGATGGTGTTTTTCTTCCAAGGCATTTTAGTTTTGTTTTTTTAATTTATGTTTTTGTTTTTTGAAGAAAAGCACAGCTTCCGCTGTTAGTCGGTATGTAAAATTTTTTGTGTGATGCTGAAACACAAGTAAAATCATCTTACTCTTGGTTTAAGGTCAATTTAAGGTACAATAATCCTTAAAAGCCTTTAACCTCGAGCTACTCCTACTCGGCTAAGAAATAACGGCTAAAAAAATATCAAATGGTCAAATGGTGATTGTGGCAACGGCCGCTGGACATCACCATTATATATAAATTGTATTCATCCTAGGACGGGCTGAACCCCTAGTAAAACATTAAAAAAATGTGCATAATGGAATAGAGTGATTCAGTAATCAAAATTTCTAGATCTAGGAAACTCGAAGGTGATAATTGACTAGACATCTAAAGAGCGGTAAAAGTAAAACATTTCTTAAAATTTTCTTTTTTGGAATGTGAAATTTTAATTCTATTTTTATTTACAATAATTACAGAGTAACCGATCCCCGC
This sequence comes from Tipula helvola, assembly GCA_963556165.1. Classification (NCBI taxonomy): domain Eukaryota; kingdom Metazoa; phylum Arthropoda; class Insecta; order Diptera; family Tipulidae; genus Tipula; species Tipula helvola. Next base: position 145,910,289 of record OY744482.1, on the reverse strand, counting down.
GCATTATATAATAAGCTTTGAGGACCTTAAACACATACATACATGTACCTTAACAACGACAATATTTTATAATTCAAAAACAGAGAAAATGATGGTGTGATTCTTGAAAAAAATGTATAATTTACAAAACTACCTTCTTCCTTTCTGTATCAATGATTTAATAATTGACATGTAGATTCCACCCCAACAAGTCAATCTATATTGCAGATAATGCGAGTCAATCAAGAAGTAATAAAGGCGTTTCAAAAACTTTGGTAAATAAAAAAATGTTTTTAACAGCTGTCGAAGTTGTTTCTTTAAATAAATTGAGATGTGAATCCAAATTCAGACCTAAGTATTTAAACGAGTGCACAATTTCAATCGTTACACATAAACCACATAATGACTTACAACTTAAAATCATGTCATGTACGTAAAACCAGTTCTAAATTAAATTCATAATATTTAAGGAACTTTTCAAAGAATCTATATCAAATTTGTATTACCTTTCAACCAAACGACAATTACCTTTCAATTTAACATTAAATTTTGAATTTAACATTAGATTCTGTGCCACTTCTCTGATACCAATATGAGATAGTTTAAGCAACAATAAGCTATGATGGAGCTATGAACCGTACCAAAAGCTTTTTAAACGTCACTAAAGAGTGCAGATGACTTTAAATTAGCGTTTAAGGAATGGTACAATAGCGTCAAAACGCGCGAAAAACTTTTTCCGTTGACGAGTTTTTTATAAATCTGAAGTGCCAATATAGTTAAGAACAGTTAACCTATTAAGAATATCAATGACTTAACAAATTTTTCTAAAATTTTTAAAAAGTACTCAAGAGTGTACATAATAGGGCGATAGTAAAGAAAGCATAAAGAAAGTTAATATTTTGTTCAAAATCCTTCATTTTCTATAAATACAGCTAGCCTTCTAGGCATTGCATTTATTAACCCGGAGAAAATCGTTATCACCACGCAGTGACTCCCACTTCTCAAAAATTTCGTAATAAATTATCTTTGTTCCGACGAACTACTAATCCCCAATTTTTCAACTTTATTCTCACTATTTTAGCCCAAACATGCTCAATGGGGTTTAGGTCGGGGTTGTAGGGTGGCCACTCCAAGAGTTCAATTCCGGGATGATCAGCGAACCAATTCATTGTACGAGTATACAAAGACGTTTGTACTGGCAAATTATCCTGCATGAATTCGAATAGCCTACCTGGATTTAGTATTCTTGCGCTCGGTAATATCACATCATCCAAAATTGTTGTGTACTCCAGGCTATTCAATCGGCCAGTTATTTCACATAATTCGCCAATACCTCCTCCACTAAGCCAACCTCACAACAGCTATCGCAATACACCGAGTTCTACAAATGATGAAACACCATCGAGCTATATACCAAGGTTTGAACTGAGAACCCGTTTGACACAGTTGAGACTAGCTTTTGGGTAAACCCCAGTAAAAGTTATACCGAAACTAATAAATATTAATCTTTCTAAATCATTAGCAGAGAACGAATATGAACTGTTCCGTTTAAATGCATCATTCAACTTGGAACCTGGAATCACAGTTAAAATTTTGGGTCTGCGACGGTTTGTGGTGGCGATCAGATACGTAGATCAACATCAGATTCGGTCTAGAGAGATCGATTTCCCTAAATATGATCAACAAGTTCAGGCGGCTACTCCGCCTATTGAGAAACAGACTGAATTGAATGATACACGGCCGACGGGGTCGAAAGAAAGCGAAGCTACTAAACAATCAGAATCACTGTTAGATGAACCAACTGCAACACCACCGACCTCCATAACCCGAGAAAAACTTATCATGGATTTATCCTTGAGACACTTGACTCGTGACAAGAAGTTTCTTAACTGAATTTTATTTAAATTTCATGTAAATATACGTTTTTTTAGAAAAAAAAATTAAGATGAGAGAAGTGTTATGTATCGCACTGTATACGCATTGTATAGAAATAATTAGAAGTGTCAAGAAAACTAACATTTCTACCCGTATACTCATTTTCCTCTTCTTTAAGAAGTTCAGTTGCAATCGAGATATAAATAATAACAAAACTCGCGGCGAACCGACTTATTTTGCAAAGGGTCCAGCGTACCGAGCTTGATAATTTGTGATAGTTTAGCAAGCAAACCAAAGTATTTGTAAACCAATTTTTATCATGAGCATTCATTATACTTATGCAGACTTAAAAATTTGTTAGCAAAAAATTGGAAAACAATAAATTCATAATAAAAATGTTCTTGCTAAAATTGATCGAGTAGTCTTATTTATCGTCTTGCGAATTGCGATTTGCTGGGCTATGGAGTATTTATAACAGAACGATGGACAATTCTAAAACGAGAAAAATTTCGTTGTTTTCCTCTTTTACTCAACTTTAACGGTGGGAATTTTTACAAATAAACATACTGTTATAACGGTATCGTGGAGGCGCGTGTAATGATGTTACTCCCATCCGTTCATCTTCTATAGACTTATATAAATGTGAAAAACACAAAAACAAAATTTAAATTTTTTGTGCCATAAGGCAGGGATTTTCACAAAAAAAAAATTTTTGTAAAGAATACATTAAGTTGCAATTGCAAGTAACATTTTTTTCTCATCAAAATTTGCTCATCGACTGTCGAGATATAACTAAAAAAAATACTAAATCGCAGGCACATAAGGTTTACTTCGTAATGCATACATATAACATTCTTTTGAGAAATGTTCTCCTCTTTTGTTTGAATAAATTCGTTTTTTTTTAATATTTTGTAGTTTTTGAGATATATTTAAGTGAAAAATCATATTTTTGCATCTATGTAAGTGTTAAATTGTACTCACTTCCGCCCCTCGGATGGGTTGGTAAAATATTGTTTTTTTTTTTTTTTTACACCAAGTATTTACCTAAATCCAGAATTTCAGCCTAAAGCAACTTTTTGCTAATTTAAACGACCAGCCTATACTATTTAGAAATTAGGTAATTTATAAATTAAGTAAATTGAGCAAACTTTGGGCTTACCTCGGTTTTAAACCAAGATTTTATCCAGTAAATAGGAAAACCTTAAACTTCTAAATTACCTAGTTTTTATACAGAACACTGTTACCTTTAACTTTAATTTTTTGTTGATATTACACTCGGCTATTATTTACTGCAATTGATTGATGATTTCTCTGGTGAGGTGAAATTCATACATTATAGTTCAAATTTAATTTCTTGTTATAATACATAGTCGAACGAAATATTAAACAAAAAACCGTAGAACAATAAGTGATCCCAACCGCATTATGAGTAAATATCTAAACATACACAAATTATTTCATTTCCTCCCACCACAAACAAGCCTATACATATATGTTTTATGTATCGATTTGTTGACAAAGCTAATTAACAACCTGTTAAGTGCCTTTCTACTCGTATAATCCATGAAATCATCAAAATAAAAACGTAAAAGCAAAATTGACTTACATACGTAGGTAATATACATACATAGAAATAAATTTTAACAAAACAAAGAAAGAAATCTCGCTGCACTTAGTCATATCAAAATGAGAAATAATAATTCATTGGGATTTTACCACAATTCATAGACGTATTTACAAAAAAAAAATATCAGTCTGTAAAATATTTTGTAAATACATTGTATACACATACCTACTCTTACGTACTTATATTGTTCACCATAATATCTAAACTTTTCGTGTCTAAAGATTTCTAAAAATCATTTTTTTAAAAATTATTTTTTAGACGAAAATAAACTTTAACCTTTGTTACTCAAGTAAATCTCTATATGGTAGTTTCGTTCTTTCCGCCTCAATTTTTACATTAGAAAAATATTAAAGAAAACAGTTTTTGGGTTTTCTCTTTGAGTGATCGATCACTTTCTAATTGAATTATAAACTTCAAGTTATACTTATAAAATGTTTTAAAAAGACTTACATTTAACATGACTTTAAAGAATTGAAATTTATGCCTGTGAAAATTTAACAAAAAAATCCCATTTCTTGTATTTTCAAATTTTTAAATGTAAAATGGCAAGATAAATCACGATAATGGAAAATAACTACACACATCGAAGAATTTAAATTTAAAAAATAATTCGCAAGTGTTCTTGCAATGTTTACATAAATGTTTCACAATGTTCAACACAAATCAAAAAACCGATAGCCATCGAATTTTCTCGAATGCCCACATAATTTGGAGGTAATTTATGCTGTTGTCAAATGGACGATAGCCAAAGTTGGCCTAAATTGATGTCAATAATATTAACCATTAATTAATTCATTAAATCTTCAGCAATCTTTCATCAATAATAACGTCTTGAATGATGTTTTTTCAAAAATGGGTTCGGCCATTTACGATTGCTAGCTGATTAAAAGTGTTCAGAGGCTGAACCCTTTATTTGGTGATAAAAAAAATGTGGTCAAATGTATTGATTTGAAGAAGAATGAGGTAAGTATGTTTATTGGTTAACGATTGGTCAAAGCAACAATCAAGACTAACCGAATTTTGGACTAAATTTGTTTGTTCGGCAGCTATTAAAATTAAAAATTTGGTTAACATTTTTTTAATCACCAATATTTTTTTTGGTTTAGCTAAACCATTTTTGGGGCTATCCAATAAGATTGTGTTAATTTGTTTTGACGAAAGTATTTCAATTAGAATTTCGTAATTAAAAACGCTACAGAAAGAATATAGATTAAAATGTTGACTTATGAATGTAAGCACAGGCGGCTGGGCCATGAGCGTAATACATGCATACAGGAATTTGGATGAAACGCGCCAATCAAAATTGTTTTTTGTTTATTTTCCAAAAAACTTATATTCGCTGTTTAAGTGGAGAAAATGATGTTATGTATTTTTTCGGGCACAACCTTATTTTAGCAAACGTTAATAGTAAATGCCTTTTATGCGATTGTGGTTTTGGTTTAGTATTTAATAAAAAAAAAAATATTTAAGCTAATCAGTCACTGAAATTTAAAATGATCAAATGATCAAAAACCAAGATTATTTTGATTTTGTTTTAAAGGATTGTTCCAATAATAACTTTATAATTATGGTTGAGTATGTTTTTGTGGAAATCTAGGGTCGATCAAGTTGCTAATTGATGAACAAATAAAATTTGTAGATTCGATGCTGAATAAAATGGATAAGTGTAAAAGGGGCCGAAAAATATCTAAAAAGCAAAATAATGTATAGCATAGCATCTAAAATGCACAATATACTAAATATCGGTGAATGCTACTGCATCGCGCACCTCAACCTTTGCAAATTTTGATTAGGTATTATTGAAAAAAACGATTATTCACAACAAATTTGAAATATACCCGAAAAACTTCGGATAAACTTAGGATCCTACAATAATCTTAAAAAATTACTATAAGAATCTCGAATAATTCCAAAAATCTCATAACCTCGAATATCGGAAATCTCCCCTCTCTCAAAGTGACTGTTTGTTCGCCGAAATCTTAATTCAAATTTTTCAACATTAAATAACAGAGCTACGACAAATTTTTGAAAAAAAAATTTTTAGATGTTTTTCAAGTACTTGAAAAGACCTCTAAAATTAGCTTCAGTAAAAGTCGTTAGCATAAAAACTTACAGTTATGATAAAAATAAAATGGTGATCACGTTTTTCCGAAGAAAAAATCAGCAATGAAACAAATGGGTTAACCGCAAGTATTGAAATTAAACGTAATCCATTTACAATGCACTTTATTTAGGTACTAGCAATAGGTTCTAGAAGTTTGAATGGTTTAGAATATTTAGATTTGAAAACAAGTTTGATTCAATTTTGAAATGAGTTTTCAAATTTTTGAAAAAATTTCTTTCTTTCACAATAACCCAAAAACTAAAGAAGGTACGTACAAAATGCGAAAATACAAAAATAAGGTTTTTTTGCAGACATTTTTTTATTTTTTTATTTCTCTATGTAGGATGAAAATTAATCGAGATATCACCGTTTTAAGTTCGCATTTGAGTGCGAGGACAACCTTCTCCGAACCCTTTAAACTCAAAAATCTCAAAAACGCAGGGATCAAGGAAGTCAATCTTACAGACCTTATAGCTCTTCAAAATCCTATCAGATGGTTCTTAGAACATTTAGATATCTTCAATCGCGTTTTTTAGATGAAAAATAAACATTTTCAATCGCGAATAACTCGAAAAATATTGATTTATTGAAAATACTTCAAACAATATTTTTTGCTTAGAATTCATCCCTCTATCGATTTCTGTGGTTATTTTGAGTGTACTAATTTCCACCCCTAGAAAGGGTGGCATCCATCCCCATGGTAAAAGCACACATCGGCACTATATAATTTTTGTTTCTTGGGCTATTCTCTACTTACTGTCCAAATTTCACGAAAATCGGTATTGTCCGTAAGAATTCAGAGGTAATGACCTACTTGTCAATGACTGGACTATCTACATCTGTCACAAATTTCATCTACATCACTGTTTAAATTTGAAATATTAGAGGGTTCTGGTAATATTGAGAAATATAATTCTCCTAAAAATGCATTAACCCAAAATAGCTCGGCTTTCGATAATTTCACCTAACTCAATGTCATAAGCTTAATACAATCCAAATAAAACGCGAATAATCTCCCAAAATCTATATAATCTTGCCTAATTTCTAGATGTATAAAAGAATACTCAGGCTCAAGCAAACCTCAAATGGGCTTGAAAAACTCGAAAAGTCACATAAAATAACGAAAGCCCTGATATACCTATATTTCGGAAACTTATGGTGCAACTCATCGTTAAAATTCAAGAAATAATTTAATAATATTCCGAATTAATCCCTATTAATTAAGACATTTCCAATGCATCAAATCAAACGTTATTTTAAAAAAAATATATAAAACGACCTTCAAGCGCACTGTGAATACTCGTACATTCGATTTTTAGCAACTAAAAATTCAAATAGGATCATGTTAATAAAATCTCTTGAACAATTTTCCTTTTATTTATAAATTACTTGCTGCGCGGGGCCGCAGGCAACGTAAAGTTGGCCATGGGCGAAAACACGCCGCGAAGATTCACACCGCCCACCTTCAATGTTTGGCTTTTGTCTTGTTTATGGTCATAGCCAAACACACTCGTACGGTAAACTGGAGGCGTTTGATCTGAAATGGAACATCAGAAAGGATCATGAAGATGCAAGGAATTATCACTTTTTCGCCAGTCGCGCAACCGGTTAGAACTGTAGCTTCTATTACGAAGTTTTTGAGACTGTAGGCAGGTTCCATTATAGAGATTTGGTGAGTTTAGGTTCCGCAGCAGGATGATAGGTGTCTCGATTTTCAGTTTCAGCTGACGAATCGATATACCAGACGGGCTTAATGACTATACAAATTCTGGATGGTGCTTCAAATTTGCCTACGATGTACTCATTAATTTCTGAAAGATCTCCGATGCTGGGATATGGGGATTCTACTAATTGCTTTAGGTCATTTATTATTGCCGACGGATACTTTACGTTCTGAAAGTAACCAGGTCACCATTTACTAGTGGTAGATCACCATTTCTAGTTTCAGCAGAGTGTTGGAAAATTCGGTCAAGTTGTTGTCGCCACAGAGAACAGCATGCATATTTACCGAGAGGGACATCTTCATTACTTCCGACCATATGTAGGACAGTTCCAGACAAGCATTAATCTCGTGGGCACGCGTGAGCGTGCAGAGCTTCCGCAGGTGTCGTGTGAGACATTGTACTCTAATCCTACACAATAAGAGCACATTTTTGGAGCAATTTAGCGGTGGCACTCTGTTTTGAAATGTTGTATATGGCAGTGTGGGCATTGGAAATGTTAAACAGCAGTTTAAAACTGGAATGGGCCGTTCTACCACCATCTAGAAGAATGGTCGCTATGCTGGACGAAGCTACGGCAATCGCGATGTGACCATCGGATCTTAGTTTAGCTAGGACTAAATTAATTAGGAATGTCTTTCCTGTACCTCTAGGTACATTTAGGAAAAATAATTTATCTAGGAAGAATTATTCTGATTCGCTGTTGATTACAATCTGTAACATGGCCGATCTATCATACGATGTCTTGCGGACGAATGCCATATCTAGAACAGTTGAATCAGTAATATTTCGCCTAATCAAACCAAAATCCTTTACATTTTTAATTGCAAGCGCTTTCACAATTTTATTCAGTTCCTCTAAATGCCAAATCAAAGATATGTCGCTGAAATCAAAGGAATAATCGGAACGCTCCGTCCGAATGCGATGCAATACGTATTCTGACATGCTCTCCCTGTGTGCTATCCATTGAAGGTCGGCATATACCGATTTTTATTAAAGGTTTACTTATGAAGGAAGCCATCTGAAATCCATTGTCATACGACCTTTTATTTTTGGCAAACTCTTTGGATAAAGGATGATGACCAGAAGGCAATGAAAAGAGAGGCTCTGGTGGCTGGAGAATTTCAGGCAGTTTAATTTTTCCGTTTTGGCAACAAAGGCCCTTTGGTTCGCCCTTCCACTTGAACGCAAGGCAGTATTGAGACTAGACAGTCATGGGGCCACCCAAACTCACCGACTTACCGTTACGATACTCTATATTAGGGGTATAGAAAAGTCAGAATATTCTTTAATGCGTCAATCAGTGAAAGTTCCGGCCTTTGCACGGGGACTTTTCTTTGTGAAGCGTGCTGCTCTCCGTTTAAAGAAAGCCGCCTTCTAAAGAAATAGGTTCGCTCTCTTTGTAAAGAGAGGCGAGCTTCTCCTACCTCATTGGTTTCACCTTAAGTACTCGGCTTCGCTCTCTTTGCAAGGACAGGCGAGTTCTTTTTTGCCAAGTGGCGATGTTCTATTTGCAAGCTATCCTCATTTCGTCTTCGGATGCGGGCTCTTTTAGCCGCAGTACTCTTTCGACTAAGTGAACATTTTCTCTTGGGCATTGTTAAAATTATCTAATAAACCTGTTTAAAGAAAACTGAATAAATAAAAAAAAAAATCCTTCTACTAAGTTTACCTACCAATAAGGTCAATCAGCTGAAATTTTAGAAATTGTTTTGTCTTAATACAAATACAAAAAGACGCACATAAAAGAACAAACTGACAAACCTTTTAAAAGGAAAAAACAAAACGCAAATTAATTCATTTCTGTATATCGATACCTTAGAGCACATAATTGTCCATATTTTGAATGTCCACAAGAATGTCTCTAAATTCGAAACTATTTGGAATTTTCAATCAATGCCTAGGAAATAGTGCTATAAATGATTATAGTACAAAATAACAGAACCATAAATGATAAAGAATGCCTTGTAAAAATGAGCATAGCACTTGTGTGCTCTAAAGCAGTGCTTCTCAAACTTTTTCATACTGCGGCCCCCGTAATCGAAAAAATAAAATCCAGGGCTTCCAAAAATGTTTTGTTTTGTTTATTGTTTATTATTTGTTTGTTACGTCTCATATCTGTGTCTCGCCAATTTAAAACAATGTTCCACCAACCCAAAATATTCTTTCAGTTCCATCCGAGTAACAGGTAAAATAATGCTTATACGAAAAAAATTTAGAATTCCAGAAAATTGTTAAGCTTGGTTTTAAAAAGCATGAGAGGACTCTACGTAAGGAACTATTAAAAATTAGATGTAGCTGTAAAAACTAAACTAAAGTTAAAGCTAAACATTTTTGAGCTTTACGACTATTCTAAATTTGTCAAAATTAAATTTTTGCACGTTTCTCCAATTTGACCGCAACCCGACTCGAATTTGGTTCGTTTTTAATTTTTGTGTCAAATTATTTTTACTTAGGTATTTAAAACAAAATTTGGATTAATTGTAATCTGAATTATCGAACTATGAAAATTCTGGAAATACTTGGAACATTAAAAAAAAATGAATTTTCCTGTACAAAATTCTGAGTTATCCAAAGTTTTTTTTAGATTTTTTCAACTAAAAATTTTCAATGTAATGAATCAATTTGAAAGCTTTGACCCGTCTAGCAGTTTTATACCAAAAATTTGAAGTTGTATTTACCTCGGGTTCTTCTTCAAAAAAAAAAAAAAAAGAACTAGCACAGATAAAGGTTTGCGATCTGAAATTTCTGTTCATGTTCACTGTAGAATAAGAACTTGCCGATCAAAATACTCGTGATTGTGGAATTCATATACACATCACATAATATGTATCTTACAAAAACCATTAGCAGCGCAGAAAAACGTAGCGGTATTGATAATAGGCAGATTCAGAAATTTGTGTGCAAAGAAATTGTGTGATTTATAAGAGATATTAATAGGAGGTTTCAAGGCCCCCTGCCAACAGCTTCACGGCCCCCTAGGGGGCCGCGGCTTACAGTTTGAGAAGCACTGCTCTAAAGTATCGATATATAACACCGTCCGACAAAATTCAACTTTTGATTGCATACATGAGAAATTCCAATTAGGTCTGATAGAAGGCTACAAAAAAAAAATATCCGTGTGTCCCCGTTTGTTTGTATCACGTCACAAAAAGTTTTAAATTGAATTTTAGTTTTTCTCTATGTTATGCACTCGATTGAATTTTTTAATTTTTTATGATTAAATTAATTAATGTATTTCCATGTAAAAATGTCTGCTGAATCCAGAAATGCTAAAATTAAATCGATAAAAATAATTTAAAACAGTCAAATATTCAAATTCTAAAATTACGCCACTTTCAATAATTTTAATCATTTTTATTCGTTTGGGTCTGAAAAATTAATTTTTTGTGGTGTTTACATTACAAAGTTTATTAAATATTTTTTGTTACAAATGTTGGTGTTTTTGTTTTATTTTTTTTGGTGCATTTTCGGATTCAGCAGACATTTTTACATGGAAATACAATTATTTATTTAATAATAAAAAATTAATATTTGCTTTTAAAAAATTCAATCGAGTGCATAACATAGAGAAAAACTAAAATTCAATTTAAAGCTTTTTGTGACGTGATACAAACAAACGGTGATACACGGGTATTTTTTTTTTGTAGCCTTCTATCAGACCTAATTGGAATTTCTCATGTATGCAATTAAAAATTGAATTTTGTTGGAAGATGACTCAAATCAAGTCAGTCAAATCAAATTGAAAATCGTATGGTTCCTTTTCAGTTGCTGGTAAAATAATCTATCCAAGTTTTATAACATAAATAATTGTTTAGCAAAGCACGTATCAAACGTACTGATAAACTTATAATAAGATTGTAAAATGCGTATTAAATAAAAAAAACCAATGGGGTTAAAGTTCCACCTGAACCGCAAATGTTTGGTAAAACATAAAATCAAAAATAGAGGTAAATATTGTGACGATTTTGCCCATCATACAACAAGCCCACGTTATGAACAGCAATAGCTTAGATGGTTAAGTGTTATAAACACGACCGATGGCAAGCAGAGAAAGTTTTTGGTTTATTTTAATCGTTAAATAAAGTAATAAATCTGTTGTCATAGCCCCCACCCGTAGCAAGCGGACAGAATTAAATATTAAAGTCAAAGCAAATATCAAAGTATATAAAAGTAGAGTGAAATAAAAAGTACACAGTGTTTTTAATTTCAAAATCCGAACGACCTCAGGAGCCCAGTTCGTAACAATATTTTTGCTATATGACATGATTTGTTTTTTTATTTTTTGTATTTTGAAAATGATGATCATTGAAAATTTATGGTATGCAATTATATTACATTGGGAAAAGCCGGACGCACAGAAATATTTAGCCAAAAGATGTCGTCATGACATTTTTAACACAGCATACATGTAATGTGAACACTGAAAGTACTCTCGCTATGTTTTTTGTCTTTTTTGTTTCTATTTTAATGTGATAAATAAAAAGAGACGAAATATTTTTATTTAATATAACATTTTACATGACACGTAACATTTTAACGCAACATTTAACATAACATTCTAACGCAGCTTGTAACATGAACCCAAAACTTGTACCCTAAATGTTTTACCAAACATAAAAGTAACAATAAGAACTTCTAACGATTTCTTAAAAAAAAGTCATTCAAACTGCATTGAAAATTATCACTCCTCTTTCAATTTTGGTTCCTATTCCGAACCAAGTTTTTATTGTGCCGATTAATTTGCAATATTAAAACTTCATTCACGTCACAAAAAGAATATATCTAATATTTAATATGTTTATTGTCGTTCGATTAAAAAACATTATTATTTCAATAATTTTGCACAATACCAAATTAATTTTTTTTGTTTGACATACGAATTTTATTTTCAGAATTCAGTTATTTTCCATTTTCTTCCAATTCGTTTTTATTTCTATTTATTTTTTTTCTAATAAGAATGTTATTCGAAAACGACATTGTTTTCTCTCAATTCAAATATGTATATTGAATTTCCTATAGGAATTTAACGTCATCAAGAGGAAAACATAGAATTTTTAGTTGTTGTTGTTGTAATTTTATTTTTTCCTCGATTTGTCTTTCATTTTTATGTTTTATGTAATACTCAGCCTAAATGAGCTGCAATACATATTTTGATACTATCGAATATTGCAGCGCAATGCAAAGCATGATATTTTAGAAGGTGTGGGTCAATTCTTTATTAAGGAAATGTTTGAATAAATGACAACCGAACAATTTATTTCATTGAAGAATATAAACGATAGAATAACTTCATTTAATCATGGTTATCTTTTTAAAAAAGTTAAACCGACCCCAAATAATTTAATATCTGTCAAGTTGTCTGCATATCCAGTGCTGTTGCTTGTTGTTACATATCTTTTTCATTTTTGCGGATTTTGCATTAGAACTCGGCTTAATAAAAAAATGGTTAACTTTACAGAAACTTCTTTGCATTATGAACAATGGGTTTAGTGACAAAATAGATTTAATTGATATCCAAAAATTCAAAATTCTAGTTAGCGAGCACTTATTGCCGATACTGGGACCAGTCTGTCATTTATGGACAATGCGATAGGAAAGTAAAAATTCTTTCTATAAACAAATTGCTCAAAGAAAAAAGAATTTTAAAAATATTTTACAAGCATGAAAGGCATATCGTTTTAATTTGCAGCAAACATTTTTTAGAGTCTTCTATTAAATTTGGAAAGTGCACCACAAAACTAACCAAAACCGATTCAATCGTAGTTAATTATGGATTAGATTGTAATTTGAAGATAATAAAATACTACGAACATATTTATTCCTATCGTTCAGGGCCCTTCATAGCTTCGATGATATAATTTTAATATGCGAAGAATTTAGGACTGAAGAATTTAATACATTTCATACATAATTGTTACCACGTAACTGAGACACATAGCAAACTTAGTTTTCATTTGAATACCTTTCAAAATAAACTAAGTTTTGAAGGGGTAGTTTCTAGAAATAAAAATATTATGCAAGGTATCTTGTACTTGAATGCTAATCCTTTGTGGGTGATTCGTTGATCAATTTTGAGCAAAAAATGTTTCTGCGAGGGGGTCTATCTCCAGTATACACTAAGACACAGAGTTTTAAAGAAAATTTGCTCGAGCCAGTACCAACAATTTCATTTAGGTTAATAGCTTGTATTTTACTCGACGTATATTAGCTTTCAAGAGCCTGTGGCGTTTGGCACGACAGTAAGTAAACAAGAGTGACAAATCTGACATATAATGTAACAAGGTAACCACAAAATATCTTCACTTTTATTCACCTCAGCGGGCAGCAATGCCATCTGTCTGCCGGTCAAAGAAGGGTTGATTGGTGGGGAAAGTATTTTCATTAGTTTCAGGTTTTCGCCGAATCAAATAGCCAATGCAAGAAACAAGTTAGTTGGTATAAAAGCTTTTTCCAATGAAAAAACAACAATCAGTGTACGACGTCCGAGACAAGAAACACGTCGCCACTTGCAACTTAAAAGTGAAATATTTGGTCGTTATATAATACGCGAATAATAATTAGATCGCCAACGACCAAATATTGGATATAACCTTCATAACGATATCAATGATAATAAAACTCTCCAAGTTTAAGTATATATATTGTGTCAGAGAGTTTAATTTAAATCAACGGCCACTCTACCAACCTATAGTTCCTGAGCGATCTTTATCGCTGTCTGGCATACTCCTACAAGAAAATGTATGGGGGAATAACTCACACTAACCACCCCAGAAGCCTTCATTTTTTAATTTTTTTTTAATCGGTGCATCAGACAGCCGCATAGGCCTTCCACTTCATAGAAATTGATATTCAAACGTGGACGTTTTTGCGATTTTTAAAATTTTCTGTGGTTGATCAAATTTTTTCTGAGAAAATGTATTATCAACATGTCACTTTTATAATTTTTATTGATGCTCCATATTAATACCTACCAAAACTAAGAATTAACATTTAGCTTCAGTCTTATATAGTTTCAAAGATAACCTGGAAAAGGCCGACAAATATACAAATGTTACATACGACCAATAATTTTGTTTTATTATTTTTTTAGATTTTATTATTATAATTCATGTATCGAATGTTCACTGTTTTGAATGCACTTCACGTGCTACGTTAATTCATAAAAACAATTCTTTCCAACATTTATACCTGTAAATCTGAAGCAGCCTTTTCTTTATTTAATGTGCTTTTAAATAAAAGAAGTTTTCCCTATATTCGATTTGACCAGTCTTTTCACAATTTTGAAAGTTAAACCTAAAACTAGTGAATAATGCTGATTTATTGAAGCCAGTAGTACGAAGATATAGTGTATATGAGCCTATAGCCGACAGTTTCTTGATCGTCGTTTACCCGATGCTGGAACTTTATCGCCTTCATTTAGAAGGCTTCGAGAAATAGGAAGCTTTTGTAATCAGCGAGCAGACGCAAATCCAGTGTTAGCCACATTAGCTGATAATGACGAATTCATTTTACGGGCTGTTAGGAATAACCTGTCAATCAGCATTCGACGACTGTCGCGAAGTTTCAATCTATCCAATGATACATTCATTTAGAATATTTTATGGACGGATGAATCACAATTTGATGGAAGAACGTATTTCCACAATTTATATGCATTGGGTGAAACTAATCCACATTGCAAGAATCAGACGTCTTTCCAAAATAAATTCTAAGTAAACGTATGGCCAACTGTAATAGGAAACCAATTGATTGGACCATTTAGACTACCTACGACAATAAAAAATGCTTATTATTTGGAATTCCTACGTATCTCTTCGTTTTCAATATTTTTGGAGGATGTACCGTTACAGCAGAGGAGTAGGATTACTTATCAACACAACGGTGTTCCACTACATTTTGGTTGCCAAATAAAAGATTTTCTAAATTTCCACTATGAAAACCACTGGATTGGTCGTAACGGGCTCATCCACTGGCCCGCCAGTTCGCCTGATCTAACAGTGATGAACGTTTTTATTTGGGGTCGAATAAAAGAGCTGGTTTATTCGACGGAAATTCAAACCGTAAAAGATTTAAATCATAGAATTGATGAAGCAGCAGCCGAATTACGTGCACATTTACGGAATTTTAATGTGACACGAGAAGTACAGAAAAAAACCGATCGCCATGAAATTTTTACCATGTACAAGTTGCATATCCAGAACCAACCATACGATATTTTGGAAGGGGCTGGACCCCGGGGTCTAGGGGCTGAGGTACAAATTTTTTCGAAAATTTTAATTTTCTTTAAATTTTTCCACGAAAATGACTTTATGGGGCTGGTTATATGAAATTACTGACATGTTGGAATCCGAGGGGCCCTGCCCTGGATCAAAAATTAATTTTAATATTTGATTATTTCAAAATTACTTCTCAGTCGCTCAACCGATCGCCATGAAATGTTTACCATGCAAATGTTGCATGTTCAGGACCAATCTTACGATATTGTGAAAGGGGGTGGACCCCAGGGTCTAGGGGCCATGGTACAAATTTTTTCAAAAATTTAAATTTTTTTACGAGAATGAGTTTTGGAAAGGGGTTATATGAAATAAGAGACATGTTCGAATTCGGGGGGTCCGCCCCTGGATCAAAAATTCATTTTTACATGTAAAGATACAATTATTTGATTGTTCTGAAATAACGCCTTAGCCGCTCTACTATAATTAATTTAATTATTCAAATTAATTTTATTAATTTAAATTTAAGACAATCTTTCATCACTTTAACTGAAGACAAATCTCTGAACAATTATACTATCCATACTAATAATCCATTTTTACTGGTTTGACATGTACTGTTTAGTGATATCCTATTTATCATATCCTGTTTTGAAATGTACCATAGTCAGCGAGTTCTAATTTTCACATAACTTCAGAAATAATTAACATTCTATTTTAATCCACTATTGCAACCGGCGGCTTTTAATGAAAATAGTAGTTTCATACTAAACGCCAATAGTTTATTACTTGAATAATCAATGATTGTTTCATAAAATCAATTCTAGGAAAGGTACTAAAAAATATTGTACGTATAAACTGATTTACTTTGAAAAGTACTAGCATTTTATATTTGAAAATAGCATCTTCTACTAGAAACAACCTTGGATTCAAATTATTGTACGTGTAAAATTGCCTTAGTTTGAAAAAACTTCTTTTGTTTTTCGAAATGTCATTTTCAACCACAGTTCGCGGTAAAACGTATCGAAGTGGACGTAGTTTTAATCGTTTTGAATAAATTAATATGAATTTGTGTTTCGGATGCCGTTGTCCTCGATTAGTTAGCTATATTGCAATAAAATAATTGTTGGTGATTATTTTCCAGGTATTAAATATTATTTCAAGTGAATATACATTCTTATTAGATTTAAGTTTTCAGTTTATAAACGTGTTAATCTATGATTACTTTTTGATTGTAGATAACATTTGATTTTGCTTAAAAAAAATTCCGTAAAGACATTTTCAAACACAGTTCGCAGTGAAACGTATCGAAGGGAACATTAAAATCGTTTTGATAAATTAATACTAATTTCTGTTTTGAATGCCCGTCATTGCTGATTAATTAGCTACACGTTTCATTTTTGCTTTTAATGCCACCGAAAAAAGATCAATTGGGTAGGTAACTGCAAAGTCGAAGAAGATTAGAGCCGCAAGGGTGGCTGAATCATGCGAACAGCGTGAAGCACGACTTGAAAATGATCGAAGCAGTACGTCTTCTTCTAGAGCTAATGAAACAACTGAACAGTGTGAAACACGACTTGCAAACGTTCGAAGCAGGATGTCTTCTTCAAGAGCTAATGAAACAACTAAACAGCGCGAAACATGACTTGCAAACGTTCGAAGCAGGATGTCTTCTTCAAGAGCTGATGAAACAACTGAACAGCGTGAAACACGACTTGAAAATGTTCGAAGCAGGATGTCTTCTTCTAGAGCTACTGAAACCATTGAACATCGTGAGGCCCGGCTGGAAGTCGATCGGTTACAATATGGACGATTAATAGAAACTTTTAGAGGTGATTTAAAGTTAGCAGCATTCAACTACGAGAAAGACTATGATTACAATGTTTCAATTGGGCAAATGGGAAACATTTGTTTGTATTGTCATGCTTTAAAGTTTCACAATCAATCGCCTGGAATGTGTTGTTCAAATGGAAACGTGAATTTGCCTCCTCTGGATGATCCACCTGAACCTCTTCTAGCTTACGTCTTCGGAATTACTGAGTTATCCAGACATTTTCTACAAAATATTCGAAAGAACAACTCATGCTTTAACGCAATCATCTGGCAAATTTATTCAAAACTGCATTGGAGCAAATGCCATCAGATGACCACAGAGTAGTTATTCGAGCAGACAAAACACCGTCTGGTCAACATGAAAGACGATTCAATGCTCCAACAATCAACGAAGTTGCTATTGTTATGGTCGGAACGGATTTCAACCGACGTGATATTATTATCCATAGACAAAATGAAAGCCTACAGCGTGTTATTGAAACACACAGATCGTATGATGCTCTTCAGTATCCAATACTGTTTTGTCAAGGAGAAGATGGGTATCATTTCAACGTGATGCAAACTAACCCAACAACAAGTGCTGCGATGACGAAAAGGGTTTCCTGCATGAATTTTATGCGTATCGTATTATGATTAGAGCACAACAATCAAACCACATCCCGAAGTGCCGTCAACTTTTTCACCAAATTATTTTTGATATGTATGCTAAAATCGAAAGTGAACGACTTCTTTTCATTCGCTTAAATCAGAAAAAACTTCGTTCCGAAATTGGTCATATTACCAGCTACGTATACGGGAAGTCCAAGGCACATGCACGAATACGCTCAGGATGCCATGACGTATGTCCAAAAATTTGGACGTCCTGATCTATTTATAACGTTTACGTGTAATCCAACATGAACTGAGATTATAGATTTACTTCTAATTAGGCAATCATCGACCCATCGGCATGATGTCGCAACAAATACCAAACCAAAATTAATTAACTATCCTCACAAACAGGATGTCCAATAATATCATTACAAAATTTCGCCTGGATGCATTAACGGAGGCACCCGTTACTGAATACAGCTACTTATAATTTTCTTTTCATATGTGATTGCAACTACAGCGATGTAAAGAGAGAATTCTTGCATAACAATCAAGGTATTTGAATTATATACCTCCCGTGCAACGCCGGGTAACTCATCTAGTCTATAATAATCATAAAACAATATATTTTTTATGCAATATTTTCACTAGCTAAAGAATATCTATGAAATTATAAGACTTAAGCCTAATGTTTGTTCTTAATTTTGGTAAGTATTAATATGGAATTTTTGAAACTTGCAAAAATGTACACGATCGAATATCAATATTCATATCAAAAACGTATGCTCTTGAAACCTAATATACGTCGAGTAAAGTACAAGCTATTAACCTAAATGTGAGTGTTGGTACTGGTTCGAGCAAATTTTCTTTAAACCTCTGTATCTCAGTGGATACTGAAGATAGACCCCTCCCTTCCTCGCAGAAATTTTTTTGCACAAAATTGATCAAGAAATCACCCCAGAAAGGATTAGTATTCCAGTACAAGACACCCTGTATATACTAAAATATGATTCTAAATAAACTTGTTTTATTAATCTAATAAGATAAATCAGTAAAACCAATCCATTTGATGCACTAGATTTTACCTGAATTTAGAATTTAATACAAATATGAGCTAGTTTGATTACTTCAAAGAGATTATGCTTATTCTGTTGAAAGAGTTAAAATAAATCTTAAACTTTTAAAAGATTTATTTTAATTCTATTTAAATTTAATTTTAAAAAAGGAAAAGTTGTAAATTGTATTCTTTTCAAGAATTGATATTTTAAATTCCTATTAGGGAATTAAATTAATTAACTCTATGAAGGAATCCATCTCTTACTCTTTTGACAAGAATATAAGTTATTCCCAAATTTAACTTGCTGATAATACTCGTTTCAGTAGTTAATTTTGTACTATTATTTATTGATGTGCTCACGTCCTGCGATCTAATTATGTAACGTTGCCAATCAGTCCTCAACAACGTAAAATATTCGAGAGTACACTTTGAAAGATGGTTGACCCGAACAAAGCACAATTTTAGTTTAGTTTAAAACAATTTTTAAACAAATCAAATTTAATAGCCATCGAGCCCAGCTGAATTTATCAGACAGTTTCAATAAAACCGACATATCTGAGTAATAATTTTAGTTAGAGCCGATTGTTTGCCGCTCTCAGTCCGTCGTTCATCATATTCTTGGTAAGTACCGCGAGCTAAGAAAATGCTGGCATTGGGTGCCGGAAATCCTTGGGCAATTCAAGGTTCCGACTCTCGTTTTTTTTTTTGGCGGTATATCACTGTTTTGCTATGACTATATTCTAAAATAAATAAACATATCATCACAGATACTTAAAAACGTCTTTAATGAAAGAAACACAATGTTTAATGTTTATGTTTATATTTCACACATTGCCAAAAATCTAACAAATTGATATCTATATCTAAATAGAAGAAATGTTTGAATAATTTTTTTGTTTATTTGTATTGTATATGACTATCGTCAAATATTATATTTCATTTAACATTTTTAATCTAATTCTCTTTTATGATTACATATTGAATCATTTTCAAATCTTTTTGATTTTGTTTCGTATAGTATGTATAGTATGTTACTTAAGGCCAAATACCATATTGCCACAATTACTCATAAATTCATAAACTTCTAAAATAATTCAAGTATGGAATTTCAATTTAGATATACGATAATAAATTACGCTGGGTAATTCATGTCTTCAATATAACGTCACATAATCAATTCATATATAGCCTAAAATAACAATTCGATTGTAACCGAGTATATCGAATGTCCAAATTTTATATTTTGTGACACATTAATTTTATATTCGTTTCAATTACTGCATTAATTGAAATTTTTTTTTTTTTTTTTTAATTAAAAACTTTATATTTTATTATCACGGAAAAAAAAGGAAAACACCCAGTTGTTCTGTGACACAGACATTATCAATTAACTAACACTATTTCGTTTACTATATATGGACGTTATTTTTTAAAACTATCAAAATTATTATTTTTATTAATTAAACTTAGATAATAATTTTATTTATCAATGATTTGTTATTATTGTTTACGCTAATTGATTTTTAATCACTGGAATTCAATATTAATCACCGTATAATTAATTACACTAACGATTATTATTTTTATACAGAATATGGATCAAATGATTTCGATAATTTAATGAGAAACGATTTCAACTGACTGAAACAAAACCAACCACTTGTTAGTTACAAAAGAACATTGTTTCACTTGTTATGTATAGTATATAACATATAACGTTTGCGGTTAAACTAAATAAAAAAAATTCTGTTATATATATGGGCGCAATCGTCTTAAAATTATATAAATTTAGAAAAAATAAAATATAAAATGACATATGTACGTATGTCTTATATACATAAGAGTATGCATTGTTTATTCATACATATATTAATGAATTCATGTTAAAGATCAAATTATAAATTTAACAATAATTGTCATTATTATATTTGTTTAATTCGAGATGACGTTAAATTACAAAAGAGAAAAATAAATGAACAAAAAACTGTCTTTGTAATTTATAAATGGGGCGTACCATTCCATAATTTTTCAATTTTTTACTGTGCGCAAGATGTAGATCTTAATTAATTTTCAATTAAGTTTTGTGATTGTGTATCTTCAATATTCACTTATAAATTTATTTATTAAAAAATGGCCTTGAAACAGACGACATTTTTGCTTATTTTCAAAAATCGATAAAATCCCACTTTAATCTGAAACATGCACTTACAATTTGCGGTGATTAAAACGGAAATTAAATAAAACATTGAACCTTGCCATGAAAATAACGATTAAGAGTAGCTTTGGAAGTGTTTGTGATTTTTTTATTATAAGAAAAACTTTGACTATAAAACGATCATGTAGCCCGCTAAACAGAATAACTGATCTTGATTGATTGATTTTGAGTGTACGACCAAGAATTAAGCGGAATTGAATTTGACGCCGGGCCCACCTGAATAAAAATAATTTTCATATAATTTTAATAAAAATAAAATTGATAAAATTGGTAATTTGGGTTACTAGTCAATTCAATAATTTAATTAACTACGCGGTTACAGTCGGTTAGATTTATTTGGTGCAAAAATTAATGATTTATGTTTGTTCTGTGTTATTGGTGATATATCTTACATTCAAATAAGTATTGTGACAGTTCTTGTGCTTTTCGTGCTACGTATAATAAAAATAAACTAATAAACATAATTAGAATGGTTCAAAGTTGTGCAACATGCACCAGACCGGTTAATAGTCGCAAATCGGTGGTTTGCTTTGGACGGTGTAAAAAGCATTTCATCCATCATGTATTGAGGTAAATTTTGAGCAATGGGCAAAATTATTCAGGGACAGCTAGTTCGCCAAGTTCGTTTACGGCAATTGCCAGATAGATGTAAAAGAGGATCTAGCTGGCTTGTTAACTATGGATAACTAGGTGTTCGACGCAAACATCGAAGAGTAACGAAAAACTATTATTGACACCAATTTTCTTAAGTCGCCTATACCTATTGCAAGCCTAGACGTTGGTCTGATATTTGATAGGTGCGAATTAAAAACGGGTAACATAATCTCGACTGATTTGGGCTTAATTAACCGGAATTATGCAAATGCAAGTACAACTATATCCAGTGATGACCAATCATATGCTACTATAACAGCTTGCACCAACAATTATGATGAAGGCAAAAGAACAAACTCACCTCGAAATAAAATCATTCGTGGGCAGGATTTATCAACGGAGTCACTTAAATCGGTACAAGTGGCTGATAAATATATTTATTATGTAAGCAGACTACATCCAAGCACAACTCCGGAACAAATTATAAGGCATATATCAGCAAAAATCGGCGTTGTTATTTCAAGACAGTGACCTCATTTACAACACATTAATCCCAAAAAAATGGAGTATTGAAGATCTATCTTTTATATCGTTCAAAATTGGAGTAAATTCCAATGTGCTAACAAAGGTTACTGATCCTTTGGTTTGGCCAGTAAGAATAATAACTCGGGAGTTTAAAAATCGGCCACGGGTACTATCAAATGTGAAGCTATCTGATCCAAAAAAAAAAACACTCAGCCATCTTCCAGTCCAGCGGTTTGCATGGATCACCAACTAACTCACGTTCATATCAGAATATTCGTAGTTTATGTAAAAATTTTAATTTATTTTTAGCAAATGTTTATTATCGGAGTGTGGATTAACCAATATGAGCTGGACAATTATCAAATTCCTGGTTTTCAAATCCATGGAAACTGTAATTATTTAAACAGAGCCGGTGAAGTGGCATACCACCACGGAGCAAATTAAATGTAATGCGATTTCTTGTACTCGAACTATACGGTGCTGACATTATTCAGATAAACATCAAATTTAAGTGTGATTTGTGCTCAATCATTTGTGTGTATAAACTCCATGCTTCAAACACGACAATATTTGTGGATGAATTTAATGGTTTTGGCAGCTAATAATCTAAAAATGTGTTAGTTATTGGTGACATGAATATCAATATTCTTATTAAGACTTCTTCATCCGACTATATTCTTATGATGTCATCTTATGGCTTGAAGTCTTTGATAAATGAACCTACTCGTATTTCAAACGACTCGTCTACTTATTTAGATTAGGTAATTGTATTTTAGGCATTCTGGGGAATTCCTTTATGATTATGAAGCTGTTCATGATCTTCCCATCACTGATTATTGCACCTAATTCCATTTCTACTAATTTAAATTCTAGACGATTAATTTTTCAAAACTGGTTTATGATTTAGGCAATGAAACTTGGCTTTCGGTTTATTCTAAGACTGATGTTTCTAATGCATAAAATTGTTTCATTGGCTTATTAAAATTGTATATTGATAGCAATACTTTCCTTTTGGAATTTAAAACCAAAGATAACATTTTAAAACCATGGGTTAACCAAGATTTATGCCGTAAATTCAAGCTAAAAAATAAATTTTTCAGAAAGTTAGCAAAACATACAAATAACAGTGATTTAAAACAAAGAGTTTGTGAGCTAAGTCAATCAATTAAAAAGAAGTGAATATGGCTAAAACTAAATTCTATATTATAAAATTTAATAATGTCAAAGGTGATATCAAAAAGAGTTGAAAATTACTTAATGAACTTTTAAGAAAGGGATTTAAACGTGTTGCTACTGTAGAAATTGTTGTTGATGAGCATCAAATGGTCACACAGGATGTTGAGAAAGCTGAACTTTTTATCAAGTTTTTTGTTAGTGTGATTCAAAACCAAAAAATTAATGGAGACATTTATTGTGAAGAGTTAATTGCCAACAATTCTCAGCTTAAATCTTTTGTTTTTTATGATACTTTTCCGTTAGAAATTCTACTAGTTATTTCATCACTTAAATCAACAAATTCGTCGGGCAATGATAAGATTAGCAATTTTACAGTAAAAAAAATTGTTATATTGTGGATGTTTTTTCCTATATTGTAAATGGTAGGTTTAGTTCTGGAATTTTCCATGTAGACTCTAAGAAGCAGATGTAATCCCGATATTTAAAAACGGTGTCTCAAATTATCGTCCAATAAGCTTGCTTTCTGTCTTTACCAAGAGTATAGAGAAATTAAAGGTATCGATGTAAGAAATTCTGTAACTACAGTTTTTGTTGATTTGAAAAAGGCGTTCGATATGGTAAACCATAGTGTGTTATTAAAAAACTATTTAGTGCTAGATTTCGTGGAGCTAGTATTAAATGGTTTAGTTCTTCTTACTTGTCGAATAGGGTACAGAGTGTAAAAATAAATGATTGTCTTAGCCAGAGTCTGGTCTTTGGTTAATTCGTGTGCTTCCAGTCTATCATCTGTCTGCAGCAAAATTGGTGACCAGATCGCTGAACAAATCCGCGATTGCTTCGCTCAAGCGTCAGCTCAAACCGCTCATACTGGCATGACTTCTTCCGAGACGTCGACTGCAACTCTCCCGGTCATTTCATCTGCAGCAGCTGCCATACGTCGCGGTCGTCCATCGTACGCCTCAATAAGTGGAACTAAACCATGTTCTCTGCCTAACAGTATCCGGATGATTAAACCGAAGTTTTGGTTTCATATGTAGCAGTTCGATACCGCTGTTGAAGACGCTGCTATTGCCGATTTTGTAAAT
Source organism: Tipula helvola (assembly GCA_963556165.1). NCBI lineage: Eukaryota > Metazoa > Arthropoda > Insecta > Diptera > Tipulidae > Tipula > Tipula helvola. Next base: position 145,885,691 of record OY744482.1, on the reverse strand, counting down.
AATAACTTTGGTATTTCTAATGCTGTGATTACCAAGCTAATGCCAAATGGGCGTAAACTTACCGGCATGGAGTATGTCTGTTTTAAAGTGGGAGTTGATGCCGATTTAACAGCTAAAGTTATGTCCACGGTGAATTGGCCTAATGATGTGTGTATTAGACCCTTCTATAATACAAATTTTCGGCCGCACCAATCACATCGTATGCAAGCAATGGGGAAAGGTGCATTTCAGAATCAGCAAATATCGACCCTGAATCCTCCAGCGATCATTACGCAACAAACTGTGCCCAATCCAGCTTTACCTCAATTTATTACCACAACGCATCTAGCATCCGAGGTAAAGCCAAGAATTTTCGCATAGGCGTTCTGGACAATGATTATGATATCATAATAATCTGCTAGACCTGGCTTACTATCAATAATCAATATGTATTCTGGTGAATATGTCGTTCACAGGAAGGACAGATATGATGTTGACACCAGGATTATAGGGGGTGGGGTATTGATTGCGGTTAAAGTTTCCATTCCTAATAAGCTGGTTGTCTGTCATCCTAGTCTTGACGTCATTGCTGTTCGTGTTAAGGTGGCCAGTTCCTCTACCGTCATCATCGCAGTGTATGCTCTCTATGGTTCGAATTTGGAATATTTTGAAAGGATAATCAATTTCATCGACTCAGTTGTGATGCCTTCAGCGCGTCCTAATGATCAACTTGTAATTGTGGGCGACTTTAATCTGCCCGACATAGCTTGGCTTGATGTTGATGGTGTCTTTACATCGCTTTCTACTGACGAAAGGGCATTATACATTATAGACTACTTTGCTAGCATCTCAACTAAGCAACTAAATCGTACTAGCAATAGTCAAGGGAAACTCCTGGTCCCAGAGCATCTACCACACACCTATTACGATAAATATTTTTCATATAAATTGTTCAATTGATTCCGTTTTTAACAAGTTTTATTTTCATTTCAGAAATGCCGACTATGCTTCCTTAAACGAGTTCCTCAGCAATTCTGATTGGGACTTTTTGCAACGTGGCGGTAATTTAAATGACATCGCTTTCATGTTTAACGACATTCTCAGAAGTGGTATTGAAAGACACGTTCCGTTGGTAAAAAAAAAACGGCTTTCGGTAGCCCTGGTATAACAATAGATTGTTAAATCTGGAGAATCGCCGCAATAAGTTCCATTCATTATAAAGACGGGAGGGGGTTCAATTTTATCCCAAATTTGATAATGCCCGCAAAGAGTTTAAAAGTTTAAATTGGTTTTTATATAACCAATACGTTGTGCGAATCGAGGAGGAATTGACATCAAATCCAAACGATTTCTGGAGTTTTATGAATTTTTAAGAGAAAAGTATGGTTGGTTTTCCTAATTCTATGTCTTACCAGAACTCAGTCGCTAGTCAACCCTCCGAGATCTGTAATTTATTTGCTAGCTATTTTGCCTCAGCATACGAACCAGCCACGATGTCCCCTACCATGCCTTCATGCGCTAACAGTTTCGTGGAATTTAATTATTTTAAATTTACTGAGCAAGAAGTTTGCGATTGCTTGCTTAATCTTAATGTTAAAAAGAGCGCTGGGCACGATGGTATCTCGCCGATCTTTATTAAGCATTGTGCCGAGAGTTTGTCCCGCCCAATTACCTTCATGTTTAATGAAAGTTTACGTATTGGATTTTTTCCTGAGCCTTGGAAAATTGCCTGCCTCCATTCCATTTTCAAGGCGGGTAGAAGAAACGAAGTAAGTAACTATCGGGGGATTGCCATTATTTGCGTTATACCCAAACTATTTGAATCTATGGTTCACAAGGTCTTGGTTTTCCATACCAAATCATTAATTTCTTCTGCTCAGCACGGGTTTTATCCAGGCAGATCCACAGTGACTAATCTGGTTTCTTTTTGTGGCAAATTATTTTGCAGTTTTTAAACTCCAGGCAACAACTGGATGTTATTTATACTGATTTTGCGAAAGCTTTCGATAAGATTGACCACTCGCTCCTGATCTCTAAATTAAAGAACTTAAATTGTCAGTGCATCCCAATTGAATGGTTGCAGTCTTACCTTTCCGACCGTTGGCAATCCGTTAGGATTACCTCAAGGAAGTCATATTGGCCCTTTATTATTTATACTATTTATCAACGATATTGTGGACTGCTTTGAGTTTGCCAGCTGCCTCCTGTTTGCCGATGATATGAAAATTTTCGCCCGAGTCAACAGCGTGCCCGATTGCGTAAAGCTGCAAGATGATTTGGACCAATTTTGCAGTTGGTCTATTCGCAATAGATTGGGACTCAACGTGAGTAAGTGTAAGAGTCTTTCATTTTATCGTACCCGGTCACCCCTGTCCCATCGTTATCGTCTGTATGGTGAGGATGTAGTCAGAGTGGAGTTTGTATCTGATCTGGGTATAATTTTTTCAGATGAAAGAAAATAAAAATAGAAACCGACTCACAATACCACCTCAAAAAGAAATTTAACATCCTATATTAACCAACCTTTCACCAGCTTCAAAAATGAATTAGTGGAGATCAGTGTTCTTATTTCCAATGGAAGGCAATTAATGAAGTACGGACCAATGACTAGAAAATATCGCCTAAAAGTTTCGGTATTAAAAGTTGGTATTTTAAAAACCATTTTGTTATTATTACGAAAATCGTACGCAGAAACAAACCTGACTAATCTCTGACCACCGCTATAATAAAACAAACGAAGAACTCTAAAAACATAAAGGTGTTGGAGAGAAAACATTATATACGCAACATAAACTGACCAACAGGAATCCGTACAGCTCATAAAAAACGTGGAACGAATAATATAGTTTTGTAAAGTGATTAAAGGTTTTAACGTACAATTAAAAGCACCGCCCCAACAGGGAATTCTTAACTCAAACGTGAGCCAACACAAGCATGATAAAACCCTAATAAAACAGATTGTGGACAATGAGAGCGCAGCATATAGATTGCACGCAACCCCGCACCCAATTGTGTTTTCAGATTTTGACTATGCAACTTCCAATTAAGATTAACATTCAGGTGGAGACCAAGGTATCTGAAGTACTTGACAATTTCAATTATAAAACAATCATTATTACAATTCAGAAAATCGCAATAAGAATTGTGGTAGATAAATTCAGGCATATAATTCAACAACGGGTTCCCGCAGATAAACTTGAAAAACATAATGTTAGTTTTCTCACTTAGAATCATAAAATTCCGGTCAAACCAAACGCGTAACAATTTCAAATCATGGTTGATATCGGTAGACACATTATCCAAACAAGAACCCGAATAACTTAAGGCCATATCATCTGCAAAGGCTATTATTTTTCCACGAAGACCCAGGCTAAAAATATCATTTATATAAATTAAAACAAGTAACGGGCCCAAGACAGAGCCTTGAGGAGCACCACAATTCAATGTAAAAGTAACACTAAAGGAACTTAGTATTTTGACTTTGTAAGACTATTACTCAGATAAGACGCAAACAATTTTTGTGAAATACCTCTAAAACCGATAGAATCAAGCTTATTGAGAAGCAAGTTATGGCCAACCATATCAAACGCTCGTTTAATGTCAATGAAAACAGCTCCAGCATAACATAGAAGATAAACATCATGCAAGAATTCAACCAAGGCAGACTCAGTACTTCTACCAGATCTAAAGCCTTACTAACACCATTATACATAAGGCATACATTATGTTGGGTTTTATTAAGCGGAACTGTAAGGATTTCATCGACCCGATTACTCTAACATCACTGTACGGTTCTTTTGTTCGTTCTATTTTGGAATATGCATCGCCGCGTCGGTGTGGTCACCATCTTATCACTGTCATTCGGATAGAATAGAAAGTGTACAGAAGCAGTTTGTTTTGTATGCACTTCGCTGTCTACCGTCTACACGGTCTGTTGAATATGTTCTTCCACCCCACCAAGATCGCTGTAACCTATTGAATCTGAACCGATTAGATTGTCGACGTGTTGTAGCATCGGCCTTGTTCATTTGCGATATTTTTAGTTCTCGAATCGGTTGTACTGAGCTGGTTTCACGCTTAAATCTTTACGCTCCGGTACGTCAAATGCGTCCACGCGATGGACTGTTACTCATTAACCAGGTATCAACTAATTACGGTATTTTCGTCTTCTTGGATCTAAAATTCTATCCGAGCTACAAAACGTTCCTGCCTGCCCTATCTCCCCTACCACATATCGGTCATTATCTAACACTTTCTTAATTAAATATGGTCCCTTGAACTTTCTTTTCAACTTATTTCTTTCTCCAGATATTGCGCTAGTCTTGGTCACTATCCAATCTCCTTCTTTGTAGTTCTGCTCCTTACCACATTTCTCATCATACTTTATCTTATTGTATTATTGTAGTTTCTCAATATTCCGACTTGCACTTTCCCTAAGCTCAATCAAATTTCTGTCTTCCTTCCCATTTAATTCCTCCAAGAATCCTATTAAACCCTCATTTATTCTCCGTTTTTGTATAACTCCAAACAGTAACTTAGATGGTATCTCTTGTATAGATCTATTCCAGTTGTTATTTAACAAAAACTCTTCTTCAACCAAACAGGTGTCCCAATCTCTCTCAGTTTCCTCTACTAATTTGCTTAACAATGGTACGAGTGTTCGGTTGTAACGTTCAATTTGGGCATTTGCCTGCGGACAAGCTGTAGCATTCAAAACTTGTTTTATTCCAAAATCTTCCAGGAATTTCTTAAATTGAAGGGAAGTGAAAGCGGAACCTCTATCTGATACTAGCACTTGTGGGGTGGAATAAGTTAACACCTAACTTTTCAAATTTTTTAAAACTTCCTTAGTGTTCGTAGTTTTGGTCGCATATAATCTTAAATATTTTGTGAAAGCGTCTATTATTGCTAATATATAACAGTTTCGCCCTTTTGTAATTTCCAGCGGCCCTAAGTGGTCTAAATGTACCATCTCAAACGGCCTGTTACCCTTATCAATAATGTGTAATTTCGGTCATCTTGTCGATGTTTTGGATTGTATGATATACATACCACACAATTCTTTATGTGATTCAAAACTTTCTCCCTCATTTTCGTAAAGTAAAACAATCTTTTAATAACCTTGCATACTTTATCTACCCCGAAATGTCCAATTTCGTTATGATATTTAAAAATAACCGATTTCTCCATATTTCTGGGTACTACTAACAGTAATTTGTCCTTCATCTTTCTGTAAATCAATCCATCTCGAACTTCGTACTCTCTATTTTCGCCTTGCTCTTCTATCATTTGTTTTATTTTCCTAATATTTTCATCTAATGATTGTTCTGCAATTAAGCTTTCTTCGAATAAGTTGATTGTTTCTCTTTCTAACACGAAAATATTCGCCCTGGGCCCCTATTTGTGAATCCGTTTCGTTTGGTCATTCGAAACGAATGATGTATTCGTTTCGAATAAGAATTGGTATTTTTGAATTCGATCGAAAATAAAAACCTACTGTATCAAATAATGAAAAGGGAAATTCTGTTTTTTTGGGTAAACCTATACGAAAAATACAAACCTTGACCAATTTTGAAGTTTGATTGTTTTGTCTATAGTCTCGCAGTTTGAAAATTTTTAATTTGTGTTGTGGTTGTGGATATGTCTTCTGTTAAATAATTATTAGAATTATTTATTATTTGTTTCTTCTATGGGGAGTTTAAATTGATTATGATAAATTGCTTCATACAGTCGTGTTTTGGTGTACATCGTAAAAATTAATGTGTCCAAAATGAGCTAAATCATAAATACCAATTTCTGAAAATAAATTTTTTATTTTATTAAACAGAAAAAATAGTTTTATTTCGATTGTGTGTATTATTTTTCATTGGTGCATAAAATTTCAAAATACATAATATTTTTGTACGTACATATGTGTCTATTTATTATTTGCTGAAATTTTCATGTTCCGTCGGTGGTTACGATATTTCTTCCACTATGATTTTTATAAAAAAATTGTATTTCTTGTAAAATTACTTATTTAGTGGTTACATTTGTAATTAAAAATGATCCCGTCCTAAAATGGCATCTTAATTATTAAATTACTGCTGTGCGTAAAGAATTATTCTCCATTTGTATATGAATTCGTCAACAATTCTTTCAACGAACAGAAATCCGTTCATGAACGTACAAATGTTTGTCGAAAACGGATTGCTCGATAAGGGAAATTTTCGTTCGTTTGACGTTTGAACGTTTTCGTTTCATAGTTATTCGTTTTCGTTGATTTATTATACGTTTTCGAATTCACAAATACCAATCGTTCGAAAACGCCATTCGTTTATTCGAATTCGGATTCACAAATAGGGGCCCTGCTTAACGCGTCTACATGTCGCATGCTTTCTGACCGTTTATACACTATATTGTAATCAAATTGTTCTAAATATAAGAACCATCTAGCTATCTTGGGGTTAATGTCTATTTTCTCTATTGTCAATTTTAGAGCATTACAATCCTTAACTATTGTAAACTTTAACCCATACAAATACGTCCGAAACCTCTTCAAATTATATACTACTGCCAACGTTTCCAATTCAAAACTATGAAGTTTAGCTTCACTTGCGGTCGTTTTCTTACTAAAGAACATTACTGGATGGAACCTATTATCGTCTGTTTGTCTCTGCATCATTATACTCCCAAAACCTACTGCTGAGGCATCAGTATGTAATTCGGTTTCTAACTTTGGTGAATAAATTCTCAAAATAGGTTTAGCAACTAATTTCTCTTTCAAAGTATGAAAAGCTTGCTCTTGTTCCTTTCTAAAATTGAAGACCTCTTTATCCTTTAACGAATCTAATAATGGTGTTATTATCCTACTAAAATTTTTAATGAATTTCCGGAAGTAACTCTCCAATCCTATAAATCTATGTAGCGATTTATTATCTGTTGGTATTGGATATTCTTGTATCGTACTCACATGCTTGTTCGTTATCGATATTTTGTTATAGGAAATTTGATACCCTAAGTATTCTATTATTGTCTTCATAAATTTACATTTCCCTAACTGTAATTTAATGTTATTTTCGAACAATCTATCTAACACTCTCTTCAAAATCTCCAAATGTTGCGAAATGCTCTCAGTTGCTATTAGAATATCATCGATAAAAACTATTATTAAGTTCTCCTTAATAAAATCTCTTAATACTTTATTGATATATCTCGCGAAAACTGCTGGTGAGTTCGCATAACCGAAAGGTAATTTGTTAAACTCGTATAAACCATCTTCCGTCACAAACGCTGTGTATTTTCTCGAACTTTCCTCTAGATCGATATGATAAAACCCATTTCTTAAGTCCAAGCTCGTGAAATACTTTTTACCATGTAATTTCTCAATTTGACTCTCTATCACTGGTAATGGGAAACGATCCCTTTCCACCAACTTGTTTAATGGTCTATAATTTATACACAATCTATACGTCCCGTTCTTCTTCTTCAACAATACTACTCTACTGGAATAAGCCGATTCACTCTCTCGTATTATTCCTTGTCCTAACAAATCATCTAAGACTTTGTTTAATTCCTTTCTTTCAAACTGGCTCATTTTTTTTGGTGAAACACTAAATTTTTTATTTTCTCTTAATCTTATGTCTACTTCGTGCTTCGTCCGTTTCGCCTCATCTGTGTTATTATTTACCTGACATTCTGAATATAATTCGATTATCTCATTTGTTAACCTTTTAGTCTCCAAATCATCCCCTATATCTAAATTTAACGAATTGCCCTCATTGAAATATTCATCTTCCACTTTTACTACCGACTGCATCAAATTAACATCGTATCCTACTCCCCGTTTTGTCTGCTTATCCTCTTCTCTATCGGTAACCTCTCTTAAAATTGTAACTACAAACTTATTATGATTTATAAAATCCCGTCCTAATATGACGTCTACTTTCATCGTACCCTCTGGAACTATTAAAAACCTCACCGGATATAATTTATTTTCAATATCGAGCATTGCTTTTAACCGACCCAATACAATTAACCTTGAATCATTTATTCCACTCATCTCCAAGGACTCAACTGATTTTTTATCCATTATCTTATCAACATTATTTACAATGGATTCTTTTAAGATACTAACGCTACTTCCTAAATCTAATAATACATTTATTTTGTAAATCTAATCACTTACTACTGCTTGTGTTGTTAGCATCCCTTCTTCGTTGACTTTCAATTCAGCGTTCTTGATTTGATCTCCTGCTCCTCTGGGTACTTCTACCGTATACAATTGATTATTATTTTGTGAATTCCCATCGATAACCACCCTGCATTTGCTTTCATTATGCCCCAATTTACGACATTTCGCACACCTCTCTGCTGTTGATGGTTGTTTACACTCTGTTGACTTACGTCCAGTTTGTAAACAATTAAAACATTTGATTGGCCTAGTACACTGATTCGCTTTATGTCCCAAGCTTCTACAGTTATGACACTTTAATTCGTTCTTATTGTCGTTGCTATTTTTGTTAAACATCTGTCTCTTCTTAATTTCGTTATGATCCAGCTCTTTTATATTACTTGGAAGCATCGTCACTATATTTGACTCGGCCCACTTAATTCTCTCGGTAAGCTCCTGTATAGTATTACAAATAGATTTATTAATCCAATTGTAAATTTTATCTCTGGATAACCCTCTTAGTATATATTTGATGATCGCCGGTTCACTCAATCCTCCTGATGCTCCGATTGCAAACATTTTCATAACGTACATTTCATAGGTTATGTCCTTTGCATATATATTCCGTGTCAATTTATAAAACACGTCCGCTTCGTCATCCGCATGTCCATATTGTTTAAGCAAAGCTTGTTTTAGCGTTTCGAAAGAATCGATATGCTCCTCTTTTGCTTCATGGAACAACTTAGGCGCTCCATCTAACCTCGTTATTGCGTATAACAACGTGGCTTCATCCGACCATTTGTATAATTTTCGATACTTCTCGATCTTATCTATCCATCTCTCTACTTTGATGTCTCTATTATCGAATACGGGTAACAAACTTTTAATATTTTCCGGATGCATCAACACTTGTTGCACTTTAGGTGTTTTAATATGTTCATCTCCACTATCATCTTGTACAGGATTACCTTTCCCTCTACGCGGCATTATTATTTTTCTCTTTTGTTTGATCACGCTAAATATTCACACTGAATCTCACTTTTCAGGGTATTTGGATGTCTAATCCCACTTCTGAACTATAATCTTTATTGTAGTCTCTGATGATTCAAATAAAAACTCTTTTATCCTCTTATAATTATATTTTATATATTTATTTCCCTTATGTTTACAGATTATTTATTCAACGTGTTATCCTTAACCTCGCCTTTTTCTAACTCTAATCGGATGTGTCATAGCACGTCATCCTTCTTGTTTTTTTTTATTTTTTTGTAATCTGAAGTTAGCCATATAAACCCAATAACCCAATTCATTAACCCAACCGGTCTAAAATACTATATATATATATATATATATATATATATATATATATATATATATATATATATATATATATATATATATATATATATATATATATATAATTTATATATTATATATAAATAAATAAATAAATTCTTATGATGTCACCATTCTCATCTCTCTCCACATGATACAATTGTCCTACAGTGCCATTAGATAATCCATCTGCAACATCTATGTTATTAGTTATCGTGTAAGGTCGGGTAAGAACTAAGAACTAGATAAAATTAATTCGTAAGGCAATTCACCAGTATCACACAGTTCTCATTTTATCCAACTTCTGCCTAACGATATTTTCTTGCTCAGTATTTTGACAATCAACGAGAGCAGCCGATGCCAAAGGTATTGTTATATTTTCCTACACAGTTTAAAATGGGATGGTTATACTCATTTACCGCTGCGTTTGTAAATATAAGTCTAACTCCTTCATGACATACTAACTGAGCTTCATCTTTTGTGATAAATCTTGATTCCATTAATTGTATTTCTTCTTCCGTTAAAATATTTCCATTTCCAATCTTCGTTAAAATATCGACAAACTGACTATCTTCTTGACTCATTACTTGCTTCAATTCAATTTTTTTTAATTTTCGCCATGGTGTTTCGCCAGTCATTCTCCTTTTAATTTGATAGAAGATTGGCGTGGCCTTTACTAAGGGTAATTGCCGGAAATCCCCGATGAGTAAACATCTAATCCTCCAAAATCTTTCGTAAACCAGCCAGTAATTTGTTTTCACTTCATCAATAATAAGGGCTTTTACCAATTTGAATTAAATACTATAATAGCCGCATTTCTTGACGCATTAGTGATCCGGATCAGATCAAAGTTTACATTGAAAACAACAACAAAAATTAAATGTTTGTTGTTGTTTTCAATGTAAACTTTGATCTGATCCGGATCACTAATGCGTCAAGAAATGCGGCTAATGATTAGCTTTATCAATATTAAGTGGGATTAGCCTGGACAATGATATCTGTTGAAACACCTATAGCTGTAGCCTGTAGCAGACTTTCCAATTGATGCACATGCTATAAAGACATTGAGAATGCCATCAGTTTGTGAAAATCTATTGTGTATTTCCATCATTACTTTTATTACAAAAGTCTTGCCACTACCCGCTGGTCCAGTTAAATATACGAGTAATGGTTCTCGCATTGGCTCATCTGTAGATATCAGGTGGTGTATTGTATGAAACAGAATTTCTTTCTGTTCGTCATTGGCTCGGCGCATAAGATCATAAAAATCATGATAATACATAATATTTTCATTCTTTTTATAGCTATAGCTCCAAGTTTATTAAGTATTGCAAATAGTAGGTTAGGTTAGGTTTGGATGGCGGTCCACCAGGACCAGGCATAGACACAAAAAGGTCCGTAGCCATACCATAAATTAAAGATTTTTCCTCCAACTCATTGAAACCACTTTGAGCTTGCTATGAAGCGCTGGATACTCCTGACGTCCTTCTCGCTGAGCTCCGCCAGGTCGTTGAAAAGGGGTGCCCCTAGAAAATTCAGTCTGTTTCGTGCCAGACGAGGACAGGTGCAAAGAAGATGAAGTACTGTCTCTTCCTCCTCTTCGTCCTCGCAACTACGACAGTAGTCATGTGAGAAGAAACCAAGTCTACTCGCATGTCTGCCTATGAGACAGTGCCCCGTAATAACTCCAACAACCACACTGATCTGACTCCGCTGAAGTTTGCAAATAGTAAATCATCGTTTATTTCTGCATTCGGGTTATTGTATAATTCTGTAAATGGGTTTTGATCAGGAAGTCTATCTTCTAATGTTTTTCAATGTCTATGCTGGATTCAAACTCTTTTCTCTTCTGTAATATTAGATCTACATTTTCATATCATTATATATCTGTGCACTCACAGTCCAATTCACTTAATTCCTTCATGGTCTTTTATATTCTTTGTAATTCAATGGGCCATACAGTCGGTATATAGATAATAATGGTTGAACTTTTTGACATAGGCTCTTTTAATAAAAACCAGGCAGCTTCTTGACTTGTTATCTCGGTGTGCTTTAAAGGATTGATACTAATATTTTTAGTGATTTCAAATATATTGAATTCTGGGTGTTCACCCATGATTTCAGTTATGTTCCTTTGTAAATTACTAACACCCCAAGTAACAATTTCAGCTGTAAATAAACTCTAGCAGCGCTTCTGGAGCTATATTTTAGAGCAACTAGCATTAGATTTAGCTCTAGCAACGCTCTTGAAGCTAATTTAGAGAAATCGTCGTCGGGTCGGTTTAGGTACTTTTAGAGCAATATTTTCCCTCTTGTAAACCCTAAGTAACAGCTTTCTTGGAGCTAGTAGTTTTATAAATGAAAAACATAAGAGGCATAATGAATCCCCTGATATAAAGCTTAAGGCTCCTGTGACGCATTTTTCTGCATTTTTTTAGATCATTTATTAGAGCTAATTACTTTAAAAGATGCAAAAACGGAACTGATGACAAATTAGACCGATATAGAGTTGCCATTTTCATACATTTTTTTATAGAGCTAATAGCTTTAATACAAATAATTTATATACCATTAAAAATATACTAAAGAGGAAGATTATGAATTAAGAGCACACAGCTGTATTTCAGTCTATTTTTATTTTTCAAGTGTTAGTATATAGGTACTCTAATATTGTATAGGTGTTCTATTGTGATGTTATTATGTCTTACTATAGAGCATTTTTATTTTATTTTTAATAACGGTTTTTTGTGTGTGTTATTGCAATCGAATGTTTTGGGTTATAAAGCACTTTGAGTTTCATAATGAGGTGAGATATACATAAGTTCCTATTTGATTTTATTTCGCAATTATATTTTTCTATGTTACTTACATACATTTTGTATATTTAGATACAATTCTTTAATATTTTAATTTAAATATAGTAATTTAATATTCAAATTAATTTTCAGAATGTCGTTCAAGATTATTCAAGAGACCTCAAAAAACGGTTTTGTACTTACAATTCTACCTGAAGCGTTAGAAGATAGTAGTGTATTTTGGTATCCACCTTGAAGGAGTTAAAAAAAAAGAAATACAATTGTGAAAAATCCGAACGAAGTACCAGACAAAAATTCGTGAGTGGCTAGACCATGTATAGTTAAAAAAAATAACATGAAAACCTACACAATTGCGGAACAGATTGAGGAGGAATTGCTCTCAAAGAATATTACAACCGAAGACGATCTTTGCGAGAGTGATGATAATACAAATATGCCAACTCACATCGGGAATAGGAGCAATAAGTATCCTTACAGCACACGATCGCCACAACGAAATTATGATTTGATTGCAGAAAGCTTGACAAACAGTTAGTCACACCAGAATCGGAAGCAGTACAACTGAGCTACAAGGTACGTTGTCTATACCAACGATTATTAGCAAGGCTAATGATATTTTTTCAACATTTTGGACCGTTTTGCAGTTTCAACGGTAAATTTAATTCGAGAAGGAAACTTCAGAACCACAAGCACTGAGCCATCAGAGAGTGACATTACGCAGATCACCGATGTAACACATATATTATTTCAGCTGCTAGATAACGAGAGTAAAATTCTAAACAACCAAACCATGATACTTAACAACCAAGATCTGATGAAATAAATCTGAATACAGGATTTTCAAAATTATATACGCAGATTGAAAATTTAATTAATGTTGAAGTTCTGCGATCGTTTCTGGTAAAGTGCTCGTGAACAGGTGCTTCAACGAGCAACGAAGATGGTAAAGTGGCGTTTTTGTCGTTCAAATAAATTATAATATGCTTTTCCAGAATTATAAGTGCAGGTCCAAAAAATAAAAGTTACCGATATTGAAAGAAACAAGGACACCGAATTAGTAGAGGGCGATTCAAATGAACAAGGAGTTGAAGACAACTAGAATGAAGAAGCAACCCAAGTCACAGCCAATGATATAAATGGGCCCCAATAAATAAAACCCCAAAATTTGAATTATTTAATTGATTTTTTTAAAATTATTATTTGAGTTATTGTTTTAAACAATTTATATTATTTACAACGAAATATCATACATATTTGTTTTATTTTTTAAATACATTCGTAAACATTTGTTGTTTGTATTTCATTTTCCAATTATAACGAATTTTTATAAACTGTGAATAAGTGGTATGAAAACCAAACCTTGATTGTTGTACGGAACAGCCACTAACTTGCACTTTATATCGCTTAACTGATAATGCAGATGCGAATCTTCATCAAATGTTGTGATTAATAAATGTTTAAACGTGATGATTTTATGGGTGTTATAAAAAAGTCGGTCACTGTTTTTAAAGCTGTTACCTTTATGAATATTTGGTTATTTTTTTCTTCTACTTTATCTAGTCCAACTATTTTATTATTTTTTGTAAGAAACCATTTATTAGCCATTGTGTTGTTTAATGTAGAATTCTCCAAGATAATCGCAGTGTAAGATCCATCTTCGTTTATGCTTTTCAAAATTGGTGATTTATCTGGTTTTCTAAAGTCATATTTGTTTATTTTGTTAAGTTCTGCGATTCTATTAGCAGCCTGTGCTAACGGATTTGATCCTGTTCTTAACATACGTTTCAATGTGGATAATAAATTCTCAAAAGGATAAGCATTGAACGAATTAAGAATTCCAAATCGCTCAACTTCATCAACGAGATGACATAAATTATGTACATTACTTGTAATACTTTTATTTTTATAAAGCTCAATGTCTTTTCTATGTAATGCTCTAGTAGAATTCTTGCTAGTTGAAGGAGATGTTTGTAGTTCTCACTTGAACAGATGGTTATCGCACAGAAAAATGATAAGAAATGTTCATACGCATCGTACCTTAAATAATCTTTCAAAACGACTATACCCATGTAATGTAAAAATGTGTGATATTCCGTGCCTTTCCAGTATGATAGGGAATCCAAACCTCTAATTGCTCTATGTATTTCAATGGGCATTTTAATTTTAATAAGTTTTTCGCTAATAAGTTTAATCTCTATTGCAGAAAATCTTATATCTGTACCTTTGAAATCCCCATTTATCCAGGTAGTTAAGCATTTTTTAACAATACCTTGAAAGAAGAATGATAGTTTACTTCATCACCATCCTTAAATAATATTAAATTGTATTTATTTTATTTACCAAAGTCGATTAGATGTAATGAGTCTCCTATTGGAAAAACCATATCGATCGGAAGCTCCTCTAGTATTGACACAATTTTATGATGAGATCCATAAATTTTTGCACGAAAACCATCATTCGCTCTTTTTACACATTGAGTATGTAGTAACAAAACGGTACAATAAGATATATATTCTCCAACTACTGTACATTTCAAACATCCGTGTTTACCATTGAAATAAGTATGACACCTAAATTTAAAAAAAAATGGTTTTTCATTCAACTTATTAAACTTATTTTAAAGGTAATATATCCTACCTTTGATAAAAGCTCTTGCTGGTGAATCTCAAATAAAACACCGAATTCTTAAATTTAATTTGTGACCGTTCACTAAAATCCCAGTTTCTAATAACTGTTTACATTCATCAACAAACTGACATATAAAATCTGTTAAATTTGAAGGCTTTCCTTTTCCGCAGTAAATTCCAATAATCATTGGTTTAAAGTTTTCTATTTCAGTAATATTGAAAAAGATTGGCCAAAATTGCCACTGTGAGCCCTTGTAAATTGGCAATCCGTCGATATTAAAATTCAGTGATATGTTCATTGATCTATCGAGGTTTCCATTGAAGTAATGTCTTTAGCAATTCTCCAAACCCTGATACCAATATTTTCCTGTACCCAGAGGATTCAATGTTACGGAATTAGGGGTTTCTAATAAGGTCCGTAGATCTTGGGGAAGTCCTTCATCGGGCAATTTTGCACATCTCAACAAGCATAATAATTTATGAAGTGCCTGATGTCTGATATTGTATTGTAATGCTCAATTTCTCAGTTCTTCCGTTAAATTTGTGTGATTTGTTCCTAAATCGTAATCGGACGTTGATTCTTATACCATCTCGAACCGATCCTCATTTTCTTTGCATATATCGTCTATAAAACTTCCAGTATTTTGTTTACGGTTTGTTAGTATGTTTTGAGTTGCATGAGTCGTTTCGGAGTTTTGTGATGTTTCGGAGTTTTGTGACTGAAAAATTGGTGTTCTCTCTACACTTGTAGGTTTATCATATAAAAGCCTTTGGTTTTTCCGAATTTGATACCTGTATGCACTACTCAGTTTATACCTTTTCCACGATTTGGAATTATACATTTTAAATATTTTAAGTTTTTGAGATAAAATTTATGTGATCAGATTTTGACACTACAAAATTAAATTTCTTTTAAAACTATGAGAACTCTCAAAGCTTTATAAAATTTTCTTTTTTATTTAGAGTTAATAAATTAGCTATAAATGAGCCACAATTTACGCACTATTAGAGGTAATAAATGTAAAACTAATTGCATTAAATAAGCTCCTTTGTAGATGATAGTGCTACTTAATTGCTAAATGAAAACTAGTTACTCTATAATTTGACGTGCTTTACTATGGTATTATTTTGAGCTCTAGACTAGCTTAGAGAGTTGTTAAATAGAACTATCAGCTCTTAAAATGATTAAAGCTTATAGTGGTAAAAAGTTACCTTATAGAGCTTACTTTTTTTTTATTAAAGCTTAGGGTATCAATTGCTTCTAACTTAGTGCCACTAGCAACCAACCCACGTGCCTTTCTAGAACTACAGTAGAGCAACCTCGCAATTATCAGCTCTAACGAATGTTACTTGGGACCTCTATTAGATTTGACAATGTTCAGAATAAATAATTAAAAGGTCTGTACCGTTTTTCATGAGGTTTACACTTCGGAAAAACTCTTGGTCTCATAAAATGTTTGGAAGTCATCGTATTCATAATTTTCGTAATTTTTTCTGAGAGCATTATATTTTGCTTTATTCTTTTTAAATCCATCTTCGGTGTCAAAATCATTGTTGTCTTAATTAGCATAAAAGGAGCTTCAAATCTGTATTTTTTCATTCTTTTTGATGCTACTCCTTTGTAGCATATAAAAGTATGATTGTGTTCTTGTAATTTAATATTACCTGATGCCTCTGTTGCAAATACTCATATAAGGAAGTCTATGAGGTCGAAATATTTATTGTAATCTTTTCCAAATGCGTCTTCGGGTGGATTGTCTAGCCAAGCTAAACTGTGCGCGTGTGGATTACCCCGATGTTGAAATTCGATTCTTTTGATATAATACAAAATTCTATATTTTTGGGAAAGGACTAAATCTTTTTGATTGTAGTATTTTCATGAGAACATTAACCGACTTGTTGAAATATAGAGCACAAGTAACTGCGTCATCATTAATGAGTGTACTCTTTTATATGAAATGTAATGCAGCTGCAGCTGCATCCTTTTTCGCTAGCACTTATTGTAAAAGAAACTGTTGGCTTACCATATTGTCTAATCATTGCAAACATGCCCTTTTTCCTTTCTGACCAATAATATGCTGAATTCGGGATCGTGCGTAGAAAAGCCATATTACTTTCAATACAACCTTGTATGTAATTTTCTGATTCTATTTGCTCTTTAGTGATAGTGGTGCCTTTTCCAACATGTTTGAACGCAATAGAAAGCGAATCTCGTATTCTTATTCTCATTATTTTCATGTTCAATTATAACAAATGGCTAGGGGTACTCCCTCGTCTGTCAGATCGTCACGAAAAGTTCTAAATTAACCAAAGTATATTTGCGGAGAAGATAGTTCTTCTGCATGTTCATCGAATAATACACTAATAGAAACATTACCTTCTCCAGGAGCAATTCTTAAGTACATTCCGTCGTTCCACATTAATGTTTGTTACTGTGATACTAAGCTCTCGTCAATTGGTATTCGTTCTGAAATGACATTGTCACCATCTTCATCATAGATGATTTCATCTTGTACATGATCTTGGCCGTTTAAGAAGCTATCATCAATCGTAATGCCATAAGAAGTATAAAGAGGCGTATCTTTCAAGTATCGCAACCACGCTTTTATTTTTTTGTTGAGTATACCATAAACGTAGCTGGATTTGTGTATTTTCCTTCTCTTGATGTGAACCATAATATTATGATCATCATCTACATTTCTTTCATCTTACACATCACCATTGTATTTACTTCTATTGGAACATTTATCACCTGCTCATAGATTCCAAATAGACCATGAATACGCCGAAGTTTTCAAATTTGCATGAATGGAATTCTCGGAGATATAAGTCTGTCTGTTATCAAATCTAATAGAAAGTTTTAAACATTTTCCGGAAAGTAAGGATATTTAAATCCATTATATAACGAAAGTGGTGGAACACGATTCTTTTTAATTATTGTTGAGCAAGTTGAGCATATTTTCACCTCTGCTACATTAACATTTATAAGCAGTGTTCTTACAAATTCAATATTGGAAGTTGTATCCTTATTAACAAAAATTTTCAAATATTTTTTAAATCACAGCCTATCACAAATATCACAAGCATGGCTAAAATCATTTTCAGAAAAATCTTTTTGAAATTCTCGATGTGCACTGGAATTTTGTTGGATAAAATAGTATGTTTGTACAGGTGGATTATGTTGAGAATGCATGTTTTGAGTATTATTTTGAAAATTTTGGAAAATTTTCAGTATTTGGTTCATAGTTTGTTATTATTGGTTCATGTGATTGTGGAACATAATTAATCTGAACTTGTGAAGGAATATCATTGTGAATTTCGACATCATAATCGGAATGTTACTCTGGAATGCATGGTTCATTCCGTGTTGATAGGCGAGCAGTATGGGTTGCTTGGAAATATGGCACTTTTTGATGGGGAATAATAAACAATAATTTCGTAAAATTAAATTATAATATTAAATTTTGCAATAAAAGAAATATTTTCTAAAATGAAAATTGGACCCTTTTTCGCAATTTTTTCAACACAAAATTTCAAAAATATTAAAATGAAGCGATCATGTTATACTATACGGAATAAAGCATGGAAGCGATATTGTTATACTATGGAGATGTATAGTATACCATACGTCAAGAGTTGTAAACTCCTGACGATCCGCAAATATAATTTAGATTCGGAGCGATATGACATCAAAGGAAGTTATAAGCCCCTGACGGTACGCAAAAATTAGAGAGTTTTTTGATACTGGAAAATTTTCAAAGATCAGTTCCACAAAATTTTTTATTTAACAAATTTTTGATAGGAACGATCTGTCATCAACAAATTTGTATGCTGCTGACGATCCGCAGAAATAAGGGAAGTTTTTTTGATGCTGGAATATCTTTTAGTTACTTGAATATGTATGTGGCCAATTGGTAAACTCTCTAGGATCAGATTCACAGAATTTGACATTTATCCAATTTTTGTCAGGAACGTTATATTATCAAACAAAGTTGTAAGTTCCTGACAATTCGCAAAGATAAGGGAGTTGTTTTTGATGATGGAATAGCTTATTGGTACTTCATTAGGTATGGGTCATTTGGTAATATCTTAAGATCAAGAAAACAGAATTTAATATTTAACCTACTTTCAGTGAATGATAATGTCAAAATTTCGTAATATTCGACTGTAATTCTTGCATCCATACCATGCAAATTTCTAATATCTCTTCATGAGAGGCACGAAGTTAGCCGAAAGTGAAAAGTCGATAATGCATGTTGTATTACTCCAGCCGAAAGTACAAACAATCGGTAATGCAGATTGTATTATCCCAGTCGAAAATAAAAAAAAGAAGTCGATATCAATCGGTAGTGTTTAGCCTAAAATTTACTAAGAATGCATGAATAGCATGAAGATCTTTGTTAATATACTTATATGGCAAAACCTGGCTCCAGTTCCTCGTGGAAAATTGTTGAAAATTTGCGAAACCCAAAAAAATATTTTAATTGGAATAAAATCAGCCTCTAGAGTATTATGTCTGTAAATCTATTTTATTGATGTGACTTGTCAATAGCTATCGCAGGAAAAAAATTCAGTTCAAGTTTACCTTGAGAAATCTCGGAAAATTCGCTTTCCCAAAAATCATTAGAAACTTTGTATAAAATCAGCCACTCTAGAATGTTATGTCTGGAAATGGATTACATTGATGTGACTTGTCAATGGCTATCGCATTAAAATATTCAGTTGAAGTGGGAAATCTCGGAAAATTTGATTTCTACAAATTATTAGAATGTCATCGTTGAAATCATCGACCAGTCTGTCTCATCAATGTTATCCATTTCCAGACATAACAATCTAGAGGCTCATTTTATTCATTCATTTCTTATTTTCGGCTAGAAATTTTTTTCAAATTTTCCGAGATTTCCCACGGGAAACTTAAACTGATTTTTTTTCCTGCGATAGCTATTGACAAGTCACATCAATAAAATAGATCTACAGACATAACACCCTAGAAGCTGATTTTATTCCAATTTTGTAAATTCTTCTGATTTTCCGATATTTTCCGCGATTAGGTTAAACAAAGTTTTCCACGTAAGACTATTTACAAAAATTTTATTTAATCCATGTATCCTATTTACTTTCGGCTAATAACCAGAAATTTTTTTATTTTCGGCTGGAATGTTAATAACGTAATCTGCATTATCGACCTTTAACTTTCGGCTAACTTTAACAGGGTCTTGTTTAACAGTTAGTATCACGTACTTGTCTGAAAAACTTATAGTCGCAGATTACACAATTTTTTTATTTTTTGTTAAGGCTTTACTGTTTATGAAGCTCTACTACTTAGTTAAACTTAAAAAAATGTAACTTTATCAAATGGAAATATAGGTTTGGAAAGCAACTTCGAATTATTTGAGGCTAGAATGTAAAGTGTCAAGCTTTGGCTACACATTTTATTCATGGTTTTGTGAATTCAAAAATGTCTACAACAAGATACGTACAAGTAATCGCTATCAGCGTGTTACTATATTTATTGATATTAGCTTTATGATTTATCATAAATTTCAATAGATGGAAATAATCAAAGTTTCACCATTCAGTGTAGAAACAAACCAAACTAAGTTAAATTATACCATAAATTAATATTTTATGGATAAATGTTTGCACCGATCGTTTAGTGCACGCTAATGCCTATAGTTGATTTATCATTAATATACTATAAAGCTTAATACTGGGTCATGGTTAAATTGTTTGCGCATATAAACTCGTGTTAAAATTTTATGTACACTTGTCATGCTTCAAAATAAATAAATATTTAGTTTAATACCGACACTGGTGTTAAAATTGTATGCTAAGTGCAACATATAAGAAATAATTATTACTATAAAATGGCTTCCTCAAGTCTCGGCTCACTTCAGAAAATGTTCTCATGCCCTACAAAGACAACCAAACTGTTTTGTGTAAAATCCCAGTTCTAAAATATTCAAGTAAAACGACAAACAAATGATTCAAATAGTCCCTTTTATAGAGTAGGTAGCTGGAAGTGTACAGGGAATTTGTATTTCATAATTCTTATGTATTATAATACCAAGCTTATGTCAGATGTAAATAGTAAAAAAGACAAAGTAAATATTAAACAAAAAGCATTATGATATATTTTGATAATTTTAAAGACTGATTTCTCTTATTGATATTAAAAATTATCGGTACTTAAAGGTGATTAAATTTATCAATATTGTTTTAATTAATTTCGAGCCACAAATCAAGTCAGTGTCATTAACTCAATGGTAAATTTCTTTCACCTTACCTTCGTTACAACATACAATACAATCCTAAATAGTAAAAACAAACTAATTTATCTTACTTAACAGCATCACACCAAGTTAACATTTAGTATGGAGTTTCTTTTAATACTATTTGGTTTTCTTATTCAATTAATCAACAGTATTTTATGTTTACCATTAAACTATAAAGTAAACATAGTTATGTATCCACGATATATTGAGATTTCATTATTAAAACATAATTTTCATTATTAGATAATCTTTATTATCTAATCTTTATTTATAGAAATTTGATGATTTTGGGGATCTTTGAATTCAGTAGCCGTAAGTAAACCAAGTTTTCGAAAACGTAAACCACAATTTTTTTAATTTTTTCACGATCTATTCACGTGGCCTTCAAGAATCAGACTTCCTTTTAACAGGTCAGGTTCTACTCCTCCTGTTGTGGAACCTTGTGGTATCTCAACTGTTAGTTACCTAACAACTGGGTTAGCCATTGCAAACAGGGCATTTGAGAATAATGTTGCTAGCTCAACGTATGAAATAATCCTCGACTATATATTTTTCCAAAATTTTTAGTTCAGCATTTTGAAAACCTTCTTAGTTTTTGGTGTACAAACGAACATGTTACAATAAAACGAATTCTAAAAATAAGTCTTAAGTGAAATCATAGCACTTCCGGCAGAATTCAACTTATCATCATCTATTAGGATAAAACTTGGCTTTATGTAACCGTTTATGGTGAAATTCAACCCGCTTGATGGAAATGTAGGTTTCTGAAATGATTTTTAGAAGAAGTTATAGAATATGGGCACTTGACTTTTTCTTAACCGATTTTGAAGAATTGGATTTTTAAAATAATTTGAACTTGTTGATTGTAATTTCGATCGAATTGAAGTGAGGCTTTGGATTCAATATCTAGAACTGAATGTCTAAACTAATATTTTCAATATTTAAGAAGATTGTTACTCCTAAAATATCGAATTTTCAAGTTATTGTATGGAGTAGGATGGAATTGGGCTACTTCTTAACAATCTTTGGTGGCATTCAACATTTGCGACGTACTTTTAAGCGTAGTTTCCAAAAGTATGTCCAAATTGGAATGCGAAGTTCTCGAATGAAAAACAAAAATCATTGTTTTTCAAAAAGCACCTTCTAGTACAGTGTCACTCAACCGGTGGTCCACTATACATTTCTACACATCTACGGAAAGTCTACAATAATTCGTAACGAATTTTTTTTTAAATTTCCTTTTCTAAAAATAATTTGTATTGTATGTAAATTAAAATAGGAAGAACAAACTTACATATTTTTACAACGCCATAAAATAAAATGGGACCTGTCCAACTTTCTTCATTTATTGAATTCAGCTGAGACTTAGGGTAAAAACTAAAAACTTAAAAAATTCGGGTTGCTCCACATTCAACCTTTTGAACTTCAACTTCAATCTTCCGGAAATAAAGTTAACCCTTTGATCCCTATCAGTCAAATTGTCCTTTTTAAAAATCAAATTTAACTTAGCCTTTTGCGACTCAAACTCGACTTTTAGCAAATCAGGTTTAATCTTCGGCAAATGGTTGAATTTGGTTTGTGAGAGGAAAAATGATGTAAATTCAAATGAAGTGATTTGAACCAAAAAAAATATAATTCATTTTAATGAAATTCCAGTTTAATGGAGTAATTTTTCCGGTCCCTTTGAGTTCGTTATAATGATTCACTGTATTTGTAAAACACCATGTATCAAAATAAACCTTATGGCTAACAAGGAATAAAAATTGAATTACATAAACTTTAATTTATAAACAACAAAATTTTCTTAAAAAATATGAATAAAAACCAAAGTTTTATATTAATAAAATTAATATTGTTATCATATATTAATCAAAGATTTATTAAAATTGATTAATTTGATTTGTTGATATTATTTAGCTACTTTGTTTATCCCAATTAATCTTTTGTCACCTTGTTAAACATTAAGTGACAAAACTTTCTTCGACGCTACAAATTGCTTTTTTTTTTTAATTTTGATACAGTTAATTAAAGATAGGCTTTTATATAATTTTTCTAACGAAAGTTTTATTGGCGTAAGATCAATTATTAGATTTGTTGATTTTGATGTTATATAGTACTAGCTGAGCCCGGTCCGCCTTGCTGGCCCTAAGTAAACCTTTTCTTTTGTATTGTCTCTCGATTTAAATAGATGTCACAGCATTTAGTTACTGAAAATTCATTTTTCGTATATCTGTACAATAAGTACATTGTATTAGAGTGTAAACATTATAACGGGAAATTGATTTTGCACGTGGGATGTTCAATCACCTGTTAATTTGAGAATAACTATATTTTACAATAATATCGATTAAATTTTAAAATGATCAATCAATAAATATAAGCACACCTGCACATTCAACGGAAATTTTAATGCAGAGTGCGCTGTTCGTCCACCATCCAATAGAGTAGAGAATGGCTGCCAAAATCAGTGATATCACAAATGTTTTTTCCGTTCCAATCGATGCATCATGAAGTGTTAAATCCCAATGCGCATCATTTTCACGTAAACCTAATTTCTCACATGCTTCACGATACGTCACACATAAATGACCATTTACTCTTCGCAAATGTTGAAATGAACGTGGTCCAACAACATTTACTAACAACAACCGCAAATAATAACATTCTGCATTGTTTGGATGAACTGTGTATAATCTTCTCATGGCATCTGCAAAAAAAACACCCGGATGGCCATCAACAGGTGTTCCTTGTTTATGTCGTTGCCATTTCTTTGCAGTCCAAGTGAAATAATGCGTTACATCTGAATACAGCAACGTTCTGGCAAATTCATCGCTTTCACACAATTGGAAGAATGCAGTTAATGTTGTTGCTGGTGGCTATGCTGCTCTCTGCTGTACATTTGCATCGGTAAAATACACATGCTGGCCATTTTCAAGATGAACAGCCAAATGAACAACAGCAGGATATCGCTCATGAATTGGAAATTAATAAATTCTCCAAAGAGCTTCATTAGTGCTAATGTAGCGCCTCATTTGATATTGGGCGATTTCATCATTGCTATTGTCACCAGCTACTCCTAAAACAGCCATATCACTGCCTTTATTCACATATTTGCAAATGTATTTAATCGACTTCACAGAATTAGAGTACTCAACATTTATGTGAGCCTGAAATACTTTTGACAATAGTGGAGAATAAGGCACAATCCAACGATTATCAACTTCAATGTATTGATTGCGCATTTTAATTGTTGTTGTATGGC
Organism: Tipula helvola; assembly: GCA_963556165.1. Taxonomy (NCBI): domain Eukaryota; kingdom Metazoa; phylum Arthropoda; class Insecta; order Diptera; family Tipulidae; genus Tipula; species Tipula helvola. The sequence goes on along the minus strand of OY744482.1, from coordinate 145,861,245 downwards.
CATTATCCTCCGGTGACCGACGTCGTTACAACGGGTATCCGTCGTCACCTGTTGTATCCGAAGTTAATGCTCTTGGATACCGTTTTGTATATTTTCCATCGATCATGCATAGTGAATTCATATTTATTTAACCGCAAGGGCCGTGGATCATATTTTTCGTGACAACTTCAAATAATTCTGGATCGCTGATTTCATCTGGAATTTCAGCTGATATAATGTTATCAATTTGATCGGGTGTTATTTTACGAACCAGCCATATCAAGATGTGCGCGTGCGGCAGCCCTCTCTTTTGCCATTCAATCGAATACATCCAGCAACGCACCTCTCCAAAAATTCGCAATTTGATAATCAAATCCATCAGGTGCTTTTACTTTCTGTCGAGATATACGTGCTGTTATATCGTGTCGATCTGTTGGATTCTGACCATCAAATAAATTGTTTTTTATGTCAGCACACTATGGATTGCATGTGAATGTTATGAATAGGTCGGGACGACCATATTTGCGAACGTATGACATTGCATCTTGCGTATATTCGTGCATGTGGCGCGGACTGCCAACATATTATGTCGATGGTAATATTGTTAAACGTCCGATATCATGAACATTACCATCATTCACTATTGCATCTCGCAAGTGTATGTATTCTTTCGATCGCAATTTGGCTTGATTGAATCGAGGGTAATTAAGGCGTTCTGCTTCAATTTTAGCATACATGTCAACAGCGTATTAGTGGAAAAGTTTGCCACATCGCATAATAAAGTTGTCTTCTTGTGGGCGAATCTCGAATCTTTTTTTTCTACCTCACGACCTATGATGAATACATTATCAGAAAATTAAAATCATGTCTTCTTGCTTTGAAATAAATAAATTGAATTCATATATATTTTACAGGTTCGTGGATCTATCATTCGTATATTGATATGATAGCCGTCGTCACCTTTCCAGTGCAATAATGGATATTGTAATGTATCATAGCTGCGATGAAGCTCTGAAACACGCCGTAATTCTTCATTTCTTGATGTAGCACAATATCGCGAGATTGAAACTGGTCTCCAACAATTACAATGGCCACTTCATCAATTGTTGGTGCATTAAATCGTCTCGCATGCACTCCAAAGGGCGTTTTGTCAGCCCTGATAACGATTCTGTGGTCATCAGATGGCATACGATCGAGAGCGGTTTTAAAAAATCGAATTAATTAATTGTGCTGATGTAAAAATGTTTGAAGTTCAGAAACAATTTATCGCCTTGCACGCGCAGCAATTGTACAACGCCGATCCAATTCACGATTTGCATCTCCGATAAAATAGATTTGCAAAAATTGATGATCAGCATCAGGATATGGCAATAAGGAACCAGTTCGATGATAAATCTGACCTTGAATCTGTAATATTTATGAAATGTAATTAGATGCTGGGTCAGAATTCTTGAACACATCAAAAAAATTGCTGCTCAGATCGCATTTTTCATATGATATTCCGCATGATGTAATCACCTTAAACGTCGGCATGAAATTGTCTCTTACAATTTTGGTCGCACCAAAAGAAGTCATTTGAAATGCCGCATTGTATTCTTGAATGTGAGACAAAAAATGCTTAGACGTTTGCGACGTTCCAAAAATGAATGAATGAAGTGGATCGGGGGGAGATTCAAATGCTGGCAGTCTCACTTTGCCATTAGCACAACACATGCCAGGCGTTTCACCTTAAAATTTGGCTGCATCATAATGTGGACATCTCATCGTCATTCCACCAATATTGGCATGTTCACAATTGGAAAGCAGCGAATATATGACCGGCTGTTTCAGAATCCAAGAGTGAAAGAAAGTGATTGGCAAACATGTGCATTTTGACAGGTTCATCTGTTTTTCATTTGTATGCTGTCAATCAAATGAATGTGTGTATTTATGAGTTTGTGTATTAGTTTGGATCGATTTTTTTCGTTAGGTCGGACCGAAATTTAAACTTTTTTTTTCAAATGTTGAATTAAAATTTTTTCAAGAGGGGGGCTGGGACCATACCTAATCGATCACAAAGTGTGTGCATGGGATTTGGGGGGGAAAGTGACCTTATTTTTTCGCTCACACGCACCGTTTTCGAGATATTTGCAATTTTTCGATTTTACGTGTATTTGTTGTTGTTTTACAAAGAGCGAGTTCATTTCAGGAAAAAAATCATAACTCGAGAATGGCTGGACCGATTTTGGATTTCAAAATCAACTAACCATCATCACTCCTCCCTGTACCTTCCCTAAAAATGTTATGGCAATCGGTTGAGCCGTTCTCGAGTTATGGAGTGACAATCAAAATGTACACTTCTTTTTATATATATAGACTAGCTGACCCGGCGAACTTCGTCCCGCCCCAAATTACTTCGTTTCGAGCAAATACTTTTGTCCTTCACGAAAATTGATTTTGATGATAGAAAAAATCAAACAACTCAACTCTATTCTCAATAGATGATTGAGTTGAGTGGACATTCCATTCCATTTTCATCGAATTCAACACTAATCTATCCGAGTTTCCGAGTTTTCCACTTCGTTTCCCAATTTTTCTCTTCTAAAAGATAATCTGGTTTGGTTGCCCGCCAAATCTCGTACAAAAGCATAATTTTCCGAGTTTTCCGAATTTTCCAAAGGATTTTCCAAAAATTTTCTTTTGTAAGAATCATCTCCTGGCAATTTCAAACACAATAAAAAGATTAAGCCAAATCGGTCATCAAAACATACAAAAAATTCATAATTTCATTAAAAAAAAAAATTCAATTTTCTTCGGGTTTTTCCGGAAGTTTCCGAGTTTTCCACTCAGATTTTCCAATTTTTCTCTTCTAAAAGACCATCTGGTTTGGATACGCGCCAAATCCCGTACAAAAACATATTTTTTCGATTTTCCGAATTTTCCGACTTTTCCGAAGGATTTTCCCAAAATTTTCTTTCGTAAAAACCATCTCCTGGCAATTTCAAACACAATAGAAAAAGATTGAGCCTAATCCGTCATCAAAACATACAAAAAATTCGAAATTTCATTGAAAAAAAATTCAATTTTCTTCGGGTTTTTCCGGATGTTTCCAAGTTTTCCACTTCGATTTTCCAATTTTTCTTTTCTAAAAGACAATCTGGTTTGGATGCGCGCCAAATCTCGTACAAAAACATAATTTTTTGATTTGCCGAATTTTCTGACTTTTCCAAAGGATTTTCCAAAAATTTTCTTTTGTAAGAACCATCTCCTGGCAATTTTAAACATAATAGAAAAAGATTGAGCCAAATCGGTTCAGCCGTTCTCAACTGATGTGCGCACATACATTTTTTACACCATTTTTATATATAGATATAGAGATATGTATATAGAAAATTTTTTATTTTTTGATTTTTTTAGCTGAACTTGGGGGTTTTTCAAATTTTTTTTTCTAAACCATCCCTGAACTATAGCAAACAAAACAAAAAAAAAATTTTGAAAATCGGTCCAGCCGTTTTTGAGTTTTAGCGAGACTAACGCACAGCAATTCTTCATTTTTATATATAGAGATATTGTTGAATTAATTAAAATTCCACTGAGTGTGATAATCACTAGATACAGCAAGAAAGTATCTCAAAGAAAACAATAAAAACACAATAAATAAACTAATTGGTGTTTGTATCTCATAATAGTGGGGTTTTTATTATTTTCTTCAAAGCTTTGCCTTCATAAGACGTTTTTGATCGGATTAGAATCTGGACTCTGTGCCATTCGATTATGTTTAGGGTCTTTATCCTCTTATCATTATCCTTCAATCTTTATTTCCAGATTTATTGTTGAATTTTTCTCGAACACCGCTTAGTGCACTTCTTTAAAATTAGCAAAGATGTTTTGGTGTATCTCAAACTCAACTGAACAAAGAATAGAGGGAAGATAATAATATTACCTGCTGCATTGCGAACAGAAAGAATATTTATTTTATTTATTTATTTTCATTTCTTATTTATTAAAGTAAAGAAATCGATTTTGTCATTAACATTTATGATTTCATATAAAAAAATATTTTAGAGGTTAAAATGGTGTTCTTCAAAGTTGAAACTGTCAAATAAAAATATTGGGATACTTACATGCAAAACATACTGTAGATGTAATTAAGTTGCAAATTTCAACCATAGAAAGGTTGATTCGAGAGTTTTTCCGTTAAAAATATTAACATTAATAAATAATAATTATGAAATGAGTCGTCCGGATGCAAACCCTGCCATTCCCGTCCTAAAGCTTTTAAAATTAAATTTTAAAAACTTAGTCGGGTGCAAAACCAGCTATATTTTTGGTGAGCTTCAGTCTAGACAATGAGTCGGAAATTACGTTAAAAAACCCTTGTATTGCCGAAAGTGCCCGACCAGGCTGCTTTCAATTTGCGAAAGTTTTTCACATAGCCCACAGAACCGGTGTGAAATTTTTGGACGCTTTTCTTTTGGATAAACATTTATACGCATGTATACATCTTTTAACAGTGTATTTAACAAAAATAAAGTTATTCAAATGAATTAAGCCTCAAAACATTTCTAACATTCATTCCCAATTTTCTTTTCAACAAATAAAAGAACTTAGCGCCATTATGATATTATGATATGAGCCGTAGGGCTCTTGCAAAAAAATTTAGAAAATTAACAAATCGACGAATTTTGCTTGGAACAACGACGTTGCTGTCTATTATAACAAAAAGCATGAATCTCAGAGATTGGCTCATGCAGTGACTATATAGGTTGTAAAGGGTATATGTACATGGCGGATTTGATATCACTCAGTGTCATTTTGATATGAGCCGTAGGCTCTTGCAAAAAAATTTTGAAACTTAGCAAATGGCGAATTTCGCTTGGAACGAGGGTGTTGAGGATCACAAATCTCAGAGATAGACCCAATTACTAATTACTAATCACTAGTTATAAATTACAAATTACTAATCACTAGTTACTATATACTATATACTACATATTTACTAATTACTAATTATTAATTATTATTTATTAATTATTATAATCAACTATTAATTAATAATTACTAATTACTAATTGCGTATTACTAATTACAAATTACTAATTAATAATTACTAGTTACTAGTTAGTAATTGCTTATTACTAATTATTAATTATTAGTTAATTATTATTAATTATTAATTACCAATTATTAATTATTAATTAATGATTATTAATTACAAATCACTAATTACGAAATACTAATTACTAACTTTTAATTACTAAAAACTAACTATTAATTACTAATTACAAATTACTAATTATTAACTATTAATTATTAGTTATAAATTATTAATAATCAATTCCTAATTACTACTTGTTAATTACTAATAACTAATTACTTATTACTAATTAATTTGATTACTAATTATTAATTGTTAATTACTCCCGTGCCAGTTCCCCTATCGGGCGCCTCTCTAGGTGGCGAATTGGAGGATTACTGTCAGATATGGCGGGTACCGAGGAGCTCAAATACTCGGGCCAATGAGGTGCAAAATTCGTCGATTTGGTAATGTTCCAAATTTTTTTGCAAAAGCCCTACGGCTCATATCAAAATGGCACTGAGTGATTTCAAATCCGCCATGTATACCCTTTACAATCTATATAGTCACTATATCAATCAATCTCTGAAATTCGTGTTATTTGATATAGTAACAACAACAACCAATTTGATATACATAAAACAACGTCCCAGCGTATGACTTTAGCATGATATGTCTTAACAACATACAGCCAAAGGCATATAACCATGCGATGGGGATAAGGTTAGCTTCTGGAGCCATTTCAATGTAGTATTCGAAATGTTTACCCAAATTTACCTTTGAGAGGGCATTCCTATAAAATTCAATGAGATTGTGAGCTCGGCATTGTTCGATTATACGAGTTCATCAAATAGATTTGTCTCCAACGAACAAATTCAAAGAGCTTGTGGGTTCGGTATTGCTCGGCTACACGATTTCATCAATGGGATTTGTCACTAACATACTAACGATGATATGATGGTATGATGGTGTGATGATATGATTGAATGAAGGTATGATGGTGTAATGGGTATGATGATGTGAGAGTATGATAATAGTGATGGGCTTTTTACTATGTCAAAGCTTAAAAACACAGATTTTTAGGTTTCAACGCCCCTAGTGACAACAACTTAAATTATATGAAATTTAATTTTATTCTTCTTTTTATTACTTTTCAAAGGTCAAATTGCAATTTTAACATGATACGCGACATCTATTAACCAGTAGAGGAATTAAAATTTAATTTATTTAACCTTTGAAGATGAACCACGTAGTGGACGTCCAAAAAGTGCAACAACACCAGAAATCATTGAGCAAGTGTATAATTTTGTTTGTGAAGATCCAAGTTTGACTAAGCGTGAAATTGCTGCTACCATAGGCAATCTCGGGCGAACGAGTACTCCATATTTTACATGAAGAATTACGTATGAAAAAGCTCCTTGGAAAACTGGTGACGCATTCGTTAATAATTCAACAAAAACTGAATCGAAAACAAATTTTTCAGCGTAATTTGAAGCGTTTTAAGAAGAATAAGACCGATTTTGTGCGTAGATTTATAACTCTCGATGAGATTTGAATCTACCACCATCATCCTAAACTGAAACAAGAACGTCTATAGTGGAAGCTGGTTATTCATGGCATCAGTTTTTTGGTATGCAAAAGGGATTTTGTTGATTGATTATCTTAACAAAAATAAAACAGTTAATTCTGAATATTATTGCAACCCTTTGGTCCAGTTGGATAAAAAAATTCGTGAAAAAGACCAGCTTTACAGAAGAAAAAAATAATTTTTCATTAAGACAATGTACGTGTACACACGAGTCTTTTGACGATGGCCAAATTGAATGAATTAAAGTACGAATTGTTAAAAGACCCACCGTATTTACCAGGCTTGGCTCCCAGCGATTACTATCTCTTCAGAAACCTGAAACAATTCCTTCGTGGAAAGCGTTTTTCGTCGAATGAAGAAGCTATTGCAGTCGTGGTAGATAGTATAAAATTATTGGAATAAGTGTATTGAAGTTGAGGGAGATTATATTGAATAAAAAAAATAATTTCATTAAAAAATTCACATTCTTTCATTTTTGCTTTCAATACTTTTCAACCAACCTAAATTACAATTTTTCGTTAAAAATTCTTCAACCTTTTCAACACATGTCCAATGAACAAAGTAGGTTAACATTTACTACGGATACGGACGGACGAACGGACAGACAGATAACGCACTATTTTAGAAAAACGCCTTCAAAAGAAGAAACAATTAAGGATTTATTTTTTATTGAGAATTGGAGTCGATTTTTATATTATCAAACTTTCGATAATATGCGGGATTACATGAACAAATCATCATACTTTTCCCATCTGTTATTACGGTAGCAGTAAGCAATATAGTGCGATGTTACTCTGATAAGACTAACAAATCCGGTTAGGTTAAATGTATTATTGTAGACTTTCAATGCCGAAGGTACGTTTGAGAGGCTTACGCTCTCGATTGCTTTGACACTAGTTTCCCAATACACAAAAAGTATTGAACCAGAATAAATTTCGTTGATGCCCTTTTCGGTTCCACAGGGACAATAGAGATTAGAGAGTATCTGGTTGTTTGATACAATATTGTATTCTTTGTATGTATACCAAACGTTGACATGGTTTTAATGCTGGAATATGATACTTCCTTCAGAAAATAAGTTGATATTTTTGAAATATTTGTTGTACAATCCCACTGTAAATCGTTGAGTCTTCTTTACGTTCACAGGAGTCATTTTATCAATAGTAACATCACTTGTTATGGAGTCTGTGACAGTTTTGAAATCTTCATAAAATTTGCTCTGTAAATACAACGTTCCGTGTAATTGACGGTTAGAATTATCTGCGGATTCATTATTTCTTTGTTATTTATAATCAACTAATTTGTATTGCGAAGATTTAGTTGTGTATTTTAAAACGACATCAAGTGCATCGCATATTGATTTAGACAGGTACATATTTGCTATTTAACGCAATACACATGTTAAGCCATATTTGTTTAAGATGCTACAATTTATTTTAAAATTACGTTACTTTTAAATGTATGGTTGACATTTTTGTTTTCTGCTGTCACCCAGTCATACATCCACCAAATTACTTTTAATAGCCGGTGATTCTAGCGATTTACACACATTCAAATACTGAACGATATCCATTGTGTTGAATGAATCCGGAACGGCATTTATTTGGGCAAAATTAAAGTCGGTCACAATTGTCTTAATAACAGGCCAAGCTTTGAATTGTCTCTCTATCTCAATCCGGTATGACCTTAGCCAACCACCAATAGCATTCGTATTATGGCTTGGACTAATCATATCTGATAGAGGAAACGGGTCATTGGGCTCGTTTTCGTGAATTTTGATTTGTACGACAAGAGCATAGTATAAAATACATGCTTTGGTGTTGAGTGGATTTCTGACTAAATCTCCAGTAGCATTCAAATAAGCAACCAAACTGTGTGGATTGCATCTATTATAATTATATACTATAAAACCTCATCTATTACCCAGGTTCCAGTTAATGCTCTCTCCCGCTTGATTATGATCACAATAACTTTCGACATCCGATTTTATTGCATGATAAATTGCAATCGTCACAAACTTTCATAGTATTAGGGAATAATTCGAGTTATCAGGTAATGGTCCAATATAGTTTGTATTACTGATGGTATTAAACAGATGTGGAAAATATCCTTTCTTGAATGAAGACGGAAGATCGAACGGTGCTGGAAGAGCCGATAGAGCCATGGAAAAATAGTTAATCAATAAATATAATCCGATCGATTTCCATTAACATAATTTTAGAATCTCTCATAATCAGATTTGGTTTATGTGCAGTTTCCTCCATAAGATATTTTAAAATAAATTGATGGTCGAAAGCTTGTCCATTGTAATAATTTTCTTGAATTTGTGTCTTATTCATAATACATAAATGCTTCATGAATTTTTCTATTATACATATTTCCTTTATTTATAATTATTAAACGTTGGTCACATTTAGCACAATTATCCGAATTCACTGAATTCATGTACAGGGTACATCGTTGTTCAAAAACGTAAAGATTGGGTTCGTGAATTTTCATATCAGATTCTTTATCACTATAAAACTTATCTTGCCCAGTTTCTAGGTCATAAAATATAAATATGGTGTCATTTTCTGGAGAGCTATAATTTCGTTGTATGAAGCAAGGGTAATTTCATATTCATCCGTTTTACAAATTTTACTATATATTTCGATGCAAATGTGGATTCGTTCCTTCTAAATTAACCGAACATATTATAAATTTATGTTGGGAAAAACATTGGACACTTCTAAAGTCTCTGTTGCAATCTGTACAGATGCTTCTTATTTTTGAAAGTCTGATTTTGTAATTGGGCACTATGCCATTTAGGTCCAAGTTATGAAAAAGCAAGATCCTGAAAAATTCAGCAAAATCGGTATATCTTTAGAAGGCCTCGTCTGCAAAATTTACATTAATCCATGTGACCCGAAATTAAAATTTTACGAAATATTAAATAAATGATTGAAATATTAGTTGATGTTTGTAAAGGTTATGTCGTTAAGTATTTATTTTACGGGGTACTTTGTGTTGCAGTTCTTGAGTGTATATCCTTTCTGCTAATGCACAAATAATATTGTTAGGGCGTGGATGCGTATAGATGGCAGTGTGGTGAGATCTTGTAGGTTCTATCATCGAGCATTTTATGCTAAGTAGCGCTGTCAGCAGTATGTGGGAATAAATAAATGATGGCATTTCTGACAGTCGAGGTACAAGAAACTGAGTGGAAAAAGACAAGAGACCTTCATTAGAATACCCGTCAAAAATTACCCATAAAAAATTGATGTTTAATTATACCTAATTTAAGCGACAAAGATTAGTGATAAAAGAATAAAAAAAGGAAACAAATTGTGACTGTGAGGTGAAAAAAAGGAAAAAAACCGTAATTAATGTACAACCCGCCCAGGTTGTTGGAAGTGGACAATTTATTAAGCAAAAACTGCATCAGGTGGATGTAGGTACGCAATTTATTATATGATAATCCTTCCTAATCTTGGATTGTACCGAATTGGTATTAAACATTCGGGTGAGTAACGGAGGAACAACAATTCCATCCCCACCAGTGGTGTCATTAATCGAAGCCGCATCTGTACGACACACCGGAGATAAAGAAAGAAAGAACTAATTAACGAAGAAACAAAAAAAAACAAATTCCTGCACACATCGACGGCATCAATAGGACTAGGAAATCTAAATTCAGCCGGGTACCGAGTAATCCAGGAAATCTCAGTGAAAGGACGATATCGCATCTTGATAGCAATCCGTTACCCAGTCAGTCGATATAACGGGACGAGGCGAGGAGCTAACGGTAATTCACCGAACCGTAAAATCGGAGACAGTACTCACAAATCTATGAGTATGCGTATGGAGGTTTAGCGTCTATTAGAGCATGCGACCAAAGTTGGTAGATTCTCGCGGCAACCACCGGTAACTGGAACCATAAAGCAGAATGTGGCCTTTTGGGATAGGCTAAAGTACGGCGCTAAAGGAGAAACACTTGACAAAAAACCCTAATCTAAGGTGGAACAGCATATGCCGAAAGATGAATGGCAGATAGGTTAATCAGTTCATATATGCGGGCTCTGGATACCAGGCACCCTCCAGTTTTACTTAGAATTCCTATAGTAAAGCTGGGTGACCTTAAAGCGACTTTCTATTCCCAGCAACTCGCAAGAATAAAATCAAAACGGTAGGCGAGGCACTTGTAGGAATATACAGGAGTGGGACTGCCCTCTCGAAGTCCTTGAGTCTCTATGCTACCGCTTTTCTAGTAGAAGTAAATGATATAGTATACATCTAGGAGGGAGAGCAATGAGCCCAGATAGTATGTATCACGTACCAGCCGGCAGTATTATTAGGTTCATTAAGAGCCTGAATATTGACTGGACGGATAATTAAACGGGGCTTGGAGCACAAAAGATATTTTAGGTCGTAGTGCGAGGTGGTGTAACGATTCAGTAATACGGCGGGCTTTTCCCTTGGGTTGTTTTCATTTAGGTATCGTTTTTTTTGTTTGTTTCTCGGCCTAATTTTTTTTTTGATTAGTGTGCATCTTGAGTACACTGAACTTTTACCTATAAGAAGAAAAAAAAATTTAATTTTTGTTAATTTTTTTTTTTGAAATATTACATTTGAGACTATAAATTCATAATAAGAAAAAAAAAAAGAAATATAAAAGAAAATAATTTTATAAAGAAAAATGACAGAAAAAAATAAAATTAAGAGATAACAAAACAAAATCACCATTCAGCGATTCCACACGAAACCGATCAAAAAAACGCAAATTTTGTCCTGACCCCTTTAGATTTTTATGAAACTTTCCAAAAATGATCTGTACGTATATCAAATAACTCGACACGTATTTTTTTATTTCCTTTTGCGGCACTGTTCTTTGAAACAGGGGCGTACGGCGTTTTACGTTTTTTCTGATTTTTCTGCAAAATTCTAATTTTTGGAGGTCTGTGTCGCGAGAACCACTTAACCGATTTTAACAATATATATATCAAATGAAAGGGAATGAATGGATCTTAAGTATAAATAGCGATACAATTTTAATTTTAAAAAAATTCGATCTTAAAGAAAAAACGTGTTTTTTTGGAAAATGTGATTTATCGTTATGTTGGACTTAAACGAGTTATCGATTTTTTATTTTTTTTAAAGCTTATTCATATTTTAAGCAATTAAAAAAATAAAAACGCGAGTGATACCGTTCATTTTTAAAATATGATTTTTTGAATATGTCAAGATCTAAAAATTTTAAACCAAAATTCAACAAAATCTATTCAAACTATTCCTTCGATAATTTTATTATGATTTTAATTAATTTTTATATTTTAATTCTTCAATTCAACCACTTTTTGCAATGTAATAAAACCATAAATTAATTGTTTATATAATCTGTATTACTCAACATTAAAAAGCTTTTGCCTTGTACGTATAAAGTTCACGTGGCTTTTACGAATAAAGTTCACGTTATTTGCTTTTCAAAAGGTCTTTGTAAACTCCTCTAGCGCATTCCTCTTGAGAAATCCTCCTAATGCATTACAAGGTCCTTTCCATGGCATGGTGCAAAAAATGCCATTCTGCTTCCATATCGAAGTCCTCCTTGAAATTGCATAGATTGCAGAAATTCATTTTGTTTTTGTACTGAGCCGCGGATCCATCGGAAAAGAAGCAAATTTTCTTAACGTACCGTAATTTTTAGTATAAAATTATCTAGGCCGGTAATAAACAATCTCACAGCTACATGATTATGTGTAGTTGCCTCAGATATATGTAGCTATCAAGCTTGTGAATTCCAAGCTACTATCGTTTTTCATCGTATGGCTGCTTTCTCTGTTTTTATAACACACTGCAAATGGATATATTGTACATTTAGTATTGGATCAATGAAATCCTTGAACCGAATTCTAAACTACAAATGAATAGTTCTCAGAAAAGTCACATATAACAATACATTCATCAGTTGCTGCATTTGATTTTCTATATTTTAGGTAATTTGCTTGTTGTTTTGCAATAAACGAATGGGGTACTATATTATGCAGTTGCTCACCCAGTTTATCTGTGTAAGCCAATTATGATATGGTTATAGTTTCTGTGGTGCATCGATCTACTTTCTATCACTGCTTGAATGTTATTTCATCTATATAATTTTGTAGAAATTTTGCAGATAATTCATCACGAATATTATCGGTTTCCGGGCAGGTTGTACATTCGTTTAAATATCATGATGTGCTTGGAATAGCAGCATATAATCTGCGAAATAAGATCTTGATAACTTCCTTCTTGAAAGAAGGTTTATAGATTTTATTTTATTATTTTATTTTATTAAACATAAGTTTCATATTTTGATGATATATGCAGACGCAAATACTATGTATACCGCTAGAGTTCGTTAATACGCAGTGCCCTGGACAACGTGCAGCAAAACTAGAAAATCCAATTTTTGAATTTTCAAATTACAAAGAACCAGCCTACGCTGCTTTGTTTCAATAACCCCATCTGATGATATGGTCTTAAAATCTCGCTTCCCAGCACACACCACACACCCGACTTATATCGTCATCCTCATAAAAATCATAAAAATTCCTGATTAAGAATTAGTTGATCCCAATTTGATGTTCGGTGTTGGCATGATACGTTTTTCTTTTTGAATCTGTTTCGCTCTATTTGCCATATAATAAGACACACCGAACTCATCTTGAATTGTGCGAACGGGCCAGCTCTTTGATACCGATGTTCAAATCATATACTTTTCATTTGTTGCTGTAGAAATATATTTCTCTCGTAACTGTTGAATTATTTCAATACTATGATATACCTGATAATGTCAGTAGCAGCGTGCACAAAACTGCACGGAAGCCTAAATATTTCCTCAGAAATTTTCGCTGTAACTTCTTTACATTTTTGTTGTTTATAATTTTCACTTCTCATTTTCTTATGTACTAAAGGAGAAGTGTGAATTGATTTTAAAGTGGCGTTTAAAGATGAAATATCCGGATTAATGAATTGCTTGAATTGCTCCTCATTCGATTAACATTTTGAAAAAGATGCAAATGAACATTCTTGATCCAAATTAATAATTTGTGAACCAGAGAGTTCATTATTATCACCACTTGGTTTATTTTTATGATTTATTATCTTGACCAATAAATAATTATCTTAAATAAGAATGAGTCATAAAATCTCTGTTAGCAAATGTTTTTCAAAAAATATCTAGGCCTGAACGAATTCTGTCATAAGCGATAGATAATGAACTATAAAAATTATTCACTACGAAATTAATAATTAGCTGTAAATTTATGATAGCCAATATGTTTTAAAAAGTATCTGGGTCCGCCTTTATTTTGTAAAATTCAAAAATTTGTTATTTAAGTTAGTTAACTTGTTTGATGAGACATTAATATTATTGTTCCTTTCGTTTTTTAGATAATGACTATTCCTCATTTTAGAAAGGATTATTCTTTTTCTTTTTTTTCTAAGTTTGAATAATTTTTTTCTGAATTTTCGTTTAAAATATTCACATCTTGACATATTCAAAAAATTATATTTTAAAAATGAAAGTTATCACTCGCGTTTTTATTTTGTTAATCGCTTACAAAATGAATAAGCTTTAAAAAAAATTAAAAAATCGATAACTCGTTTAAGTCCAACTTAATGGAAATCTCATTTTCCAAAACAACAAGTTTTTGATGTGAAAACATCTTTAGCGGCAGAAGTATGTAAGTAAAAAATTGTATAGAAATCGGGTTACGGAAACAAAAATGCCGCACAAAAAATATTGCTGGTATTTGTGAATATCGATAAGAACAAAAAATAAATAGAACGTAAAATCAATGCAAAATCTACGCATACACATCCAATATACAACATCATCCGGCATTTCAAAAACATCGTGAGGAATACAAAAAAAAATCTAAAAAAAAGCGACTACTTTAATTTATTTTATTGTGAAAATATCTGCTTATGGCCAAAGCAGCAAATGTTTTTGAAAATGAAAATTACATCCCAAGTATAACAAGACGAAACTAAAAATTGAGCTACCGTAATTTCCTTCGACTTTTGAGAAAATAATCGAAAGATAACTTCATTGTACTTGTGATTAGTATTGGTGCGTATAATATACTAACGTGAATTTAGTTTGACGATTGACGCAAAATATTTTAGTAAACTGTTTTCAGCTGCGTTGTAATGTTGTGCTGTGGGTAAAAGATTTACGTTTGTAATTAATTTTTTTTATAAATTTAATTTTTTATGTTTAAAAAAATAATTGGACACTTGATGTTGATACTAATAAATTGTGATTGTGTTTGATTTTCAGATAAAACATAAAAGTCAATAAAATTATGTTTATTCATGTTTTTTCTGTGCATCTTCAAAGGAGGACTCCTACGCCATTTCCTAAATCTATACCCTATACGTACTTAAAGTAATTAGGAAAATTCTAGCTTCAATTTATTTTAACTTGTTCCATGTTTTTTGACTTATTTTAAATAAATATTTTTTTTTAGATTTATTTACGATGTACCTATATGTATTCCCGAGTAACCAAAAATGGTGATCACAAAATTTTCGACCAATTTGTCACAAAATGTAAGTTCCTTTTTGTCACAAAATAAGTTGACAATTTGGAAAATATTTATGCGGGTATTTTGTGACAAAATGTACGTTGATTTTTCCACCCAAAAAAAAAAAAACGATTTTGATTTGGTGAATTTATAATTCGCTAAGTCACTACGTTCTTGCCTCATACTTAATGTATGAAGTTGGAATTTTATTTTTGTAGTTTGTGTTTGGTCGTAGCTACCTGAGTATGAGTAGACCGAACTTTTTGTTTGTGCGAGCTTATCTGTACGAAACCAAACTACCACATAGAAAACTCAAGGAAAGTTTTCATTTTTTAGAGTCGAGACATTTTGTATTGACTCTCGGGTTAAAGTACGGGGGGGATTTTGATATTTCTACATTTGTGGTAGATATTTTTTTTTAAATAAATAATAATACAAATATCAAATAAACCATATAATGAAGTATTTTTTAAATAAAATTGTTGATAATTAAGTGATATTATAAAAAAACTATTGAATTTGTGGTTATAATTTCAACAAATAGTTCATAATTAGTTCCACAGTTAAACCACCAATATTTCATAAAATATCGAGAAAAATTTGACTTTATTACCATAAAAAAACTGTCGAATTTGTTACTAAATGTTCAACAAATATTTCAAAAATATTCCACCAAAAACCGACAAATTTGATTTACAAAATGTTCGATTATGCGTGACAATCAGCGTCAACCCCATCAACCATTTTTCATCCATATTGTGACAACTTTTTGTCACATTTTTTTCCACCAATCACCATTTTATGTGAAATTTTTGTGACACGTGGTTACTCGGGTTTAAATAAAATTAATTTCAAATTGGAATTTTCTTTTATGGAAAAAAATGACAGCCGTTTTTCTAATTTGACATTTATACATACACATGCTCAAAACTAGCCCCGCCTTGTCTTATTCTTAATTCACAAATACACGCGCACAATTTTTGTATATTGAGTTTCGTCCAGTTTCGACTTATCGCGACAAGACTCATACGCTTTCTTAGGCTTGGTTTCGACCGCAAAGTTCGTTGTTATTTTAACAACGGGAAATATTTTTTTGTATTTATTTCGTTTGGATATGTATTTCTACTTTTTGACGTTTGATACAATTTTGAACCTGGTTGTAAATGAATGACACAAGTTTAAGGTTGAGTAGAATTGCTGCTTGAAAATTCTTGAGATTCGCTCGAAGAAAGAGAGTTGTGTCAAGGACGTGATTTCCGATTATATTCTGAATTTATTAATTCAATATTGATTAGAATATATTAAAAATAAAAATATACATCGATAATTAATATTTTATTTATAATTTTGAGCCGCCATTTTGGCATATAATCATCAGCCGCCATGTTGGCATTTTGTAATATTTTCGATCTAGGCATTTGAATAATCACCACAAATTTTGGCGCGCAGTTCGCCAAAATTCAATTTAATTATCACGAATCACATTTTATCTGTTACAGATGGTCATGCTTAATCTTAAAATTCCTTATACCTGTTCAAAATGGACAAATAATATTCTACATGTCGTATTAATTCAAACATTCAATAAACGTCAAAATAATAATGTGTTTACAATATAGGGTGGTTCAATAATTTCGTAGGGGAAATTTTGTATTTTAGTACTAATGTAAAAATAACAACCAAAAACATCTAGGCATTAGTACTTTTTGGTTGTTATTTTGAATGTTTTTTTATTTGTGTGGGTTACAAATATTGTGGCGATACAAATTTTTTTTTTATATGTATACTATCCGTGTTAGAAGCGTTGCAAAAATAACAACGAACTTTGCTGTCGAAACGTACACTTAGCTTAATTCGAAACTTAAACTTAGTAAAAGTCGAAACTAAGTTTAGATTATCGTCTGATAAATGTCGAAAAAGTGGAAAGCAAAAATACTTGGGAAACGAGTAAAAGGACCACAAATTATGCTTGTGAAGTGTAATAGTTATTTACGTCACAAGGGCGGTAAATGAGTTGTTACAGTACGAGTTCGATGTTTATTTGAGAATTTTGAACGAGTACTGTAACGATCATTTAACGTACGTCTAACCTAATTTTGCTTTGTTCAGTGAGTTTGCCGTGACCATTTACTACTATGGAGGTTTAGATTATTAACTTAACAGAACTGTATTTTGTTTATGCTTAATTATTGTCAGTAAAGTTCGTCCTCCAAATTCAAAATAGAATTATAACTTATTCACTTTTTGAACCAAAAATGTAACTTAGTTGAAATACTGAGCTAACAACATCCGTCTTTATGTAGAGGTTTCTAAGCCTTAACGAAATGGCTTGAAATGATTGAATAAATATTTATACAAAAAAAGTTTTCACATAAATCTTTTGCGAGTTGAGGGTGAACTGGCTCGTTTTTTTTTTCTTTAAGATTGAATTTTTTTAAAATTAAAATTGTATCGCTATTTATAAGATACATTCATTCCCTTTCGTTTGAGATATAAATTGTTAAAATCCGCTAAGTAGTTCTTGCGACAGAGACAAAAAAACGCCGTACGCCCCTGTTTCAAAGAACAGTGCCGCAGAAGGAAATAAAAAAATACGTGTCGAGTTATTTGATATATAGATCATTTTTGGAAAGTTTTATAAAAATCTAAAGGGGTCAGGACAACTCGTAATCGTTTTCGTATGGAATCACTGCATTAATAGATAATAAAAATAAAAATATTGTAATAGGACTTCTCGACCCACATCTTCAACAAGTTGCAGCGTGCGAAAATGCAATTTTTATTAATTTTGATGAGTGGGCATTTCCCACGTTAGCGACTTGTTGAAGAAGTGGATAGAGACAAACCAGAGAAAAATAAATCGGGGGATTCAAGTTTAGTGGATGGGACCGAATGGTCGTGTTTTGGAGACTAAAGTTTTGGCTTTTGGACCGAGTGGTCGAGTTTTTTTTTGGTGAAGAAATTAAGTAATCTGTTCGAAATAAAAATGTTACGGAATACAGGAATCCTGTATTAAAATTTTAATGAGTACAGTAAATTAAGAAATGTAATAATGTGTTCGAACTGAAAAAAAAAATTTCAATGATCATAGAATAGTGCCACTTTAAGACAATGTGTATGAAATAAATATTCTAAAGATAGAAATAAAAAAAAAAAAAAAGGAAAATTGCGTCGGTGTTAGTTTTATTGGAGCCAATAACTAATTAAGCTCAACCGTGGAAGCAAGGTCCAGCAGTTCTCAATGGGAGATCGACCGTAGATAGAGAGAGACGGCAAATCAACAAAAACAAACAAAAAATGTGAAGTACCCAATCAATTTTATTTTGTTAGTTGTTTATTTATATGAGGTTGAAGGATTAAATTTTAGATGTTGAGTGTCAGTTAATCGTGAGTTAATTGAACTGATGGGATCATTAAATAAGTAAAACCAATATGTGGTAAAATAAAGTATTGTAGGTGAGATGAACAAATAGGTAAGTCATGCGAATTCAGTGGTCTTCAGAGGTCCTAATTTTTTTTTTTTTAATTATTTTTTTTGCACACGTATGTATTCCTGGTCAGTTAATTAACCCACCCAATTTTCCGGTTGGTATGCTATCCCAACCCAGTGTGCGATCACGAGGGAATGTTAAACCCAGGCCAGACGGTTACAGTGGGTAAACGCCCACATGGCCCTACGCTACAACACTAATTCTAATTCTAATTCTATGTGAATGCGTAAAGTATAGCCATTCTTTTTGTTATTGTTAATTTTTTTTTTTTGGTTTTCTTTGTGGGCTCATTCTGCTGTGCGACCTAACGTTTCTTTTGAGTGGTTTTTTATTTGCAGAACCAGGGGATGTACGAAGAACTCGGAGTATGTTGCCACCATGGATTAGTTCTACACGGTATTTATCATAGAGAAATGAACCCTTAGGAATTTACAATTACATTTTGTTTCGGTGCGTAAGGCACAATTGGATTGTATACAGTAAATTTTGTTAAAGTCTAATTTTTTTTTTCTGTTGATCATATGTTATGAGTTCCCATTAATTTTTTTTATGTTAAATACATACTTATGTTTTTTTGCAATGGCTATATTGTTTGAAAATTAGTATGTTTGTTTAAATTAAACGTATTCAGGAGATGTAGGCTGGGTCACGTATGGCGCAGATGAGTTGGTCCGTGTTGATATTGAGCCATTCTTTTGCAGCAATCTATAAATGTTGTTACCATGTTTGTGACCATGAGATCTCTGTCAACGGAGTATTGGATGGCCTGAGGTGCTCGGTTGTGTTGATGACGAGTAATTAAGGTGTCGGTAGTAATCTGGAGTATTCGTCCCTGATTCGCACTCGTCATATTCCATTACATGTTCACTATTTAAAGCAAAATTTGTTAATTTTGTTAAAACTAAATTCATCAGTTCGGAAAAACTTAGGAAAATCCTATCAGCTGAGAATTATAGAGGTAAACATATTTTTTTTTAAATGTTTGTTTAATATAAATAATGCAATTTTATTAAACGACGAAATAAGTAAAGCGAAACCCGTTATTTGAAAAATGGTTCGATTAGAAGTTGTTCCGATTATAAAGGTTTGCTTTTAATTAATTGCATCTACATTATTGTATAGAGCAAAACCTGTTTAATCGTACCGCCTTACGGTGCGTCTCAAAATAAGTCCAATTATAAAGCATTTAATAGTTGATTAATTGAATTATTTAAATCATGGATTTAATTATTTCTATATAATGCATTATCTGAACGCATAGCAATATTTCAGTCACCGGTAGCGCTCTCCAACAGTAATTTTTTTACAGGATAATTTTTTCAACAAAAAGAATCATCTAAAAGGGTGCTCCGACGAATATTTCAAAAAGAAATATTACCATATATCAATAAGAAGCAGAAGTAAAAAAGTTCAAGATTTAACGTTAAGTGAAGATAACTTGTAACTCACTGCACATTTCAAAATATGTATATATGAATGTCATCATTGAACTTTTAACTTTATTGCTCTTATTGGAAGACCCTTTATTATGTAAAGAATACCTACGGTTTAACAAATATACATAGTGTCGATATAAATTGATCTCTTGAATCAGGCTAGATTTGATTCATAAATAGTTCAATTTAATTTGGCAAAACTTGAATTTCAATTTGGAAAGGTTGAATTTGAAGTTAAAATTATTTAATAAAAACAGAAAAAACTTGTACTGTCGAGATTAATTGATCTATTTGACATGCGCATTGAACTCAATTATTCACTGACAGCCCGACAATTTTTACAATACTGTCGAAATATCTTACGTAATACATATCGACATAAGCCTACATTCGATGTTTGGGACAAGTCATTTTGATGGCCAACATAAAAGCGGTTCACCTCAGTTTTCTGGAATGAAAATGTTGGAATTTGTTAAACATTAATGTACTTCAATAATGGTTTTTGTATGACGTTGTGGCCTTAACATAAATTATGTTGCTAATTTGTTATGTTAGACAATGATGATATCAATTTTCAATATGCAGAATTAAACATTGGTATGCATAGTTGGTTTGTTGGATTATTATAAAACTATTAGCTAATTTTAACCACACTAGACTTATACAGTATAAATCAATATTTATACTGTTTGCACTTAACTAATCTTTTGACATTTAAAACCAAAGCCAAAGATCACATTTTCCGTGTTTCAGAATAAATCAATTTTATCTTGTGAAGGAGGAAATATTTAATAGTGTTTTTAACACTCTTTTGTATTGCTCTTCGTTTAAGCTGCGCTGAATTTTAAAACTCAAATGATATAAAAAATTTGTTTTATTTATTAATATTCACAGTTCGTTTTAAAGTAGTTTATATACATATATGTACATAATTTAAATTGAAGATGGTATGTTACACAATTTTTTTTTGTTCGGTGAGAACTTAAATATTATTTGTTTTTAGACGAAATAATATTTGATCAATATGAAGGTAATTTTATAGAGATCCGCATTTGATTAAATCAATAGACAGTTGATATTAGGTGGAGAATGAATTTTTGTGGTAGAAATATAATGTGTAGTAATATCGTTCTGTACGGAGATGTAGTAACGCGAGTTACAGTATTTTGGTGTTTTTTTTACCACCACCCACCGCCACCGCCTGATGAACCACCTCCACCGGATGACCAACCGCCTCCTCCTAATGAACCGCCTCCACCTGACCAACCACCGCCTCCTCCTAATGAATTTCCACCCCCATAGCCTCCGCCTCCACCGCTAGACCATCCACTAGAACTGCCACCACCGCCTGACCAGCCACCATGTCCTCCGCTTGAACCACCACCATGTCCGCCTCCTCCATAACCTCCGCCGCCTCCTCCATAACCTCCACCGCCTCCGCCATAGCCTCCACCGCCATGGCCTCCACCGCCATGACCGCCACCACCTCCGCCATGACCGCCACCTCCTCCGCCGCCTCCGGATGGAACAATTATTTTGATAATTTTAATGATTTGGCCACCTGAAAAACGACATTATAGAGGTTAACCTCATCTATATAAATTTTCTAATTAAATTGTATTACCTCCACTGCCACCTCCTCCATGACCACCACCTCCATATCCACCGCCACCTCCTCCATGGCCGCCGCCTCCGCCTCCGTATCCTCCGCCACCTCCACCATGACCGCCACCACCTCCACCACTACTCCATCCACTACTTCCACCACCTTTGCTCCATCCGCTATTTCCTCCACCACCACCACTCCAACCTCCACTACTTCCACCACCACCACCGCTCCAGCCGCTACCGCCTCCGCCTCCACCAAGCCCTCCTAATCCACCTTTGCTAAATGTTGCTGTTGCAACGGCAATTAAGGCGAGTAAGCACACAAACACCTGAAAGTTTAATTAACCAAACATTTAACATTATCCAACCTGCTATTATTTGGAACAAATTTATTTTTATTTTATTGCACTGTAAAAGTAATTTAATTTAATTGCAAACAAAAACTAATTATTATCTGTACAGCACGATAAACTTTAGGGTAAAAAATTGCAACATTTCATCTTTGCAATTCTATATTAAAACTGCTATGCACATAATTTATTATTTCAACATAAATTTTAAGTTTAGATATAATATCTTAGAAAAATGTTTTAATTTACCTTCATATTAATTTAGTTAAAAATTGTTAAACAACTGATGTCCAGTCGCTGCAAGATTGTTGTTTATATACACGCGGTAATTGTTATTCGCACTACTATATTGTACGTTTCATATTGGTTGGGAGTGTAAGATTTTCCATCGGAAAAAAATGTATACACATATACATATATACACCATAAATATGTACACATATAAATTTATTTCTATTATGCTTCAAGAAGATGGGAATCATGATTGTGTACTCTGTATTTTGAAAGTGAAATTTTTATTAGTGGTGGGGTTCGTTACTTCACCAAATCTTTTGATTGTTTTGTTTGGCTTTTCAAACTTATATTCTTTACATTTTTTTTTTTCCATCATGTTCAAATAGATTTCTGGTTCCGTATAAAATGTTGATTTCATTTATTTGTTAGAGATGGTTATAAAAACAAAAAATAAAAAAAAAAAGTTAACGATGAAGTTCATTCAATTATCTAATTTACTTGATTTCGATTGTTTGTTTTAGTTTTTTTTTTTACATTTCAAGGGTACATAGCTACATCTATCAACAAATTCATTTTTAATTCCTAATGTAATTTTATCATAAGGTTTTTGTTGGTCTATTGTTCTTGAAAGAAAGATATACTAGAGATAGATTATGTCATGGCTGGTTGAATCAAATTTAAAGTGCATATGTGTATATTGAACTTGAAAAGTGAAAACACTAATCGCGGGGTACGATTTAATATATCCCAAATTGGTGTGAAATTAATTCAATTGATTTTTTAGCTATTTAGCAAGAATTTGTATGCACCACTTTACTATAGGTAGGACTAAAATTTTAATTTTTTTTTTGTTCTTTTAAGAAGCTTCTAATCGAACAGCACCTAAATCGTGTGTCGAATTATCTTACTTATACATAAAATACATAAACTAATTGCTCATTTAATGTAGTAATTAAATAATTGTTACAAATAGTGTAACTTTTTAATTATGATGGTTTCATAAAATTATTTTATGTGCTAAAATTACAAATTACAATCTCCATTGTTTTAATTAGAATTATAAAAAATAGAAAAATGAAATATTTTGCTAAATATGATAAAAAAAATATTCATTACAATTTTTATGAAATTGATTAAAATCATCATCGCGATTACAACATATCGGGTTCACAAGTGTTAGTAATTTATAGAACGTTATTTATTGCTCGCACATTTATAATACTTCTAAACCGTTCAAGATATTTATTTTTTGCTTTCCAATTATTTTTTTGTACAAGGCGAAGATTTAGTCAATGTAAAAAATATAAATACTACGATTATATTGTATAAAATTAAAAGGAAATGACCCTAAAAAATGTTTCAAATATTTACATAATGAGGTAAGGTAGAAGATGATTCCGATAAGCTTATATCCACTCATCCAAATTAGACAACATTCTTTGTCATCATATTAGTTAAGAAGTCCAAAAAATGACATAACTCAGTTTTTGTAAAAATGTTACTTGAATCACTTCTGTACTTAATTAGCCAAATGTACACAAATGAGAAAATAAACAAAACAGAACAAAAAAGGGTCATTTTACTTGCGTAAGCGCATGCAGTCTCTCGGACTCATATGTAGGTACTTTTAAAGAAAACTGAAAACGTTTAATACATTTGAAAATTTTTTATTTACCAATTACAATTACAAAAATAAAATTAAATTTGCCAGTTACGTACTTAGCTGACAAATCTTCTTAAGTGTTGGGGGAAAAATGTGCTACTTAAGCTTTTCATATGTTATTTTATCATAAAGGCCAAATAATCGTCGTGTAACATTTTTACAAAATTTAGTATGGGAATTGGTCGAATTATACTAAGACCTAGTAGGTGCCTTCTGTAAATTGTTGCATTATTACGTTTGTTAGTGAGGTAGACGTAAAAAACTGAAAGGCCTGCATTTGTTTCTATTTGGTTCAACGAATTCCTATTCTAAATTCAGTAGAAAGGTTTTAGTAATCGTTATTTATCGTTTGCTAATTGGCTTGCTGTAGCATTACAATTGCTGCTATCTCTCATTTATATTTTATAAAGAAAGGCCATGTGATTAGGTTTATGTTTTTGAAGAAAATATTGTGTGTCCGAAAAAATCGATGAAATGAAATGTTGGCCCGATTTTGTTTTTGAACAAGCTTACATTTTTGAAAAACCGAAAAAATTTCATTCATTAGATACTTGAGAAGTAAATTGTCTAAACCTTTCAATTTATCGAAATCTACTAAAATATGTGAAATCCTATAATATATTCAACACTCTCCGTAGCAATTCGAAACTACTAAACCTACTCCAATGTGACGTTGCATTGACTATTGTAATAAAAAGTTACAGCTATTCTTCCCCATTTTTTGAGAACGCTTATTTTCAAAATAAGAAATTTTTCTGGAATTCAATGGATTTGTTGTTAAACTATCGCAAATCTACCAAATTTGTATTCTATATTATTTGTCAAGTTCAGATGAAATTTGATGTTGGAAAGAAGTCTTTTTCGGAATTGTTACATCCGCATTACAATAGTATGGATATGTCATGACTTTTTTGGACTGATCAGTCTTCTGAATCGCCAAATCGCAAATATTGGCACCTTTTCATTTTGTCTTCTAATTACTGAAAACATTCCTGCAAAAATGATTTGAGTTTTTATTTGGCCTTTTATTTGGCATCTAAGTTGTAAGAATTCGACCACAGATATATAGGGAAATCACAAACGATTAAGGTTAACCAATTAACGTAAACTTGGGGTCTAATCGATCCGATCTTTACTGAGAATAAAATGTATTATGAATTATTTATACAATTTTGTAAAAAAACAAAAATAATTTCTCAAAAGAATTGGAATCAATAAGCAAATTGTCCGATTGTAATCCATCCACATTTCAATTTCACCTTCTCGAATAACCTCTGAGATTATGTATCTCTCGTTTCTACAGTTATGAGTTTCGAGAACTCAATTTACAAAGACGCAATTGTAGGGAACGAAATTATGTATGTACGCGTAACGAGACCTGGAAATGTCTGATTATAATCGCGTTTTGTCGAAATTTTCAAAAAATTCTGTAAATTCGTTTAAAGGTCGCTGCACGAGTATGGATATAAATCCATACAATCTGAATCCGGTTATTCATCCAATGAAATTACCCAAATATTGTCATGTGACCGAAAAAATATTCCCCTATTTCTCCTCTCGAGTTAAAATTATTTCAACATTAAGCAAAATATCCGCAGAAAACCAACATAACAATACCAAAAAATATATATTACGAGCTATTTTTTCCCCAATTTTTTTTTGTTTGCTTATTTTTCTGACTTTTCGATTTTTAAAAAAAATTGTTATTTTGTTATTATTGAAACTGAAAGCAAAGAGAAGTTGATAAGTAAAATAGACGAATTTACGGGAATTTATTTAGCAAAAGGTCAAATAAGTTACTAACTTCGTTCGGATGCAGATTGTACGGATTTATATCCATACTCGTGCAGCGACCTTAATACTTACATAATAACAAACAAACCATCAGAAGTCCAATTTTCGGATTCGATGGTTTACAATTTTTTTTTTATTAAGCTTAATTTACCTACATTGGAATTATCATAATTTAGGGATTACTCGAGATATTGCTGACTTACAGGTACATCGATATTTTCGATATTTTATGTGATTCTTCGAAATTTATATCATTATTCGATATTTGTTTGGAGTGTTGTAAGTATAGTATGAAATATTGAGCTCATATTTTCGATATAGTTTGAAATTGGTTTGGATTGAATTGAGCGTATAACGTTGGGTTAGGTTGTTGAAATTAGGCATTCTCAGATTTTTAAATAAACATACATATTTATCAGGGGAGGACTCTGATGATACATTGGTAGGGAGGGAAGTCTAAGAATGGTGACGTTCTTGCAGATTAACCTACACCACTCAAAGGCAGCATTATCTGCTCTACTTTTAAAAATTGGAAAGGAAGGGACGGATATTGTCTTGATCCAAGAACCTTGGGTCGCTGGTGACCGGGTACTTGGACTCAAGACACCCTGTTATAGATTAATGCACACGGAACAAGAAGGTAGGGTTCGGTCGTGCATTCTCGTTAAAAATAATATAAATTGTTTTCTGCTATCAAATTTCAGCAATGAAGATGTGGCAGCGGTCAGCATTGAGGTCAATAAACGAAGCCTCTGGCTAATATCAGCCTACCTAGCCTATGATGCAGTGAACATTCCTCCAGTCATTCTGGGTGAGGCAATTTTGGAGGCTCAGAAGCGTAAGGTTGGAGTCATCCTGGGGAGTGATGTAAATTCTCATCACACAATCTGGGGAAGTACGGACACAAATGAACGAGGTGAGTTACTCCTTGATTACATTCTAAGTACTAACCTTCATATATGTAACATAGGCAATAAGCCGACTTTTATAAATAGAAATAGACAGGAGGTATTGGATATTACACTTGTCTCAAACTTTTTGGCGACTAAACTATTAAATTGGAAAGTGTCGGAAGACCACTCTTTTTCTGATCACTGTTATCTTCAATTTGAAATGAGCTTGGTCTTTCCGAACAGCCCTCTCTACAGGAACAGGAGGAAAACCGACTGGGATATTTTCAGAACTATTCTGGGAAATTCACTACCAGTGCAGGTGCCTGAACCTCCAAAAACTACGGTAGAACTCGATGGATTAGTGGACGAACTGTCCAGCGCTTTTAATGAAGCGGTACTAGGCTCTTGTCCTCTTAGCAGGCCTAGGGGCAAATCTCGGCCACCTTGGTGGACAAAGGAGATTCAACAAATACGTCAACGGTGCAAGAGACTCTTCAAAACAGCAAGGAAAACAAAAGCCGCTGTAGACTGGGACTCCTATAAGGAAGTCCTCAAAATTTACAAATATCAGCTAAGAAGCGCAAAGAACAGATCTTGGAGACTATACTGTGGTAAAATTCAGGAGTCTTCAGAGATGTCCAGGCTTCGCAAAGTACTATCTACTAGTCCATCCATCCCAAGCTTCCTTCAAAGGCCGGATGGAGCATGGACCACAAATAGTATGGAATCGCTGGAACTACTATTGGAGACTCACTTTCCTGGTTGTTCAGAATCTGCACCTACTATATCAGTAGGTAAAAGGGCAAGCAGCCTCGTAGGTCAAATTATTAGCAGAAGAAAGATTCTGTGGGCTATAAGCAGTTTTAAACCATACAAGTCAGGACCTGATGGTATTATCCCAGCGGATATACAAAAAACTACGGATCTAACCATTCCCTGGTTAGAGGTAATTTTTAGAGGCAGCCAAGAACTATGTCACATTCCCAGTAAATGGACGGAAGTGAAGGTTGTCTTCATACCTAAGGCGGGAAAACGCTCACATTGCAGTCCCAAAGACCTTAGACCCATCAGCTTGTCTTCTTTCCTTTTTAAAATACTGGAAAGACAAATAGAAGCTCATATTAGAGGCACGATTGTGCCGGAAAAGCTGTCCAAATCTCAACATGCTTATTGCAAGGGGAGATCTGTAGAAACTGCTCTTCATTCTCTCACATATTTTATTGAAAAATCCTTCGAATATGGAGACTACGCGATGGTAACCTTTTTGGACATTGAGGGAGCCTTTAACAACGTGCTAACAGGGGCTATAACTCGGGCACTTTCGAATCTAGGAGTGGAGGATTCTCTTAAGGACTGGATAGATCAGATGCTAAGAGGCAGAATCATAAATGCCAGTCTGGGGGAATCCTCCGCCAGAAGATTTGCAAGCAGAGGCACGCCGCAGGGTGGCGTACTGTCCCCCCTTCTCTGGAACTTGGTCATAAATGATCTGTTGCTGAGGCTGGAGGATACTGGCTTCAAGGTGGTTGCCTATGCGGATGATGTCGCTATTGGGGTTCGGGGAAAATATCCCGGGACACTTAGCGAGCTTATTCAAAATGCTCTGGGCATTCTTTCATTATGGACCAATAGTTGTGGGCTAGATGTGAACCCACAGAAAACCGAATTGGTTCTCTTCTCTAGGAAATATAAAATTCCTCATGTCGATCCTCCTACTTTAAATGGTTTCAACTTGGCTTTTACAGGTGAAGCAAAGTTCTTTGGTCTCGTCTTAGACAGTAAATTAAACTGGAAACCGAATATTATGGAAAGGGTAAAGAAAGCTACGGTAGCGCTATACTCCTGCAAAAATGCAATTGGGAAAGGTTGGGGGTTGGAGCCCCACATGGTCCTTTGGCTATACACAGCAGTAGTTAGACCTATTCTTCTGTATGGGGTAACAGTTTGGTGGCCTGCTCTGGACAAAACTGTCAACCTAAAGTTGTTGACAAAAGTTCAGAGAACAATCTCTCTGTGGATCAGTGGTGCAATGAGGAGCACATCCACTCAGGCACTGGAGACTCTGCTATTTCTAACTCCTCTAGATATCTTGGGCAAACAGTGGGCAGCTAGCACTGCCATACGACTGAAATCCACGTTAATGTGGACCTGCAATAACACAGGGCACTCATCTATACTTTGTAACAAGGGGCTTCCCAAGACCACCGACTATACTGTCTCGTCACTATCTTTTGATAGAAAGTTCCGGACTATTATCCCATCTAGAGAGGACTGGATGATGGATACAGTTTTGGAACCAGGAGTTTTGAACTTCTTCACTGATGGTTCAAAACGGGATAGAGGAGTAGGGGCTGGGGTGTTCTGCGAGGAACTCATGTTAAACCTCTCCTTTCGTCTCCCTGACTACTGCAGCATTTTTCAAGCTGAGGTAACTGCGATAAAGGAAGTCGTGGACTGGTTGAGGTATAATGTAATATCGACTAGTGATATTCGCATATATACGGACAGTCAGGCAGCCATTAAAGCGCTTCAATCACACCTTCTCACGTCGAAAGTAGTCCAGAGCTGTCTCTCATCTCTTAACGAGATGACAGATCAGTTCAACATCCATATCATATGGGTGCCAGGACATTTCGTTAGTACGGGGAACATGAAAGCCGATGAACTGGCTCGACGTGGTACAACGGACCACATTTCAAACAGCAAAAAGGATATTGAAATTCCTCTTGCGGTATGTAAACTGCTGCTTCAGGAGGAAGCCAGTAAGTTGACGAATGACAGATGGTCAAATAGTACCTCATGATAACTCGTAATAACTCGACAGATCTGGCCAAAGTTGAACTTGGCGAGATCCAAACAGCTGATCTCACTTCAGCGGAGTCAGATCAGTGTGGTTGTTGGAGTGATTACGGGACACTGTCTCATAGGCAGACATGCAAGTAGACTTGGTTTCTTCTCACATGACTACTGTCGTAGTTGCGAGGACGAAGAGGAGGAAGAGACAGTACTTCATCTTCTTTGCACTGCTTCTTTGTCCTCGTCTGGCACGAAACAGACTGAATTTTCTAGGGGCACCCCTTTTCAACGACCTGGCGGAGCTCAGCGAGAAGGACGTCAGGAGTATCCAGCGCTTCATAGCAAGCTCAAAGTGGTTTCAATGAGTTGGAGGAAAAATTTTTAATTTGTGGTATGGCTACGGACCTTTTTTGTGTCTATGCCTGGTCCTGGTGGACCGCCATTCAAACCTAACCTAACCTAACCTACATATTTCCGCGTTTGATTAATTTTTAGTTGCGTTCAAAATCAATTTATTCAATATTTCCGAGATTATTAGCTACTATTTAAAAAACAATGTTTTTGTTGCTTTTTCCAGGTTATTCTAGAATTCCAATTTTACACGAGATTTTCGGAATATTAAAAATTTCTTGAGAATATTGCGATTATTCTACCTTAATCGAGTTTTTTTCGATTTATGTCCAGATTATTGGTATTTTTTAGGATTTATAGGAGGTGTTAACTGTTAGTGTTAAATATTAGTGTTTAATTGTTAGTGTTAAATAGCGTTAGTGTTAAATAACCATTTTATTATTTTTCGAAATTATTCGAGGTTTTACGAAATCTGCTTGATATTTTTCAGATTAATTGAGAGCCTTATTAGTGGTTTCTGGTTTTTCAAGATTATTAAAAGATTCCAAATTTATTCGAGTTTTCTAAGAATATTCGAAATTTTTTGTCAATACCTAAGCTGTAGCATTATAGAAATGTAAGACTTGTCGACCATTTTGAGATTATTCGATCATTTCAAAATTTTTCGGGCTACTCGAACTCGATATTCCTCGAAATTTACAAGGGTGTGCACTGCGTTTTGTTACAGAATTACTGATTTTTTCGGAATTTTCATAACATTTAGCTATATACTGATACACTTGGAGAATATTTGCAAAATTCATCAAAGTAGCTGACATCTAATACATAAAATTCGAAACGAGCAACCCCAATAAACGTATCGCACGGAATTCCGTAAGAAAATCAGTACGAAAGATTCACTCGGAACGAGGATTCCAGTAATATTCTTACACGGATTTCCGTGTTGTTAGCCAAAGAAAAGTGGCACAAAAATTCCAAGTATGTCAATTACGAATATCATGTGGATTTCCGAATATAAATTGTACTAATTTCCGTGTGGAAATTACACGTAATTCTTAGTACATTTCACACAGATTTCCTTGTAAATATAAAACGGATTTTCTTATGAATTATAGAACGGATTTCCTTAGATTTATATTCTCATTTTCTTCATTATATAAATAAAAACATATTGCAGAATATTTTTTGAAAAAATATTTTATTTATTTAATAATTAATTCATAATATATTATACATACTATACGATGTACAAAATTCAAAAATAAATCTTGTAAAAAAAAATTTTTGTTTAATTCATTCAA
Organism: Tipula helvola; assembly: GCA_963556165.1. NCBI lineage: Eukaryota > Metazoa > Arthropoda > Insecta > Diptera > Tipulidae > Tipula > Tipula helvola. Next base: position 145,830,162 of record OY744482.1, on the reverse strand, counting down.
TCCACCACCTCTTGAATTAGAAAAATGTCGCAAAGCTGAATCTACAAAGAATATTTAAATTACAAAAAAATTAGTAAAGCTAAATATTTTAATGTAAAATAGTACCTTTTAATAATTTAATTATTAAATAATTTTTTATTGGTATATTTTTTTGATGGCCAAACCACGAAAAATTTGCTGCGACGTCATCTAACATAATTCTTTTTAAATTACACATATCTTGTTAAATCATTTATGTTGACATCAAATACGGTTTTCTATAAAAATATTAACAGATTTACACAATTATTATATCAGAAAAATATAATAATTACCTTAAATTACACAAAACACAAATGGCGTCCAGTTGTAAGTAAATATGGCGGAAATAACAGTACGACTTTCAACTCGGATTTCCGTATTAAAACTGCAGTACTAATTCCGAGTTGGAAATAAAGTTTATTGGGACGAAGGGGATTGTTAGTGTCAAAAAAAAAATTTTCGCTCGTAATACAACTAGTGCTCAATTATTATTGATAATTTTTACGAGTTAAAATCGCGCTGAAAATTCAACGAGTGCGCAGCACGAGTTGAATTATCTGCGTCGGTTTTAACGAGTAAAAAATTATCGATCATTAATTACAGCACGTGTTGTATTTAGTAAGAGAATACAACTTTCCGGCTAGCGATTGAATCATAATTCATCCATTTGTGTAATGTTGTATGCAAATTATTTGACAAGCTTTTGTTTGCATGGCTTATTTGATGTGTGTATAAAAAATACAATCATAATAAACCCTTATGTTAATACCCAACTTTATCGACGTTGTTTCGCACTCAAGGTACCCGGGTACCCGCGTTCTGTTATATTATAATTTTTGATATTTCAATAATAGAGAGCGTTTCCTTTTTATTTATTTTCCATGGCATATTTTGTGAAAGTTGTATTCTCTACAAAATAACATTAGCTGTATTTTGTTGAGAAAAATTTAAACAAAATCAGTTTTGATTTATTTTTTGTCCTATTCTTTCCTATAAACCTACTACGATTTAAATAAAGAAACATTTTTTCGGCTTTATTTAAATCCTGCGGCGCTTTATTTCTAATGCAATTGTTGTTGTAAGTTTCTCAACAAAATAAACTAATGAACAAAATGTATAATGGTAAGAATTTTAACATTTTTTCTAAATATGTATCTAAATTTTTTCGGAAATAAAATATTTAATAATAGTGGTTTAGACAGTGCTTTTATTTATTTTCATAAATTTTAAATAAATCATCGAATAGAATTTAAATGAATCGTCATCACAAAAACACAAATCTGTTTTCTAACAAAATAATTATTTTTTTTAGTCCGAATGTACGAAAACATCGATAATAGTGTCATTAAGGGTATTTCAGGTAGCGATTTTCAAAAAAAAAATTTGTTTTTAAATTTTTTTTCACATAGAAAGAATAGAGATATCGTTTTGAAAATTTGTAGGTATGTTTATTGGCGTTCAAATATTATAAAAAAAAATTTTTTTTGACATACGGATTTTTTTAAAAGAACATCAAAAAATGACTGCGTGCATGATTTTGGGCGACTGGATGATCTGAAAAAAAATGGCAAATTATTCCTTGTTGAAGTGGCTATAGCATGAACTAGAATACATATTTTTTTTTTTATCAAAAAATGATAAAATGGCGGCCATTTTTTTGGAAAAACCAATTTTTGAGGGTGGAAAATCGGGTGAAAATGGAAAATTTTTTACCAATCAAAACGATTCTAGTTCATGTGATAGCCATAAATGTGTACAATAACATATTCAGAAATCAGAGCAATTGGTCAAGCAGTTTTTCTTAAATCGTGCCCGCAACCCAAAAAAACATGGTTTGTAGAAAATCACGTTTACATTTTTGTTAAGGAAAGTTTTAAAGAAAAACTATATACCGTTTTAATCTGCCATTCATGTATCATGTTTTTGAAAATGTTTATTAGTAAAATCCGTAAAAAATTTTTTTTCGATTTTTTGAAAATTTGTAACCAGAAAGACACCTTAACCCTTGTGTGTATACTCGAAAAATTTTACGCTAGTACACACCCGACCCACCCGGGTAGCCAAGTGTATTTTTTCGGGTTTTTCAACCTATTTTTTGTCGGTTCCGCTATGTTGTTGCATTTATGTTATAAATTTAGTATTTTATTGAATAAAAACGAGAAAAATATATATGTATATAGGGAATTCCCCATAATGAAAGTGGAAAACGAGAAACGAAAAACACAAATGAGGAGAAAATTATTACTATACTGCCCGTCATACTAATAGGTTGTGGTTGTTCAGATATATAAAACATTCCTTGCACGTTTAAAAATTGGCCTGGCACGCCAAAAAATTTTAGAGTAGGTACTCCACAATCGTAGTAATTTTTCCAAAAAAGAGAGAAAGCTTTTAGAATTTTGATAAAGCTAAACTATTGAAATGCTGGAGTACGAGGAAAACATGAAATCAATTTGGTCGTACAACCACCTTTGAAATGAATGTCAAGTATTTTCGACAAATACGGAAGGTTTGCAAGTGCAACATTTGAAACTATTTTTGTTAGGTACCGATATGTTTCAAATGGGTGAGTTTAGCGATGTTTTATTCGTAAGCTTGTAATTTTAGTTCAGGGTTTATTTAGTACTACAAATTACGAGAATTAAAAAGCACTTTTGCGATATTATTGAAAGGAAAAATGTTAATAATTCGAATTTAAATATCAATTAATTAAAAAGGAATTGAACCAAAAGTTTTAATCAAAATTCCAAAGAAATACGATTAGCAGAAAGGTTAAGTTTCACGCGTAAAATTTGAAACTGGAAATTCGTAAGAAGATCTAAAATTCTGAATCGTTTTTCTTCATCTATTTAAACCTACTTGACTATTTAGTTGACGATGCCAGATCATCGCGTAACAGAATTTTAACACACCATTTCATAATACATATTGTAGTTGAAATAGATAGATCAAAAATGTTTGCTCCAAATATCGTTGTGAGTTCGTATTTTTATAGGTGAACATGTTGAAAAGAATTAGGAATAAAACGGCCTAAGGCAATTGTTTTGGGTTAAGACTTTGAGCCCGATTTTTGGGATAATTAAATGCATCTTAAAATAAAACTTTGGTGATCCTTAATATTATATTTAAATATCTTATTTTGATTTGGCACGCAGAAAATCAGTCATTTAAAAAAATAATTGTATTGGCACGGTAATAACCAACTATTTGAAAATATGTACTGGTATAAAATTACAGTGGCGGATCGATATAGGGATATACAATTTAAAATAAATTAAAATAAAACTAAGTCTTTTCCTTATATTTTGTTTTGGCTACCCGGGTGGCCGGGTGTGGTTATAAGGGTAAAGAAAATTATTCGCACATAACTCCATCAAAAAATAATTTTTATCCAATTTCTATACAAAAATCGAAAACTAATAGTCAATTCTTGGATGTCAAGAAGCTAGAAACGTGTAACTTCAAAATTGCAGTCCCCACAAATATTTAAAGTTGAAATGGCTACCCGGGTAGCCGGGTGCGTACACAAGGGTTAAAAGATATTTTATCTTATTTGGAGGCGCAAAAAGATCTTTTATTGAAAGTGAAAAATTGGTGCGTGCAAAACACATAATAAAATTAGAGTTTTCAAAGTCAAATGAAGATTACATTCATATATTTGGGTTAGTTCTGCAAACATCGCACCCAAAGGAAAAGCCTCACGTGTTGGTGCAGATTGAACCATTTATCTTTACTGACCTGTATTGATACAAGCCAAAAGTGGGGTGCAGAGGAACCGCAAATAAGACCATTTATTTGGACCAAAACGGATTGTATAATTGTGCCGCATGGACAAAATGGCCAAATTATTTGTTACTATTGAGGTACAGAACGAGTCAACTCGCAAGCGATTGTTTGCGGCGGCAACAAGCAGTGCGGTTTGCTTGTATGCAAAAACCCAAGGTGTGGTTGTTCAAAATGAATCTCTAGGAGCCAGAGCTACTGTTATCAGCACCGAGATTAGATTATCTCAAATCATAATAAAAAGCTTTATGTTACCTAATAAGACACCTCATAATATATACCATTTGAATTATTGACGTTTTATCAAGATTTCGTCTGTCTTGATGGGAAGAAGGCAAACAAAATTTGTAGCGAAACATGTAACCAAAACAATGCTATATGGCTATTTAAGCGTGCATTGCGAATAACTGCTAGTTCTGCCTACTCGTTATATAGTACGTATATAAACAATAAATCTCCAAACTGGGAAAAAGTACTGCAATATGTTCAACCCAAAACTAAAAGGAATAACAATATGTAGGTTGGTGTCGACAATGAGCCAGTCGCCATTAGGGAATATGAAAACCGAACCACTTAAAAATAATAAGATTGGGTTTAAGCATACATCCGAATGCACCATGGTTAGGCTATAGTCCCGATGGATACCTAGAGGCTCCAAACAAAATTATCGAATTAAAGTGCGCTACTGCAGGAGAGAATATTGATTGGGAAATTGCAATTAAAATTATTAAATATTTAGATAAAGATTTTCTTTTAAAAATCAAACTTCCATACTACGCCCAAATTTAAATTGGAATGGCCATAATGGGTTGTGGAAACTGTGATTTTGTTGTATATTTCAAAAAATCAAACTACTGTCACATTATAACCATTTCAGTAAATATAGAATATTTAAATAATCTTCTTCCTAATCTTAAGGGTGTTTATTTGTTTATTACCAATTATTTATAAGAAAAATGTAAAAGAAATGTTTTAACTGAAATTAAATGAATTTACTGTGATATTGGAATTACCTGCACTTTTATTTATTTATAATCAATTAACCACATAAACACTTCCTACTCACCTATTTGAAATAAATAATGTACTTTTCTATTTAGAAATGGAAGACCTGAATTTGAAATTAATTAGATTTTATTTAAATAAAAATTGTTTTTTTTCATGACACAATGTACTATTTTTTTACACAATTACATATGTTCGTATGTTATATTTATCTTCAGCTAGAACTGGCGATAACAAATTCGTCAAACATGCAATAATATAAATTATATCGTCGATGAAGAGAAGAGTATTGTGCTCTATTTGACATCGTAGGATGTTAAACGTTTTAATACGTTGAATAATTCATTCTATATACCTGAACCCTGGCTATAGAAATTTCTGTGTTTTTCAGCACTTCTTCTTCTGGAAACTGATAATTTGGGCCACCACTAAATGTAGGGCGAACCAATTTCACTCCTTTTTCTGCCAATTCATGTTTTATAGCGAACCCCTTATCTACCAGTATGGCGTCATTTAATTCAAATTTCTCTAGTAGATTTTCTTTGTTAAATATAAATTTGCCGGAAGCTTTCCCAGAATATGCTCTGCTTATAAAAGATACCATTACGCCTGGCGTGATACACACCAAAAATTTTATTGTGTTGCATCCTTTATAATGGGAGTAGGTGGATATTTGGCAGTTGGGGCAGTTATAAACTTGAAGGGGCATTTCTGTACAATCTAATATTGCACTTACCTCTGTGAAATTCGGCCCAAAATACCTAGGAAGATTTGCTTTAATTTCAACTTTTGATGGAAAATAAATTGCAGATTTTAAGGCGACTCTTATAATGGGTAGGGATCATCGAGGATATATATTCAAAGGATAAATTAGTTTTCAATTTAATAAAAACTAACACAATTAACTCTTTCAAACTTAAAATATGTTGGAAGGTATATAATGATGAATTGTTGCTACATAGTCTTCAATATCATCCAACAACACAAAAGTGATAATACCCGTCCACGAGTTTAACAATGTTTCATTTTTTATTAAGTCCATCACAAATATTTGAATCGATACACTATTATTCAAAGTATTTGCTTGTACACTTGTGTTACACATTTCCGAACAATCTACAGGTTGCGGTTCCGGTTGGTAAACATTATCATTCTCAATAATATGTAATACTGTCTCAGGTTTTGATTGGGCGTTATCCTCTATGGCTTTCATTTGGAGATTCTTCTTAAAGTTTCGCTCTTGCAGTCTCTGTGATCTAAGAACGTGCAGATTTTTGTTGTTGTTTCTAACACAGCTACTTTGTGGTAGGTTCTGCGTTGGTATTGCGCCTTTTTTTAAACGCTTTTGGTTACTGGTTAATTTAACTAATGGTATTGCAATTATATCCATAATAAATTATACTGTTGTTGTTGACGGGTTACCATAATTCCGTAGAGATTTAATACTTTTTGGGAAATTCGTTAATTTTTATTTTGGAAATTGCTGAGTCAACATCAATAAACTGAATTGTAACACAATCCGTGTTTTTATTTCTTCCGAAGTTTATTGAGGAAACCATCTTGGAATTACAACACGATACCAACTACTTCTAATTAATATAAATCTGCCAACTCATACTGAGGAATCATTTAACGGGAAACAGCTGGTATTGTAACCTGAATATCATCACAAAATTATCCATGTACCATACTACAAGGTTTTGGTCGAGGTGACCCAAACAACATTATTTCCTTTTAAATTATATTTTCTCTTGTATACTCAAGAGAAAGTTTACCACTTTTTCTGCATTTAAACAGCGACTACATACAACTTTTGCTTGTGATGAGGTAGTGTGATCAATGAAAATAAAACAAAAATGCAAGTTGCCTGAAAATTGGTAGTTGTGTAGTTAGAACTTTGTGGGACTTGTAAGGAAAGAGATAAAAAGAAGAGTTATGTTTCGCTCAAAAAGTTGATGATGAAATTGAAGAATTATTTTTGCTTTGCGTGTTTATTTTCTATTAAAAAATTTGGATTTTTTTATGCATGCAGTGAATGCTGCCGCTGATTGAAGTGTATAATCAAAATGCATGAAATGATAGATACACCTTGACATTGAATTTTTATTCTACTAGTAACCTGTAAAAGGTCTAAAATGCTGGACTTTTCCCATACCAAGTTTATTTCCTTCATCACCTATTGAGTTTAAAACACTTATCGCATGCTTTTATGTTTGTTTTTTGAAAATGGGCTGGTTAGGCCTATATTCGGTACAAGTAAAAAATTATTAGTAGGTAATTCTTAATCTTAAATAATAATTATTAGAATACATAAAGCTCAATTTTGATAAAAAACTATTTTTCGGTTAATTTTTAGCTAATAAAATTAAAATGACTCTGCGAGACTCAACCCATGCTGATTAGGGTTAATACAAAAACATAGGTGCCTTTCTAGTAAAATATTTCATTTGATTCGAAAATGCGTTAAAAAATAGAAAAAATTTGTACAGTTCTGAAACTTGGCACGCTCTTTAATCCTTAACTAGAACACAAAAAAAAATTAGCGTCCATCAGAAATGTAAACTTTTAAACATCATTTACATTTTCCGAACCTGAATCATTATAACCCAATTTTAAGTTGCATTTCAAATTTTAGTTAGAATGAGTTAATGAGATTTACCTATGTGCACGTTCTAGTTTTGAAAAATTTTAAATTTTCATGTTGCTCAAATTCCTGTACCATAATTAAAACTTTTTACATTTTGATTAAGCTAAATTAGCAGTTTTTAAATTGTATTTAATTTTATTTTTAAAGTAAGAAAAGTTAGCGGTTTTCCAATATTAAATCGTCCAATATTATCGTCACTTTAAAAAGTATAGTTAAATCGAATTTTATGATAAAGCTGCGTAAGAACGGACCCCTATTTGGACAAAAAATAACGTACAGCTAATAAAAATGTTGAACCAGTTGAAAAGGGAAAGCAATTAGCTCACGTTTGGTTTCGTAGCGGACAAATATTTGCACGCTTGAATGATGGTAATCAACCAGTATTAAACAAAACAAAAGATGATATCACAAAATTAACAGCATAGTTGCTCGACATCAATTATTTATGACGTCGGCAGAAATCAACAACAGAAAAGACAAATATTTTGACGTGATAACGTTTTACACCGCATGTTCAGAAAACTGACCCAAAATGTAGCCATTGGTCGGGGGCAATTACTAATCAACTATAAGCATTACCTTTAATTTAAAGATATGATTGCTTAGATTGGTCCTTCGCGTTTATGTGTCACGCATAATATTTTCGCAATGGCGTCATCACAGGAACCCGCGCCGCGAACCTCTGATTTCGGGCGATTTAAATGCATCAACCAGTGTAGCGAGAGAACGGCTCATCCGATCGGAGATCCGATGGTGTAAATTTTTGCGTAAAAAACCAGTGGTAGCTAATTAATTTTAAATTAAATTAATTAATCTCTACATAAATTTTAATTAAAAATTCAAACTACAAAATAGGGATTTATAGAGATTGAGGGCACTATACCAAGAGAATGCCTCATCAAATCGGAGCAATTCGGTTATTAATTTGTGCTTAATAATACTGTGGCAGATAATTTATTTTAAATTAAAATAATTAATCTCCACATTAATTTTAATTAAAATTACAAAATACAAAACAGCGATTTACAACCAACCATGACAATCACTATCTGACCAGAGGAATTCTGGTGTCAATTTACGCGTAAAGAAACTGTTCAATCACTCGCTTAACTAAAACTCGTCGGTTAGCTATATGCGGTGTGTCCATGATTTCCTCTTCTGAGCCTTGCTTTTCAGTTCTTAAAAAAGGCGGTATATTCAAACCAACATTTATCTTTTCTAAGATGTCAGAGATGTCAAATACCCGATCTGCTAGTTTATTAGGCTCTAATGTTCCAAAAAGCTAGATTTGACTACAATCTCTCGATCACTGATTGCTCCACCATATGCATCTGAGAGAAATGTCACCAACCCGTTTTCGTCTATATAAACTAAAATCTTAAAAGTACTCGTATTTTTATAGTGCGAAAACGTTAACTGAAGATGTACGGGATTTTGCGATCTTTGCACAAAAATCTCGGTTTGAAGATGGGTTGTGTTTCCAAAAGTCAATTCTTTTCAAAACTGAATACAAGTTATCATGTGAACAAAACACTTGGAAACACTTGTGAGTGAGAGTAAATGTTTTGCTATATAGTTTTAAAATCAAAATTCGTCTTATACTTTACAAGTAGTAAAAGAACATGATCTTCGGCCGCCAAAGAATGCAATAAACTATATCGTAGAATCATTTAATTAAATCAAACAGAAACCGGTTTCTATTCAATCCAGTGTATTGCAGAAGTTAAGCATCAGTTACTATAAAGAATGTTAGCTTTGAGCTTTCTGTTTGCGTCGAAATGTTGGTCGCTGATTTCAAAACTGGTCGAATCTGATAGATAATTAGCAATTAAACAACAAAAAATCGGTTTATCATATGAACTAAACATTTTACCTCGACAGGCTTTAATTTGCCCTCCGATAATTCCGACAAAGGGGTCGAAATTGGTAAGATTTGCCCATTTCTTGAATTGGACTGAAATGGTTCAATTATTGATTCGATAAGCATAGATGTTGCTAGTCCCTTCTTCTGTATTTCCCGACGATTTATTGGCTGTGACAAACCTTCGTGTCTACGTTTTGGTATATTTTTGGTCGGCACCGAACCTTTTTTCAGCTAAAAAGGAAGTCCTTTAGTATAAAGTAATAGCATCACAATAATAAGATTACCTTTTATAATGTATTTTAGGGTTCTCATTTTTTGTGCAGGGTCAATACACTTTGTATGACTCTTGGGTTAAAGTACGGAGAGGATTTTAATATTTCTACTTTTTTGGTATAGATATATTATAAATTGATTGATTGGCCTTTTCATTTTTTCTGATTAACAAGTCGAAAAATGTTGTGAATGCCATTATTGTTAATATATTTTGTCTATACAAAGTTTAATTTGATTGGATTAGAGTACGATAATAAATATACCTAGGGTAACCTTCCCCCAGAACTTTCCTCATAAACCAACCATCCATAATCCACCGGGCAGACTGCCTTATCCAGACTCTGGTGTGTAGTAATCCATGTAATGCAAGTTGTAATTATTCCACGCAAAATGTCCCCTTTATTGTGCTTTAAACGTCTAAACATTTAGAATGTTAACGATGTTAACAATCCCACTCAACTTTACGACCTCCAACACAATATCATAAATTTTTTCAATCATTTCTGGTACTGTTACCATCTGATTGCATACATACGCTCAGTAAAATTAAGATATCTCAAAAACTAGATTGAATATTTACAATCTGTAAATTGCGTATGATAGGTTACACTCACTGTTACCTATCATACACAAAAAGCAGATTGTATGGCCTTCCACTGCGTTCATCATCAAAAACATGTTTAAATTCACCGACTCAAAAACGGACAGTTTAATAAGATGGTGTAGACTCGCTGAAAGTTAGATCCATATCATATACATATATACCATACATCGGTTCTGAGAATCTTCACTCCAATGAAATTTAAAATCTATAGTTGATTAGCCCTGGATATGTCTAATGAGAAAGAGTAATTTGATAACATGCCATTGAGGACTACAGAAAGTCAAATTTTGTCCCAAGAGGGGGTCATTTGGTTTTGAGATTTCGTTAATATATATATTATAATCTTAATCTTATAAATTTAATGATTATGTATTTTTTTTTTTTTTTAATAAGTTTGATCAGTGAATTTTTATTGTTTGTGGGTTTTATATCGAATTTTTTTTGGAAAGATAATCTTGCTAAAGTTATTTTTTTTTTTGTTAAATTAATGGTTTAAACTTTCATAAAAAAATATTAAAATAAATAATTAATCTATAGTTTCATAAATAAATAATGTTAAAACTTAAATTAATTAACATGTGTAATTTCGAACTTTAAATTTTCTTTTGAATTAAAATATAATATATCGCGCTATAATGTACGGAACATTTAACACAGTTAATTACGAATGGCATTGTGAATAATATAGTGCGCTTACTGCCTAAACTTAATCTGTTAACATTATCATAAAATCTAAGCGCCTGAAAATCATTAATTATATCTGAATGGGCAATTTAAAGCTATTGTATGAACATAGAGTGACTTTAAAATAAGTGCATAAAACTCTAAAATTAGTTAGTTAGGTAAATGATTATCGCTTGGTATTAAAGGGTAATGCACTAATATGCTAATAAGCGAATGAAATATTAAATTGTGAATGAACAAATTTAAAACGTTAAAAACCAAATCATCGATTCGTGAATGAACGCTATACCGGTTGCTTTACTATTTTATAGTGGATCGGTAAAATGCAAAAATTTTTTGATATAAATCACATTTAATGTATGTTATATATTAGTTTGGTTGTTGATAAGACTAGACAAGCTTAAAAAAAACAATGTGTTGCCTCTTCGCGCGACAAAAGTGAAACTTTTTAAGGGGTCCCGGTCGATACGGCATATTTCATTACGGAATATGAAAAAACGGCATATTTCAAAACGACATAAGGTACACTACGGCATATGGTACACTATGGCATATTTCAAAACGGCATATGGTACACTACGGTATATGGTACACTTTGGCATATTTCAAAACGGCATATGGTACACTATCGCATATGGTACTCTATGGCATATTTCAAAACGGCATATGGTACACTACGGTATATGGTACACTTTGGCATATTTTAAAACGGCATATGGTACATTACGGCATATGGTACTCTATGGCATATTTAAAAACGGCATATTTTAAAACGACATATGGTACGTAACGGCATAGGGTTGGCCACGTATTACTGTTTTCCAAAAGACTGTTTACAAAAGACTGTTTCTAAAATCTTTTCTCCAAAATCTTGTTTTACGAAACCTTGTCACCAAAATCTTATTTACTTTTATGTTTACTTTTATATATGGATAATAGTTATTTATGGTACTAGTGAGCAAAGCGAGATGTTATCCACAAGGGATAAGTTTGTCCCACGAGGCGATAGCCGAGTAAAATTCATATTATGAGTTTTTTATGAGCTATTTCAAATTGCTTTTTCTCATTCCATTAATTTACTTCCTACAAGAATTATTTCAGATTTTGAACTAGCTTCAGTTTCTGCACTAAAAAATTTCCTGCCGGATGTAATTTTTAAGGATTGTTTATTTCATTTTACCCAAATTATTTGACGAAAAGTGCAGAAAGAAAAATTGGCTTCCAGATATGGTAACGACGTAGATTTTAGAATTAAGATTCGAATGCTGGCTGCCCTAGCCTTCGTTCCACCTGATGAAATTTGTTATTATTTATCTAAATTAGAGGATGTTTTGGATGAAGATGGAAAAATTATGGTATCATAGATAAATACAAATTATATTTCGGGCCGTGCTATTAAAAACAATAAACCGCCACGATATGGTCCCAATTTTTGGTCTATTGCTGACTCTTTTGAGAATAACTTTCCACGAACTCAAAACAATTTAAAGGCTTGGCATAGTAAGCTGCAAGTTGTTGTTGGAAAATTGCATGTTGCACTTTATAAGCTGACAAGATAAATTAGGCAAAGAACAAATATTTATTAAAAACCGAACCGACAAAATGAGATCTGGTGAACAATTATTTCCAAATAAAATATCTAGAAAAAGAAGAAAAGCTGAAATATATCATGATAAATCGACGGCCTAAAGAGGAAACATCTACCCTTAAAGGCATTGCAAATAATATAGCTCTTTATTGATTTATATCACTAATCCTATAACTTAGTTTAATTTTTATAATATTTTTTCAAACATATCTCAAGAAGAGAAACTAACTTTTGAAATTATAATTTTAAATAAAATGTGTGTATGCAAATTAATTATTAAAATTTGTTTTTTTATTAATTGAATCAGAATCATCTTAATGTACATAAATGCCTGCTCATGTGAAAAGTTAACTTAAAATAAGGGACATAGAAAAACTGGATTGGGTATGCAATCTGGCATTACAAAATATTGCATTACAAAATTTCGCATACAAAATTTTGCAATTATACAATATTGCAATACAAAATCTTGCATAACAATTTCCCGTGCATTTTTTTTTCTCTATTCTGAGGAAAATAAATTGAAGAAAAATGACATCGACTAATTTAACTTAGAATTGTAGGGGCTAACGGCTTCGGTAACTCTCACGGGCACGCGGGAGGTCGCTGCGCTCCCCCCCGCTTAGCCCTTCTAGGGGCTTTAGATTTGAATTTCGGAGGACGTAGGAGCCGGGATCAGCAAACATGTCGCACTGCGTGCCGCATGCAGGAGCAGATTATAAAGAATCTATTAATGGCACCTACTAAAAAGCAAAATAATTACACTATTTTGTTATGCAAGATTTTGTAGTTGTAATATTTTATATCGATCCCAGAAAAACTTTTCACTAAATATTCATTATTTCACTATAAAATAATCAAACTTATTATTTCGGAAAACAAAATTTTAAAGTTTTTGTCCAACAAAATTTTGGTAAACTATTTTTTATACGGTAAGAATTTAAAAAACAACATTTGAATTACAAATGCAGAAGATCAATTCGCTTTCGATAATGCACCTAATTACGTTGTAAATGCGTTCTTTGAAAAGTGTACCTATATAAAACGTTTAACACTTGTTACATTGTGTTTTGTGAATGGTAGCAGAGCCTTCTAGAGTATAGACAGAGCCTTCTAGAGTATAGAGCCATAATCATTATGACGTATTTTTTCGAAGCTTTTTTAGTGGTATAACTTTTCACTAATTTCCATAGGAATCCATAGTAAAAATGGTGTTTTTTAGCTTCAAGTTTTTCAATGAAAAAAGCGAAAATGTTACAAAATTTTTATACAAAAGTGTTCTACATATATTTAGCAGCAATATACAAGAAGGGTATATTGGTATTAAGTAAATATTAATTGCAGAAATATTAAAATTAAATTATTTCTAAAATATATTTTTCGAACTTTCATTTTGAAAAATCCATCAAAGTTGGTTGGCTCTGACAAATTAAAATAATACTTGCTAAATTTATCTTTAGTTTTACTAGTGTACGTTAGATGTCTATAATTGTTGGTAGAGAAATACGAAAAAAAATTATTTAATCACACAATTATGACACGTTCTTAATATTTTGAGAATTTGATTTGCTTTTCCTACAATTTTTGAACTTTAAATTTTCCTAGGTGGTAATTTTTGGTACGATTTTTCAAAATATTACTACCCACTGCCATCTATGTATATCGACTTAATGCACACGATTTGTAGTAAGCTTTTCTTTTTAATTTGACCAGAAAGCTGTTGTTATGAACTTTTTTTTATATTTTGGTTTAAATAAATCAATTATTACAAGAAAATGAAAACGATTTACTTAAACGAGATTTATATATGTTAAAATTTAAACATTTATGAAAATATTTCAGAAATCATAATTAAGAATTTGCAACGTTTTCATTTACAAATTTGTCTTAGGAAAAAAAGTGATTTCCCATATGTTTTATGTGTTTTACCAAAGCAACCTTGATTATACAAGCCATAATCTAAAAAACGAAGCTTTTATAAGGGAATTAGAAACGAGGAAAAACCCAAAATGTCCATAGTAAAACACATAAAACATATGGGAAATCACTTTTTTTCCTAAGACAAATTTGTAAATGAAAACGTTGCAAATTCTTAATTATAATTTCTGAAATATTTTCATAAATGTTTGAATTTAAACATATATAAATCTCGTTTAAGTAAATCGTTTTCATTTTCTTGTAATAATTGATTTATTTTAACCAAAATATAAAAAAAAGTTCATAACAATAGCTTTCTGGTCAAATTAAAAAGAAAAGCTTACTACAAGTCGTGTGGATTAAGTCAATATACATAGATGGCAGTGGGTAGTAAACATTTTGAAAAATCGTACGAAAAATTGCGCCCTGGGGAAATTTGAGTTTAAAAATTGTAGGATAAGCAAAACAAATTCACAAAATATTAAGAACGTGTCGTAATTGTGTGATTAAATAATTTGTTTTCGTATTTCTCTACCAACAATTATAGACATCTAACGTACACTAGTAAAACTAAAGATAAATTTAGCAAGTATTATTTTAATTTGTCAAAGCCAACTTTGATGGATTTTTCAAAATGAAAGTTCGAAAAATATGATATATTTTAGAAATCATTTAATTTTAAAATTTCTGCAATTAATATTTACTTAATACCAATATACCCTTCTTGTATATTGCAGCTAAAGGTATGTAGAACACTTTTGTATAAACATTTTGTAACATTTTTGCTTTTTTCATTGAAAAATTTGAAGCTAAAAAACACCATTTTTACTATGGATTCCTATGGAAATCAATGAAAAGTTATACCACTAAAAAAGCTTCTAAAAAATACGTCATAATGATTATGGCTCTATACTCTAGTAGGCTCTGGTTTTACTATGGAAATTTTGGTTTTTTCCTCGTTTCTAATTCCCTTATAAAAGCTTCGTTTTTTAGATTATGGCTTGTATAATCAAGGTCGCTTTGATGGTAGTCGTGTTTTCCATGAGAACTATGCACTAGAACTCGATAAGCTTTAATTTCCTTCTAATTCTATGTAAACCGAAAAATAAAAAATTGATAAAAGGCGGATGGATGTGTAGTGCATTTAACATAAATTCACATTTTGAGCTGTTACAGCAATAAATAATTACAATTATAGCCTATTTGTTAGTTACACTTGATAAATCTGAAAATTTATCGAGTGTACTCGCCTGTAATGACGTCAGCGAGAAATAAGAAAATATTGATGAAGTAACTTAAGGGGAAAATTTTTAAACTTAAAATATGTATTTATGTTAAATGCACTACATATTCGCGCTTTCTCAAATTATTTTTTTTCGGTTTACTTAGAATATAAGTAGTTTAAATTTTATCGAGTTCTAGCAGAGCCTTCTAGAGTATAGAGCCATAATTATTATGACGTATTTTTTTTAAGCTTTTTTAGTGGTATAACTTTTCACTGATTTCCATAGGAATCCATAGTAAAAATGATGTTTTTTAGCTTCAAGTTTTTCAATGAAAAAATCAAAAATGTTACAAAATTTTTATACCAAAGTGTTCTACATATCTTTAGCAGCAATATACAGGAAGGGTAAATGGTTATTAAGTAAATATTAATTGCAGAAATATTAAAATTAAATTATTTCTAAAATATGTTTTTCGAACTTTCATTTTGAAAAATACATCAAAGTTGGCTCTGACGAATTAAAATAATACTTGCTAAATTTATCTTTAGTTTTACTAATGTACGTTAGATGTGTCAGATTTATACAGAAAAATACGAAAAAAATTGTTTAATCACAAAATTATCACACGTTCTTAATATTTTGAGAATTTGTTTTGCTTTTCCTACAATTTTTGAACTTAAAATTTCCCCAGGTGGCAATTTTTGGTACGATTTTTAAAAAATTTGTACTGCCATCACTGCCATCTATGTAATGTATATTGACTTAATGCACACAATTTGTAGTAAGCTTTTATTTTTTATTTGACCAGAATGCTGTTGTTATGAACTTTTTTTTATATTTTGGTTTAAATAAATCAATTATTACAAGAAAATGAAAACGATTTACTTAAACGACATTTATATATGTTGAAATTCAAACATTTATGAAAATATTTCAGAAATCATAATTAAGAATTTGTAACGTTTTCATTGACAAATTTCTCTTAAGAAAAAAAGTGATTTCCCATATGTTTTATGTGTTTTACTATGGAAATTTTGATTTTTTTGTCGTTTCTAATTCCCTTAAAAAAGCTTCGATTTTTAGATTATGGCTTGTATAATCAAGGTTGCTTTGGTTCTAGTGCAGTTCTCATGGAAAACGCGGCTGGTATAAACTACGATGGCTTACTGAAATTAATCAAATCGACTGATTTTTCAATTAAGAGATCGGAGTAAAATTCACAAGCTCTGGTCGGATTGTTTTCGCGAACCGGACAAACCGGGCGATTGGCTTGCCTATAACGTTGGCGCCCAACGTTACTATAGATGAATTTTTTATTTAAATTACAAAAAATAAATGTGATTTTTTGAAATTTTATTAAGAATGTTTTTTATTTCATTTTTATTATTTTTTACGTTTACTAAATTATTGTGGCTCAAAATATCTCTATTTAATATTTAAGTAATTTTACAATTGAATAAAAATCAGAATCAAACTTCATTCTTTTTTATAAATTTATAAGATTTCCCTTAAGAGTTATTAATTGATGGGAAATTCTATTAAGCGACAGAAAATTTTGATAATTGAAGAAAAATTCTAATATGTATATGAAGGAAAATTTAAGTAAATAAAGGATAATTCTACTAATTGAAGCAAAATTCTGTTAAATGAAGGTTTAAAGGAAAATGCGTTAAGTGAAGGAAAATTCTTTTAAAAGAACGAATTTCGAAATAATCAGTTAAGAAATAGCCACATTCCAGATTAATTTAACTTATTCCAGAACTTCATCTACAATCGCATTTGTCGAATTTGAACATAATCGGTTATGAAATACCCAAGTTTCATCCTAATTAACAACATTCTAGAGTTTTATCACAAAGAATTAAGAAGAAAATTCTCTGTTGTTTTATCTAAAAACCATTTTCATCTTATAAAAGAGTTCATACTAGTAATTCGAAAAAAAAAATCATTACTAAAATAATAAAAAATCCTTGAATAAATACGCTATTATCCAATTAATTTGCTAAATTTTGATGTTGGTATAAAATTAGTTCCTTCTTTAAAAATAATTTCAATGAATAAGAATAAACCTGAAGGGCCAATATACATATTTTTACTTTTAAAATTAGATATAAATAAAAATTAAAAATTATAGATATTAATAAGCACTTCCCAAAATAAATTTAATTCATTAAGTGAAGGAAAATTATATTAAGCGAAATAAAATTCCAATACGTAAAGGCTATTTTTAGTAAGTATAGGGTAACTTTATAAGTTGATGATTAAAACCATTTTAGAATCCCATTTCCATCGCACTGTTGAGTTTCATCATAATCGGTTAAGAAATAGCTAATTTTCATTCTTATTGGCCATATTCCAGAACTTTATCTAAAACTCATTTTAGAATGCTAATTCCATCACATTTGTCAAATTTCATCATAATCAGTTATGAAATATCCAAGTTGCATAAACATTGCCATATCTCAAAATTTTATCTGGAAACCATTTAACAATCTCATTTCCATCACTCCTTCCGAATTTCATCATAATCCGCCAATAAATAGACAAATTCTATGAAAATTAACCATATTTCAGAACTTCTATTAAAACTCATTTTAGGATCCCATTTGCATTCCATCACACTTGTCGAATTTCATCATAATCGTTTAAGAAATACCTAAGTTCCATCATGATTGGCCATGTTCCAGAAATTCATCCAAAACTCTTTTTAGAATACCATTTCTAAAGAATATGTTGAATTTCATCATATTCGGTTAATTAATATCTAAGATTCACCCTAATTGGCCATATTACAGAACTTCGTCTAAAATCCGGTTAAGTATTCCATTTTCATTGCACTTGCCAAATTTCATCATACTCGGCTAAGAAATAACCCAGTTTTAGAAAATGCCATATTATACCATATGCCATTTTGAAATATGCCATAGTGTACCATATGCCATAATGTACCATATGTCGTTTTGAAATATGCCGTTTTGAAATATGTCATAGTGTACCATATGACATAGCGTACCATATGCCGTTTTAAAATATGCCATTTTGAAATATGCCATAGTGTACCATATGCCATAATGTACCATATGTCGTTTTGAAATATGCCGTTTTGAAATATGCCGTTTTGAAATATGCCATAGTGTACCATATGACATAGCGTACCATATGCCGTTTTAAAATATGCCAGTTTGAAATATGACATAGTGTACCATATGCCATAATGTACCATATGTCGTTTTGAAATATTCCGTTTTGAAATATGCCATGTTGAACGGATTCGCTTTTTAAGCTGTAAATTTATAGTTACGATCATTTATCGTCTAACGGTCCGGCTGACATATTTATTAAAATGTGCAGTTTTACCGCAGCAAGATTCAAAGATAAATTCAATTTATCCTTAAGTACTTTTCTAACCAGATGCCTCGCATCAAAATATTTATTTACGATACACTCATGCATTATCTAGTTATTTTTCTCAATCTGTAACTACATGATCTTGGCAAGTCACAACTCGATACAAAACTTAGTTATTCGCCTTTTAACCGCCGCTAGAGAGGCTTTCAAAGGTAAGAGCCAAAGCAGGTCATCTGTCATCATGATAAAGTAGTTTTACTTTACAATAATTTAATATGTAAAACCTGTTCTGTTTAATTAAATGTGTTAATGTCGTTGGATAAAAGTTTTTATATTTCTTTAACCAATATAATTGATTATGCTGGTGAACATAAAAAAAGATGGTTTGTTGAAGGCGAAATGGTAGGTACTGAAGGCAAATATGTAATATTATTTTATGTAGAGTTCAAGGGATACGTCCTGGTATATATTCAAAGTTATAAGCGTTTGTTTACAATCTACGAACCTCAAGAATCAACCTTGGGAAATAAATATATTTACTTTACACATTTAAACAAACGTTTGATCACAAACGCCACATGCTTTTGCTCAGCACGGCAAGGAGCTAAATGCAAACATACAATCGCAACTCTTTTATACAATACATATACATATAAATTAATGAGTGACATTACTGGGGTTTATACACGATACCAGAAGAAACCAAAAAATAAAACTCAATCTAATTTATTCAATTTGTAGGAACTCCACTTTGAAAAGATTGACTTCAACAGAAATAAAACAAAATTAGGGGAAAAATATAACCAAGAGTACAGCTGATAAAATGTATATTCCTTGTGTTCTAAGTCAGAACATTTGTTGTGGGCCAACTGCACATTGTCAAGCATTAAATAAATGGGACGTACCTCTGTTTCCGACGAATTACGGAGAGAAAATGACAATAGCGAGTCGGTAGCGGTTCACAGAAAAAAAAAAAAAAGATTATTCTTGTTTTGGCATCGAAAGTCGTCACTTGTGTAACATAAATTTATTAAAATAAAGGAAATCAACAAAAATTGTAATCTAGTTTTTAAGAGTAACTGTGTGTATCTCGTTGTCTAATAAATTAAGTACAAATAAATTATAATTAAAAGAAAAGTTTAACAAAACCGGTGTTTTGCTTCACTTCTGTCCAATTAAGTGGATGCGTGCAATTTAGCAGCAATCATTAAATAACAAAATGGCGCAGTTAGTAGGATAAATCGTGTATAGTTGAACTGAATTGAACACGTTTGCATCCATTGATCGATTGAAGCTTAATTTATGTATGTCAAGTAATAACTTGCAACACAACACCTTTACAGTAAATAATACCACTTACATTTGGTACCATTACATTTCATACACATAACAAGTTTTGCCGACGCGTTTTTTAGAGAATCAGTGTGCTGGTGAGTTATCACATAAATTTTTGTGAAACACATAAACACTGCGTTTGATTTCTAAATTTTAGTTAGTGACCTTGGCAAATTAAATTGGTCTACAAGAGTGTCACAATCACAACAGTAATATTAATATTGCGGACGAGTTCAACGCAACAACTTCAATATTGCTTGCTGTAATAATTTATGATAGGTCCGGTCACACGACTAAATAACAACGACATAGTGATTAATGCAATTTTGTTGGCGATGAATACTCCTTTTAAACTTTAGTTAAGTTATACAACGAACAACCGGTTGCTGTATTATAAATTAAGACATATAGAAAAAAAAATAAAAAATTTTACTCGACAGTGCTTGCTGTGAAATGAGATAATTCTCTGCCGGTGTCCCGCCGGAGTGTATTAGGTCCAATCTTGTATTTACTATATACAAGCAAAGTACCAACTACAAAATGATGGAACCATTGCCGCTTGATGCAACGAGCAAACTCCAGAGGATGAACATTGCGGTTTGTAAATGGACAAAGCGTTGGTGAATCAAGCTTAATGAGACAAAATCCACGCATATTAACTTTACATATCAAAAGGCTTACCATCTACCTATAGAAATTAACTCGCGACACGTGGAGAGAGCATGTCAAAAAGAAAAAAGAAGAACTTAAACATAAAGTTCAGACAAATATATTGGCTCCTAGGTAGAGGCTCCGAGCTTACAATTCACAATAAGCTGCTGCTATATCGGCAAATTCTGAAGCCGATATGGACCTACGGAATAGTTAGCATCGTCAATGCTCAGACTCCAAAGAACGAGGCCACTTGACCTAGTGAACTTTCCAAATTAAAATTAGTAAATAGGATTAATTAATTCTGAGACTAACCAGTGGGTTAGACCCCAACAAAAAAGAATTTTACTAATTAAAATTTGTATTTGAAAGAAAAATTGCTAGATGAGCGCAGTCTCAGTCGTAATAAAAAAAAAATAAAAAAAAAATGTCATTAAAGGTGGAGTCCCTACATGTCCGGACCAGGACCCAGGACGTCCGGTGACTATAAATTATTTTTCTAAAATTTTATCTGGCAATCCTAGCATAAACCCCATATAGTCTAAGAGCTGGTAGACAATTTTGAGTAGGTATTTGAGGCAGCATGAAAATTTGTGTGACGCTTCTTTAGCAATGTCTAAACACAAAATCAAAGACCTGGCTGAAGGGTAGCGGGGCATTGTCAACCTTTGATTTTTTTAAGGGGGGAACCTCCTCCAGATATAAATATTTTGCATTTTTTTTTTTGTAAATTTAAAAATTCATTTAATATCTGAAGAATATATTTCCAAAGTTTCAAGCCCAACAGAAAGTCCTAAAGGGCCCTAGGAAGTCACCGAAGTGATGCGAAGTAATGCGTTCTCTTCAAGAACGAAAACTTCAATCGAGTTTTTCTTGAAACGTGTTTTTTTTGCGCGCCATGGAATGTAACTCAAAAAGTAATGGACCAATCAATAGCTTATCGGCCTTTGCACAAACCTAAAATTTCATATAAATTGTTTAAACAAATATTGGTTTTAACTAATTGTTTATAAAAAAACGTGTTTTTTTGTTACTTTTTGACCTCAAATTTTCAATTTTATTTTTTTTTGCAACTTTTAGGTTCATGCAAAGCGGAATGAATTATTTTTAAAAAAAAATTTGTTTTGTTGATTTTAGTTAACTACAAGGACCTGGGCGTTCCACGGCGCAAACTCTAATAGCCTAGTTCGAGCACCTCTAGCGCCGCCATTTTGTTTTTTTTTTACTTATAAAAAAATTTGTTTGTATTCATTTAAACGTCAATATTATTATGCAATTTGTTTGGAGTTGTCTGGAGAAGGTTCCCCCCTTAAGTTGCGAAATTTTTTTTGCAAAAAATGTATTTGAGGCATTCTGAAATTTTAATACCTTTTAGTTTAGTATTTAATAAAATATAAAATAAAAAAGCCAGATCATTTAGTCGGGTCTAAAATGTTGCCAGGCGGCTTCAAAGTTGAATTTCGTAGACTTCTAAAAAATATATTTGAGGCAAGCTAAGACTTAGACAGATAAATTACCTAAAAAAACATAACTTCAAAAAGACAGGTCATTTTGGTGGGGCTTTCTACCTGCCAGGTGGTCGGGAATGTTGTACATGAGTGCGAGTAGTGACGCTATGGGTAGGTTGAATTGTGAGAGAGAGAGGGTATATCGCCGATCGGTAGAGTATGAAGCGTACTGCAGTGTGTTTGGCTCATGCAAGACTACGGGACATAGTAGGCGTGCAGCTATTATATTACCTATATCATTGAGTAAACATATATAGAGTATGACACCGCAAATTTCAAAGCGACATACCAGCCGAAGTGTCTAAAAATAGTACCAAAAATCTCAAATGGATTGAGTCTTTGGTTATTGTGTCCAAGAATATATTTTCATTCATAAAAATTTTTACCGTCTTTTTTGTGTTTTTTTTTTGTTTCATAAAACGATTTACAATATGGGTCGTTTATTTTTAAAGTACATAAGTTCATATTTCGTTGAAATGAAATAAGGAAAGAATTGAGAATCAGTAAATGTAAAATTATATGGGATTTTCAATTTTCTTGTTTTTTGCATAAGTACATACAAGAGTTGCCACTCGTCCTCGTTTGGCGAGGATTGTCCTCGTTTGACTATTTTGTCCTCGCGTCCTCGTCGATACTGAAAAATCCTCGTCATTTAAAAAATTGTGTTCTTATCGATGATTAAAACCAAAATGACCATATTTAAACTATAGATTTAAACGGCCAGTAATATTTTTTGTTTATTTATTTAATAAAATAGATTTATCCCTTCAATATTATTGGTTGGGTAAAAAAAGTAACAAATTGTGTAGTTTATTTAAAAAAAACAACTCTGTAAACTCAGCTAATTAAATCGCAAGAAAGCTAGAACAAAATGGTTTTTAAATATAAATTTCTCATCTCTACTTGTAATACAATTTTAATACATTTAAGTTTGGGCAATTAGCAATTATCAATGTATTTTTCTATAAATTACTCTTAACTATTTTTGTTTGCCTATCTGTACAAAAAAATGTTCTAAATAAAATTTGCTGGTTAATTATTACTTGTATAAACACTGACGACTTTAAATTTGACATGAATTTTCTTATGGTAGCGATTGTAACTTACTTACGGATTATAGCAAGCAATAAAAACCTTATTTAAACTAAAAAGTAACTTCTTGTTTAAATAAGAAGAGGCATAACTTCTTATTTTATTACGTTGTGTTTTAAAAGAGATCAGTTTAAAGATTCTACTTTTTATTGAAGTTCAAAGCCGTTAATAACTAAATAATATATTAATATTAAGACTATTTGATTTTTAGAAAAATTTTATAAATTCATTATTTTTTTATTAACTGTCATCAAATGATGATGTCATCAAATTCAAATGAACCTGGAAAAAATAAAAGAAAACAAGCAATGAACTTTAGTGATTCTTGGTTGCAATTGAAAAGATGGTTAAAATAAAAATTTCAAGTGATAAATGGTGCTGTAATTTATGTAGTGTAGAAATATTAGTTTCTAATAAGAGTTTTCGGGACCTAGAAGATCATGAATGAACCAAAAATCACCGCAGACAAAATTACCGGATGCCGGTTGCAGTGCTGTTATCTATAATATGCCGATTACCTTAGTTGCATCGTTTACCACGCCAAGTAACAGTCAAGTTTTAATATTACTTCTATAAAAACTTAACGGCTTCTATGCAAAACAGAGCACTGATTTTTTACGACAATCATTTCAAGTGACTACCAGTACAGCTCCTGATCACTTAAAAATATATCATGACAAAAAAAGCTTTTGAAATAACAATTGTAGTAAAAAATCCTATACTTTTTATAGAAGTAATATTAAAATTTGACTGTTACTTGGTGTGATAAACGATACGACTAAGGGAATAGGTCCTACATTATTTAATATGAAAGATACAATTGATGAAGAACTACAGTAAAAGAACTTGTCCATATTTAATATTGTATCAAAGATTGCTGCATAAAATGAATTAAATCTAAATATTTAAACACCAAAATTGGAAATAAAGTGAATTGTGGCTGAACCAAAGCTGAGGCGGTTGTGACAGACATATTGGCTCCTGAAAAAATATGCGGTAGACGTTATAAATAATTTCTAACAAAATTTGTTATTGAAAGTAGGTGCTTCGAATCAAAAAAATAGAAAATCCTACAGTATTAAAATATTACACGTTCGGGAACGGAATTGAAAATTAGCTTATAGATATTTTTGAAACCACAGGTGGTATGTTTAGTGCAATGCATGAATCGTTCAATTCCTTATGTTTATCTCTAGAGAAAATTTCAGCTTTCAGCACGAGTAATACAATTCTAATTTCGGAAAAACTTTATCTGTATCAAAACTTGAAATTGTTGAATCCGTATGTCTTAAAAGCGAATAATTCTTTTAAACGTTGCTTAAATATGCTGTCCTTTGGTTTCGATAATTTTATGCAAAATTGTTTTAATTTCTTTCACTAAATCAGCAAACGGACGGGAAAAGCTAATTTGTTCAGAGTTATTGTAATTTTGAGTTTAGGGAGCTAATCAAACACTAGCCTATTAAATGGGTTTCTTAACTTCCAGCTTTAGAAATACATATACACCCTGCGCCATTGAAATGTTTGGTTTGAATTTTTAAAGTAAATTTTGGAAATACCGCCATTTGATTCAAAAGTAGATGGCAGAAATGATGGATCCTGATTATCAACACAATTTTTACACCATTTCCAAATATATTCAAATAAAAAAGAACGGCGGTCCGATACCTCGTAACAATTTGGTAGGTCTTTACAGTGTTTTTAACAAAGCCATTTCAATTCAAAAAGAGTTTGTTGTTGTCAATGGTAATTTTTATTCAAAATAAGGATTAACAGAAATAAAATAATTCATCTCAACCAAAATAATTTAAGAGAAATTAAAACACTTTTTAAAATCAATAATTAATGACACCGCCCTTGGCTTTTATGATTAATCCTTAATCCGGATCGGCATTGAATTGTAAAGTTTGGTTAAATAATATATTGTTATTTCTTCAAGCCAGACTATTTCTATAAGTTTTTTCCGCTCTTTAACACTTTCCAGCTTGTATTTTTTGATCTTCTTTCCCATGAAAGACAGAATATTTTCAACAATATTGAGGTCAGGACTATTTCCTGTTCAGGGTAACGACTCAATCCCAAGCTATTTTTAAATTCGGTTACCTACAAAAATTAGACGTTAAAATTAAGCATTCTTACGTCACAAATAACGTCAATAACTCACAATGGAGCGCCCTGTAACATACGGAGCTGAATCGTCGTGGAAGAGTGGAATACCGATGTATTGAGTCGGGTCCTCAATAGTGACGACGCAGGTTTCGATAATTTTTTTATATTTTTCTCCATTTACTGAATTATCCAGAAGGCGTAGTGATCAAACAAAGGCTGTTATGGCTCCCCAGGCCATAACATATGGTGAAAGTTTTACTACCTGCGAAATACATTCTATTAAATATATTTTGCCTTTTCCTCGCCGAACACTTATCCTTACATATAGGGTCGAAAGGTATTGATCTTGGATTCATCTGAGAACATGAACCAACTCTCTTGCAATTTGTGAATGTGTGTCCTTTTCTGCCTTTAATTGCAAAATTTTGGCTTTTTCGTCAGGATTTGATCTAGAGCGACCCATTTTAAAATTAACTCTTTGACTACTTAATTGAAACTAAACGAATAAGTCATCTTTATTTTGGTTTTAAATGTGTCATAAGACGTGAAGTATGAAAGAAAAGTAAAAAACAAAAGAAAACAACAAAAACAAAAATAGTGAATGAGGAAAAATCAATGAGAGAACTGCAAAAAATAGTAAATAATCAAAACCGAACATATTTGGGATTTCACTTTTTTTATTTTAACTATAAGTTGTATAAATGCCTAAAAGGCAATTTGTTTATCAATTTGTGAATCTGGATTGTTATTGGAGAAACCAACACGTGCACGCGCCTTTACAGCACATACAGCCGAGAACATTGCAGCTGTTGCTCAAAATGTGCCTGAGCATCCATCAACATCGGGCTCAAGAATTGAACATTTCACGCAGTTCTTTGATGAGAATTTTGCATAAAGTCCTCGGTATAAGGGCGTACAAAGTTCAATTACTACAGAAGTTGAAACAAAATGGCCACCAGCAAAGTTTTTGGTGCGCTAATTGGATTGTGGAACGCTTGGAAGAAAATGAGCATTTTTACCGAAAAATGCTCTTTTCCGACGAACCTCATTTTCACCTCAGAGGCTATTCAACAAGCAAAATTGTCGCATTTGGGGCTCATTACCACATTACCACAAATTTTGTTGACAATGTCATAACTCAATAAATCAGCATCAAATTGTAACGCATTGTTCACAACGTGCAACGTGGACCGCACACTCAAATCCAATGATGTTATCGTTTTGCAATTTATCTGAAATAAGTTTAGATTTTTATTCTTGCGAAATGTAATGAAATTCCTTGAACCTCTGATTCTAGAAAAACCATGCCACTAGCTTTTTAAAAGTTGATGTTCTTCGAGAACCTTTACAAGCAATTCCGTAATTAATTCGGAAGTTTCTCCTGGGAGTGACGCAAGTTCAAGTAATTTAACTTGAATTCCATTACTGGCATTAAAATATCGCATAAGAACTGGGAATAGTTTAATGTTTTTGTGGTTCTAAGCTTCAGTAAAAACAGTAATAAAGTTGGCATCATCGAAATCATGGTTTACTTTTTGTAAACTAAGTGGAGCCAAGACGTTTTTGAATATTGCTTTCGATTTACAAATCACATGAAAACAATCCATCTCAAGATATAACACTCTAGAAGCTGATTTTTTAGAAAGTTTCTAATGATTTTTGGAAAATCGAATTTTCTTAGATTTCCTAACGAGAAATTTTTATTGAATTTTTTTCTTGCGATAGCTATTGACATAACACGCTAGAGGCTGATTTTTGAGCAGGTTTTGTCACTTAAGAATATTGACAAACATTTTCAATGCTATGCATGCATCCATAGTAATTTTCGGCTAAACACTATCGACTGTTTAGGACTTAATTTTTTACTTTCGGCTGGTAATTTTCGGTTAACTTTAACAGTATTCAAATATGTATGTTGGTTTCTTTTTTTTCGGTCTTCAAAAAGCAATGCAGCAAAAATGGAGTAGAGTTTGGTGATTCTGATGCAGAACCAGAAGACACTGTTGTTGACGAACATGGATGGATCCAACTGTAAACGGTATGGCAACAACCTATTTTGCAGGATACGTCGCACATGCCGTATCAAAAATACACAACTGTAGAAATTGCAAATCTTTTATGTGCAAAGAAAATTTGGATAACAATTACGAGAAATCAGAAAGACTAATAAAAAATCGCCAGTACTAAAAATACTGTAAAAGGGGGTTTATTAGTTCAAACAACGGCATTTGTCGGTGTAGTTCAAAACATCATTAACTGTTTCGAGAAGATGAATTTTGTTTACAACGTGTTAAAAAATATATTTAATTTATGTGAAAAGGAAATTAAAAGTAAAACACCTTGTGTAATTTTGGAATCCACGAACCATTCAATTATGCATACAATGCGAGTGCTCAATCGTGCAAAACTCAAAATTATAAATGCTTCGGCGAAAAAAAAAAAAAAAATAAGAAAATTTGGTACAAAAATTGTAAACCACATTCAAATTAGCATACAACTAATTACAAATACATAAACAAAAACGTAATTTATCCTTTTTTCATTGTGTATGGAATATGAATGAATTGAACATTAAAGAATTACGGTATTTAGTGTATAAAATAAGCAAAATAGAAAATCAATAAACAACAATGCGTAAACACGCCCCACTTTTTTGTAAAAAAAGTAGTAAAGTAACAAACCAAAAAATGCGATTGCAGCGACATACTGAACTCGTAGCGGCGAAATTACCCGGTGTCATTTCTATATGTAAATATTTTTTGCCTATATATAAAAAAAATTTTGGAGTGGTTGAAAGATTCTCTTCGTAGTAATTTTGTTTTAGAATTTTCATATATTTAACACTACAGTCGTTGGCCAAAAAACTTGCGCACCTATTGAAACCACATAAATATTTGTTTTAAATGTCGATTACACTGCTTAAAATTGAAAAAAAAGATGTGGAATTTTCTGGCTAGAGTGTTATAAGATTGTTGCCCCGTTTCAATGACAGCGGTTGCGGCAAATTTTACTTTGTCGCTGATGTCCTATCCGCCCATTT
Organism: Tipula helvola; assembly: GCA_963556165.1. Classification (NCBI taxonomy): domain Eukaryota; kingdom Metazoa; phylum Arthropoda; class Insecta; order Diptera; family Tipulidae; genus Tipula; species Tipula helvola. The sequence goes on along the minus strand of OY744482.1, from coordinate 145,801,467 downwards.
TTTCAAAAACATAGAATTCGGTAATGTTATACCAAATTTCAATTTACCACCACTGTACGTAAGATACAAATTTTAAAGTTACCTCAAAATATGACGAATTATCTCGTAAACAGAACACAAAAAAAACGAGTTTTTTTATATAAACAGTTTTCTAATGGTTCACATTTATAGTCTACAAAAACACATTTTTAAATAACAACAACGAGTCATACCTCGATCGCTGTAAAGAAAATCACACATAGACACGCTCAAGCGATCGGGCATTTAACACACGTATAAACAGGAGCACGAAGATGGATTGCACGTAGCATAAAATAAAAGTTGAAGCAAACTTAAAGAAGAACGGAAAACTAAATGTAACTGTATTTAAAACGTTGAAATGATGGAGCCGCGCAAATTTTGTGGCTAACGACTGTAAGTGCGTGGTCAATAATAAAAATTCGTTTTGTTTACGTGATATTTTCGTCATATTTTGAGGTAACTTTAACATTTTTATCTTACGTACAGTGGTGTTAAAGTGAAATTTTGTATAACATTACCAAATTCCACGTTTTTTAAAAAATGGGTGGAAAGGACATGATCGACAAAGTAAAATCTGCCGCAACCATTGTCATTGAAAATGGACAACAATCTTATAGTACTCTAGACAGAAAACTGCACATATTTTTTTAATTTTAAACAGTATAATCGACTTTTAAAGCAAATGTTTATGTAGTTTCAATAGGTGCGCAAGTTTTTTGGCCAATGACTGTAAATTAAAAAGTTCTCCAGACAACTGGTTTTTCAATAATTTTTTACAAAAAATTGGGAGCATTTATTGCAATGAAACAAATTGCATAATAATATTGACGTTTAAATGAATACAAATACAAACAAATTTTTTTATAAGTAAAAAAAACAAAATGGCGGCGCTAAAGGTGCTCGAACTAGGCTATTAGAGTTTGCGCCGTGGAACGCCCAGGTCCTTGTAGTTAACTAAAATCAACAAAACAAATTTTTTTTATTAAAATAATTCATTCCGCTTTGCATGAACCTAAAAGTTGCAAAAAAAAATAAAATTGAAAATTTGAGGTCAAAAAGTAACAAAAAAACACGTTTTTTTATAAACAATTAGTTAAAACCAATATTTGTTTAAACAATTTATACGAAATTTTAGGTTTGTGCAAAGGCCGATAAGCTATTGATTGGTCCATTACTTTTTGAGTTACATTCCATGGCGCGCAAAAAAAACACGTTTCAAGAAAAACTCGATTGAAGTTTTCGTTCTTGAAGAGAACGCATTACTTCGCATCACTTCGGTGACTTCCTAGGGCCCTTTAGGACTTTCTGTTGGGCTTGAAACTTTGGAAATATATTCTTCAGATATTAAATGAATTTTTAAATTTACAAAAAAAAAATGCAAAATATTTATATCTGGAGTAGGTTCCCCCCTTAAAAAAATCAAAGGTTGACAATGCCCCGCTACCCTTCAGCCAGGTCTTTGATTTTGTGTTTAGACATTGCTAAAGAAGCGTCACACAAATTTTCATGCTGCCTCAAATACCTACTCAAAATTGTCTACCAGCTCTCCATCTAATAGAGTTATTACAGTAATTAGTAATTACACAAAAAATACGTAATAAGCGTTTGTGATGCGCCTAAATGTATGCAAACACTACTACAAATTATTTAAAAATTATTAAATTATGGATTGTAGCAAGCCATGAAAATTTGTAGGTTAAACATATTTTTCCTGTCATAAACTGCATTGAAACAGTATACAGCATGCTATGTTTGAAACAATGAATATAACAATGAAAATTAAATCAAATTTGTTGCGTGGGAGTGGGATATCATATGACTTATGCCCGATTTCAAAGCAAAACTGCCTAATGTCAATTAATATTAGAAACAATATTGATGTTAAATATCTGAATAAGTACTTCCCTCAATGTGGTATACTTTAACATTCGAAGTTTGAGGAACAAAGTACATGAAATAGAGGCTGTATTAACTTCATCTAAACATTTAGTTCATGTGTTGAGGAGCTGGCGGTTGTGCGATTTTTGGGCATTCTACTTTATCATCCTCAACAGTTTTAAACCATGAATTTTAACAGTTTTAAACCAAGGTAGTAATTTTTTGGTTTTTAATATCCGCGGTGTTGACCTGAACGTTTTGGCCCTTTATAAAAATCAGTCATGCAATTGTGATAATTTTAATGAAACGCTTGTAAGAATAATTAGTCCCTATAGAAATTGTATTTGTGCTGGTGATTTTAATTTTAATATCAAAGATCAACGGGATCTAACTGTACCGTAACACAGTAACTGCTACTGCTAGTGGTTGTAGGTTTATACATTAAATGAATACACGCACAATTTTATTTATTTAAATACTATTTGTTTACTTTATTATATATATTTATGTATTTAGTATCAAATTTTTAAATTAATATTTTGCACCACCATTTATTTTTGAATTAAATTTACCACGTGCGACGTAGGCGTCGTGTCGCCGCATTGACGATCGAGAGCAGACTAATTATTTATTTTGGTTTATTTTGTTTTGTGTAATTTTATTATGTTGGTATGTTTGAATAAATACGGTGTATTGTTTTGGTTTTTTTTAGAGTGTTCGCGTGTAAGTTAAGTTGTGGTGGAGAGCGAATGAATGTGTGAGAATGAGTGAATGATTGAACGAGCCGCCATATGGTTAGGAATTTCTAAATTCATTGTCTGACCAGCATTGCACCAGATTGTCTAATTCCATCGGAACTGTCATATATAATAATTTTGTTAATAAGGCCTTATTAATAAGGCCAAACGAGATTATTATTCGCATGAGATTTCTAGTGTCATTAATTCTACGAAACTTTGTTCAGTTCTTACTGAAGCTATATTTAACATAATTCCGAAGGAAATGTATGCACTGAACTTGTATTAAATGGTAGCTCTATCACCAATCGTAAACAAATTTGTAATGAATTAAATAAATGGTTTATTCGTTGTTCGTTGCAAAGTACCTATTCATTTAACTCGCATTACCATCGTAATAACTGTAATTATAGTATTTCGGTTCCCTTCAAAGTACATCATACTTATTCTCAAGAGTTAGCGAAAATTATCAATAGTCTCCAGAATAATTCATCTAAAGGGTCAGATTCTATTTCGTCGCAATTATTGAAAAGGTATTCAACTTACTTTTCCCCTATGCTGGTTAAATTGATAAATAGTGCGTTTGATTTAGATGTATTTCCGTCGTCATTATCGCAGGCTAAAGTTATCCCCATTTACAAATCCGGAGATAAATGCGACCCCGGAAATTATAGACCAATTTCAATTTTGTCCAATATCAGCAAATTAATTGAAGACATAGTTTTAGAATGCCTCAATAGTTCTCTAACAGCAAATAGAATAATCAGCAATAATCAATATGGGTTTATTGAAAATTCTAGTACTTCTATATCAGCCATTCCACGCGAGATCGGACAAAAAAAAAACACATTTACGGGGCAAGGTGTGCAATTATTTTGAAATTGGGGGAGATGGTTAATCTGGAATAAAAAAAAAATATTATTTGAGTAAAAACTCTCTGGAATCAATATTCACGGAGTACCGTTATAATTCGATTTTATCGAAACTCGAACGTTGACATCTTTCAAATACGTGTATCTTAAGTATTTCTTGTCAGATTTTCACGTGTAATAGCTTGTTAGAAAGATAATTTTATATACTGTGTTGATAATAAATAGAGCTACCGAAATATCAAATTTACAGGAAAATAAACAGTGCAAAGTGTACAAGCGATATTAGTTAATCTCAGTGAAATTTATTTTTAAAGTCAAAGTGCCAAATGGAACGTAAATGTTCCAATCCGTTTGGTAAACCGAAGTGCAACAGACATAGTAGAATCAATTTTAAAAAAACTCGGCCAGTAACACGATATATTGTTGATATGGCAGCGGGTCTAAATATTACCTTGGTGCCGAGTACAATGAAAATTTGTAAAAAGAGCTGCTGAAACAATTAAGGATTCTGATCGGAATGCTCAATTTATTGTTCAAAATATTTTAATCGATATTTTAATCCATTCTATCCATGTATATAATATATTCTTGTTTAATTATTTAATTATTTTTTTTTATATTTGTTTTCATGAACAAACAAAATTTTGCAAAACAAAGTTTGTTTTGGTGGCAAATTTGACGTTTGTTACAATATCGTTGTTAACTGCTACTTCAGTTGTACAATGACAGTTGTAAAAATTTGTTACAATGTAGAGTTCGTGAACGCACTCCAGTGTAATTGACCAAAATATCAAAAAAACTGGCAAGCAATATTTTTGGAATATCATTGGACTCTACTGCATCTGAAACTGAAACAGCTAGTAGTGAAAATAAGATGGTGAACTAGTTAAAAGATAAATTTGCTGAAGCCACCGATAAAGGATTTAAAATAAAAATACTGTCAATTTTTCCACGATCATGGTCAGCGCGAACAATTGTCAAGGAGTTCAACACCACAATGCATTTAGTGCTGCTTGCCAAGAGACTTGTGGAAGCAAATGGAATCCTCTCCAATCTCTCACAGTGCGTTTTCACGAATCTCATCAATCCTGAAATAATAGAGCTTGTGAAAGAATTTTATGTGAGTAACGATATCAGTCGTGCATGTGCTGAAAAAAGAGAATATGTGATTATCGATGGGAATAATGTGAAGATTTCAAAACAACTTCACAGAAGCATATACTCTATTCAAGCAACAAAATATTGGTCGCAGAATTGGATTTTCGAAATTTGTATCGCTGCGGCCGGCAGAATGTCTTTTGGCACTCGACTACTACGGAACACATTCTGTTTGTGTTTGCTATTATCATCAGAATGTTAAACGATATTTGAACCAATGAAGAGGATGTTCGGCGTCGATACATATCGTGATCTCTTCAAGATGATGTTGTGTGAATTCCTCAACACGGATTGTTTTTTAAATATTTGCGAAAATTGTCCTGGAATATTAACCTTTAAATGACACATGGGGTCCAGTGAACCCCAGACCTTTTCAATCGTACATATTTAAATGTTTCTGCCGGAAATGCATTTCGTGTCCCCCCCCCCCCTTGCTATAGTTGAGATATTGCACTACCTGTTTACGTACTCAGCGCAAGCCGGTTGACCGCTAGCAGCAGTGTAGAAAGGTCCAAAATCACGGTGAGGTTCAATGGACCCCAGTGTGTCATATACTTATATTTGTGTGAAAATCGGAATAATTTTTAGGCATCTCAATTCTAGCAGACCTAGAGCGAGAGAGATGCCTTATATCCCCGCTGCTGATATCTGTCTGTAAACAAAGCAATTCTAAAGGTACTTATACGATTTTCAAGAAACAGGGAGAGACTAATAAACCTTGACCAGACAAGAAAAATGTGATATGACTAAGATCTCTTGGTGATCGGATTTGATAAAATTTGAATGAAAATATTTGTATTGCACACGAAATAATTTTTCAAAGTTGTTATTGCCGTTTTTTGTGTTGTTTTATTGTTTTTGGTCGTGAGAAAGACTGCGCTCGTTGTCAAAATTTGTTTAGTTTATCATATTTCTTTTGATTTTGACGTATTATTAAATGGCGTATAATTTGCAGAGTCGCACCGTCCGAGAAGTGCTAGAACCCATCGACGAAGCATATTCAGGAGGAGAATATAACATGTTTGAGGTCAGTAAAGACAATGAATCAGACTTTTCGATGTGCAGTGCTCCAGAGAGTGCCATGGAAGTAGACCAGAAAGATATGGAAGAGGGTACTTTGGATCAACGGAAATATTGAAAATTAAAAAAATACGGTTAGTTTATGTAAAACAAGCCATTTTCTTATTTTTTTCACAAACATTTTTTTTGGTATCATAAAATTAAAATTTCATTAATGTGGTAAGCTTTGCACTATATTGGAAAAAATTGTCAAAGCTAAATATAGAAAAATTTAAGGAATAATAGGCAATTTTCATGATGGAGTCTAAAAGGCCCCAGTGTGGCATTTATGTGATTTTTCTTAAGTGTATCATTTAATGGTTAAAAATGGAGAAGCACCTTAGTCAAACTTAGAAAAATTATCAAAATCAGCGGATGCTTTCATAGCAGAATTCAGCAAGCAGCTTGCTGCCTTGATACCTCATGACTTAATAGCAAAGCAGCAAGCTGAGTATCTAGCTACGCGGAAACAACTATTGCAACAAGATGAGTTCATTGTGATCTGCGATTTCTCCGAGAATTTCTCCTTTGTCGTTCAAGTATGTATATTGAATTTGCATTTCAATTTTTGTTTTTGCCCAAATTTGTTTATTTTTTATTATTATTTATTGTTACTGTTTTTGCTTTTATATAGGATGTCTATTACAAGGATGAGATTGACGTCTTACACCACCAGAGCCTTCTAATAATCGCAGAAAGCTTGAAACACAACTACGAAGCTGTGTATCAGTTTCATAAGGAGCTATTTAAATTTCTGCTTGATCGATTTAGCACCATATAGAAAATAATATGTTTTTCCGATGGAGCTGGCGGGCAGTACAAAAACAAAAAGAACTTCTACCTACTCTAGGTTTTGATACTGCTAATGGCACTCTTTGCAACATCTCATGGGAAAGGTCCTTGCGACGGAATTGGAGGTGCCTTCAAACGTAATGCAACGAAAGCCAGCCTTCAGCGATCAAATGCTGATCAAATAACGACAGCGCAACAACTTTTCGGTTGGACTACAAAAAATGAATCAAACATTAATTTTAGATTTTGTACAAATCAAGAGTACAGAAGGGTGGCACGATCACTAGCAAAAAAAAAATGTGATTCAGTAAAATCCGTCAGGTGAGCTCACGATTACCATTGTTTCGTTCCCATTGATAACAAGTAACAACCACATCGCAGCGCGTCGATTTTCGAATTCTGATAGTTTTTATGATTTTACATTACAATAGCTTGTAACTAAATTAACTTTATTGCATAAAACTGTATACATAAGAAGAAAAACATGAATTTCGTATAGTTTGGAATTAATAATTGTACTGAAATGTTGCATGTTGCCCTAATTTGTTATGACGTTTTGTTCTATAAAACTCGAACGCGTTGTGTCTCCATCATGTAAGATGGCGTGTTGGAAAGGTATTTTCAAGTGCTTTACGATAAAAGAAAATTAAAAATAAAACGGGGTCTGGTTTGATTTTTCAGCAAAAGACTATTTAAAACTGAAATTCAATGGATATATTGTACATTAACAGCAAAGTTTAATACGCTTATTTGTACATAAAATATCTTTCTAACAAGCTATTACACGTGAAAATCTGACAAGAAATACTTAAGATACACGTATTTGAAAGATGTCAACATTCGAGTTTCGATAAAAACGAATTATAACGGTACTCCGTGAATATTGATCCCAGAGAGTTTTTAGTCAAATAATTTTTTTTTTATTCAGATTAACGATCTCCCCCAATTTCAAAATAATTGCACACCTTGCCCCTCCGTATGGGTGTCTGATTTCGCGTGGAATGGCTGATATATGGCATGTATTCACCTTGTAACTAATCTGCAGGATAACCTTAGTGAAGGAATTTTTAATTGATCTCAGAAAAGCATTTGACAGTATTAATCACGAATTACTACTTTACAAACTTTCGCTGGTTGGTGTATCAGCTAATGATTTAAATTTTTTTAAAACATATTTAGTTAATCGTGTATGCAATGTGTTAGTATAGCAGATGAAAGTAGCTGTATACTGAAATGCAGTACCGAAGTGCCGCAAGGATCTGTTCTTGGGCCCTGCCTCTTCAATTTTTTATTAATGATTGTTTCTGTTTACCTTTTAAGAAGAAACTTCAAATGTGTGCTGATGATATGTGCATTTTATATTCTGCACAGGTCTTCCGCTTCCCTTCAATCTATAATGCAGTATGATATAGACCTGTTAGTTAGTTGGCTGCTTAATAATGCTTTGTCTGTAAGTTTAATCAAATCCCTATATGTTATTCTATAAAAGTACTCCTGTTATCACACCTAACATTGTCGTTCAAGTATGGAACCGTCATTTTACAGTGTGACAGTTTTGTATATCTTGGTCTTGACAGCCTTCTAACCTGGAATCACCATCTACATAGTGTATTAGCAAGTATCAGCCCATTTTTATTTGTATTTAGAAAAGTTAGGCTTTACTTAAGCTCTGAAATGTTGTGGAATATTTATTATGCGCATCTATACTCTCGGTTAAATTATTTAAGCCTATATTGTGGTTCAATGCCAATGATTACATGTTAGATGCTGTTCAAATACATATGTCAGAATATAATTATTAAATTAATTCTTAACAAGCATTATTTGACCCCAACTCGTAAACTTTATAATAATACCTTCAATGTGAGACAAGTGTGTTTATACAATTCTATGCTATTTATTTACAAGGCAATTCATGGCTTGTCGTACTACTACAACCCTTTTTTCCGATTTGTCAAACATATACACAATTATTGGTTTTTTTTCAACACCATCGATATATTTAAGTTTGTAATCATATTTCATTGATTAAAGTATGTATAGATTTTCTTCACATTTAAGTATACCTTTTGATGCATAAGTATACCTATAATTTTGGAATTATAATTTTGATATTTAAATGATAATCACATAATCACGATCTAAACATTTGTCCATAATTGGAAGTGAATGGAATTACTATCCATCGTTATAGCAAAAATAAGCAAAAACACTCAAAATAAATTCTTATTTGTCACTTCTCACCAATTTCTTACAAATAATTCGACCAAAACGACAATACATATAGTACTATGTAAATATGTGATTTTATAAGATTTACACACTATTGTGTTTGAACACTGTATTATGTTCATTTTAAACGTATAGTTTATATTGACATATTCAATTTATCAAAGTGCGGTCCAAATTCAAACATTTATTATGTACAAATAATTTGTAGTTATTACCGAATGAATATTAAGCTGAACATTGGAAATTGCTTTCACCAAAATTGAAGGTAGTATTCTATTGAAAATAAACAAAAATTGTTATCTAGATCAAATTTCAGGAATTCGATTTTAGCGTAAAGACTTATTATCATCAGATAAAATTTAAAATGCCTATCGGCCAATGTAAATCATTGACAAAGAGATAATATTAATTTTGTGGCTTCTTAAAGCATATTTCCTGTTTTTTCATCTTGAATATTAATTTATATCATCAACACAAATCACATGTTTATATGACTTATGATTATTAAATTAACTGCAATTTATTGTACTAGCACAACTCCACGAATATTGCAACTTTGCATCAATTATGAATGCAATTACTAGTACAGACTTGACTTTTGTTATTTATTATGATTACATGTATAACATACAAAATCACAAACTTAGTGGAAAAACATAAAATAGTAGATCTAAATCTACATAAACAAATAAACTAAAAGACGCATGATCTCATATCATAGTTTAAAACTCATAAAAAACGATGTCTCCAACTTTTATGTCAGGGTTCAATCCTTCCTTCAATCAACTTCAAAGTAAAAAAAGCATCACTTTTAATTAATTCATTCATGGTTCACAACACACTTTAAAATGATAATATTCTATGTACGTAACTCCTAACAATAATAAAATCATCAAACAAGTACTGAGACCACTTACATGAAACAAAAAAAAAAAAAGAATGAATGCCATCACTCACAACTATAAAGTAATGAGTTAGGTTTTGAATTTTAAATGTTTTTTCAAGTCATCGATGTTTTATCTAAACAAAAGTATGTAATGTTGTATTTTTTTGCTTTCAGACATTGCAATTTGTTAAACTTTATATTTTAATGTTTTCACTAGTATTGGAATTTTTTATTTTTTAATTGTATCTATACGTAACTTATGTAACTTAATATAGACCAATTTTTTATTTATTTGGCCGAATTTTCGACTTTTCGAGTCATTGTCAAGGCCATTTTTTATTACGCTCCTATTCCTTGACATTAGATAAAGACTGAGTGCTGAGTGGTATAAAAAAGAGATAGCTTCGAGAAATTTACTTAATTTCTTATCAGCTCATCCTTACCAAATGAAACGAAACGTTGCTCAATCTTTCATTAAACGTGTTATGTATTTAACTGACAGTGAATATAAATGATGTAATATTGAATAATTCAAAAGTATATTATTACAGAATAATTATCCGCTAAAACTGGTTAAACAATTAATAGCCGTGTTTTCCATGAGAACTGCACTAGAACTCGATAAACTTTAAATTCTTTTTATTGTAAGTAAACCGAAATAAAAAATAAATTCATAAAGCTCGAATGTGTAGTGCATTTAACATAAATACATATTTTAAGCTTTTACAGCAATAAATAATTACCATTATAGCTTATTTTTTAGTTACACTTGATAAACCCACAAATTTATCGAGTGCAGTCGCGTGTAATGACGTCACCAAAAAATAAGAAAATATTAATGAAATATCTTAAGGGGGAAATTTTTAAACTTAAAATATGTATTTATGCTAAATACACTACATATTCGCGCTTTATGAATTTATTTTTTTTCGGTTTACTTACAATAAAATGAATTTAAAGTTTATCGAGTTCTAGTGCAGTTCTCATGGAAAACACGCCTAATAACAAAAACATTATACACCTATACTAACAAAAATCAAATAAATCATAATGGAAATAATATGTTGCATTAACATACATGCCGAAACTGACCGAAAAGATTAGTAAAACCCTTAAAAACGACTCAGACAATTTATTAATAGCAAACAAAATTATGTACAAGATATCCAGTGACTGATTTAACGGCTGGCGCAACCGGCCCGACTTCTGGGGTCCCGCAAAACTTCAACTTCCTAGTTTTTCTAATGTTTAAGTATCTAAGTAATTTTCGTGTTTATATTGTGTGTAGAAGAAAGAAAAAATGGGTTAATAATGTAAATAAATGTATAAAGATAAAGATGACGTTGATTCATGTAATTTTGAATATGAGTTGGAACAGTCCTAGGGCCTATCCACACTAGTATTTTTAACAACCGTATTCACCCTCGTTTTTTTACCTCTCTGCATACAAACCTAAATTTGTGGTGGGGATTTTCAATGCACTTTTGCATTATGAAATTTCTGGTATTCTCGTGTTGTTACACACTAATGCAAATATAAAATTAAATAAATAAAAAAGTTGAATGTGCATTGGCACGTGTTTTTCTATTGTTTAAGCAGCCCATACATTATTCAACATGTTGAACAACTTGGTTGAGTTTACGGAAAAGTTCGATCGTGTATGGGGTAGTTTATCAACCAATTTGACAGTTGTCTAATCGGTTGAAGTAAAATCAAATCGTTTTGATTTTATGGAGGCGGAGCTAATGATTGATAAACACGTTGAACTGTGTATGGCAATGTTGTATCAACAAAGGAAACATTGTCAAAATTGTCAATTAAAACCGTTTAACATAAAATTTTGAAATTTAACAAAATGGCAATCCCAAATACAGTTGAATGGCGTGATTTTTTAGATAAATTTAGGGAAAAATCTGTATTATGGTAAATTACAAGTGAGAATTACAAAAATAGATATCTTCGGGCGAAAGCGTGGAACGAGTTATTAGAAGAATACAAAATAATTGAGAAAGATATAACAGTGGATGGACTAAAAAGAAGAATTACAAATATAAGAAGTTGTTACTGCCGAGAAAGAAGAAAAATAATTGCTAGTGAAAAATCAGGGATTGGAGTTGACGGAATTTATGTACCAACATTATGGTAATTCGATATTGTTGATTTTTTGAAAGATCAAAAAACGCCGTTAGAAGGAACATCCACGATATACAATTCGGATACAGAAATTGATGCTTCGGTAATTGAAAAATATTAAAAGAAATTAGAAAGATTAATAAATTTAGTTTGTATTTTTTAGGCGGAACCAATAGAAGCAACACGTACGAATCCAAGAGGTTTACACAGAAATCAACAAATAACTAGAGACATCTTTTTACGTAGAGCAGTAGATTATTTAGAATCTACTAAAAGTACTGAAAGTGCTGTAAGAGGAGGCAACGATATTTGCTGAAGGATGGGCTTGCACATTTCGAAAATTAAATGTTGAACAGCAAATATTTGCTAAAAAGCTAATCGATGAAACATTATTATTAGGACAGTTAAATAAATTAGAATTTTCTAACAAAATATCAACAGCAGCAACGATAATCAACCGGCCATCAAATACTTCAACTCCTTACATAACGTCTCGATCATCAACTCCACTGGTGTATTCCGACCAAACATCTCAAAATTTCAAACCTGGATCATTTATTTTTTCTGAGGATTCGAATACTGCATCACAAACCCTGTTTAATTCTCAATCAATCACACCGGAAATACAATACACCGTACCTATTTCAAAATTCACCAAAACATTACCAGCAAAACATTATTTGAGAACAGTACCAGCACAAGCAACGATAATCAATCAGCCATCAAATACTTTAACTATTTACATAATGGCTCGACCAGCAAAACAGTATTTGAGAACAGTACCAGCATACGCAACGATAATCAATCGGCCATCAAATACTTCAACTCCTTACATAACGTCTCGATCATCAACTCCACTGGTGTATTCCGACCAAACATCTAAAAATTTCAGACCTGGATCATTTATTTTTTCTGAAGATTGGAACACTGCACCACAAACCCTATTTAATTTTCCATCAACCACACCGGAAAAATTTAAACAAACGATACCCATTTTGAAAATAAGCAATATCAAGAAAACACTATCAGAAAAATCGCACTTTTATTCGAAAACAGTACCAGCACAAAAAACAATTCCATCTAGTATTTCAACACCACCGTGGTATTCCGAGAGTATAACTGAAACTGAAACACATTCACATAAATTAAATTTTTTTCATCATGATGAAATGCCATCAGAACCTCCTAACATACAATACGAAAATTTATACCAGGGGCGTCCAAGCCAAATGAGCATTTTTCACAAAATTTCAAAATAAATAGAGCAATAAAACTTCGATTAAAAAAGAAAAGTCAACTGGGCAACGCGTTAATTATTTATGTATCCAGAGCCACAGATTTTATCACTCTAAAGTGAGTGTGAAAACCACCGCAATTTTTATTCCATTTTAAGGCATGCGGCCCGCGGCCGCATGCTTTAATAAGTAACAACTATTGCGGTGATCTTCACATCTATTCCGGAGTGATAAATTCTTTGCCCCTGGACCTGGATACATAAATAATTACCGTGTTATCCAGTTGACTTTTTTTTAATCGCAGTTTTATTGCTTTAGTTATTATAAAATTTGTCAAAAATACTCATTTGGCTTGGACGCCCCTGATTTATACGATCCCTTTAATGATGACCAATATACTTAGATTGATTTGTTTATTCTTTATTTTCTTTAGTTATTATGAAATAAATATAAATAAAAGTAATACAAGTACAAACTAAAACTTTATACATTTTTATTCATTTAATAATGCTATAATTTCACAAAATTTGTGGCGTATGTTCTTTGCTTCTTTAGTTGAATTTCTTGACATTAAGGTATCTAGCCCCTATAAGTCTTTCTTCAGAGGAAGTTGAAGCTGACGCTGAATTCTCTACAAATGAAATTCCTTGCAACTTTCTTAAATAATTGTGCAAATAACAACATGTTAGCACAATAGTGGTAACTTTCTCGGGACTTAAATTGATAGTTGTGTGCAGTAAACGAAAACGCAATGCCAGAATACCAAATGCATTTTCGACTCTTACTCTGGCCGAGCTAAGTTTTCTATTAAAATTAACCTCGGCACTTGTCATAGGTTATCGTGTGCATATGGCTTCATCAAGTCTGATCGGAGTGGAAACGCATCGTCACCCACGAACACGTATGGTAAAATTTGTGCTTCTGAAAAAGGAGCGGAGGGATCTGGTAAACCGAGTTCTCCATTATTTAATTTGTCATACAATTTTGTGTTCGAGAATATACCTCCATCAGAAATTCTTCCATCAGTTCCAACGTCTATCATTAGGAACTCACAATCAGCGTTAACTACCGCCAAAAGGACTATACTAAACGTCTTTTTATAATTAAAATAAAAAGATCCCGATTTTGACGGCTTTTTAATATGGATATGTTTGCCATCTATGGCTCCTAGGCAGTGCGGATATCCAGTTTTTTCAAAAACTTTATTGATTCTCTTTTCCAGTTGTCAGCAGTTCTGGGTAACTAAAATTAATAATATGTAGTTATAAAATTATAGATTATTTTCGTTAAAACTTAAAAAGCTACAAACAATTTTTTAATTCTTTTTTAAAATTTTTAATTGTTAATTCGTACTTCACAATTTTTGTAACCTTCTTATTTATTCAAAACTCTATTGAATGGTGCATTATTTTCGTAACTTAATTATGGTAAAGATAAAAAATTACATACCAAATTTGAATAATGCGTCAATAACAATTACCAACAAAATGTTTCAATACTTACCATGATGTATTGTTTTAACACCACATTAATTGCTCGGCATGTTTCAATTACAATTTTTCCGATTACTTGTGGTGATACCGTATAGGCAAACTTTAAATCTTCGAAGGCATTCCCTGTTGCTAAAAATCTCAAGGTAATTGATAATCTTGTTTAATTAAAGGTGTCCTGTTTTTTTATAAAAGGTGCCACCTTATTCAAAAGATCCATAAAACTTGCTTCACTCACCCTCATGTAATTCTTGTAATCCAATGGGTCTGACTGTCTGATTTGTTTTAATAATTTTGTATTTGATAATTCTTCTTTATCTGCTAGCCACTCTTTTCGCCATTTTCTTTTTTTTCCATTCTTTTCTTTAGTGTCGAACAATTCTGTAATCACCATTATCGCGATAACTTTTTCCATATTATTAAATAATTCAGTATCAATGAAACAAAATATGATGTACGTGCTGACAAAAACAAACAAAACTAAAGTTGGACAACTTGGCAATAAATGTATGGCAAACACACAACCAAGTTGAACAACATGTTGAATAATGTATGGGCTGCTTAACGCACAAAATGAAATAATTGTTTTTCTCCTTGTAGTTCGTACCTCGAACAAAGCAATCCAAAAATGAAGTAAATTTACACATACATAAAGAAGAATAACAACCGTGTGAATACAGAATGCTGTTGTTACGGTGTTCTTAAAAATATTCATGTGAATAGGCCCCTAGGCAAGAATGTTGAAACGAAAAAAAGTCAAGGCCTCCTTAGATATAGATATACAAAATGTTTCAATAAAATTTTCAGTCTAGAAATTTTAAATTCGTGTGATTTGTATACTTATAATTAGTGTATTAGTGGATTCGGATTAAAAGTGGCTTTGCTTGACTCGCAATCTTTGAACGTTCTCGGCTGCGCTTTGCTTCGCCTCGCATGCAAATATAATTGGCTCCATACCTTATTATCGAAAAGAAAATATCGCAACAAGAACATCGCAGTAAAAATATAGTAAACAAAATAAACGCCTGACGGAAATTTCGAAAGCGTTTTCTTCGAAGGAAAATTAAATCGCAAGGATTAATATAGCAAAAAAAAAATGTTGCGTAAACGCATCGCAAGACAAAAATATCGCAAACACAAATATCGCCAACTAAAAATATCGCAAACCACAAAAATCGCAGGCCAGGAATATGGGCAACCCGCAAAAATCTAAAACACTAAATCCTCAAACCATTGAATCCACTTTATAAAAATAAAAAATAAACTGAAAATCCTCATACACATCCAACGCAGATAGATCTCACTAAAAAAAAATAGACCTCACAAATTCTATGCGCTGGATACAAATATCTCAATAAAAAAACAACGAGCGAGTTCACCCTCAAGTCGCAAAATATTTATGTGAAAACTTTTTTGTATAAATATCTATTGAATCATTTCAAGCCATTTCGATAAGGCTCAGAAACCCCTCATATAAAACCTGCCATGCATGCTTTAAAATATAGCATTACTCATACACAGCGATCTTGTTCAAGATTCCATAGTAATAAATGGCCACAGCAAACTCGCTGAACAAAGAAAAATCGCATCGCTTTATCACTGATCAGTTTAAAATAAATTAAATACAGCGGTTCTATTTGGGTGCACTGTTGGTCGTAAAATCATTGCAATTGGAAATACATAGCATGAGCTTTACTAATAAGAAACATACCGAACCGATTAAACAATTTTAAAATTATTATTTTATTATGTATCAATGTATATGTACAATTTTTTTTTTTTTGTGGTTTGGCGTCTATTGGAAGGGGCTCCGTAAACTTCCAGTAGGCGCAGGTGTACGTACTGCCTCCTCGTGGCAACCACCGGTAACTGTAACCAATAGGCTGAATGTGGCCTTTGGTGACAGGCTAAAGTACGACGCTAAAGGAGAAAACCTTGACAAAAAATCCCTAATCTAAGGTGGAACAGCATATGCCGATGGATGAATGGCTGATAGGTTAATCAGTCTATATATGCGGACTCTGGATACCAGGCACCCTCCAGTTTTATTTAGCCTTCCTGTAGTAAACCTGGGTGACCTACAGGCGACTTTTTTATTCCCAGCAACTCGCAAGAGTTAAATCAAAACGGTAGACGAGGCACGGGAAGGAATACACGGGAGTGGGTCTGCCCTCTCAAAGTCCTTGAGTCCCAATGCTACCGCTTTTCTAGCAGAAGTAAATGTTATTACATCTAGGAGGAAGAGCAATGAGCCCAGATAGTATGTAACGCGTGTAGAAGTACTTCCTACAGTAAACATTTAGGAGGGAGAGCAATGAGCCCAGATAATATGTATCGCGTGTAGAGGTACTTCCAACAGTGAACATCTAGGAGGCAGAGCAATGAGCCCAGATAGTATGTCCCAGCAACTCGCAAGAGTAAAATCAAAACGGTAGACGAGGCATGGATAGGAATATACGGGAGTGGGTCTGCCCTCTCGATGTCCTTGAGTCCCAATGCTACCGCTCTTCTAGCAGAAGTAAATGTTATTACATCTAGGAGGGAGAGCAATGAGCCCAGATAGTATGTATCACACACCGGTCGGCAGTATTATCAGGTTCTTTAAGAGCCTGAATATTGGCTGGACGGATAATTAAAACATCTAGGAGGGAGAGCAATGAGCCCAGATAGTATGTATCACGTACCGTTAGGCAGTATTATCAGGTTCATTAAGAGCTTGAATATTGACTGGACGGATAATTAAGTAGGGCTTAATGCACAAAAGATCTTTAAGGTCGCAGTGCGGGGTGGCTTGAGCCCCCACATGGCCCTCAAGTAATAATAATAATAATATGTACAATTTCCACAGCTAGCTATTTCCATTTAATTTTTTTACACTACACAAGCATAATTTGCGGTCCTTTTCCACGTATGTAATTTTCATTTTCAAAAACACTTGCTGCTGCGGCCATATATAGCAGATATTTTACTTCGGTCTAAAAAGACCAAAGTATTGAAATCCTGTCAAAAATGACGAAAAATTTGGTTGGTCCAAAACCACTTTTCTCGACGTTTTGAAAGTCCTTGAGTCTGAAAATGCAAAAAAAAAAATGTCCGTCCGTCTGTCTGGATGTCTGGATGTCTGGACCCATGGTATCTCGAGAACGGCTTGTCCGATTTGGATTTTTTTTTCGCCAATCTGTTTCTATGGTCAAGGCGGAGATTTGAAAAGCTTTTGGAGACTGTACGTCAAGGGGGTGAGGTACCTGCCATACGAATTGACCCAAAATACCTGCTTTTACAAATATTTACGATTTTTTTATATATGTTTATTTGATTATTGGATTGGGCATTGAATTGGGAATTGACTTGAAGGTTAAATTATGGGTCAATTTGCGCGTTGAGTTGAAGTTGAGTTGGAGTTGAGTTGGGGTTGGATTTGGATGTAGTGAATAGTTAACACATTTTTTATATGATGGAAATTCCCTATTTATCAAGCGATTATTATGAAATTTGACATGTGTGTTGGAAATGGGATTCTAAAATGAGTTTTGGATGAAGTTCTGGAATATGGCCAAGTAGGATAGAACTTGCCCATTTCTCAACCGATTACGTTGAAATTCGACATTTGTATTGGAAATGGGATTCTAAAATGTTTTTTAGATGAAGTTCTGGGATTTTGAAACGATTTCTGGATGAAGTTCTGGAATATGGCCAAGTATGATGGAACTTGCCCATTTCTCACCGATTATTATGAAATTTGATTTGTGTGTTAGAAATGGGAATCCAAAATGAGTTTTGGATGAAGTTCTGGAATATGGCCAAGTATGATGGAACTCGCCTATTTCTCAACGGATTATTATGAAATTTGACATGTGTGCTAGAAATGACGATTCTAAAATGAGTTTCGGATGAAGTTCTGATGATGGAACTTGCCTATTTCTCAACCGATTACGTTGAAATTTGACAAGAGTGTTGGAAATGGGATTCTAAAATGAATTTTGTATCAGGTTCTAGAATATGGCCAAGTATGATAGAACTTG
Source organism: Tipula helvola (assembly GCA_963556165.1). Taxonomy (NCBI): domain Eukaryota; kingdom Metazoa; phylum Arthropoda; class Insecta; order Diptera; family Tipulidae; genus Tipula; species Tipula helvola. The sequence continues at coordinate 145,782,952 of OY744482.1, read as the reverse complement.
CTCATTTCTCAACCGATTATAATGAAATTTGACATGTGTATTGGAAATGGTATTCTAAAATGATTTTTGGACGAAGTTCAGGAATATGGTCAATTATGATGGAACTTGGCTACTTCTTAACCGATTATAATGAAATTTGATATGTGTATGGAAATGGGAATATTTGATATGTGTGGAATATTGTCAAGTAGGATGGAACTTGGCTATGCCTTAACCGCGGGTATCATTAAATTAGCCATGTGTGTTGGGAATGGAATTCTAAAATAATTTTTTATAAAGCTCTGGAATAAGGCAAAGTAGGATGGAACTTGGCTATTTCTTGACCGATTATGATGAAATTTGATATGTGTGTGTTGGAAATGGGATTCTAAAATGAGTTTTTGGATAAATTTCTGGAATATGGTCAGTTAAACGGTTAGAAGTACCAGAATAATTTGTTATACTACTTTCGGTATAAAGTTCTAGAATACGATTTTTCGTATTAAATTGGATGCCTGTACCCATGTTACTGAAGCTTTTGACCTGTTTGGCTGTTGTTGTATAAGTAAATATATATTGGTTAAAATAGCAATCAATAATGTCCAAACTGTCACACCAACTTTATGACATTATTGAAGATACCAAAGACCGAAGTTCTGATCCCCTCGTGAGGTTTCAGCCCTTTATATTTTACAACAAAATTAATTAAAATAGGCGATTTTTTTTTGTATTCGGCACACGATGTTTTTGACATGCCGGATGAGATGTTGTATATTGCATGTGTATGTGTAGATTTTGCATTCATTTTGCGTTTTATTTATTTTTTGTTCTTGTCGATATTCACACATACCTGCAATATTTTTTGTTCGGCACTTTTATTTCCGTAACCCGAGTTCTATACAATTTTTTACTTATTCCTGCCGCTAAAGATGTTTTCACATCAAAAATGTAGATTAATCTCACTGTTATAGTGAGATTAAAAATTCTTGTCTACATTTGATAAAGCTCTCATTTATAGATCTAACTGCCCTAGATACGCCCAATATCAATAAATTTGAAATTTAAAAATGTATATACACAATGGTGTTGTGCTAAAAGAAAGGTGTTGTTGTGTAAGGTTACAGTTACCAGAGATTTTATTAATTGGTTGCATGCTCCCAAAAATTAACCATCAATACATAGTCATGATCCTAGTGCATTTAAAAAACATGTTCCACAAGCTAACAATGTTTTAAAATAAATGTCATCTTCTTCTTCATTGCAACCTTGTCAGATAATTCGAGAAGCTGTAATTAGTTCCCAACCGAACTGTAGAGTGTATTTACCAAGGAAAAGAGCGCAGAAAGGGAAAATTGGAAGAATACGTCGGGCACATGAATCTTACAACGAACCAAATAGTTTATATACTATAAAAATTAATGAAGAATTATTATTTTTGGAAGATGAATTATGTTATGTATGCTATCAGAGAAACGATTTAATGATGAAATGTTAATTATATTAGGAACAACTAAGTCATTAACTGCTTTGGGGAAAGCTGAATATTGGCTAATGGATGGAACATTTTATATTGTTCCATCAATCATGCGGCAATTGTTTAGCATTCATGGCAAAGTTAGTGATCAGATTGTTCCTCTTGTGTTTTGCTTAATGAGTACAAAATCTAAAAATTCATATTTAGAATTTTTTATGAATTGCATATTTTGGCAGCTGAGAGAAACATTTCATTAACACCAAAAATTATTATTACTCATTTTGAAAAATCAATTTTTTTTTTCCGCTGCTAGACCATACTTTCCTTCTGCTACGTTTAAAGGTTGCCTATTCCATTTTGGGCAAATTATATGGAGACGTACTCAAACAGAAGGCCTCGCCGTAGAATATGACAATAACGAAAATATAAACTTACAAATCAGAATGCTGAAAAGTTTCATTTATACCACACGTCGAAATTCCAAAGTATTACTCGGAGTTAAGCAGCACCTTTCAAAATGAATCTTTACAAAAACTGGGATTATGGTTTGAATGAAGCCAAAATATGATCCTGCTTTTTTGGTCCGTTGTGGATTTGGTAAAAGAAAATTATATTATACATATATTAATCAGTTGAAGCTTGGCGTCGTCGCTTGAAAGTAGTAGTCTGAATAGCGGCCTTTATGTTATAATTAAAGAAACGGGGAAAGAGATGATTTTGGTTAGAACAAATTTTGAGAAAATAAGCTCTGGAGAAATTTTATCGCCTAAGAAATGACATATTCAAAAATATAAAAAAATAAAAAGGTTGATGAAGAAGCGCGAAGAAATAGGATTGATGGAATGTTTAAAATCAATTGCATATCATATTACTTTATGTTAATTATTATCTATATTTTATGAAAATATTTTTTTCATTTTGTTCAATATATATTTAAAAATTACTGTTACACTACAATACTAAAGCCAATTTTAAAATAAATTAATTAAAATTAATCCGCTTATAGTTTTACCTTATTTAATAAGAAACATGCTTTAAATCTACACGAGATCCTAATTGAAAGGATTCAGTAGATTTATGAAATTGTGAATAGGCGCGCGCCGATTCAGTGTTTGAGGATTTTGTATTTGAGGATTTTGTGTTTGAAGATTATGTTTTTAAGCATTTTGTTTTTGAGATTCTACTTATGTTTAAATATTTTAGACCCAACCCCAGTAATATTGCATAAACTTGTTCTGCTTGGAACATCCCCACAGATGTATACCATAAGCCCAAACAGGCTTCAATATTTGCTTATAAAGCAGAAGCTTATTCGAGATTGATAAATGAAAGTTTCTTCCCAGTAACCAATACATTTTATTGTATTTTAATCCCAACTCGTCTCTTTTCTTTTTAACATGAGCTTTCCAGCGAAGCTTAGCGTCTAATGTCATACCAAGATATTTGGAAGTGTGTGTATGTGGTATTTCTTGATTATTTAGATATATTGGTTTGTGTAATAATCTCTTGTTCGTAAAGTCGATATGTACAAGTTTAGCCTCATTTAATTTTAAACGCCATTTTTTCCGTTTTATTCAATGCAATCTTTTCTGGGGCTAAAGGCACTCCCAACTCTTTCGCAGTTAACTTTTACCGTCCTACTTTACGCAGTAGTTGCCAAGACGTACGAGGACGTACGGCTATAGACCCGTTTTGTATAAACCACCTGCACATTGCATTGCTTTATGCCAGCCTATAGTGCTGACATGAAAGATGGGTCGGCCCATGAATTCTGCACTCTCAACAGGGGGTCATAGTTGTGTTCATCGGCATGCCATTTTTTTGTCCAGTTGTATACTTGCTCTATGGTGGTTTGTAATTTCACTGTTGTATATGAGTTATTGTCACCTCCTGCCATGATAGCTGTGTCATCGGCGAAAGTGGCTGTCGTATTGCTTTGTGAAATTGGAACATCTCGGAGATATAGTAAATACAGCAGTGGCCCAAGTATACTTCCTTGTGTAACTCCTGCTGTTATTGCCTTAAGCTCAGAATATTGATCTTCTTGCCAGAGCCTGAAATAACTTTCCGTTATATTATATAATTCCAGTATTATGCTGTACTGTTTAGGTAGGATTAAGTCTGTAGATTAAACCTTCGTCTGTAGAACAAACTTTTTTCTCTTCTAATGTCTTCTCAGTAATATTGGTTATTCTATGCACTTGATCAATAGTTGAGTGCTCACTGCGAAAATCAAATTGGTGATTCGGAATTAGGTTATTTTTTCAATTATTAGTTGGAGTCTTTTTAATAGCAACTTTTCAAAGAGTTTAAACATGATTGGCAACAACGATATAGGCCTATAAGATGTTATTAGATGTGGCGGTTTTCCTGGTTTGGAAATCATGATAACCTCAGCCACTTTCCAAAGTTTTGGCACATATTTTAACCTGAATGCAGCGATTATAATATTAGTTAACTTCAACGTAGCTTCTCTCGGTAGTTGCTTCATTTTTTCTCCGGTAATCAGGTCAAACCCTGGTGCTTTCTTTAAGTTTAAATTGTTTTTAATTTCGTTTGCTACTTCAGTAGGTGTTGGATTTCCTAAAAAGAGAAAAATCAATTAATTGAAACATAATTAAAAATCGTTTTGTTTACCTTTTTAATTTCTTTAAACAAATTTGACATTCGATGAACAATTTAATTTAGCCTGGGGCCTTACTATGCAATTCGACGACTATTTTCGACGGCTATCGTTTTGTATAAGAAGGTGCGGGAAGAAAAAAGAAAACAATAGCTATTGTGTTCCTTTTTCTTCTTGTACTTTCTAATACAAAACGATAGCCGTCGAAAATAGTCGTCGAATTGCATATAGTAAGGCGCCTGAATATCGAATTTGTTTACATAGGCGAATTGTATTAAGGTAGAATTGCGTTCGCCAATAAGTTATAGATTTGTATTGTATAATTTTTATTACCATCTACTTTAACGGCGAATTGCGTCTATTATGTATCATCCATCTGATTGACAAAACTCAAACCAAATAATTTATTGTACCATTTTGTAATGACAATAAAAATCCTTTTTTTTTGGATTTGAGACTTTGTCAGATGAGGATAAACAATTATAATTTATAATAATAATATTTCTTTATTATATAAGCAAATAAAACATGAGCAAATAATAATCTTTTTATAAGCAAATACATATACATATAACTAAATCTAAATAACTTGAATAAATTTATAATAAATAATTAAAATTTTATAACGATTTAAAAGGAAAATTTGTGAGATCTTTTCTTTTTAATATTCGCGGTGATTCACCTGGCCCACGCCAATCCAGTAGGCGATGTAGGTGTGATAACTTTGAGAACTTGTATTATATTTTCATCCTATGTTTCTCGTAATTGACATTCATGAGGTTGAAATATATTTTCAAGATGATTAGCAAATCCTTCAGCTTTCCTTTGTTTTTCCTTGCCCATGTTCCATTCATTTTCCTGATAGGATGAATCGGCACTATTGGCCTTTTCAGAGTTTTAGTTGCTTTCCAGAGCGAATAATCTATATTACTGTCATTCGTCAACTTAATTAAGTAGAAATTAACTGACTCATTTTTTAATTTCTGAATTTCTCTTGTTAATTGTTGAGTAAGATTGTTTAGTCTTTTTTTGTCTTGTGGAGCTCTAGTTAGGTGCCACTTTTTTCTGGATTTGCGTTTATCCTTAAGGAGATTTCTAATTTCTATTGGATAGTTATTTAATTTAAGCTTTTATTTGATTTCTGGAGTACTTTGCCATGCTGATTGTTGAATATACGTAATGAACTTTTCTACTTCTATGTCCATGTTGTTGATCCATATAAAGGAACTTTGAAAAGTATTCTTTGTTCAAGGTGTACTTTGAAACTTTCCCAGTCCTTATATTTATTGATTGATACTGGATTATTCCCTTTTTGGAAGATATACTCACTTAGAGTTAGGACTATTGGAGAATGATCTGAGTTCATATCTTGGATTTCCTGTCAGTTGGCTAACATGTTGGTTTTCCTGTTGAAATGGATTCACAACCATTTTTTTTTATGGGAATCAGAAATTCTTTTTCTTTAGTTGTAGTTAATCTAGAACCCCAGTGAGTATTCTTCGCATTGGAGTTACCTCCTATTATGAACCTTTTTCCCAGACGCTTGAAGAACTCTGAGTATTGTTTGTTTTTAATAGAATGTCTTGGTAGACAGTACAATCCTGCTACAACAATAGGAAAGTTGCTGGTTTTTATATAAATCACTGTGGTCTGAATTTCTTCTTTTTCGTTCTTTGCTTCTTCAAAATGTTGGATATTTTTTTTATGATGACTGCACTTCCTTCTGTGACTGAATTATCTGGATGAATAGTGTGATATATGCAATAGCCTTTAAATGTTATGTAGGATTGCTTAGTAAAATTGGTTTCCGAAATAAGATACACATCTATATTCTCAATGTCAAGGACTGCTTGTAGTTCTTGCTGATGCCGGAGCAAACCATTAGCATTCCATGACATGATTTTTATTGTTCTGTTCATTTCTGTGTGGATTTGGGTTTAACTCCCAATGCTCTATCTTCCAATTTTTGTAGCCTCTCACCAAATTTTGTTAACTTCATGAGAATATCTTGTAATGTTTGACTGGGGGTCCTGGTCGATACGGCATATTTCATTACGGAATATGAAAAAACGGCATATTTCAAAATGGCACATGGTACACTACGGCATATTATACACTAAGGCATATTTCAAAACGGCATATTTCAAATTGACATATGGTACACAACGGCATAAGGTACACTAAGGCATATTTCAAAATGGCATATTTCAAAACGGCCTATGGTACACTACAGCATATGGTACACTATGGCATATTTTAAAACGGCAAATTTTAAAACTACATATGGTACGTAACGGCATAGAGTTGGCCACGGATTACTGGTTTTCAAAATGCTGTTTACAAAAGACTGCTTCTAAAATTTGTTTTTCAAAATCATGTGTTACAAAATCTTGTCACCAAAAATTTGTTTACTTTTATATATGGATAATAGTTATTTATGGTACGAGGTGATAGCCGAGTAAAAATTCATATTATGAGTTTTTTTATGAGCTATTCCAAATTGCTTGTTCTCATTCCATTATTTTACTTCCTACAAGAATTATTTCAGATTTAGAACTAGCTTCAGTTTCTGCACTAAAAAATTTCCTTCCGGATGTAATTTAATTTTTAAGGGTTATGTTTATTTCATTTTACCCAAATTATTTGGTGAAAAGTACAGAAAGAAAAATTGGCTTCCAAATACGGTAACAACGTAGATTTTAGTATTAAGATTCGAATGCTGGCTGCCCTACCTGATGAAATTTGTTATTATTTATCTAAATTGATTAAGATGGAAAAATTATTGCATCATATCATAGATAAATACGAATTATATTTCGGGCCGTGCTGGTAAAAACAATAAACCGCCACGATATAGTCCCGATTTTTGGTATATTGCTGACTCTTTTGAGAATAACTTTCCACGAACTCAAAACAATTTAGAGGATTGGCATAGGAAGCTGCAAGTTGTTGGAAAATTGCATAAAATTCACAAGCTCTGGTCGGATTGTTTACGCGAAACCAACAAACTAAATTGGCTTGCCTATAAAGTTGGCAAAGAAAGGTCCAAAATCACGGTGGGGTCCAACGGACCCAAGTGTGTCATTTACGTATATTTGGGTGAAAATCGGAATAATTTGTAGGCACCTCAACTCTAGCAGACCTAGAGCGAGAAAGATGCATTATACCTCCGCAGCTGATATCTGCCTGTAAACAAAGTAATTCGAAAGGTACTTATCCGATTTGCAAGAAACAAAGACAGACTAATAGACCTTGAACAGACAAGAAAAATGTGATATGACTAAGATCTCTAGGTGATCGGATTTGATAAAAATTGAATGAAAATAATTGTATTGTATACGAAATAATTTTTCAAAGTTGTTTTTGCCGTTTTTTGTGTTGTTTTATTGGTTTTGGTCGTGAGTAAGACTGCGCTCGATGTTAAAATTTGCAATAGTTTATCATAGTTCTTTCGATTTTGACGTATTATTAGATGGCGTATAATTTGCGGAGTTGAACCGTCCGAGAAGTCCTAGTAAGCGATGATGAGCATCGTGAATCCATCGACGAAGCATCTTCAGGAGGAGAAGTTAACGTGTTTGAGGACAGTATAGACAATGATTCAGAATTTTCGATGTGCAGTCCTCCAGAGAGTGTCACGGAAGTAGACCAGAAAGATGTGGAAGAGGGTACTTTGGATCAACGGCTTTTGTATGTAGGAGAGCGTCAAGCGGCTGGCCAGAGCCGTGGTCGGCCATCTTCGACTGTAAGAAAAAATGCAATGTTCATATTGCAAAATAAATACGTTTTTCTAAAGATTCAGTATCGAACTTATTTTTATCTAATAAGATACTATCTCAAGGGTATACCGCTAAATTTTTAGCTAAAAATATTGAAAATTAAAAAAACACGGTTAATTTATGTAAAACAAGCCATTTTCTTATTTTTTTCACAAACTTTTTTTTTTTTGGTATCATAAAATTAAAATTCCATTAATGTAATAATTTGGTCTCCTTTAGTAAACTTTAAACTATATTGAAAAAAATTGTCAAAGCTAAATATGCAAAAATTCAAGAAATAATGGACAATTATTAAGCTGGGGTCTAAAAGACCCCAGTGTGGCATTTAAGTGATTTTTCTTAAGTGTGTCATTTAAGGGTTAAAACCATTCTAGAATCCCATTTCCATCGCACTGTTGAGTTTCATCATAATCGGTTAAGAAATAGCCGATTTTCATTAGAATTGGCCATATTTCAGAACTTTATCTAAAACTCTCAGTCATGAAATAGCCAAGTTGCATAAAAATTGCCATATCTCAGAACTTTATCTAGACACCATTTAACAATCCAATTTCCATCACTCCTTCCGAATTTCATCATAATCGGCCAATAAATAGACAAATTCTATCAAAATTAATCATATTCCAGAACTTCTACTAAAACTCATTTTAGGATCCCATTTCAATCATACTTGTCGAATTACATCATAATCGTTAAAGAAATAATCAAGTTCCATATACCATAGTGTACCATATGTCATATTTTCATATTCCATTTTGAAATATTCCGTTTTGAAATATGCCATGTTGAACGGATTCGGTTTGACTGATGTCTACTTTTTTCTATTTTTGCTGGGGTTTATTGACTACGCCTCTCGTTACTTCGGCATATGTAACACCTTCAGTTCTTAGTAGGCGGCCAAATGGTTGCCCATTGTCTTGTTTTGTCTGCCTCTCGTATCGATTTGCCTGACCATACATTTGAGTTTTATTCATCCTTTGGATTTTAATTTTCTGAATTTCCTTTGCAACAATACATCCTCGATAATTAGCAGGATGACCTTGTCCCTTATGTACTTACAAAATATTATGAATAAAAAATGTTGAAATATAGAACCAATGAAATTACTTTTGCATGGTTTTTAGTTCAAATTATTTATAAGTTTACAGTATAATTGATATTCCGGTGCTTCAATGGCCTGTAGGGAGAGAAACATGCATGGTATAAAAAAGCAAGATGGGTGCACATGTGACTTGATATAAGAAAAACATGCATGTTATGCAAGTGCCACAGTGCTGGTATGTAAGGTTAAAATGCCTGATGTGACGGTGTTATTGCCGATGGTGCGTTCACAGGAAGTTCTCTAAATCCAAAACAGAAAGGCTTATTGACATTTAGAATCAAAAATTTAAAAAAAAACTGTACAAACTAAACGAACAACGGCGAATTCTTTCTTCTGTAACTGCTGTTTGACACTTCTTGGTTTTTGCTATTATAAATGCACGAAATCTGTCATGGGCGGAATTAAATTAATCAACTTTATCCCCATATGATATGAAATTGGGGAGCTCGAAGATGTTTTATATACTCTTGGGCCAGCTGGCCATAGAAATGAAACTAAAATGTGAAATAAAAAAATAAAAAAATCTTATTGGATTATTCGCCATTTTTTTGTTAGAAACTTCACATCTGAAATTTCTTATTGGATTTGTATATGTATGTGTTTATTGTTTTTTGTTAGAATCTTCAAAGGCCCCACTATAATATAGTTTTCGTTAATTTCTATAACTATGCTATGTGTAAATTACACCTATTTTTTCCTAGGCTCAACATGTGCCTATTCTAATTTTAAATATATGTAATATTTATGTATGTATGTTGAAGTTAGATTGTATTTTTCAGCAAAGCTTTTGGGATTAGTATGATTTTCCTTAGGCGCAATTGCACGAAAGCACTTCTTTGAAGTCCATCGAAGCTGAATATTGCTGTTACTATAGCGTTCAGTCGTGAATGGTGCATTTACCTTTTCCTAATTTACTTTTATACAGTAAACTGAATGACACAGTCAATATTATTGGATAAATTAATTACATTTGAGCAGTCGTGTAAAACGTGTCGTTTTGCTATTTTACAAATTGCATAAATAAAATAGAATGTTGAAAATTTAAAAATAACAAAATAATGGTTAAGTGAAGCTCTGTGAAGCGTCAAACAAATAATCAAGCATCTGAAAACATTTTATAAATGAACAAATATGCAAGCATACTTCCACACGATTTAGTATAGGTTTAGATGAAGTCTTGATGTAACTGTAACCACCGAATGAAAGAAATCCAACAAAACCATCAGAGATACCATCAATTTGAAAGTGTATATTAGATTGAAAAAAAAAACTTTGAAAGTGCCTTTAAAAACGCGAAACCAACAATAAATTTATATTGCATTAGAAATATTAATTTGTACATATTATGTACTATATTGCTAGTTATTTCGTAAATATATGAGTAGGTATCCATGTCACTTCTTGTATCGAAATAAAAAATTCTTGAAGAACAAAGGAACTAAAGTTATCCATTCATTTTAATTCAAGTTTATCAATTTATCGTACAAACAGCAAAATTCAATTCAAATGCAACTGCAACATTAAAGTGTGATAAATCGACTAAACAAAATAGATACAAGGACGTTATCTATCTACCACAAGAATAATTCGATTTTTCAATCAAAGATCAAACACAATAAAACGCTTTAGTAATTAAGAAAATTATTATTCAATCTTTAATTAATTATGCGCTCAATTTTATATTACAAAAAAAAAATTAATAATTATTTCTGCCAAATTAATTTGTGCAACGTCTCTTGTCTCGTCGTTTACTTATTATTCACGCGAAATTAAATTTTCTTGAGCCACAGTTGCTTGCGGTAATTTTTTTGTAGATTTGTAATTTAGATTAATTGTGTCTTGTTTGGAAATTTTTTTTTTTAGCTATTAATCACAAAACTTAAATTATTTATGTTGCAATTTTTTAAATATATAAATAAAACAATTAACAGAGAAAATGCATGTTCATAGTTCATTCTAAAACTTATACATAATTATTTATGATTTCAATAATAAAAGGAAAATGAAAGAACATTGAATTACACTTGGACAGAGAGCGTTAGAAAATGTGAATACACAATATTTTCCAGTCACATTACCAAAGAAGAACCTTATGCAAGTGAAATTAGCAACAGATTATTTTATTAACGAATAATTCGAACATATATAATTTATGCTGTATGCCTTCGGTCATTTTTGACTTTTCACACTTTAACGAAATTATAATGGATAATTAATGTAATCGTGAAAAAATGTTGTCCGTCCTTTTGGTGTTTAAGAAAATCTCCTAAATGGCCTTCTGCTCTTAATAACTCTCCAAATAATATTGGAAAATGTTTGGAGACCTACAAATTTGAATTTTTACAGTGTGTGGGATACATTTTTGGCATTTGACAAATACGTTGCAAGGTGGTGGTTTTGCTGGAAATAAATGGTTTCGTGTCAACATATGTTGACAGAAACCGAATGGTTTTTGTGTTTTGCCACAAAACTTACGAAATTTCCTCAGAGTATCCTCGTTCAACTTTTTTCCCAACATCACTCGACAGCCTACAATTCGGCACACGAATTGAACGGACAGTTCCCAGGCTAAATTAAGAATATGGTTAACAAAAATTAGGTATAGTGTTTGAAAGACGATGCGCCGATTGAACGACCGATCACAATCTGGTTGGCCTTTATCGATTGCAAGAAAATTATTATTAGTACGTACGTGCGCCGGAATAGCGATATACTGACATAAACACTAATATGCCTACAAATTTTCGCATGTCTTTAGAATCAACTGTAAATTTCGTTCCGATATTCTTTTGATACGCGCGTACAAATTGGATTCTCCTGTTATGTGGCTAGTAAGATCGTCGTTTACCAAACATCTGGAGCATTCATAAGGGGTTTTAATTTCGTACAACTTTGGTGGTTTATAATTGTTTGTCTCCTCGAAATATTATATCGTTGATAGTACGTAACCTTAAGTTTTGTTTTTTCCAAATTATAGATTTGAATTCACGGCTATCGTTTTTTATATTCATAACAGCTCCAGAAAATATAGATCCTGTGGAAATACTAGGTCCGTTTGTTTCTTCTATCAATTCTGGTGATCGGATTCCCTTTTTTCGTTCATAACTTTTATTGAGACTCATTCTCAGAAGGCTTGTATGCTTCTCTCAATGCATCTCTATTGATATCAGTCAGTTCTGTTGTTGTTAAATCGCTTAATGGATTTTCATCAATTAGCATGTCGTCTTCAGCACTAACCACACTATTTTGTCAATGGAATTTGATCATCGATCAAATCACAATCATATTCATTGTCAGTGGTTTCTTTATCGGATGGTATAGAAGTAATAAGTTCTTCGATTTCCTCATCAGTCTGAAACGGCGTCAATGTTGGTGGCTTTAATTTGATTGAGTGACCGATATGAACCACTTGCGTTGTTATTTCACTTGTCTTGAATTCAGTTAATTCTTTCTCGAGACGTTTAACCGTTTGCAATTTTTCTTCAACATGTTTAACCTCCATTTGCAGCTTCTCTACTTCACCATGTATGTTAGTAAATAATTCAAGAAGTTTCTCGTCCATTTTCTATCGACCATCTAAAATTTGGTCTTTAATCTCCTCGCCTTGTTGCTCCATCTGATGTTTAATTTCTTGGTTTGACTGGTTTATTGTCTCCAACTGTTTTTTCATTTCGTGTTTCATTTTGGAGGTTTGACTGCTCAATTTTCTCCAACTGTCGCTCGTTTTGTTGTTCAATCTGGTGTTTCATTTCTTGATTTGACTTGTTATTTTGTTTCATCATTTGGGTTGACTGCTCTCCTTGTTGCGCCAGCCGCCAGCATCTGCTTCATATATAGTAGCCATTAACTGCGACAAATTGAAACTTCCAGAACGTATTTGTGTTGTTTCGACCGACGGTTGTCTATCTCCTGTTTTCTCTATGGTTGCCGCATCCGTTACCTCCACGCCAAAATCATGTTGGTCAGCGTTCAACTCTTCTCTCTCCATGGCCTCACGTAGTCGCACTTGTAAAGGTGCTTTAACAACATCAGTGGAAAAACCCCGTTTCTCCAGTTCCTTCTTTAACTCTGGAACGCATAATTCGGAGAGAATCATTTTCTTTGTTTTATTTTTCACAATCCCGCCGCTGTCACCAATTGTTACGTTTTTGCCTTGTCAATCAAGGTTCGTATCACTGTATTGTGAATAAAACTCAACACTTCAAGTTGTCACCAACGATTTTATTTATTAACACCAAAAATTAATTTAACTTAATTTGTTTACAATAATTCACAAAAACACTTTTCATTATGTGCACAATTCCACTGTTCACTTATAACTTTTATTTCACACTAAACCACTTTTTAAATCACTTTTTAATTTCCTTAACCAAAACTTCTCGAAATTCCATGATTGGTTCGGTAAGAATAGTCTAGACACATTTAGGACAGTTTTATCATAGAAAATTCCATTGTAGTACAGTAAATTTGTGCTATCAATAACTTATTCTATTCTTCCCCAGGTGTCACCTCACCGTAACAATATATTGTTCTCACCTAGGGAAGAATAGAATAAGTTATGACATTATTCTGTATTTTACGATGAGGAGAAATTGTTAAGAGTTTGCAATTCAAATAATAAATCATGAAATGAAAAATAAATCATCTTTCAGTACATCTCACCAAGCTATAGCATCTGAACTGCTAAACTTATTACTTTGATTTATTCCTATATAATCAATCTGTACTTGTAGTATTAGCGAATTTTACATTCCCTCTTTTAAAAACTTTTAACAAATTCAATTTTAGTGTATATGTTATTTTGTATGCAACCAAATTTTCACAACGTGTTATAATTTTGACATTTCCGATATAATTTTTGTTTGGGAAAGGACGTGTCCGAATTCTGTGATAATTATTGCACCTGTGACAACTATGACATTATTTGGTATTCAACCAAATTATCACAGCCACTAAGCGCCAAAAGTGCGCAACAACAAATAATAATTTAGCCAACAATTTGTAAAAAAATTTTAAAATGTCGGAGCAATCAAGGTATAGATGGAGTAAGTAAATAAAAATATTTCCACATATTTATATAAATATGTTATAATAAAAATTTTTGTTACAGTGAGCGAAGAAGAAACTTTCAGATTAATCAAAGCCCGGGCGCAAAATGATCATCATTTTGCCAAACATTTTATAGAAGGAACGAGAATTAGATGCAAGTTAATCATATTAAAAAATAAACCATTTTGTTTAAACAATATAAAGTAAGTAATATGATTTCTACTTTATTTATATAAATATTTAATAATTTTTTTTAACTATAGGAGTTAGTAAAACCCTCTACAGGAGGACAGACCGAGGATGGTGAACGGCTGCCAAATGGGAATATTTCGACATAATGCATTCCTTTGCATCTAGCCGCCAAACTATTCGTCCAAAGTTAGCATGGCACAATAAACCTGCAGCATACGTTGAAAATTTCCAAAACTCGTTTACTGAGACTGGTGAAATAAGCGCGCCATTACCAGAACCATCAACAGAATCGGAACCCAATCTGATAAATTTAGAAGAAGAAAGGGAACCAGAGCGCTTTTTAAAACAGTGCAGTAGTCGACAGCAACCGGACAGCAGTCGACAGCTAGCCCGAAATTATATTAGGGAATCAACCCAGAGAGCGAAAAAAAGAAGCACACAGAAAAAATAAATTTTCCTTTTTTTAAATAAAATAAAAAGAGTGCAAAAGGAAAAATAAAGGAAGTAAATGCTTCTTTAATTTTTTAGAAGGGTTTCCAATTTTAAAGGAATACCTTTTAAACCACCTTCTGAATCTGATCTTCAGAAGATTTATTCGAACATTTCGCTTAGAATTTTTATATTTTGTCCATATATACTATAAGTTCTGCTGGAGAGGCTTTGAGATAGTCTCTTATTGTTGCCCTAATTCCCAGTAATACGAAAGATATTTCGTCGCCCCAATGAATGTTATTTGCATATGCTTTCAACGTACTTTTAAATCGCGGTGAAATCTTTACACTAATCCATTCGCACTTGGCTGATATGGCATTGTATGGATTTTATGCGCACCTAGTAATGTAGTAATTTCGGAGAAAAGTTGACTTTCAAACTGTGTACCTACTTTGATCGGTGGTTACACGATAAGGTGTTCCAAAACGTGGTATGTATTGCTGGACGAAAGTTTCTGCTACAGTTTGTGCAATGATATTCGGAATTGGAAAGGCTTTAGGCCAACGGATAAATCAAATCGATCTATTATTGTCGGAACACGTATATGTATTATTATTATAGCATGGTAAAGGCGCACCAAATCTAGATGGATATGCTCAAATCTTTCTGAAGGAAGATCGAACCTACCAAGTTCTGATCGGGTGTGTCTGTGAATTTTAGTTTTCTGACAATTAATGCATGCCTTTGCCCAGTAACCAACATCAACATCGATGGCAGGCCAAAACAATTTGGCTCTTACTAATTTTCTTGTTGCTTGAATCACAAGGTGTCTTAGATTATGAATGAGTTCGAATACTGAACGTCTCAATTGCAGTGGAATGTATGGGCGTTTTATTTAAGTTGAAACTTCGCACCATATCTAAATTTTATGATTAGGCATATAAATTTTATCGAAAATTTTACTTGAGTTTCCTTGGTCCTTAGTGAGAGATGGGAACTCTTCATCAGCCTCTTGTAACTTGCTCAATTCGAAATAGTCGACTACCAAGAATAATTGAATTTATTGAGTCGTGATTGCTTAAACGAGATAAGGTGTCTGCAACTATGTTTTCCTTACCATGTATATGACGTATATCGGACGTAAATTGACTAATATAATCAAAATGCCTAGATTGTCTAGCACTACGTTCTGTTTTAGTTAATAATGCTGCCGTCATTGGCTTGTGGTCGGTGAAAACTGTAAAATTTCTTCCTTCTACAAAAAAACGGAAGTGTTTAATTGTCAAATATATAACCAAAAGCTCTCTGTAAAATGCGGAATATTTCCGCTCGGTTTGACCTAGCTTCTTCGAGTAAAATGCGAGAGTGCGAGAGGTTTCCAAATTCCATCACTAAGTTGCTCGAAAAGTGGTCCTACAGCAGTTCTTGATGCATCTGCATTCTCTGTGGAGAAACTAAAAGGGTTGAAGCTGCCTGGAAGAATACCATCCCTGGAAGCTGTGTGGTACAGGAATTCTAGTTTCAGAACTCCAAAAACATATGTTGAAACCTTAATATTTAGACCGAAATCGGATAATCTTTTGAAAAGAAGTTTGAGGTGTTCTTTGTATTCTTTTTCAGATGAACTCGCCACTAACATGTCATCGATATACACGAATACGAATTTTAGACTTCTTACGACTTTATACATGAAGCGCTGGAACATATTACCCGCTCCTCTTAAACTGTGAATGGGGTTCTCAAAAACTCGAACAACCTGAAAAGAGTTGTTCTCATCCAAGTCGATTTTTGAGAAGATCTTACAGCTGCGTAGGTTCATTCAGAATCTTTAAATGTGTGGTATTGGGTGTCGGTCTGGAACCGTCACATTGTTAAGCCTTCGCTAGTCTCCACATGGTCTCCAATTATTAGAATATTTTTTTGGTACAAGATGTAGAGAAGATGATGCTTGTGAAGAAGAAGGACGACATATGCCCAATTGATACATATGCTCAAACTCTGATCTAGCAATACGATGTTTGTTGTATCGAGGCTACGTGGTCTCGTTCCATAGCTTTCGATAAGGGTGTCTTTTTCGGCAGATAGCGCAAAATTTGTTTTTTTTTTTGACAATTATCGAATAATAATTTTGGCACAACACTTACTTCTGCTCCTGAATCAATTAGGAAATTATATTTCGAATTATAATATTTAATAAAAAGACGACGCTTTGCAAATTTACCGATGTTCGTCGTCGAAACAATGGAGTTATTTAGTTTTTTAATTTAAAACCAAAGTTCTTTTACAAGATCTTCATTTTCAATAATGCTTTACATAGCAAGCTCTTGCAACCTGCAGAAATAGCCTGAAGATTTTTTATTACCGATTTGGTTTGTAGCAAAAAGTTCGCGAAACCTGTGCTCTTATAGATCAACTTAAATCACGTCGCTTGCATCGATATCTCAGGGATAACAACATCTTATTTATTTTATGCATTAGACACTTATTTCTCACAAATAAAAAATCGTTGAACGTATAGTAAATCACGCATTACATTATACATACCACCTTAATGCAAAATTTATCGAGCAACGGACCTATTCCAAATTGACTATAAAAACAAATACAAATCGCAACAATTAATATTTATTATTCAGAATACAGATATCATAATTATAATTGTATATATGCGTTGTAATTATACAGCATTAATCCATTGTATGAAAAAATATTATTTAATATTCTTAAATTATTATAAAAAATAGAACTTTTAATTAAATATGTTATTATCCCAATTCTCATAGTCATATCGTCGTGTCATTTAAGTGACGTGACTAGAGTCATGTCACGTCACTTGAAAATTGATATTCTTAAAGGCGAACCAAGTGACACGACTGCAACTAGAAATATATCAGGCAAATTAAAAATACAATCGTTTTATAATAATAATAATATTATTAATTTAAACAATAGCATATTTAAAACAGTGTATAAAATTATTCAAAAAATAAAATTTTAAAATATAAAAAATAAAATAATTCAGTCCTTCCATTTTTTAGTATTCGTCTATCACTTGCAAAAATCACAAGTGACATCTGTCGTATAAAGTGACTTTTGTCGTAATAAACGACTAAGAGTATCGAAAAATTTATGTGACGTGACGATAGTCATGAAAAATGACGTAACAAGTCTATGAGAACTAGGGTGTATATATGTATATAAGTAGTGATATTATGCAACTGTTCCACCACTCGAACTTGACAGCGGTGACGGTGATCCAATATCCAATTCAAAGAGATCACGATCTATTGACGTACTATCTGCAAATAAAATAAAAAAAGTAATCATAAGTCTTTTACTGAATAATGCAGCAGAATATACATATTTGTATTTACTCGTATAAACCCAATTCACTTTTAAAATTTATAAATAAAAATTATATAATAGTTTAAATAAATAAGCAGGTAAAAGGCCCAGAATAAACTGAAAGTAATTATTTATTTTTATATTGTTTGTTAACAAATAATTCAAATTTTATTAAATCAATAAATAGTTATAATAATATATTAGTACGAACAAATTTTATACTTTCACAAGATCTAAATTAATATTTAAAATAAACAAAACAAAAAATCTTATACCTAATTGCTTTTGTAAGTTGCGGATAGATAAAATCGCTGAATCGCCACAATAGAATTGTCCATTTCTCGATCAATATAAATAAAAACAGAAAATATCGAACCTCAACAGATTTACATAATATGTTGTATGTACTATATTTGCAAATAAGGTAGTTTAAAATGTAAATTATATGACATTTTGCGAATGGTGTAAGTCCATATCGACCTGTCCAAGTAAGAATATGATAAGTGAAAAATACTGTTTTTTCAGGAGAGCAGTATAAAGGTTTAATTAGTTCTTTCCGCTGCTAGGAATAAACGGATCACTTTTTGTTCTACGATTTTTTTTTTGTATTATAAACATATGCATTTGGGATTGCCTATGTTATAAACACAAATTCAAAGTATTTCATTAAAAATATTCAAAGATCAAATTCTCCATGGAACAAAAATATAACCGTGCTTACCGAATGAACAAAATAAAAATATTCCCACAAAAAATATTTTAACCGTCCTTTTCAATCGAACAGTTGGAAAACTATTCCAAGAATAAAAATATAACGAACTTTGTTAAACATATTTAAAAAATTATTTCCGAAGAAGAATATGATAAGTGACTTTATCGTTGATTACCAAAAGAAGTTTCTCGTTATAAATTAATGCTAAGTCACTTATAGAAACGTTAATTGTATCGTTTATACTGAATATTATTATAAAGTGGCTTTGAATTCTTTTAACTGGATTTTTAGTTAAAAGCGCATTATTTTAAGAATATAAAATCGGTCATAAACTTTTAGAGATAATACTTTAAGATTTTGTCATAATAATAATTCGACATCGTAGAGTCCAAAAATCGTATTCCCGTAAAACTATGATAACTGACGTTTTCATGGTCTTAATTGGATAGGTCGATATTTTGTTGAGAGATAATGAAAGAATTGAGGGAATTCCTCAAAACGGAATTTCGCATTTTATTATTTACTAGCTGAGTTACCCGGCGTTGCACGGGAAGTATATAATTCAAATACCTTGATTGTAATGCAAGAATTCTCTCTTTACATCGCTGTAGTTGCACATTGCACTCACATATGAAAAGAAAATTATAAGTAGCTGTA
The DNA here is from genome assembly GCA_963556165.1 of Tipula helvola. NCBI lineage: Eukaryota > Metazoa > Arthropoda > Insecta > Diptera > Tipulidae > Tipula > Tipula helvola. Next base: position 145,763,608 of record OY744482.1, on the reverse strand, counting down.
TTCAGTAACGGGTGCCTCCGTCAATGCATCAAGGCGAAATTTTGTAATGATATTATTGGACATCCTGTTTGTGAGGATAGTTAATTAATTTTGGTTTGGTATTTGTTACCAATTGCCAAATAATTATACTCCATTTTTACAAACCTTCAACCAGATCAAAGTGAATAATAAATATAAAGATATTTTAGTTAATAATTTTTATTATAAAGCCTTTTGATAAACAATATTTTTGGTTTTTCCATTTGGTGTGTAAATAAATAAATTTTTTGGCGTTCCCACTCTGGAGCAAGCAACATACAGTTGGCCATGTGAAAAGCATGAATTTTCCAAAATAACACCAGCTATTTTCAATGATTGCCCCTGGGCTTTGTTGATTGTCATTGCAAAAGCAAGGCGTAATGGGAATGTTCAGTTGTTTCATTAGCTCTAGAAAAAGACGTACTGCTTCGACCATTTTCAAGTCGTGCTTCACGCTGTTCGCTTGATTCAGCCACCCTTGCGGCTCTAATCTTCTTCGACTTTGCAGTTACCTGCCCAATTGATCTTTTTTTCGGTGGCATTTTTACGCAAAAATGAAACGTGTAACTAATTAATCAGGAATGACGGGCATTCAAAACAGAAATTAGTATTAATTTATCAAAACGATTTTAATGTTCCCTTCGAAACGTTTCACCGCGAACTGTGTTTGAAAATGTCTTTACGGAATTTTTTTTAAGCAAAATCAAATGTTATCTACAATCAAAAAGTAATCATAGATTAACACGTTTATAAACTGAAAACTTAAATCTAATAAGAATGTATATTCACTTGAAATAATATTTAATACCTGGAAAATAATCACCAACAATTATTTTATTGCAATATAGCTAACTAATCGAGAACAACGGCATCCGAAACACAAATTAATATTAATTTATTCAAAACGATTAAAACTACGTCCACTTCGATACGTTTTACCGCGAACTGTGGTTGAAAATGACATTTCGAAAAACAAACGAAGTTTTTTCAAACTAAGGCAATTTTACACGTACAATAATTTGAATCAAAGGATGTTTCTTGTAGAAGATTCTATTTTCAAATATAAAACTCTAGTGCTTTTCTAAGTAAATCAGTTTATACGTACAATATTTTTTAGTACCTTTCCTAGAATTGATTTTATGAAACAATCATTGATTATTTAAGTAATAAACTAAATAAAGTAATAAACTATTGGCGTTTAGTATGAAACTATTATTTTCATTAAAAGCCGCCGGTTGCAATAGTGGATTAAAATAGAATGTTAATTATTTCTGAAGTTATGTGGAAATTAGAACTCGCTGACTATGGTACATTTCAAAACAGGATATGATAAATAGGATATCACTAAACAGTACATGTCAAACCAGTAAAAATGGATTATTAGTATGGATAATATAAGTGTTCAGAGATTTGTCTTCAGTTAAAGTGACGAAAGGTCGTCTTAAATTTAAATTAATAAAATTAATTTGAATAATTAAATCAGTTATAGTAGAGGTATGGTTTGTGTATAACAATCGCACGATAGATATCCTTTTTGGTGTATAAATTTGCGGCTAAGGCGCTATTTCGGAACATTTAAATAATTATCTCTATTTTTTTCCTTTAACTTATTATAGACCACCTTAAAAAAATTAATTTCTCATCTCAATCCAAACTTATTTTTATTTTTTGGCCAAATTTTCGATCTTTTAGATCATCTTCTCCGGGCCTTTTTTTATTTTTACACTAAAACCTTTTTTAGAAAAACATATATTACATATACTATACAACAATTAAAAATTATTAATACATACATTATTTATCGTGCAAAAAAATAAAAATAAAAATAAATATTAAACACAAAGATATTTTTTATATCAAAAAAAAATTTTTTCTTGTGTATGATGACGGAATCCAACAACTTTGTTATTGAAAAACCGAAAAAATCTGTTTGTATTGTTTTTGTGTTTATGGACTACTTTATTTATGTGTAAAAAATTATATACAAAACTTGAAAAATCAGCTGTTCAAAAATAATTTGTAATTTGTAAACAACAAAAAGTTTGCCTAGAAAAATTCAATGAATGGGACAATTTTTATTATGGAATTTCCAAAAGAACTTATGATGCGTAGTTTTTTATGATATTTGTGTAATTAGCTTGTAGCCTGTTACTGTCCACTTTATAATTTACGGGATTTTTTGATCTCCATATGTGACAAGCTTCTTTGAAAAGTCTTTTGTTTTTCTTTTTTTCGTAATCTAATGTCGTTGAATTATCAAAATCAAAGTCATGTTTCCTTTCATGTACATGTTTGGTTAAAGCCGATCTATATGTATTATGTGTAATATTCGGTTGTTTTTTGATATTTATAACGTCTCTTTTATGTTGGTCAAGACGTTGAGATTTTGTTTTGCTGGTCTCTCCAACATAGCATGAGTCACAATCCTTACACGGTATCCTGTAAATAAGACCATCTTTAAGTTCTGACGGTATCTTGTCTTTTAATTTCGAGTATATCTCCGATGTCTTATTTAGTATTTTATTGGCTATTTGCAAATTGTCACAGTTATGTTTTAAAATATTGCTGATTTTCTCCGTCAATTTTGGTATATATATATAAGGGAACCGAACTTCTTATCATTTAGGTTTCTTGGTTTAGGTTTATTGTAGGTGTATAACGTTTTCGTTATTAATTGATTTATAAGTTTGACCGGGTAATTGTTTTTTAACAAAATGCTTTTGATTTTTGAAATATTCGTAAATTTGTACTCCTTATCAGTTAGATGAATTACTCTTTTGATGAAAGATTGGGCCACATTACGTTTCATCTGATATGGGTGTGCTGATATGAAATTTAACATCGAGTTAGATGTTGTTTCTTTTTTATACCACTCTGTCTTTATTGTGTTGTTTTGTCTGTGTAATTTTAGGTCAAGAAATGGTAGTGTGCAATTTTGTTCTTTTTCAATGGTAAATTTTAATTTTTGGTCGAATGAATTGAATTGTGCGTTGATAATTTCTAAGTTTGAATCATCTGTCGCTAGAATGACATCATCTACATATTTAAAAATAAAAATTGGTTGTTTATTTAATGTTAATAATTTTTCTTTAAATAATTTTTCCAAGACCAAGTCAGCCAAAATTGGTGATAAGGGATTCCCCATTGCCAAACCAAATTTTTGTTTATAAAAATTGTCTTGGTATTTAAAGAAATTATTATCATTTGTGCATACATCTAACATTTTTAAAAATTCATCCTTTGTAAGAATACAATTTGTCTCTATTTCATTCCATCTTTCTGAAATGGCTACTTTTGCTTTTTCCAGTGGTACGTTTGTGAATAAAGATATTACATCTAGTGATGCCAATATATTGTTATTTTCCAATGTCAAATTTTTAATTTTATCTTTAAACACATACGAATTTTTAATGTTGTATTTACTATTTTGTATCAATGGTTTTAGAATATTACAACAAAATTTGGATAAATTGTACGCCGGAGAATTTATTGTCGAAACTATGGGCCGTAATGGGATATTAGGTTTATGGATTTTCGGTAATCCATAAATACGTGGTGTTATTGGACTGTTAATTTTCAAAAATAATTTTTGTTGGTTATTTATCAGGTTATGGTTTTTTAAATCTTCAATCATTTTACAACAAATTTTATTTATTTTTTTGGTAGGGTCGTTTGGTAATATTTCGTATGTCTCATTATCGTTTAACAGTTCTGTCATCTTGTTTTCATAATCCACCTTGTTAAGTACTACTGTTTTGTTACCTTTGTCGGTTTTTGTAACATATATGTTTGGATTATCTTTCAAAAATTTCCTAGTTGTTTTTTGTGCTTTTATTAGGATTTTATCAATTTTGGATATTGTAGGTTTTTTCTTTAAAAATTGTGTCATGTCATTTGTTATTTGGGATCTCTTTTCATTAGTAATACCAGTATCTTCTTGACTGGATAAAATATTCTCTATGTCTGCTAATATATCAATTATTGGTAGTTTGTTATGTTCAATTGGGACGCTAAAATTTGATCTAAAACTTAACATCATGTGACATTCTTCTGGTATACTAATATTAGTTAAATTTACTAAATTTGACTTATCATAAACAAATTCTATTTTTTGCTGTTTAATTTTTAAATTTTTAAACTTTTTATTTAATGTTTCCTTTTTCAAGTTCTGTAAATATTCCGCTTGTTTGTTCGTTATCAAACAAAAATGTTTATAAATCAATGAATCGTCCATAAACTGTCTTACTAATACAAATAAATTTCTTACCTCCACAGATAATTTTTTCAATTCAAAATTACAAACTTAATTTCTAAATTTAGTATTTTTTTGCTAAAATTAATTTTTGCACGTTTGATGTTTTCTTGAAAAGGATGAATTTGCTGTTCCAACGATTCAAACACTTTAGTTTTATGTAAAATAAAACTTGGCACAATCTCTTCTTTTTTACACATACATAAGAACCGTTGGCGTTCAATCTTTTTCATTAATTTGTTGTTCTTATATAAATATTGTTTAACGTGGTTTAGTGTGTTATCTCCATACTTTTGTTTAATGGTAACTAATATATTCTCTATACCACTAACCATTTTGTGTGTTTTATGTTCACACTAATAATTATAATTATTTATTTTTAGTCGTTATGGTCTTTTTATATTATCTCTATTTTTTTCCTTTAACTTATTATAGACCACCTTAAAAAAATTAATTTCTCATCTCAATCCAAACTTATTTTTATTTTAAAAATTCGTATGTGTTTAAAGATAAAATTAAAAATTTGACATTGGAAAATAACAATATATTGGCATCACTAGATGTAATATCTTTATTCACAAACGTACCACTGGAAAAAGCAAAAGTAGCCATTTCAGAAAGATGGAATGAAATAGAGACAAATTGTATTCTTACAAAGGATGAATTTTTAAAAATGTTAGATGTATGCACAAATGATAATAATTTCTTTAAATACCAAGACAATTTTTATAAACAAAAATTTGGTTTGGCAATGGGGAATCCCTTATCACCAATTTTGGCTGACTTGGTCTTGGAAAAATTATTTAAAGAAAAATTATTAACATTAAATAAACAACCAATTTTTATTTTTAAATATGTAGATGATGTCATTCTAGCGACAGATGATTCAAACTTAGAAATTATCAACGCACAATTCAATTCATTCGACCAAAAATTAAAATTTACCATTGAAAAAGAACAAAATTGCACACTACCATTTCTTGACCTAAAATTACACAGACAAAACAACACAATAAAGACAGAGTGGTATAAAAAAGAAACAACATCTAACTCGATGTTAAATTTCATATCAGCACACCCATATCAGATGAAACGTAATGTGGCCCAATCTTTCATCAAAAGAGTAATTCATCTAACTGATAAGGAGTACAAATTTACGAATATTTCAAAAATCAAAAGCATTTTGTTAAAAAACAATTACCCGGTCAAACTTATAAATCAATTAATAACGAAAACGTTATACACCTACAATAAACCTAAACCAAGAAACCTAAATGATAAGAAGTTCGGTTCCCTTATATATATACCAAAATTGACGGAGAAAATCAGCAATATTTTAAAACATAACTGTGACAATTTGCAAATAGCCAATAAAATACTAAATAAGACATCGGAGATATACTCGAAATTAAAAGACAAGATACCGTCAGAACTTAAAGATGGTCTTATTTACAGGATACCGTGTAAGGATTGTGACTCATGCTATGTTGGAGAGACCAGCAAAACAAAATCTCAACGTCTTGACCAACATAAAAGAGACGTTATAAATATCAAAAAACAACCGAATATTACACATAATACATATAGATCGGCTTTAACCAAACATGTACATGAAAGGAAACATGACTTTGATTTTGATAATTCAACGACATTAGATTACGAAAAAAAGAAAAACAAAAGACTTTTCAAAGAAGCTTGTCACATATGGAGATCAAAAAATCCCGTAAATTATAAAGTGGACAGTAACAGGCTACAAGCTAATTACACAAATATCATAAAAAACTACGCATCATAAGTTCTTTTGGAAATTCCTTAATAAAAATTGTCCCATTCATTGAATTTTTCTAGGCAAACTTTTTGTTGTTTACAAATTACAAATTATTTTTGAACAGCTGATTTTTCAAGTTTTGTATATAATTTTTTACACATAAATAAAGTAGTCCATAAACACAAAAACAATACAAACAGATTTTTTCGGTTTTTCAATAACAAAGTTGTTGGATTCCGTCATCATACACAAGAAAAAAAATTTTTTTGATATAAAAAATATCTTTGTGTTTAATATTTATTTTTATTTTTATTTTTTTGCACGATAAATAATGTATGTATTAATAATTTTTAATTGTTGTATAGTATATGTAATATATGTTTTTCTAAAAAAGGTTTTAGTGTAAAAATAAAAAAAGGCCCGGAGAAGATGATCTAAAAGATCGAAAATTTGGCCAAAAAATAAAAATAAGTTTGGATTGAGATGAGAAATTAATTTTTTTAAGGTGGTCTATAATAAGTTAAAGGAAAAAAATAGAGATAATATAAAAAGACCATAACGACTAAAAATAAATAATTATAATTTAAATAATTGTATCTATACATGTAAAAATGAATTCTTGATCCAGGGCAGACTTCCGGATTAGAGCATGTCACTAATTTCATATAACCCCTTTCCTAGTCATTCCCGTCAAAAAATTTTAAAAAAATTGAAATTTGAAAAAAAAAATTGTACCACAGCCCCTAGACCCCGGGGTCCAGCCCCTTCAAAAGTATCGTGGGCTTGGTCCTGAACATGCAACATATACATGGTAAAAATTTCATGGCTATCGGTAAAGCGGCTAAGGCGTTATTTCAGAACAATCAAATAATTGTATCTTTACATGTAAAAATGAATTTTTGATCCAGGGGCGGACCCCCCGAATTCGAACATGTCTCTTATTTCATATAACCCCTTTCCAAAACTCATTCTCGTAAAAAAATTTAAATTTTTGAAAAAATTTGTACCATGGCCCCTAGACCCCGGGGTCCAGCCCCTTTCACAATATCGTAAGATTGGTCTTGAACATGCAACATTTGCATGGTAAACATTTCATAACGATCGGTTGAGCGACTGAGAAGTAATTTTGAAATAATCAAATATTAAAATTAATTTTTGATCCAGGGCTGGGCCCCTCGGATTCCAACATGTCAGTAATTTCATATAACCAGCCCCATAAACTCATTTTCGTGGAAAAATTTAAAGAAAATTAAAATTTTCGAAAAAATTTGTACCGCAGCCCCTAGACCCCGGGGTCCAGCCCCTTCCAAAATATCGTAAGGTTGGTTCTGGATATGCAACTTGTACATGGTAAAAATTTCATGGCGATCGGTTGAGCGGCTGAGACGCCCATTCGGAACAAACAAACAGGAATTCATTTTTATATATATAGATTGCTCAAGTATTCCGCCGTGCTAAACATAATTATTTTACATAACAACCATTTTTGCCAAATTGAGCTATTGATGCCAATCGACAGCTAATAATAATCTTTAACGTTAAAAATTAGAAAATTGTTGAAACTTAATTGAGAAATACGTTAGAATAAAAATAGATTTCATTTTCAGCGAGGCCTTCTAGTAATCAATAAATTAACTAAAATAGACAAATATGGTTAGGTTATTTTTAAAATATAAATTGGCATCAAAACAAAATATTTTAGAAATTCATAGAAAAACTACGTCGCACACTATTGTAAACATTTAAGAAATTTAACCCTTTTATCTTTTTTCTTCCGTTAATCAATTCACCATCATAGGCAATTGTTATGATAAAACCGTTTTTTCCTTGTAAAATAACATTTTTACAAAATGATACAACTACCATTACGCTAATTAATAGGAAATATGCCCTCCTTTGGCTTCAATAACTGCTTTTGCTTGTTTTAACACGAACTCCACTAGTTTTTTGATAATTTTCATAGAGCCTCTCGTCCCAAAACCAAACCTGAATGACCGCTTTTATCATCTTTGTTTTTGTAGTGTAGTCGATTTTGCATAGTCTAATTTTGCAAATGGCCCATAAATTCTTAATAGGGTTCGGATCGGATGAATTCCCGGGCCAATCTAGAACAGTTATTTCCTTACCCTGGAAATATATCAAAATTTGCTTTGGATCTTTGGTGCCAATCGAAGGCATGATGAACAGCCAAAAATACAAATCGATGTTGGAACACAACTTGAACAAAAAACTTGAAAAGTGCCAACCCCAAGGAGGAGCAATTATTCAACAGGACTCTGCTTCCTGCCACAAGTTGAAGGAAATGTTGAAATATTTCTACGATAAGGAGATAATTGTTCTAAATTGGCCCGGCAATTCACCTGATCTGAACTCTATTGAGAATTTATCGGCCATTTGCAAAGTAAGACTGTGCAAAATCAACTGCACTACAAAAACTAAGATGATAGAAGCGGTAATTCAGGTTTGGTAACGTGATGAGAGGATCTCTGAAAATTGTCAAAAACTAGTGGAGCTCATGCCTAAATGAGTAAAAGCAGTTATTGAAGCCAAAGAGGGACATATTTCCTATTAATTAGTGTAATGGTAGGTGTATCATTTTGTAAAAATGTTATTTTACAAGGAATAAACGGTTTTAACAATTGCCTATGATTCCATTAATTTGCGCAATACTGTAAAATACTTTCCAATGTGGCAATAATTTTTTTTTTTTTTTTAAATAAGCCAAATCTAACATTAAAAACTTTACAGGCCTCTTTTAGGAATTTTGTAGTTGTAGGTATACTCTTATTTGGACACGACGAATTAAGGATTACCCAAGTAACCTTATCAGATTTATTCGAATATCACTTAAAAATGTAACTATTACAATTAAGGGCCGATTGTATGAACACCGCTAAATGAAAAAAAATCCGAGAGTAATGATTAATCACTACTCAAGGATTTTACTTTTCGTCGATTGTATGAACGTTGCTAAATAAAAATCTATCCTCTCTTTTAGTACAGTTTTATACCAGTTTTTTGTATGACTGGCAATACTATTTCTATGACGTTTACTTAGTTGATGTTTATTAAAATTTTTGTTTTGTTTATTTAGAGGAAAATAAAATTTCAATTTGCGAATTTGATATTTTCTTCCTTGTTGAGTTCATTTTTAATAATTGTTCTTTTATAAAAATGTCTCGTTTGTATGATACACCACATTTGAAATGTCGAAAAAATAAAAACAAATTTTTTTAATCTCTGATTCAGTCACCAAAAAGAGAGGATAAAACGGATGGTAAAAAAAAAAATCATCGATTAATTTTCTGATTTAGCATCGTTCATACAATGCAAACTACGCTAAATCAGAGGATTAATCATTTATCCTAGTTCATACAATCGGGCCTAAATGAGTTTGGCATTCCTAGGCCCTAGAGCCAATATTACATTGATAAAATAAAAATTTTATCGATTAAAGTCGAAAAGGTTACCCGGGTAACCCAAAATAGACATAAGGATTAATATTATTCTACTTTAACAAGTGGCATAAATTAGGCTAGGGTATCAAATGAAATCCAATATGCTAATCTACAGTCCATGCCACAATTATTTGTGTTGCACAAAAATTTCATATTGCTCTTTAAACTTAAAATTTTATGCAAAAAATGAATTTACTTTTTTAAATGTTATTTATTATTTTATTATATCATGTATTCGTAAAAAGCTTACAATTAAAAAAAATTCTTTATTTCATTAAATTAGGAAACAAAATTATATTCCAAAATTATCTGTAGCGTTTATTTCTGCTCCAAAATTATTTGTACTTGAGTACGAACGAATAGGCGAAAGGAAAAATAAAATTTAATAAATTGGAGAATATCCATCCTTACTAGATATCACTTTCTGGATGCAATCGGGATGATATTCAACAGATTGTTCTAGATTTGTTTAGTTAACTGACCCCAGCTACTTTTAATTTCGGAAATCGCTTCATTTGGCGATTACCCAATTTAAACGGGTCGGGTTTAAAATAGCAAGACATTGTGGCGGCCAATCAACTGTTTTTGTTTCATAACTTGTAAAAAGTTTGCAATCACCTTGCTCTTGTGAACGGAAAAATTATCGGGATGGGGACAAAATTCCAAAAAACCAGTTGAGTCCCAACAACAAGAGTCGTTTTTTTAGCAGACTCAAATATGTGCTGGATGTTATTTTCTTCAAGCAAAACAAGCCATTGTAAACAAAGTATCCGCACACCATTATTTTTCCGCTTCCAGTATAACGGGTTGACATGACGAGTTAAGAGAATTCTTGTTCTGTTTGATGGGATAAACATTTGTTTTTCCGCACCATCAGCAGATGTTTTTCTTTATTTAGCGAGTTACTAAATGGCTTCATTTTTACAACAAACGCTTTTGTAATTTGCTTCGTAAAGCCGCCTCCGAACAGTGGTTACACGAATGTTATTATTTTTGTTGGTTCGAAATGACGTAAATCGCTCGAGAGGATTACACTTTATTAGTTTCATTTTTCTCACCATCCTATTTGGCTTTATTGCCGGTTTTCTACCTCTTTCTTTAGATAACATTTTTCAAACTTCTTATTAATTTTCGAATTTAGTATAACACCGAATTTGTGTGGCAGCCGTCCTTTATCACTAACTCATTAATTTGTACGCTAGCGGAGTGTCCCATGATTTCAACCCTAACTATCTTTAACATTTTACGTTTTTGCTAAATATGTTTACTTCACTCTTGTAGCGTAAACAATTGCTAAACGAACGCCATATGAAAAATTCTAGAAAAAAACCGAAGTTCCCGTTACGAAAGATTTTTTTTTATTGAAAAATTGCATTTACGGTAAGTGATGTGATTCAGAATGTGTGAATAAGTGTAAATAATTCGAAATACCGATAATAGTTTAACTTTGCCAGCAAAAATGGTAGTTTGCTGATTTGCTCCTTTCTGGGCCGTTTTAATTAATTGAATAATAAATTCGAGGCATTATGACTTTGTCAGTGAATCCTAAACAACACAAAATATTTCAAGATTTTGCATTTCACTTGATTTTAAATTAATTAGTATTGTAGTATTTTTAAGAAAATATTAACTTGACAAAAGGAGTTTGTGCTATTTCTGTTTTTCATATAAAGGACGTTATTTTTATAAGTATCGTAAAATGAACTCGAGCGGCAAAATATTAGTTTAATTAGCAAAAGCACATTAGCATTCAAAAACCATCACTGACATCTACTGTGAAACTACGTGATCAGAAACCGGATGATCCAATTTCAAAATTCGAAATGGTACAGAATTATGAAACCCCAACTAGCATACACGATATAACAAATGAAACTATAAATTGAATTACAATCCTTAATAATATCGAAGCTGATAATATTGATATAGAGCAAAGATTAGTGGTGTCCATCTAAATGTATTTGGCTCTTATTAAAAAAAACAATAATAATAAACTGGACAACGCGGTATTTATTTACGTATTGAGGGCCACACAATTTAGCAGTCTGGGTGGTGTAAGGGCTACTGCAGTAGTTATTCCAAATTATTACTGCGCTTCCCAGTTTGTTTTTTGAAAGCTTTATTTTTCTTGAAAATTTGGCTTAATTACTAATTTGAGTTGGACATTCCTAAAATAAACGATCAATCAGAATTTGATATCTAGAATTTGACCCACTTACAAGAAAATAACAAACAAACACCAGATGAAATAGTTAGAAGCCCAAGAGAATCCTATGAAAAAACCGCAAGCGACAAAATTTTATTTTTATTTAAGTAATTAAACCACGGTTGTGGTCAAGGGACAATTTATAAAACTAAATCAGAACAAGCCTTAGCATAAGCGCCAAATTAAACAAACCTAACGCACAAGCAATAAAAATGTACTAGTTTTTATGCTAAACCCGTTTTTCTTTCTCCTGTAAAATTTTCAAAATGTCGCTTATTCTGCTCGATCATCAATGTATCGTCGATATAGTATTTAATAAAATGCTTAGAATATCCCGTTAATCCTAGAAAGTGCTGGACTTGTTTTACATTACTTGGGAGAAGAAATCTTCGGAATGCATCAATCTTGCTACACTGGTATGTGATTACGCACCGAAATGCAACGAAATGGGAAAAATTGTGTCCTTTCGAAATCGAATTAAAATTGCTTTCAAATTAAGGTCACTTAAAACATAAGAATTTGGCTGACCTGACGGGATCTAAACCTGAGCATGACGTCAGACTGGTGATTGGCGATTATAATACTAGAGCTGACAAAAATCAAACCGGCTTTTGTGAAAACATAGGGCCATACCCTCCCCCACCCACGACACGCAAATGCAAACCATTTCTTATAGGGGATAGGACATTGTATCAACACAAGAACATGGACTTTTCAAAATCAAACTGACCACGTGTTAATTGCGAAAGGATAGGCTCGTGTCGTCCAAAAAGTAAAATCGCATCGGTCGGCTAACGATTTCGTAGATCGTAGGAAGTGATCATCATTTGTTCACTGCAGTGGCAATGATCACAATAGAACCCACAGTACGCTTCAACTGTAAAGGTATGGGAATGAAGATATAAAACAACTATTCATATAATATCGAGCAACAAAGTATAGCAATAGATGCCCTGATGCTGGAATAAATGTTTCGTAAAAGTGAAATGCCTCAGGCAACATCTTATACCGGCAGTTCAATTAGGTTCTCTGGTAGGCTCTCTCTTTTCTTAGATGAAATCTGCAATATGTCCAGTAAGTGCACACTCTCTCAACATGCGTACTGGAAAGGAAAACCTGTGTAATCTGTTCTGCATATCCTGGTGGTTCGTACGATAGAGAAATCGATTTAATCGCAAGAATTCTATTTGATAGCATTTCTCGCTCTTGAAGGCGCCTTTAATAACGTAAAAACAGTGATAATCGGCTAAGGATTGCCATTTCTAAAGGTGGGCTACCCTGTAAGTAGGGAGTGCAATCCTGGAATCCGGGATTTTTGTCAAATCCCTTGATCCGGGTATTTTTGTCAATCCCAAAACCCCGAAGTCCCTGTTTTTTGTCAATACCGAATACCGGGATCCTGGTATTGCCTTATATACCGGGTGATTTTTTTAACCTGATACACTCGAATATCTCGGAAAATAAGCACTCTACGAAAAAAATGGTAGAGATCAAAATTTAATTATTCCGCGGGGGGAACACATTAGTGTTAAATTTAGAACCCCCTCCCCCTCCTTGTAGGTGGGGCGGGGGGTAACTTTGAAATTAAGATAGAAACCCCTATTTTTTATTGCAGATTCGGGTTCTACGGCTAAAACTACGTAGGATTTGGCTGAAACATTTTTTCCATTCATGATAGATGGCGCTGTAATTGACGATATTCAATTTATTTTTATTTCTCCTACTGAGAACCTACGCACACGATTCTGCAATACGTCTGCAATAAAAATATCATGGTTTCGTTGTAAATACACGAAGTTAGTCTTAAACAATTTCTATTTCTTAAATTTTCAATTACTGAAAAATGGCTTGTCATTATCGTAAACCAGGAACATGCGATTAAATCAGCTATCAAATTAATGAAATTGTGTGTATTTTGTTTTAAAAATACCGATTTAGTCCGAAGATTATTTCGAAAACAACAATACCTGTGTAAAGCTATCAATACTACTTCAGAATGGTGTATCTAACTGTACAAGAGAAAATTGAAATGATTCTGGTTTATGGAGAAGCTGGCCGGATTCTTGATAATGCTGTCACTCTCTACGTTTCGCGTTTTCCGGATAGGATTCGGTCACGTGCGTCATTTCAGCGTACCGTCAAACAATTTATTACTGATGGAAGTGTTCAACCGAAAAAAGGACTCGTCCAGCAACAGTCACCGAAGAAAATAATGAAATTGATGTATTGGCTGCAGTAGCTCATAATCCTCATATTAGTACACGAGAAATAGCTAGCGATTCCGGATTGTCCCAGACCAGTGTTTGGAAAATTTTAAAACGTCATAACATACATAAGTATCATCCGTATCATGTGTCTTTACACCAAGACCTTCATGGCGTTGATTTCCAAAATCGGGTAACTTTTTGTCAGTGGGCACGAGAACAAATACAGCAAAACCAAAATTTTTTTCAATACGTATTGTTCTCCGACGAGTCGTCTTTTACAAACCATGGATCGGTTAATAGCCACAACATGCATTACTGGAGTGTTGAAAATTCGCACTGGCTTCGCCAAGTTGAACATCAGCGTCCTTTGACTGTCAATGTGTGGTGTGGAATAATTGGCAACAAACTCGTCGGCTCCCACATTATTGAAGGCAACTTGATTGGTCAAATGTACCGAGATATTTTAGAAAATGAACTGCCAACATTATTTGAAAACTTGAGCTTAGAAGTGCGACGGAACATGTGGTATCAACATGATGGTTGTCCCGCACACCATTCGTTGGTAGTACGTGTACTACTTGATCGTGATTTCAATGGTCGGTGGATCGGGAGAGCTGGTCCGGTAAATTGGCCTGCCAGATCACCGCAGATCTTACTTCGCCAGATTTCTTTTTGTGGGGCTATCTCAAAGACCAAGTTTACAAACAAAAACCAACAACACGTGAGAATATGATTGAGCGAATCAGAAATGCTTGTGCTGAAATTCAAGCAGACACACTCCTCACTTGTGTACAGTCATTTGAAATGCGGATTAATAAGTGCATTGAAGTCGAAGGCCATCGTTTTGAGCACTTAATTTAATTGAAAGATGATGAGGCAAGGGGACTCATGTAAATCAAGGGCTCTTTTCCCAATTATTCGAAATTTGCAAAATGAATAAATTGTTTAAGACTAACTTCGTGAATTTACAACGAAACCATGGTATTTTTATTGCAGACGTATTGCAGAATCGTTTGCGTAGGTTCTCAGTAGGAGAAATAAAAAAAAATTGAATATCGTCAATTACAGCGCCATCTATCATGAATGGAAAAAATGTTTCAGCCCAATCCTACGTAGTTTTAGCCGTAGAACCCGAATCTGCAATAAAAAATAGGGGTTTCTATCTTAGTTTCAAAGTTACCCCCCGCCCCACCTACAAGGAGGGGGAGAGGGTTCTAATTTTAACACTAATGAATTTCCCCCCGCGGAATAATTAAATTTTGATCTCTACCATTTTTTCCGTAGAGTGCTTATTTTCCGAGATATTTGAGTGTATCAGGTTAAAAAAATCACCCGGTATAATACCAGGATTGCATTCCCTACATATGTATAAGCAGATTAATTAATCATATGCTTGTGAGCAGTATTGTCAACTCTGAGCTTGAGAATCCACGATTAGAAGGCGGGTAAAGGAACCCGCAGAGCGGCTTCCTATTCCCTCTTCTCTGGAACATAGTGATAAATGTATTACTACTAGAGCTGGAGAGAGAGGGTATAGCTGTGATTGCTTAAGCAGATGTCGTGGCGATAGCTACCTCTGGAAAATTCCTAGGTTCGATTAAGGATTTAATACAGAATGCGATCTTAATCATTACGAAATGGGCAGGCAAATGTAGACTGGGCATCAACCCGTCCAAGACAGAGCTGGTACTCTTTAACAAATACAAATTGTGGTAGTTGTCCCTCCCATCTTGCACGGCGCTAGGCTAGTTTTTACAGATGAAGTTAGCGATTAAGGAGGTTTTGACTTGGTTGATGCATAATGTAGTCGAATGACATTGCAACCTATATGGAGCGGATCTATATGCAATCTAAGGGTAGCACTGGCTTGCGACTCATCTCTCAATGAGATGAACGAACATTTCAACATCCAGATAATCCGGGCCAGTCACTCGGACTTCATGGGGAACTGCAGAGCGGATGAACTTGCTAGGCGAGGGGACGTGCGACTCTCAAGCCTGAAGTGGCCTATCACGGCGCTTTTATTATCACTTAGCAAATAGGAAGTAGAATTAGCAGAGGAAAGGTGAGCCCATTTATATCGAAGTAAAACAAGTTTGGCCAAAAGAGACATACAAATTTGTGCATCATTCATAATATACCGTTACAGGTTTAAGATGTCTAAGCAGCCACTGTAACCTAACCCTAATCTAACATAATGCAGGAGTTGTTTAACCCATTACTTAGTACAATTTTCAGCTTCCTTTGATCTCAAAATCAACGAGTCTAAAACAAAATAACTGATTCCTGGTCTTAGCATCTATGACCGATTGAGTTTAGCAACTGAATTTAAGGGAGTTTTAAGATGCACAATTGGGTTCTCTTTTCAATTGTGATAACAGTTTAGGGGATGATATCAATGAGCGTCTTGCCGCTGACAGCTGTGCTTTACTTCTACGTCCGCTGCTAAAGTCCAAATATCGTGCAAATTCCAACAAAATGAAGTTGTACAGAGTGGGGTCGAGGTGTTTCGGAATTCTGTATAGTCGCAAGATTAGTAATTTAATACAAATTCCTGATCTTGTGTGTAAAAATAAATGACAACACATTCTGCATGCTGAACCGGAATAAATTGACCTTTGAAAGGTGAACCACTTTTCGTTAGGCACAAAGGCGATGGTGGCTTCTCGGCGTGGTGAATTTAGCATCTTCTTGTTGTCTTGGACAAGAATAGGAGCTGCATAAAGCAGAAAATTTTCTTTTTTAATGGGAGGTTCTATTCACCGACAAAAACTTCGAGAAAAAAAGATTAAGCGCCAGCCCAATTGTAAAATTAGGCAACTTTTTAAACCTAGTTAAATTATTTAATAAAAGTAATCATTCTTTACCAATTTAATCTTTGTGATTCTACAAAAAAATACTCCTAGATTAGTGGATATTGGTTTATTTTATAAAATCTATTTATTCTATGGAATAACTGATTTGATACTTCAACGGCAAAATATTCAAATTGATTTATGAAATTATAACTAAAAATCAAACAGAATGTAATTTGAATTTATTACCAATCAAAATTATTTAACTATAACTCTCCAAAATTATTTGTGCTTCATTTAGAATAAACCGCATATTCTCGGTAAAAGTTAAAACGTTTGGACAAAGATTGTTCGTTTTTTATATGAAGCACAAATAATTTTGTAAACGTCCAAATAAAACTAATTAATTTAGTATTTGCCAATTACAGTAGCTAATTTAGTCTATGAACCCTGTCAAGAGTTCTCTAGATATCAAAAATTAATCATTTTCGATTTCAAGCCATAATACGGTTTTAAAATCTTAAGATGTTCTACAAAATTGCGGAATACTACCACACCTTCTTTAATTTTAACCCTCCGTTGGGCACATGGGTCTGGCCAGACTTGATTTTATTTGTAATTTAAATTTATTTTTAATTGACCTAGCGACTTGAAGTTTCGAGTACGTTCCTAAAATTTTATTAGCTATCGATCTATGAAAAAAATCTGGATCGAAAACCTATACAAGGATAATTATATTGGAATTGTGATGTACACATCGTTTTCGTACCTCATGAGTCTGGTCAGACTCCTATACATTTTATATGAAAGATGATGAACATTTTCGCTTATTTTACCTTCTATTGGTAATTTTCCATTCAGACACAATTTGGTTTCAATTTGCAGTTACTACGTGCCAAAAAAGAATAAGTGTGTGAATTTACTTTCCACCATGCACTACAAATAATTTTGTCAAGGCCAAGCAATGTAACCCGAAGCAATTTTGTATTATAATGCAAATAAAGCAGGCGTCGATTGCATGGCTCAAATGGTCACTCAAAAAATGTACTTTTGCTTTTTTCTGCAACATGTTGGATGTTGTAGCATTGGCTGCATTTTGCATTTGCAAAGAAATCGATGCCAAAAAAAGAAGTGACGCTAGACGAAATTACCTAACTACATTATGTAACACATTGGCGCTCCCAAATATAGAACAGCGAAAACACATCGCCAAACAATTTAGCATACGTTCGGCCATTATGTCGTTTTTGGGTAGGCCAATAAATGTAAATATTCAAATTCGATTGAAATTATAGTTTTCGAATTTATAAATAAAGGAAAAATATTGTTTAACTTCAGCCAGCCCGGTAGCACAGTTGTTAGCATGCTTGCTTTAACATCCGAAAGTCTCGGGTTCGATTCCCGGCGGGTGATGAAAAATTCAATCACGGCTGGTTAATGTAGGATCGATGATTTATAATCACTCATTACCTGTTGAAAAAATGATTACGAAACTTCTTCATGAAGCGGCCAAATCCCTCTATGGGATGTAGCGCCAGCAAAAAAGAAAAATATTAAACTATTTACTCTCTAAGGTTTCTTTTTCCTATTTATTCACGGTTTTCGGTCATAGTATTTGCTAAACAATACTTAATATTTATACCACAAAAAATTATTAAATACAATTATTATTTAACACTTGTGTCTATACCCGGGAAACATTTTGTACTTTAATTTATTGTAACTTCATTTGATTAATTTTTAGTGGCATCCTAGATTCTCTGCCTATTCTATAGGATGTCGCTAAAACTGCTCTAGCTTAAGATCAAACGAATTAGGTTAAAATTCGAAAAAGTTTCATCGGACACAAGGGTTAATGCACAAAAACGTCTGTTTGATTTTTAGAAAACAATGAAAGCTATTATAAATGTCAAACACTACCAACTTTTAAAAATAAAAATCACGAGAATTGGTTGGTTATTTCTTTTGACCAAAATTGAATTCCAAATCCAATTCCAGTTCTATGGTCAAATAAAATGTCACTTAGGTCTATTTACTTTCAGTTCAGCATCATTTCTTGCGTTTTCATTTAGATTTCACTTCGTTTCATTGGTCTCGTATTCGTTTCGTTCAAGTAGTGACTGGCGTTAGCGATGCTGATCCATTCGAAAAGAAGAAGTAGGTAATGCAAAATGTGTTCAGAGGGAAATGAAAAAATGCGCTGCAAAACTCGTTTCTTTTGCACAAAATGCCTAAACGCTAAATGCCAACAGCACTCAAAAGTTAACTATACATGAAAATCTATATGGGTCCAACCAGACTCATGAGGTATGAATGTGACTATCCGAACACGTGCCTAACGGGGGGTTAACCAATATTTGTTTCATTTATCCTCAAAGTCCTTAAATAAGTAAAAAAAAAAGATAATTGTAAAATTGAAGTTTTGTTTATTTGAATTAAAACATTTAAGTATCAATTTGGATTGAAAAATGACATGATGACAAGGTTTTTCCGAATTCGGAATTTTGCGATATCAAAAATTTCGGTACACCGCTAATTTATTTATTATGAAACTGTTATTTATTATGTTTTCCGCATACCGTAAAAATTCAAAACGGATAACCAAATTTTTGTATTATTTTAAAGGTGCTTAATACTTTAACGAAAAACAACACTCATATATTGGATATATTGGAGCACTTTGCCGAACAGTCTAACGCCTTAGACAGACTATGGTTTAATAAATCCGATTTAGTGAATTTTCGAGATTAGCCTTAGTTAGATTTACAGTACTTTTGCTTTATTTTGAGTTTAGTGACTAAAACCATGTAATGTGAGAGTGTTAGTTTGACAAATATTATGAAAACAATAACAGATTAAGTGAATTAACCATAATCTAAAACGAGCTTAGCTAAATCGGATTTAATAAATCGCAGTCTGTCAAGGGTATAACTGCCTCTAAACACTTTTCAGGTTTATAAATCTGTGTATAATGTACATCATGAATTTCCCAATCTAAAGTAATCTCGCACGACTCAAACTTCTTTCCATCTTTCCTTCCGTCTTCTGCTCAATTCCCTTCAAACATATTTTTCGTAAAGAGATAAGGAATTTGGATTTACAGAATTAAATTACGAATAAATTTATCCTTCTTTAAATCGTCATGTATGCAGATATACAATAATACAGTGAAAACATTAAAACGTGTTCTTATTATTTTTTTAGCCTATGATTTAATTGTTATTAATTTGTAATTTAGCATACATTTAAAGTGAATATATTAATTATGTATTACAATAAAATTAATTTTTTAACATGAGATTAAAAATATAAATAATGGGATTTTAACAACATAAATGTAATATGAACAATATTTTTTTTTTACAATAACTAGATATTGTTAAACGATTTCTATATTTCGTATTCTATTCCAAAAACTATAAATTATATTGACATATATTTATATACATAATATTATAATTTAGGCATAAACATTCATACTAGATTTCTCATTTCATTATAACTAAAGGAAAAAAACAAAACTTCTGATAATTCCAATGTTATCGTTGTGTGGTGTATTTTATAAGGCAATGATTTTATTAGAATGCGTTGCAAATACGTACATACTGATAACATTTGAATGGAATTTTTTTTTTGTGTTTTTAGTAAAATGAGAAATCTATTATGATTGTCTATGATTTAGGGTAACTGACATTCTTAACAAAACTCTTTCAAAATTAAATTAATGATTTTTGCAGGGGGTTATCTATTGGCAAAATTTGACATGAACGACGAAGTTGTCAATGATAAAATTAAATATAAGTATAACTGTACTAAAAAGCAAAAGCCACTTATCTGCATTTTAGTAGTTTTGAGAAAATGAAGGTTAAAGTTTTAAAATCAAATGGGAATACATTGAGAGTATGTATAACCTCACAACTTTTTTAATTTTTAAGCGATTTTCACCAAAATTTAATCAATGTAAATAATGAACAAATTTAATTATTTATGCGAAATTCATAAAAATCGCTTAAAGTTAGTTACTTAAGCGACTTTTGCTTTTAAGTACATTTTAAAACATCACTAATAAACGTTTGGTTTGTTATAAATGTAAAACTAAACCACGAAAAATATTGTCAAATCTTTCTAACCATAAGACAAAAATAATTTGAGTAACCAAGTAATTTTAAATAAAAACAACTTGGTTATTTTTACAATTACATATTTTTAAATCGATTTCATATAGCTCCTTCGTCGGTTTTGTTTAACAACAAAGATTTTTTTTTTCAGAGGCAAAATGGTTGTTGAAAAAGAGCCGTCGAAGGAGCAGCTATTCGAAATTGATCTTCTAAAGTACATATTAGCTGCATTTCATGACACCAAGCTATCCGGATCAAATCACATTTTACATGTAAACTTTGATCCAAAAACAAATTTGGATCAAAATGTGTCTATGGTTTGCATGTAAAATGTGATTTGATCCGGATAGCTTTGATACGATTTTTATAAAAATAAAAATAACCAAGCTGTTTTTAATGTATAAATGACAAAACATAAACACAAAATGGATAAACACCATTATAACCAATAAAAATAATTTAAGAAAACCCTCCAAAATACTTTAAAAATTATTGAAATAAATTAAAATTTGACAGGATTCGTCTAAAACACATAAAACCAAATGAGATATGATTATAAAAGTGTCTTTAACGTCTGCAAATGAATAAAACCCATCCTAATATATTTATATACAAATTAATTAAACATGATCACCAATCAAACATTTGTGTCAAAAAAACATAAAAATAAATAAATATTAAAACATCCCTAATCACACAAATCAAATAAATAAAATAATATTGATAAACTTAAAATTAAAACTAATGGAATAGAATAAAAAATATAAAAGAAATTTTATCTTTTCTTTTTCTTAGATTTTTTTTTATTATTATTATTAGTATTGTTATTATTACTTTGTTGTTGTTTTATTTCCTTTTGGTTTTCTGGCAGTGAATCAACGATTGCTTTAGAAAAATTTGGTGTAGTTTCTGATGATGTAGTAGCAGCACTTATTAACGGTTGTAATTCTTCATCATCATCTTGATTAGTTTTTGTTGTTTCTTGTTTAGCTACCATTTTTATTTTATGATTTTCATTAAAAGATTCTTCTGTATCATCAGATGAATTCGTTTCAGATTTATCTGAAGATATAATTATTTCACGTTTATCACCTTCCTTATTTTCATTACTGAATTCATATGTATTATTTTGCTCATTCAAAGGACTTTCAAAATGCATTAATTCCGTTGATTGTTCATCCTCTTCATAGTTAAATGGCTCAAAATTATCTACAAATGGTTCTAACGGTGGTAAAGGATCAGAAAAAATACTTTCATTTAAATTTAATTCAAAAGTTGATAAATCTAAAAAAATTGTTTGTTGTTGTTGTTGTTGTCTTTCATCATTCTTTAATGACGAATCAAAATATATTTGTGATTTTTCTAATACACTATCATCACAAACAGATTGTTCGTCTAATTTTGTTAAATTGAAATTCAATTTTTCGCTATCAGTATTATTAAATTTGTCCGCTGCTTTTAATACAAAATCAGAATTTTTTATTAAACTTTCTTGAATGCTAAAATGATCTGATACTTCACAGAGATCTGAATAGCTTTTAATTACTTCCGTTTCTGATGGTAGCATATTAGTTTTATCTGAATCAATCACTTCATATTCAAGTGATGATTTCTTTTTTTGTTTGGTTTCTGTTTGCTTCGATGATTGTTTCAAACTTTGTTTCACCTCTTTAACTTCAATTGTGGTTTCCTTTGGCACTTGCTCGTTAGATTTAAGTTCCAGTTTCGAATAACCAATTTTTGATTTAACTGAAGTTGGCTGTACAACGGTTAATTTCACATTATCTTTCTTTGTTTCGACGATATCTTTCTTTGATTCGGAATTATTTTTTTTTACTTGTGATTCAGTGATTTCTAAAGCTGGATTTTCTTTATCCTTATCACAAACATTTTTGTTATTTTTCTTTTTATTTTGTGCTGATAATTCTTCAAATTTATTTATTTGCTGCTGTTGGTTCCGTTTCACTTCTTCATTTCTATTTTTCTTCAGCAAATTATTATTTTTCTTTTCTTCAATAACAGGTACAATTAAATCCAGTCCCATTGGTTCGGGTCGATCAAACTTCTTTGTTTTCTCATTTTTGTCAACGCCACTATTTGATTTCAAATCTCCCATCACTGTTACAACCGGACGAAATAACGCTTCATCACAATTTTCAAGAACATATTGATCATTTGTAAAGTCGCCACTTGAATTCAAATCTTCTGATTCATTCGGTTTTATGATTGTGGTTACAGTTCCTAACGGATTGACCACTTTTGCAATTGTAGCGCCTGGATTACGTGTTATATAAGACGATGGTAAAGAAGTCTTAATACTAGGTGGTATAGATGATTTCTTTAAGGACCCTTTAAGAGAAAAAAGCCAATGACACAGTGTCAATCAATACTTATATAAAATTTCTATATATTTTGATTAAAACTAATTAATAAAATCGCAAATTAATAAAATTAAAAAAAAAATAAAAAAAAAAAAAAAAATCACGGAATCTTGATTTTTTCTAGTGTTTAGTTTTCAACATGCACTGAGTTTAAGCTTTTAAAAAATAAAGATACAGTTAAAATTAAAAAAATTTACCGAGTGTGTTAATAACATGTACATAATGTGAAATTTATCACTTGCCTTTGGCTTAAATTCTCTTATAGAGTTTATTTGTTGTTCAATTATAGGAATGTTTAGAGTAAATGAATTAGTTTATGGAGTGCTGCATACTCTTGGTGCTCAATCGTTTATGTTTCATGTTGGCTTTCAATGTTGTAAATTATAAAAAGGGGTATTTCAAAAATACGGGATAAACCCAAACTTAGGACATTATATGACATTGAAAAAAACACACCTTCAATTCCTCACTTTTCTAGGCTTACTCAAATGTAAGGACCTGTAGATGTCTTTTGTTTTCAAGTCAATGATTATAAATTAAGACTAGGTAGGTAGTCAAGACGAGATGAATAACTAAGAAATTTAAAAATGTTCTTTTTATGTAATTTTTTTGTATTTTGCACTTTTACTTGGAAGGAGAGAAGATCAAGAACTTCATAGGCTGAGAAAAGCCATAAAATTAATTATTTTAAAAAATTTGACTGTCGCGACTTTAAAAAACTAAGATGTTTCTATTTCAATATAACTAAAATTTTGTGTGAATATTACACAAATTAGTAATTAAAACGGAAGATGACATTTTTAACAAAAAAACAAAATATTTTCTAATGCTTTTATGTAGGGCTCAATTCCCTTCAAAATTTTAAAATTTTCAACTCTTATAACTTCTGGCTTTTTCATTTGCCTCCACGCCAGCCTTACTATAAGTATAAAACATGGAAATAAATCTTGTTATCTACCAAAATCGGTAATTAGAAATAACATAAACTGTAGCAGAATTTTGTTGAATTTTAAATTGTATTTTGCTGTAATATCAAAATTTACTGAATTAATATAGGTTCCTACTTAGTCGAAAATCATTTCCAAAATTTTTTTCTATCTTTCAATAATGTGGGTTTTTTAAGAAATATATTAACCGTCAAAACATATTTTTAGGATATCTTATTTGAACCAAAAATTCAATCTAAATATAGATTTATTTAAATTTTATATCGGCAGATAATTAATATGTTAACAAACAGGAAACATCCTGCAAACATTTAAGTAAACTTAACAAGTTAAATATATTTTATTTTGTATATCTTGTATTTAATTACAAAATGTGTTTTTTGAACAATAAAAAAATAAAAAAACAGAAAAATAAAATATTTAAATTACAAATAATTTTGTTAAAGATTCTGTTTAACAAAATTAAATGTTTTTAGTTCCAGTTATTCACCAAACATACAATTATACAAATTGTCCGGGGAAATAGAGGATAATAAAAGATTAGAAATTTTTGGAGTGCAGAATTCACGGACCGACCGACCCATCATTCATGTCAGTACTAGAGGCTACAAGTTCTAGTGAAGTAAAGATATGAGAGTGCCTCGAGGCCCAAAACAAATTGCAAAGCTTAGTAAATTTTTGGTAACACTTATTTGAATGTTGATGAAGTGTTTAGAACATTGTTTAACGAAATGCACTATTTTAAAGAAGCATTGCATTGGGAAGGCAAATAAATCAAAAACTTTGAGTACTACAACTATCAAGTGTGGTTTTTGTATATTTGTAATTTCATCTTTTAAATAAACAAATTTCTTTTGTCTTGTACAAATTGTTTTTGTTTGGGAACATTAAAATATTAGAATTGCGCATGATTAAAATTTTATTATAGACAAAAGTTTAAGATAGGAAAATTGAAATTAACGTTAAAAAAATATTGCAAATGTAACAAAATAAAATTAAGAAAAAAAAGGAAATTATTTAAAGCAATTGATTAAAAAAAAATGTTATTACCTGCTTCTGTTAATGAAAATCCTGGTGACTCACGCATTGCATCGGCCAAATCTTCACGCAATTGATTATCACCCGAGCCTAAAGTAAAATTTGATTCTGTCGATTGACCCTGATATAATTGATTCATTCTCGGACTCTGTTCTATGCTGCCTAAAATAAAAATCCATGAAAAATAAACGAGAAAAACAAAAAAAAAAAAGTAAAAACTTACTGTATGAACTCGATTCAATTAAGACGGACACAGCCGATTTATTCCCTGTAGTTGTCGAGGGCATATTTACTGGATTCGACCGTGTATGACGATTACCAGTTGCTCCAATTCCAATTTCAATTGATTCAGATTCAATTGTTGAAAGTGATGATCCACTCGGTGTATTATATGTTTTAAACATAAATTGAGGGCCCATCCATAAACGACGATGTGGTCCAGCATGCGTTATTATTTCAACTTGGGCTAACCAAACATCATCACGCTCATCGATACGTTCAACACGATCATCTGTATAACTAAGCCCATCAGCTAATCGCTCTTTCAATAAAATATTATCAATTGGTAGCGGAGGTTGAATTTCAATTGAATCATCGTGCCGTAATAAGTTCCATTGCGCTTTGGCTTCAGTATCCAACTGAATTTGTGTATCGTCGCATACTTTTTCTTTCGGTATACACGAAACAGGTTTTGGATCAAAGTCATATTGCATTAATGCTCCGTATGCGGTCATAATAAATAATGAATCAATTGTTCGGTTTTGCATTTTGGAAGCTGGTGAATCTCGCGATATTCCAAGTTCAAGTAACCATGCCCGCGGCCTGGCGAAAGTTGTACACATTCTTAAAGGTTTAGCACTCTCATCTGATAGCGATGATAAACGCTGCCTTTGTCCTGTACCAGTTTTTGTATAATTTTGTGCCGATCCTGTAGTAGATGAGAGGACGAGTGGTTGTCTTAATTGGGCTAATGGCACAACGACGGTTGGATGTGGAAATGGTGGTGTTCTTGGATTCGGATATGCAGACATAGAAGGTGAAACAGTGTAATCTGGATGTGATATAGGACTGCTAGAACGACTATCAATTGATAATCCAGCCGATCGATGAAATCTTGACAATCGATTAACTACATGAGAAGATCCATGGGTCCTTACACCAGCTGTTCCTCCATACGGTGTAATTGGAAAAACATGAGTTGTACCGCGAAGGGTAGAAATAGCCACCCAACGTGAATCCAACGAAATACAAATGTCTTGAACTTTCGAAGTCGTATCACCACGATGTAATACATATAAATGATGAACTGCTGACATAGTTGGACCTCCCGGATGAGGATGTATACGAAACACGTGAAAATCATGACCTCTTTTATCAGCGGTAACCAACAGCATACCAGAATTATCAAAGTTTAATGCTACAACAGCTTCAGAATGTGCAATAAAATGAGCAATTATTCTATCATCTCCATTTGCAGATACCGGTGCTCCTGACACAGGGCTTGCATCATTTATAGGATACTAAAATTAAACCAAATATAAAATTATTACTACACCAAATTAGAATAAGCCATCTATACTTTTATGTCTAAAATAGTTATGATTCCAGGTTGTTTTTTCTCTCCAGTTGTTTGAGGCCCAGGTAAATTAGGAGAAAATACTTGACCACCGTGACCCGCATTCCCCGAAAATCCAGCCGCCATTGTTTCACCTAATTCACGCAAACCTTTGCCCAAACTTTTTGCTGCATTTAAAACAGTAGCCGTATAACTGGATACTCCGTCGTAATCACAACCTCCACTGCTACGTTTTGATGGTATTAAACGACGTTCAGCGTACGCCATCCATCGAGGCCCTAAAGCTACCGGATTTGGATTTAACCTGCAACAGACCGATTTCATAATTATTTTCTATATTCATTTTTACATAACAAAGTAAAATACCCTGGACTTGGGTGACACGCTGTTATAGTTAACCGATCTTCTAAAGTTCTGGCATCGAACACAGCTATTTTTTCCGGAAAGGTTACTGCCACTGACGTTCGATTTGCTAATATATCTATAACAGGATTTTTAAATTTTATTGACTTAACCTGTTCTTTACATTTCAATGAAACAAAATTTATCGAAAAATATTGGAGACCAGCTCCTCCGCTTGAACTATTATCACATATTGCCAGTAATGGTCTTTTGTGCGCAAATTGGTCGGCCGGCTCATTAGCCGACTCAGTATCACATGATAATGGTGTTGGTAAAATTCTTAGAACTTTAACTGATCCATGACGCCAAGATAATACTTCAAATGCTTCACCATTTGCTGGTATTGCCCATACTTGTATCCCAGTAACATACCCAATAATCAATAACAATGTGGGAGGGACACGACCCTCAAGATCCCAGTCATCACCATAACTTAAATCACTTATATCAGCAGCAGTTTCAAATTTTGTCCAAATTACAGCATCCTTTGGATCGCCTTGCGGTGTATTAGCCAATGCAACATCAATGAAACCCGCAAAGCTGTCGTAGATGGTAGGATCGTTGACGGCCTGTGGTGGTACCACGACTGGTACACATCGCAAAACATGTCTGGGTGAATTGGCTGACATTTACATTAATTTCCTTAAACAATAAACAGAAGATAATCTTAGTGATATTCAATTTAATTTGATCCACTAGCACAATTTATGTCGAAAATGTTAAAGCTCACAAATCTTTTTTATTTAGATGTTCTTGTGAGTCACAATTCACAGCATAATGTTTAAGTGGATCAATACTAGTTAATTTATATACACATTTGCTTAACTGGAGCAACTGGTCTCTCATTTTAGTGAACAAATATGACCGTAATCGGCCCATAATTAAATCATTTCATTTTATTTTAACAAACGTTTATTACTGATAAAAGTGGTAATAAATGTTTTGACTTGTTTTTAGTAATTTACTGATGGAGAACAGGATATATAAAGTTCGAAAAACTGATAAAATAGTGGAAGACTGGAAGCAATCAATTTGTCGAGCTTACTCATTTCTGTTTAGTACGAAATACGAATCGATACCTAAGAAATAAGAAGACCGTGTCATCTTGAAAGATAAGATGACAATTAAAATTGTAGCCCCGTACCGTAAAGAATTTATAGTTTACTATTTACATATACAAATTTGTTGTTATACAATACATATGTATTCAATTTGTTTAAAGAAATGTAAATGTGTGGTAGTGACAATTAATCGAAGGACAAAGAAATAACATAACGAAGGTTTTTGTTAAAAAAAAAAAATCTTCATTCACTTGCATAATAAATAAGCAATTAATTAGGATTTTTTTTTAAATTTTAATACGATCAAGGACATTATGTTTTAGATTAACTTACTTTACCTATTCTGGCGATACACATAACTATTCTCAAGACCAAATTTCAAAGAAATTTAAACACAAAAAAGTTTAATACAATGAAAACTGCGTCATAGTTTCACAAACAGATATATTTTTATATAACTAATTCTTTTGTCTTAAATTTAATAACTAGCAAATTTATTAATTTCACTATATTCTGGCAAAACTTATCACTATTAAGATCTATAGCACTTTATCAATAAATTTAATATAAATATAAATATTTTTTTATAAATAAAAAAAAGTTTGACGTCTCTTCTTTTTCTAGCTCTATACCATATACCCCAGTTTTTCTTTATACTATTTGGTGAACTAAAAAATGAATCGACGCATATTAATTTTATTTTTGTTTTTAAAGGCCGAACTAACGAACAAGTAAGAAATCGCTACCCAACCAACCAAATTAATATAAAAACGTGTAAATATGTTATGTTATGTATACGTTTACGTATACATAACGTAGAATAAAAATACTTTTACGCATACATAACGTACATAACGATATTAAGTAAATTATTTGAGTATGATGTATGTATATACATACTTACTTTAATATTTTGTTTTACGAGGGCTTTTTTATTTTATATCAATTACAATAGCATTTTATTTGTCGAGTATAACCTCATTTCGTTGGGCTGGGTCGTCAAAACTCAAAAGTATTGAATAATGCCCCGTATTCTGGCACCTTAAAATCTATGTTATGTTATTTTATTTCCCCGCTTCCTATTTGAATTTGTATTGAAAAAACAAAAATAACATAACATAACATAAAATTTCAAATCCCGGAATACGGCCTAATATTAGGCGTTTTCGGAAATAGATCCCGAATAACTTCAGGCTAACTTTCAATTTTTCTTATGTTGGTAGAAAGTTATCCAAGTTATCCATCACATACAAAAAGTTAAGAATAAATTTTGATATGAGAGCAAAAGGTCGAAAATAAATTTTGAGAGATAATTCAAAGAAATACAAAATAATTGTTTAAAACACATTCATATTGATCCTAATAATGTATTCGTTTTTATCTTTATTTGTATTTATAGCTAATTATAAGAAAAAAATTAAAGCCACAACATCTAAATTATCCTGAGGTTATCTTTTTT
This sequence comes from Tipula helvola, assembly GCA_963556165.1. Classification (NCBI taxonomy): domain Eukaryota; kingdom Metazoa; phylum Arthropoda; class Insecta; order Diptera; family Tipulidae; genus Tipula; species Tipula helvola. The sequence goes on along the minus strand of OY744482.1, from coordinate 145,733,922 downwards.
GTTCGTAAATAGGTGAATAAGTTTAATGGTCGAAAGTTAGCCTGAAGTTATTCAGGATCTATTTCCGAAAATGGCTATTACAATTATAAATAATTCCTTTTGAAAGCAACATGATTTTTAATTTTCAGACTACTTATCAAATTAGAAACTGAAAAACGCTAAAGCCAAATGTAATTTTTGTTTGTGTGACGTCAATTTTTATCGACGATATATCATTTCTCATGTCACCATGTGGCGCATTTTTTTTTTATATCTCCATGTGGCATCGCTATTGACGATTGGAGCATCACGGATACCACCTAGTGGAAAATTTTTAAACTGAGGTACCTGATAATTTGACGTTCGAAATTATTGTAAACAATTCCAATTTTGAACCCTAAACACAATTTTTACTTACCGGATTGCTAATAATTGTAAATTATTCCAAGTTCCGACTATAAAAACAATTTTTAATTACCGCATTGCTAAATTTTCTTTCGTCGCATTTGTGACAAATGTCATTTTATCAGGTGCATCATTTTAACTATTGTCCTCGAGAGGCGCTTTCTCTACTTTTACAATCGTCAATAAGTGTACGTTCCCAGCAGACGATTTGTCACTAAAGCTTACTGTCAGCTTTACATAAGAGGTTTAACAAAAATGTCTTTGTGAGCTACCGGCATCGCAGCAGACGATTTGTCACTAAAGCTTACTGTCAGCTTTACATAAGAAGTTTGACAAAAATGCTTTTGTGAGCTACCGGCATTTTAATTGTAAGATCTGACAAAATCAATAAAATAATGGCGGTTGTAATGCCAGACAATTCACGTGACAAAGAGCTATTTATAATCTAAACCTAATATTGATATGACTGTCATTACTGACTTAGACCTTATTCTCATAAAATATCAGCTTTGCATTAAATGCATTGCACGGTCATATAAACGGCAGGCGTTATGTTTGCCCTGATTTTAATGCATCTGAAAATTATAAGTTCAATAAGAGGCATTCACATATTTCTGTTAGTCCTTTACATAACTAAATCGAAGGAAACTAAAAATAAAAGAAAATCTATTAAAAACAATTTAAGGCAATGAAGAAAAAGCCAGGAGTTTTACAAATAATTTTATTAATATTGGTGGTATTTATGAGACAGATAATCTGTGAGAATCTTGTAAATATAATTGTAAAAAATGGTGTAAATAGTGATGTTAATTGTAATGTAAAAGCTAAAAAGTGTAGTAAATAACATAATAGTCACTATCTGAAAGACAATTTCGAAATGTTGACGATGGCTGATGATTATTCTGAATAATTCAGGAAGAAGTTCTCTTGAAGTTCCACTGGGCTATAGTTCAGAGGAAAAAAATATTTTCATCATTCAAAAATTTACACCAAACTCTATTTGGTAAGCTTTTATTAAATAATTGGTTATTTACTTTTGAAAATAATAAAACTCATTCTTTATTTTCTATTAGATGCATTAAAAGGCGATTCAAGGACGTGGGAGAATGAAAATGCCACAATTTAATTAGTTAAAGAATAGGTTTAAAATGTTAAATTTTAGAATATACATATTATTATTATTAATATAATTACCTAAATACTAGTATGATACAAAACAAATTAAGAAGTTGTAAAGTTATAATTGAAAAAATAAATGCAATTTTAAATAATATTTTGTTATTTTTATTTTGGGGCATAGTGCATTTTCAATTAGAGCAGTTTACGTCATGAATCTGTAATTTATCGGTCAGGTATAATAGTAAGACCTTAATTAGTGCTCAATATCAGCCATTCGTAATGCATTTCTAGTTGCTTATTGTCAGATGTTTTATTTAACTTATATACAGGCCTGACCTCCATATATGTCAGCGGGACATAGAGGTCGTTTTCCATATGCAATAAATGCTAAAGTCAGGCATTACCAGGAGTTTTTATCAGGCATTTTAAATAACTTTGTAAGGCCTGAATCGTCTGCTGGGATTTTAATTGTAAGGTCTGACAAAAACAATAAAATAAGGGCGGTTGTAATGCCAGACAATTCACGTGACAAAGAGCTTTTTATAATCTAAACCTAATATTGATTGTCATTACTGACTTGAGACCTTATTCTCATAAAATATCAGCTTTGCATTAAATGCATTGCACCGTCATATAAACGGCACGCGTTCTGTTTGCCCTTATTATAATGCATCTAAAAATTATAAGTTCAATCGAAAGCATTCCGAGTTTTGTGTGTCACCTTAAATTTATTAATATTTCTGTTTGTAATTAATTAGTTTCAAAAATGGAAAGAAAACAAATTCCTTATATTTCTAAGAGACAATTAAATCGACGGAGACGAAAAATAAAAGAAAACTTTTTAAAAACAGTGTATGGCAGTGAAGAAAAAGCCAGGAGTTTTACAAACAGTTTCACTAATATTGGTGCCATTTATGAGACAGATAATCTAAGTGTGAATCGTGTAAATAGAAATGAAAATAATGGTGTAAATAGTAATGTGAATTGTGATTTAAAAAGTATAGTAAATAATGTTAATGGTAGTCACTAATCACACTATCACAAGGATATCACTGTTGATATTCCAATTTCGGGCAAACCGATCTGGTTTCGGTAGATAAGCAGTGTACCGAAAAAGATTTGGTGAGGGTTTTATATAAAAATAATTAGTTTTATAATGACTTATCTTAATTAATTGAATTTTTATTTTATTTACAGGTTACTCTTTTTTCAAAATGTAGGCGTCTAACTGAAATCATTCAGGAAGAGGTGCTCTTGAACTTCAATTAGGCTGGAGCTCAGGGAAAAAATAATTTTTCATCGCTCAAAATTATAAGTTAAACTCTATTTGGTAAGCTTTTAATAAATAACTGGTTATTTATTTTTGAAAATATTAAAACTCATACTTTTTTTTCTATTAGGAGCATTCAAAAGCAATCCAAAAATGTCTTGCTATGAAGATTACGTGAAAATCGTAAAGCGCGAGATTCACCGGATTCACAATAAGCATCCCCAGAAGCAGTCAAGGATCCGGAAGACCGGAAATGCCATAGGTTAATTAGTTTTAAGAATAGTTTTTTATTTTACAATAAATATTATTATTAATATAATATACATAATTATATAATATCTTAGATACTAGATATTTATATACCGTGAAAAATTTATAATAAAAAAATTTAATTTAATTTCTTCAATATTTTGTTATTTTTATAATTTGGGATCCTACATTTTCAATTCGAACCATTTGCGTCATCAATCTGTAATTTATCGGTCAGGTGTAATAGTAAGGCCTTAGTGAGGTAGTTTACACCACGAAATATTTAGTGGACTGACCTAAATGGCGACCTATTTTAGTCCACTTACCAACCGTTTACATCACAAGAAATATAGGTCGCATTTGGTCCAAAAGTCAAAAATTAAAATATTTCAATAAATGTATTTATATTTAATATTATATCATTTTGGCATTTATTGATTTTAATTTTAATATTTTTATTTTTATTCATTATTTGTGCTGTAAAAATGATAATTAACAAATCGCATCTATTGAAAAAATCGAAATTCCTTAGGTCGAACCGTTTACATCATATTTCTAGTTGACCTATTTTAGGTTAGGTCACACATTTTACTTGCCTAACCCAATTTGGGTAACTACCCAGCAGACGATTCAGATCTGATAAAGGTATATAAAATGCCTGACAAAAATACCTGGTAATGCCTGACTTTGGCATTTATTGCAAATGGTAATCGACCTCTATGTCCCGCTGACATATATGGAGGTCAGGCCTGAACGTAAGTTATTTAAAATAGCTGACAATAAGGAACCGGAAATGCATTACAAACGGCTGACGTTGAGCACTAATTAAGGCCTTACTATTATATCTGACCGATAAATTACAGATTGATGACGCAAACGGGTCGAATTGAAAATGTAGGATCCCAAATGATAAAAATAACAAAATATTGACGAAAATTAATTTTAATTATTTTATTATATACATATGTACATATATAGTATTATTATGTAACTATATATATTATATTAATAATAATATTTATTTTAAAATATAAAACTATTCTTAAAACTAATTAACCTATATCATTTTTGGTCTTCCGGATCCTTGACTGCTTCTGGTGATACTTATCGTGAATTCGGTGAATCTCGTTCTTTATGAATTTCACGTAATCTTTAAGCAAGTAATTTTTGGATCGCCTTTGAATGCTCCTAATAGAAAAGAAAGAATGAGTGTTAATATTTTCAAAAATAAATCGCCAGTTACTTAATAAAAGCTTACCAAATAGGGTTTAATTTAAATTTTTGAACGATGGAAAATTCTTTTTCCCCTGAACTACAGCCCAATTGAAGTTCAAGAGCACCTCTTCCTGAATGATTTCAGATCTGAATATCTGTAAGTAAAATAAAAATTCATTTAATTAAGACAAGTTATAAAACTAATTATTTTTATATAAATCCCTCACCAAATCTTTTTCGGTACACTGCTTATCTAGCGAAACTGATTGGTTTCATCCGAAATTGGAATATCAACAGTGATATCCTCGTTATAGTGTGATAGTGACTATAATTAACATTATTTACTATACTTTTTACATCACAATTCACATCACTATTTACACCATTATTTACTTTTCTATTTCACGATTCACACTAGATTATCTGTCTCATTAATGGCAACAAACCGAAAATATTAAAAACTTTAAGTGACACACAAAACTCGGAATACTTTCGATTGAACTTATAATTTTTAGATACATTAAAATAAGGGCAAACATAACGCCTGCCATTTATATGACCGTGCAATGCATTTAATGCAAAGCTGATATTTTTTGAGAATAAGGTCTAAGTCAGTACTGACAGTCACATCAATATTAGGTTTAGATTATAAATAGCTCTTTGTCACGTGAATTGTCTGGCATTACAACTGCCCTTATTTTATTGTTTTTGTCAGACCTTACAATTAAAATGCAGGTAGCTCACAAACGTATTTTTTTCAAACCTTTTATGTAAAGCTGACAGTAAACTTTAGTGACAAATCGTCTGCTGGGTAGCGTTTACACCATGTGACCTATCCAGTTTAGGTCGAATATCCGGGACTAAATATGGCGGTGTAAACTACCTCAATTAGTCCTCAACGTCAGCCGTTCGTAATGCATTTCCGGTTCCTTATTGTCAGCTATTTCTTATGTTCAGGCCTTACCTCCATATATGTCAGCGGGACATAGAGGTCAATTACACCCGCTAAACAATTTAAGCGAATTCGCAAGATACGTCACATAAACGTACTATTAACGTATCACTTTTTTGCTTTGCACTAATACATTCTCAAACTTAAATAAAATATATGTAGTACAAAAATACCTCGCAAACAAATTTAATTATCATGAGATAGAAACGACATAAATGTTTCGTTTTTGCTACAACTAAACGTAACGTTAACGAAGAATTATATGAGCAAAATTCTTCGCTGATGTTTCGTAAACGTAACACCAAATTCCTTTATAAAGAAACGATAACCATTTAGTTTTGAGTTTTCGATCGCCATTACATATTTTTTGTGTGCATAAATTTTTTTTTAATAAATAAATAACTAATGCCCTAATTTGATTTAGAAAAATATAATTTGTGGTCCAATATTTTTTTTAGAATAAAAACAAAAATACTTAAGAAACTATAAGTTTTTTAGAAAAAGAAAATTGAAAATCAAAAATAGCAAATGCATTAAATTCATATCGATAAAAATGTTACGTTATTATTTCACTAATCACGTGACGTAAATGCACCACCTCAAGCGAACTGTTTACGAACTACTAACACATTGATAACTCCTCGCAAAAAGTCTAATTATCATAGGACGGGAACGACATAACTGCTTCGTTATTGCAACACCAAAGTGTTACGTTTACGAAGAGTTGTATGAACAAAATTATTCGCTAGTGTTACGTAAACGTAACGCCTTGTTTGACGGGCAATTTGCAATAAATGCCAAAGTCAGGCATTACCAGGTATTTTTGTCAGGCATTTTATATACCTTTGTCAGATCTGATTCGTCTGCTGGGAACACACCAAGAGCAGCGCGACATGTCCCAAACAATCCACACTGTCGGCTGCTTCTATCCGTTCACACCGAGCAGCGCAGCAGATTTTTGTTGTTTACTTTTATCAAAATTGTGTTTTGTATTATACGAAAATTAAATGTTATATTTTGTGAAGAACGTTTATTTTTCAAAATATTTTATTTCAAAACAAATAGGTAGGGTACATACGAAAATAACAGAAACGAAACAATAAAGCATGAAACACACCGAGCAGCGGCAGCGAGCAGCAAATTTAAATATTAATTAATTTACCTATTTAATGGATTCAAAACATAGCTTGAGCATAAAAATAGGCATTTTGTAAGAAAACAATAAATAATTTTATATTTTTAATAGAAAACTTTCAATTAAAATAAAATGTATTGAATGAAGTTGGTTTTGCCGTCGCATCAACAGGTTCTACACCCAGAAGCAAAATAAGAATGCTCTTTGCTGCTAAACATAACCTCAATAAATATGACGTATTGATTCGTTTCTGTTATTTTCGTGTGTACCTACCTATTTGTTTTGAAATAAAATATTTTGAAAAATAAACGTTCTTCACAAAATATAACATTTAATTCTCGTATAATACAAAACACAATTTTGATAAAAGTAAAAAACAAAAATCTGCTGCGCTGCTCGGTGTGAACGGATACAAGCAGCGCGACATGTCCCAAACAATCCAAACTGTGATTGTTTGGGACATGTCGCGCTGCTCTTGGTGTGTTTCAGCCTTAAGTCATACTTATTGAGGTTATGTTTAGCTGCAAAGAGCACTCTGTTTTTGCTGCTGGGTGTGGAACCTGTTGATGCGACGGTAAAACCAACTTCATTCAATACATTTTCTTTTAATTGAAATTTTTCTATCAAAAATATACAATTATTGGTTGTTTTCTTTCAAAATGCCTATTTTTATGCTCAAACTATGTTTTGAATTCATCAAATAGGTAAATTAATTAATATTTAAATTTGCTGCTCGCTGCCGCTGCTCGGTGTGTTTCATGCTTTAAGCAGCAGTACCTATTTAACAAATTCAAATCGTAGTTTGGGCATAAATATAAGCATTTTTAAAGAAAACATTCAAATATTTTAAATTTTTAATAGAAAATTTCCAATTAAAAAAAATGTATTAAATGAAGTTAGTTCTGCTGTCGCGTCAACAGGTTCCACACCCAGCAGCAAAAAAAAACTGCTCGTTGCTGCTAAACATAACCTCAATAAATATTACGTGTTGTTTCATTTCTGTTATTTTTATGTGTACCTATTTGTTTTGTAACAAAATATTTTGAAAAATAAACGTGCTTCACAAAATTTAACATTTAATTCTCATGTAATACAAAAAACAATTTTGATAGAAGTATAAAATAAAATCTGCTGCGCTGCTCGGTGTAAATGGATACAAGCAGCCGATAGTGTGGATTGTTTGGGATATGTCGCGCTGCTCTTGGTGTGTTTTAGCCTTTAAGCATGAAATACACCGAGCAGCAGATTTAAATATTAGCTAATTTACCTATTTAACAAATTCAAATCGTAGTTTGAGCATAAATATAAACATTTTTGAAGAAACCATTCAATTATTTTAAATTTTTAATAGAAAATTTCCAATTAAAAAAAATGTATTAAATGAAGTTGGTTCTGCTGTCGCGTCAACAGGTTCCACACCTAGCAGCAAAAAAAAATGCTCTTTGCTGCTAAACAAAACCTCAATAAATCTGACGTGTTTTTTAGTTTCTATTATTTTCGTGTGAACCTATTTGTTTTGAAATAAAATATTTTGAAAAATAAACGTTCTTCACAAAGTATATTAATAAAGTCTCGAATAATACAAAAAACAATTTTGTTAAACGTAAAAAAAAAATCTGCTGCGCTGCTCGGTGTGAACGGATACAAGCAGCCGACAGTGTGGATTGTTTGGGACATGTCGCGCTGCTCTTGGTGTGTTTCAGCCTTATTCTTTTAAAAAAACAGACATAAACTTTACAACTTTTGTGCAAAATCCCACTCCAGCAGTGATATTTACAAGATGCATGAAGTTGTTAAATAAAACAAATGAAAATAAATACATAAGCTGATTTTGTTTACAAATTGCCATTGTGTTGATCTTGATACATATTCTGATATCATTTTTAATTTGTTGTAATCTTTTTGACTTATTTGCGTGATATTGTGCCAATTTTAGGTGCAATCGTACAACTCATTCCATGTTGAGTTCTTAATCGCATCTATAAATAAAATTGTACATCCACCAGGCAGTCATTTCTTTGAGTTTATTCGTACACAATAAACAAATTTGACTTTTCTAAACGTTTTACAGAGAAACCTCATTACGTCTACAACGGACATCGGCGGGACCAAAATAGTTGTCCGTTGTAGTGAGGTGTCCCTTGAACTGAGGATTTTTGATTTTTTTTATAAAAATGGGATTCTAAAATGATTTTAAGAAGTTGTTCTGGAATATGGCGGTTTTAGTAAAATTTGACACCTGCGATGGAAATGGGATTCTAACATGATTTGAGGATGAAGCTCCGGCATATGGCCGATAGAACTTGTATGATTTTCACCGCCCATGTCAAATTTCATCATAATTGGTTGAGAAACAGTGAAGTTCCATATAAATCGGCAATTTAAAAAGCACTTCTCGAATTTCATAAATAATCGGTTGACAAATAGGTTAGTTCCGTCATACTTGGCGATATTTCAGAACTGCATCCAAAAATCATTTGAGAATACTATTTTCAACTCACATGTTGAATTTCATCATAATCGGATAAGAAATGGTCAAGTTGCTTCCTAATTTGCCATATTCTAGAACTTTATCTAAAAATCATTTGAGAATCCCCATTTCCATCGTGCATGCTGAATTTCATCAAAATCGAATTAGAAATGGCCAAGTTCCTTCCTAATTGGCCATATTCCCGAACAAACTAAGTCGTATCATCGCAGAAATATCTGTCCGTCTCCGCTCTAATAAAGTGGGGACTTAAATGTGTGTCCATTGTAGTGAGGTGTCCCTTGAAGTATAGTGAAAATAATATCTCAGCGAAATTCTGACAGATCACACGCATCTACAAAAACCAAAACAAATGGCGTAAACACAGCGATGTATTTAGGCTAATTTGTTTATATTTTGAGGTTAGAATTTGTCTATTTTGAATTATGTTTTTCCTCAAATTTATTCACTATAATTAATGTAATTTTAATTTAGATAACACACTAGCACTAGAACTTTTAATAACATTTAAGATAATTTTAATATCATTAGTTTGCCTCGAATAAATTGAAATTTAAAATAGAGTTTTTTTGTTGTTTTGCTTTAACTCGAAAAGTGACATTTCTTTCTAAATATACCTAGTTCGTGCCTTAAATGGATATAACGTTACATATCCAGTGGTGGTGTTAGTATTTTTTATATTTTTTTAATTTCAAATGTTATTTTAGAATACGGTGACCATATAGCCCACATTTTACAGGACTGACCCGCATTTCAAGACCCTGTCCTGCAAACATTTTTGCCCTTAAAAATAGCCCGCATAATAAAATGATAACCCGCAAGTCCCGCATTTGTAATAAATTAATTTAAAAAATCAAAGTTATGTCGAAAGAACGACACCTGTTTTGTAAAAGCAGAAAATTCGAGGATAAAACGTACTCATTCAAGTTATAAACTCTACTCCATTTTTTCTACATTATTCTATGAAATATTACCGAAACAGAAAGAAAAAAAACACCAACGTCCATATTTGAACAAATCTTTTCTCCCATTGTCATTGTAGCGAGCTATTTTAACTTTAAAACTTTAGAAAATAGTGAACGTTTTTAATTTAAAAATTAAAACTAAAATAAATTATTCGAAAACAAAGTGTTTATCGTGCGCAAAGTGGTTATTTTAACAATAAAAATTAAACGTATCAGTGCGCTTGCACAATAACCTCAAACTAAACAAAGGGATGTTATAAACTTGGAACGGATTGAGATATTGTAAAATTACAATATTTTTGTATTGTTGGGGCATACAAATAAAAACTATATTTTATATAAAACAGGTATATGGATACTAGATAGTGTAAAATTCGATTCAGTTTTATTCACAATTTTTGAACTGTTTTAAAGGTGAAATGGCTGCAGCTTCAATTGAACCACCTCCGAAACGAAAAAAACAATACTGTAAATTTTCTGAGGAGCTGAGTGAAGAATTTCCATTCTTAAAAGCTTCGAAAAGTGAGAGTATCTTAATATGTCAGAAATGCTTAAGTGAATTTTCTATTTCCTCCGGTGGGCGAGCCGATATTACCAGACACCTTGGTTCTGAGAAGCACAAGAAAGCGGATCAAGCTGCTGCATCTTCGTCTGCGATAGCCACATATTTTCGCCGGACGGAATTTGGGAGCAAAGAAAAAGAATTAGCGATTGCTGAAGCTGTATTTTCGTTTCATTTGGTTAATCATAACCACAGTTTTCGGTCAATGGATTGTACGTCCAAAATCATTAAATGTTTATTTGAAAAAAAGTTTGCTTGCGGCAGGACTAAATCTGAAGCATATAGTCAAAAACGTGTTGGCTCCACTTACCTTACAAAAAGTAAAACATGATTTAGATGCTGCCAATTTTATTTCTGTTTTTACTGATGCTTCGAACCACAAAGACATTAAATTATTTCCAGTTCTTATTCGATATTTTAATGTTAATAATGGAATTCAAATTAAATTACTTGAACTTGCATCACTACCAGGAGAAACTTCCGAATTAATTACGGAATTGCTTGTGATGGTTCTCGAAGAACATCAACTTTCAAATAAGCTAGTGGCGTCTAAAATTTAGAATTTACCTATAAAATAATGAGAATTTTTAATATTTTCCAATATAAATTACATTATGTAATGGAATCAAATTTCACATATCTTTATTTATAATTTTTTTTGTTTTTAAAAATATTACTCAGCCGACCCTTCTCTGAATTTTTAATTTTGTTTAACTACTTCACTGTTGGCTGCGCACAACGATGAAAAAATGAGTTTCGCTGAGATATTATTTTCACTATAATGTCGTGTTCTTTTCGTTTTTTCAAGTCAACACGAATTTTGTGGGTGAAAAGTACAAGAAACAAAATTGACGAAGTTTTGTGCTTGTATTGGTTACTTGATTGACATTTCTAAACGTCAAATTGAAATTTGGCGGCTCATTCTATTTAATTAAATTAAATAATTAACACAACAAATATTAAACAAATTAAACTAAACACAAAACGAGAATAAAAATGATCGAGATACAAAAAATCACTGCTATTAAATATTGAAAAATTTTGACAACTAAATTGACGTTTCTATTTTTGTTGGTGTTAGTAGCTACGGATGTGAAATTCATGAAAAAATCCGCATCTCGTAAAATTGATGCACATTTCAAAAAAATTGACGAAGTTTGGTGAAAAGAACACAGTTTTTGGATGTGCGTCAATTTTTTTTGACGAATTTGGGTGAAAAGAATTCAACATAAGTGTCTATTGAAATGAGGTTTCACTGTACTTTTTTATTTAGGTTTAAGGCATGATTCTATAAATCCCAGGTTAGCTCGATTTTTCAAAACACGTGTTTGTGACGTCATGCAATTCTTTTTTACTTTTCGTTTTTTTATTTGTTGTTGTAATTTATATACGTATTGAGAATTGAGTGACGTCAAAAAAAAAAAGATGGCCATTTGTTTACATATTTCGAGCTAACCTTTTGTTTTATTGAATCATGGGTTTAAGGTATGAAACATTTAAATTTAGTATATTCATACTCAGCAGTACGCTGAGTAGCCTTATACAGAAGTGTCGCGTTTTTTTTTTCTTTAATCGTAGGAAAAAAATATTACAAATATTCGATCTTTTTGGGGCATAAACTGAGAATAAATGGTTAAGTATTGTTCCTTTTACTTTGCATTTGTTACTTCGGGTAATTTTTTGTGTCTTCTCGTTTTAAATTTCCAGTAATCAACATTCATTTTGGTGCTGGAAGAAGCGTTCCTTATCTTTATTTGTAAGTATTTGACATCAATCACGCCCACGTCGTGTTTACGCTCAAATTTTGATTTTGATTTTAATTATGTCGAGGTCATTATTAAAAGTAACTATTAGATTCGTCACATTTTTAATGGTGCTTCAGTCGAAATATGTACTTTGTTTCTTTGAGACCTTTTTAAACCCAAATATCCCTAGTTCAGCTTTAGCCATCAAAGGTTTTAATATATTTAGGAAAGATAGGGTGGTACCTCCATTTAATTATGGTGGTTTATGTATATTTGTAGGTGATCACATTAAGGCTAGATTAGTTACCAATTTACCATACCTTCTTCCATTTCAGAATTATTAGTATCGGATTTAGAGTTTTTATTTGTCAACGTTTTCATAAATGATATACCGTTTAAGTTCATTTCACGACAATTAATTTTAAATTTCGACGACAAGATTTGTATTTCGACCTTATAATAATTTTTATTGCGGAATAAATTTATATTTGTAGCCGGAATTAAATTCATTTGGAAAATGAGTTCATTTCGCCGATAAATTTGAATTTATTCCGTGTCAATTTAATTTTTTTTCAATATGAATAAATCCGCCACAATTATCTTTTAAAAACTGAATTAAAACCAAAATTATAATTTTTTTTTAAATTAGATATCTTAGATTTAATTTATGTTGAAATTAAAGTAATTTCGCCATACAAAATATTCGGCGGAATTAATTTGCGCGGAGTTAATTCGGTCCCCTTAGTTAAATTATACTTAGTCCATATAAATTAAACGAATAAACAGTTTTTTTTCAAGAAATTAAAATGTCGCGATATTAATTCATAATTGAAAATGAATTAATTTCGCGTCGAAAATATCGCCAAATTAATTCATTTTTGGAAAGAAATTCGACAAATAAACTGGAAATGGAAATTATACTTTTTATCTAAATAAAGAAGTAACAAGTTGACTTCTCACAAGCATTTAATTAAAACAATAATTTTTTATTTGTTAATTATTATATTTTTCTAATAATAAATAGATTAAAGTATTATAATAATTTCATTTCAGGTAATATTACATTTAAATTTTTAATAAATTTTGAGTTACTAAGTTTTAGGTCACACAAAGATTTGTATAATTTAATTAAATATTTATCTCTTTTATAGGTATTCCAAGATAAATATGTGTATGTATTATATTGAGAATGTTAGTTAATATAGAAATTGTATCACCTCACAGCCTACAAAAATTCGCTTTTATATAAATCTATATCTGAACATATACATATATATATATTAGATGTTAATTAGCTTTCCGTATGTGTTATAAATACCCCGAGCACATCAATCGATACAATTTAGTGTTTAGAAGCCCAATGAACTCCAATTAAATTATACAAATTACATTATATGAAAATTACATAATATTTTATATTATTATAGTGTCGTTATTATTAGCAACTAGATAATTTTATAAATTACTAAACAATTCGTACTTAATGTATATAATTCCTGAAACTAGATTTTTTTGTTATTTATTTATTTATGTTTTATTTTATCTTTTTTTTTTTAAATATTTTTTTTAATCAAATTTTTTTTTTTTTGTCTTTATATTTTCTATTCCTTTAATTTGTTTTGTATTTATGCTGAAATTAATTTTATTCTCAATATCAAATTAAAAATGTTAAATAATAAATTAATACAAACAATTTATTTAATTGTTCATTTTTGTTCTCTGTTAATAAATTCGTAAACAAGGACCATTTTTCAACACATGGGGACAGTGAAAATATTATTCAATGGTTAACTGATGTTTTTTTTTTTTTTGGGTTTTAGTTTCTAGTTCGTAATAAATGTTACCAGTTCTTAAAAAAAAAAATAAAAATAAAAAATTAAATCTGCTATAAAATATTGAATTAATTTTTATATAAATAAATAAATACCATAATATATTGTTTGCTTAATTATTTATTCGCTTAAGAAAGCAAAATATTTTTTAAGTTAAATATTTTTTTGTTTAAATTGTACATTTAGCTTTAAAAAAATTATAATATGGCCAATAAATAATTTTCTTATATAAAAAAATATTGTAGCTAGTAATTATTTTTTTGTATATGTTTTGTTGTTGTAAATTAATGCAATTTTATTTTTAATTAAACAACGGACGGGCCATTTTAGTGATAGAGCAGATATAGGCTCTGGTACATATTATTTTTGGTATATTTATAAATATATATGCTAATTAAAAATTAAAACAAGAAATTTGAAGTGTGAAGCTTAATTTGTATAATTTTGTAATTTCAAAAGCTTTTTTTTTTTTTGTATTTAAATATTTTAGACGGATTATGTGTAAGTGCATATTATTTCAGCGTATATTTTTTGTTTTATTTCGAGACAATGTATATTTTAAAAGCAACTTATTAGCTTCCATACTGGAATAACTAATTTTATTTGGCATAGCAGATAATATCTCTTATAAGAATTTTAAATGTAGTTTTAAAATTTAATGTAATTTGTTCTTAATAAAATAAATTTTACGTATTGGTAAATTATATTGTAAGTGTTTTATTTATCGATCTTTTATTGAGGGGGCTCGTACCTACTGTCAAGTGTAGATTAAGGCAGGAGGCTTGTTTACGTTTCATTTATAAAAACTTTTGTATTGTGTATAGTTAGAAATAAATTATTGCTTGAAAATAAAAACGTTTATAATTTTATTTAAAGTTGACTGTACTACTAAATAAAAAAAAAAAATTAGATTGGCCTAAATGCCAATAAAAATAATGAATCAATTATATAAAAGTGTAATACTCTTTGATGGCAGTATAGAAACTGTTTTGCTGTTGGAAGTGCAGAAGTTTTCTTTTCACTAGGTTTAAGTTGGTGTTCAAGAATGGCGAAAAATGAGAGAAATGTAAATACAACAGAAATTATGTTGTAATATTTAATTAGTATCGGTGAAGACTGCGCTAAATGTTATTTTAAAATTTTAAAAAGGAAAAATTATTAAATTTGTGCGGTTTTGTAATAAATAACTTTGCTAAACAACCAACTTAAACCAGAGTTTTCAAAATCAGAAATCATTTGCAAAAAAAAAAAAATGTTCTTTTTTATAATTAAATATACATTATTTATATTATAATTATATACATACAGGGTGCACCAGTAAAAAGAACACCAGTTCTTTCAAAGCCATTTTCTCAAAAACTATTAACCCTTGAGTTCTGAGAGAAAAGATAGACGATAATACGCTAAGTTAATTTTATAAATTAAGAATTTTGTTTTTTAATGAACGGGGAAGGATTAATAGTTTTTGAGAAAATGACGTTAAAAAAACAGGTTTACTTTTTACTGGCCCACCGTGTATATAACATTCTGTATAATTACGATTATCAGTATTTTGTTTAATTCTATCTATTTATTATAAAATAATTTATTTCCAATTTTTTGTTTATTAATAAATAATATATTAAATTATAAAATCTATATAAAACTAATATTAATTATAATAAAAAATTATTCATGGTATTTATTTTAAATAAATCATCACGATTTTTACATTCTCCATTCAGGCCTTTTGTTAATATCCTGATGCTTGGTATTGTTAATTTTTGAATTTCGTTTTGTCTCTGGAAATTAATATTCTTATTATATTTTTAGTGTAATAATTTATTGTTATATATGTTATCAAATCATATTTTATTTATTTTTATTTTTTTTACTTATCAACAATCATAATAATAATATATGTTGTATATGTATAAATATAAAACAAAAAAAAAAATTCATGACATAACTTTAATTATAGAAATATTGTATGTATGTATAAATAGTATTCCATTTACATAAGTATATTATATAAATTAATCAAAATTATAATTGAAGTATAATATCTAATAACAATGTATAATATACTTTAAGCACATCAATTTCTCATAACTCAATCAATTTATAATTTTTTATTTAAAAATTTTGATTTTTTTTTTTCTAAAACAAAAATATTTTTATAAAAATACATATACTAGAAATAATCAAAATGCATACAATAATTAAAATTTTTATATAAACTCAAATCTATCAAATACAAACCAGTTTAACGTAAAATAAAATTACTTAACTCTACCCTGTATAGCAAGTTTGTTGATTTTTTTTTTATTTATTTTAATTTTAAATTTAACTATTATCGTATAATTATTTTAAAAATAATAAAATTTTTAGGTTATATCTGAAAGAATTTTTTTTTTTAACACAATTTAAATCGTAATATTATTTTCTTAATAAAATTTAAAAAACAAAAATTAATAATAAATAAGTGTATATAGGTCAAAACATTAATAATATGTAATACATAGTCATTCATCATCAACATCATCGTCATCATCATCATAAATAATAAATATTATAGAAATGTTAAGAAATTGGATATTAGATAACGGACAGAAAATGAATTAAATAAAAAACTTGACTTAAATATTTGTAAATTGATTTAAACATTTTCTTCTTCTGGTTGTTCGGTATTGCTACCGCCCCAGAAACGATCAAAACGATTTCTAGCCTTTTCTAAAACATCCGTGGCAGTTGTTGCGGTTGGATTTCGACTACCAGACGGTGAATTAATTTCTGGATCAAAACTAGGATCTTCTAAACACCTTATTGTAGAGCCTGGTACTCGTTTTTCAGAAATATCCGATGATGGTTGTGATGGTGGTGGTGGTTGTGGTGATAATTGCTGATTAATATTTGGTGTTATCGATGAACTAGATGTTGTAGTTGATGTTTCTAGTTCACCTGGTTTTTGTTCAGTTTTCCAAGCTATTCATAATGTAATATAATATTTCAAAATAACATTGATGGAATGACGCGAGCTTTGACTATTTTTTATATGTTAATGTTTTATGTTTTTTTTTTTTTTGGATTAGTCTATTCCAAGAGGCCACAATACTTTCCAGAAGCCAATTTATAAAAATAATACAATCGAAATTAACAATGAGTTAAAAAAGTTTGAAAAAAAAAAAATCCTGTGTTGTCCTTTAAATGGAGATGACCCATACTTTTAAGTGTGGCAAACAATTAAATGAAAATCGATTTTTTGTTATAAATAATAATCTCAGCTCAATATTTCAAATATAAACGATTTGTTTTTTTTTTTTTGTTATATTAAAACGAACCTTCCATTTTTGCTTGTTCAGCAAGTTCTGGTGGTGCTGACATTGGTGCCGGAGGTGGTTTATCAACTGGAGTCGATGCCTTAAATTCACTTTGAGGACGATTTATAGTGTCCCCTAAAAATGAAAAAAAAAAAAAAAAAAAAAAAAAAAACGGAAGTTAAATTTAAATACAAGAAAATTATTAACTTTATTAATAAAATCGAAACCAACCATCACGAACATTCTGTGTTACAGTGAATGTTTTACCAGTATCAAGTGGTACAGTCCAATTAACTGGATCGGGTGATCGCATTAAAATTTGTTCTGGTGATTTAACACGTGTTGGCTCCGGTGGTGATTTTATAATATGCTCAGTTATTTCTTGTGGTGGCAAAGGGCTTGCCGCCGAAATTGATGTTCCACCCTCTTTATCTGCTATAGTATCGTCAGCTATATAAATTCATATAAATTGAATTTTACGCTTTTTGTTCATTACACAATAATTCAAATGTGTATAAATATATAAATATAAAAATACATAACAATATGTTTATTTATATGTATATAATATAACGATCAACTTTCTGCAGATAAATAAAATCTGTTACAGCTTTGAAAAATTAAAATCAGTAAATTAAATTTTTTTTTTTTTATTAATCGAAATTTTAGTTTAAAATCATTTAAGTCGTTTGAGTTAATCGTAACAATCACTCAAAGATTCTAGACTATTAGTAAATAACTATTTCCGATTAAAAAATGGGATTGTTCATTAACTGACGATAATTTTTTAAACGCTGTTCTAAGATACAAATATATTTGAACTTTGAGCTTTGAAATTATTATGTATGTGAGCCCAATTTCGTAAACCATGTATTTTATTTCTAGCTATGTTTACTAATAATAATTCACTAATACTAATTTAAATAATTTTATAGGTTTTCTTGTTTAAGGAAACCATCTTTGTGAAATTGACCCAAATTATTATCCCTTAAACTATGATTTTAAATGTAATTTGTTTTTACTTTATTTAATTTATGTTATTTTACGTTTAGTTTTATTAAAAAATTGTTTATTTAATTAATTTTTATTATTTTGTAATAAAGAAACCCTCAAACGTTTCAATGGTTTTATTCCATCATTCTCAAGAATTAAATAAAAATATATTTCTAAAAATATAGAAAAAAAAATTAGGGTCTATCCTACTCCTCGAACGACACTTTTCCCAAAACACGTTCGTTATACGTCACCAAACCAATTATTAACATTTTATAAAGATTCTCCGGGGGTTCTTAAAATATGCCTCGGGTTATATTTAATTTGGAGGCCCCTTCTCCAATATCTTCTACTCTCAAGCCGCTTGCGACAGGCTCACAATTAATGTTAGATTATTTAAAACTGAGACGTATTGAACAGCAATCAAAATCGCATACACCATTTTTCATCTTAGACCTTTAACAATAAAATCCAGTTAAGGCTGAATTACATTCAATCTTTTCATTTTTTTCAGCAAATACATTTTACTCATATATAAATATTCAAAATTCAATTTTTTCCTTTCAAAATATTACTTTGATTTTAAAATTTTGAGCAACTTTTACAAAAAAAGATAAACCAGTTCATTTTTTTCAGGTTTTTCCGTTATTTTTCACCAAAAAAGTTGAGTGTTACAGTAAATAATATTGAATAATACTTTTTGAGTATTCCTTTTGATTTTAATACAAGATTTACATTCAACCTTGTCGTTCTTTTCCAAAAGATAAAAGATGTACGATAAAAAATGCGTTTTAGTATGATTTGATTGTATTAAAATGAGAAGGAATACTCAAAAAGAAATATTCAATACTATTTACTGCAACACTAAACTTTTTTTGGTGAAAAAGAACGGAAAAATCTGAAAAAGATGTACTGGTTTATCTTTTTTCGTGTAAGTTGCTCAAAATTTATAAAATCCAAGTAACATTTTGATAGGAAAAATATAAATTTTGAATATGCCCGCCCCGTCCCATTTTGATATATGGATAAAATGTATTTGTCCTTTTCTTCGTGATTCTATTCTTTTGTAGAATGTGTTGAATGTAATTCAGCCTTAAGACGCATTTTATCTGTTGAAAACGAAAAGATTGAATGTAAATTTAGCTTATGGCTGATTTACGGAAAAATCTGAAAAAGATGAACTGGGGCCTTACTATGCAATTCGACGACTATTTTCGACGGCTATCGTTTTGTATTAGAAAGTACAAGAAGAAAAAGGAGCACAATAACTATTGTTTTCTTTTTTCTTCCTGCACCTTCTTATACAAAACGATAGCCGTCGAAATTAGTCGTCGAATTGCATAGTAAGGCCCCAGGTTTGTCTTTTTTCGTAAAATTTGCTAAAAAAATTTTAAAATCAAAGTAACATTTTGAAAGGAAAAAATGAAATTTTGCGTATGCCCGTTTCTTTTTATATATGGATAAAATATATTTGGACTTTTCTTCGTGATTCTATTCTTTTGAAAAAGAACGAAAAGATTGAATGTAAATCAGCGATAAAGGTTGAATTACATTTAATCTTTTCGTTCTTTTTCAAAAGAATAGAATCACCAAGAAAAGTGCAAATACATTTTATCCATATATCAAAATGGGACGGGCATATTCAAAATTTATATTTTTCCTATCAAAATGTTTCTTGGATATTATAAATTTTGAGCAACTTTTACAAAAAAAAAAAAAAAACAGTACATCATTTTCAGATTTTTCCGTTCTTTTTCACCAAAAAAAGTTTAGTGTTGCAGTAAATAGTATTGAAAATTTCTTTTTGAGTATTCCTTCTCATTTTAATACAATCAAATCATACTAAAAGGCATTTTTTATCGTACATCTTTTATCTTTTGGAAAAGAACGAAAAGATTGAATGTAATATGTAATTTAATTATTTTGTAAAGTTTGTTTGAATCTTGGCTGAAGATATTATAAAGTATGTATAGGTAGTAGTGGCTAGATGTCACTAAAGTCGTCAAAAAGAAATAAATAATGGTAAAAATAAAAAAAAGTAAGAAAGGGGAATTCGACGAGTACAACGAATGAGGAAGAGTGTGTTTAAAAATTAATAAAGAAAAAGAAGTATTTAGTAAACACGCGTTTTTATTTTGTTAAATAAATATAATCCAGCGGGATAAAATAAAGAAGTGACAATTATCAGAAGTGGGATCGAGGTAGAAAATACGTTTGATGATAGAACGGGATAAAAATTATTTTGGTGAATAATTACTGTCGGAGCAGAATTTCAGTGAATTTTGCGACAGCGTCAACATGGTTAATTCGGACGATGAAGATAAGTCGGACAAAGAAATATTCAGACAGTTAAAAAAGTGGATAAGTGAAAAGAAATAACCACTGTAGAAAAAGATAAAACAGACGAAGCGAACGAGATGGACAGCGCTAGTGGGGTTAGCTTTCGTTGTCGAACGCAACGGATGTCATGCAAGAGTTATGCGCATATTGTGGATGTACTACCATCATTTGACGGACTCTACGACGCTATGGATTGTTAAAAATGATCGATGTGGCGAAAGAAGGGCGAGATAGCGTAAAAAGAATAAATAGGACATGGGAACAATGAAAGGAGCTTTTAAATGAACATTTTTCATCTAGTGGAAACGTAATACAGAAACGACGTGGAGCTGAAAATTTTAATCGAAGTAATACGGAGATACAACGATATTACTTTAAAAAATTGGCAATGTGCTATAAGGCTAAAATGGAAAACGAGGAAACCATTCAATTAATTGTCGATAGTTTGTGTGACCTACGAATAAACAACTTTTTCGGCCGATTACGGAAATACGAAACTCCAGCGCAATTATTATTGGATCTACGAGAGGCAGATGGTGTGGGTGTAGCTCATAGGGTGGTACCAAATAAAAGTCAGTATCCAATACAATACCAGGTAAACAAAGGAAAATGGAAGGGCAGAGTAAAGTGAATGGTAAAGCGGGCGAAAACAAATTAAATGTGGAGGGCGAGAAAAATTAAAACGAGTCGAAAGTGCCAAGTGACAATATCCTAAAAGGAAGAAACCAGATTAAAGACGGTATCAATTAAGAATGCCAATACTCATGCAAAATATGTTAAAATGGCTTATATTGGTGATAAACAAATTCAAAGTTTCGTTGATCTCGGAAGTAGTGTCACCTTGATTCGGGAATGCGACTCTAAAGCGCTACATATTACGTATTTTGAAAATTCTTTTCCTTTTGGAGGAAAGGTATTGCCAATTGGCATATTTACATGCGAGTTGAAAATAGATGGTGTGGATTCAAAGTGTGAGGTGAAAGTTGTTCTGGATGATTCGCAGCGATAAACGAGGGCTTCATATATATAAAGTCGAAAGCCATGGTCACACGGAGTTAACGGAGCAGAAAGACGAAGAATTTCGAAGTTATATTCGTCTCCTTGAGGATACAATAATACCTAAAAACACAGTTATGTTTCTAAAAGTACAAGCGGACGAAATGAATACTGAGTGGTTAATCGAGGGTGGAATTAGGGATAACAGTGAGGCGATACCTCGATGCATTGTCAAAAGCGACGAAAAAGGACAAATGGTTATGCCATATGTAAAGTTTATGGAAGAGGATATAGTTGCTAAAAGGCAGCAACGAATAACCAGAGCGGAAAAGTGTCACCAGTCTGCGGTACGAGAATATGTTGATGATAAAAATGAGGAGGAGGAAATCAACCAAACACGAAGCACGATCATCAGCACAGTGATAACGGGAATAGATGGTAAGAATTACGAAGTATTATCATAATTATTATATAGGTATAAAGATCGAATCACAACCGAGTTGGGCAATATCGAACTGACGGACCAGGCGGAAATAAAAGTTAGAATTAATAGTAGATGACGTACCCGTGTATTTTCGACCTTATAGGTTGCCGTTTGGCGAACGCGAGTGGGTCAGTAGTCATATTGAGGAATTAAAAAGAACCAATATCGTAGAAGAATCGACGTCAGATTATACTAGTCCGATCTTATTGGTAAGAAAGAAGTCAGGGGAATACCGAATGCGCGTAGATTATCGGGCAATGAATAAAACGACAATTAGACAATAGTTTCCATTACAATTGGTAGATGACCAATTTGAGCGTTTAGGAGGTAATATTTACTTTACAAGCTTAGATATAGCTAGCGAATATTACCAGGTGCCAGTAGACAAACCCATCTAGACGTAAGTTGGCGTTTCTAATGCCGGATGGGCACTATCAGTTCCGACGGATGCCATTTGGGCCCACGAATTGCCCAGCTGTTTGTCAAGCACTAATAAATCGGATGTTAGGTAATCATCGGTATACCATCGCCATGGCGTATGTGGATAATATTGTCACACCTAGCAAAATCATTTCGGAGGGGTTGTTGTAGTATAGCATTTAATAAGATCAAACATCAGCTAACGAATTGGTATTAGGCATGTACGTGGCGGGTAGGAAATTAGAAGTGCATATAGATGCAATAAGTATAAGTTATTACAGTCGCAAAACTACACCAGAAGAAGCGAAATATGCCTCATTGGAGTTGAAAGTGTTAGCTTTAGTAGCATGCCTATATGGCGCGTTTATTTATTAGGAACAGAATTCACGATCAAAACTGATTGTAATAGCATAAATTTGTAGGCAAGAAAGAAAGATCTCAATTCAAGGGTTGGTAGATGGTTTGTCAGGTTATCAGAATTAACGTTTGTGATTGAACATGTCAAAGGTTTAAATATTTAGTTGCGGATGCGTTGAGTCGATATCCTGTAGCTAACAAAAGTGTATAGCAGTGCGCATACCAAGGCATCGATAAGACGGTAGAGAATTTGAAAATATCCTTTTATTTTCCGAGTATGCCAGATTTTTTTCCTCAATACGTGAATAGGTATATAAAGTATATGTGTTTTAAGAAAATCACAGGTAAACAGCCCGGGTATCTTCATCCAATAGAAAGGGTAATGAACCTTTTATTACTACACGTTATCATCACGTGGGTCCGTATGTTAAGAGTGGAGGTAGGAATCAGTATGTTGGGGTGATAGTGGATGGGTATAGCAAATATGTCATGTTGGGAGCAATCGCCAATGCAGGTGCTAACAGTACCATAGAATTTCTTAGGCTATGTTTGAGTAATTATGGTAAGCCGGATGAGATAATTATTGATCGTGGTGCGGCGTTCACCGCGTCAAAGTTTGCAAGGTTCTGTGACTACATGAGAATTAAACATGAAAAGATAGCGAGTGGAAGTGCACGATCGAATGGGCAAGTTGGGATTGTTAATAAACAGGTAACGAAGTGTCTCGGAAAGATTATTACAGGTGTAGAGTGTTGAGATTGGGATGAAAAGTTACTTGAGGTTCAAGCGGCTTTAAATAACACAGTTCCCTGTGTTACAAAAAAGACTTTCTCGAAATTGATATTCCGATACCTATTTTGAAATTTTACTGAGAATGAATTAGTGAAAGAATTAAAAATTTAGAATAGGCAGCTACTGTAAGAGGCACGAATTTGCGATATTGAGAATGTTACGGAATTGTTAGAACAAAATCGAGAACGAATTAAGAATTATTATGACGGAAGACGTAAAAGACCATCGAAGATAGCGACCGGAGAAAGTCGAAAATTGTTACCAACGGACAAAGGGCCGTATCAGGTAGTAAAATGTAGAGGCACCGATCGATATCTCATCCAAAATATAGAAGGTGACAACAGAGTGATAGAATGTATAAAGCAATAATGGCAGGGATGGTAATTCGGTGCCTTTAAATACTTAGTGGTGATAATTCTTAAATATTATTATAGTTTAAGGAAAAAAAATGTATGTGTGTCTTATTGGTCAGTAATAGCGATATCCGTAAAAAAAAAGAAAGACGCCAATAAAACATTGACGTGTAATGACGAAGATCTCACCCTTACAGGATGGCCGAATTGTCATAATTTAATTATTTTGTGAAGTTTGTTTGAATCTTGGCTGAAGATATTATAAAGTACATATGTGTATTAGTGGTTAGACGTCACTAAAGTCGCCAAGAAGAAATAAATAATGTTAAAAATAAAAAAAAGTAAGAAATGGGAATTCGAAGAGTACAACGAATGAAGAAGGGTGTGTTTAAAAATTAATAAAGTAAAAAAAGTATTTGGTAACAACGCGTTTTTATTTTGTTAAATAAATATAATCCAGCGGTATAAAATAAAGAATTGACATACATCTCTATAAAATACCGTTGAAAATTCTTAAGAATTTAAATTACTCTGTTTAGAGAGCATCCACAATGTTCAAAATTTCTTTTCTAAAAATTTGTGCCGTTCGTTCAGATCGCAACATTGTGTGAGCAACGCGAGTATTGGCTGATCAAATTCTTTATTGACGATTGGAGCCGTGGTTTTAGACAACATTATACATAGCCGCTTCACTTTAAAAAATTTCCGCTATACCATATTTTAGTCGTTTTGCGAGCGCTGATGCTAATTTTTGTATG
Organism: Tipula helvola; assembly: GCA_963556165.1. Lineage (NCBI taxonomy): Eukaryota > Metazoa > Arthropoda > Insecta > Diptera > Tipulidae > Tipula > Tipula helvola. The sequence goes on along the minus strand of OY744482.1, from coordinate 145,709,214 downwards.
GTCGCTTCAGTTTTATTTTATGCCGACAGGTAGTGCTTTCTCTACATTTACAATCGTCAATACTCAGAGAATAAAAAAAAAAAAACATAACGCCAATTATGTTTTTGACCGATATCCCACCTCCTTGTCACATAGCATTTAAGTTTCTATATCTCCTACTGCCTCTCTCCTACCAGATAATGGATAAATTTTGTGAATAGGTAGATATGTTGGATTGTCACGTTTTTGAGAAAATCTGTTTGGCAGTTTTCGCTTTCACTGCAACCTCTTCTATTCTAGATCTAGACTCGAATAAAGCCAAAAGTTAACACACACTGTTTATTACAAAAATCTATCTTTGTATAAAATTTCGACCAAAACTATCAATATTTGTGAGAATCGGAGGCAAAACAAAAAGGATAAAAATGTATGTCTGGAAGGACGGAAGGTTGGATACGACATTTTTTTAATCGATCTTTGTGTAGTCCTGGCACTATTCCGATTTTCACGGGGAATTGGGAATTGGAATTTTATTATTGTGATTTTTTTGGAGTATTTTGGTATTATTTTTTCCAAAGCACACTGTGGCGATTTATATTTTTTCAAATTTTGGGAAAAAATAACTCCATTTCATAGCAATTTTTTTGTTTATTTTCCCTAAACATTTTGTTGGGAATTGTTTAGTAGGCAGTAATAAGCGTATTTCCTTGAAAAATTTACAACAACATTTGCATAGGATAAACCCTCGCAAGAATAACATTCACCCAAAAAAATATTGGGTTAAATTAAACCCAATTCTAATTTTTAGTTATGATACCTGCTACCAGGTCATATTACATATTAAATTTATATTTTAATTCGAAAAGTTGGCTTTTGCCAATTAAATCAAATTGGCTATTTTCTTGGGAAACAAATAAACCCAAAATAGTTTGGATTCAATTTTGGCCAACAAAATACGCTAAATGTTAAAATGGAATTATTTTTTCCCAAAATTTGAAAAAATAAAAATCGCCACAGTGTGCTTTACCAAAATACACCAAAAAAATCACAATAATAAAATTCCAATTCCCAATTCCCCGGGAAAACCGGAATAGTGCCACTGGCAACCTAATTCCTTGAGAAATGTGAAAACATGGAATGCAATTTTTTCGCGATTACTTACCCAATATAATTACGTTATCGAGGGAAAATTAAAAATGGCAATTATATAAAACAAAATTGAAACACTTAACTCTTAGATAAGGGATTAAATGTTGACAAAAGGAAAATTTTGAAGAGTTTTTTTTTAAAAACAAATATAAAAATTTGAATCAAAAAACTAAGTGAAAATGGCATTTGGTAATTTTTCCCATTCGGCTTCGTTTTAGCAAAATCAACTGCGAAAAATCGTTTTAATAGAATAAAATAGGTTGAAGGGAAAACCTGTAAATAAAATTTTTCACTATCCATGTGGCAAATTGATATTTCATTTCTAAAAAGTAGTCTGTAAAGGACTGTACAGAAGGGCGGTCGTAATACGTCGGCGGCAAATTTGTATATTTTATAAGTTAATTTATTTATTTCAAGCGCAATTTGAGCATAAATATAAAAGTTTTTTTTGTAAAACCAATCAAATGTATCAGAATTTTCATACAAAAAATTCCCAGAAAGCGGAAGGCTCGTCTGAAGGTTCACAGCAGAAAAAAAATAGATCTCAGGAAGAAAGCCCTAAGACCGCTAAAAGGACGAAACTTGATGCTACCGTCATGAAGCCTTTCAATGAGGTCCTCAAGGATCAGCTGGTCTCTTCAGAGCCTAGTGACCCTACATAGGGTTATTCTGGAAATGCTACAAATCGGCAATCCGGATTTACCAACTCACAACAGGAAAGTTGTCAGACTCAAACAATAGCACAGTATACAGTGGCTCAAAATGAAACTCGGACAGTAAAAAAATTAAAATTAAAAACGAAAAATACATGAAATTTTTATCAGAATTATAAAATGCAAAGTACTTTTATTTAGTATGATTAGTTGACATTCGAAAAAATCAAATACAACAACAAAATTCATTTTAACAATGTTATGGAAAATAAAATAAACAAACAAATTCCAATTTTACATCAAAATGAAACTCGGACGTGTTTTAATAGTTAAATTTAAAAATATCACTGATACATGATTTCAAAGAAGTAATATTTGGTAGGAAGTCCTCTACTTTTCCACACCGCAGCGAGTCGCCTTGGCATGGATGACACAAGTTTTTCGTGATAAGCTGGCTCAATTTTGCTCCATTCTTCTCGCAACGCCCGTTTTAGCTGTTCCTTGTTGCTGGTAATGTGTTTTCTTAAGTTTTCTTCCAATCGGCCCCATAAATGTTCAATCACATTCAAGTTCGGGACTGGGCAGAAGTTTCTAATACATGAGGACAGTTGTAGAAAAGCCATAACCTAACTTTTTGTGCCTTATGTTTCGGGTCGTTATCTTGGTAGAAAGAAAAATTATTTTTGTCCCTAACTTTTGGATACTATCTGACAAATTCGATTTTAGAATGTTGAGGTGCATATTCAGATCCATAAGTCCATCGATTATGTGGAAGTTTCCAGGACCTGCGGCCGACATGCATCCCCATACCATCACAGAAACGCCGCCGTGCTTCATTGTTGGACTTAAATTTTGTTCCTGTAGCTTTGTTTTGGGTCTTCTCCATATGTAACTCCGCCCGTCTGATCGAAATATATTAAATTTACTTTCGTCCGTAAATAATACATATTTTCAAAACGAAAAATCTTTCCCCTTATACATATTGGCAAATCGTTTTCTTTTGACTCGATTGGCTTTGCTTATAAAAGGTTTATTGCGAGCTACTCGGCTATTAAAATTATGCTTCCGCAAAATATTTCGAATGGTTTCGGTATTTGCTTGTTTATTAAGAAACTTTTCAGCTTCAACTGCTAGTTTCGGAGCACTTAAAAGAGAATTATTTTTGAGTTGTTTAACAATCCATCGTTCATCAGCGTCAGTAAAAAATTTTCGTGTACTTGTTTTACATTTATTTTGCCATTGAATGGCTTCTATCTACTATTACGGCAATTTCTCGCACGGTTTTATTGTTCTTATAGTGCTTAATAACTAGTTCCCTAAGCTCGACTGATGTTTGACCACGTTGATGCCTCATTTTAGTAAACCAAACTTGTTTTTGGATGAGTTTAAGAATAATATTATTGATAGTCGGTTCCACAATCCACAGCACTTTCCGTAATCTCTAGTTTACTAGCACTCAAATATCTTGTTTTGATGCACTTGGCTTTTATTTTCGAGAAAAAATAAAAATAAAATATGAAGACACGGATTTTTGCGTGGAAAAATTTATTCTATAGATAAATATGTATAATATATTTGTTGAAAATCAACCAGGTACTAAATTTTTAAATAACGGATAATATTTGAGTGAGAGTAAACTAGAGATTAAGGAAAATTTTCTGAAACCGATCATGAATATCGGCACATATGTATGTAACTGAAAAAGACCACTGCACGAGCGGGACTATTTATGAGACTATTTTTACCTCAACATTTTCACGCAAATACTGTGAAGTACGTTTATTCGTAAAACAAATGTGATGTCCGAGTTTCATTTTGATGTAAAATTGGAATTTGTTTATTTTATTTTCCATAACATTGTTAAAATGAATTTTGTTGTTGTATTTAATTTTTTCGAATGTCAACTAATCATACTAAATAAAAGTACTTTGCATTTTATAATAATGATAAAGATTTCATGTATTTCTCGTTTTTAATTTTAATTTTTGTACTGTCCGAGTTTCATTTTGAGCCACTGTAGTTTAATATATTAAAACTATTAAACAGAAAACTGAAACATAAAGCTTTAGCTAACATTTATCCACCTGATAGCCCAATGCCGAAAAATTGGCGCCGCTTAGAGTATATAGGAAAAACTAGTCAACGGATTAGTAACATCGTGACACAATATACAGATATTAGCCTTGCTTTTTATAACAATAATTCAATTAAGAAAATGATTTTTAACAACAAACCAAGAATTGATCGCCTTTCCACGTCTGGCGTTTATAAGATCAATTGCAATGATTGTAGTTCCTCTTATATCGGACAGACTGGGCGCAATTTTGAAGTTAGAGTTAAAGAACATTTATCTGGTAGCCATGAATCATCCCTTTATAATCATTTAACGTTAGAAAATCACACATCCAGTTTAAACAATTTAGAAATATGGCATGTACAACCAAAAAGCAGACGTTTAGACAACTTAGAATCTTACGAAATCCGAAAAGCTATATTTCTTAACCAAAATATCCTCAACGAACAGAGAGAAATCCGTTTCTCACCAATTACCGACCCCGCATTGTTTTATTCACATACTCATTCCATACCATAAAATTACTAATTCGTCGGGTTATAAAAAAAAAAAAAAATAAAAAAAAAAAAAATAAATAAATCAACATCTGGAATTTTGTTATTCGACCGTTGACTAATCAATAATCATATACCTGTGTTTAACTCACCCCCTTTTAATTTTTAATTTTTATTGCTGTCACCAATTTTATTGTTTACCACTCCCTCATTTTTTTATTGGTATATTTTGGTTTCACTTTTTGCTTTTTCCAACTATATATATATAACTACATTTTTATTTTTACAGTTTAGTAGATACTCCTGATGATGGCCTAATAAGCCGAAATCGATCGAGTGATTTTTTAAACCTTTTGTAATTTTGCGAAATATTTAACAAGTGTTTTTAAAAAAATTTTAAAAATGTGTGTATTAAGTAAGGTAAATGTTGAAATTCCGCTACATGCAAACTCTTGCTTCAGGAAGAAGCTAGGAGAGCAGCGAACTATAGATGGTAAAATGGTACCTTGTGTGTTACAACTAGGCACTTCAGCGTCGCCATTCTAGTATGGTCGTGGGGTTGTTACAGGACACTGTCTCATAACTGAGCAAGCGCGGAAGCTAGGAGTATCCTCTAGGAATGATTACTGTAAAAGCGGCGAAGATGTAGAGGAGGAAGAAATTGTACTCCATCTACTCTGCGCTTAAACGTTATTTAGTGTTATTATAGCATTGTTTTGGTAAATAAGTTGGGCCAACTTAAAAATAAAAAACATAGTTTAAAAAATTTTGCTTCAAATATTTGTTTGTATCTTAAAATTAGTAAATAACAAAACAATTTTCAATAAACTGACTTAAAAAAAACATTAAAGTTAGTTAAAACTAATGTTTAAAATTAAAAAATATTATGATGAAAAAACTTAATCAAATTACTGATGATCTTTGATATTAGTATAATGATGAAGCTTTTCGTCTGAGTTTTCGTAATTTATTAATTTTTTTTTTGCCTACGAGTAATAAATACAGCAATAAAATTCGGCGGATTTATTTACTAAAAAAATGTGATTTGACATGTGAGTGATTGTGACGAAATGTGTAAAATGTATTACTAAATATAAAATGATTTCGGTTAATCCAAACAAATTTAATAAAAAGCCAAAAACCATAAAAAAAAAAAAATGTTTATAACAATTATTAAATATCAAATACATTTAGCAAGCAACAGAACAGAACAGACTAACAAAAAATAATTTAATTTAGTATTTAGTGTCTTTTGGTAATAGGAAAATACGACAAAAAGGAAAAAGTATTATTTTATGACAACTTAGTTCACTAAATAAACACATATGTATACTAAAATCAAAACAGTATATCATACATTAGTTGTGGCGATATTTAAAAATCAACACAGCTTAAAATAATTTTAATAAAAATTTTATTACCATGAACTTAAGTCACAATGACTGGTGAACACAAACATATAACAAATAACTAAATTATTATTCAAACTTATGTATATAAACTTAAAAAACATAAATTACAAATTTGAGGCAAAAGATGAAATATTGTACATAAATAGTAATAATTGGATATTTCATCTTGTTGCCTGCATCTTCCTATTTAATTAAACTCGTTTAACACACGAAAACAAAACATAATTCACAATTAATTTAATTACGTGTATGTTTACTAATAAGTTGTCACTAAGTAATTTAGTATGAAAATTAATGAAATTAATAATTAACACCCCTATTATGGTTCTCACCTCACCTCACCAAACGTCAAAAATGTGACTTGAAGTCACCGCTTTGAAATTTTGGTATTATCGTTCTCGCGGTGAGTCTAGGTGAGGTGAGTATAATGTCAAAAATCATCACCTACAATTTTTTGGTGAGTTCATAGTTTTTTTTTTAGTTTGTAACAAAACTATAAAAAAATGAAAGGCAAGAGTACGTAACTTTTTTTTTTTGAGATATAATTTTTTATGGTTTTTGCATGAAATTAATTTATAATATGTAATTAAAAAAAAATTAAATTTTTTATAACCACACCCAAAACTATTTAATTATTTATTTATATCAAACACAGAAAATTTAATTTGTATACACACAAAACCTTCACGTCAAACGTCAGAAATTTTCAAAATCCAATAATTACCAACTTGACAAAAAGAAACATATGAAATGACGCGCAGCGCCGCATACTTACACTCACCAAAAAAGAGGTGAGAACCATAATTCAAAAATATGAGTCGCGCGACTCAGAGTGGTGAGGTGAGCTGTTTGGTGAGGTGAGAACCATAATAGGGGTATTATACATTAAATTTTGGGATTTTATCAAATAGACAAACTCACAAGCTTTGTGGAACCCTTTTTTTGTTTTTTTGAATTTATATTCTGATGTCAACGGAACAAAAGTACGCATTTCTTGATATCATGTATCATTCTGATGAATGTATTATTCTAGCTAGACACTTATCATACTGAAATTAATTTTTGGTTGCTTTCAGGGATATTTTCTGTGCAATTAATTTCGCTGTATAGCATCCACATGCCATATTTGTAACTCGAAAATGCAAACCAAATATCAAAATATGTTTTGTTTTTAAATATGTCCGTGCGATAAAATACATGTTTTGTTTATTTCATCGCAAACTAGATCAATTTGTATTAACAAAAAATAAAAACAAATACTATATGAATACAATTCGCAAAGTTAGTACGTTCTTGCCTCATACTTAAGGCCGGTACACATGTACTGTGTGCTTTTACTTGTTTTAGATTTTTTTCTTACAATTTAGGTTCGTTTTCGTAAATAATCTGGTTAGCTCTTGCATAATCTAGAAGCTAATTTGATTTGGGTGACATTTTTTTTTAAATTTATGTATACAGTTCAATTTAATTTTTTACCGCCAGAGGCGTTTTCCCTACTTTTACAATCGTCTATTGACGATTGTAAATGTTCGAAAAGCGCCGACCTACCAGAAAACTTAAAAATTAAGCAAGCTATCCTTAAATGACATTTCTTAATAACAAAATATCAACATAAATAATATTTCATAATATCTTAAAGGTCAAATTGGGATAGTTCGTTCAGTTCCAAATTTCGCCGCTAAGTAGTACCCACGATCCTCAGATCGTTAATAGAATTCGCAATCAAAAATTTGTTTTGTGTTGATGTTTAAGAACAATTGTACAATCGGAGGAAAACGGAAGGGCTGTGTACCGACAAAAAAAGTGTTTTGACGTGATAGCGTTTTACACCGCATGTTCAAAAAATTGACCCGAAATTTAGCCCTTTGTCGTGGGCAATTACTCATAACTATATAAGCATTACCTTTAATTTAAAGATATGATTGCTTAGGTTGGTCCTTCGCATTACGCCCCACGCATAATATTGTCGCAATGGCGTCATCAGATGGCAAAGGAACCCGCGCCGCGAACCTCTGAGTAGCGAGAGAATAGCTCATCCGATCGGAGATCCGATAGTGTCAATTTTTAAGTGGAAAATCAGTGGTATTAATCTATCCCCATAAATTTTAATTAAAATTTCAATGTACAAAACAGCGATACACAATCAACTATAAGAATCTATTATCTGACCGGAGCAATTCTGGTGTCAATTTATGCGTAAAGAAACTGGCAGATAGCTTATTGTTAATTAAAATAATTAATTTTCACATAAATTTTAATTAAAATTTAGATCTAAAGAGTGGCGATTTACACACAAAAAAATATTGCGGTGTGAATGGTATTTTATCCGAAAAAGACTTTATTTTTTATCCAATAGTACCTTATTAACTCCGCAAGATCGGGTACAAATTTTAAAATATCTAAAAGGATCGAACAGTATACTTTTGCACCGTTTGGAGTAAATGCAAAAATTGTCAACAGCGGATTTTTTTAAAAGGTACTTCCCGGAGATTATTTTCGTTCTATCGGAGTAAATATTTACACCGTTTGGAGTTTTCGTGAAAAAGTAAAATTGTAAGAGAATTTGGCTGTATTAGTTAAATTCGCTAAAGCAACCTGCATATTCCTTCTGTATAATAGAATTTAAATTGTGATACAATCAGTCTAGTCGCAGCGGCCTGATGAGAAGATTCAATTCTCTTACAATCTTCGGAACATATTAAAATCACATATGTACATTAAAATAAAATACCAATGGGATAAAACCATACACACACTCAAAAAATGTGCGGTGTTAATTGGTTTTTTATCCGAAAAAGTATTTATTTTTCTCCAACTGAATATAGTTTTATAAAATTAAATGCGCATCAACGGATAAATATTTTTATCTATCCGAAAAGATAAATTTTTATAAAAACTCATTTTGGATTTAATAAAATGCACCTCTAGGTGTTTTCCTAAAGATGAATGTTCCTGTTTGGTTTTTATGCGGTGTAAAAGTTTTTATCCAAATGTATTTTATGCCATTTTTATTATAATATCCGATTGGATTCAAATTATAAATATCCGATCGGTGGGACACTATGTAACACCGATTCGGTGTTGTGGTGACCTTTTTTTTTTTGTGTGTACAATGCTAGAGAGCACTGTAAAGAGAGAATGCCTCATATGATAGGAGCAGATAAGGTATTTTCCCGGAGCCAGTACGTACCGCCATATGTCAGTTTGGACTCTGATATACCTCTTGTGCTCTGCAGCGGTTTCAACATCGATGTCATCGCTAAACCCAAATTCGTGTGATTCATCAAGACTTCGTCTCAACACACAAGCCTCGGCGACTTTGGGAGGCACTTGTTTGGATTTCACTTCTGTCCGGCACATCACCGCTGAGACCCTGCAGTTTCCAAACAACCACTGTACTCTCATTTCATGATACATACTAATAATAAATAAATTTATTTTACCAAACCCATTCCAACAAATCAAGCGGTTGGGGAAAAGTAATGCACGGAAGAAGCTCAGAAAATTTTACAAGTAGGTTTTTTTTTACAAGTACATACATATGCTATTATGTACCAGTATATATTTTATATTAATAATGTTATTTAATTTAAACTGTAATAAATTAAATACAATTTACACTTCATTAAAAATTTGAATTTGTTAATATAATTTATTTGTCTGTTCAAATTAAATTAGGCTATAGGGCACAACGCAGGAAATGTTCTGTGAGCTTTATGTAAAGGAAAAGTGGCTGGCAAGTATCTACAATAGCTTTTTGATGGTTCAGCGTTTACTGGAGGGGGGGGGGGGGGTGTACCAAAATTAAGTAGAGTAATCTACCAGCTCCGCAACATTTCAGTAGGGTGCGCATCACGTGAGCTGTTCTGGTTATGTTTCAGTCAACCACTGCTAACTGAGGCCTTATGGTACCTAAATCCTTGACAAAAACCCCTAATCTAAGGTGGAAAAGCATATGCCGATGGATGAATGGCTGGTCGATAGGTTCTAAGTATGCGGACTCTGGACACCAGACAACCTCCAGTTTTATTTTAGCTTTACTGTATTAAAGCTGGGTGTCCCACAGGCGACTTTTCTTTCCCAGCAACTCGTGGTAATAACATGTTATATAATCAAACTAAGGATGGTGACGCTCCTAAAGCGTCACATACCAGCGAAAGTTCCGTGGTGGATTTCGAGGACTTCGGCCCTTTTTCCGCTGTGAAATTCTCGTTGGGTGAGCCATCGGATGGGGAGCTCCGCAAGGGGAACTGGTCCTCGATGTGGAATAAAGAAGGATCTTTGTGGTATACAATCTGTCAAAGCGTGCGCATCAACGAAAGAAGTGTCACTTTTTGATTATTTGCTGGGTACTAACCTTTCAGTTTGTAATATGGGACGAGAACCTACACTTATTGGCAGGAGGTTCTAGATGTGACCTTCGCCTCAAACAATATTTTTAAAGGAACATTTCTTTTCTGATCACCGAAATGTAACTTATAGCCTCAACATTTACCTTGCTACTCGAAAGCATCCAAAAATCCTAGAAGGAGTAACTGGAGCAAATATGAGGAATATTGAAAGGATTGTCGCTGCCGGAGTCCCCTGAATGAAGAAACTGGAGGACATGGTATATATTATTACTAGTTATTCCTAACCAGTACGGTGTTCCAGGGAATTGAAGATCTATCGTAATGCTTATAGGATGGTCTCTAATAGAGATAAAAGTACATGGGGTTCAGGACTGGGACTCCTACAAGTTGAACTTAAGAATGTTCAAAAGAAAAGTTAAGGAAGGCACAAGGAAGTCTTACAGACTCTTCTGTATTAAAATGGAGGGGTTGCCGAGACTTCTCGTCTTAGGCAGATTTTCTCTCGTAATCCAAGTCATTTCAGTTACTTGATTAAACTTTACTTTAACCGTTCTTGCGGAATCTAGCTTCCCATTGATACCCACCGAGCTTAATACTCATCAGGAAATACATTCAGTGTGCACATCTTAAGTAAGAGACATCTTATTTAAAAAACATCTTACGTAAGGTTTTAAACCTTATAAATTGGCTGGCCCGGACCGGACCATACCAGCGAAATCCAAAACAACTCGGCGATTTCCTCCCTTATTTGGAGATAATCTTCAAAGGGTGTTTAAAGCTAATCTATATTTTTAGGAAATGGGCGAACGTCAAGGTTTCATTTACCCTGAAGGCGAGGAAAAGTTGATATGTCTATCCAAAGGACCTAAGATATATGACTTTACCATCATTTCTTTTAAAAACATTGGAAAGGTAGTTAGACATTTAATTCGATCAAAAATAAGAACCAGTAAGTGGGGACTTCCTCAGCAAGCGTACTGGAAAGAGAGCTGTGGACACAGCTCTGCAATCCCCGGTACGTACTATTGAGATTAGCATTCATCGATATTAATAACGCTGGGGGAATCTACCATTAGGAGGGGTTAGTTAGAGGAACTCCACAGGGAGGAGTCTTACCTTCTCTTCTCTGGAAGGAGAAATGGGTTCAAACCATTAAACGGATTACTACTGGATCTGAAGAGAGAGAGAGAGAGAGAGAGAGAGAGAGAGAGAGAGAGAGAGAGAGAGAGAGTATAGAAGTTTTGATTATGCAGATGACGTGGCGATAGTTGTCTCCGGAAAATACCTAAGTACGATTAGAGACGTAATGCAGAATGCGCTCTTAAGCATTAAGAAACATTCCGGCAATTGTGGACTGGGAATCAACCAATCCAAGAAAGAGCTGGTACCCTTTACTAACAAGTATAAAATCCTGGTAGTTGTCCCTCCTATCTTAAGTAGCACTAACTTGTTTGAACTCATAACTTGCTTTTACTGACAGTGCAAGATATTCGGGCGTTATCTTGGGCAGTAAGCTTAGTTGGAGGTCAACATTTTGAAAAGAGTAAATAATAATAGTAATACATGGGGTGTGAAACCGGAGCTAGTACACTGGCTCTACACCGCCAGTCTAAGACCTGTACCTATGTACGGTGTGAGCGTGTAATGACCAGCTCTTAACAAAGGAAACATACATTAATAGGTTGTAGAAGATGCTAAGAACAGTCTGATCACTTATAAGCGGGGCGCTGAGGGCGGCACCTGAGTTATGTTCCACCTTCGAAGTATTTTTAGTAAACATATAGCCGCTTCTCAGTAGAAGTGTCTTCACATAAGTGAAGTGATGATTACATTACACCAATTCTATGCTTCGAGAAAGGCTTTCAGACCCCTTCATGTTCTTTTCAGGGGAATCCTGAAGAAACGGGTTCATATCGGATACGGAAGCTTTACCGATTCTTCATGGACGGCTCCAACGTAGTATCATCGTGCATAACGTAGTATCATGGGGTGATATTGTAAACTATTGCGAGTGGCCTTGGGTTGCCAGCCATCTCTCAAGGAAATGAGCAAGCTTTTCAACATTCAAATAATTTGGGTCCAGGCAAACTCTTCATAAGCAACCGGAAATGGTGATTCTGGAGAGGCGTTTCACAGCGGTTATACTAGTCTAAACAGGGGAAATGTAGACTATCACCTTCACTTGTAGCGTAGCAGGACGAGTTTGACCAAAACTGGATATGGGGCGACCCAGTACATTAGTTTACCTTTGTAAACATGAATTAAAAACGGTCGTAGTGGTAATATTAATACTTACGGTATACTATGAATGAGAAACAGGAGTATTTTATTTTTGCATCTTCAACTACCAAAATTAGCCATAAATAAATTTTTTTTTCTTCTTTTTCTAGAGAATGCGAATTTTTCACTTATACATATATTGCATCTAACCGTTTGTGCAACACTGTCTTTGTGCCTTGTGCGTTAATAACTTGGAAATGAAGTTCGTGCATCAATTAATGTTGCGTAAGAAGTTTACACAAGCGTTAAGGGTCCCATACATGGTTAAATAATTTGCACAAATTTTTCATGTGCAACTTCTTGTCGCTCAATTCATTTGCCGCGAACATATACGTGTTTGCACACTACTTACGTAACTACGACATTTGAGCAAATTTCATTTCCAAGTTATTAATTCATAAGGCACAACGGATAAGAAACAATTTAGTATATCTCGAATACCAGCTTACAAGTATCAAATAGTTTCACAACAGGAATCGTATATCGTACAACCTTAGAGGATCCCATACACGTTCAAGTAATTTGTTCAACAAAGAGTGTTATTGTGCAAACATGTTGTTCATGAATGGTTTTGTTTGTGTTTTTATACAACAGTTTGAATAAATTCAAATATGTTTGAAATTATTTGTTCAAATATTGATGTTGTTCAATTGTTTGTTACTCATCTGGCGATGTTTGGTCGTGTTGCATTACAATATTGTGTCTTCTCCGTTGTGCTTTAAGCATTAATAACTTGGAAATGAAATTTGCGAAAGTAGTGTGCAAACACGTATATGATAACGAGATATCGTACAAAAAAAATAAAATTGTACAAATTGTTTCATCGTGTATGGGACCTTTTATATAAACTGTTGGGCAACAAAAAAATCAGCCCATACATGATCAACATGTCTGCACAACACTGCTTGTTGCATAAATTGTTGATCGTCTTTACAAAATATCGTAAATAGAAAAGGTCACAACGTCACAGTTTTTGTTATGTAACAGATTTTGAAATTGTGTAACGTTTGTAACACTGTTTTCAAATATTCATTACGGTTAGTTGATGTTTAGTATGATTTTTGAGACAGTGAAAGATGCAATAATACAAATAAAACAATTTCACTGCTCATGGAATTGAATTTTCTCACTTCTCAATTATAATTTTATGACCAAAATTTAATATTTTTAATTATCACACCTATTGAACATTGACACTTCTTTGATCCTCTCTAAAGAGTCTAAAGCCACATTAGTCACATGATCAGATTCACCACAAAAAGAAGCGGTTAGTTCAAGGAAAAAGCCAGTTTTTGAGAATTAGTAGTGAAAAATCTCCTTATACATGTTTCGATTATATTTTTGGAACTAGTGTATTGTGTATTATTAATATACTATTTGTAAACGTTGCACTTAATAAGTAACACTACATCTACTATAAAAGTATACTAATTTTAAAAACAATTTAATAAAATACTATTTTATGCTAAATTTGGTTTTAATAGTTCTATTTCATTCTATTATTACGCCGATAAATAAAACATTACAGTCCTTTTAACAGTTGAAACCTACAAGAGTGTAAAAATAAAATTGGCAGACGAAGTGACCTTGGGAATAGTCGATTATAAATCCTTGTGTTAGTTTTATCATAAGTTAAGAACGATTTAACAAAATAATGAACAATTTAAAAAAGTTATTTTTCCACAAAATAAAGCATTTTATCTATTTATGACGTCATTCTTCTTTTTATTTTTCGTTAGTTTGTGATATGGTGGAGAGGGAAGTGGAGTGATAAAAATAAATTATATACATTTTCCCTGTTCGCTTGAGTGATTGTATCGTAAGTAATTTAATTATGTACCAGCTATGTATAATTTCATCGTCGCGACTTTGACAAATGGGATAATAATATAAAAATGAGTGTTTTTTGGCTCCGTTATAAGAATTTAGGTTTAACTAAAAAATTTCATTTAAATGTGTCATGTTTAATCATACTTTCATTTCTAATTTGCATTATGCTTTCGTATTTCGTAAAGAGAAATTGCTGATTACAATGAATTTCATATTTTTCTGTTTCCTCCAAAAAGCAGGATAAATTGTAAGTCTTGGAGGAAAGGAAGTCCAATTTCAATGGTGGTCCCCGACGTCCTTTTTAACCCCATATGTGAGAAGCAAACCTTTTGCCACAGTTATTTTACAAAACAGGATTTTACAGCAGACTTTGTCAAGACTTAAATATTACCATTTTGCACGATATGCGATTTTCGGCTCAATCGTAAATTCGTATGTTGCCTTGTTTTGTTTTCCTCACACAGCAATCCTGTTAAAGTGAATTTTCAATACTGATGATTATGTGTGATTTGCCACACATTAGTATTGGGGTAAAAATAAGTTTTGATGGATTTACAAATGATGACGGAACTAGTATTAAATTGCATCGGACCAACTTGTAATTATATTCATGTTAAAGCATCATCATTCCCCTCTAAAAATCAGTATGTGTCATTTGGCTGAAGTGTAAACAACATATTTTTTTGTGCTCTAGCTATGTCAACCTTTGTGCCAAGAAAATACAATTTGCAGGAAGCGGTGCTTTTTTGTTTTAATTTGAAGAAAATTGCAGCTAATGAACATCGATTACTGTGTGAAGCATATGGGGGACATGCTGCATCAATAAAAATATGTGAGTACTGGTTCCGACGTTTTGGAGGTGACTCAACAAGCAATTGGTATAGTGCAAAAACAAGGAAATCAAGTTCTGTATGAACTCAAGAAGCCAAGAGTTTTCACATGCGGACAACTGCTCTAAAGACAGAATCGGAAGTTTTTTTGTGACGGGACACGAATAGTGGATCCACCACGGCAACCCAAAGTGCAGAAAATCGTGGGGTTAGCCCGGTCATGCATCAACTTCAACGGCCAAACCAAATATTCATGGTAAGAAGCTAATGATCAGTTCGGAGTGATCTACTATGCGCTACTCCAGCCTAAGAAAGTCATCACTGGAGAACGATTGGTGCAATTAAACCGAGTATTGAAGCTCAAACGCCCACAATATGTCAAAAGATATGACAGAGTGATCTTTCAGCATAACAACGCTCGGCCACATGTTGCAAAAGTCGTCAAGGAAACTTTAGAGGCGTTTCAATGGGATGTTTGTAAGTAGGGCTGGGATCAGAATTTTTAAAATAAAACATGGTCGAACGGCAAGAAATATTTTGAAACACTTCTCGTACTAATGATATTATTATCGATACTATAAATCAAAAATTAGATTTTTCAATTTTGGTTTTCCATACACAGCCAACCCAAACAATTTTCTTCGCATCCAG
Source organism: Tipula helvola (assembly GCA_963556165.1). Lineage (NCBI taxonomy): Eukaryota > Metazoa > Arthropoda > Insecta > Diptera > Tipulidae > Tipula > Tipula helvola. Next base: position 145,693,510 of record OY744482.1, on the reverse strand, counting down.
CACCGCATGAAAGACACATATTTGTCGATGTATTTCAGTGAAATTTTATGTTTCAGACTTTGAGCCGATTCTGTATTTTTCTGGGTGCTCCGAAATTTTGAATGGCCACTAATAAAGTTATTGATTAGAAAGAATATTATCAAAAAACCAGGACAAGGTAATACATTTTCTGAATTCCCACAGAAGTTTGAAAACCCAGAACATATCCAGAGAAACCATAGCATATTTGGTCACCACATTCCTACCTAGCTCCGACCTAGACGAGATTGAGAATGTGAAAATAAACTGAAAGGCAATTTTTGGTGTCAGCATTTAACCTTGCCAGACAAGAAAGTGGTTGGGGGTTTGAATTTTATTTAAATGAAAACAAAGGATTTGAGAATATTGATGTAAAAGCGACGAATTTCATTGGACGAATGAAATTTCCTATATCACACTGCTTAAATCCAGACATCCATATAACTTTCTATCTTATAAATGTAAATGACTACACAAATTATCTTACAGTATTATTTTTATATAGAGGTCCTAGTCTACGCTTAAGGAAGGATTTGAGAATATTGTAACTCAAGACTTCCATACATCGTTTTTGTGTGGCAAGGCTAAATGACCGCATAATTTGTCTTGCAGCGTAATTTACTATTTTATTTTGTATTCAGGAGGTCCCAATCTAAATACTTAAACAAAGCGGATACAATTTTTTTTGTTAAAATTAGGTTAGCTCTGCCATGTTTGAGTTTATCTGGTGCCCCATACAGAGTGCGTTGATATTTTTATAAGTTGCCAAAAACTCCAAATTATCTTTGTATAAGTTTTACCACCAAGCTTTGAAGTTGAAGTAATTTATTTCGCAAATTTGCCAGGCTTCAATTGATACTATCTGCTAAAATAACTGACACATTACTGTAAAAAACCGTTTTATGGGGTTTTGCCGGAGAATGACAGAAGCCATTCTAAATTAGCTTTGAAAACATGTTTTATGATAAAGCCACCTATCTCCCACAAAAATTATAATTATTGCAAGCAAAATCCGATAAGTTAAAATATTGTGTAAAAGTATCCTTTGTAAAGTAGTTATTAAAACAGTGTGAAAAAGAAATTGAACAAATTGAAGTAGCGGTGTAAGCACTAGGCGAAAGTAGCACTGCACTGATGTCGCTGTATTTCGCTCATTTGTGAGTATTTTTTGATTGGAATGCCTTTTAATCGATCGTGCTAGGTAGGTTCTATGCGTTCTGATTGGATTATGTTGTTCTTATGGTAATTGCGGTTGTAGTGGTGGCTGTTGAGATTGTTGCACCTGTCACTGTTTCTATTATATTTCTATGTTTGCTTTGTATAAAAGAGGTTAACAATCGAACGATGACGTTGTGTGACATGAGTCCAATATTCAACGTTCAATAACGAATTTATATTCAATCATTAATTTTTAGGAAGAAGCCCCAATATTATTTTTTTATTTTTGAAAATAGCCAGGATTATTGGCAATGGCCTAGTCCAACAGAAACCCATCACTGAACCGATGGTAATTGAACTTTCCTTCATTGATTAGAAAATCATTAAATTTAAAAATGAAGGTTTTGTTGAATTTGAATGTTTCTTGAATAATTTTGCAAGTATGTAAAATGGGCCGACCATACGATGTGTTGATTTACTTGAAAATTGGCATCTCTAGAAATTATTGGTAATCACCGAGGTGACAGAGGTGAGGCATAATACCAGACATTTAAATTGGAGTGTCCTTGCAAGCGGATAACAAAAATTTAATTTAATTCAGAAATATTTTGCAAGTTAAAGAAGAAACTGAACATAGCAAGAAATACGTTTCAGGTTGATGTTGAATTCACAGATTATAAGAAAGTGTTTATTAGATTTTCTCATTAAGGATTGATTGAATGTGGTTTATCGAAATCCTTTCTTTTTTATATCGCCGTGCATGAAAGTATTTTACGCATATGTATGTACGATAAATTATTATTATTATTTTTTTTTTGGAGCTCAAGGCACTCCCAACTCTTTCGCAGTTCCCTTTTAACCTCCTTCCTTACGCCGTTGCCATCCAACTCGAGGAGTACGGCTATAGACCCGCTTTTGTTTAAACCACCTGCACATTACATTGCTTCATGCCACCCTATAGTACTGACATGAAAGGTGGGTCGGCTAATGGATTACGCACTCTCAACAGGGGGTCATAGATGTGTTCATCATCTTCACCGATCGTAACCAGATGGACAAATTCTTTTGAACGCAAATAATAATTTTTCAAAAATGGCATTCATTCTACAGTAAGCATATGCAGTAGATTTTTTACTGGACAGCGAGAATTCTTTCCGCAAGTGTTCACGCTATTTTTTCTACAAAATTTAAGAATTTTTCAAAACTAAAGAAAATTCTTCTTTAATTGTGTTGTACATGAAAAATTATAAAATAAACAAAAAAATCAGGTCGTCATAGACTAAAAAATGGACTACTTATGTGTATTCGATTGACTCAAAAACCCGGAACCTTGATCAAAAAATGCTGAACTCTTCGTAGTAGAAATTGATCTCAGTTCAGTTTTTTTTTTTATCGAGATCCGTTTTCTTGCGTCAATAGAATTCAACATTGGTTCTACTAAAATTTACTTTAAAAACAATTGTTTCCAAATTATATAATAATTTTTCAAATCGTAGTGCAATTTAGAAATCGTGTTAAAATGTTATTGCAAAATGATATCATGCAAGCCATATTTTTCTGTCTTATTTTAAACAAAAAATGATGGCGGAAAGAATTACTTTCGACACGTTCGTGGAAAAAAAACTTCTTCTATGAACGTGATGCTTTCGACAATGATTTTTGTTAAAGAAAAAAGATGCGTCGTGTTGCAATAATTTTGTAACACGATTTCCAAGTTGCGCTACGATTTGAAAAATTATTCCAAGATATTTTTTTCATTGCCATGGAAACATGCATTTCTAATGTAAATTTTAAGCCTGTATTCCATGAGGAAAATGTCAAAAACATCGAAAAGAGCAAAATAATCTGATACTCCATATAAGCACAGAATAATAAACAACCAGAACCGACATTACGTGGACCAAGAAATTTTTGCTCTTACCTTATATTTTACATGTTAATTTTGAATTTTCAGCCACTGAACGATAATTTAACACCGAAAATCTTACCTTCTATAAACCAAGGTCAAAAAAATGAGTCCACTTTTCTCCATATAAAAACTGCGTTATGTCGCTTCTGGGTATTCTGTGATATAAGAGACACAGGCAACGCTTTTTTTATTTTTTATTTTATAGCAAAATAATTTTGCTGTAAAATAAAAAACACGTTAGCTTTTGTTTTTTCTCTTTTCGTTTTTTTTGACTGTCAGTCAATTTTTCCCATGGAATACAGACTTAAAGAGAAAAATAATTTGATGCCCCATATAAAAGACAAAGCCAACGTGTTTTTTTATTTTATAGCAAAATTGTTTTGTTATAAAATAAGAAACATAAAAAAGCGCTGTCTTTGTCTCTTATATGGAGTATCAGATTATTTTTCTCTTTTCGATTTTTTTGACTGTCAGTCAATGTTTCCCATGGAATTAAGGCATAAAGCCTGAATTCCATGAGGGAAATTGACTCACAGTCAAAAAAAACGAAAAGAGAAAAATAATCTGATACTCCATATAAGAGACAAAGACAACGTTTATTTTTTGTTTTTTATTTTATAGCAAAACAATTTTGAAAAAACGTTGACTTTGTCTCTTATATGAAGCTTCATATTATTTTTCTCTTTTCGTTTTTTTTTGACTGTGAGTCAATTTTTCTCATGGAATTCAGGCTTAAGAAGGACAAAGTGAATTCTTTTTAAAGTCTATGACTACATGACTTTCATACGTCTAAGTTAGCACTATGATGCTCCGGCTTTGCATAAGCGAAGTTTAACAGTATCTACATACTGTTAAGCAACATGTCAGCCTGTGGTTACACAGTAGTTAAACACAATTCGTCCTATGAATTCTGCAATCAAATTCACCGTCTCCGATCATTATTAAATAATCTCTTTTGCTTACCGCCCTCTAACGGTAGTCGACCCTCTAATAAAATTTTATTTAATGGCACAAGCTAACATATGAAGCAACATTTAAAATAACGGTCATATTTGTTAATTTTAACAACATAACACGTGTAGGCAAGATTCTTACATACATTAAAACAGTAGAAAGGTTAGTACATACATTAAAAGTTTTCTTGATCAAGTCTTAAATAATATTAGGGGAATAAAATTAGTTAGCGAAACATTTTACAATAAAAATCAACAATACTTATGTACATAAATTTCATTAATTGTGCAATACAAATATACCGTGCTTAAAAATTTGATAATCTCGCATTACTCGAAGTAAGATAATATCCGCGATATTCGAAGTTGTGAAAGATCGTGCGCTTAACAGTTACTTAGTGATAACTTATTATGTAGTAGTGTGTTAACAAAAATATGTATATGTATGTACAAACAACATCAAATTACGAGATTTGTTTACCTAATAATTATTTACTTGTTTTTTTTTTTTTTTTAAATTATATTTTATTAATTTTGTGGTTGAAATTAATTGTTTTTGGTTTTAGTAGATTTTTTTTTTTTGTTTTATATAAATTACTTACTTTCCGCTATCATATTCTTATCCTGATCGGTTCTAATCCGTGGTTGGTCATCAAATTTAATAGTAGTGTTACCAGAATCTATCTTAATTCCACTTTGGCCATTTAGAATAGTAGATTTGGGTCTTTGTTGTTGTTTTTTATTGGTTTTACGTAAATTGGGAATATTTAGTGTAGAAGGAGATGATTTATTTTGATCATTTATAGAATTGTGATTAGGAGCAGAATGCGCTCTAGCATGAGGAGGAGGTAAGGAACTACTCTTTGAACGGGTTTGACTTGTTGTGGAAAGGGTGGCTAGAAAAATAGTACATAAAAATTATAAATTAAAAATTAATTGATTTTTATAACAAATACCATAAAGAAAATAAAAAAATTAAACCATAAAACAATACAAATTTTAACAATAATAGAGTAAACAAACTTAATGTAACAATAATTTAGAAAGTTAAATTCAATGCGCTTAATTCGTTTATTTTTATTTCGAATATTTTCCTTTAATAAACCATAAACAAAATCCTCTGATATTTGACATCATCATTTCAAAAAATGAGATCTGTCGATTAGTGGTCATCAGTTTTGACAAAGGGTCCTTTTTGTCTTATGTAAGGAGCAAACTAAAATTATTCACAGTACCGAGACAAATTACAACCCAAAACGAAAATATTCTTGAAAAACTCGAAAGTTAAACGAGGTTTTGAACTTGGGTTCATGTTAGTTAAATATTTAAGGATAATTTATTTAATAAACCTTATCAAAAATAATTTAAATCCAGTTAGAATTTTTATTTAATATATGAAACGGAAGAATTTGGAAGAATTTTTGAAATATAGACAATACCATTATAGTGTAATTTATTACTTAAAGATTATTGATTGAACTTAAAGGTTATTGGATGAATTTAGCAAATACTGGCTCGGTTGCAAAAAAAAATGTACTTAGTTCTAATTCGTTGAATTTAAACATGACACTTACTATTTTTCAAATTTTCGCACCCTTAGCGAAAATAGTAAAAATCTACTCGCTTTAATTTTAACGCTCGCTTTAAGAAAACCATTTCACCGGGTGATAATAAAATACGGACACTGATTAAATTTCAATTATTTCTAAAAACTCGTAAATAACGCATTTATTTAATAGAAAAATTAAAAATTTTCAAAATAGCCTCCATAAAGAACAATACATAACTTTAAATGTTTACTAAAGTTATCAGCAGCATTACGTCGAAAAGTCCGGAAATTTTTGAATCCATTATTGAGTCAAAGTCGCTTTATGAGCCGGAGCAGAATCTTGTTGGAAGGTCCGATCATGGTTTGGATAATGCCTACAAGCCCAGCGAAGTACTACTTTCTCGAGACACGTGATTCATTGATGAATTTGAGCGGCACCTTACCCAGAGCGGTAAATTCAGCCCAAACCATAACAGATTTAGGTTTTTGGCCTCTAGCAATAATTTGAGCTTCTCCAGGAGGTGTTTTTGACCAAATACTGTCATTTTGACGATTGTAGCATTGTTCAATTGTGCTTCTCTTCCTGGATCGAAGAACAACCTAACTCCCGGTATCGTTTTATCGCTTTCAAGACTGTTGAACGAGGAGAACGAAGGCTTTGAATTTTTTTTGCCGAATTTCCAGCTTCATACAGTTCGGAAAAACCTGATTTTAATGTAAACATAAAAAGCAAAAAGTATTTTAGATGAGAAAAAATTGTATAAACATGTGTCCGCAATGTACATATGTACGTAGATTATTGTCCCTCGGTAGTTTAGATTAAATTAATATTTTTCTGGATATACCATCAGAAAACGGCTTCCTGGTCAATTAGCAACATACATTTCAAGGGAAAGCTCTTAAGCTCAACATCTTAAAATAATTAATAATCGCGGGAAATATTCGCTAAAATTTCTAATTATTTCCAATTTATAGGAACGATTATAATTACTCGAACCGTTTTACTAATAAACTGAAACATTGGTTAAAACTAAATAGAAAAACAATGACAGTCCAACTAGGAAAAATAACAAATTGAAATATATAGAAAACTTTGGTATAACGTACGTTTAAGAGTACCCTGTTAAAGTTAGCCGAAAGTAAAATTTCGATAATGAAGATTACGTTATTAACATTCCAGCCGAAAATAAAAAGTAGTCTTACGTGGAAAACTTAGTTTAAACTAATCGTGGAAATATCGGAAAATAAGAAGAATCCTCAAAATTGGAATAAAATCGGCCTCTAGAGGGTATATCTGACGTAGAACCGTTTTTATGTGATTTGTCAATAGTTATCGCTGGCAAAAAATTCAGTACAAGTTTCCCGTGGAAAATCTCGGAAAATTGAACTGTCATGTTTTCCTGATTGACAAATTACAACAATAAAATACACCTCCATACATAACACTCTAGAGAGATTTATACAAATTTTCTAATGATTTTTGAAAAGAGTTTTCCGAGATTTCCCACGGGAATCTTAAACTGGTTTTTTTCCTTGCGATAGCTATTGACAAGTCCCATCAAAGTAAACTATTTCCAGATATAACACTCTAGAGGAATGTTAAAAATATTTTTTTCGGTTTTGCGAATTTTCCATGAGGAACTGGAGCCAGGTTTTGCCATATAAAAATATTGACTAAGGTCTTCAATGCTATTCATGCATCCTTAGTAATTTTTAGGCTAAATATTACTTAATATTGACTTAATTTTTTATTTTTTTGGATGGGATAACGCAATCTGCATTACCGATTTTTTAAGTTTCGGGTGGAGTAGCAGAATCTGCATTATCGCGACTTGCGGAAGGCAATTTTCGACTAACTTAAACAGTATTTTAAAAGTATCGATCTTCGCGAATTCCTTCAAGCTTACTTTATTCTTAACTCTACTTCTTTCGATAAACGTCGAAATCAAAAGCAGCACATTACAAAATTAACAACAATATTAAAAAGAGTTCCTGTATAAAAAGCGTTTTGAAGTGGTCCTCTTAGTTATGCATCCCAAAGGGTGGATTGTTAAGCACCCACAAAAAGTCCATGTTATCTTCCAAACTTTTAGAATACTAGTCTTCGTCACAAGAAAATTGGATACTCAATTCTAAAAAAGCACTAGGAGACGTCAGTCTATAATAGACAACAATGGCGACTGGACTACATACTAAGATAACTGCGAAATTAGTTTTAATGTTTATATTGTGAGAAATAAATATCAATTAGGTTATTTATTGTGTTTTTATTGTTTTTTTTGAGATACTTTCTTGCGGAACACACTGTTACTATGATTTTTTATTTTAAGCCGAACGTTTTATAATCTCGATATAGTAAACACTCAGTACTCGTAAAGCGTTTCTTCCGTATAACCAACAAAATTTTTTGGCTTTTTAAGGTTTGTTACAAACAGTGGAAATGAAACATGAAAGTTTTTACAAATTAATTGAATGAATTGTAGTTTTGATTGAGAACAATACAAGTTATTTTAGTTACAGGACGAGTCTGTTTCTAAATGTAAGGTAACTGTGGAGTGAAAGAATTTTTAATTTTAATTTAATTTGAGTTTATTTTGTTTTAATTTCTCTAGTTAATTTGTTTTAAAAATTTACCTCGGATATTTATATTAAGTGTTGTATAGTGATGTGAGATAAATATTTAAATTATGAATAAAATGGGATCTATATCTACGAGTAAGGAGTAAATTAGTTTTGGTTAAATTCAATGATAATGAAAAGTGTATGTGTATATTTTTCTGTTGAATATATAATTAAATCCAACTAAACTATCAAGTATTTGTGTTTTTATAAGTGATTTTATGAAGTATGGTATTGAATATGAAACAGGATTACTCATGTTCAAAATTTACATATCAATACTGCTCAGGTATCGTTCGGCAGGTAATCTCATGCAACATGCTTTGTGCATGTTTTAGTAAAAATTAATTAATATGTTAAAATTGTAGTGTAAAATACTTTTCATACAAGATGCCTAGCCTCAAAATTTTTAGTTACAGCAAATATAAAGCTTAGACCCATTCATAACGGTGGCGTAAAAATAATTTTTTTTTCAACAAATTGAATGTTTTTCTGTAAAATTAAACGTTATCAATCAAATGCAACTAATTTACATAATTTAAAAATAAAATAAATTATTTTTATTTTTGGAGCTAAAAGCCGAGTTCGATATGAAAAGTACTTAATGTAATTTTACGGTAAATACTTGTTATTGGGAATTTCATTATATATAATAGTGTTGGTTTTATTTTTCGATTGGTTTTTGTGTGTGTAAATTTTTAAAAGTAGGAAGAGCGTGAACATAACAAATTCATTCTTGTTATTGTCACTTTTATTGTCTATTAAGCATTTTTTACATTTTATTTGAAACCAAATATATCATTTTTTTCAACTAGAAAATACAGCTTAGAAGATCTATATACTGGAGCTAATCATTGATCCTTCGAGCCATCAAACAACCGGCATATAGCAAGCCAAGAACCAACAGGCAATTTACGGATTTGATGATCTTTAAGCCAACAAACCACTGGCACCCACAGTTCGATCCATCAAACAACAGTGGACTGGCGCGTCCACTGATATGAAAAGAGAAAGAAAGAGTTTTATTACCCATAGGGTCGTCGCGTGTATTGATAAATGCAAATTAAGTGTCAGATTCGCAATTCACGTTATAACCGTGGTAGCTATTGCTTTAGGCCATTTCTTTGATGATTTAATTATAAACCGTACCTCTCTATACCACGTGCACTTGTACTGGCTTGAAAACAAACTGCTCTATAGTTAAAAGAAAATTTTAAGGTAGGAATAGTTTTTAGACAAAAAAGATTACATTTCATTTATGATAATTCTATTTTATTTTCAAGGCAACTGGATTATTTATATTGAATTGGGATGACAAAATTGTACCGGCAATTACCGGACAAAAACGGTGGGTCGGCTTCCGTTTATAATCACTCAAGGTGTTACGGATCAGCATTTAGGGGTTCCTGGATTTTCATTCAGAACAGGACTAAACGCGGCTGATGCTGTTTTTGAATTACCCCCAATTGTGACGTACAGGCACTGACTAAAATACGGTCTATAAGTAATCTTTGCTGTACGGTCTTATGTAAGACCGACAATTTTGATGGTCTTAACGGTTTTACATAATTTAACATTTCTCTTTTAGCAAAATGATGTCGCTTGTAAAACAAAGTGCAACTATCGGCATAAATTATGTTTAAAATAAGGAAAACATTGGTCTTTGACAGGTGTACAAACATTTTGGTAAATTTGCAACCAAAAAATTAAAATTATTGCGATTAGAACACCAGTATAACATTTAGTCTTAAGAAAGCCTCTCCAATAAACGTCTTACAAAGTAAAAAAAAATGAGTTTTCAATATAAATTTTATCTACTTGGTTTCATAAATTTTAATTTTAATGTTATAATACACAATAATACAATTTTTACGCTCATTTTCCTGTATAAACATTTAAATTTTCAGTATTTTTCAACTGCAATGTAAAATTACGTGAAATGTATCTCATATTTATTTCCTCTTTAAATTTGCGAGAAACAATGTTTAATCAGAGCCTACTGTATAAATAAGAGCCTCCAGTATCGACTGTATTTTTTACTAAGCTTAAAATAAGGTACATACAATTTTTTCTTTACTATGAACGTATATGGGAAGACGGTTGTTTTCATTTACAGTTTTAGTTTATTAGAAATATGAGCTTTTGTTTTGTTTATATATGAAAATGTTCATGAAACATGTAATGTTATTTGATTGAAAAATCGAGTCTTGAACATGTTTATTTCTAAGTGAAAATCGTCATGAAAAATAAGGTACTTTTGAAATTTAAAATATTGTTGTTTTTGTAATATACGTCATCAACGTAACTCGAAATTTATAAACAAAAAAAAAATTTATAAACCTCCATTCAAATTTGAATTCGAATAATATGTTTCTATAGTTCCATATTTTGAATTTGCAAAGCATGCTAGATTGTTTTGATTTTTTGTTTTCTTCGCTCTCATTGTATCGATTTATTTATTTTTTTTTTTTTGCTGTTGCTATTTGTGATTGTGATTTATTTTTATTTTGATTGTTGAGCGGAGACGTGTTGTCTTTTTTCTTACTATTGGTTTTAGATGTGGAGATGATGTCTTCATTAAACTGAATTTTCTCTTTTTAATACTCATTGTTGTTGTTGTAGAATGTTTTTTAATTTAATTTCCCTTATTTTCTTTTGATTATTGCTGGAAAATAGGGACATTTGAGAATCTGTGTTTTAAATGAGTAAGACATTGAGTTGTTTGTTAGCGATTTCATAAAAAATTATTTAACTGGGTTTAACTTTTAATTCATATTTTATCGTTAATCAAAATCGCGTTTTTTCATATAAACACTATGAAAATAAATGAATTTTTAGTGTTTTTATATCCCTTATTTTAAGTTCATTTTTCACATGCCGGCTCTATTCACATCAAGATGGTTCTGGTTTAATATATCAATTTAACGGGAAAGTGTCAACTAGATAATGTTCGTTGTCCTATTGTATTTATTAGATCGCGTAAATTTCTTGTAGAGCGTGGTTTAGTGTTAAATAGTTTGATAAAAACAAAAACAAAAAATAAAACGTGCGGATAAGTTTGGTTAAATTATTTAAAAACATAATAGCAAACGTTACGGTAATTATTATGCAATTGTGTAAAAATGTTAAATTGACTTGTGTGGAAATTCCATAGTTTTTTTTTCAATAAAACGGAAAAGGTTAATGTTGATAACTTGATAATCTTTCGAATTTATGTACAATTTTAGATCATTGCAGTATTATGGTCGAGATTTACAAATCATTTGGTTATCCGTATTGTATTACCAAACAAAAATTAATCAAAAATGTTTGTTTGTGGCAATTGTGATGGCTGATGGCGAGGAAAAATATTTTTCCCATATTAAATAACATAAAAATGATTTAAATCCAATTTTTAAATGCGAATTTAGTGATTGTAATAGAGTGTAACTATTCAAAATTTTAAAGTTTTAAGTCCCATTACGATAGAAACCATCATAAAATTAAAAATAAATTAGAACCAGATAGCACGTACTTAGAATATCAATTGAAAAATTGTATAATTAAAAATCTTTGTATAAATTATATTGTATAATCAGCAATCCTTCCTCAGCTTAATTTAGTTTCCCACAGCTAATTATCGAGTTATAAACGCAAACAGAAGCTCTGCTCTGAAAATTACATTAAGCCTATTAAAATTTACCTGGGTGTGAATAACTATCACAATTCGTGTTTCTACTACTACATTTCAATAATTGAAGCAATGCTCGGTTTCACAAAAATAGAGGCAATCTCCGGTTAAATAAAATTTCATCTCTTTCTTCTTTTATGAAATTGCGATTTATTTCATAATACAAATTAAAAGCATGCTAATTTTATTTGTTTTTTACATTAACACTAGAAGTACCGACCGGTCAAAATGACCGGTTGTACATTTATTGAACTAATATTTTTTTATTATTATGTAAGTATTGTTTTCGAAATTCAAGATGACTTTTAATATGACAACAAAGTAATTATATTAAAACTCATCATACATTTCTGAAACAATACTTACATAACAATAAAGAGAGTTCAATAAATGTGCAACCGGTCATTTTGATCTGTTGGTACTTTTATTTTAGTGTTAACATTGTAACTGGAGTGCTAAATATTTAACTACCCAAATTCGTCCATCTAAAGCTGAATGCTAAATATTTCTATGTAGACATTTATTTCAGGATCCGTCAATTTTGTCACAGTTTAACTATAATCATGAAACAAATTATTCGAAAATTTGTGATTATACCGATGGCGTTTTGTATGTAAAAAAACAATAACTTTTTTATCAACAAAAGGGAATAGAACTTCTTCTTTATACTGATGCATTTAAAGTGTGCAATCCTCTAGGATCTGCTAAATCCAACCACAAAATTATAGCAATTTATTAGAAACTTAAATATCTATAACACATCTAAACAAAACAACATAATGCTGGCGTTGCTTTGCGCAGAATCGCATGTTAAAACATTCGGTTTGAATAAAATTTGTGAAAAATTACTGTTAGATCTAAAGAAACTATATTTTCAGGTATTGTTCTTAATGAAGAAGTAGGCACTGTTAAAGGGTCTGTTATAGCATTTTGTGGAGATAATTTAGTTGCTCTTCAAATAGGAGGGTTTCTAGAAAATTTAAATTCGTCAGAATATTTTTGTAGGTTTTGCTATTTAATAATGAAAGAATTTAAAGACACGTATCGCACAAGAAGTCAATTATTCTCTTTCTACAGTATAGATGTTGAAGGTTTAAGATTACAAGATTATGTTCATGGAATTAAATAAAATACTTGTTTCAATGAGTTACAGTTTTTTCATGTTAGCAATCCTGGTCTGCACATGATTTATATGAAGGTGTCATTGCATTCCTCATTTGCCTAGCAATTTATAATTTCGTGAATAATCACTGGTTTTCTTACGATTATCTAAATCTTAATTTGAGCCGTTTAGAAACAAAAAAATTAAAATATAATGTGTTTCCGAAAATTAAATGTACTAATAAAAAGCTGACTAGGACACGTACTTCAAAACTACTACTTACTAATTTTACGGCCTATAACGATAATAGAAAACAGTAAAGATCCTAATGATATTGTTTTAGAAATGGTCACACACCTTTTACAAATATCACAGATAGCTTCGTCAAATATAGTGACACTTACCCAGGCTTATTTGCTAGAAGGAATAATTAATAGATATTAAGAATTGCAAGTATTGCTCTTTTCGAACGTGCTGCTTAGGCCAAACATCATTTCCTGCAACATTATCTGGAACTTATTAAACTGTTAGGTTCATTAATTAAGTTTTCCATAGTGCGTTTAGAAAACAAGCACCAATATTTTAAAAAGAGTGCAACCTATTATAAACTTTAGCGGAGAGATACCAAAAGATACAATCAACTCTTATAGCAAACCGTTTCTCTAGTGAAATTACAAGCAAGAAACTCGTTAGACTAGAACTTGATAGTTTTACAATTGATATTCCAGAAATATATTATGTATTTCAAACAAAGTGTTTGACATATAATAACATAACATATTTCCCTGGGCAAGCATTGGTAATTTCAAATCTTGATAATGGATAAAAATAATTTTAGTTAATAAGGCAGTTTCTGAAATAACATATTTAGGAACTTATTTTAGGTCATGATACATGATTATAAGCTAGGGCTATTCGAAACCACTAAGTCCGATGACTCAAGTAATATCGTTACCATTTAAACCTTTCCTCTCCTTTCCCCTTTGTTCCTTTTAACTATGATACAAAAGCAATTGCCACATTACATTCAGCTATACGTATTTATTGGTATGCCTATTGCCCCCTGATGGGACGGAGGTTGATGAATTCGAAGTACTACAATACTTCTGCCAGAAAAACGAAATTTTTCAGTTACCGGAAAATTCTTCGTAATGGGTGCCACCACCATCCACTTCATTTTGGATACCAACAACATCAGCTACCGAAAATTCAATAAACTATATTTCGCATGACAAAGTACCGACGAGTGATGATTCAGATGTGAATTCAAACAACATACTTACTTGGATAACGACCAGCAACATTACACCTTCTACAGAGATTGAATCGCCTACTTTACTTTTCGTCCTTAACATCAACAATATCTATGTCCAGTGGTAGAATTAGGTATATCACCTGGTTCCGATTTATCTACTAATTCAAGTAACATTGGAGTGAAACAGGCTGAAAAGCTCTTTGTCAATTATGAATTACCATTTAAAAAATTCTCGGACGAAGTAACAGAAATGCTAAGCCAAGGCAAACAACTGGGATATTTTCTGATTTTGTCGACTGCATCGCACATGATATGCGACGGAAATCTTTTTACATACCACAGAAAGTACTCCGAACTATAGCAGCCCGACTAGCGTAGATTTTCCTTTGTGAATTTCTTTATTTTTGGATTCTCTTGGGTTTCTGTATTTTTTTCTTGATAAGGAATAGCCAATCCTGAAATTATATTGGTGTCGTAGTCGGGGAGCCGGCAAGTTCTGAGGTATCTACCGTTCAAAAATTTCAAACTAACTATGAACATACTTCTAGCGGCAAAAATTAGATTTTCAACGTTTACTAAAGTTTTAAGATGCCGTCAACCATCGGCATTAACGAAAACCAACGAGTTTTGCCAAATCAAAACTATTTGACATTCAACATCAGTTTTATTAAGAAATTCTTTTAGTACTTGAACGGTATATCTTTAGGAATAACCATATAAAGTAAAGCTACTTATTATTGTTTTCGATGTAAGTTTAAATATATTTCTATGGAAAGTGTATGTGTAAAATGTAGTGCATTTGGTAAATTCGGTCCAATTGTGGTACAAAATGACAATGTGGTACGCTAGTTCAAAATGTGGTACAGTACCACACAATGTGGTACGTATGGTCACCATAATCATTCCACCATTTTGTAATCCACCCTGTAGCCAGTATGATTATGTATCATATCGCCTCAGTGTTGATGAAGAAGTTTTTGCTACATTAATAAATTCTAAACTTTGGCCGCCTGGTATATTCATCAAGAAGTTTGAATTTTGAAAGAAAAAAACTTATTTTCGGGTAAGCAGTCAAAACACGTAATCGTACCGATAAACACCATCACATTTGCATTAAACTTATAGGCTGCTCTATACAGATACTCAGCAGGTGGAAACTGATTCTTTAACATCTAAAAGTGAATCAGAAATATCTACAAAATTCAAACATGTGTTATGCAATGAGAATGGGGATTTAATGTACTTCGTATGCAGCAAAGAATACCATAAGGTGCCATAAGTAAACATCAATAATGAATTAAATCATGCGGAAACTCAGACAGAGGAGAAGATCTATTCATCGCAACCGGAGAATAAATCGTTTATGAAATCTTTAAAATCCAAGTTAGTTAATGAGGATTTTACAAATGGATATGACTTTATCAAGCGGATTTCTTCTCATCCATTTGAGTTTGCTGAATCTCAAATGAGCTCTTGAATAAATGGAAATTATTTACCAACTTCATCTCTCATGATTTGCGTTGCTATGTAGGCCAAAGTAGACAAATGTCTTCAAATCAATACTTGGGTAAAAAGCGGAAGAAACTATGTAACTACTACCAAGGCTGGGCAAATTACTTTACACTGAATAATTAAAATACTTTTACGAATTACAGCAAACTCAGTAATTAAAATACAAATTACAGTTACTTTCAAGTGGATTAATTAAAATACAAATTACAATTACTTTGCATTTGTAAATTGATAAATTTGATTTTACAACATTAGGTTTTACACTAATGGCTCTGGAAACAAATCTTAATAAGCCTTTTGAAAATTTAAACTGGAAATTACAAAAAAACCGAAGTAATTAAAATACAAATTACAAATTATAATTTGTATTTTCATTACGTAATTCAAATTTCAAATACATATAATTAGTTACTGCCCAGCATTGACTAGTACACTAAATCTATCAACGCAGTTACAAATGTTTATGAAATTGACTGTTATTGTTGCTTCTCAACAAGATAAAACAAGCTGTAGACATTTAATTTATGTGTTGGATACTTTGAAGCAACGTAAGAGTGAATCCTTTATCATCACCCTTGATAGTAATTGCTAAGTAGACAAGTTGAAGTTGGCCTTGGATTATGTTACAAACTGCTCTTGCTCAAATATCAAATGGGTTTTACATATACCGTTCAATATATTTAAACGCGTTATGAAAGAGCTTTATCGTCTCGATGGATTACTGGTGAGCCCTCCAAATTTTTGAAGTCTTCCATTATGACCGATTCTTCAGTTGCAAGCCGGTTATTTTATGCTGATACATCTGCTGATTCCTACTACAGAAAGTCATTGTTGGAAATAACATTTTTCATAAAACATTCAGATAGTATCATAAAGAGCCACTTAAAAAACTATTATAACAAATATAATTGCAGATTCATCTTATTACCGGCGCACATCTTCATATATGACAACCAGAACAATAAGTACCTTGAGGAGTCTACTATTAATCATCAGGTTGGATTTGATGGTGAAAATCTAGTCAAATTTTGTGAATCCACAAATGCTTTTCTGACATCACAAAGGAACGTTTTCTGCTCGGCGGGCCTACAGTTATTTCCGTTCAAGGTGTTTCAGTCTGTGGAAATCTACGTGGATCATAAACACTTCTTATGTGCCACTATAAAGAAGGACTATATCTCAAATCTAAAATTACTGCTCGTTGCTTTAAGGAGAAGACTGACTTCAATAAAATCTTATTAAACTATAAAACGATTGCGTCCTATTTAATTAATGGAACCCAGAATTATGATAAGGTATTTATTGACGAATTTATGATGATATGGACTTGTCTCTGAATTCTTCAAGTTGCGAATTCTTCACGAGTCGCAAGGGCTAACTTTTCCAAATGTTATATGTGTAAGTACCAATGAACATCCGAATAATGGTTTCATTTAATTATTTCGCGTCCATTGAAGATGATTTGCTACACTCGCTAGTGATGAAAGGGCGCCACTTAACATGTACTAATGTTGTATATTTATTTACACAGCGTACATACCACCTCATTCTAACAGTGATTATTATGCAGCATGCGTCGATTCGATTGAAGAAGTCATGAATATATCAAATTCTTGCACTTGGTGATTTAATCTTCCGAATACCATCTTGAATTTTGACCGTGAATTTAATTGCATTCCTAACCTGAATATTGACTGGACAGCTAATTAAGTAGGGTCCATGCACAAAAGATCTTTTAGGTCGCAGTGCAAGGTGGCTTGAACGCCCACATGGCCCTCCAGTAATAATAATAATAATTGGATTCTTCCAAACAATATAAAGTCAGACGAAGAATCTTTGTTCGTTGATGCAATGCCTGGTTATAATTAAAACCAAATTAACTCCATTGCTAATAATCTGGGGAAGTTTTTAGATCTTGTCTTTACCAATGAAGTAGATGCGTTTAAGTAACTGAACCATTCAATTCATTTGTCGTAAATGATATCAACCATAAATCTTTGGATATTGTATTTGACACAACAGACTGGATGCCGAAATCTGAACACCCGCAACAAATCAAATACAACTTTAAGAAGACAAACCGTACTGGTGTGCATGTTTAATTGGAAGCAGTGAATTATATGATGAGATTTTAAACGCAAGGGATGTGAATAAAAATGTCGACAAATTTTATGAGATATTACTGGAAGGCTTTGAATTCCATGTGCCTATTTCCAATAAATCACCAAGTATTCATCCTCCATGGTTCGATGACCGGCTTATAAATCTAAAAAATCGTAAATGCCCTAGCTAAAATGATGAAATCAAATTTAGAAACAGACAAGCTGTCCTTTTTACAGCACAGTGAGGAATTTGAAGTCTATTTCAAATTTAAGTTCAAGTCTTATTTGCCTTCCATCCAAGAAAAAATTAGAACTATTTTAGGTCTAAGCGTGAAATCGAAGGGTACCCTGCCAATATGACCTTCAACAATGTCAGCACCTCAAACGCCAAATAGGTAGAGAACATGCTTGCTGCATTTTTTCAATCTGTTTATCGACCAAACCGTTAGTACTGATTACATCGACAGAACAAGCAATAGCAACATATCAATCACTCCTCCAGTCATATCTGAAGAAGATATTAACAGCTGAATGATTTTGAAGACGGTTGCGGACCAGATGATGTACCTTAATCTATATTAAAAACGTTTGCGAGTATTTTGGTAAATCCGTTGTGTAAACTGTTCAGTCATTCCTTAGCCACCGCTATGTTTCCCGAAAAATGGAAAATCTCTAAGATAAGTCCAAACTTTAAATCAGGTAAACGGGTTGACATCACATGTTACAGAGGAATATCAACTTCATCATCAATTCCTAAATTATTTTTGAACTAGTTGTATGCAACGCTTTTAAATCAACACTAATACGTCATATATCTGTTAACCAGCATGGGTTTATGCCTGGTAGGCCTACATTTACTAACCTAGTTGAATTCACCAGCTAAGTAATAAGTAGACGTAGCTTATACGGATTTCAGTAAGGCATTTTATTCTATATGTCATCTTAAAGCACTTCAAAGTTTATTTGCATTTGGATTTTCATTAGAATACATTAATTGGTTCAAGTCATACTTAACAAACCGTCTACAATATGTAATAATTGGAATTAAAAAATCCAACGTTATCAAAGTGACATCGGGTGTTCCTCAAGGATCACATATTGGACCATGGATTTTTATTGTTTTCATTGATCAGATAACCAACATCATAAAAATTTCAAATCTTCTCATATTTGCTGATAACGTAAAAATGTATCGTACGATTGAACAAATTTGTGCATGCTGACAAACTGCAGGATGACATCAATAGACTTAGTGAGTGGTGCGACCAAAACTCATTACACTTAAACATCAAGAAGTGCAAAATTATGTCTTTTCATCGTAAAATCAATCCGATAATAACTACATACAACATCATTGACAATGTAGTTCAAAGAGTACAAGAGATTACTAATCTAGGAGTCACCTTCGACGATAACTGTATTGCTAAAGCAAACTCTATGTTTGGCTTTGTCAAAGGGCTAGGAAGTACGGGAGTGGGACTGCCCTCTCGAAGTTCTTGAGAACCAATGCTACCGTCTTTCTAGTAGAGGTACTTGAGAGAGAAAGCAATGAGCCCGGATATTATGTGTTACGTACCGGCCAGCAGTATTATCAGGTTTATTAAGAGCCTGAATATTGATTGAACAGATAATTAAGTAGGTTCCAAGCACAAAAGATCTTTTAGGTCACCGTGCGCGGTCGTTGAAAGCTCACATGGCACTTCAACAATAATAATAATAATGTTACTGTTTTAGTCGTACTGATTTTTTAATTGTTGTAATTATTTTAGAGTTTTTACATATTTGGTATGTATTATGTGATAGTGAATAGTAGTCTTACAAATCGTGTAATTAATAAAATATTTCCTTTTATGCCCGATTCTACAACAAAAGAATCATTGTTCCGTTAAATAATATTTCCTCTCTTTCTTCTTTCATGAAATTGTGATTTGTTTCATATTTCAAAATCAATGCAAGCTGATTATATTATTTAACTGGAGGTTATTTTTATTTTTTTGTGAAACCGGGCATTACAGTTATTCTTGATCATGAGCCAATATGATGGCTAACACTTTAATCTGAAGATGATTTATTTGTTTAATTTTTGAAATAATAATTTTGTTAATAGGCATAAACCCAGAACATTAGGTTTCATTAGATTTACTATAGATTCAATTAATTTGCAAATAGTTTAAAACGAATACGACGACATTGAAATGAAACATTATTTTAAATTGCCCATATATTTAACTTGTGTCATTAAAAAATGTTATAGATTTGTACGATACTGTGAAGAATTTTTTTCGTTGCGTAAATTTGATTTTATATTCCTAAAGAGCGGATGTTATATTCAAGAAGATTCGAATCCAACAAATTTAATTTGTTTAAGTTAAGGATCAGTAATTTAAAGTAAGGATATAATATGAGAAATTATAGGAAAAAAACCAAGTAAAAAAACATTAAAGTTAGGGTAAAATTATAAAGAATATTAAGTAATTTATTTCTATAAATCGCTGTCCTTCCGATTGCGAACTCCCAAAATATATTTATACATATTTGTATTAAACTTTATGCATAAGTTCATTTTAAAATAAAAAGCTGAGTTTGCAATTTGTGTGCGTTTAAAAATTGTTGACATTAAATATTTTTATGAGTGTTATTTATGTACAGGATAACATTATGATATTTTTTTTGTTTATTTGGATACGAAGACTTTTACCGCGTTTTCCTTTTAGTAGAATCTGTATATTATGTACACACAATTAACCAAAAACGAGGTAAACTATTCTATTAAATAAATATCAAATGTAATACACATTCCTACTCATACTCGTAGTTAAACTATACATTTATAATACTCCTACTAATTAGTTACATTTTCAAACTAGGGTTAGTTTGTTTTATAAGTATAATCCTTATCAAGACATTTTATCAATTAATATCATTTTTTTTATAATAAAACTGTTATGTATATCACATTAATATTTTAACTATATTATTTTACTTAGAAGGACAACATTCAATATTTTAATAATATTATTATTTTTATTATTATTAAACTAAGTTAAATATTTAAAATAAAATAAAAAAACTATTACCAAACAGGATTTTAAAACTAAAGTACCTAATTATATAAAATAAATTAATTAAAATTAAAATTAATTTTTAAATATATAACAAAAGAATATAATCGTTTTCATTCAAAAATGATGCAAAAATAAAAACTAAAATATTCTTAATAAAAAAAATAAAAAATTGTCTAACTAAAGGTAACATCGACATGTTATAAATTTTATATAAACAAGTTAATAATTAATTATTGGAACAAAATTATATTAAAAATAAATAAAATTAAAAATATGAAATCATGTTTTTATACTGTTTGACTAGAAAACAAATAATAATATTGGGGTTAAAGGGCCTGTACGAATCGTTCTAGAAATATTATTTTAATTTATTCTTTTGGGATCCCCCACATATAGAGGAATCCCCTTAATAAATGATTTTATGGAAAACTCAGAATTTTAATTGTGATATATTGTATTAGGAATTAAAACTTGTCGATAGATTGCAAAGCATCTATGCTCTTTTTAAATCTAGGATAATCTAATAGGATTTATGTTATTTTGTAATGCAAAAAGCGTTTATTATTGAGCACAGCAAATATTGCGAGGAATGATGTGATCGGGCAAATATAAATAAAATAAAATTTTGTGTTAATGATAAACTAAATAAATATTAGAAAATTTAAAATCGTTTCCATATCCTTTACTAAATATAGGCTCGCATTAGTCCAATTAAAAAGGGATAGTACAGTAAAAAACAATTAAATAAATATGGTATGATATAAATTAATGAAAAACAATGTAATATTATAATAATATTTTAAACAAATCTACTATATCACGTTTCTTTCGAATATAACGTTTTAATTAGCGTTTGTAAGCACCATATGATGGCCTCCGTTTAAAAATCGTACACAACGAAAAATTAACGTGAATATAAAATATTAAATTGAAAAAAAAAAAAACTTTAAACTAAATCAAATATTAACAATCTGTTTAATTTTATTGACATATAATTTACACTTACTTGGTCTCGGACGTCGTTCCCCAGTTGGTGTTGAAACGGGCGTTTTTTTGTGCGTTTTATTAGCCGAAGTCGGAGCTGTTGTCGCATTTGCAACACTATTTGTGTTATTAGTAGTATTACTTCCTGTTCGAATTTGTCGTTTTGGTGAACTTTCGTTGTGTGCAACACCGGGTCCCACTGATTGCGATCGACCTTTGTAATATTCAACAACAACAACAATAAAAATTACGAATTTAATAAATATAAATAAATTATATTAAACAATTTGTTATGAACCTTTTGATTTTTGTGGGCTACCTTTTTGTGGACTACCTTTCTGTGGACTTCCATGTCTTGATGTAGCCGATTTTTTGGGGCTACCACGTTGCGAATTATATGAATCATCTTCCTTTGATTTGGGAATTGCTGGCATTAATTTTTCTCGCGTCGGTGATGGCAAAATTGTGCCTTCTTCTACGTCTGTAAGGAGGCAAAACAAAAAAAAAATAAAAATTAAAAATGTTTGTTAAATATCTTTAAGATAAATGTTACCAGGACCAGTGGTTCTTTCTAGATGATGGCGAACTACACTTCGTCGTTTACTGTCACCAGAAATTGGTAAAGCCTGACCAGGGAATTTTCCTATGCCTTTTGTAGGCGAAGATTTCTTATTGTTTTCCTTCTCTTTTTCTTCTTTTGTTATAGGTCGTACGGTTGACGCTAACGATAATGCTGATAATGAACTACGTCGTGACACTTGATCCCATAAATCTTTTTGTTTTTTATATAAATCTGGGTCTATTTCAATACCCCAGCCTCGGCACTATAATATCAAAGATAAAAATGATTAAAATTACACAAAAAAAAAAAATTGATAAAATCTTTTCTATATGCACCTTGTATTCGCCAGCCTTCTTTCTCAATTCGATTACTTCTTTATACCAAGTTTCACCCGTATTATGCGATCCATTTTGAAGAATTTTATCATCATTACGATGTTCAGCATGGTTTGGTTTTTTATCAGCTGTAAATCCAAATCGTTCTACATCGCTAACAAACTTTTCGTAATGCATCCTGCAATCAATATAAACATTTTGATTAGTCGCATACATCAAATTCGATTTTATATTATGAATACCGAACCTTTCATGTGGTTTATTATCTTCCAGATCTCGCACTAGTGGTTCCAGTTCATGGACAGCAGCTAAAACCATAAAATTATTATTTATAAAATTTAGTTAGGAAAACCCAAAAAAAAAATTCTTTATAATATAGGTACTATAGAAAACAATTAAATTAACGTGAGGTCACATTTTTTCGAGAAAAGAAAACGCTAATTGCGTTGATAATAAAATAAGACAGCCTATGTGCAAAAACGGAAACCGATTTCCGTTATTTAATTTGATTGTCCAATACTATCAAAATTTATGGGCGCGTGGGAGTTCATTAAAAATTTTAAATTACCACTATAATACATATTTGAATTTCTTAGACGAATCGTGAATTAAACTTCAGAAAGTCTGGTCTGTTAGGAAGCGCGATTTTTTAAACATTTTTGTGTTTTGCAAAAGTATTTTTAAATTAGTTTTTAGAGATTCCACGACAATTCGCAGAAAAACAATTTGCAGAAAAACATTTCGCAGAAAAAAAAAATACAGAAATTTTGGAAAATGAAGATTTTATCTTACTTATCCAGAATTTTGTGTTGAAATATTTTGGAAAATGGAGATTTTAATTCTAATTTTAATGTTAAATCTCCATTTTCCAGATATTTGCGCGATTTTCTGGGAAATACTATTATTTTTTCTGTAAATTTTCTGTGAATTGTTTTTCTGTGAATTTTTTTTCTGTGAATTGACGGGATACCGTTTTTAGATACATATGTACATAAGCCATTTTCTTAATTCTTGGAATTGAGAGTAAATGTTTATTTACAGGTAACACGCAATTTTATTCGACCTCTTGGAAACTATCAAACAATTCAGAAATTGGAAAAGGATATCTTTAGGAAAAACTATACAAGGTGATTGGTTTAACGTTGGGAGTTTTATATTTTTTGGAAAGATATATTTTTTCTGTAACGAATCACTTGCCAATAGAGGCCACAACATGATGTTTCAAATAATTGGAGATATTTTACACTTTAGGGATTCAAACTCAATATTATTTAGTAAATATAGTAGGCTTTGAAATAAGAATTCAATTTTTTGATCGTGCTTTAAATAATTGAAAAATTGATTTTGTTTTTTCAGTTTGTTAATTGTGTTAAAAGTATAATTTCCATATTATTTTACATCATAGTAGTAAAATATTAAGTATTCTATTGTTTTTAATGTTCTTTTCTGTCTCGGATCGAATACATATTAAAATAAAAAAATATAAAAGAATATAATTCGAATTAATCCGAGTTGTTTGCATTGAGATTCCAACAGGTTATGGGCTCGCTTGTGATTAATAATGAAATTGTAAAATTATAAACATCCTCGGAAACAAAACCATGGCTGCTTCTACGGACAAGTACACTATTCCATAATTAAATGGTGACAATTATTTTAACTGGAAGTTTCGTATTGAAATGATGTTAAAGGAGAAAGACGTACGGACAGCAATCTTTGATGAAGAACCATCTTCCGCTACCCCAATATTGACGAAAATGGATGAAAAGGCTTTCTCTACGATTGTTCTAACAATCGATGATAGCCAGTTGCAACACGTTCGTGCATGCAAAAATGCCAAATCGGCATGGAATGCGCTAAAGGATTTTCATGGAGAAGATGCTGCTGGTAGCCGTATACGTATTCTACGAACAATAATGAGACAACGAGCCGATGAGGGCGCCAATCCGGAACTTGATTGGGATCGCTATCAACTAGCTATGATATCCTCATCACCGCACTCGAAGCTCGAAAAGTGGACGAACTAACCTCCTCTTTCGTTCGATCGAAAATTATTGAAGAATGTCGACGACGAAATGAGAGAGATGGCGGAACCACGACAGCCGCGCTGCAAGTAGTATCTTCCTATAAATCAAGCTACGATCAACATATTCGTAAAGGTATCAAGTGTGCGTTTTGCAAGAAATTTGTTCATGTGAAGAAAAATTGCCGCAAGTTCACGAAGTGGCTAAAGGACAAAGAATGCAATAAAAGCACAAATAATGCTAACATGATCGGGCAATTCAATAACAAAATGTTGCTTGTCATCGGAAAAATTACTGGTTGAAATTAGATTATGTCGTCGGGTCGAATCAGTGAATGTTCAATTCATTAATGACACCATTACCACATATTGAACATATTGAAATGTGACCCTTTGTGATGTTTTATATGTTTCATCGATTGGTGGTAATCTCATTTCGGTGAACAGTTTGGCGCAAAAAGGCTTACATGTTAATTTTACCGAAAATAAGTGTGAAATTTTATTAGCATTCAGAATAAAGCCAGTATATGCATTCATGATTGTCATCGGGTTCTCGGCCATCGCAACATGAATTTGATCAAGAACTTGCCAAATACTCAGCTCGTCGGCGACGGTATAAAAATACAAAAATGTAGTTCCACGTGAATCATTGATTGCGACGTGTGTGTCAAGGGTAAAAAGGCCCGCATACCATTTCCGAAGGAGTCAACCAATAGAGCTACAGAAATTCTTGATCTCGTACATAGGGATTTATGTGGGCCGATGCAAAACCAAACCCCAGGCGGAAAGAATTATTTTTTAACATTCATCGATAATTTCAGCCGCTTCACAATCACAATAATTTATTTGCTGTCACAAAAATCAGAAGCTTTCGATGCTTTCAAACAATACTTCGAAATTACGCAAAATAAAAAATTGAAAACGCTTTATATGTTGAATGAATTTCAGCAATTTCTCAAATTACATGGTGTTCAAGTCCAACGCACAGGGCCCTATTCGCCACAGCAAAACGGTGTCGCGAAAGGAAAAACAAAGCACTGGTGGAGATTAAGTCCAACGACATTAAGTCCAAAATAACATCAAAATTTCCAATAAATGAGTGCAGAGAAGTTTTATACGCTGATGCTGAAATTCCAATTGTTCCATTGAGTAATGTAACTGAAGTTTCCGATGCCGAATTAATCGATGATGGCAAAACAAATCAATATAAACAGTGGAGTGCAGGAACCACGGTTTGATCGATCGACAAAAGCAATTCATCCGAAAAGATTGATTACTGAAATTGAAGTTACCATTTCAATTTGGTTTCCTTGCTTTTAACGGTAAACCAGGGACATTCAATGATGCAATATCAAGTGTGAACAAAGATGAATGAATCGGAGCAATGATGAATGAAATAACCTCACTTCATAAAATTTTGGGAACGGCTCTAAATGCGTTTCAGTCAAAAATTCGGTACTGACTACGACGAGGTTATCGCTCCGGTGGTTAAGCAAGCCACACTTAAAATCTTGTTATCAATTGCAGGGCACAAAAATTTACCAATTTATCATCTTGATGCACAAACAGTTTTTCTAAATGGTTAATTGAATGAAACCACTTATATGAGGCAACCAAAAGGAAGATCACGTGTGCTTGTTGAAGAAAAGAGTCTATGGCTTGAAACAATCTGCCCGAGTGTGGATTCACAAACTCCATCAGATTTTGATAAGCATAGGAATGATACAAAGCAGTTTCGATGCATGTCTATACACATACAAAAATCAAAATCGTTTGTTATATTTGGTCATCTATGTTGACGACATCCTGATGACATCAGATTCTCAAACATCCCTCGAACACATAGAATCAGAACTCAAAAAGCAGTTTAATCCAACAAATTGTTCTATTATGTAAATGCCGTCTTTGGAATTTTCATCGTACAACAACAAATTTAATTAGAATTTTATTTTAAACATGAGTAGGTCATTCTAGTAATATTCAAAAGAAAGACATGATTCTATTTCACGGAGAAAGTTGGCAAAATGCTCATTTAGCAGCCAATTTATAAGGGAAAGGGAATATTGATAATTTGTAAAACAAACAAGAACAATATTGATGGAAAATATGGTAACGAAGAGAATGATCATATAAAGATATACTAGTGTGCTTCGAAGCAAATCGCCATTCCTCAATGCGACATGCGTGTCTGAGCTAAATATTTCAGAATATAAAATTTGAAAGATATTAAAAGCAGCTGGTGCAGCATTAGTGATCAACAGACTGAGAGCGAAGAGTAAATTTCCCTTTCATACATCTATTCAGCATCATAAGTGTAATATAGTTGCTTGTTGGGACAGGAATCCGAACGTTTCAAGATCGCAATATTTTTAAACTGTATTGGTGACGATGGTATCGCAATATACAACACATTATCCAACAAAGATGATAAGGATCTATCTTTGGAAAAAATAATCCAAGAATTTGAAAACAATGTGCTCCAATAAAAAATAGAACAATGGAGACATTCAAATTCAACAATCTCTTACAAAAGAATGGATACTCGTTTCAAAGCTACTATAATCAATTGCGTACGCAGGCCAAGTTGTGTGAATTTACATGTGAATGCAAAATTTCATACCAAAATCGAATGATAAAGGATCGAGTGGTGGTGTCGGTGCTCAAATTCATAAAATTTAAATTAGATTCGGGTGCAGATATTAGCGTAATCTCGTTAAAATTGTTAGATGCAAAAATGTCAGTTAAGCAAAAAACCCTCAAATTAAAATGTTATGGAGATTTTCTAATAAAACTTGTAGGCGTTTGTTATTTGTCTATTAGTATAAAAACTCTAAAGAAACAAATAGAATTTGCTCTAGTGAAAGAAAAATTAGAGCCATTGTTATCACCAGGCATGTTTAGAATTAGGGTTAATAAAAAAATTAAATTCAATCGAGTAATAAATCTGAACAGGAGTTTATCAATTCAAATATAATACAGTTTAGAGGATTATGAATGATTCCAAGAGACTATAAAATTAAGTTAAAAAGTTTAACGAATCATAGAGTACCATTTGGTTTACATGATAGACTTAAGATTACTTTAAATGATTTAGAATCCCGTGAAATAATTTCAAAAAAAATCTGCATAGATCCGAAACATTGAAATGCACAAATTCAGAGAGAGCGAGAGAGAGATTCATCATTGTATGATTCCGATATCAGACGATATAAAATCACGGTTAGTCAATAAGTCAGTATTCTCAGTAATAGATCAAAGAGGGATTCTGGCAGATAAAGTTGGATGAGGAAAGGACAAACTTGTGTTTTTTTAATACCCCTCTTAGAAGGTATAGATTTTTGAGAATGCCGTTTGGTATTTCCGTAGCTCCTGAAGTTTTTCAGAAGAGAATGGTGCAAATCTTTGGTGGAATAAGTAACGTTGATATACATATATTTCGATGACCTAATTATAACTGGGAGGGATGAGAAAGAACATGATGTAGCAATGGAAGAAGTACTTAAAACAGCAATTAATTATATTGTTAGGTTCAACCCCCAAAAGTTGCAAAATAAAAAACAGTCAGAAAATTTATGGGAATGATAACATCCAAGGAAGGAATTAAACCTAGTCCTATAAAAGAATTAGAAACAACAAGAGATATAAAAGAACTATTGAGAATATTAGTGAAAAGATACGCTCAAATAGAGAAAGAGCTACTCCAGGTATGGTCAAAGATATTTCAGATTACATTAGTTCTTGTTACACTTGTCAGAGGTATAAGAAATCGAATTGTAAGGAACCATTCCAACCTTACCCGGTGTCCGAACGACCGTGGCAGAGACTAGCTGCCGATATATTTGAGGTAGAAGGTACAAGTTATTAAGTCATGATGGATTCATATTCAAATTGGATAGAGTTAGGAAGGATAGAAAATAAAAGCGCGCAAATAGTAATATTAGTATTAAAGGATTTGTTTTCTCGTATGGGAATACCGGATTAGCTAGTGACGGATAATAATCCGTTCAATCATCAATTATTTAAACAGTTTAGTGAAGATTATGTGTTTCAGCACATAACTTGAAGTCCCTGGTATCCTTAAAGTAATGGGCTTGCAGAAAAAAGTGTGAGTATAGCAAAAAACATAGTAAAAAATGCCACACTATCGATGAAATGAGGATAGGAGTAATGAAATACAGAAATATTCTCCAGCCGAATTGTAAATGTGTCGTAGATTAAAAGCAAAATTACCTTGTAACACTACAACATTAAAACCTCAATCAATCAATCATAATTACATTAGAAACAAACTTAAATCTAGGCAAAATCAACAGATTAAGTATTACAATCAAAGTTCAAAAAAATTACCGGCTCTCGGCTCGAAGTAAACGAGAACATATACTTCTAAAGACAGATAAAATTTGGGTTCCGGCTATAGGCGTAGAGAATGTTTAAATCATTGCTCTTTACATCTAGTCAAAGATGATGAGGGACATACATATAAGAGAAATAAGTACGGATATGTAGTTTAGAAGCAATAGGACCAAAATTATGCAGACGTAAGAACCTAAGGGTGTCAGATGACGGCTTCTAGTTCAAGTACGTACAATTACAAAATCTAGTGATTAGCTACAGAAAAAATATATCTTCGATTATCCGACTTAACTCCAATTTACATAATCTGTGTATCTCGTTTTATTATCTAAAGAAATTCGTGAGTTATTTTAAACCTAACACCATGTTTAACACATATGGTTGCGAACAAAAAAATGCTTAAATATGTTCAGATCTGCTTCTTATTATACAAAATAACCACAAACGACCCAAGACTGAAAAAGTTCTTGTAATGCATTTCAAATTTTACAAACATTTTTAGTTTTGAGCTTACGATTGAGCTCAACACTAGACTAAATTTGCAATTCAAATTTTAAAGTGTGACGTAAACGTAACAAGTTTCATGAGAAATTTCATTCTCAAATATTGAGAAAGATGAGGTAATTTGAAATTTTAAACCGAGAAAACTCATTCATCATAATTTCCTTTTAATGTTTGTTCGAATTTCATCGGAAATCTTTGGAATTGCTAATTCTCTCTCTTAACACGAAATGACATGAAAAGACAGACACATTTATGAGGACTTAGACAGAAACATTGATGAGAATTTTTTCACAAATTTCGATCTTATGAAAACTGTGTATGGACAGAATGTCAAAACATATATTTTTATAGTGCGTAAAAGTTGTCCTAAGTTGCCATAAGTAGTAATAAGTTGTCCTAAGTATGTCCTATTGTTTTTGTAATATTCGTATATGTGTTAGTCTCGTTATTACGAATTAATTTAATTCATATTGAAATAATAAAAATTATTTAAATTTATTTACTCAAGTGATTTCCTTAAGCAAGAAACAAAATATTGGACAAACAATCTTGTCTTGTTAGTAACGAATAGATTTTCAAGAACCAAACTCGGACTAATACACCTTCAACGGATTGAATTGTTTTAGTGCGTTGCATCATCTGTGGATGTTTTTGTTGGATAAGAAATGTTTTCCAGAGCCTTCTACATTATTATCTATTAATGTGTTATGTCACAGTATTTCTCTTCACCGTTTAATTATATTGATACATGGCATTGTTAAGATGCCGGTAATCCGATTATATTACCTAACCGTTTTTTCCACTTTTTTACTAGAGTACTTTAGATTACTACTTTTAACAGGAAACTGCCATTTGCTGGTCTCCCTAGGGAATTTACAATAATTTATTTCACGTAAATTGAACAAAATGAGAAAAGTTTTTTGCTTTTTAACCAACAAACTTGCTAAATAATAAAATTACCACTAATAATTTTTTCTTGAATTAGTACGATTGATAGAAGTATCTAATTTACGTTACGTTAAATTATTAAACCACAAATAATTACTAAACAGATAAACAGAGTTCACTTTGAGGGAAATGCGGATTAAAAATGGGTACATGTTACCCAGGGAAAAAGTGTTTATATCATATGTGATGGTAAATACATAATTCCCCAAACCATAAATTACATATTACCAGGGAAATTGAAAATTTGTTAAAATTAAATTAATTCCCAGAATTTGTAGATTTTTAAATACATTTGAGCATTTACTTCACACGCTGAGTTTAGGACTTATTTCATTATGAAAATATTC
Organism: Tipula helvola; assembly: GCA_963556165.1. NCBI lineage: Eukaryota > Metazoa > Arthropoda > Insecta > Diptera > Tipulidae > Tipula > Tipula helvola. The sequence goes on along the minus strand of OY744482.1, from coordinate 145,662,542 downwards.
CCCAAATAATATCGAATATAATGTCGTTTTCGATTCACCAAAAAAAACTGATCTCGAGCAAAAAATACTGAACTCTTCATAGTCAAAAATTGACCAGTTCAGTTTTTTTTTTGCTCGAGATCAGTTTTTTTTGGTGAATCGAAAACGACATTAAATAACATTAAAAGAATTATTTAGAGGCTTACTATGGTCATCACATAATGAACTAGGGAAAAATTAACCGGAAGGCATTACAGAAGGGAACAGCAACTTCAGAGAACATAATACTAGAGCTTAGAGGTGAAATGATCAAGATATTTAAGAGAGTTCTTAGCAAAATTGTTACAATAAATAATTTAAGACGTAAGTGGCCTGCATAGAAGACCAGCCACAAAAATGAAACTACCTAGATTTACCTTACGCCGTTACTTAATTGATTACTTGAATAATTGAAGTTCCGCATAAATTAACAGCTTTTGTTTCATTTTGTGGTCAATCTTGGCTATTTTGCAGACTGTTTACTTCTTACACTATTTGTCATAAAAATTGCTCTGAGTGTTTTCTTTTATATCTCGATCCCTTCGTCACTTAGCTCCCTTGCTCCCTTGGATCTTTAGGTTGCTGTCCGATTCTGTAATGCTTTTTGGATTATGTTTTGAACATTAATTCTCTTCGAATGATGTTGGCTTACCAGTATCCGAGTCGGACCATATTTAGTGGATATGGTTATTTTCGCTACTGTTCCAAGCGGAATATCGGCGGCTGCTGCTTTTATTCAAATTAGTTCATTTGTTCCGGGATAATTTATGGGGGCGAGTAGGAGAATCAGCAAAGGTGCAACAACTTCAACAACAACGTCAAACAACACATGCTATAGTTAGTATAAATTTGGGTGACCGCATGGGAACATGATGAGAACGAAATCTCGCCCCCCCCCCCCTTCACAACCGCCGATGGAAATAATAGAATTTTCTTACAGCTTTCCAGAAAAAAAAACCTGCGGCACTAATGGGGAACGCTGTTTAGGAGATTGTGTTGTCTTGTGACTAACAACTTGTCAAAAAAAAAAAAAAAAAACTAACAAAAATTTACTAACTATCGACTGCATAGCTGGCTGAAACCAGACCAAGTCTATAATGCTAACATTTCTTTCCTATCCTTCGGTCTTGTTATATGTAAGGTGGTGTATGGTGGATCCGGCGTATCCGGGAATCTTGCTGAGGCTTGGTCGTACATCCGTATCAATCAATCAAAAATTTGTTCCGGGCTAATTTACCGGGCTTATTTTTTTGTGATGTTTTGTTTTTAACTTTTAATGTTGTGCCAACGTCAAACATATTTTTCGAGCCTCACCAATATTGTTCTTCTATAATGAATGTGAGTGAAAGATGCATTCACGTTTTTAAGAAAAATCGAAGATGAGAATTCGTAGGTAAAAAAAATCCAGAATGGTGTGTCAATGTGCTTTCAAATTTTTTTTTATTTTTCACTTTCTCTACCAGCTCTTAAAAACCTCTAAAAATACACACCGATTTTTGAGAAATCGAGACAATTGAGGTCGTACCCAAGAAAATGTACAGTTAGATTCTTAAAATTACAGATAATGGTAATATCTAGGGAAACCAAAAATATGCATTATCATGATTTTTTTCTGTACACTTATCCTAAAACGAGTAAGCTTTTAATCATTTTCATGAAAATCTAATCATTTTAAGTTCGATTTGTTAGGGCATACTTTTGCATATTCCTCCCCAAAATGCTTATTTGGCTTATTTTATATATTATTGGCATTATATTGCATAAAATTGGTGTATTTTTAAAACAATTGGCATTTTTTTCTAAATTCCATTGCCCAGTTTTTCTATTCAATTTTCCTGTTTACTGACCACTAGCAGTGAATTAGTTAACATATTTAAAAAACCAATTTGCCTATAGGAATTATTCCTTATAAAAAGTTGGTTTTAATTCCCGTATACACCTATGATGGTATTTTGTTGACTTTATACCAAAATATGAAAGAATGATTGGTGTACTAACATTGACAAATGGTACATATAATAGATAATCACGACTCCTCAATTGCGCAAAATCCTTGCATTAATGTTCTAAGTGGTATAATCTCGCGCATCATTTTTGAGGTTATACATTTTGAGTGCCATTGAATATTTTGGCAGTGATGTACCGATATCAAGTTGTTGTATTATTGTAATGTATACTTCACTACTGAAGAAAGCAAATCACACCACAATTACCCGGCTTTTTGACGACTCAATTAAATTTGCTCACAGTCTTCACCGTGTGTGGGCAGAGATACGCGGCTCTAATGCTAAAGTAGATCGCCTTATTTCCAAACGGAGTCCGACCTCGCACTTCCACCACATCAAATTACCACACGATGCCAATTTGGCTTGCAGCCGCAAAATATTATGCGAACGACATGAGGATAGAATGGAATGAATGATGGGAGGATAGAATGTTTAGGGACTTACAACTTCGTTTGATTCCAAGCAAAAATTGTTTAAATAAAAAATTCTGTTGATCTGATTCTAGAGAATTTGCTAATTGGTTATATAAAATACAATAACTAGAAGCTAGTTCGGCATCAAACAATATTGTTGAGAAATTGCAAGTCCCTGACAATCTATAAAAATAACGCAGGTATTTTGTTTTGCTGGCAATAGTTTGTAATTTCGTAGGTCTCCCATCACGTTGTTATCGAAAATCTACTGATGGGAATAATAATATGAAAACAGGGAATACTACTTTCTATTCCTACCACGAGGATCAAGCGCTCGAGGGGCTAATCGAAGTGGCATAATTTTTAAATGAATATGTTTGTGCCCACGTTTCTGAAGAAATAACAGAATTCAAAAACAACATAAGAACAATAGAATGATTAAGTTTTTACTTGCGTTATCAGCTATTTGAAACATACAAAATTTCCTATATTTTTCGCAAAGAAAGCACTCACGATTAGAGATATTGTGACCGTAAGCGATAGAGATTTTGCGACCGTAAAGCACAAACTTAGAGTAGAAGATCGTTAGTTCACCAATCAGCAGTACGTGGATTTAATTATCACTAGCAATAAAGGTGAACAATTTAGTGCCAACACAATAATAAATTCGATGTCATAGACTTCAAATCCTGTTGCAAAATTAACTGCAAGGCAAAAAAATCCTTTGTCGGAAAGATGATAAGGTTGCCTTTTAGTGTCACATTTTTTCGAGTTCAACTTTTTCCCTGGAAAAGCAGGTTAAGTATTGAGCCCGCCCCTTCATTGGCAAAGAAATAAATAACGACATTTTTCTCCTGTCGAAAATAAAACATTGTTATGCAAGCATTCCTACTCTGGCAGCTTTTCCGCGCTACTCTTCAAAAGTACCAAGCAATCCTTTAAAAATGAACGACCTTACGAAAGTTGAAACAATACATACCGTCGGATTTCAAAACTTTCTCCCAAACAATTTTTGAGTGGCCGACGGATGCGTCATCACAGGCAGACATCGAAGAAGACTTTAGTTAAAAAAAATCATTTTTCAATGATACATTTATTAAATAACACCTTTTTATTATTAAAACATCAAAGCCCTTGGATGAATTTCGAAAAGGACCTATCTCGGAAAAACTGTAACAGCCATTTTCCCCGCCACATTTTCGTTCAAGGCAACAATGCTGTTAGTATTACAGAAGAAAAAAACTGTTTTAAGTTATAATTTTAAAGCAAGTCGTAAATAACAGATTAGGTACAACAAATGGAATTTGTTATTTTGTTAAAAAAACTTTTTAGATTCTTCTAATCTTAAGAATTTTCTTAAATTACTGAAATTTTTTAGCTGTAAAATTCATAGAAGTAATAAATTTCCTAGAACCTTAAAAACCTTTAAAATATTTTAAATTATTACTTAAGAATAATTTAAAATCCTTAAATTTCCCAAAATTGTTATATCCTTGAAATTCTATAGTTCTTGTAATTTTTATATTTATAATTCGTAAAAATGTGTGTTTGTTTTAAATTTGAAAATTCTTCTAAATTTTTGGTTAGTCATGAAAATCAATAAAAATTTTATTTTGTGTTAAATCTTAAAATTATTTAAATCAGCAGATTTCTAACAATTCTTAAAATTTGTCAAATTCTTAAATCCGTTGAAACTTTTAAATTTTTATATTGCTTCGTACACGGAAATTTGCCTTACATTTATTGTTTTTGTTGAAATATTTTAAACTTGTGAAATTTTTAAAAAGCTTTAAATTGTTTTTAATTAAAATTTTAAAGTTTTTCCAAATTTTTTAACGGATATTCATATGTATGTATATTCGGCCGGCTAACAAATAAATCTTGTTCAGCTCTTTTACCAACCCACTCCATCTACCATATTTTCTACCGTTAACGTTCGGATAACAAAAAAATATCAAATATAGTGTCGGGTATGGTAAACCTGAAACGTCGACTTTTTGAATTAAATTCAAATGTATGGTACAAATATTCATTTTCTTTATAAAATTCAATTAAATTGCAATATTTCTTGGTTTGAATATTTTTTTCACCAATTAAATAAATAATTATTACTATCAAAATTTCAGACGGTCTGTGAATTACACTAAATGTCAAAATAATTCTTAACAATAACTTTTGCCATATCAGCAGAAAATGATTGAATAACATACATATGTTTATAAGTCGTTCTTATTTTGTGCCTTCACTAGCAACTATTCAAATGTTAATGGTAAAATTAGATATTAATAGCAGGGAGTAGGAGTAAGATATATCCCAAACACCGTTTTATAATTTCCAATGAAAAATGGAAGCCGGAAAATGTCTTGGAAACTATGCTTTTTCCCAACGCCAAATTCCTGTATTTTTGTTCCCGAGAAACTGATTATACTGGGTGAACCATTTTAATCAACAAATCCAAATATCTCCTAAAATATGCCGGCTACAAAAAAAATTGTTTAGACAAAAATTGTTAAGGACAATGGAAGTGATCTATCTGGACAATTTTCAAGGCAATTTGAACGTCAAGGTAATTTTTTTAAAAATTAAAACCCCTATTTTTGAAACCGGATTCGAAAAAAGTGGGAAATTTTACGTCCGAATATGTATTTTCCATGACCTCCCAAAGTCACCTGAAGGAATATATTTTAGTTATAATCAGGGATTCGGAGAGGGAGCGGAGTTGGGAGCGAGAGCGGGGCGGCAAAATTTGACATGATTTTGCCCGGAGATTGAGTTGAGCAGGAGTGAATAAAAAAATAACCAGAAAAAGCGGACCGGAGTACATATCACATTTTTACTTTTTTTTTGCACATTTATTAGTAAAAAAATGTATGTCATACGCCACACTATCAATAGCTTCAAGCAAATAAAAATATTACACCAAACAACTAAAATTTGGCAGGTCCCAAAACGTTGATTTATTTGTAATAAGCTATGTATAAATTGGCACTTATTTGAGTGTTTTAAATTGTTAACAATCCTTTAATCATTTTTTAGCTAAATTTGTACCCTACAACTAGTAATTCAATTCTCTACCATCCCAGTTTCAGTCGAAAAATTAATTCAAAATAATTCGAATTAATTTTCTTTTTCAGAAAATATCGCTACAATTTTTCTACAAATTTTTGTCATTGCAAGTTTTGGTTGTTTGGGTAATCCTGCCATTACTCGACAAACTTGACATTTTAATTTTTTCATTGGAATTTTGATCGATGCGTTTGTTGTGAAATGTACCATGCACTACTATTTTAAGACTAAATAAATTCAGCCTCATATATTCAACAAATTCCATAAGAAATTAGAAAATCATAATTTATTTCTATTTTAGAATTAAAAGAAACAAATTTAATTTTTGGAACATAATGGGAAAAACGCAAAATCCAGTTCGTGAATATTTTAAATTCGATAAAATAATAAAGGACGTATTTCATTGTGCAATAAATGATTGCCAACAAGTTTTAGCTGGAAGAGAAAATAACGCTTCAAATATGGAGCGGCATATGCTAAGAAGTCACCCAGAAGTATTCAGCATCGTTCAAAATCAAAAGAAGAAGCTGTCCGTGCCAAAAAAAAAGGAAACTGGATGACGAAAATTGTTCTTCGTCAAATTTATTGGAAAATTGTTTAAATGTGCAAAAAAAACGATCACAATTTCACTAAATGAAACACAACTTCAAAATGCTTGTGTAGAACTTGTTACTAATTTTCGTTGCTCCAAGATAGTGGCTTTCAAAAAATTGTAGATCCTTTAATGAAAGCTTTTAATAAGAAAGGATCTATAACTTCTGAAAACATAAAACAAAACATTTCAGGTGTAGCCGACGAAGTTCAACAAAAAATTATAAATGATGTACAAAATCGAATGATTTGCGTTAAAATTGATGCGGCTACTCGTTAAAGTATAAATCTTCAGTTTAAAAAAAAAATGAATTATGCCACAGGACAATTGTTATGACGGAATTAACAGAGTCTCATACTTCGACTTACATCAAAGATACTTTAATTAAAATGTTAAACGAATTTTCAATGAACATGAATCAAATATACTTGATTACCTCTGATAATAGAGTCAACATGATCAAATGTATCGAATTATTGCATAAAAATATTGATCAAGAAGGAAATGAAACTCAACAAAATCAAAGTGATCATGAAGATGACGAAGATATTTGCATTAAAAATAAGTATGCGGATACAAATGATGATGATTCGGATGTTTTTTTAATTTCAACAATTCCAAATAAGTCAAATATTATTAAATCTATTAAGTGTGCGACCCACACAATGCAACTCGCTGTTTATGATGTTATTAAATTTAATACCATTTCTGCAAATATATTAAAATGTGGAAAATGGAATTGAACGTATGACATGATCAGCCTGTCTACAGGATTTTCAAGAATTTTCAAAAGAATGGGAAAATACTTTTAGTTTTTTAAAAACTTCAGAAAGTGTTTGGATATTTATTAAACATTTTGTGGGAGTATTTACCCCAATAAAAGTTGCCACAATTAAACTACAGCAGGATCAATTGATAATTAAACACTTTTTTGCATTGAGGCTCGAAACAAAGCTAAACGTATCATACTCTGAATTCCTGGTTATAATTGTTAATGCTTATGAATTGCAATGAAAATTTAAAAAAATAAAACTTACTTTTCATAGCAAATCATAAGCATTACAAATAAAATATATTCCTTTAGGTGACCTTTGGAGGGCTTGGAAAATACATATCCGGACGTAAAATTTCCCACTCTTTTCGAATCCGGTGTCAAAAATAGGGTTTCCATTTAAAAAATGATCTAGACCTGCCAATTGACCTAAAGGTCAAGGGAATTAATACAGATAGATGACCTCCATTGTCCTTAACAATTTTTGTTGAAACCATTTTTAAAAAAACATTCTAAAATTATGTCATTTAGCGCAAAATTTTTTTCGTGGTAAACAATCAACTTAAATTGTTGTGCTCGAATTTTTTTTATGAAAATTTAAATAGAATCCGTTTTTCTGCACCGAATGGCACTTACCTTATAATTTACTTATGCCCGGTTTCACAAAAAATATCCAATTTCTAGTTAAAAAATATTTCCTCCCTTTCTTCTTTTTAAAAATTACGTTTTGTTTCATAATACAAATTCTTTGTAAGTTGATTATACTTTTGTTTTACATAGAAATATTTAGCCTTCAGCTAAATAATTAGCTCGACGGAATTGGCCAGCTAAATATTTAGCTCTCCAGTTAAATTTTTCACATAAAAAATGAAATAAAATTAGCATGCGTTGAATTTGTATTATGAAATAAACCGCAATTTAATAAAAGAAGAAAGAGAGGAAATATTTTTTAACTAGAGATTGCATGTTTTTTGTGAAACCGGGCATCATTGTATTGAGATTTTGGTATATCGCTTGTCCCCAAAGTGAACTGTGTTAAATCGTTTAGTATATTATGAATTTGTAATTAAAAAAGAACATAACCTAACATAAAAGACCTGTTGTTTGTGATAACGAAATTCTTATCAATTCAAAATTATTGATGCAATGTAGATCACCAAAACAACCGCAAAATCACAAAAAAAAAGTTTGCTAGATGCTTATTTGGTTATAAATAGTAAAATGATATAGGTACTAATCAAATGGATTTGTGGTAATTGTTCTCATTCATTATCATAAATACGTGTGTATTTAGGTAAGTACATTATGCAAAAAATTAACATAAAATCGAAAATCGTGACAAAATAATTTTTTTTGTTCAAACGTAATTTTATGTCTAGCTGCTAATTCTGATTAGTGTAGTAATAAATGCTTTCTGAATTTTGTTTTACTAAACATTTAACTGTTTTACATGAGAACCGACGCGAAAATAAAACATTTTCATACAATATTGTATTAACGCTTTAACAGTAAAATTTACGAAACATATAATTTGAATGGTGGGAAATTAATTTACAAGAATCGTCTTTGTATATAGTGGAAAATAGAGGTAGGTATTAACATTAAATATTTTTTTTTCTTATAATTACAATACAACTACGTACGAGTATATTAATAAAATAAATTAATATAATTAAATTTTACAACAAAAAAAAAAAAAAAATTCTAAAAATTTATTTAGAAAATTTCCGAATTATATTTAGAAAAAATTTTGTTTTGTTTTTATTAAAAAAAACAACGACATTATAAGAACGTTGCACCTTCTTTCTCATGTGTTGTACGTTTTTTATGAACCATTGGCATATTTTGATTATGTTGTGATGATTTTATAGCGCCCATAGATAATGATTTTTTTGGAGGTTCAACAACATCATCTGAATTATTATCATTACCACCACACCCTTTTCTTGTTCTACGAACATGAGGCCAAACAAATTGTAAACGATATTCTGTGCTGAGTTTGGAAATTGTTTTTTTGAAAAGGCCACTAGACTCACCCGCCTGAAAATAAAAATAAAAAATAGAAATATTAAATATTAGTGCACCCATTACAATTTTAAAAATAAAATTTATTACATTTAATAATTTTAATATTAAGTTCATCGATCAGATTGTTACTCATATACTCATGGACTAACACCATGCTACAAAAACTATCCGTACCGGGCTCATAAAGGCTAAAATGGTTATTAATGTATAGATGGGCTACTTAGGAACATGGTGATATTAATTGTACGTGAAATGCTTTTAAATTTATTCAAAAATCTCACCTTCCCTCTCGAATGAATTAATCAATACCAGTTTTACTAAATTTAATATTTTATAACCATTAATGTCATAATCAATCAAAAAAAAAAAAAAAGTAAATTATTTCATAAATGAAATCGATCGGAAGAATAATAACAAAAATTCAAAAATATGTTTGTACAAAAAATTCCAAAACCATCAAAAATACCGAAAATTGGGGTAATTGTGAATTAAATAATGTATATTTACATTGGTAATGGAGAAAAAAAAGTAGATTATTACGATTATTAATGTTAACAGTTACGAGTAGCTTTGCACATAAAAAAACATGTTTTGCCAAATTGAAACGCTTGTCTATATATTTATTGTACATCTATCTAATTCTTGAAAACTAAGACTAATATGAGTTTATTCAACTTATTAGTCTTGCCCGGCAAACTAAATTTTTCGTTTCTGTGGACGTTAATAACTACTATGTACATGGTAATTTATGAGACAAATCCGGTGGAACGTTATCATTATCCATCAACTAAATATGATACGAAATGAGATTACTAAAGTATTTCGTGCTTTATCGGTTTGCTTCCAAAGTTGTTTGAGCTTGGTTATGCATTAACAAACTTATGCGTTAGGGCCTCCTCTAATAAAATTTTTAATATTAAAGGACAGAAATATCAGTATAATTTTCTATACTATTTTCGGTGTAAAGTTCTAGAATACGATTTTTCGTGTTAAATTAATAGTTTTTTGTTTTATAAAACTGATTTTTACTCAAATATATTAATTTCATACGACAAATTGTCTTAATTACACTCTGCTAATTGGAAAGAGTGCCAAGTTGGGCACCCAGGAGGTAAACATAATTAGAGTACGCTGAATCCACTAGTGCTAGTCCCATTTCAAAGTTAGTCCCCGTTTTTGAGATATTTATTTCGACATGTTTTGGGTCAGAGTCAAAAATTTGGCAAAATATACACTCATTTTCACGTCGATAGCTCTTGCACCCATAGGTACACTGAATTCAATAAAAATTTAACCATTTTACACAGAATCAAAAAAATACCAAAATTAGACAGGTTAAAAGAGCTGAAAATATACAAAAACAACAACACGTTATTTAACGACAAAATCAACACCAAAACCAATAAAATTTACGACTTAATTTTATCCATAACTTTAAAATAGAGGAGGTGCCAAATAACAGCGCATAGCAACGTATTTAAACAGCTTCAAAATAAATTATGTAATATGTAGTAGTAAAAAAGAAACCGAAGAAGTTATTATTCTTTAAATCGATATTTCTAAACAAGTTAAAAAATTGTCACAATAAGGAAGAAATAAAAACTACAATATAAAATAAAAATTATTAAGTTTTTCATTTAAATATATAAAGTGACAAAAGAACACAAAAAATAAAGTGAAAATCGGCTTGTAACATCTGGTGAAATATTATATCTGTGCATAGATGGCAAAACGCTGGAGCCGCAATGTCATTTCGTGTTCCGTTGATATGGATAGATCCACAAGTATATGATCCAGTTCAACATTATGGGTGCGTGAACTATATTTTCGGTACAAATAGAAAAATAATTGGTTTTTTGACATACACGACAACGACATATGCTCAATTACCTCTGTCGCATTCAAATGAAATTCCTGTTTCGGAAAGATCAAACCCAACTGAAGAATATTTACCAAAAACATTTGTGAATCAATTGTCACTGCGCCACGCAATCACATTGAAATCTCACCAAATCATTTGGATATTATGGTACGACGCCTGAAACTATCGAAGCGGCAATCTATTCTTTTACCAAAGGATTTAAAACAAGTGAACAATTTGGCTAGAAATGTTCGGATATATGGAGCAATAAATCGTCATTGCCATTTTAGGATTTTTTTCAAATCAATTGAGAATAATTCACTTGCTTTATGCACTGAAAGCAATTTGAAGGCAGTAAGTACTCTTCCACGTTACCAACTCAAAAAATTCCGTTCCAATTGTACTCAGTACAAATACAAAGGAAACATGCATCAATGAAAAAATCATTGATTTGATTAAATACAACGACCACCAGTGGAAAGTTTGTGCCGACTTAAAAGTGATAGCTCTTTTAAAAGGCATGCAATGCTCTCAGTGAGTTGTGGCATGGAAATATGTAAAAGAAGTTATTAAGAATGTTCTCGGAATTAATCGTTCCGATGATTGGCGCAAACTATTGAAAACATGCTGACCGCTTTTCATAATATTAATGTTCAAATGTCATTGAAAATACATTTTTTGCATTGTCATGTGGAAAAATTTGCCGAACAATCACTTGACGACAAGGCTCAAACATTGGTACAGCGGCAAAAACCTACATGCACTCTTGGCTGACATTTGTTGCAATTTACGAGAGGAAGAAGATCTCGAAGACGATAAAAAAGAACCCGTAAATTAAAATTGAAAAAGTTAAGAAAAATGAGGTTACCAACGAAATCCATTATGTCACGATCCTTTTTGACAAAATCCATTTTTGACATAATCATCTATTGACAAAATCCATCTTTTTCAAAATCCATTTATGATAAAATCCATTATTGACAAAATCCATTTTGTCAAAATCAGTGTTTAAATTCATTTTTTCGTTCCCTTCTTTTATATTTTTTCTCTCTCTTTGTGAAAGAAAACAAAAAATATTTTTGTTTGTTTCTTTCCCCGGGAACGAAATCGAAAAAACTAAAATATCTCTCCTCATATAAAACACAAAAGATTGGAGAGAGAGAGATATTTTATTTTGTTTGATTTGGTTCCGGAGGAAAGAAACAAAACAAATTATTTTTCTCTTCTTTCGCAAAAAGAGAATAAATAAAGGAACGAAATTTGAATTTAAACACTGGTCAAAATCCATCAAAAAGCCATTGAATCGTCCTATATTATACGTTTGTCCACGACTAACTTATAATATGTTCATTATACGTTTGTTTCATCACTTATAATGGTATCCATTATTCACAGCTAGTTTATCTAGTAGCCTCCTTTTTCATTATTCAATACTACCAAGTAAATTGTTCATTTAAAATAAATAATTGTTCTTATAAAATACACAACACAACGATACATTGGAATTATCAGAAGTTTTGTTTTTTCCCTTTAGTTATAATGAAATGAGAAATCTAGTATGAATGTCTATGATACTACCAAGTACATAAATTATTTTTTCCACTAATAGTCGTAGAAGGCATCATTATTATGTATTTTAGTAGCCTGAGAAACAAAATTTCTTGGCTAGTGGTTAATAATATTTTGTCCACGACTAACGTATAATATGCTCATTATACGTTTGTATCATCAATTATAATGATATCCATTATTCACTGCTAGTTTATCTAGTAGTCTCTTCTATCATTATTCAATACTTCCAAGTAAATTATTTGATTTTTGAAATTTTATCTAGTAGTCTCTTGCAATTTTCATTATTATTAAACTGTTGCGTCAAAATGTCGACGAAAATTATTTGAAGAGTATTTAAAGGATTTGATTATAAAACATAATGATATTTGTCGGTCGTGGACAAAGTATCGTATATTTTATTCGCATATAATGGCTGTTATTCACTCAGATGATTTTCGACACTCGCCTATCAACTCGTGTCGGCAAACTTCATCTTCGTGAATAACAGCTATCATTTTTAATTTTTTTAATTTTTTAACTACTGGCTATTATAGACCGTTTATTTTCATTTAGTTTTTTAATTTAAATGTTTTTACTTAAAAAAAAAAAAAAAAAAAAAAAATTGCTGTCGCCGATATTTCGATGTTTTACATCATTTTCCAGGCGGTATATTTAGTTAACAAATTTTATTTTTTATTTTCCGCGATTCAAATTTTTCCCCAAAGGCTACCAATTTAATAATTTATTTGTTGTCCTTGACCCAATATTTATTTACGAAAGTTCAAAAAATAGCTGACCAAAGTTCAAAATAAAAACATTGTGACGTAATAATTTAAAAAACTACATAGATTTCTGAATGAAAATTTTGATTGTATTATGTGTGGTTTTTTATAATATCAATATAGACAGATTGTAATTTATTTGTGTCCACTTTGTAATTTACTGGATTCTTCGCCAACCAGATATGGCATGCTTCCTTAAATAACCTTTTGTTTTTCTTGGGTTCATACTCCAAGGTGATTGCATTATCGATATCGAACTCGTGTTTCCTTTCGTTTACATGTTTTACAAGAGCTGATCTATACGTGGACGGTTGAGTATTTCTTTGCCTGTTAATATGTGCAACATCTCTTTTATGTTGAATCATTCGCTCATTTTTTGTTTTGCCCGTTTCGCCAACATAACATGCGTCACAGTTTTTACACATAACTTTGTAGATTAATGCATTTTTTTGATCCGTCGGTATTTTATCTTTTAATTTAGTGTAGGTATCAGACATTTTACTTATAATTTTGTTTGCGATCAATAGATTTCCCGAATCGTTTTTTAAAGTTTTGGTAATTTTTTCTGTTAAATGGGGTACGTATGGTAATATTCCATCATTATATGCTCGTTGAATAATAGGCTATTATTTTTGACCACTAGTTAATAATGAAAAATGAACACTAAATATAATGCGATTAAATGGATAGGGAGATTATGATTACTCCCCATATTGATAAAGTAGATTTTGATAAAAATAAAAAAATCCAAATAAATACAAGATACCACATTTTTATATAAATATCCCTGGATTTTTGGGGCAGCAGCTGGTCTGTTATATTTTCGACTGTCTCACATATTTCAGGTGGCGTGCCGTATTAATCATCATTCTCCATTTTTTTTTAGTTGAATGCCAATTTGACTCAACAAAATTAAAACTTCAAATAACAAAACAAAATGCAGTGTCATTTTAAATTTATGCTTACTACAATTCAGTAAAAAATTCGGGCTACTTCGACATAGTTAATATTATTAAAGAGCAAGTGTTTCCCTTATCAAATTAATTTTCTTATCAACAAAAATCCTTAATATGGTTGGTGTGCCTTCTACGACTAGTAGTGGAAAAAATAGTATATATACACGACGCTTGAGAAGTGCTATTATAGGCTATAGCCCTCACTTACTATAAACCTCGACGCTCCGCGTCTCGGGTTATAAACTCGCTCGGGCTATAATATCATACTTTTCAACCTTGGTGTATAATATACTATAATTTTATATATAATAAAACAGCTATCATTATATGCTCGTATAGAATAATATACTATTTTGTCATTTAAGCTTTTATTAATTAGGTGATATCGTCTTTTAATTTTATATAATATAATGTTAATTATAATTTTTTCTTAGATCTAGAAATGAATTTTCAATTAATTCAAAATAACAAGGGCAACAATAAGTTGAATATGGACGGCTACAAATTTCATAAATGTGACCTGAGCAAAGCCACATCGAGATGGAAATGTGCTGATAGAAAGCAAACATTTTGTAAAGCCCGTGTCATCACCGACATTATTATTATTATTATTACTTGAGGGCCATGTGGGGGCTCAAGCCACCCCGCACTGCGACCTAAAAGATCTTTTGTGCATAAGACACATAATAAATGGCAAACTTCAAATTAAAAAAAATGAGTGGTGAACATTCATATATGCCAGACCCCCCCACCAAAAGGTTATAGGTGAGGCTAATAAAGAGCTGAAACTCAAAGCAACAGAAACCTCAAATACTCCGGCTCAAATTGTCCGTGATACTTTGGTATTATGTGGTTCACAAAGCCGTTTGTATTTACCTCTCGAAAAAGCTCAAATTTGGAAATTTTAGCTGGTGCTTTTACGGAATCTACAACACTAAATCAAATTGCTATTCCTGAAGCTCTAAAATATTTCGAAGATGATCTATTTTTGCTGTCACATAAGAAGTTTGAGGAACATCAAATTATTTTATTAGGGAGTTTACCTCATAAACAGTGCTGATTGTTGGTAATGTATGAAACATTTAGCGTTGTTCCAACTATCATCAGGCAACTATTCACGATCCATGGTACTATGGTAGAATAGGTGACACCACGGTACCAACTGCTTAATGTGCTCAAAGAACAAAATTTCTTACAAAGAAATATTTTGTTTTTAATTAAATCGCATTGCCGATTATAACATAAATTTAAGACCTTACAGAATAATAATGGATTATGAAAAAACTATATTTACAGCTGCAAACGAATTCCTCCCAGATGCAAATTACAAGGGTTGTCTATTCCACTTCGGTCAGATAATTTGGTGCCGTATTAAAAAATGTGGAATGACCAGAAAATACGGAAAACTTCGAACATTCAGCGAATACAGGTCAGTATGTGTATATCATCTCACAATCTATAAGCGGCCACACTAATCAAAATATTGGGTTTATAAGAAGCCACATGACTTTTTCCATTTATGTAATTTGTATCCATATATTTGCAGATTTTCAATAAATCGACGTAATGTTTTGCTTCATATTTTACGGTTTCGAAATATAATGGAATATCTACTGGTGCAAGCAAAAACAGAGCTTTAAAGAAACCTACTTTTAAAGCAGTGTTCATTTTGCTTCACATTGAATCTGTCTCCAAATTATTTGTCCAAAATGAAAGCTACAACCAGAGAAAATAACATTTGGAAATAATTTCTTAGCTTCTTTGACATTGGCTTTTTCGAAGTCGGACAATATGAATTTGGGATTTAAATTTAATTGTTTTAATTGCAAAATTTTTTCAGTGAACATTTTTTCAGACAACATTCTCTCAGGCCTCAGTCGACATTTTCTCAGACAACATTTCCTCAGTCGACATTTTCTGAGTTGGTATTTTTTTTTAAATCGATATTTACACCTTTATCGAAACATAGTAGTGTTTAGAAAAAAATTCTTATTCTGCTCTGCGCAATTGTCACTGTAGAAAATAACGGATTATACCTTTTGAGGTATGTAGTTGAGTTAAATGTCTGTAAAGATAATATGAAGTATGTCATTTCCACCAGTGTCCATTTCTGACGTATTACAACTACCTAGTTTGTTGTCTCTAATTCGAGATGATAATAGATTGAGTGAGTACGGTTTCTTGGATCAGTCGTACTTTTCATCATTCTTTGAGACTTTTTGTCTTCGATTTTTAGAAGGCTAGAGATAAAACGAATTCGCTGTTTATATGAGCCTAAAGAACAATATTAGTCAAAAATTAATCTTTGTTTTTCGAACGAAATTTTGGTTTCACAAAGCTATCGGCAATTTTGAAGAGGTTTACAAGTTCTCTACAGAATCTGTTTTTCAGTTTTTGTTTCGTACGGTTTTCCTCTATTACGCTGATTTTGTGAAATTTGTACATATCGCTTTTTAGGTGGCGGTTGATTTGTATTTTCCAAATTATTTTCAATTTCTAGTGCGATTTGTTCAATATCTGAAGTGCTCGACAAATTATTAGCATCATCCAAGTTGGATGGCATATATATAATTTGGGTTAACATTACAATTATCATTTTTATAAGCATCTGATTTAGCGTTATCAATTTCATTATCGTCAATATTTGTAACATCAGTTTCATCATCCTCAAATGCTTGAGTTGACGTGTTCCAAAAATCATTTATATTTGAATCCGTTGCTTGACTTAAAGCTAAACTTGTTTCATGGTATAAAATCGGCTCCAGCGACGTATTTTCTTGAATACCGAATGAAGTTTGGATTTCATTATCCTTGATTATTGATTTGAGTATACCACTAGAGCCTAAAAAGCAAAGTATTTATTTTTGAATCGTATACTGACACATAATCACACATTAAAAATTGTTCTTAAACATGAATAGATATTGAAAATCACTTCCACTTAATTTAGAAATTGCCAATGTCATTTCCATTAATTTTTTAGAACGAAACGACATTCTTTCAATTATATTTATTGAAAACACATATAAAACATTTATTACACTATCACCCTAAAACACTTTTATAAGTATTATTTTCTAGAAATTAAATTATTCATGTTGTCTATTAGGTAAAATAGCAATTGACTAGGGAACAATAACTTAAGATTTAAAATAACAAATAAATAATTAAAGCAAAGCAACCTAAGTGTCACAGGATGTTTAAAATAAGTAACGTCTCGGCGTAAATGGATTTTTTTGTCGCGTTTTGCACCTACCGTTAATGGAAGATAAAATCATCCTTCACCTGAAAAATGAACTCAATTTAACGGATGTTACATGCTTTCGGGTTCTCCCAAAAAATGCTACGGATCACAATAGGCCTTACTCATCATTAAAAATCAACGTTCCTGTTTCGTATTATTGTGGCGTAACTACAAATTTCGGGCCCCTCCTGCAAAATTTTTCTTGGGCCCCTAAAAATATTCTTGTATAATCAAGTAAAGTTTTAGTTAAAAACTTATTTTTTCCTATTGTCCAGCCTCGCATTAATTAAAAGTGTCTAATTTCGAGGGTCCGATACGGCACATGATTCATCAGTTCAATGGTCTCAAACAAATTGAAATGTCTTACAATCAACTCAATGCTATTAAAATTTCTATATATATCGATAAAGCTTTACAAATTTCGAGTATAATATGAAAAATATCAAAAATGTTGAATTTTGAAAGTATCTTGAATATTCTAGAAGGTTCTCAAATATTAAATTATCCATAAGTATGTAAAACCAATGGAAATCCTATACGCACTAATCACCGCCTTATAAAATGTAAATAGCCTGGACATTCTTGATTAATTTCAAATAACCTAGGAAATTAGAGAAATATCGAAATATCGAGAAATCAACCAAATATCATGATTTAGATTTATATGTGTAACTCTGTAAGTTCCCACAACTCAAAGCTAAGCGCAGAACATTGCCATACAAAATTCGAATAAATTGGAAAATCTTTGAAAATCTCGAAGAACCTAAAAATGTCGAAAAACTTTAAAAATCTACAACAAACCGCGGAACAATCACCCCAACCCCAGAACAATTCGATTAATCTCTATATTACCTCGATTGATCTCGAAAAATTTCAATAATACCGAAAAATCTAAATATTACTAAAGAGTTTCGGTAAGCAAGTAAAAATCTAGAAATCCTACGGAAATTTCGAAAAATTCCGAAAATTCGTATAAATACATATTTTGATTTTTTTGGAACTGAGTTCCAAGTTTGAATTCCATTTTATTATAAGATTTCCTATGAAAAGTGAAACAAAAATTCTAAACCTATGGAACTTGATAGGTGTGGGTTACCCAAGTTGAAACGATAATTTTGTTAAATGGAAAAAAACTTGGAATTTATGAAGAAAGTTAAGGCTAGGTCTCGCACCAATCACGCATCCCATTTCCATGCTATGCTCCAATAATCTCTAGAAATTTAAAAAAATGATCAAAAGATGAAATCCGAGACAGGGTATATGAAACAGGAAAATTTTCAATTTCCTGATTTAAAATAGTTTTTCAAATTAAACCGGTTTTACCGGGTTAACCGGTAAATTAAGTTTTTATTTACCGTTTACCGGTAATAAAAAAGATTCGGCAAACGAGAAACTATATCAATCACATTCAATCTTTTGCAAATCAATTCAACCTTTTCTAATCAAAACTAGATTTGTAAAAGATTGAATTTGAAGTGCAAAAGAGGTAAATTTGGAGTGTAAAATGTATTTTACAAATAAATCAACCCAGCAAACACTAAAATCGTTATCGTTTGATGTCAAAGCTTTGATTTCAAACGAGTTTAGAAAATTTTATTCTAAATTTAAATATTCGTCAGAACCCAAAGCCATTTTAATTTCTATGGAGTCAGATTACGTGTAATTACTCATACATTCACCTCCAGCAACAGAGAAGAAATTGTTGGACTTCTCTTAAGGAAATATTTAATAGCAACAGGAACGATGTTTTCTTTTAGGGTGTTCTACTTTAGCTTAATCTGAGCTACCATCTATCTGATCTCGTCTTTGAACGCCTGGTAGCTCTCGTGGGCCCCTTTAGCCATGGGCCCCCCCGCAGCTGCGGGTGCTGCGGGTACCTAGTTACACCACTAGTATTATAACATAATTATGTCTGCTAATGCTTTGAATAATGGAGTGTTGATCAAAGATTTTTTGGGGCGAAACTACCGCCGAAATGTAGGCTTAGCCCATCTGTAACCCAGCCATGTCATTCAATTATAAAGCCGAATCACTATCAGTCTTGCGGCCAACTAACATCGCCAACATGTGTTATTAAGGATAACAGTCCAACCAGCGAATCAGTAACAACTTAACGTAATAATGCGATATACAAAAAGTACATGTTACTGACCAGCGAATTTTTAAGAACTTTTCGTTCAGTTCAGCTGTCACTTAACAGGGCGAAAATTAACGCGCAAACTGAAGGAAATGTCAGACAGAATATATCAAAATTTTCACGGCACACTTTTCTTAAAAATAATAATTTTCCTCTTCATATTTTAATTTTACAAAAAACAGTCTTAGGTAAGACTTTTTCTGTTAGTTAAGACTTTTGTGTTAGTTTAGACCTATTTCGTATTCTACAAGTAATCTTAGCTGTCATTAGTCTTACAAAATAGTCTTATGTAAGACCAACAATTTTGATGGTCTTAACAGTCTTAATTTGACATTTCTCTTGTAGCAAAATGATGACGCTTTTACAACAAAGTGTCATAATAAATTGTATGTATGGACATAAAAGTATTTAAATATGTTTGTTTATTTATTTTCCAATAGCGAAAATATCTCAAAATACAAATTAAAGTTTAAAGTTCAATGAAAATAAGGAAAACATTGGTGTTTGACAGGTCTACAAACGTTTTGGAGAATTTGCAACCAAAAAGTTAAGACTGCTACGATCAGAATACCAATATAATCTGTAGTCTTAAAAAAAAGTCTTCCCAAAAAATGTCTTAGCTAAGACAGTCTTAGGAGTCTTAATGTCAGAATCGGAGGATTAATTATATTTGTTAGTTATTACGGATTCGGTGGCTGATATTCTTTAATATTCTTTAAGGAAATACTTTCGTTAAATTCTGTAAGGGTTCTTACTGATTCGCTGGTTACCCCTTAAGTCATATTTATTTATTATTCATCAAAATATTAGAAGTTTACGTAAAAATGTTGATTCATTTTTAGCTAATATTGCTGCACTCGAGCTGTTACCACAAACCATTCTACTCTCTGAAGTCTGGATTGAACATCATGAATTAGAGGCTTTTAAGATACAGGGGTTTGCATTTTTTGGTAATTGCAATTCTATGTTTAGAGCCGGAGGTATTATTGTTTATCTGAGGGATTATATTAATGAAAAAAATGTGGTTCGTATTGATGCTAGTAGTGCTGACCTTTTACAGGTGAATTTTGAATATAAGTCTGTTTTGTTTTCAGTTATATGTATTTAAAGGTTACATTCTGTCCGCACATCTGTTTTCATTGAGGAACTTAATAATATTTTACAAGAGATGAAATCCAAAAATTTAATGGTTATTGGTGATATGAGCTTAAATATTTTTGAATTTCTACCGTCCTCAGTTGATTATATGCTCATGACGGCCTCTCACGGCCTTAAATCACTGATAAATAAACCAACCCGTATTACAAGCAGTTCCTCCACCTGCATTGATAACTTTTTTCAGAAATTCACCGAAGTTTGAGTTTAGCTACGAAGCTGACATTCGAAATTTAAATATCACTGACCATTGTATGACCAGTATTGAATTTGTACCTACATATTTATGGGTCTATTTGTTACTCACCCAAATCGAAACGGAATATCAAAATTATTAATTATTCGAATTTATTTAAAGTTTTAAATAAAAAAAGTTGGTTATAGCTATTTCATAAATCTTTTAAAATTTTATGTTGAGGGAAACACTTCGTTGGCTGAGGTTAAAGCGAAAGTTAGAATTATTAAGCCTTGGATAAAGCCTGCCCTTCTTAGGAAAATTAGGTACAAAAATAAACTTTCGAAAAACCTTAATAATAATTTAAATGATCCGGACTTCACAAATCGAGTTAAGACCTCCTGTTAAGCAAGAAATAAGCTTGGCCAAATCCAATTACAGTGGAACCTCTTTTATCCGGAATTCTACCAACCGGAATATCTAATAACCGTAAATTTTGGTTCTCTAAAATCAAGTTCTTTTATCCGGAATAACCTCTATTATCCGGAAAAACGTTTTTTTCTTATTCTTTCATTTTCCCTTTTAATTCGCTTGTGTAAAATTGACTTTACTTTTATCTTATTTTCCAAAAATGAAATGTTTTTTTTATTATGTGATTAACTAAAATGAATTAAAAATCTTAATAAATAACACTGCAGTTTAAAAAATATTAAAATATGCTGTTTTACTATGAAATTATTAAAAAAACCTTTATCCGGAAAAATCGTTTATCCAGAATTGTTCTGGCCCCAGTCGTTCCGGATAAAAGAGGTTTCATATTTTAATAATACACAGGTCAAACGCTCAAATCGAAGAAATATCTGTTGATGAAAATGCTTCAGTAACCGATCCATGCGAATTGACTGATTTGTTTAAAAATCACTTCGTAAATGTTGTCACAAATTTGAAACAATTCATTAAGTGTGAAGATGAATTCTGCGCCAATTTTATAAACAGTAATTCTCAATGAAATTCGTGTGTGTTCTTAGAAACTTTCTCGCTTGAAATTCTAAATGTAATATAGGAGCTTAAATTATCGCATTCGTCAAATCTCAATTTATATTCCTGAAGTTTTTTCACACACAGTAAATTTAAGTTTTTCTACCAGTGTTTACGCTTCTAGATTAAAAGAAGCTCTGGTTATTCCAAGTCTTAAAATAGGCGATAGAAAAGATATTTCAAACTACAGACCAATCTCATTGCTTTCTGTGTTTGGTAAAATTATTGAGAAGCTCGTTCATTCGAGGGTTACTAGTTTTTTGGACAATACCAATTTTTTACATGATAGCCAGTTTGGCTTCAGCAAATCCAGAGGCCCTCAAAATGCTCTATTAGAATTCACTAACTTTTCATATGAAGGACTTGATCAGAGAAATGCGGTTGACTCTATTTTTATTGATCTTACGAAGGCATTCGATATGGTTAACCACAAAGTTCTTTTGAAAAAGCTTTTTTGTGCTGGGTTTCGTGGGGTCAATTTGCTTTGGTTTTGTTCATACTTGTCCGAAAGATCCCAGGTTGTTAAGATTAAAGGTATTGTGAGTCAGCCTAAAATCTTAAACGATGGTGTTCCGCAAGGTTCAGTATTAGGTCCATTGCTGTTTCTGATATAGTTGAACTCTATTGATCTCCCAATTGATCGCTTTGACGGATGATCTGATAGTGTTCATGTACAATCAACCTGATCGTAACATTATTTCTCAACATATGCAATCGGACCAAATCCTCCTGAGCAACGGTTGCTCTGCGCATACAATGTTCTTAAAAAAACTAAAGGTATGTTCTTTAAAATTAGCGATACTTTTTAGTAGACCCTAATATTCTTTATTACGCTCGTAGTTGTGATAGTTGTGACCAAATTGCTTGTAACGATGGCTGTGTTAAAATTGAATTCATTGAATCTTTTAAATGTGGATAATACTATGCTTCGGAGATACCATATCGATGACCTTCGTAAGTATCTCATAATAATGATTAGGAACCTGCTACGTAGGGCATGCCCGACTGCAGTTTTAAGAAATATATACTTTCCATTAGTTGACTCGAAATTGTCTTATTATGGCTTAGTTTGTTGGAGTGGCACTTACTACTCCAGAATTCAACCACTCATTATTGCACAGAAGCATATTGTTAGAATTATTCTTAATGCGGAGAGGACTTCTGCTTCATGGCCTCTATTTCAATCCCTGGAGATATTTCCACTTAGACATCTGTTTATGCTTAAAGTACTGAATGTTTTGAGGAACCCTCAACACAACCAACTTTCAAAACTCATTTTTAATTTTGGCTCCAAAAATGTTCAATAGCCTTCCGGATGAATTGAAAATTTGTCGGAATTTGAAATATTTTCAATCCGGTCTAAAAACATTTTTATTCGAATGTGATAGTGTGAGTGATTTGGTGCAATTTGAAGCGTAGGTAATTGCAGTTTTAAATTTTTATGTATTGTTGTGTATAATTTTGTTTTTTAAACTTTTTATTGCATTAAAATGAAAACTTTTAATCTTATGTTTAATGGTCCCTTTTTTAAAATTGTAATGTATAGCAGTTGACTGGATTGTTTGATTAATTAATAAATAAAAAATTTCGAATTTAATATAAATGCTTAACTCACGATTAGGAAACGCATAAAACTATTTAAAATAAGGAATAGTCGCTTATGTCTACTTAGCTTACTTTTCCTTTTCTAACGTTGAATTCTATTGACCCAAAAAACGGTTCTCGATCAAAAAAAGCTGAATTGAGATCAATTTCTACTATGAAGAGTTCAGCATTTTTTGATCTAGGTTCCGTTTTTGTGAGTCAATAGAATACGACATAAAAGATTCACAATTCATGAATTTAAAGTTAGTAAGAAGTAATCGCCTAACTCGATGTAATTTGTTATTCCAAAACTATCTTTTCCATTTTAACGACTGCTAAGGTAGATTTTTACAACTTAAGCGGGTATTCCAAAATCATTTTATGTAAATATGAGTTAAGCGAATATTTTTTTTCTGCATAACTTCTACAAAAATAAACCAAAATTCAAGGAGCTTAGAAAAAAAGTTTAATTTCAAATATGGCTATTCCATAAATTCATTTTTCGCTTATCTTGACTTAAGCGATTTTGCCTTGTGGCCACAGAATTTTTGCCTGGGGCGCTAAAAACCATGAAACGCCGCGATGAGAAATGCTTATGGGCAATTTTTATAGCGAGACGAGTTAACATTCATCTCGTTACATGAGTTATATTATTCTAAGTTTATTTTGGACTCGCCAGTTAGAAAAAATATTTTGTATATTCTGCGAAAATTTCAGAAAATTCCAAAATTCTGAAATGTTAAGTTGTATGCTCAACATTTGAGGTTAATTTAATTATTTAAATATTTTTAGTGACATCCTGCAGGCCGCCGTAAAAAATATCTGAAAATTGGCAACTGCACTAAAATGTAATTTTAAACGAGAATTTGGCAAATTTATAAAATTTTAAGAAATTAGAATTTCAGATTTATTTATCTGATCAATTAGAAGACGGATCTTTTATGCAGAATCCTTGTTTTTAATAATTTCTAATCCGCAAAAATATAAATTTCCAAACTTAGTAATAATCAATATTTCTGATTGCCTTTTTTCTTCGAGATCAGAGAGATATTATAAAAAAACATTTTGCGTTTTTTATTTTTTTGGATCCGATAATTTTTTTTTTTGGTTTTTTTTAATTCTGAAATTTACTTCATATAGTACAGAAAAATACTATAGTTTGACGTACAAAATCGTGCACGATATAGACTGAGGCAACAACAATGGAAAATTATTTTTTTAAAGTTTATTTGAAATAATTTTAATTAATTTTATTAACTGTTTCTTGTTTAATTTTATGTTTGTGTATTAGTTATGCGTAGTTAATCATTATCAATTTCCTTCCTCGTAGTGTGTTACAAAACAGTGTTTGTCCAATTTAAATGCGCGTTTTAATTTCTGAAAATGTCTTTTCAGATTAAAAATGATCGTATTTTGGGATAAATTATCTGGTTGTTCTCTCTGGTCTCTCCACTGAAATAAAGGGAACAAGCCAAATAATACCATTTTTACTAACTGAATTTTATTAAAATTTTGAGATTTGTATGGTTTTGGTTTGCCAAGTCACGTAATGTAAGCATTTAGAATATTGCCAAATTTTAGTGCATATTAGAAAATATTTCGTTTTCTACCAAATTTATATAACATTTTATTATATGTCTGTAAAAGCAAAGCACATAATATTCCAATTTTATTTCTGCTTACGTTTAACAGGCAAACTACTCAATATATTTGTGAAATTGGGCCAAATCCTAATAACTATTTTCCTTTTTAAATAAAATATTGTGCTTATACACAAAATAGTAAAAAAATGTCGATGTCTTCGCTTAATCATAAAGTATATAATTTAAAATGTATACAATTTTATTACCTTTTGTATTGATCTGGATTATAAATATGAGAAAATAACCAAATATACGAGGATGTCGTCTCTTAAAATTTACCTTTTATAGGCTAAATATTTTTGGCGTGTATAATACGTTTGGCTCGGCGCCAATAATAAAGTTAAAATTCTTTGTTGGAATAGTGACTTAAATTGAAGTAATATAAATCATAGTACGAAGAGGTGATCAAATATCGACAGAAATATAAAATATTGAGTTTCCATGGATGATGGCACACTGGGCTCTATTATATTAAAGAAGTGTAATAATGTAATTTTATATATATTCGCCTAACAAACTTTTGTAATGAATTATTAAATAATAATTTATCGTTTGTTTTATGAGTTTTTTTTTTACTATAATGATGTTTTTTAAGAACGATAAATAAAAACCAGCATAAAACAATAGTTGAAACTTGAAACCGAAAAAAAACTAAATCAACTAATATAAAATGAATTAACAAAGATTTTAAAAGGGAAATAAGTTATTTTTGGATTTGTGTTTTTTAGCAAATACAATACCTGTCCAGATGATTTCTTGTTATGATCTCCAACGCCATTGACCGCAGCAACAACACCGTTAGGAATTGGAACAATTTTTCTACCTGATCCTGGTGGTCCTTCAGATTTACTACGACGTGATTGCGTATTTCCTCGTTCTTCCGACTGAAATTAAAATGAATACAATTCACATGCGAAGCCATAAGATTTGGAATTTGTTATCTAATTATCATTTTTAGATGGTTTTGTAATTCAATTTATATATATACAGTTTTTTTTTCTCAAATTAAATAATTATAAGTCATACAGAAAAATTAAAATTATAATTGAAACTATATAAATTATGATGATGATTTAAATATTATAAGAAAAATGTTTATTTCGGTTTATGGTTTGTGGTTATTAAATCTATAGAATTATAAAAAAAAACATTTTAATCAAATTACATATCATATTCGAAACCATCCATGGAAAACAGGGAAAATTTGTATTGCATCATTGTACAAAAGTACTACCTAATCCATTATACAGTGGAAAATTTTCGTACATAGTTTAACAATAGACAGGTAAATTAATCAGCACTCCTCTTATTTCCCTTCGTATTTAATACTAATTAATTTTTCATATTAAACAATTAATAAATTACAATTTATATAACTATAGATAAAAAAAACAAAATAACATTTTTTTTTAATTTAAATGGTTAAAAAAATGACTAAAAACATATTAAATTAATAAATGTCAAATGATTTGAATAATATTGAATAGAGTGCCTGTATATTTCTCAAGCCTAATTTCACATGAATTTTTGTCAAAAAGGTTGCTTAATACGAGACATAATTAGAGCATCTAGGATGATCAGATGAAGTAATAAATTCAAATTAAAAGCAAATCAGCAGTGTCAAATCTACAAGTCGAAAATCAAGTTTTAAAAAATAACGTCAATAGATTCTAAAAGTCCCATTTTGTTCAAATGCTTTTTGATAAATTTGAAGTATAATTTGAGTAAATTACATTATTGATAATACATTTCATTATGTTTCAATATCTAGGATTGAGCCCGGTAAATTTTTTTAGATTTTTTTATCCTGACGTCAAAAGTAATACCCCGTAAATTGTTTACTAATCTAATCGATTGCGTATTACATTTCCATTAATGGGATGTAAAAGTGCATAAAGGTTAACAAACAATCAAACAAAACAAAAAAAAAAAACAAAAAACATTCATAAAATGATACACAAGTCCTTCCGCAAAATGTAATATTTAAAATAAAATTAAAATTAAATGAAAAATAAATAATAGTAAATACTAGTAATTTATGTAAATAAAATAATGTTAGATACATATGTTATATAGTAATAATAAATATTTTGTAGCATTGCATTATTTATTCCAAATTTGCCGAATTTAATTTAATTTTTTTGTTTTATTTTAAAACGTTATTTAATTAGTAATAAAAATACATACAAATAAAAAAAACTCACCCTTGCACGATTATTTACATTTGCTGTAATTTTATCTGGTTCATCACATGATATAAATTCATGTGTCCGATATGCTAGTTCAGGGCATTTTTTTCTTCTTGGCAATGGTGGTTCATTCGCCGTACCTATTATTTCGGTGTCAATATTATGTTTTCCCAAAATTAATTGTGTTTGCCCGTTTTATTGATTTACAATACAAAGAAAAGATAAATAATAATAATTTTAATAATCTGTTTTATATAAAATATTTAACACTTTAATTAAAAATAAAAATTAATTGTTTAATTTAAATATTTATCACCATGTTCAGGTAGAGTAGAGGGATTAATAATGGTAAACGTTAAATTGTATATAAAATTAATTGATTTAATTTTACCGTAGTACAATAGATTATACTGTTGGCGTGCTCAATTAATTGTAATCATTTTTTTTTTTACTACATAATAAATGTAATCAACCTAGGAAGCTTTTTATACTAATGTGAGGGGATCATTGCTACGAAGTATAGAAACGTATTAGCTGCGGTTTTACATGGAAGCAATTAAACGAGTTTTGTGATTTAGCGAGCTTGTGCAATTTTTATAGCAGGCAACTAAATAAAACAATTAAACCATTTCTCTACATAAAATTGCTTGTTATTAACACGAAATAATTTCGATATCTGCGGTAAAAATTGAAAATTAAGCAAAGTAATCCAATAATAGAAGTGTATTATTCTTCAGTAAAACCACAACTAAACAATTTTATAAATAATTATTAAAAACAACTAAATAATTTTATATCCAGTTATCTGGTCCACATCTAGTAATAGTGTTTACCACCTTTTAAAGATATTAACACTATACCTACTATAACCGAGTCATTTGACCCGTTTTAAAATTTCGATTAGAATTTCCTATATTCAACGTAATTGCACCGCCTTTAAACTTTACGATTTTTCCAATAAGATACGTACAATCAATTTTTTAATACTATTCACTTCTTTTTTTAATAATTGGTTTCTACGAAAAGTGTGAAGACTATCTTACCTACCACAACGGGTTATTTGACTTGTCGCGGTAGGAATAGGTATATACATATGAAGTGTCGGTAGGTTTAGTGTTAAAATAGGACATCTTAAATAATTGTTGCTATTTGCTCACCAATCACCGGCGAGGAATGCAAATGCAAAAAATGTAAAATATTCTTCGAGAATTAATATATGTATATGGAGAGAACATAAAATTCAAAATGTATGAAAGAGAGTAAGGAAAAGCGTTAGTCTACTTCTGTCATTTTTTTTCGTAATTTTGTTTTGTTTGCATTTCTGTTTTGGTTTTAACAAATTATTTAATAGAAAATATTGTGTGAAACATATAAAACTTTAAGTAAAATGCCACATTTAATGAAATGTTGTGTTTCCAGTTGCTCTAATTTCATTAGAGTAACTAATATTAAGAACCATCGCAGTCCAGGTTCAATAAGTTATTTTAGGTGCGTTTTAGTGAAATTTGTTTTGCCCATAAAATTGAATGGTATGTAAGAATATTAAAGTAATGTATATTATAATCAAGAATATTATAAGTATTTAGAGGGCCCACACAATTTACCGTGATCAAATTTAATTTTTATTCAAAAAAATCAAAAGTTAATATTTTTCATTTGAAAAATATTTTTTTTATGTAGTTGTGTGCTTGTGAGTAAAATCCCAGTGTCGGGGAAAAATTATTTTTTCTTTACTTTGTTAAACGAATATTTTCTGTATGTTGTTGTAATAAATGTTTTTTATAGAAATCATAATTTGTTATTATTTATTTAAAAATTGATTTGTTGTAGATAAATCATAAAAGTGTTTAGTAAAATAAATCTGTTTGGAATAATTCTGATAAAGTTTGTTGTAATTGAAGTATATTCTGCTATTATGAAACCATATTTATCAAGCATTAATTTTTAATAATAAGTTTTCCAAAGCAGATTACCCAGAAACTTGCGAATGAGGAAAATATGGCAAACAATATTAATTACAAAAAAATTTGGCCGGAACGATCGAATTTGTTCTGATCATTTTGAGAACAAGTTCATAAATATGAGGGGAACCTGCAAAAGATTATGCCTAAATGCCATTTCGACCATCTTCGCTTCTTTGTCGAATATATCGCGAGACCCTTTAGCTGTGTTGGATGAACATTTGTCGGTTGAACGCATTCAAGATGTTGCGATTATGGACTCTGTCAGTTCATCTGATAAAATTATTTCTGGTACTGAAGAGTATGATGAAAGAGACGTTGAGCCGATATCATCTGAAATGAGTTCCGAAGATGGATCAACAGCCATAGAAAATATGGACGTGAGCTGTTCAGAAAATATTAAGACGTGCTTAAAAAAAGTGAAGGTATTGTTTTCAATATTTTTTAATGATTGATTCCTTATGCTAATAGAACATGTTCTTTATAGCCTTTACAAAAAGTAACACTTAAAAGGTCACTTAAGACATCAACGTTCGAGGAATCATCGTCACCCAAGAAAAATATTCGACGTAAAATCAAATTGAACGTTCTAAGAAAATCGTATCAGGAGCTAACGAAAAGACATCATCGCTTAGAACAAACCATTTCTCGCCGCAACTCCAAAATAAATAGTTTAGAGGCGGTTTTAGAAGATCTTAAAAGGCAAAACTTGCTACAAGAAGAGCACTTTGTTAACTTGGTATCAATGTCAGAACCGGTTAAAGAAATTTTAAAAAGACAGCTTCGCAAGTCTAAGGGCTTATCATTACCCAAACGTTTCCCGATTGAAATTAGAAAGTTTGCAATGACCCTCAACTTTTATTCCCCAAAAGCGTATGACTACGTTCGAAAAATATTTAGTTCTCTACTGCCTCATTCAAAAACAATTGCACAGTGGTATCAATGTGTGGAAGGAAAGGCTGGTTTCACAGGAGAATCTTTTCATACGTTGAGACTTCTTGTAGATATGGAACGAGCAAATAATCAAGATGTCTTCTGTAACTTAATTTTTGATGAAATTGGCATTCGCAGTCAAATAGAATGGAACGGTAAACGAACAGTTGGTTGTGTAGATATAGGGAATGATCTCGAAAGTGAAGAAGTAGCTACTCAGGTTCCAGTGTTTATGGTTGTAGGGATCAACAAGAGATGGAAAATACCAATAGGA
Organism: Tipula helvola; assembly: GCA_963556165.1. Lineage (NCBI taxonomy): Eukaryota > Metazoa > Arthropoda > Insecta > Diptera > Tipulidae > Tipula > Tipula helvola. The sequence goes on along the minus strand of OY744482.1, from coordinate 145,632,164 downwards.
TATTTTCCTATTGCTTCTCTAAATAGCGAGCAGAAAAGTAATTTATTGTCGCTCTGTCTTCATAATCTCTACGCCACAGGGGTTAAAATAATTGGAATTACATTCGATGGATGTCCAGTAAATTTTTCCCTAGCAAATTCATTAGGATGTAATACAAATGTAAGGAATTGTACAGATTTAGATTATTTAAATAAAGTGTTTATGTACAATGATGAGCCTTTTACTGAATCTTTGGTTATTTTGCCCGATCCATGTCACATGCTAAAATTAATTCGTAATACACTTGCTGAAAAAGGTCCTCTATTAGATGACAACGGCGAAGAGATATCGTGGCATTATTTAGAATTATTATTACAGCTACAAGATACCGAGCCGCCCCGGTGGCACAGTGGTTAGCATGCTTGCTTTAAGCTCCGGAGGTCCCGGGTTCGATTCCCGGCGGGTGATGAAAAAATTACGGCTGGTTAATGTAGGATCTTTGAACTAATCACTCATTATCCGTTAATAAAATGATTACGAAACTTCATAATGAAGCGGTCAAATCCCTCCATGGGATGTAGCGCCAGCGAAAAAAAAAAAAAAAAAAAAAAAAAAAAGATACCGAGCAGCTACATTTAGGAAATAAATTGCGAAAGGCCCATGTTTTTTTCAAAAATCAGAAAATGAATGTTCGGCTTGCTACTCAAGCGTTAAGTACTTCTGTTGCGGATGCTCTCGAGTTTTGTAGAAATCAGCTAAATCTACCGCAATTCGAAGGATGCCTAGCGACGGTGCGATTTATTAAAATCGTTAACAATGTCTTTGATGTTCTAAATTCTCGAAATATGTCTCAAAGAGGAATCAAACAACCTATTTGTGCGGCGAATATAGAGCAAATTCTGATATTTGTTAATTCCGCTATAAACTTCTTAGGATCGCTTAAGATTATGTCACCAAGTAATTATCAGCCTGTTGTTATGTCACCCCGGAAATGGCTTTGTTGGTATGATTTTAACGTTAAAAAGTGTTAATTTTATATTTGAAAAATTCGTTAAAACTAAACTTCTCAAGTTCGTACCATTCTACAAACTAAATCAAGACCACCTTGAACTTTTCTTTGGTAGTATTAGGGCCCGTTTAGGCTCTAATAATAATCCCACAGTGCGACAATTTACTGCAGCTTACAAAAGGCTCTTAGTTCATACACAAATTGCAGAATCAGGTTTAGGGAATTGTTTACCGTTAGAAGAATTAAACGTATTAAATCCTATAAACGCGATAAATTTGACAACTGCCAAAAATATTTTGCTTCAACCACTTTATCCAAATTCGAATACGGGCAATTCCGATGTTCTTACAGACGAAGAAACTGTTTTTCTATCTGAAAATTCTGAATTATTTCAAAATCCAGATCTTTCGGAATTTGTTGAGAACGTTGTAGAATATGTGGCTGGATTCATAGTTTTCAGGTTAAACAAAACACTTCATTGCTCTGAATGCATTAATTATCTCGAAGGCAATAGTTCAGTTAGTTCACTTATAGCTCAAAAAAATAGGGGAGGTTTAGCAGTTCCTAGTAAAGATACTGTACTAATTTGTAGCACAACCGAAAAAGAAATTCGTCAATACATAAATCAAAATGACAACATTCAATTATCTGTAGTGAAACAATCCGTATGTAATAGAATTATTATTAATGTTAAAAAAAAATTGTTAAGTCAAAATCTATTTAATGAGTTTCCATATCACGATCACTATAATTTACTTTTAAAATGCATAATTAAAAAATATTTGGATATTCGTTTTTTTTACATTTGCAGTAATACAAAAAAATCTCTTAGCATTAGAAATAAATTAAACCGCTTAGTTATATTTCAAGGAATGTAATTTTCATAAAATATTGTTAAATTTGAATCATTTTTTAAAGCTCTCTTATTTGTAAACATTGAATAAATATTAGTTATTTAAATTTTGGATTAAAAATTAGAGACAAATTTGAAATTTGAATTAACCAAATTAAAATATTATTTATACCATGCCATATTAATTAAATTTATCTATAAATGCAATAAAATGAATATATGTAAAACATGTGTAATAGTTTTTAGTCACATTTGCAATACATTTCATAATAAATTTTTGGAACAGAAATATTTCATAACTTATTAATCTAACTTCACATAAGTACCTTAAAAATGTATTCTTTCTTACGTACGTACGACTATGGAAATATTAAAAAAAAAATTGTAAATAAAGAGAGACGAAACCAAAAATTCATTTGACAGAACACGACTCACGCTCAATTTTAGTTATGCTGGTCGGTTGAAAATATTGTTGTTGTAGCGTTGTTTTGGTTTCATGCATATAAAAAAAAACTATCTAGCTAGGCCTACTCCATATTCCGATTTGAAAGTATTTTTTCTGAATATATTTAAGCCGTGCCCGAATATCGTGTTAAATATTCACACGTACTAATTTTTGACATAAAACACACTCATCCAAATTATTACAGTCGTTCCCTATGATACATTTTGACAGATCCATGTGAAATATTTTAGTAGGATATGAGATTTAAAATAACCAAAACAGCAAAACAAGAGGTAGAATATACTTAGGACTTTTTGTAAATACACTTGGGGCATAATTTTTTCGATAGTAAAATTCAATAATTTATGAACAATTCCTCACTGAGAAAAATGTGTATTAGAGTTAACCAAATAAAATATAGAAAACTAAGACTTAGGAGTTTTTCCTGAATTTAAAGTAATTTTCCCAAGTTATAAAAAATAATTTCTAGCCAAATTGTTGAAATTGATATAGTGTACAGAAAATTTCCCATTATATATTGCATATTCTAGATAACTTTTTATTTTGGATTGGTATGGTATTACATCACTGTAGCCAACTATCTTTTAAAGTGGGATTTTATAATTATTCAAATAATAAAGTTTAGTGTTTTATTTTGGTTATGTTATTGAGTGCTGCTTGTGTTAAATTAACCAGTCCAAGTTAAGAAAATCAGAAACGATCTATATGAATCTCATAAAGTTATGAATGCATTATATGCGCTTAGGAAGTTATATTCTACAGGTACGAGTAAGTATAAATAGCAATAAGTAAAATTACAGTTTATATTTCTAAATTAATCAAGTGTTCTATTTTCAAGATACTTATTTAATAAAAATATAAGACGCCATTGAGTCATCATCTATTATGGGTAAATTAACAATTTACATTGGATTAACTCCATATTTACAGAGTTAACGGCAAAAAAATTAATAATTTTGATTTTGGTAGAAGAAACCGCAGAACTGTACATCTGTAGTATCATCAACTAAATTATTGGTTTGGTTTTTCATTTAAAGCAATTTTTAATAGTTATTGGTATTTTGCCTATAACGTAGGCAAATATTGTAAAGTTGTTTAATTGGAAAATAATGCTTATTGCAAGGTCTAGTTGTGATTTTCGATCGAACAAGTGGGCTATAGTCTTGTTTGGTTGATTTTTTCAAATTAGTTTTGTGCATTAAATATTATGTTTCAGTAAACTTCGCGAAGAGTCGAGTTAATCACTTGGACATGGAATCTAACTAAATTTAGTCATATTTTTCAAGTTGATATTAATTAGCTTGGCTTGCATATTTTGTTAGCTTGCCTAATTGTTTAGCAAATTTAACCTCACTCCTTACCTTTCAGTTTTTGTTTGTTTGCTTTACTATTTCTTGTTGGACTTTTTCAGAAAAATTTAGGAGGAAAGTCCTACTGGTAAGGGCCGGTAGGCGCACTGATTTTGCTCGCATAAAAACCAAATGCTTAAATACAATTTCTTAATCTTACTTTTTAATTTTTCGGTTTATCTTCCATATATCACAATAACGTCATCGGAAGTTAGCAGTTCTGATGTAGTTTAGTCTCTACACCAGCTCAATTTTTGTACAACTTAAGTGAAACGATATTTCTTGAAGTCATTTGCACGTTTATATAAAAGCCGTTTATTAATTGAATACCAGCAGAATATTATAATAAATCTTAACATACAATTATCATACAGACAGTTAAATGACTTAAATTTGGGATACAAAGTTTAATGCATATGGGTTTATTAATTAATTTAGTTTGTGTGAAGTGGTTTTTGTATTTTGTTCAATTGAGTTTAATAAAACAATAGTAATAAAATAAATGTATTTAGTTTTTATTTCAACGCATGTGTGCCTATCTTTATAGAAAAATGGGCCCTAGTCTTACTTATTTTTTAGACTTATTACCTTTAAAAAGGTAATCGTTCAAAAGTATTAGCATACTACCTATAATATTCCTAAGATGTTAGCAATACCATGTATAATTGAATTATAAATATGGACAGAAATTATAAACAAAAAATTGTTAGGTTACCAATGTTATTGTGCAATGTTTCTTTTTTGTTAAACCAGTGGTCAATCACTAGAGGCTTGGTGATAGTATAATGCAATTTTTATCAATAATTATTGTAGCTTTATTGCCCAAATATTTGAGAAATTGCCATACATATGGGGTTTCATTTGATATAACGAAACACTTAGCCGATTTAAATTTGAAACTGCAAGGAAAGGATCAGATCATTACCAACATGTATGACCAAGTTAATGCATTCAAATATAAGCTAGTTCTTTGGGCAAAGCAATTGAAAAATGAAAATTTAATGCATTTTCAGACATGCAACATATATAAATCCAGTTTAGGTGAAACTGCATCATATGAAAAATACGCGGAAAAAATGTTAAGCTTAAGAACTGAATTTGAAACAAGATTTACTGGTTTTAAATCGTTGGAAGACAAGTTTTCTTTGTTTTCTTAAATTTTCTCAATAAATATAGAATCAGTACCTAACCTTATGCAAATGGAGGTTATCAATATTCAGTGCGATTCTAATTTGAAGACAAAATTCATTGAAGTTGGAGTGTATGACTTTTACAAATGTTTGCCACCCAGATTTGAAAACACTCGAAGATTCGCATATGAAATTATGTCCATGTTTGGAAGTACTTATAGGTGCGAACAGTTATTTTCTCTTATGAAAGTATACAAGTCTCCAATCAGATCAAGAATTACTGACAGTCATCTCGGACCAGTTATAAAATTAATCATTTCAAACAAGATTGCCCCCGAAGTAGGAAAGATGGTTGCAGAGAAAAGATGCCAAATATCTGGGGAAAAATATAAATTTTACATTTTTTTTTATACTTTTCAAAATAAACCCAGTTTACTATAAACATTTAAGTTTTTTATTTTTTTATGGCTCACATAAACTTTTAAATTCCTTTTTTTGGCCCGTGTTAGGATTTGAGTTTGACATGCTTGATTTATATTATTGGTAATTTTCTTCTATGTAAACTGCTTTTCTTTCGAATGTTTAAAGTAGAAACGCCAATACTGTTTAGTTAAAATTCCATAAAATACGGTCCATTACATTTTTTGAAATAGTTTAATTTCCTATACAACTAGGAATTTCGTCGATTTGATTGTTTGGAAAAATATAGAGCATATAACTAGAATTTCTTGTTGTCCCAAAAACGCCTATAATTATGGATAGAAAGTACGTAAAAAATAGGGAATTTTAATTGAATTCTAACTCAGGTTGCCATCCACGCGTTTGGCGTGGTAAAAAATTTGTGTTTTCGTGAAACGTATCCCCAGAAATCCTTAGGAGTTTCTTCATTTCCTCATCATTATAACATAATATTTGTCCAATAATCGGGTTGTGGGATCGCGGAGTGTAATGTAGTCGCTTGAATTTACCAATAATATTAGTGTAGTATTCGATTTTCGAAGCACTTTTACAATACTACAATAATTTATAATAATTTTTGCATACCTCGGAATTTTGTAGGAAACGTAAAATGAGCGGTCTAACGTCTAGAATTATGACGCCTTTGAACAAAAATATAACATTTATATAATTTATAACATTTCAATAATTATTAAACAGCGGAAAATTGAGGGCCAATGGAGCCAGTCAAACGATTCGGACATGGAAAATAAAGTTCCCTATATTCAGGGCGAAACGGAGATAGAGGGAAACTGCATACATGAAACTGTGTTATGCACCGAATTATGACCTTTGTCTCATTTCGACCATAAATTGTTTAATTTTATTTCGGTTTCTACAATTACGGACTGGTTTACAACCAAACACTCAAAATCGAGTTTGGACAAAGGACTTCGTTTGGCTCAACATAATTTCACTGAGCGAATACACGGAAAAATTGATAGTGATGCTTCACATGTATTAATTGCTGGTACATGCTATGACCAGACTCAAGACCTATACAGAAAAACTAGTGTTTTATGACGAGCGCATGAACAGCGCCAATTGTGAATGTGTTGCAGGTGCTGGAATGTTTGGGTTACAGCACTACGGCAGTATCGGTTAGTATTTAAAAAATGTAAATTAAATATTGTGTGTTTATTCTGAAGCTTTATCTTTATTTAAGGCAAATCATTAGAAAGGGTTTCCCCCACAAGTCATTTACAGACGTGACACCAACCGGCTTATATAAAACGAGTGCAAAAAATTGAAACTCAACGAGCATTTACCACCGAAACCGATTGAATCAAAATATATAGCTCAATATAACGAGTGTGATAAAAGCAGCGGACTCTAAAATTTATTTATCAACAACAAAGAAGTAACAAATTTAACCAAACAAAGGAATGTCAATTCAGCAGCCTACTTTGAATACCATAGTTACTGCAAGAATATGGAGAGACAGTTGCCGGATGCCGTAAACACGTGACCGATGAGGAAAGAGAAATTTTAAAAAGGAAAACATCCATTCAACGGTCATCAAAAATTTGGTATAACAAAAGCAGAAGTTTCGTATAATAGCCTCTAATGTCTATGATGTCAGACCTGCTCTCCGAAGTAAAAGATTCAATGAAGCAGTGACCAAAAGAATTATATGTACACGGTATCGATGGAGTATTAAATACGAAACGAGGGCAATACTAACCTACCAACAAAAGACAGAAGCCAAAACCAATATAATTGGACTTTGTATTGACAAACAACACAATTTTCTTGCTGCTTCATCTGACGGTAGGTACCACAGACGATGGAATGGAAGTTGAGGTCAAATGCCCCCACTCGATAAGCAAAAGACGGCAATTTGGAAAATGTAAAGTAAATACATCACGAATGGAACATTAAATAAAAAACATAAATATTATCTACAATGCCAGTTACAGATGAGGGTAACAAATACAAAAATCTGCGATTTTGCCTTTTGAACTTGGCTAATCCAATTATCCTTTCTACTAAAATTCTCCTATTTGCGATTATTCGTGTTTCGAGTACTTCATTCGGGGTGAGCTGTCCTTGATTTCTAAGAAATGAAGGGATTTTAACTGCAACGCCATTATTCTCTAAAATGTCACTTATATCAAACCCATGATCTGCTAAAACGATGTCTCCTTCACAAAGAAGATCGATGATTCCGCTTTGTCGGAATATAGCACGATCACTCACTGAATCGCAGAATATATCGGAACTGAAAGTTACGCTTCCTTTCTCATCTATCCCAATTAAATATTTTAGTGTATTTTACTACGCTTTTTAAAACTCGCTTTCTTGTCTGTCTGTTTATCTCTGCGGTACAAATTTTGCAATCGATTTTAAAATAGCTTCCCAATGAGCTAGAGACTTGAAACTTTAAGCATAGCTCAGAACTGGATGCCATTGCAATATTAACTTGCTTTCTTGTCTGTTTATTTGTTTGTTTGTCTATTCGGTACACATTTTTTCTTTCGATTTTAAACTAACTTCGCGATGAGCTAGAGCTAGAGACTTGAAACGTATAGCCAAACATATAGTAGTTGACTATGTTTATGGCTTTAATAAAAAATAAATCTCAGTAATTCTATGTACAATTAGATTGCTTGATAGTTTCCATATATGTACATATTTCATTAAAAATTCGATTTTTTTAAATATCAGCAAATTCTGAGCTACAAAAATCTAAAATTTTAAATTGTGCTTCGATTGCGGTTCTCGATACCTCTAAAGATAGGTTGGGAGTTTTTCTGTTAAAATTTCGAGTCGAAGAGTTGGTGCGTATAGCTTCATCTAAGGGCTCAAGCTGCTCTTCACTTATGACAAATAATGTCGTTTTGTTATACGGGAGATGAAAGGGCAGCAGCAGAACCAAAAATTTACTTTCTGTCAACGCTATATCGGAGAACGGAGGGAAAGTGCGATTCTCGAAAAATGTTGGTCTAATTACAAAGGACGACGATCTTGTTCTTGACGGGATAAAACAAAACAACGGATTATATATGTAAAGGATCAAAATCAGCAATCAGTACTGATATCAAAAAAGAAGTCGAAAGCAATGGAATGGCATCGTAAACTATCCTATCTTAGCACCAGAAATATGAAACATTTCTCAAAGCTAACTGAAGGATTCCACATCGAGATCAACGATTTAGATGCCTTTGATTCAATCTGTGAAAAGTGTATGGAAGCAAAGCCAACGAGACATCCGTTTAAAATAGTATAGGATTAAGAGCGGAAAGAAAACTGCAAATAATTCATACCGGCCTTTATGGTTGCTGGTATACTACTTGATTATAAAATTAGTCATTCATACTCCTCAATTAAACGGGAAAGCGGAACGTTTTAACAGTACTTTGATAAGCAAAGCAAGATCACTAATTTTTGATTCAAAATTAAATAAGAATTTGTGGGAAGAAGTACTTCGTACTTCAAAGTATCTGTTAAATCGAAGTCCGAATTAATGGATATACCTCCTGTAGAAAAGTGAACTAAGAAAACTCAATCGGTCGACATTTTTGGAAAATACGCATACACTAAAATTCTAGGAAATCTGAAGAAACTGTACAGATGGAGTAGTAAATTCATATTTGTAGGATACGGATTGAACGGTTACCTATTATGGGATCCAGTGAAACAACACATTTTGTAAAACACATACGTTTTATACCGATTTTGTAAACAAAATAAATTTTAGCAGAAATACGATCTGTACCATATCAGTTTCCTGTTTAAGCGAGATTAACACAAATGTAACCGAATCTATAACGACCATAATTAAAAGTCACCACGTGGATAATTTCTTCACGTTTTTCGTTTTAAATCTTTCAATTTGATAACGGAAACACTTGCTCTTTAATAATATTAACTATGTCGAAATAGCCCGAATTTTTTACTGAATTGTAGTAAGCGTAAATTTAAAATGACACTGCATTTTGTTTTGTTATTTGAAGTTTTCATTTTGTTGAGTTAAATTGGCATTAAACTAAAAATATATGGAGAATGATGATTTATGTAATGTGAGATAGTCGAAAATATAACAGACCAGTGCTAAGATGTTCTAACATCATTTTTTTTCGATGTTCGATAGTATTCATATCTCTCTTTCCAAGAATAAAATTGTATACTATTTCGACTTTTGAATTAAGCTTTTTCTATTGCGATCTCAGCATGCTCGCATAAAACATCATTCTATTTCTACTTTCATTCATCACTCTTTATCACAAAAAATTTTGTTTGTGATATTTTATCGATGTGAAGAAAAGGAAAAGTATACAGAAGGCTGAGATCGCATTAGAAAAATTATATAAAAGAAGAAAATAGCGTACAATTTTGTTCTTGTTACAAGAGACAAAATACTATCGAAAACGAATCGAAAGTGATGTTAGAACATCTCAGCACTGCTGCTGCCCCAAGAATTTAGGGATATTTATATAAAAACATATGAAAAATTTAAAATTTGGTGTAATAATAAAAGTGTTAATAAAATCGCATTACATCTAGTGTTCATTTTTCATTATTAACTAGTGTTCAATAATAAAATATTATTAACCACTAGCCGAGAAATTTTGTTTCTCAGGCTACTAAAACACATAATAATGATGCCTTCTACGACTAGTATTGGAAAAAATAATTTCCGACATTATGACTACTGAGACTACTAGATAAAATTTCAAATATTAAATAATTCACTTGGTAGTATTGAATAATGAAAGAAGAGACTAGATAAAATAGCAGTGAATAATGGATAGTTGATGGAACAAACATAATAATGAGCATATTATACGTTAGTCGTGGAAAAAAGTAGTTTCAGGTGTATCTTGATATATTTTTCTTAACAACATTTTTAGGTATTAGAATTTCTTTTATTCAAACAATCCTTCTACGGTAAACTCTATTTTAAATCGCATTTAAAACCGTTCGCAAAATGTTTCGTCAAAATCCGTTTATAATAGAAGTTTCGAAGTCCGAGATTTTACCATTTTGTTGGCTATAGGAACTCGACTACTCCTAGAATTGTTATGTTTATCTAGAGAACGGTAAAATCAAAAGTTTTCAAGATAATTTTTTAGGTATTAGTATGACGAATAAAAATCGATTTAAAACTGTTAATCCAATCGATTTAAAACTGTTGTATTGAGGAATGTTGTGATTTAGTTCGTATCTTATTTAGGCATTTGATTTATAAATTTATTTTCTAATTTTCTACGCCATATCAAATCAAATGTGTACTGTGCCAACCATTAACAAACTTTTGTAGGGATAATGTGCCACTAGAAAAGAAGATGTCCAATGCTGAGATTGTTATAAGAATTGAGATAGATACAGTATTTTTATTCAAATAAAGAATGGAGATGGAGAAACTACCATTAAGGCCTTTCTAGTAAGGTTCTATGGAGCTAGCAATAAATTATTTAAGCAAATGATTCACATTTGATAAGTTCATTAATAACAAAACCAAACAAAATATATATCAGTATACACACAAATGGATGTAATACACAAAGTGAGGCAGTTAAATAGATAAGTCTATTTTTTTTGGAAAACTAACAGATAACTTTGATGGTTGGTTTCTTAGTTACAGAATTATTTGAGACGGGAAGTTAGTACTCTAAAGATCTAAATGGAAGCCTCAAACTTAAGATGTTTGCCGTTTTATACTAAATAAAGTGACATGAACTTCCTCAAACTGGAGTAGGAAATAATTTTACTGACATTTTTTGTAGTCACTCTACCATAGCTCCTCCAAACATATTAAATCCGTTGATCTCTTCCAATTTACTTATTCGAGAGCATTGTGCTGTGCTAAGATCTCGTCATACAATTCTTTGACATAATATCTGCAACATATTTTCGGTTGACGTATTCTGCTTTACTGTATCATCATGAATGACTTTGCTAATGAAACGGTGGCGGACAACTCTGTGCTTGATTCTAGGATGATAGATAATCGTTTTGACAACGCAACTGTTGCTTGCTTCTTTGAAGCCCATGAAATTGCTCTATTTTGAGGTGTACAAATGTAATCACTTACTGATTTTCGTTAATCCAAGCCATTTGTATAATCGGCATCGCAATAACCAAGTGTATTAGAATTTCCATTTTTGTATAAGTTCCAACTTCTGTGTCATGATTTAAATTGAGTCTTAAGAACAACATTGCACCTTCAAGCTCCTTTACATCAGAAAATATTTTTAAAAAAACATTCAATTTTTGAGCCTATTTTTGGGAAACATTTAAAAGGTCATCCACATAAACTGCGATTATTAAAAACTGATCACTTGATTTAATGCACTATCGTGGTAAACACACAACCAGGCTCCTTAAACCAAATTTGTTTAAAGTCTCCCGCAGCTTAATATACCAACATCTTGAAGATTATTTTAAACCATATATACAATTTTTTAAACGTTATACCTTTTGTGAGAAACTCACTTCTTTAGTAGGTTTTATTTATATTTCTTCAGACAATTCCGCGTCAAATTGTTCGATGTGTAAGTCAAACTTTACAGCTAACGAAAGCAAGTACGTAGAGTACTACATCGTATATTAGGAGAGTAAGTATCTCCAAAATCAATTTTCCTACGTTGACTGCAACCCTTAGCAGCAAGTCTTGCTTTATCCCGTACCATCGACAAATCGCTGAGCTTTAAATACCCACGTTCTATATATCATTGACATCTAATTAATGAAAGTCTTCATATACTACAACTATCTAAATTGTATGAACATTTCCACTCATTTACCTCATCATATATTTCTGAATCATTAGTAACATTTTTGTACGCCAAATACAGTGCCACCAAAGGTCGTTTAGTGGGATAATCAAAATCAGAATCATTAATCAGTGCCCTCTCTTTAGGCAACTTTGCCTCATTATCATCATTCTTGCCCGACATCTAAATATTTTGTGCCTGCCAGGAAGTGAATTCTGCAACGAGATGATCATCTCGTTTGCTTGATGATTAAACAATCGGCATACATTGCTGTTCATCGGCAATCCCATTTCCCTCGTTTAGGTTTGGATGCAAATACAATTTTTTAATACCCAAATACCCTTAATGTGACAAATCCGGTTTCACGTTCGTCCAACTTTGTCCATCTTCTTGTTCGATAATAATAAAAGTCGATGCGTTAAAATGTTTCCTAGGCTGTTTACCTTCCAAATAATAAATGCACAAATCCCTTGTAATTCTGTCAAATTTCACTGAGATTTGAGGCTCGTGACATTCGTGTGTGGACAATTAATTCTTCAGTTAATTGGTTATCCGCACTGGCAACTTCGTCACTTAGATTAAATTAAAAACCCGACTCTGATTTCAACAATTTTTATTGAATAAAGAACATTTATTGAACACAATTTTATTATCACATGGCTACCATATTTCTACTCGTAGCCTGTGCTCTTCTAGGCTCCCTTTTCGCCCTCTCGTAACAAAGTACTAATAGTATGCTTCGCTCGTCACCATTACTAAGTTCTTGGCATTTAACTTCGGAGCTGATAGACTAGTTTTGTTAAATGGTTTCGACTTGATGAAGTGAAGTCTCTCTCTGTTTCTATCTAATCGTCCTTCTACATCTGGTACTTCCCGTTCCACTTCATTCCCTTCATTGGCCACGTTGATTTCGTCAATAAGCTGATTCTGCTTTAAATGCCATCCTTCATTCTTGAATATCACCCTGGATAGTGTTGTTCTCCTGATGCTCGACATTATTGATGGCTGGTTTCAAATTGATCCTTATACAATTTAAACTCAATCTTTTGCAAATTATATTTATCAAACTTCCTAATTAAGTTTCATTCACGTCTTCTATGGAAATAGGATTCTAAAATGATTTTTAGATGAAGTTCTGGAATTCAGCCATTTCTTAACCAATTTTGATGAAATTCGACATAATATGCAGAATATGGAAATTTATATTCCCATGGAAATGGGATTCTAAAATTATTTTTTGATAATAAAATAATCACCAAATCGTTCTAAAGGCGTTAAAACATAAATATCGGTGAAGGTAAATCGAGTTCCAGTTCCAGTTAAATTTTTGAGTGGAAGCACGATGGACAATAATTATTTGTACGCCTGTACGACACGTATTGTATTGTAAACTAAATACGATACTTGTGTTAATGAAATATTAGTTTTGTGACGTGAATATTGATTTGGCTTTTAATCTCGGAAATAGCCACCAGGGATTTTATGTGTATTTTAGTTTAATTTACAATTGAAATCTGGCGACAAATTTTTCGAAGAAAAAGACGCTTACGCTTAACCAGGATTTTGATGAACAAGAATACGGCCGAAATATTCGAGGAGGTGAAATCGATTTACGATCACGAATATTTATATGTTTTGCCTTCAAAGCCAAAAATTAAAGGAACAATTCATTTTACAATACCATTTCCATTGCACAAGTCGAACTCCACCATAAATGGTTAAGAAACAGCCAAGTTCCATTCCGGAGAGCCATATTCCAGAGTTTCATCTAAAAATCACAACTCAGATTTAATCATTATCAGTTTAGAAATGACCAAATTCTATTCTGCTTGGCCATACTTCATTAAAAATCAGTTTTAAAATCCTATTTCCACAGAAGATGTAAGTAAAGTTAATTAAGAAATAAAATTTGTTTTGATAAATATAATTAGCAAAAGGTTGAGTTTGAATTGTAAAAGGTTCAATATCACGTGTAAAACCTGTACCATACGTCTTACAGAACTATTCGAACCTTCCGGTTACGAATGCGGCACCCTTGTCGGTTATCACCTATACGGGCTTCCCGTAATGTGATATATGTAGTGATATAAAGTTGTGGACTGGTTCTATGTAGTGTCGAGTCTACCACAATATCGGGTACGGCATACAGAACTATTATGGATGCAAAAATCCGGGTTTTCTTCCGGTCTGTTTGTTGAAGTACAGGCACTTCAAGCACCTATTAGTGTATTCGGCTACTAATTCCCGCATTTTCGGAAAGTAGAAATGTTTCTTTAATTTTGCCAACGTTTTGTCAATTAACATGTGGCAAACAGATTCGTGAGCATCTCTTACTAGATCGTAGATTAAGTCTTATGGAGGGTATAACCGCCATCTTCCCGTAGTGGTCCGTGCTACCATTTTCAAATTGGTCTCGAATACTTAAAATGTTTCTGCTCCCGTTGCATTGCAGCAGCCAAATCCGTCACATGTCACATCACTTATTTCTACATATAGCACCATTCTGCACTCTGACTCTAAGCCTTCTGTTTCGTCACTCGGGTTTCAGCTGAGTGTGTCGACTACTAAGCTGATTTTGCCTTGTATATATTCAATTTTGTAGTTAAATTCTGCTACTCGTAAGAACACGAGAGGCTCTTACAATCGGTTCGAATCACGAATTGTTGTTCCAGGAGGTAGGTAAGAATCTTCTAGAGTCCAACGACAATTTCTAAGGCTTCTATCTAATTCGATTACAGCGTACCAGCTTCCTTCCTTGGTTATTTTCCGACTAGCCAGATGGGCTTAATCAACCCCCTTTTTGGAGCGGTATCAGTAATCTTGCTCAGATATTCGTTACTCGATTAACTATTAATAAGCATTGTTATCGTTCAGTCTCTTAACAGACGTCGAACTTTATTTATAAGTCCGGAAACATAAAAAAGTTGATATCATGTTTTGCCAAACATTTGTTTATAATTTTGGTTTTTTTAATACACTTGGGTGCAAAAAATCGCACATTGCTCAATTTTCCACAAAAGTGCAAAAATATAAAAAAAAATCCAATATTTGTTTAATTTTATTAATGCAGGTTCAAAGTCTATTTCAATACCTATCCAGTGGTACCTTTTTTGTATTTATACGTGCCATCAAACTGATTTTTGGGGGTAAACATCTGAGGTATACGTTTTTGTGAATTTGTCAGCATGAAAATTAGTAGTAAAAATCGAATTAAAACATGGAAATCAGAAAAAATATTTTTATTAATAACGAGTATTCCCTCCTCTGGCCCGAATGACAGCTTCCATTCGATGAAGCATTGATCTCACCAAAGTTCTCACAAAATCTTGAGGTATCAGATTAAGGTAGAGTCAGATTAACTTCTCGAAGTCGTCTTCTAACTGTCCACCGACTGACTTCGACTTCACGAACTTCTGGGAGTCGCTGTCCCAGTTGAACCGCATTCATAGGACGATTTCGCAACGAAGTTGTTACAAGAAAGCGGTCATCACGCTGTGCTGTAGCACGAGGTCGGCCAGATCCTTCTCGCCGTCTGAAGCCACCAGTTTCCTAATATCTCTGCCACCCTCGACGAACGGAGAATCAGCTTTAATTTAGTTGTCGAGCCACTTCACATTGGTTCTGCACCGCTTCAATTAGTGCAACCACTTGTGCGGCTACCTCTGGTGTGGTATCCATTTCTTTGCTCCGGTTGAAGACGTAATTATTCCGGACCGGATATAGAGGACCGTTCAGACTAAGCATCGATATGCGAATGATGACAATTCCGAGCGAGATGTTTCATGGCATGCTATTGTATTGATCTTGTTGAATTATTTTTAGAATTTAATTCGAAAGCCTGCTGTATGCATTTGACAAAAAATCACTTTGTTGGCATGGTCGTACAAGTATAAAAAAGGTACCACTGGATAGGTATTGAAATAAACTTAGAATCTGCATTTAAAAAAAATTAAACAAATATTGGATTTTTTTGATATTTTTGAACTTTGGTGGAAAATTGAGCAATGTGCGATTTTTTTGCACCCAAGTGTATGTAAATATAAGCTGGGATCAATTAATAGCGGTCTTGCTGCTGCTTAAACAATTTTACTTTCGATTTCAGTTGCGAAGAAAATTTAGAGATTTTTTTGCACAAAGAATGAAACACGTTCGTTTAACTTCAATGACAAAGCGGAAGTGACCATTCATTTTCTTTTACAGAATGGCCCACTAAATAAACAAAATAAAATTGTGTTGCTAGCACAAAATTATGTTCTCTATCTACCAGCATAGCTAAACGTTTAAAAACCTCTCTTGCGTAACAACGACGACGGTTACATATCATTTTGACTACTATCGACCGTATTACTTGCCGCAAACAAAATCCGATATGGAATGAATGGAATGGAAACAAATGAATGGTAGTTTTCAAAGAAACGAAAAAGTTGAATAAAGTCGGCTACTATGGTAATATAATATTATAATACAAGGTTAAAATATTTGTATTCAATTACAATTTTGAATTCTCAGTCACTCATATAATATATGATTCTATTTTGGAATACTATCAACCAGCTATCTCAGAAACCAACCTTTCCGTTTAAAGAGCGTAAGATTATTCTGTTAGTCAAAGGTGACCAGACAAAGTTTAAATTCCGCTTCAATAAATTTCATGTACGGTGTTTTCCTTCTCATCTCATAGATAGTTTTCGAGAAAAACTCGCTAATCTTTTTAACTGACACACCCTGTATATATATTTTACACAAATATTTGCAATATACATCTATGTACGTATAATTTATTGTATTTAATATTTTTTTTTGTCGCAATTTGAATTGGATTTTGAAATTTATATCACCTTCGACTTCCTCGGTTGACTTGGAGAAAAAATGATCCGTAGAGCTGGCTGTATGTACATAGTTTTATGGGTAGAATAAATTAATTCATTTATAGCTATGCTATTATTAACAATTAATTACTGTCAGCGAAAAGTAACGTATCTGCTTTTAGAAATTATGTAATATAGGTACATATTATTATATAAATATATAAATATCTTCATATGTATATAATATATTATATATACTTATATAAGAATAACCGAAAATTGGATACCCGATGAAACTATGTTTCGGAGAAAAGTTTTATGATCTCGAGAGGGAACGATACGTCACGTTGTATGTGATACGCTTATTTAATTAAGTGACATTTTATAGGTTATTTCAAGATAAGTTTGATTTTTTAGATTCCAATTCCTTTGTTCTAATAACTACTTCCTAAGATCAAAAATATTTTGATAGTTTAGCTGTCCAAACTGGTATTGAAGTAGTTAGTTTCGATTTGTTCTTTGTTCATTTGACTAAACTTATACTTTTTACATCGTACACTGAAAAACAAAGTTTTGCGCGTCTCATTTTTGTTTTGAACCAATAAACACAGCAGACAAGCAAAAAAATAATTCTTTGTTTTGGATCGGCCCAAAAAACCAATGAGCGGCGCAAAGATGAGCAACACATTTTTTCGAGGCGCAACTGTACTCTACTTTAATATTTATACCAATTATCTGTTTTGTTTCATATTAAACAACAGATTTTAAAAATATTACCATAAAAATAAATTCTGAGAATAATTTAGGTGACAAGCTTAAATAGCTCAAACATGGTTGACCTTGAAATAACCTTGAACATAACCTTTAATTTAAAACTTATGAATCACCATTTTCGTTCCCCCTCGAATTCATAAAAGATTTACGTGAAACATTTTTCGCCGTCAGCTGATCAGTTTTCAAAAGGTTTCTAATTTATCCAGTGGTGGCTCTTTTTGGTAAAACTTAATTTTAATAATTTTGAAATAAAGTTCTTCTTTGAAAACTGAATTTTTCTTCCAGTTTTATACAAAAATATTTTGTTTTAAATTAAACGTTTTTTAGAAAATCGGAAATAAGAACCGTTTACTATTTTCTTCATCAATCTCTGTGAAGCTAGTCAAAAAATTGTATGTTTTTGAAATAAATATCAAAAATTCAATTGTTACAGAGCCAGAGAATCAAATTCCTTTATTGTTATTTATAGGCTTGGTACAAAATTTGTTAAATAATTTGTAAAATGTTGCCTAACATATTTTCGAGCTAACTTTACAGTGAGTATTGTTCAAATTTCCATTAGGCATAGATACCAATTTTTGTTGCCTTAAAAGAGCCACCACCGTATATTGCCAAATAGTAAATCGCAATCAGATTTTTTTTTTGTTTGGTTTATATTCTAAGATAACAATATTTCAATATCAATAAAATTTTGGTTCGATTTAAATGAATTTTCAATATTTTTTGACATTAAATTTTAAAAAATTGATTTATAATTTTTAAATGCCAATTTTAAACCAACAATTATAAATGTGTTAAACTTAATAATTAATAATATTTAAATAAAATATATTTATATACATTTTGTATTACCAAATTGATTGGGTACAGGCGGCTTTCGTATTACTTCTGGCCCTCCAGTATATTCATGCCATCGATAGGTACTACGATATTCCGAATGGAGCTGTAAATACAAAACAAACAAAAATTAATAATAATATTTATTTATTTTTTAAACAGTAGTTTAATGTAATATTCATTTTGAAATAATTAGTTTTTATCGTTAAGTTGTATTTCCCAAGAGGGCGATCAACTACAAAAAGCAAACATGACAAGAGAACATTAAAGTTTTAATCTAAATTGTCTGCTTCTACATTATTTAAGACGGTAAAAACTCAATGATATTTTAATTTCCATGTTTCATGTCGTGATTTGTTAATTTGACCAACAATTTAAAACAATGGTAAAAACATGTGTTACAATACAATATGTAAAAGTTTGTACAATGTGCATTTTGTATAATTACCAAGAAAATTTTTGTACTTGAGATTTTTGTAGGGTTATCCATTTTATTGGCTTTTATAAGTGGTTTCTCTCGCTTAATTTTGGCCGATATGGTGAAAAAAATAAGTATCTAACTGACAAAATCTACCAAATTAAATTTTTAATAAATTTTGGCTACAAATATATGTTTTTCCATCAGCAGATTAGAGCTACTAATCACATAAATTTGAGTTTTGCTTTTACTGTAGATTCCAAATTTCCATCCTACTAGAAAAATAACTCGGGCGCGGCATTCCTCATTCTTATTTATTTGGTTTTATTTAATAAAAATACCACTAACAGTACGAAACAATAGCTGATATTAATTATCGGAATGGTGTTCAATTTAAATTGTTTTAGTTCCCACTGCATTATTGTACTAAACCATCATTGTATTCTCGTTTAAATGAATCTTGGATAAATTAAATTCATGTGACGGTTGTGTTATGATATGCATGACATCATTAAAATAGTTTTCTGTTATATACACCTGAAGGTATTTATCAACCCAATAACCCACAGTATTCTGCCTGGTTATAAAAATATTTATAACCATGTAGAAAGGTCTACAGGGTAAAAAAAACCTAATTAGTTGTAGGCCCTTATTCCCTTAGTCGTGTCACTTGCCATTTGTACTGACAATCAAGTTTTGGTATTTCCTTAGTCGATTGGAGTGACAATCGTCATTTGAAGTGACAAACGTCTCTTCAGTTGGTATTCCCTTAGTCATTTGAAAAGTTTCATGTCACTTGAAATGATCATTTCATCGCCTGAAATTTTCAAGTGACACAAAATGGATGAAGGCAAAAAACGATAGTAGTTTTTGAATTTTAAATCATATTTTGACTATTTTCAGCAAGTTTTTAAATATATTAAACATTTATAAATATTGTATGTAATTATCAATAATTGTACATTACGTGAAAAATAAAATTTATATTTCTGACAAAACAATTCTACTAAACCTACCTAATACATTAATGGTGCAAAAAATATTAATTATCAATAGAAAAAAATTTAAATAACTCATTTGCATTTCTAAACAGAGTTAAAAATTCGCAACATTCTCAAGACTGGTTTAGAAAGTGCGTAGTTTATAGTAACAGAATCATTATGTAAGAAACCGTCTCGTCTCCGCAAACAACGCGTGTGAAAATATCGCGCACAAAGGTAGCTGATGCTACGTCTCCTCGGTGATTTAATCGTTGTAATTTTAATTACAGCAATCTTTATAAGGCAAAATAATATATTTATTTACTCTATTAGAAGGTAGGCCACGAAGAACATATAGTACAAATTGTTTCTGAACGCTTTCAATTCTATCTGAATGACACTTATAAAATGGTGACCAGATCTGAGAAGCGACTTCAAGA
The DNA here is from genome assembly GCA_963556165.1 of Tipula helvola. NCBI lineage: Eukaryota > Metazoa > Arthropoda > Insecta > Diptera > Tipulidae > Tipula > Tipula helvola. Next base: position 145,611,904 of record OY744482.1, on the reverse strand, counting down.
ATAGACCGAACAAGAGGCACATATAAAGAATTTAGTGTGAGCGGGTCACAGAAGTCTTAACATTAACGCTTAATGAAGCCTAACATAATGTAAGCCTTAGCAATAATAGAATCAATATATTTTGTAAAGGTAAGATCAGAAAAAAAATTATACCCAAGTCAGACATGAACTCAACTCTGTCAACCACCATATTATAAAGAAAATACTGCTGAAGAATAGGTGATCGCTTTCTAAAAACAGAGATAACCTCACATTTGGCCACATTCAACAACAATATGTGTTCAAATCACTTTGTAACTTTAAACAATCAGAAATTGAAGAAACCGGAGCGAATATTTTCATATCATCTGCATAAAGAAGGCAATGTTCAAATTCAAAACACTCCACAACATCTTAATAAATAATGAGAACAAAAGTGGAACAATGTCACTACCTTGCGGTACCTCAGAAGTTACACTAAATAAATGAGAAGCAGAATTATTAATCTTAACGTATTGTGACCTTCCAAACATATATGATTCAAACCATTTGATAGGGATGAACTCACAATTTAGTTTCTCTAGCTTACAGACAAGAATTGAATGTTCAACGAAACCTTTTGAAAAGTCAATCAAAACTACATCTTTTTGTTGCCGGCCCTCGATTCTGCCGTATAAATGTCCACAGAAGGCAGCCAAATTAGTAATTGTAGATCTTCCCGGCATAAAACCCATGTTGTGCAGGCAAAATAAGAGATTGCAGAACAAACAAAAATTTCTGCACCATGGCTTCGAAAAGTTTAGGAATAGCAGAAAGAATAGCAATTCCTCGATAGTAATTAAGCTAATTTCACATCTTTTGCCAAATTCTTCCCACACTTTGTGGAAAGGACTTAATTTTTTAGAGCCTCTCCAAAAAAATAGCCAGTTTTAGATGTAATATATACTCTTATTTGTTAAATCAATTTTATTTTCGTTGACCTTTAAAGTTGATGCTAAATTTATCAAGGGTTGTTCATATAAGTTTACAAAAACTGAATTAAATTATTATTTTTCTGGCTCTATTCTTCTGGCAAATTCATTGATAGTTTCATTAAAATCATTTTTTTTTGCTAATTTGTTTTTAATTCATAATATTGCCAGGCCTCCCAATCTTTCTTGAGACATAGTCGATCGTAGACAATTTTCCATTAATTCTAATTTTGAAAATGACCTTTGACAATGTGCAACGGTAGTTGACAGTATGTGAGGATTATTCTGTATACTATACAGATATTTGGGAATAGACTTCTTCTAAGTTCCTTTCTAAAATAAAATGTAATTTATTTAAAATGGAGAAATCATTTTGCAAAACCTGTCTCAAAACAGAGAGCTCAGTTTTGAATTCGCTTGCTTCTATGTCTACTTCTAAATGGTTAGCTAATTTATCACAATTGGCCGTTGAACTCGTTTTAAATCATTTCTCTTAACTTTCGTTATCATTCGTAATTATCATTTTTATTAGAATACATTTTTTGAAACTGGTTGTCGGTGGAAACATCAGTTGTAGCAGTATATTCCTCTTCATTGATAATTAATGCATCTGGAATGATTGCAGTAACATCTGAATCAGCGTCATTACTAAACTCAGGAGGTCATAGGTTCGAGCAGTTAGTTGTATCAGGTTCTGCATTGTCTCCAATATCCTGTATTTCTTTTTCTGTGTAATAGAAATTATCTGCCAATCTTTTTACTTTGCGAATTATCTGTTTAGGTAGATAATTGCTTTATTAGAAGGCTTTACATTAAATTCGGAAGGTAACTTTAACGTTCTGCAATTTCGCAAGCATCTTTTAAAATTGTATCAAATTTTTTTTTCAAATTTATTTAGTGAAATCACTACAGCACTTGCGTGCAGATCTTTTTTTTTTGAAAAAGTTGTCTAAACCGAATATGTAGAGCTATCGATGTCAGCTTAATTGCTTTTTTCAAGAATTCTGCAGCACTTTTGCAGTCGAGATGAACAGTTTTTAGTACGTTAAGAGCAAGAATAATCTCTTTAATTTGATGTTTTACTGCTTTAACACTTTAAAGCGATATTCCCAGCGAGTATTGCTTGGTGGTTTGAGACTTATTTCGAAATGTTTTGTTTGAATTTGTAAACACTTTGTAGATGCAGCAAATATTTTATAAAGATTGTTTATGATAATGAAAAAGTTCTGTGTTTTAATTAAGTTCCTAACACTGTCGCCGATCACCAAATTTACGTTATGTCCCCTACACGGTATATACAATGCCCTTTTATTAAAATTCTAGACTTTACTCCTTTATATTCAATTTTCATATTACTCGCATTGTCATATATGACTGGCCTCGACAGTTCGAAATGCTTATGCCGAGCAATTCTAGTTCGTTAATTAAAACCGTTGCCAAGTTTCTCCGGTAGATATCAGAACATTAACAAAACTTAAAAAACTTTCAGCGACGATTGCATTTTGGTTTGATATATTTATATACCGAATGATGATGAATTGGTTCTTACAAAAATGTGGTGCCAATCATTACAGCCAAATATTTCTTCTTTTTAACATTTTCCCCAGTATTTTCCAAAACTTTGCTTGCTAATGATAATATTAATTCATTTTGTATCACTAGTGTTAAATACAATTTGGATTTCTTTTTCTCGCCCTCACCAATAGAATTTAAATGTACCTTTAATTTTGAAACGAAATCGGAAAGTAATTCAAGCATACGCAAAAAATGTCCATTGTTTGGTTCATAGAGTTTTTCATTTGTTGGCCAAATTTCTTTGACTTAAAAGTAAAATCGCTTTCAAAATATAATTAAAAATATTTTTCCAGTTCAGTTTTTCTTTATTAAAAACATATTCACTGATATGGTTAATTCCTTTTTGATATTTGAGGTTAAATTGTAAAATTCGCCATTTGTAAGCTGACTCTGTGTCCCTTTGAAATTTCGTAACCATAATAGGAAAAGCCAGTTGTAAATTTTCAAGCAGTTCTTCTTTTCCGCCGTTTCTTTAATAATAATAATAATAATAGTAAATTATTAGTGCTGCCTAAAGGATTCTTTTTTATGGCATTTGCCATGTTACGTCACTTTGATCGACTTGAATTTATAGCTGAAGTGACACGACAATTGTCACGTCGAAAGAAGTTAGACGACTAAGGGAATAAGCGGGTTAGTTAATATTTACGACTCTTAGGGGTATATCCACAATGAATAGGACGAAAAATAAATCAAAACCAAATTTGTTTAAATTTTTCTCAACAAAATACCGCTTTAGTAGTAACGTTTGCCGCCCGGTGACACCGTGGTTAGCATGCTTGCTTTAAGCTCTGGAGGTCCCGGGTTCGATTCCTGGGCGGCTGATGGAAAAATCACGGCTGGTTAATGTGGCAGCACATTATTGGGTTTTACCTGTTTGCTGCCCAATTGATAAAATAAATAAATAAACGTATTGGACTGGACTGGAACGGCTAAGGTCTAAGGTTCGATTGTGTTCAAAGAAATTTTAGTTTTGTTTTTCAATTTTTTTTTTTTGAAGAAAAGCACAGCTCCCACTGGTTTTTGTTCTGTAAGGTTTCTTTGGTCTGTAAGGTAAAAGCCCTTACTCTTTGGTTTAAGGTCTATTGAAGGTACAATAATCCTTAAGAGCCTTTAATCTCGAGCTACTCCTGAAATGGTGATTGTGGCAGCGGCCGCTAGACATCAGCATTATATATAAATTGTATTCATACTAGGATGAGCTGTACCCCCTATAGTAACAAATAAATGCGACTGTGCCCTGTATGTTACCACATATTTCTAAATATTTTTGCAAAATCACATATAGTGACATATTTCCACTTATTTTATGTTTTCTATGTTTTATGTTTACTTTTGCAATTCTGTTAAGTCGGTTCGGTTCGGGCCACATTGCTCGGGCAAGCTTAACAACTTGTTTCCGTATTGCTTTGATACATTTCTAAAAATTTACTCAAATCGCAAATCAAGCACATCAAACAAAAATTCAATCCAAAATTCAACCAAAATAATTTTATTTGTAATTTAAAATCGAAATGACTATACAAGATACGACATATATATTAATGAAACTGGTAGCCAAACAACAGAAAATTGTCACATTTTAATTTTTTTAAATTTTCTTTCAGACAGATGGGACTAAAAGTCAGTTTGTGTAAAGTGGCCTGGTTTCGATTAATAATGCAAAATAACAAATCGGGCTCGGGTCGAATCGAGCCGTTTGTACTTAGGCTGGGGTCGGGCACAATGAAATATTTTGTTCCGTACTATCCGACATTTGAAAGTGATCAACTCAGTATATATTCCAACAGCGCCTTATTTAGCACGGTACATCAATGCTCCCGTGGTGAATATTTCTTTATAGGAGTTGTGAAATAGTTTAGGAATTTTTAAGCGTATTTATAAGAAGACGTGCCCCTTCCTTGTCAGTGCGATATCTGTAAGAAACCAAACAGAAACATCTACAAACAGCGCCTTAATGGTAAATTTGATAATGAACGTGCTAGAGTTTAGACCTACATAATTTTTACAACGATCTGCTATGCGATTATACTCGACTGAGTAAAATTGATTTTCACCTCACATGGTCAATTTTTATATGGGTGCTTAGAAAATATTTAAAAATACCGGTCTCTCTAGATCAAGATCTTTCCAAAGACACTCCCGTCAAGGCTGCCGTCTTTTGAATGAAGTAGCACATATACAATTCTATTTGTATTATTTCAGACATTAATTAAATATTTTTTAATAAAATTTAATTGAAATGTATTCAGTTTATGTTATTTTAAGCTAAGCCGGCAATTTTTTGTGTGAAAATCGAGTGAAAAATCAAAACATAAGGAGAAGGCAAATTCGTAATCTTTAGGTTTCATCTTGAGTCATTTGAGTTTTTTCTGTGGTTCATTTTTATTAAAATTAAGTTATTTTCAAACATTTTGTGATAGTTCATATAAACTGCTGTTTATTTTTCTTAGCACTCAAAAAAATCTGACATAGTTTAGCTGTGAAATTATCGATCTATTGGTACGACTACTGAGGTAAATGTGTACTAAAATTTAAATTTGATTACTGTATGTTTAGACGACGAAACCAAAATAAATCAAATGACGTATTAAATCAAATTATTCTCCGGTTACTTGGAAACTTTGAAGTACCATAACCCTCAAACCCAAACATTTTTCGGCCTGCAAAATGCACCAAGCGCAAATTTTAGAGAAAAAAAAAATTCGATTGCTTTTTTTTGTAGCAGACGTATGTTCAACATTAACGCCCGATTGTATGAACGAGGATAAATGATTAATCCTCTGATTTACCCTATTTTGCATTGTATGAACGATGCTAAATCAGAAAATTAATCGATGATTTTCTTTTTACCATCCGTTTTAACCTCTCTTTTTGGTGACTGAATTTTTGGAGAATAAAAACATTTGTTTTTGTTTTTTGACATTTCAAATGTGGTATATCATACAAACGAGACATTTTTATAAAAGATCGTAGTTATTAAAAATGAACTCAACAAGGAAGAAAATGTCAAATTCGGAAATTGAAATTTTCTTTTCCACTAAATAAACAAAAAAAATTTTTACGTCATAGAAAAAGTATTGCCAGTCATACAAAAAACTGCTATAAAACTGCAATAAAAGAGAGGCTAAATTTTTATTTGGCAATGTTCATACAATCGACGAAAAGTAAAATCCTGGAGTAGTGATTAATCATTACTCTCGGATTTTTTTTCATTTAGCGGTGTTCATACAATCGACCCTATTGTTGCACTATTTAAAAATTTCTTAAAACTTGCTTATTATACATATAATTTCAAGACTAAACCGAATTCGAAAGAAATTTTACACCTCAGAACATTATTCCGGAAGAATCAATTCCAAACGGAACGCAGCCGGATCATCAATTCCAGCTGCAACTCAATCATCTTATAACATCGATAAAGATGAACATTTTTGAATATTAAAATATCTAAATATACAGACTCAAAAGGATTTAATGAAATAAAAACTGCTTGAAACTTTCAGTATTGTGAATTACTAAAATAATATCTCCACCACAAAATTTGTTTGTGGGTAGAAGAGGAAACGCGGAACGAATCATAATTTTTGGTATTAATAAGTGTCAAAATAAATATTTAGGTAGTTCATTAAGGTTTTCATTGGAATAATAAGCAAGCGACTATTCAGCCATTTGAGCCAAAATAAAAAAAAATGAATCCCTAAAACTTGTTCAAAAAATAAGAAAATTCGAAATTCCGTATATTTTTGTATTTATCTATTCTTTCATTATCTCGTTTCAACAAAATATGGACTTTCCCCACTTTCAAAATAAACGGCTCATATATTAATCAAAATTTGTTATATTACTGATGGTGCTGTAACACATTATAAAAATAAAAATAATTTTATGAATATAATTAAACACAAAGAGGATTTCGGAGTCGACTGTGACTGGCATTTTCATGCTACTGCACATGGAAAGGGACCATGCGATGGAGTAGGAGTCCTATCAAGAGAATGGCATCCAGAGCCAGTCTTACTGATGAATATGATGGTATCATAACAAATGCAGCAGAATTATTCAAATGGGCTAAAACTTTAAAGACTGATATGGTTTTTGAGTTTTGTTCTGACGAAGAATATAACTCCAAAAAAATCCGACTTGATAGTAGGTTTGAAAAATTGAAAACCATGATGATTTTCGGCCGTCAGCGTCACTTGAAATTGAAAAATTTTCAAAAACATTTTCCATTCCTTTTACATCACGTAATGTAATAATTTGCAACTAGTTACGATATCTAAATATTTATTAATTATATTAATTAAGTTCATTATTCCATATTCTATACGATTTCCAGTAAAGCTATCCCAAGAAACACCAAAATTTTGCAGACAAATGGAAAATCTGTGCACCACACATTCAGAAAGTTTTTATAGAAATCAAAAGGACGAAATTTTAAAAGTTTACCTAAAATTAATGGTAAGGAAAAGAATTTAATTAAATATTTTCCCATAATTCTGAACATCTTAAAGAAACAATTTTCTGCGGTTCGTACAGCTCCAGATATCGCATTAAACATTTTGTCATTTTAATCAGATTCTGCTTTTTTTTTATTTTGAAAGAAAAAACTTCTCATGAAATTATTAATTTATTTAAAAGATTAGAAATTTTTGATTGTAATAATGAAATACTTTTAATTTTGAGGGGATTTATTGGTATTTTTTAGGATGAATTTTATTGTGGATATCAATTGACTGAAAAAAACATTAACTCTATTGTTAATTTTAGTTCCATACACAGTTGAAAATTTTTGTGATATACGATACTATTAGCATCGCATATTGATCCAACATAAGTTTACATCATATTATGATACAAGCCTTGCTTCGAAATCTATTTTTTAAACGTTATTTGCATCGAAAACAAAATTTAGATGCAGCCATTGTATCGAATAAAATTTAGTTACTAATTAGATCGAAAAAGCAATTTCAATTCAAGTTTTGCATCAAACAAAATTGCCACACTATTAGTATCGAATAAAACGGCAATTAGCGCTGTTTTTAATTATGGTACAATTGCATCAAATTAGGTTACTGCGAGTGTATCGCAAATTCTTTAAATAAAAATAAAAACGATCATCATTTAAAAATAATTGTATTGCTTTCTGTTTAAATACACATATTTTAAGTAGCAAATACTACTGATGGTCGATCATAGAAAGTCTTCTAGGAAGGCATAGTTTATGTTTAATTTTTGTTCCTTTTCTTTCCTGTAATGTTGTACAACTAACGATTAGCGGTAATTTGCTTCTTGCTGCCATGTGGAAATGCAATACCATATATCGTGTCTTCTTCTAGGTAAACTTCATTCTAAGGCAGAATCGGTGAAATAATCAATTTTATTAGTTGATGTGCCAGCAAGGATTGCAGCTAATCTTTTATTGTACAAATTAGTATATTTGTAATATTCAAACTGATTAATTTCAAAATAACTTAACATCAAAATGATTCTCAATTCGATGATATTGGCATCGTGGGAAAGATACAAGAATTTCTAAACAAAACATTTCGTTTTTTTTTACTTAAATCAACTTTTTATAATAAATAAAAATGTTCACCTTATTGAAAAGTACATAATAAATAAAAAAAATGTAATCAATTTTTTTAATACCAAGTTAATTTGGTATTTTGAAATCGTATTAATTCAGTAAGCCACTATATTATGTACTTATTTGTTTATTTATGCAATTCCTAATGAAAAACATAATGTTTTCCTCACCAAAGTTTCTTCGGCTCTAAGATGTGGGTTGTAATTGCGTCGGAAATTTGGTAGATATTTATCAGATGGTTTAAAAATAAAAAAAGCAGGTTGTTTCAAATCAGGCAAAATGGCTGCGTTCAGTACAGCGCAGCGATGAGATTTTTTCGATGATTTTGCTTGTTCAACGAAGTGCAGAAACCTTTACGTTGTTCTTGTTGTATTATTTCAACTTTTTGTTAGTAGAAAATTGTGTAACAAAATGGCTGATTTTCTGAAGGTATATTGTCAAAAATAAATATTTAATAAAGTTTTTACTAAGATTGTGATTCAGGTCCCAGTAATTTAGCTAATATCTTTGGCTTTGAATAATCGAGATCATTAATAGAAAAATGAATTGTTCTATTTTAAAAGACTTTCAGTGAAGCGATCTTTTGATGAAACTGCTGCTAGAGCCCTTCAATCAAGGAAATGCTAATTCTACCCGACGAACAAGAAGGTTCCTCAAACTGTTCCATACGCGTTTTTGTTTAGTATTTTTAATATTCAGGTTCATTGTTAAAATGAGATAACTATTCGAATGAAATAAGTAAACATTAGTTGTAATTTCAAAATCAATTATTTTAAAGTAATGAGCAAGAAAAAATTGTAGGGTGGCTGAATCATGACTACTCCCAAAGTTAGGTATATTTTAAAAACTCCTTGTTATATTTATAGCTAATAATATCATCCACTGAGGCTTCTTATCTTATAATATTTTGCAATACACAACTTGAAGAGAAAATTTCATCTAGAGGTCACTATAATCTAAAATGTTAATTTTCTAAATTGCCTTTTCAATAAACAAAGCATTCTCTCTATATAATACCTGCACCAATTAAAAAACGGAACAGAAATTTTCTTCGAAAAAATACCCAGATTTGAACGCTTGTATCTTGGTGAAATAACACCTTTCAAAAAAAAAATTTTTGTTTCTAGTTGAAGGAAATTTTGTTTTCTTTTCGAATTTAGAAGAATTTAGAAACCTTGCAAAATGATACTAGGAAAATTTCTGTGCGTCCATTCCTTGTCGAGTTATTGAACTTTTAGTGTGTTAAAGTTTTAGTGTGACTTAACATTTTATCGTAGAGTTTATCGTTTTCTCTAAAACTGCAATAACTCGACAAGGAGTGGGCGCACAGAAATTTTCCTAAGTAGTATCATTTTGCAAGGTTTCTAAATTCTCTATAAAATGGCCGATTTGGATTTTTGAATGAAATATCGAGCAAGTTCGTTTACAGTTTCAAACAGCAGCAAATTTTTTTTTTTAGACACCTTTTGTTTTACTCAAAAATGTCATAAAAAAACAAAATATGTAAAATAAAACGGTTTCCAGTATCGGAAAGAAAACAAAATTTCCTTCAACTAGAAACAAAAAATTTTTTTTTGAAAGGTGTTATTTCACCAAGATACAAGCGTTCAAATCTGGGTATTTTTTCGAAGAAAATTTCTGTTCCGTTTTTTAATTGGCGCAGTGTATATACACTCTTACCAAAGACAGTTTGATATTAAAGTTAGTTTGGCCTGTTATTAAATTTCTATTATCTCTCTAAGCTGTTAGTAAATTAGGCAAAAGATTTCCAAGAATTTTGTTTTGTTTTCCTCACGAAAAAATATTCTTGCGCATGTGCATTTATTTTCGTTACAAGCTTTGCGGCAATCAATTATATCAAATATATTTTTGATGTAAGTCTTACGGCCTTTTCACATGAATCGCGATTTTGCTCGTACGAGTAAAAATGATTCACCGATTTCTCTTCAATTATATGATAAAATATTTACTAGTCACTTCAAAAATATTAAGTATACGATTTCGAATGTAATATCACCAACAATTTTTTTAGCAAAGACACATTTCCTAATAAAAGCTGCAAAAAATGTTTAAATCGCTGTCATATTGGAAATGTGCGTTTACTAAAAAAATTGTTGGTGATATTACATTCGAAATCGTTTACTTACTATGTATTTATGAAGTGACTAGTAAATATTTTACCATATAATTGAAGAGAAATCGATAAATCATTTTTACTCGTATGAGCGAAATCGCGATTCATGTGTATAGTACATTACATTAGAATAAGATCTGCCTCGATGCAAAGCTTCCTTCGAAATTCATCGCAAGATTTTCAACTGTATACAATTCAAAAAGGCTTATGAAAAATATTTATCATATAAAAGTAACAATTTGTATAGTATATACTAGGATACAATGTTCAAGCAGTGTAATTTGTCGAACGTACGTATGGATTGAAATTATCTGTAGAAATGTAAATTGAAATTAGAAATAATTTTGAAAAACTCATGTTAAAATCAATCGAGTAGTCAGATTTTGATGCGCAAATAGTTTATTTGCGATCTGTTGGAGGATACACCCCTATGTCATACATACTATAATTTAATATGATATAATGTTGCATTAAATTTGAATGTAATATGTATCGATATTACAACGACGCGCTCTGTATGCACGTAGCATCATAAACCATTTTGCTTGCTTCGAAAAATGACATTAGTTTGCGCTGGAATCATATACGTAATTATTTGCAACGCATATCAATAGTATATTGTACAATGAGCACGGAATGATATGCATTTCCCACGAGTATTGAAGTTTGCAGCACGAGCCTTAGGCCGACATTACATTATCATATTTCTACAACGTAGAAGTAATTTAGTATTTTTATGACAAAATAAATATGTATACTATAGCCGTCTTCCAATGGGCAAAATTTGCTACTTCGAAGTACTTGTGAGTAGATACCCAATGGAACGAGAAATTGAGTAACACAAGTAAAACACAGCCTTCTGTTTAGTTGTTTTTTTTATCTTTTGTATAGTTGTTTATTATAGTAATGGCGATATTTAAAATTAGATTCAAAATATGACAAAAAAAAATGGACATGGAATAAAAGGAAAGCATTGATATTTACCGCATTGATATTTAAACACATTTTTCATAAAAATGTATCATCAACAACAAAATAATTTTGTGTTAATTTTGACATTTTACATCATCAAAAAATAAAAAAACTCGAACGTAATAAAAAACTCTCGAAAAATATCGAAAAAGGTCTAAAAGCCATCTATTGGAATTTTCGCAACTAAAATCCACTAGCGCAAATTTTATGCGTAACTACTTCTGTTTTCTACACCATCGTATGAGCATGGGTAGTTGTGAGTAGATACAAGTACTTGCGAGTAGTTTGCTTTCGCCAATGGAAGACGCTTTATATAATATATTTTGCTTATTACACTTACATCACACATTTTAGTTATATTCCATAGTTGGGTAAACGTCAAATATCTAGTAAACGGGGAAAATATTTAGAAAACGTGAAAAATATTGGGGAAATATGTGTGTATGCTTATGCAGCAGCAATATCTGCCATCATTTTTGTGGATCATAAATAAAAAAAGAAGCACTAAAAAGGGGTTAAACCAAATTGTATAACATTTCCTAGTTTCCATATTCAATTGCATTTTCTGGTAATTCCCATGCATAAAACATATCTTTCGTCCATTTTGAGCGCAGCTGTCAGACAAATATTGTAGTATTTAGCTTCATGGAGCTAACTATCTTAAGAACAATGCTACAATAGAAATATTTTGATATATCCTTATTAGACTTCACAATAAATATCAAATTATTTCTACGATATAGAAATATGACAGTGTAATATCGGCCTTAGCGAGTACTGCAATTCAATACGAGTGGGAAATGAGTATTCCGCGCGAGTTTTACACTATACTTTTCTACTCCTACGTTATACTCTCGTATATATATTAAAAAACCAAATAATTTTAATTTGTATTTTTTGTAAAATGAACCGAAATATTTGAACAGTTATTAACAATAATTTTTGGCTGATTTGAGGAGTGTTGTTCATCAACTATTTGCTTGGCGCAATCATAGTTTTATAAAACTGGTGTAGAAGTGGATGTAGTATCAACCGAATTTTTAATGGAATCCATGATTTTACTCGCGACATGGAATTTATTCGTTAAGGACTGATCGATGTATCCTTCTGCGACCGTTGTAAATTTCCAACCACCGTGCCGTTTTAAAGATGTGATGTCTTTACCACTGTCAAGTAAGAAGCAATCTGCTTTCCCAAATTTCCAAGTTTATTGATACCGACTTTTTGTACGGTACATTTCCCTTTCTGGTAGTTCAAAAAGAAACTGCAATGCGTATTATTTTTCGGGCGTTACAGTAAATTTTCGGGCAACTTTTATATTGGTTTTCGGAACGTCCACCAAAACTGCTGAAACTAAATCATTACAATGTGTAATTTTTATATCGCACAACTCATCCTTGCGACACGCACCCATAACTCCCATAACTAACGCGACCAATACAAAAAGTTTTTATTAATTTTATTTTATTTTAATTACATATATTAAGATCGACATACTTTTGTCAGTAGATAGTATATCATCTGGAGCTGCTTTTATAAATTTGTGAATTTCCTTTGATGTCAAAATGTTCGATTTTTTCTCTTAATCCTTGTGTGTATACCCAAAAAAATTAACGCTAGTACACACCCGACCCACCCGGGTGGCAAAGTGTATTTTTTCAGGTTTTCCATCCTTTAAAATCGAATTTTTGCCTGGTCCACTATGTTGTTGCATTAATTTTACAAATTTTGTATTTTTGTGTTTAAAAACTAAAGAAGCTAGAAACGACAAACTTCAAAAATTGCAGTCACCACAAATATTTAAAATTGAAATGGCCACCCGGTTGGCCGGGTATACACACAAGGGTTAATTTATTGTTTGTACGTATAGAATATCCACATTGCGGTTAATATTAAGAGTTGTTCTTAGGCTGCGGTCGAATTCTCGAGTAAATCCGCAAAATTCGGTAAATGCATTTACCTTTTTTTGCTGGAGAGTAAGGGAAATAAAAAGAGGTAAATCTTTTACGTTTAGATAGTTTATTCTTTATTGTTATAACAATTGAACGAGTAAAAAATAGAAAAAAAATGCGTAATTTAACAGAAAACGAACATTAAAAATCTAAATTTACCGCAGTAAATGATTTACCCGAGAATTCGACCGCAGCCTTAGTATGGAATATGAGTTCATAAAGTCGAAGGTTTCAAATTGTTTGCGAGCTTACCAAAATAGGCTAAAATAATATTTTCGGAAAATTTTGTCGTGGTTTGCTTTTTACGCCAATCAATAAACAAATTATAATGTGCTTAGATATTTTTCTTTCGATATTTTAGGTATCAAATTGGAACATAAACTATTGGCAGCTTCTTTGATATTAGGTGGTGTACTGTCAAATTCACTTTCACTATCCATAATTAAATTAATTATGCAGTTTTAATCTAAACGATTCAGCGTTAGGTAGTTGTAATAATGATCAGAATTTTCAGATTTTTGTTTGACACACATATAAATAACAATAACTTCATGTTTTTATACGCGTCCTACTATGTAATTCGCATTTCATTGTACTGGAATAGTATACTTTTATCGATATATTCTGAAACTATTGCCTAATAGGCAACCGTGTGTGGAATGAAAAATCGTATGGAATGTGCTACGTATACTAACCACAAAACGACTCATAAGGGACACATTTCGATATAGGCGTAGAAAAATATTTTTCTGAGTATGTATGTTTCCGTAATATGACCTCTATACAATTTTTTCAGTACGCCTCCCGCTAAATATGTTTTCACATTAAAACTCATAGTTAATTTATAAAAGAAATATAAAAAAAAAATAGTTTAACTTTTTATTTTACAAATAGGCTGTGCAAAATAATAGCACAGTTAATGTCAAAATTCATTTCTACTCTGATTTGTGTATGATTAAACCTAATATGCATTTTACTTCGGTCTAAAAAGACCAAAGTATTGAAATTCTGTCAAAACTAGATACTTTTCTGGACGTTTTGAAAGTTTCTGAGTCTGAAAAAACAAAAAAAAAAAGTTCGTCCGTCTGTCTGGACATCTATGTAGATGCCTGGATGTCTGGATATGGTATCTCGAGAAGGGGTGGTCCGATTTCGATTTTTTTTCCGCCAATCACTTTGTATCATCAAGGAGGAGATTTAAAAAGCTTTTGGAATCTGTCCGTCAAGAGAATCGGATACTTGCCATACTAATTGGTCCAAAATACCTGGTTATGTAAATATTTACTAATTTTTATATATGAATTTAGAGTTGGGCGTTGAGTTTGGGGTTGAGTTGAAGGTTGAATTAGCAGTCAATTTGCGGGTTGAGTTGAAATTGAGTTGGAGTTGTGTTGGGGTGGATTAGTATATTTGAACAGTTGAACAATTTTTTATATATACTGGTTTGTAGATTGAGTTTAGCGTAGAGTTTGCGGCATAGTTGAGAACCAGCATACAAGATACAACCTATATATATTTTACTCCATATTTTACCAGCTTGTAAGTTATTTAATTTTCAGAGGTAATATCCCAGGGGCATTGATAATTTCCCGAAATAATTTTATTATATTTTTCAAAAGCACGTTGCTTGGTATCAGCTCGAAGCCGTAGGCTAAGGGCTGCTAACTAAAATAAACGTGCTTGTGGTAAATATAATAAAATTATGAGTTGTTTATCAATGCTCGAGGGGTATTCGAAGAGAAAATTTATTGTAATTTTATTTTATTGTGTTTTCTTTACATATGGCTGCTAGATTGAAAATTGTACTATGAAAGTGTCATTTTGAAACAGTATTTATTGTAAAATACAACTATGAATTCTTTTCATCTAGTATAGCCAGAGTATGTTTTGCTGAAATAGCAAGCCTATTAATTCGGTCAATTTCGAGCATGATAAACCAATTTAAGTAGGTATGATCAAGCGCATGTATTGCTATCTCTTTCACTAAAAATTTTTTTCATTTGGTGCTTTTTTCTTGATATACTTTTTTTATAAACACTAGTTCATAGCAAACAAAAACAAATCGAATTGTTTTGCGGTGAAAGTTTTTGTGAAAATTTTGTGAAAACAACGAAGCCTTGTGATTTTATCGCACCGAATGACGATATGCGCAAGAAAAGACGAATTTGAAACAGCTGTCAATCATACCTATTCAATTGGTTTATCATGAATTTCGAGTCACGTGTACGAAATATTCCAATTAAGACAATAATAACTGAGAATTTCCCTAGGGAAGTTATCACTTTATCAGTCTAATGTTATTTTGATTGGTTCTTAAAATAGACTGAATTAACAGGCTTGCTATTTTAGCAAAAAAATTTCATTCAAATTTTTCTTTTTTTTTTTTCAAAATATCAATAAATATGTTGTAAACGAATGAATGGTAAAAATATGTTTTGTTTTTTTTATCGAGCTCGATAGAAGCGCCCCAGTTTCTCTAGAGTAAAATACCCCCTTAAATGATTTTAAGATTAAATTCTGGAATATGAGTAATTAGGATATTTCTTAGCTATTTTTAATCAATTATGATGAATTTTGACGTTTCTAACGAACACAAGGAAATGTGTCACAAAAATTATTTTTAGATGAGGTTGTGAGGATTATGTCAATATGGTTTTTAGATTGTTGTCTGATGAGGTTTCTGTAAATCATGCAGCTGTTGAGGTTTCTTTGAGGCGGCATTATCGTCTATTTCAATTGATAAACGATCGAGATTATCTCCGTAATAATTTTCAAGTTCGCCTGGAAACTTTTTTCATCAATCTTTTGCTTTAAACGTTGGGTTATGTGAGTATTTACTATTAGACTGGTAAGTTTGGCCATGTTTAAAAAAAATATAATGTGTGGCGGACACGCGCTGGAGAATTAAAACTATTTACGGTAGTGCAGAGTCTCGAAATTAGATGTATCATTTTAGAATCTCCTTCAATCGTAAATCTTGATTTTCATCATAATCGGTTAAGGAATAGCCAAGTTCCACCCTAATTGGCCATATTCCAGAACTTTATCCAATAATCATGTTAGCATCTTATTTCTATGCCAAATTCCACTAAACACCATTAAGAAAATATAAATCAGTTCCATCCTAATTGGCCATATTCCAGAATTTCATCTAAAAATAACTTTAGAATTTCACTTCCAGTGTGCAATTGCTTCCAATTGGCAAGTTTCATCGTACTTAACACTTAATGGATGGGCCACATATAGGTTTACGTTTTTTCATTGTAACTTCGAAAGTCAGGCAGCGTAGATTTACGTATACGCTTTTATTTAAACTTAAAGGACGGGTTATTTATCTCTATCTTTCACGGTTTCCGGGTATTTTTGAAGAAATTAAATAAAAACATATACGTAAATCTACGTTGCCCGTCTTTCGAAGTTATAATGATAAAAACACATATGGGGGGGGTGGGGGGAAAAAATCCATTCCTAACATAGGGTTTTCCAATTAGGACTTGACAACTTTTTTTTTAAATAAAACGCTGATCGAGTGGAGATACGCGAATGTTGCGAACGGTTGAGAGAATCAGGCTGAAAAACGGAAACTGGAAGGAATGTTTGTGGAAACGTCATTTGAATGACGACAAAGATTGTGAATTGTGTGGAAGTATGGCGGATGTTGAACATAGCATATTGGCTTGTCCCAGATACAACCAATACAGATCTAAGTTCAACAAATTTCGGAATTTCGGAATCAAAGAAATCTATGTGATTTGATGAATGAGGGAGGAGCCAAGCGTAAAAAAAAAATAAATAAATAAAAAAGAATTTTTTGGGACCAAAAAACTGATCTAAATCAATAAAAACCATAACTGTCCAAGTGAGAATGATACAAAAATATAGTTCCGTTTTTCAAGTGAAACTTCTTTAGCGACGTATCTGTTTAAAATTTTTGAAATGAAAAATGTAACGCAAATCAAAGTAAAAGCGTTTATTACATTTACTGCTTGCTTAAACAATTTTAATACAGAAAATAAGTAAAATACTAGAATATAATATTGAAATGCACACATACTGATGTCGTATTAGATTGATTTTTTCCCCCTCTATATGAAAAGAAATCTCAATTTCGGCGTCAATCGAACAAAAACATCACATTGCTCTTTTATGTTTGTGGGTTATCTGTCAAAATATAAAAAACTAGAAAATTGCAAATAGAAAATCTAAATAATTCGTTTTCGATGCAATGCTGAGATTAATTTAATGACTCTTCTAAACAAACAATAGCCATAATAAGTTTTCAAACTGAAAATTGCAGCCAATTAGTCAAATGGCAGAACCAGATTAAACCTACAAACATATTTATGAAACAACGGAAAAATCAAGATTTCTGAAAAATTTTCTCGAGCAAATTATTTGACCCTCAGAGCATCGTTTTAACACACTAGAAGCAAGAAAAGCAAAATTTTTTCCTCCAGAGTGTTTTTTTAATTCAATCGTAAACGACATTAGTCTTGAATTTTTATCGTAATTCGCCTACTTTTGAAGTGAAATTTTTTTAGCTATGGAACTGTTTGAAATTATTGGTTTCACTTAAGGGGGAACGGTTACACAGAAGGAGAAATAAAATTCAATCTTTAAGTGCGACAAATGAAGGGACAACGTATCGAGCAAAATTTTATTTCTAGGTATCTTAACTGACTTTGATAAAATTCAGCATGCTCGATGGACATGGGATTCTAAAATGGTTTTTAGATAAAGTTCTGGGATATGACCAATTAAGAAGGAACTTTGCAATTTCTTTAAATTCCTTCCTTAAATTCTGAATGTAGGAGGAAGTGGGGCTACTTTAAACATGGGGTAAAAGTATACAGGCCATGTATCTCTCAAACTAACGGGATTTATTGAAGTGAGGAAACAAAAGAGAATGAAAAAGAATATTATCTTCATACTCAAGAAATGTGTTTCGATATTCAGTCTCAGTTTGGATTTATAGGTGGAAAGTCGATTTTTAATCGTTTTAGTAAATTTGTGTAGTGTTTGGAAAACTCACATAGTGGGTTTAAAACTGATATATGTAGGTAAGGATTATTAAAAGGCATTATAATGCACATACAATTTACAATTAAATAACAAATTGTGTTATTAATTATGTAGCCCGCATCACAATTTTTTTTACCGTTATTGAAAAAAAACACGTGGGATTAAGTTAAGCATTTTATATAGGGTAAAATTAAGTATGCTTATTATTACCCCAAGGGATTATATTTTCAAAATGTATATCTTATTTAAGTTTAATTAGTTAATACTTTTTAATTGTTTCAGAATGGTTAGAAATTATAAACGAAAAACAGAAAGCCGAATTAATGAGGAGTCTATGGCCACAGCAATAAAAGACGTCCTTAGAAAAAAACAGTCCATTCGAGGAACTGCAACAAAATATAGGATTAACCACAACACACTTTTCAAGTGGGTTAAATTGGCCAAATTACCTCCAATAGTACGTGTAGAGTATTTTGGAAATGATATCGATGATGAAAATATAACGCCTGCATCCAAGCATCGCAATCAAGTGTTTTCCATAAAATAAGGAAATGATCTTCGACAATATTTATTAAGATCTTCTCAAATAAATTATGGCCTAACGTACGCTCAAACTCAAAGTCTTGGGTATCAATATGCACATAAGCTTCACACACAAGCAGCCGGAATAGACTGGATGTACGGGTTTAGAAAAAGCATTCCGATTTAAGCTTAAGGAAACCTGAAATCACGAGTTTAGCACGGGCTACAGCTTTTAATGCTACAAATGTGGGAGAATTGTTTAATAACTATGTGCAAGCTATGGAGCGTAATAAAGTCTCTGTATCAAAAAAATTTAATCTTAACGAAACTGGCAAACCTACAATTATGCAAGCTCCAAAGGTAATATTAAACCTATTCAGTTATATTATGGGACTTTTTGCTAGGTTATTGCGGAAAAGTCGGAAAGACAAGTGGGTAAAACTGTCTCGGCAGAACGTGATAAGTTGGTAACGTTTTGTGCAATTGTGAATGCCGCAGGGAACTCGCTTCCACCAGTGTTCATCTTTTCCAAGAAGCTCCATCATCTGGAAGTTTGGGTCTTGCATCAAAAACTGGGCGGGTGACTACTGAGCTCTTCCCAGAAATGTTGAAACATAGCCAAATCCATACTCAGTGCACCAAGGACATCGTATTCTCTTGCTGATGGACAACCATAACAGTCATTGCTCATTAGCTGCAATAGATTTAGCAAGAATGTGGGGAATCGGTTTCCTCTCATTTCCACCACACTGTTCAGACAAGCTACAGCCACTAGACGTCGGAACTTTCGGTTCATTCAAAAACGCTTTGAAGATAGGTTTCAATGATTGTATGCTTAGTCGACCTTTTAGATTAATTACCATCTACGACATACCTCAGCTTGCAAAGCATGCTTAGGAAAGTGCTTTTACCTCAAACAATATTATATCATCATTTCAAAAACCAGGCATTTGGCCGCTAAACCGGCTTATATTTGACGAAAATGATTTTGCTGGTACATATTATGTAACAGATCAGCTTTAACCTGTTTTAGGTGATGCTTCTCTCCTAGAAAGTAATCAACAAAATTTGTAATATTAAAACCAACAACCATCAACATCGCGGCAAACTGCTTCATATTCGGTCACACCAGACCAGATAACCTTATCCAAAAGCTGCACCTCGCAAAGAGATATATAAGGGTTGTGAAAGGGGGTAAATCCAGAATATTTACAGACACTCCACTTCGGAAAAACCGAGTCACAATGATGGATAAAAAAAAAACACGAAAAATCTAATAAAATCAAAAAGCGTACAAAGTTAATCCAACCTGAAGAGCCCTGTGAAACATCTGAATCAGAAACTCTGCAGGATTTGCCCGATTCTGACAATTACTCAATATTTTCTGAGGAAAACGAAAATTTTAAGAAGCTTTTGGTTGAAGACGACTTTATTAACCCAGAAGATTTTGTGCTAGTAAAGTTTGCCCAAATCAAAGACAGCCAAGTTTTTTTTTTTTTTTAATAAATCAAAACGATTCTGTTTGCTTCTACTCACTGTATGTATAGACCAAAATCAGAGCTTTCTAGAGTATAGAGCCATAATCATTATGACGTATTTTTTAGAAGCTTTTTTAGTGGTATAACTTTTCACTGATTTCCATAGGAATCCATAGTAAAAATGGTGTTTTTTAGCTTCAAGTTTTTCAATGAAATCAGCAAAAATGTTACAAAATGTTTATACAAAAGTGTTCTACGTATCTTTAGCAGCAATATACAAGAAGGGTATATTGGTATTAAGTAAATATTAATTGCAGAAATTTTAAAATTAAATTATTTGTAAAATATATCAAAGTTGGCTCTGCGAAATTAAAATAATACTTGCTAAATTTATCTTTAGTTTTACTAGTGTACGTTAGATGTCTATAATTGTTGGCAGAGAAATACGAAAAAAAATTATTTAATCACACAATTATGACACGTTCTTAATATTTTGTGAATTTGTTTTGTTTATCCTACAATTTTTAAACTCAAATTTCCCCAGGTCGCAATTTTTGCTACGATTTTTCAAAATGTTTACTACCCACTGCCATCTATGTACATTGACTTAATGCACACGACTTGTAGTAAGCTTTTCTTTTTAATTTGACCAGAAAGCTATTGTTATGAACTTTTTTTTATATTTTGGTTAAAATAAATCAATTATTACAAGAAAATGAAAACGATTTACTTAAACGAGATTTATATATGTTAAAATTCAAAAATTTATGAAAATATTTCAGAAATCATATTTAAGAATTTGCAACGTTTTCATTTACAAATTTGTCTTAGGAAAAAAAGTGATTTCCCATATGTTTTATGTGTTTTACCACAGACAATCATAATAGATCTCTCATTTGACTAAAAACAGAAAATAAAAACAAAAATTTTCCATTCAAATATTATCGATGTATTGCATATACGTATTATATTTGCAACGCATTCTAAAATCATTGCCTTATAAAATACACAACACAACGATACATTGGAATTATCAGAAGTTTTTGTTTTTTTCCTTTAGTTACTATGAAATGAGAAATCTAGTATGAATGTCTATGGTTTTACTATGGAAATTTTGATTTTTTCATCGTTTCTAATTCCCTTATAAAAGCTTCGTTTTTTAGATTATGGCTTGTATAATCAAGGTTGCTTTGCCAAAATTCATAAAATATTCTACGTATCAAAAAATTCCGGATATTTCAGTTTTTAAGCTTTTATTAAGAAAATTGTGAAAAGTGCTTGATTTAGCACTACTACCCCCTACGATAGAAATGGGATTCTAAAATGGTTTTTAGGTAAAGTTCTGGAATATGGCCAATTAGGAAGGAACTTGGCCATTTCTTATCCGATTTTGATGAAATTCAGCATATACGATGGAAATGGGATTCTAAAATGATTTTAAGACGAAGTTCTGTAATATGGCCAATTAGGACGGCTATTTTTTAACCGGTTTTAATTAAATTCAACACGGTACGATTGAAATGGAATTCTAAAATGATTTTTGATGAAGTCCTGGCAAATTCATTTAGAATGGAACTTGGCCGCTGTTAACCGATTTTCGTAAAATTCATCAAGCAGGATTTAAATGAGATTTTAAAATGATTTTAAGAATAACTTCTGAAATAAGGTCAATTTTTAGGATAGAACTTTACTATTTTAATTTTTAATTAGGATGGAACTTGACTATTTCTTAAAATCGGTTATGATGAAACTGGACATTTACGATGAATGTAAGCCAATTAAATGGGATGCTAAAATAATTGTTTGGTCAGGTTGTGTAATGGAAAACCAAAAATGTTGTTAAATAAATAGTACAATAAAACAACTACAAAGAATATTACCCGGGAACCGGAAATACCGGGTAACCTAGTAATTAATAAATTTGAAACGTAACGTTATTCCGGATAATAGCTAGATAGATAAATACACCGGCACACAAAAAAAAAAAAAAATTCTGAACCCGAGGTCTGACATGTCAATTATTATGAATTTTGATGCACTGAATATGAATTCGATGTCCATTTTGCTCCATCACCCACCAGTTTTCCATAAAACTCCAATTTTGGGTCAAAATTGCCCAAGAAAATATCAGTCTATTTTTTGTGCCGTTTACTCTAGATATATCGTTTTCGAAGTATTTTTAACCGCAAAAAACGATTCCGTAGTCCAAATTTACTTGTGACACTTCATTAACTCACAAAAAAACCCAACTTTACGTCAAAATGGCCAAAAAAATTCCAATGTAATTTACCTTTCTATTTTGGTAACTAAACCATTGCTAGAAAGTCAGACAAAAAAACTGTTACTCAAACCGAGATGCAAACCTCACACTTGAACTATGACAGGCAAATTGAAATTCAGAGAGTATAAGTCACAAATAAAAGACCAATTAGACAAATTTGCGGCTTGTGTGAGTGAAACAAAATTACTGGCAATAGGAAAGTGAAACTTAACTAAGAAATTTTGGCTGAGACGGGTTTCCTTGACCTTGCTGCAGTTTGAGTTTGTCTGCTCAAGATTGAGTTACAGTTTATTGCTTTTCATCACCTTTTTGTTCATTGACTTATCACAAGCGTTTAAGTAAAGTTTTATTGACGTCTCTTGTCCTCGAATGACTTATGAAGGGAATTTCTACATCTTTTTCTCATATTTGTTTCTTCATCTCTCTTGAGCATCCAACAATAGTCCGCTATCATGATAACATTCCATTTTCCCAGATATCCATTTCCCTTACATCCTGGTAGAAACGCTTCCCTTGCTCTTCACTATAGTCGCCTAAATTTTCAGGAAAGTAATCAAGTTGGGAAACCAAAAAAAAATGGAGCTTTAAATTCATAAGAAATTCCAATTGCTTGTAATTTTCTATCAACTTTGTAACAATGTCTTTGTAATGCTTACTTCTGGTGTTTCCTAAGAAGTTTTCACAAACTTCTTTAAAACTGAGCCAGGCAGCTTTCTCATTTGCATGGTTTTAACGAAATTTTTATCTTGAAATGGTTTGTCGTATTTGAGGCCCTCTGGTTGTACTATATATTGGAAACATGGACATTCTTTAACTAATGCCTTCACATATTGCTTCATCAGCCCAAGCTTTATGTGTTGTGGAGGTAAGATAATTTTTGAGAAATAAAGGTTCTTCATTTACATTAGGTTTTCCTGGCTGAAGGCAGTCTCAACTATTCCAGAGATATTTAAAACAAGGGTACTTCACAAAACCAGGCTACTTGATTTTTTGCAAAATATATCCTAGATCTCCATAATTCTCTCCAATAGAGTTTAAGTGGACTATTGGGACAGTGGCATATTTATTTCCATTGTGCAGTACTACCGCTTTTAGGAGGAGTCAATGAATAGTCTCCACTAGTTATAGGTTTGTAAATATTAGGTTTTAAATCATTCATCAGTGCTGGTATATTTGTGCTATACACCAATGAAGTTTTTTATCTTTGGTAAAGTGCTTCCGAAATTCTTTTTCTCTTTCTCGATAAATTGAAGATTTTGTTCCAGGGACTACCAAGTTTCGACTTTTCACTAAGTATTCAGATACATCTTTTGGTAATCGTTTTTAATTAGTTGTTTATGTGTATATCGTTACCATTGGTGCTCTATTGATAACTATTTAAACGATACTGCTCCGAACCTAAATAAATTTCGTAAATCATAAAATTTTCTTTATGTCGGTGATATCAATATAGATATTTTGTCGTCAAGCAATGCAATAGACAATTACATGATGACTTTATTATCTTTTGGGCTTTGCTCTTTGATTAATACACCTACTCGTATAGTAAATAATAGCTCGACATGTATTGATCATGCATTTTATCGATTCGGTCCTAAGCAATTATTAATTATAGGAGATACAGCAAACGTTCAGGTGTCAGATCATTTACCGATCCTATTGACACTTTCAATTAAAGGCTTTTTAGACCTAAATTTAAATAAAACCATTCGATGCGTATCTATAATTAATTATGACATTTTTAATGATCTTTGGCAGTGTCAAGTGTGGGATGATGTATTCTTGTTAAATTGTGTGAATGATTCAATGAATAAGTTCTTTGACATATTTAAAGTTTGCATTGAGAGTAGCAAGTTTGAAAAGCGACATAATATCAAGAGATTAAAAATAGCTCCTGGGATGTATTATAAACTATATTTACTGGTAAACTTAAAAAATAAATTGTCTAATAAACTTAGGAAACATCCTTTGAATGCTAACCTAGTTAATCGTTTTAAGTATGTTAATGAAAAGTGTAGAGTAGCAATAAATACTGAACGTTCGAATTATTATATGAATCTATTTCCAAATTGCTCTCAAGACAGTAAAAAACAATGGAAAGTAGTTAATTCATTAGTTGGTGAGGATTCTTGTAAATCTGAAATAATATCTTCGATACATGACGTACATGGTAACTTAATTACGAATTGTTTGGATATCTGTAATCTATTTAATGCTTCGCATTGTTATGTTAAGTGGCAAAGAGAAACTTTCAAATTCCAGGAATTTACTCCTGAAGAACTATTTTATACTGTCGCATCTCTAAACAATAAAAACTCCAGTGGTTTCGATGGAATTAATTCGAAAGTTCTTAAACAAACAGCTTTAAATATTTGTTATTTACTTGCTCACATTTTTAATCGCAGTGTAATAACTGATGTATTCCCCAACATATTGAAATGTGCAAATGTTACCTCAATGTTTAAGAAAAATGATAGACTGCTTATGATAAATTACCGCCCAATTTCACAGTTATCAACAATTTCAAAAGTTTTTGAAAAATTGATGAAAACTTGTATTGTTTCATATTTGGATAAACTTAGATTTTTAAGTGACTCCCAATATGGTTTTAGAGAGGGTCTAAGCACGGAAGGGGCGCTTTTGGCATTTTTTAATTTGATATACGATTCTTTAAATAATGGAAAAGCAGTGGGTGTACTTTTTCTTGATATATCTAAGGCTTTCAATTCCGTTAACCATGAAATATTATTAGACCAACTGTGGCGTATTGGATTTAGAGGTGTTGTATACAACTGGCTGAAATCCTACCTTCAAAAGAGATCTCAGAGAGTTATAATAGGTGATTGTGCTAGTGACTTTAATGAAATTCTTTCAGGTGTCCCTGCTTTGGTTTATTCTGCGGATAGTATAGATGAACTGGAATACAAGATGAATGCCGACTTGATAGTATCACATGCCTGGTTTTCTAATCATCAATTGCGTTTAAGTGATAAATCTAGAGGCATGATTTTCAACATAGGGTCAAGAGTGACTAGAGATTTGAACGTATTTTATTATGATGATGAGTGCACTAGCTCTAAGGATTCAAACCGTTGCTTTAAAATACAATTTGTCGAAGAATTTAAATAGGTACTTAGGAATAACGATTGATAGCAAATTGAATTTTAAATCTCATATAAGTAATATTTGTAGCGACCGATTCTAAATATTCAGCCGAAATATTTGAACCCTCACTACAATATTATAAACAAACAATTTCAACGTATAATTTTATTTTGAATTGCTACTACTCTGGGATTTCCACTGTAGAATAGCAATTTCATTTACAATAATTGAATATGCAATTTCGAAAAGGGCACATCTCGAAAATTTTGACAAAACCGTTTTTTCACGTTAATGTGATGGAAATATATCCCCGCACCTATTTTGTTTGAAATAGGCACATCTCTTGTATTAATACTGCTACCAGTGTTGATGTGTATGACAATAATTTCGAAAAGGTCACAACTCTTGCAGATGTGCCCTTTTCGAATTTAATGCATTTTACTAATCGGCGAAGGCGATAAATCTCCATCTCTTGCTGACGTGATTTTGATGCATAAAAGTTTCGTAAAGTTTATACAGCACACTAGGTATAATAATATTGCAAATTCTTAATTAACTAAAAAACTGCTTATCAATTTTCAATTTTTTTTTTCTTACAATTAAATATAAAAATTCATATTTAATCACAGTTAATTTCAAAATTCATTTCTATTCTTATTTGTATATGATTAAACCTAATATGCATTTTTAATTGAATAGTATTGGTCGTGTGATCTTCTTTCCGAATCAATTCACCAGCTCCTGGCATTTGTGAACGGTGATTTATTCCAAATTCGACAAATTTAAATCAAAAATTTCCTTTTCTTTTTGTGTTTCTCATTGTTAATAGACTGTTAGACTCGATTCCAAAAATGTTCGATCGAATTCAGATCAGGTGAGTGATCACGCCGTTGTAATTTGCTTAATTAATTCTGCCGTTTGCTCTGATTGAGGTATGGTTGGTTGTTGTTTTGCTGAAAATACAAGCCTACTGGGGACTTTAATTATCCGAACTGCAATGAAACATTCTTCTATCACCTCTAACGAATGAAGGTTTATAAATCTTAATTATTTAGAAGGCATCGAAATAGTTTGAAAGACCCGAGCCGTTCCTTGTTTATCCAAACATAGTTTTGATGCCGAAAAGGAGGAAAAAAGTACTATGAATTGACAAAATAAAAGCTAATCTGTTTGGTTCTGCAGGTCGACATTATAAATGATCTCAGACCAATACAAACTTTCGCCCTAATATACGTGGTAGTTGTCTTTTTCTGGCATGGAACATGACAATTTATTGTCCGGAAAATGGAATTATTGCGGTTGTTTACATTCATATTATTAACTCATCTAATTCTTGGTTATACCGAAGAAGATAAACCACCACGTTTGTGTTTTCAGCAAGATATCTACCTAAAGAATACCTCGAGGTAGCAAAATATTAGTTTAACGATTATGAAATGGGGGTCGCGTAATGGCCAAGTCAGTCACCTGATCTGAATCCGATCGAACATTTTTAGAATCGAGTAAAAGTCTACTAACAATGAGAAACACAAAAATAACCAGAAATTTTGGAATTGAAATTTGTCGAATTTGGAATAAATGACCGTTCACAAATGCCAGGAGCATACGACCAATATTATTCAATAAAAACGCATATTAGATCTAATCATGCACAAATAAGGCCGTGCCCGAATATCGTGTTAAATATTCACACGTACTAATTTTTGGCATAAAACACCCTCATCCAAATTATTACAGTCATTCCCTATGATACATTTTGACAGTTCAAGAGGAAAAACAAGAGGTAGAACACACTTATGACTTTTTGTAAATACACTTGGGGCATAATTTTTTCGATGCCAAAATTCAATAATTTATGAACAATTCCTCTAACTGTTTGCCTAGGCATTCCCATGACTGCTCCCACCATTCTATGGCTCGTCCCACTGGCAAGCCACAATAAAAAAGCCATGCGTTCTAACTCAGATTGCCACCCATGCGTTTCGCGTGGTAAAAATTCTGTGATTTCGTGAAACGTATCCCCAGAAATCTTTAGGTGTTTCTTCGTTTCCTCATCATCATAACATAATATTTGTTCAATAATCGGGTTGTGGAATAGCGGAGTATAATGTAGTTGCTTGGATTTACCAATAATATAATGTAGTCGATTTTCGAAGCGTTTTTACAATACTACAATAATTTTTGAATACCTCGGAATTTTGAAGGAAACCTAAAATGAGCCGTCTAGAATTATGACCACTTTGAACAAAAAGCCTGTAGTATGATAATAATTCAAATATTATTCTTTTTCTATTATTATTTTCCATTTGATTTTATTTAAAAAAATTGGCGGGGAAATTAACACGTAAAAATTATTATTTAATTCGGGCAATAAAAATACAAAATATCTGCGAAGGGGAAAATTTCTCAACTAAATGTCATAAATTATTATTTATCACGGTATTATCACAATATTCGGGCACGGCCTAAGAGTAGAAATGAATTTTGAAATTAACTGTGGTATTATTTTGAAAATCACTGTACGTTTATGTTTCAGGATTTTCGAAAAGGGCACATCTCTTATGTATAAAATATATAAAAAAATATATAGAATAAAGATTAACAGTAAATATTTATATAATTTTCGATTACTTTTTGACCCTACATGTAACCTTAAAATAAATTGTATAAATTTATTTACTACTTTAGAAAATAATTAGTTTTCTTCAATTCCTGAAAAATTTAATTTTTCAGACATGTGCCCTTTTCGAAATTGCATATTCAATTATATTATTAATGTGTGTGATACATACGTAGTCCATACCACATGAAAGTTTGTTTATTCTTGTTTATTTTTCTTTTACACACATTTCTACTACACCGGTTTCCACTGTAGAATAGAAGGAATGAGGATGAAGGGCCGAATTTCAAAGGGCCGAATGTCGAAGGGCCGAATGTCGAAGGGCCGAATGTCGAAGGGCCGAATGGGTCGAAGGGCCGAATGGGTCGAAGGGCCGAATGTCGAAGGGCCGAATGTCGAAGGTTCGAAGGACCGAATGGGTCGAAGGGCCGAATGGCGAAGGGCCGAATGGGTCGAAGGGCCGAATGGCGCAGGGACGAATGGATCGAAGGACCGAATGGGTCGAAGGGCCGAAATTTTTTGTTTATTTTTTTTTTTTAATTTTAGAAATATAATTTTTTAAATTTCTTGTTTTAAGGAATATTTTGTAAATTTTTTTATCAAATATAAATTAATTTCTTTTGAGTTTATACATATTTTATTATGTTTAATCTTTGGATATTCTATCGGCAAAAATATTGCATTAATTTCGTTGTTTATATTTTGTGTTCTTTTTGTAATTATCAAGTGGAAAATATTTGTACATAATAGGTATTTCACCAAAGCCAAAAAAGAATTTTGTCATAAAACGTCATAAAAATCAGAACATTTTTTATTCGTTAGGGTGAAGGAAAATTCTATTTGGACGAATAAAATAATTTCCCTGCGATTTAGTGATGTGAATATAGTGAATATACTCCTAACAATTTACTACATAATTATAAAGACAAATTACAGTTTAAGGCAAAATTTCCAAAATGTCTACTTAAATTAAACGAAACGGTTTATTTTAAAGTATATTATTGTCTCATGTGTTGTTTTGAAAATTGTTTCAATCTGAAATGTATTACATATTTTGATATGGGTCATTTTGATAAACAACATTTCAACCTGGTATTGATATCTGGAAAATTAACATTGTTTCTCATAAATAAATAAAACTTATAGTTCTTAATATCAAATTCAGTACATTTACAAAATTTTCCTTCAAACAAGAAATTTAAAAAATTATATTTCGAAAAACAAAACAAAACAATAAACAAAAAAATTCGGCCCTTCGACCCATTCGGCCCTTCGACCCATTCGGCCCTTCGACCCATTCGGCCCTTCGGCCCATTCGGCCCTTTGACCCATTCGGCCTTTCGACATTCGGCCCTTCGACATTCGGCCCTTCGACATTCGGCCCTTCGACCCATTCGGTCCTTAGACCCATTCGGCCCTTCGACATTCGGCCCTTCAACCCATTCGGCCCTTTGAAATTCGGCCCTTCGACATTCGGCCCTTCGACATTCGGCCCTTTGATATTATTCCGAATAGAAACGTGCATCATTTTATTTTGCGAGATTTGGAATACATAAATATTTCAAACCGCAACAACAACAACCTTTTGGTTTTGTACAGAACGAATTTTCCTTACAGTTTAGCCTAGGAAATTCGTTTCTTATATATTAATTATGGTTGTTCAATACCACATTATGTATTTTAATTTTCATTCCAATATACGTTATTTTCGGAAGATGATATTCATTTTCAACGTATTACATTTTCAAATTATTCACAAGTCATTTAAGTAAAATTCGTCACCTTCGGAAAATAATTACATTTTCGACGTTATAATTCTTTTTAAAAGTTTTACTAATGACATCGCCTTAAGCTTTTTGCTTTTAATTTTAGCATTTTGTTCTACGTAGTGCTTCCGGCATTTTCGTTTCATTATGGCTAAACAAATGATTATCAAGGTATAAAGTCGTCCCTGTTTCGCGTGTGTATGCGGTTAATAGTAGAATAGCATGAACCGAGACAACAACAATTGTTTGAAATGTTATTCTTGTTTCTTGGATAAAAAGTTTTTTTATCATTAACGTTTTGATCTTTCTATCAGAAAGAAGTGTGAAAAAAATATATTTTCTTCTTATTAAAAATTTGTAAAAAGAAAGTTAATTAAAAATTCTAATTTTAAATAAATAATAATTTATGTAAAATAAAATCCGATTGTAAAATTCGGAAAAGTTTTTATTTTGTTTTTTTTTTGATAAATAAAATTTAAGTGAAACATAACAATTCCGTGCATTTATTTATTTCTGCGTGAACTGGATGAAATTTAAATAGGTCGTATGTGCCCACATGCCATACACCTATATGTTAAAGGTTATTTGTATTTGGCTCTTGTAGTGAATTCAATGAACGCACCCATAATGCGATGAACGCATTGACAGTTGAATGTGGTAATACCACATGGATGGAGAGAAAGGGAAATAAAGTTAGACGTGTGCAGATGATAAAAGTATAAAGACGTGTTTTATTTTTACGAATAAAAGATAAAATAAAATACAATAGAGAGTGAATCTACAAGACAGTGATTGTATTCCGTAGACAACTCAATTCAATTTGCACGTAGAGAAGACACGGTATATGGCATCCAATTAGTGGATGTAAGGTTATATAATTCAACCAAAAATAGACGGGATACAACACAGTTTGACGAGATAGACGAAACAATCAAAATGAGTTTAGAAAATATGCCGAAACTAGATACGTCGGGCAATGTAGCTGTCAATTGGAAACAATGGAAACGGGCATTAGAGATTATGTTTCAGGCTAAGGGAGAAACAGATAGTAGTAAGAAAAAACTGTTATTATTGCACTATGGCAGCATTAGATTGCAGGATATATATGTATTACAACCTGATAGACGAGACCAAAATAAAGGAAGAAGAGAAAGAGAAAGCGTACGAAAACGCGATCGAGATTTTGGATAATTATTTCATTCCAAAATCAAGCGCAGCTCTTGAAAGGAAAATATTTAGAAGTATAAAACAGGGACAGACTGAAACAATAAACCAATTTAATTGAAACTAAGGGGTCAAGAAGCGAAGTGCGAGTTCAAGGACGTGGATGAACACATTAGAGAACAGGTTATTGTAGGGACACGGCATGTCGAAATAGAGAAAAAGGCAATAGAGAAAGGAAGTATTGAGCTAAATGAGCTAATTACATTGATCCTGTCGATTGAATTAAACGAAACTGACATACCACAGGGAGTAAATAAAGTGAATTTCAAGAAAAACGATTACAAAAAAGAAGTTGCAGATTCACATGATGAGAATCGTAACTCCCAATCTCGCAGACGTTCTTCGTCAAGATGCAACACCAGAGGGCAATCGAATGAAAATCGTGAAGCAAGTTGCTATCGTTGTGGTCGTACAGGTCATTTTGCCAAGAACTTGAAGTGCCCAGCCAGAGACAAGAAGTGTGATAAATGCCACATAAGCGGACATTTTAAGAAGATGTGTCGGTCCGATATGTCAAAAAGAAAAATCCGTTTCGTGGAGAAAGGAGAAGTTAAAAATGCAAATTCGGATTCGGGTAGTAATAGCGATGTTCTTTCCATAGGCAGAACAACTGAAATCAGAAAGGAGGTAGAAGTTATTTGCAAAGTGGGTGGAATGAAAATAAGGTTGATGATAGATACAGGGGCGCGGGTGAATTTGATAAGCGAACATACCTGGAACAGAGCGAAAGATAGGGGCATAAAAACGTTAAACAAACCAGCTAATTCCGATCAGGAATTAAAAGGATATAACAGCCTAATCAAGGTGATCGATGTTGTCCGCACTACTATCCAATATAGGGACAAAGTAGAAGAGATCGATCTCTACATTGTAGAAGGACAAGGGGCCTCACTGATGAGTTGCGAAACCGCATTAGCTCTCAATGTCATATTGTTTGACATAAATTTGGTAATGAATAACAAGAATACATCAAACTCAAATAGAACAGGAAAACTAAAAGGTATCCAAGTCGAAATACAAATAGATGAAAACGTAACGCCAGTACGTCAACCTTACCGACGGATTCCCATACCATTAAAAGACAAAGTTTCAGAAAGGCTAAAAGAACTCTTGAATGATGACATAATTGAAAGAGCAGACGGAACTTCAAAATGGTTTTCACCATTTGTAGTTACCCCTAAGGATCAAGGCAGAGACGTACGCTTATGCATTGATATGCGTAGAGCCAATCAGGCAGTTAAAAAGGAGACGCATCCACTCCCGACTTTTGAAGACATAATGCCCAATCTGTGCAAAAGCACTATTTTTTCGAAATTGGATGTGAAAAATGCTTTTCACCAAATCGAAATTACGCCAGCATCGGTGAAATAACTACATTCATCACACACGAAGGCATCTATCGTTTCAAACTATTGATGTTTGGTTTAAATTGTGCTAGTGATATTTACCAAAAGTTAATGGAAAACTTATTAGTCAACCTCAAAGGAGTCTGGGTATACATCGACGATATACTAATTGCGGGAGAAAACGAAAAAGAACACGAGGAAAGACTAAAGATAGTATTAAACGTGCTGGATGAAAATGGAATCATTTTAAACAAAAAGAAGTGTCAACTCGGAAAATCGGAGATTAAGTTTATGGGGCATCTCATATCAAAAGAAGGCATAAAACCAACTGAAGATAGAGTGGTAGCCATTAAATCTTTTAGGGCTCCAGAAAGTAAAGAGGAAGTCAGAAGTTTTTTGGGACTTCTCAATTACGTCGGTAAATTCATCCCCAACTTAGCATCATTATCGGAGCCATTAAAGAAATTGACACGGAAAAATCACGATTTTAGTTGGAACGAAGAGCAACAACAAAACTTCGAAAGGCTAAAAGAATTAATCATAAAAGAATCAAAATTGGGATTCTATGATCCTAATGATAAAACAACAATAATCACTGATGCAAGTCCAGTAGGACTAGGAGCCGTCTTGATCCAACAAAACGGAGAACAAACCAGAGTTATCGCATATGCCTCAAAAGGATTAACTGAAACTGAAAGGAAATATTACCAAGGAGAGAAGGAAGCACTGGCGATAGTTTGGGCTGTGGAGAAATTCAGGATGTATGTGTTGGGAAAACGTTTTGATCTCATAACAGATCACAAAGCATTGAAAGTTTTGTTTAGACCTAGTTCCAAACCATGCGCTCGAATTGAACGTTGGGTACTGCGGCTGCAATCATTCGATTTCAGAGTCATCTACAAACCAGGGAAGACAAACATAGCGGATCCACTATCATGGCTTTGTACAAATCAGGACACTACTTTTGATAATAAGGGCGAAGTGTACATTAATTCCATCGCACAAATCGCCAAGCCAAAAGCAATTACAATTGAGATGAGGACATTAGAAAGCGAACTCAATCAGATAACGAGCTTGTAGCATTGAGTGAAGCAATGAGAAGCGGTAAGTGGACTGAAAGCCTTATGCATTACAAAAGGTTCTCAGATGAATTAAGTGAAATTGATAATCTCATATTACGACAAGAACGAATCGTAATGCCGGAAAGTCTGCAGAATCAAATACTCAAACTGGCTCATGAAGGGCATCCAGGTGAGGGAATGATGAAAAGAAGGCTACGAAAAAAAGTATGGTGGTACAACATGGACAGAGATGCAACACAATTCGTTAGGAGCTGTGAAAGCTGCCAGATAGTCGGCAAACCAAATAATCCTGAACCTTTGTATATAACTGAATTAAAAAGGGAATGCTGGAATCAATTAAGACCGGATTATCTTGGACCATTACCATCAGGAGACAACTTACTAGTGATAATCGATGAATATAGCAAATATGTTGTTGTTGAGCACATGAGGTCAATAACAAGTGCCATGACAATTGCCAAGTTCAAAACTCTATTCACAAGATACGGGCTACCTAAGATACTCATCACGGATAATGGACCACAATTTCGGAGCATAGAATTTAACGATTTCTGTGAGGAACGTTGCATTAAGTTAAAGCATACGATACCTTACTCACCTTCCTCGAATGGAGTAGTAGAAAGACAAAACCGGTCTTTAGTAAAGTGACTCAAAATAGCGCAGCTTGAGAAGGGAGACTGGAAAGAAGAATTGAATGATTGGTTATTTCTATACAAAAATAATTCAATTCACCCTTCAACGGGTATAAGTCCAGCGCAGGGAATGTTCCGAAGAGATTTTCGAGAAAAAATTCCTGCAATCGAAAAGGTAATAGACATATACGATGAGGATATAAGGTATCAGAACTGAGAGGATAAGCTCAAGAAGAAATATTACATTGACGAGAAAAGAAAGGCTGTCAAATCCAACGTAGAGAAAGGTGACGTAGTATTGAGACAAAAGGAACGGCTAGAAAACAAACTCTCGACGAATTTTGACAATAACAAATACAGAGTAGTGGAAGGGCAAGGGAAAATGGTCAAAATCGAAAACGACGATGGGCAGCAGTTTACAAAAAGATCAGATCAAGTAAAACAGTTCAGGGAACGAGAAACACCAAGCAGTAGTATACAGAGACCAGATAACATAATAGAATTAGATAATAGTATTGGGGATTTGGTAAACAATCAGTCAATCAATACGGGTACAAATGAGAAAGGTACGAATAATGAAGTGGAAGAGAACCATAGAAGACGATCATCAGATAGGGTAAGGAAAAAACCATCTCATTTGGAAGATTACGTGTTATATTAGTTAGTAAAAAAAAAAAAAAAAAAAAAAAAAGTAAATGTAGTGAATTCAATGAACGCACCCATAATGCGATGAACGCATTGACAGTTGAATGTGGTAATACCACATGGATGGAGAGAAAGGGAAATAAAGTTAGACGTGTGCAGATGATAAAAGTATAAAGACGTGTTTTATTTTTACGAATAAAAGATAAAATAAAATACAATAGAGAGTGAATCTACAGCTCTTAGAAAGCTTTATCTACTTCGATCAATTTGTCCGTTTGATGTGTTACTCAAAGTATATTATGACATTTTTAATTCAAAGATTGAGTATGATCTTGCTGTCTATGGTGGAGCCTATGTCACTAACATTAAACCTTTAACAATAGCACAGTAATTCGCTTTATGAATTATTTTTAACTGTAAGCGTACTGCTCATAGTTTTGATTGAACCTTTCCTTTGCGCGTAGCGAGCATAAAGTAGTGAAACCGTACTTGTACAATTTAAGGATTAGAAGTTCTTGTGTTGTGCCGTTCACTCGCAAAGAGTTCTTCAGGCACTTTTATATTTCAAGTGCTCCAACTCTTTTTAACAAATTACCTCTAGCTATTCAGAATGAGCAGTCGGCCAAACGTGTTAGTGTTTTGTTGAAGGAATGGTTATTTCAACAGGATGATGTTGAAAGTTTGTTCCAAGTTGTTCAGTAGTATTGTTATTGGGAGTCATACTATTGGGAAAATTCTAAACAAAGGAGAAATTATTCGACGTACAGAGAAGAGCGTAAAAAAATAAAAATAAAAAAAAAGAATTAACTTTCGTGACTGGTAAAGCATTTCTTTTTTATTGTTTCCTTCCTCTTCATGATTCTTATTGGTTCAAATTTTTAAATTGAAGGTGGTTCAGTATAGACATTTTTCGTCTCAGTCTCACCTACCTATATTCAACATAACGCTTATGTATTGTGTATTATATGATGTCACGGTGTGCTGGGAGGAATTTTTACTGTTTTTTTTTGGGTCATATTTTTTAAGATCATATTAATTGATAATACAGACAAATCTCAAACTTCTAAATAAAAAACGACGTATAAAATAAGCATTCATATTGTGAGATTTATTCAAATTTTAAAATTGCCGCCAAAAAAAAAACGGCACTTCCAATGATTTTAATTTCAACTGTTCCGAGCTCAGGACACTCCCTTCAACTAGGTTCACTATGATTTTCTTTAGTGACAGAACTTTTCATTAAAATTGATTTCCAGCACACCGTGATGTTAGATATTAAGATATTATAAGTACATTACATTATGTATGTATATCAATATTCTATTTTCCATTGAACTTATTTTTTTATTTTTTATATAAACTCTAAAAAGTAAATGTAAAATTCCACGACAAATATAGCATTTTACACTAAAAAAGGTTTAAAATTACACAACGGCTTGTAAAAATAAACTCACGAAGTGGGATTTAACAAAATTAGTCGGTTTTTACACATTTTTTTTTTTTTTTTTTTTTTACTTTATTACTAGATTTATAGATATTACAATTTTTTTTTTTTTTTTTTACATTATACATAGAATATATTCAATTTCTTTTATCTATAAATTTTTTTTTAAGTGCAATGCCTGCGTCGGTCCAAAGAACCGTAGTGCAGTCGCATATTTTGAAACATATAGCGTATTGTAATTATAATGTTAGTGTTAACAAATAGGTTGAAAAATTTAATTAATACATAAATAAATAATAAAATAATACTAAATAAATTTTTAGCTGCTGAAATATTTTAGTTAGGCACCACACAAAGTAATATAACAACCATTACAAGTAAATAAATGTCATATAATGAAACTGATGGATGGAAAGAGAATTAACCGCACTTTTGAAGTACATGTTCGCTTTTATAATAGTACACTTACATTTTCAAGTACGTGCGCTGTTAGACACTTCTTGAATAGATTAAGGTCGGATTGATGCCTTAAATAAGATGAAAGATGGTTATAAATCATTAGCCCTCTGTAAAGAACATTGCTGTCGGATGCAGATGTAAGAAAGAGTGTATTTCTAATTAGAGATCGCCTTCTTGTATCATAATCATGAATTTCTGACATACGAGTTAATACAAAATTGTGCTTAATATGGTCATATATAATTTTATGTATTAATAATAATAATTCTCTTGATATTATCATATTTAAGGATAAGAATTCTTGAAATAGGTTGACTGTAGGTGTTCTGATATGCAAACCTAGGACATTTTTTATGGCCTTCTTTTGTAGTAGAAATACTTCATTTAAATACTTTTTTTTCGCACCGCTCCAAATTGGGTTTAAGTAAACTAAATGTGTATGAATATAAGCGTAGTAAATGTTTTTTTTAACGGTTATTGGTAATATCTTCCTTGTTTTTCGTAGTAGAAAAATGTAAGGCATTATTTTGTTTTTCACATTCTCTACATGCAACTTCCATTTAATTTTACTGTCCAAAACCAGCCCTAAATAGGTATATTTGTTGACTCTTTCAATTACTTCATCGTTGTATTTTAACTCGAGGATTGCCTCGGTTTCATTTGCAATTTTGTTTTCAAATATCATATATTTAGTTTTATTGACGTTCAAAATTAATAGGTTAGTATTAAACCACTGTTGCAACAATTTTAAATCCGACTGCATACTACTAATTAAACTTGTTGTATCAGAGCTACTATAAACCAGAGCTATGTCATCAGCATAGATTTGAATCATTCCCCTCAATCTTACATCAACAATGTCGTTAATAAAAATCTTAAATAAGGTCGGACCCAAAACCGAACCCTGGGGAACTCCAATACTTGAAATGTTAATATTGCTTTTAATATTACCGATCTCAACAAATTGCGCTCTATTATATAAATAACTTTCAAAGAATGTCATATATTCACAATTAAAATTTAGTTTCCTTAATTTCCATAATAAAATTTTGTGATTAACTGTGTCGAATGCCTTACTTAAATCCAAAAACAGAACTGAGACAAATTTCTTTTTTTCTATTTCAACAGTAATATTATTGGTTAAATTAAGGCACGCTGCATTAGTATTTGAGTTCCTGGTAAAGCCAAATTGTTCTCCCGACATTATGTTGTTTGATTCTAGAAATGACTCAATTCTCCCATTTATGACATTTTCGAAAATTTTTGTAATTGAACTAGGAATTGAGATAGGCCGATAGTTACTTACAAGGGTTGCAGAACCGCTTTTAAATATTGGAGTAATTTTGGATAGCTTCAAACAATCTGGAAATATTTTTCTTTTTATACAATCATTAATAAGCTGGCTAATAATATTTTTAAGTTTTTCGGCATTTCGAATTATAAATCTATTAGAAATATTGTCGTGACCTGTTGCTGAGCGACCCTTTAGTTTTTTAATGATATTAAGAATCTCACCATCAGTAACATCGCTAAAATCTATAGGGCAAGTAATATTATGACTGAGGTGATGAAAGGCTGCTTCTGGTGTCGTTTGTAAATGCTTTACCAAATTCACCGGTGTTGTACTAAAATAAGCATTAAACTCATTCACTAGTATATTGGTGTCATTAACGATTTCATTTTTAATTTCTAGATTGATTTCTCTATTATTAGTTCTTTTTTTCAATATATGCTTATTAAAATTACTCCATAAAATTTTTGGATTATCAATACTATCACCAAATAGTCTATAATAATAGGCAGTTTTTGCTTCCTGTATTTTAGCACTGACAGTTTTTTCATAATACGTGTACCTTTCTTTACAGTAATCGGAAAATGGATATTTTTTTTTAAGACGATGGAATTTCTCTCTCTGCTTAATAAGAGAAAATATAGCACTATTCATCCATTCTTTTTTAAACTTGGAAGATGATTTGTATTTAATTTTTTTGCTATATTTCATTATTAGAAACTTTAATTTATTTATTAATTCTGAAAAACTCTTTACAGTATTCAGATCATTCCACAAGCCATCCTTATCCATTTGATCATAATCAATTATCTCTTTGAAAGACGGTTTATTTGACAAAATAATGCGCTTATCTTTTACAAATCTGAAATATATTAATTTATGGTCCGATTTGGAGTAATCATCTAGATAAAATTCATAACTAAAATTACTCATATCCGAAATAACATGATCTATTATGGTTCTAATTGTATTACTTATTCTCGTCGCATAGTCAGGGTCTATTTTATTCAATATAATATATCCAAGACTAGTTAACATTCGAACATAATTGTCCAGAACCTTTTCTGAAGATAATAAGTTCAAATTGAAATCCCCTAGAATAATGTTATTACTATAATTCAGTAAAATAATTTCAAATTTTGCCAAGAAACTTTCTATGAGATGGTTTGGTTGCCTGTATACAGCAATTACATTTAATCGATAAACAGGAAAACATACTACTAAGAAACTACTGTTCATGTATGTTTCTTCATGTAAAATGAAAGAATTAATTTTTTCTTTAACAAAGATGCTGCACCCACCATAACCTTCCTCTCTTACTGAGTGATATGAAATAAAACCACTTATGTTACAGAATTCCCGATCAAAAGGACAAAGCCAAGTTTCTGTTAAAACAATTACATCTGTTTTGAACGGTAAAACTGTTAATAAAAGCTCTACATCACTTAACTTATATCGAACACTTCGAATGTTTAAATAAAGAATATTCAAAAAGTCTCCACAATGATTTGTAGATTTTTGAACGCACGTATAATATTTGTTCATTGCTTTCCATTCATCTATTTCATTTGACAAAATATTATTGTGTAATGTCATCATATTTATAATTTTTAAAAACAAAAATCAAAACTAAAATATTGCAGCTAAAAATAAAAATATGTTCTTTCTGGATAACAATTAATTGTAAAACTACTAATAATAATAAAGTTTGCAAATAAATAAATGAAACTAATCTAATGTGTGTATGTTGATTAAATGGATTGTATTGAAAATAAAATAAATTGAATCTCTTACTTTTCCAATGGTGTTGTTGTTGCATTAAATTGACTTTGACCACCAGCTGAATCTGCTTGTGAATGTGATTGTGAAGATTTAATTTCATCCAAATCCGATATCTGCCTGATAATGATGACTTTACTGTGACTCTCCTTTTTAAGGTAGATATGGTTATTTTTGACCCACAGGAACTTAAAATTATTTTCCGACTTAAACTGGAGAGCTTTTCGAAATATGCCTGCTTGAAGCCTTGTAAGTTCTTCACGGATGAATAGCCGCTTATTATCAGCAACATTGTAGTCCATTTCTTTCGCAAATAATTGCTGCCTTTTTCGAAATTTAGAAAGGATTTCTTCTTTTGTAGCTCTATCACGTAAACGAACTTGAAGAAAAACCTTGTTTAATTTGGGTTTTGAGGTTGACGTTTCCTGATTATTTGTTTCAATGTATTTGAGTTCCTGGATCTGATCAAGGGTTGTATTGCTTTGAAGATTCGCCAATATTTTCACCATAACTTCTTCAGGTTTTTGAGATTTGTCTGGGATTCCAGTTATAATCAAATGATTCTCGATTAGTTTTTGCTCTACACTTTCCAATTTATTTTCCAATTTTGATATAATCACATCCTGTTTCAATTGAGCCTCGGAAGTTTCAGATACCTTATGCTCCAATGCATGATGTTTATTCTGCAGCTCACCAACCTGTTTTTCAGATTCATCTACCCTTTCGAAAAGTTCATTTTGGCATGACTGGATTTGTTCGAGCATTGAACTTAGATTATTGACTGTCACTAGTAGATCTGTTAGTTGTGTCGAAAGAGATGTTACCGTTTGTTTGACGCTTTCAATAACTGGATGGTTGGACGTTTTTTGCTGTAGAGTGTTTCTGTCACTAGTGTCTGACTTTTGACCATGAAATGCTGAATCATCAACGCCACTTTCTGAAGTAATTGCCTGAGGTCGGTCTTTAGGTAACTTCAGCGAGAAGCCTCTCCCGCATTCCTCATTACAGAACCATGTTGGATTTCCAGCAAGACGTGTTATATGAATACCATGAATGTTTTTACAAAACGGATGGAATCGTTTTTGGCACTCATCGCATTCGAAGAAACCTTGTAGTGTTGTAATTTTATTTTCACAGCCATTACATTGAAGATCAACTGTCAAAGTTTGGCGCATTTGTACATTGCGATAGGGCATTATAAAATCTTACTATATTTATATTAATAATTAAATTCCACCAGAATATTTTATAGATTTGGCAATTATATTGTTCAACTAATTAAAACTAGTAAATTTGTACTTATTGAATTTGATTTATATTTTTAATTAATTTTTGTTACTAGACAATAAAAATGTTGGTTAATACCGCGCTATCTGGCAACACTGATTTTTTTGAACACAATGTAATTTACAACGTTTTATGTGTAAAATACCTAAAAACGGCGCGATTTTCGACAAAAGACTAGTGTTTTCCAGTATAAAAGTGTTTTACAAAATTATATGTGTGAATTTACTCAGATAATATATATTTTTATAACGGGCATTAAGTAAATATCAATTCGTCCATCACCTTCA
The DNA here is from genome assembly GCA_963556165.1 of Tipula helvola. Classification (NCBI taxonomy): domain Eukaryota; kingdom Metazoa; phylum Arthropoda; class Insecta; order Diptera; family Tipulidae; genus Tipula; species Tipula helvola. The sequence continues at coordinate 145,570,461 of OY744482.1, read as the reverse complement.
AAGCTATTTGTTATACGAAGTACAAGAGTGAAATAATTTAATTATTTTAAATCAAAATACCTACATAATATAAATTTAATAATTATTAAAAAACGTAGCCTTAGTATTTGTTGAAATTATAAAGTAAGTCTTGGCATTAGCAAAATTTGTTTTGATTTGGCATTAACAAAATTTATTTTCACAGTATTATATAAAATTTTGTTAAATGTTTAAGTGTCTTATCTGTAAGTTGTTTGTAAATGAGTCGTTAGCGTCATACCATAAGCACTTATATTTACATAGAAGCAAGAAAAATGCTCAATTCGTATGTTTGTTTCCAACATGCAGTCAAAGATTTGCTAATTATAAAACATATAAGCTGCATTGGTACCGTTTACACTCAGATTTTGTTAAACTCAATAAGAATCACCCAAAAGGAAATTATATAGTAGAAACCATATTAAACTGTAAATTAGTAAATTGTAGTTATGCATCTTGTAATTTAAAATCAATGGTGTCTCATTTAAATGAGCATCTCAAAACTAACTGTGAGATTATATGTCCATTTTCTGAGTGCCACGTCAGTATTAAGACTTCGTCAAGTTTAAGGAGTCATATTTATAGAAAACATAGTATTACTACTGATCAGAGAACACATTTTAATGAGGGTACTAACTATTCAAGTGATGCCGTAAATGCTGTTTACACCTTCAATGGCGAAACTGGTATTGTTGCTAATGCCATGGCCATAGAAAATATTGTTACTCCTATTACAGAAATTTCAAGTAACATTTTTTCTAATTTGTTTGTCGAATTAAAAACTAAATTTAAATTAAGTGAGATTGGTTTAAAATTTTTGGCCGATGAGCTTACGAGTATTTTATCTCGTAATATAAATGATAACACTACAAAAATTAATAATTTATGCCAAACGCTAAACATAACGGAACACGAGAATGATATTTTTAATTTAATGCAAAACTCAACATTAGTTTCAAATTTAACACAAATAAATTCTTCATTTAAATTAGGAAATTATATTCAAAATAATCTTGCATATGCAGTCCCTCAGAAAATTATTCTCGGAAATGATCAGTATCATAAACTATGTTTTTTTTATTATGTCTCTATTTTGGAAAACTTAAAAATATTAATGTCTGATAAATCTTTTGTTCAATTGTTTAATGAGAAAAGGTTATCGCAAAATAACATGTACGAGGATTATACTAATGGATCTATTTATAAAAAAAAATGTGTTTTTTAATGATGGCAAGAACAAAATTGAGTTAATTTTATTTCAAGATGGTTTTGGAATCTATAATCCAATTGGTTCATCCCGAAAAAAACATAAAATGCTCGGTATTTATATGATGATTGGAAATATAAATAAAAAACACAGGTATTCAATAAATAATATTCTTCTAGTTGCATTGTGCAAAGAAACCTTTGTAAAGACTTTTGGCATTAACAAAATTTTAGAGCCAATCATTCAAGATATCCTTGAATTAGAAAGAAGAGGCTTGGAGATTACTGATCCTAACACCAATATAATAACTCAACACTATGGAACTCTATATGCGATGTTAGGAGATAATTTAGGTAGTCACCAAATTGGTGGTTTCACCGAAAATTTTAGTCATTCTAATTATTTTTGTAGATATTGTTTTTACACCCGTGAAATGCTAGAAAATTGGGATATGGGTCTTTGTGATATGAGAAATATCGATAATTATAAATTGAATGTTGCTGAATTAAATTGTAGTGAACAGTCCAATTTTAAAGGTATCAAGATTAACTCATGCCTTAATCAATTAAACAATTATCATGTTTGCAATCCCGGACTGCCTCCTTGTTTAGGTCATGCTTTGTTTGAAGGCATAGTTCCGTTTGACTTAATGTTAATCATGAAATATTATATGTCCACTTTAATTATTTCTTCCGATTACATAAACATATCCCTTCAGCATTTAAGAAAAACATTTCAATTACGCCTAAATTTTCCCAAAATTGAGGAAAATATGAAAAAATTCCTGGAAAATGCAACGAAGTTCAACATATTCTAATTCTGATGCCTTTAATCATGCTGGGTAAAATTACCAATCCTTAGTGTCCGAAATGGATGTTTTAAGTACCATGATTGAAATGGTTCGACTCATTAATTCGCCCACTATATCTGATAGCGGTATTGGGTTATTAGCCCATTATGTGACACTTTATTTCGAATACAGAAAGGAGTGTTTTCCATATGAAAAATTAAAACCGAAACATCATTTTATATGTCACTATCCGGAGCTTATTAGAGAATTTGCTCCATTGAAAAATTTATGGACATTACCCTTTGAACAGAAACACCAATTCTTTAAAAATAAAGCCAAATCTTGTAGAAATTTTAAAAATATAACATTTACACTTGCTCATCAAAATTTGCAAGCAACATGCCATGAAGATCGTTTTAAATCGTTCATAATAGCTAATCAAGTTGAACATTTTACGAAAAAATTATTTAATGTTAACATTCCAGCCGAATTTATATTTGTTACGAAGAAAATATCTTATTTGAACACAGTTTATAAAGAAAGCGATGCATTACTATTTAATATTGACGAAAGTGAAAATTCCGAATATAATAAAACATATAATAGAGCTATATTTTATGGAACTCTGATCAAATGTGGTACTCCGAAAATTTAATTTTATTTAAAAGCTATAATATTGATAAATCGTACAAACTTGTTAATTTGGAAAATATTTTAAACGTAAAACCTATCAATATTTTAAAATTTAATAATACTTATTTTTATTCACCAGTCTATACTCTTACTCCTTGCAATACTTAAAATTAGTTAATATTAAATAAATCAAAATACATTAGTAATAAATTTTAGAATAAGAAAAATTATATAGTTAAAACTTATACGTGCACATAAAATACAAATAAATCAAAATAATAAACAACCTAATAGAATGGATAAGTTTATGTTTAATGTTTGGAGCAGCGACAGAAAAATAAGAAAGTTGTTCATGAGTTGTCCATTAATTGAAGCAGTCATCGAGAAAGGTATCATTGCATATCACTTAATATAAGTGTTTTTAAATTTAATTGATTGTTTTTGTTTTAGCTGCTATGTATGGTATCAACGGCCAGAAATTGGTGCTTGAACACAATGGGGCCGACATATGTGAAAATGACGTGTTATAGATCACATAATCAGAACCAGTCCAGATTCGGTATTTCTTTTAATACATGAAAATGAACCATGGAGTTTAGCTAGTACAATGGAAGCTTCAGCCAGTAATTCAGAAAATGGAAGTGGTATTGTAAGAAATGATTGCATTACTTTAAATCAAATTAAATATACACAATTCTATGTTTTTCTGAGAAGCTAGTTAACTGCAAAAACTAAATTCGATAAATATTACACTAAATAACTTATTTCTCCTACGCAGCAAACCCAGCAGCATATTTTCTGTAATATTGTCGACGAAGCTGTTAGCAATTCGCCGCTCTTCATTAGTACCGATGACGATCCGGACCCTGAATATTCTGATGAGACACTTTTAATGAACAGCACTGCGATATCTACCACATCTAGCACCAATTCCGAATGTAGAAAATTATATTCGAATTTTGAGATACCATGGAATAAGATGCCTCATGATATCTTGGAGCTACTCAAAAATAAAAGTAAGCTGGGTAAACGATTTAATGTTTTAGCGAACATCATTGTAGACGAATTGCGGGCTTTTTCGCTTTATATACCAATAAGGATTTTTCGGTCGGTGGCCCAGAAAGCAGCGGAAATGTATCCAGATTCCATCATAGAAAAAGATAGTGAAGGCAAGTTTTTAAGCACCGAATCTCTGGCGCTTATTTCAAAAATGAAAAATAGGAATAATACCTTAAACCGACAGCCAAAACAGAAAATTATCTCACCAATGCATATTAAACACCGAAAAAGAGCCAACGTTTTAAAATCGACGTGCACCAACTGGCAGCCACTTGAAAACGACGGAAATTCTATTTCAATTATTACTTTTAAACGATTGTAAAAGAACGCCAAACGGTCGAAACATACATGAAGGACTGTTTTGCCGCACAACGAACTTATTTAAATGACCCACAAAATATACCAGATATTGATGAAATTTTATTACAATGGCCTTATATGTTCGACCAAAATATTCTACAAAATCATTTTAATAAATTAATGGATATAAATATAGATACTTTTAAAACCAATTTTGAAGAAGCTCGACCAAAGATTGCAACATTTTTGACTAAATGCGTTTACCTAAAAATTCCAACCACTAATATTTCAAATATAGATATATTTAAATATATAAGTAAATATTTTAAAGAAGATTATCTTCTGAAAGAATTTGATGTATGTATAAATAAGTACAAGTTTTATAATGATTATCCTAATTAACTTAGTATGTACTTAAAAAATGTATTTTACAGTATGGAACAACTTTGGAAACGATTCAAGAAGAAATACCGACGAGCACACCTTGGGCAGCTATATTAAGTAAGAATAAATTATATGTATAATAATATGTTAATGTTCTTGGATATTTTATAACATGGAATTGGTGATTAGGGTTTCCAATTCGAATATCGAATTATCCGACGCAAAGAGATTTTTTTCGTTAGTTAATTAGTAAAATGTGTTTAAGTGACTAAAGAAAAAAAATGTCCCTTCGTTTAAATAGCAACAAAGTTTTCGAAACCTAGACTAAGTATTCGATGTTCGAATAGTTACAATATTCGAATATTTGGAAATTCTATTCGAGACGTTAGTTAGTTGAGTCGAAATACATTTGGTTTAATCTGAGCAGTTATTAAAAAGTTTACTGTTAACCACCAACAGAATGAACCTAAACTTATTGTAACTTGATTATGTTTATTATGTTGTTAAGTTAAAAAACAATTAATTGTAATAGATTTAGTACGTTTGTCTTCATTGTATCGTTACCATTTTTTGGTTTCGTTTTCTGTTTCTTTTTTGGCATATGGTTTTTAATTCTGTATTCTGTCAGCGATCGTTCAAAGAAAATCAAATGCTGTAAATCATAAAAAATAAATAAAAAAAAATAAAAATTCAGACCAAAAAAGGGTCAAAATAAATAATAAATTATACGTGTCATTCAGTTGAATTGGAGTGTATTTTTTTTGGAGATACGATCGAAGCATCGGGACGGAAAAAGCTCCGTTCCATATACAATTTTTATGTATAAAATCATTGGTGTCAGAAGTGGGATACTACACGTGCATCAAGTTCCAGTGATACAAATTATAAGTTGTAATCGATTTTTCACGTGTCTATACATCATTAACAAACGTTTTGTTACGATATTATCGTGTGTTTTGTTCAAGTAACATACCATATAATTTGGCGTCATCATATTTAGTGAGCCTTCGTGATATAACATACTTGAAAAGATCCAGCTGTAATTTAAATACATCGCGTCACGTGTGGTTATCCAGCGAGAACATTCTACAGAGACTTCATTATTGTTACACGGGTATACATCCAGCTGTACATAACCAACAAATTCTTCAACACGCTGTCAGTTTTGCCAGTGCATATACATCCAACTGTACATAACCAACAAATTCTTCAAAACGCTGTCAGTTTTGCCGGTATGTCGGTTATTGAACGCAAAAAAAATGTTGATACTCTTAAGCTCTGCACAAACTGTCTGAAATCATCACATAACTCGGTTCAATGTAAGGATCAAGATCGTTGTCGGGTGTGTAAATCGGCACATCACACGCTTTTGCACACAGATTCATCAACATTGGCAACTGCGAATCAATCTGCCACTTCACATTCCAGTCAATATCATGTCAATCAGTCTAAAGCTAGTACATCAAAGGATGCTCTTTTAGTAAATACTTCAATGCAAGTCAATATTCCACACAATTATAAATTTGTTTTCTTAGCAACTGCATTAGTTAATGTTTTGGATGACCACGGTTCGACATTCACTGCCAGAGCCCTATTAGATTCAGGATCACAATTGAATTTTATGACTGAATCACTAGCAAAACGTTTGGGCATTAGAACTACAGCTTCGCATATCAACATTAGTGGAATAGGCGGTGCTCCTGCTAAATCGTCCCGAACTGCTTTACTGAATATTCATTCTCGCATAAGCGAATTTCAAGCCGTCATCGAAGTTCATACGTTGAAGAAAATATCGGCATATCAACCATCAGTAACAGTAGGAAAGTTAAATTGGCCAATTCCTGCCAACATCAAGTTGGCAGACCCACAGTTTTTCGAATCAAGGTCAATTGATCTTCTTTTAGGAGCCGAAATTTATGGTGAGCTACAGTCAGTAGGCCAAATTAAGATAGGGGAAAAATTTCCGTTATTACAGAACACAGTGTTAGGATGGGTTGTGCTTGGGGCTTCAACAGAAAGTGCAAACGGGTACTGTAACTTGGTAACAACCGAAACCGACACCGATTATCATCGACTAGATGAGTTATTGGAGAAGTTTTGGGAAACTGATCAATGTGAGTTTAACACCGTCACGCCATTACCTGAAAATGAATGTGAGCAACAGTTTAAAGAAACCTTCTCAAGACATGATTCAGGAAAATTCATAGTCAGGCTACCTTTCTCCAATTCTCCATCCTTGTTAGGTGATTCAGCAATGCGAGCAAAAAAGCGGTTCCTAAATATGGAATCCAAATTAGATCAAAATGTTGAACTTCGCACAATGTACAATCAATTTATGTTTGAATACGAACAATTAGACCATATGGAATTGGTGGATCCAATAGAAAGCTCGCATTGTTATTTGCCTCATCATTGTGTTGTAAAGCCGGACTCTTCATCTACGAAACTGCGAGTCGTGTTCGATGGCTCCGCCAAGACATCCACTGGATATTCCATAAACGATATTTTAATGACAGGGCCAGTGGTACAAAATGAATTGTTTGCTGTATTAATCCGATTTAGATCACACAAACATGCATTTAGCGCAGATATCTGCAAAATGTATTGACAAATATTACTTCATCCTGATGACCAAAAATATCATTATATATTCTGGCGTTATAATTCAGCAGAACAACTTCGCACCTATCAATTGAAAACAGTTACATATGGTACCACAACAGCCCCTTTTCTTGCCACAAGATGCTTGCTCCAACTTGCAATCGAAAACCAGAAAAGGATCCTTCCGCAACCTCAGTGATTCAAAATGATATCTACGTGGATGACATTTTATCTGGTTCTAATTGTGCTGAGGAAGCCGCCAGATTAAAACATTCAATTTCTAATATTTTGTTAACAGCTGGAATGACTCTTAAAAAATGGTGTTCAAATAATGTTAACATTTTGGCTGACATCCCATTAGAGGATCGAGAAACCCTATTGCACATAAACGACGACGATTCTGTAAAAACATTGGGTTTATATTGGCAACCTGCTCTAGATCATTTTAGCATTCAAGTTGCCTCTAAAGTTTCAGAAACAAAAAGAATCACCAAACGAATAGTCATTTCTCAGCTTGCCAGCATCTTTGATCCCAATGGCCTAGTTGCACCCTTCATTGTATTAGGAAAAATCTTTCTGCAAAAACTTTGGTCCTCAAAAGTTCATTGGGATGAGAGTCTTCCGATGAGTCATCATTCTTATTGGGTCAATTTTATAATTAATTTGCCTGAATTAAATAAATTGAGAATTCCACGACATTTGTTTAATGAGTACCAATTTCCACAAGACATACAGCTACATGGTTTCGCCGACGCGAGAACAAATATGGTGTTACACTGTTGTGCTCTAAATCTCGTGTAGCTCCACTAAAACAACATACATTACCAAGACTAGAGCTCTGTGCAGCACTTCTTTTAGTAAAACTCATGGAAAAGGTTGCAAAAATTGTTAACTTTGTTGTCCAAGATTATTATTATTGGACTGACTCCTTGATAACACTTTATTGGATCAATTCACCATCCTCTAAGTGGAAAACCTATGTGGCCAATCGAGTGTCAATCATTCAAACTCATTCTAAATCGAAAAATTGGCTACATATTGAATCAAAGTTAAACCCAGCAGATTTAGTTTCTCGAGGTGTAATGCCACACATACTATTGACGTCTAATCTATGGTGGCATGGGCCTCCATTTTTGCTTTCCACTGATGAACATTGGAACAACAAACTTATTACATTTGGTCAAGGTATTATTATTCCAGAACAACGAAACAAGGCTGAAATATGTACACTCGCAGAAGACGTCGACGATTGTCTTGATCGAATTCATGCAAAGAACTCGTATAAACTAGTATGTAGGACAATGGCATATGTGAGTAGATTTATCCACAACACACAAAATCGCTCAGGTAAACATATTGGACCATTGACACCGGACGAGTTAGATTACGGGTCATCACAGCATGCCATACTTCTGCCAAAAGACCATTTTTTCACATTGACTATTGTGAGATATCTTCATATCAAGTATCTTCACGTGGGACCTCAAGGTGTTCTAGCTGCTATTCGACAATCATTTTGGCCAATCAATGGCAAACAGTTGGCAAAAAGAATATGCAGGGAATGTGTTTTGTGCACGCGTGCCAGGCCAAAACTACTGCAGCAACGAATGGCTGATTTACCTGCTGAACGGGTAACTATGGCTCCACCATTTTACAACGTTGGAATTGATTTTGCCGGGCCACTGTATATTCATCATCACATTCGGAGCAAGGCTCCGACAAAAACCTATTTGGCAGTATTTGTATGCTTGGCTACGAAAGCAATTCACTTGGAATTATCCGCGGATTTATCATCTTCTGCATTCTTGGGCACCCTGCGACGATTTATTTCAACTCGAGGATTATGCAAAACCATCTTCTCAGACAACGGTACAAATTTCGTAGGCGCCAACTCAAAACTCCATGCACTATATAAGTTGCTTCACGCTAAACAAACACAAGCAGAGTTGTCCGTCTTTAATCAAGACAACGAAATAAAATGGAAGTTTGCACCACCAAATTCGCCTCATTTCTGTGGCCTAAATGAAGCAGCAGTGAAGTCGGCCAAATATCATATTCGTCGCATGATGGGAAATGTCAATTTGTCGTACGAGGAGCTTAATACGCTCATCAAGCAGGTAGAGGCTGTATTGAACTCGAGGCCGCTTACAACTTTGTCTACCGATGATAATGTAGAGATATTAACGCCAGGTCATTTCCTGATCGGTCGTCCATTGATGGCCATTCCAGAACCACTCATTTCCGAACCAGATAACTTCAACTACGCAAAACGTTGGCAACTAGTGGGCCAGTTACATCATCAGTTTTGGAGTAAATGGTCCAAAGAGTATCTACAACAATTGCAAACTCGTGTTCAATGGCATAAGACAGCAGTGAATGTTCCAGTAGGTACCGTCGTGATAATTAAAGATGACAATCTTCCTCCATTACGATGGAAATTTGGACGAATTATTGAGCTGCATCCTGGAGCAGATGGACTAGTTCGTGTTGTATCAATCAAGACAGCTGCAGGAGTAATTAAAAGAGGCGTTGTAAATCTCTGCCCATTGCCAGTCACAGCAGTTGATCACTCAATTGATCAAGGGGGGGGAGGATGTTAACCACCAACAGAATGAACCTAAACTTATTGTAACTTGATTATGTTTATTATGTTGTTAAGTTAAAAAACAATTAATTGTAATAGATTTAGTACGTTTGTCTTCATTGTATCGTTACCATTTTTTGGTTTCGTTTTCTGTTTCTTTTTTGGCATATGGTTTTTAATTCTGTATTCTGTCAGCGATCGTTCAAAGAAAATCAAATGCTGTAAATCATAAAAAATAAATAAAAAAAAATAAAAATTCAGACCAAAAAAGGGTCAAAATAAATAATAAATTATACGTGTCATTCAGTTGAATTGGAGTGTATTTTTTTTGGAGATACGATCGAAGCATCGGGACGGAAAAAGCTCCGTTCCATATACAATTTTTATGTATAAAATCATTTACTATACCAGTATACTGGTATTAATCATCCGATGGATAGCGTTTCTTATCAATAACATGCCTCATTGGTGAAATAAATATTATTTCTCCCAACGCACAACACAGAACTTGATTAGAAGTACTCGTAAAAGTGATGTAATTTAGCCTGAACCTTGTGTTTTTAACTTTAAGACTCTAATCACAAATAAAACAACAAAAACTAGACATGAATTTATTTAATGTAAATTTTTATTACAGAGAATTTTGATCCAGCGGAAAACAATTCCTGCGACATTTATATTTTTGTTGAAAAAAAACAAATAATGTTTGGTTCGGGTGATATTATACAAACCATGGAGAACATAATATGTCTTTATTATGTAATGAATATTATGTATCCCAAAAAGATTAGTCAGTCCATGGAGTTTCTAATTAGGTTCTTCTTGAAACACTACCCCGAATCGACCAGGGGGAGTAAAAAAACTATGAATAATTTAACTAAAATCAACAGCTTGATAAATAAGTTAAATAGCTAAATTGATTTTATCATATCAACCTGAATTGCCTATTTTAATTCATACATATCTATTAATACTACTATTATATTATACATTTTATTTATTATACATTAATCATTTTTTCGAATGAAAATATGTAATTGAATTTAATCAAGAAAAAAAAATATGTGTAATTAAAAATATAATTTTTAAATAAAATTTAATGTCTTTTTATTTTGAATCCATATAAATAACACTACATAATGTGAATTTCACACTACTTCAGTGATATCTCACTATTAAAATCTATAAAAAAAGTGTCTTTTGCAACATTTAAATTGAAAATTTGTGCTGCAGTAGCTGTTTTCCCCAGTTTTCTTACTTTGGTTACCTTTCAAAATGAGGGAATTCTCAACCATTTTATATTAAATTCAACCTATATTAGCGGTATATAACTTTGGAGTTGTGTTTTTTACAGCAGCTTTAGAAGTAATAAGTAACGATATAGTGTGTTTTTAACATTAAAAATGAAAATGTAAAACTGATAATGTGCGATAATCCACCGTTGAATCGTGAATTCCTTCGAATAATTCACACATTTTTAGTGTAATTATTTTTAAATCCCACTGCAATGCGATTTTACTACAATAATTGCTGGCAACAAGTATCCTACATTAATTGTAGTGAATTCCTTCTAAAATTTTTTAGAGTGATGTATGTAATTATTAATTATGTATAACTGCTTACTTTTGTAATTTTATTGTAATGTTGAATAAAGTGATTCAAAAAAAAAAAAAAAAAAATATCTCCTAATCAAATTATTGAGACATTCTGAGTGAATAGTATTGGAAATTTCTCTTCTTTAGGTGCAATATACTCTTCTTCACTCCCCTCCGTTTAATTTTCACTGCTGTCAAATTCTTCTTCGCTGGACGCTTCACTTTCGCCTACGTTATCCTTTGAAACTTCTATTACTTCATTTTTTGAAAAATTTAACTTGAAGTAATTGGACTTTACAGGTTTCTTCATTGTACATACATCTGCGTACTTTATATTTGATTTACTCTTTAAATTAAAACCTTTCACTTCGGTATTACAAAAGTAACATTCCTCTTTCGATAGAGGTTTTTTCCATATCCTTCCACCGCTTTAGCATAGTTGAACATGCATTGCATATAATATTTGGAGTCCACATTGCCTACTTAGCGGGATAGTGGAACAACTCCGTTGTCGTTAATTTGCTGTTGACACGTTTTTTTTTTGGGATAATGAAGAGTCAGAAGTTAATTTGAACTACGGAATCCTTTTCTAGGAGTAAACGGTACAAAAATTAGACTTTGGTATTGTCTTGAGCAATTTTGACCCAAAATTGGAGTTTTGTGGAAAACTGGTGTATGATGGAGCAAAAAGGACATCGGATTCGCATTTAGCGCATCAAAATTCATAAGAATTGACATGTCAAACCTCGGGTTCGGAATTTTTTTTTGTGTGCCGGTGTTATTAATGAAAAGGTGAAATTATTAAGAGTTTGGTATACAGTACATGGTTGAATTCTTTAAATAGAAAATAATCAGTCACTACAGCCTCTGGTGAGATGACTGAGAATAAAATTTTCATAAAATCAATATTGCCAAACTCTTAATAATTTCACCTCTTTCAAAAAACAAAAAAATGTAAAACAAACAGAATTATTGATGACTACAGCAAATTTTGAATCGCTTGATTACAAATCATCAGATCTTATACCGACTTAATTAAGAAAATAATTTCTATCCAGAAAGTTTGTGAAGCAGAACACTCTTAGCAATTAATTAAGTAATTAACTTGTGGTTCTCACATTTGAAGATGATATCTGGATCTGCATTATTGGGCGCATTCAGGTCTCCCAACATGTTGGCATCAAAAATATACTGATGGAAAAAATGACATTTAAACAATCACATTGCCATGAAATTTTGAATGTATCATGTGCGTTCAGGGCTCAACGTGTTGATTTTATCCAACATGTTGCCAACAGTTAGCTTGCCTGAATGCGCCCATTGAATGTAGAAAGAAAAATAGAAACATATCTTGTAATTTTACATCAAAATAATTTTAAAGATTTTATAAGCAAAACGTCATTGTTTAATTCATAATGTTATACTTTAATATTTTGCCGGTAAAATAATATTATGAATGAAAAATAAAATTTTATTTTCTTATTTCAAGTGCCTTCTACCTGCAATTGTTACATTAATTTACTTGAATATTTCCAGTGTACATACATACATATGTATATACATTTTGAAATCGTAGTCTGGAACGAATAAATAAAAAGTACTTTTTGCTTATATACATATTTATTATACCTTGGCATTTATGTATGTTGAATATTCGTACCTAGGGATTCTTGACATTATAGATAAATATTTATAATCATAAAGTTTTACGTAATCATATAAATCAAGAACTTTTATATCTGTTCACAGCCGGAATATGCGATAATTTAATGGAATATAAAATTTTATCCATATCATGTTTTTAGATATGTAAAAGGAGCATGATTTGCAAAACGTCAATTAGATTACAATGTTCCATAATTTTCTAAAACTTAACAACCTCAGTTGACAAATAAAATTTCGGTGGAAAATTAGTCATCTTATCAGGGTGAGTACATTGGTACGAAATGAGCAAACATATTTAGGCCATGTAATTATAACAACTTCTTAAATTACCTATTATGTAAGTTATTCATAAGGAAAATTGTTAAAATTACTTTTCACTAGGGTGTGTGTCCAAAACAAACTATAATATTGATTACATTAAAGTATTTCTTATATCTAGTATACGTTAGCAGTTAGTTTAAATTTTGCTTGGGTTAACCAACTCAACACAAAAAAAAAATTATTCCACAATCGAATAATGCAGAAACATAAATATGCTAATTTTATCTATGCACATACAAAAAAAAAATACCACTAAAAAACATTTTATTTCAAAAATCTATTCAATGAACTTTGCACTAAAATCAATATAATTGATGACGTCATTTTGAAAAAAACCCATATTGGAAAACTAGACACACAATTTTGATAATTTATTTTTAAGGAGAAAGTACGATAAAGATTGTAAAATTGTAAATCATTATAAATTTCTCGGAATTCGATTCGATGAAATTAGAAATATGTTCACCTTTAATACCGAGTACAATATGTAGGATATGTATCTAGAAATTATTTACGAATGACGCTATTGAATACGTTTTAGAACATTATTAAGTGACACTTTTCTGATTCTCATTAAAAAACCGTGACTATTCACAATATTTAAAAAACGAAAATAATTTTTTTTTTGTATATTATCCTAACCTCTGTATGTGCCGACACGGAATCTCGAGCAAATCCATATTATAATTTAATTATATAGCGAAAGATATAAAATAAAAATTTCATGTTCATATAATTTTCATATAAACGAAATTCCTTCACGATGTTAGCTTCCATTTCAGAATCATGTATGAATTTATTGATTCTTCAGTAAATTTGTTTTGTACTACTTCCCATTACAAAACTTGTAAGTTCCAACCATTTTGATGAAAAATAATACAACAACACTGCCCAAACTCTATGTATTATTATACGAAAACGAACAGTTTAGTGAAATTTATAAAAATCGATTGGATAAACAGATTACTATTGCGGCATTATTATGTTGTTGTTGTTGTTGTTTTTGTTGTGGGACAGTCAGTGTGTGCAAAAAAAAAATTATTATGTCGCCAATCATGTTATTATATAATTTCACATGAACACACTATAATTCAATTATAGGACAGGATAGATACAAAATCAATAAACTATTTAGTGTTTTAAATCCGGATCGATTTCCTACCAAAGGTCAATCATGTCGTTTTTTTTTTATATATGAAAATAAATATTGAATTATTTCATTTTTAACGCAAAAATGACGAAACCAAATTTTTTTTTTTTTTTTTTTTTTGGAAAATCGATATTTCCTCTTTAAGAAGAACAAACATACAAAATTACTGCATTACAGGCGGAGTTACTCGAAGTTTTTTTTATTTTAAATCATGTGATATAACCACCTACCTTGTCTACAGGCATTGATGGGCACGCTCGACACAAATTCCAAAATGAGCCGATCATGAAGAATTTTTTGTTTTATTTTTTTATTATAATTTAATTAATTTTTTTTTTTTAGATTTTCACAAATTACAAAAAAAAATTCCAACTTAATTGAAAGAGAATTTACTTGCGTTTGTTTTACAATTTATTCCGTAATTCCCTTTATTTTAATTTAGTTTAGTCGCGATATATTTTTTTTTCACACTATATTTAATTTTTTTATTCGACACCAATGGTGGTTGAAGACCTTTTTAAGATATTGAACATTTCCTTGAAAATATAAAAAGAAAAAAAATGATAGAAAAAAAATGAAGAAAATTTTTTTTTTTTGTTTTTTTGTTAATAAAATAATAAAAACTTTTCTATTCTTTCACTTTGACATTTTTTTATTAAAATTATAATTATTTATTATTTTAATTAAAACCGAAAAAATTACATTGAAATATTCTTTTTTTTTTTGCTCAAGTTGAATTTAAAGGGGTGTCTTCACGTTTGCAAGTCTTTGCTGCTTACAAATATTTTTTTTTTTTTACTTTATTGTTTGTTCAAAAATATAATTTAACTGCAAGAAACTTTCTTTGGATTTTTATTAGTTTGTGGAAGTACAATGATTGAAAAGCGTAACAAGAAAAAGGGGAAATCAATAATAGATATGAGTTAAGTTTGCTGCGGAGAACACATGTACAAGTGGTATGAATGTGAAAATTTAGTGCTTTCCTTTAGATATTGTACTATAACCAAAATTGTGATGTTTGTTTGAATTTTATTTTTTGTAATGGCGCCTGTTATAGCTACTTAGTAGTAATATTAAATAAACAAAATGTATATGTGACGTTAATTTACAAAAAGGCCGCCCGCAACATTTTCGTTAATATGTTTAGTTTTTAATCGCGTATGATAATTTTCGAGATTTAAGTATGAAATCAACTCAAGCAGTAGAGGCTGAAATATGAAAATACCCCACGGGACGAAGTGTCTAGTTTTTATGATGCATCGGATTTTATTTGATTGCTAAGCAATAGATGCCGGGTATGGGATGTGCAAATACAAAAAAAAAATCATAGAGATTGCTTTAAAAGTAAAGATAGACGTTGTTACGGTGGATGTTCTATAGAAAATATGCATAGTATGAGCTATTGTTTTTGAAAGTGGTATAATTCCATTTTTTGTTGAAACGTGACAATGAAAGAATAGAGAAACAATAAATGCAAAAATATACGGTAGGGATTTAATTTTTTTTATTTTGACTAAAGATTATACTGTCATTTGTCTATTGTTACCATTAATTTAATTTTTTTGAAAAATGGACTTATACCATTTTAAAAATAACGGCTCAATTATGATTTTTGGGGCGAAGATAAAAAAAAAACAATCAGCGAGTTCACCATCAACTCGCAAAATATTTATGTGAACATTTTTATGTATAAATATCACTGAATCATGACGATTTGGCGTCTGCTGGTGGGGGGATCAGCTGATTAGATCAGCTCCGTAACCTTCAGTAGGGTGCTCATCACGTGAGCTGTTCTGGTCATGTTTCAGGCAGCTGGCGGGATGAGTACGATTGTGGTAGGGGTAACCTTGCCACAATTCGCAAGTGTACGTACTGCCTCCACGTGGCAATCGTTGGTAACTGATGTCTTCTATTACAGTTGTTCTAGTTGACTCAGGCCAAAGTACGGCGCTAAAGAAGAAAACCTTAACAAAAAACCCTAATCTAAGGTGGAACAGCATATGCCGATGGATGAATGACTGATAGGTTAATCAGTCCCAAATATGCGGACTCTGGATACCATGCGCCCTCCAGTTTTATTTAGCCTTCCTGTGGTAGCTGGGTGTCCCACAGGTGACCTTCATTTCCCAAATACTCGTGGGAATAAAATGCCTAACAAAAATAAAAATGAAAAGGATGGTAACGCTCCTAAAGCGTCACGGACCAGCGAGGATTCTGCGGTGGCTTTCGAGGGCTTCGGTCCTCTTTCCGCTGTGGAATCTTCAATGGGTGGCCCATCGGATGGGGAAATCCGTTCGGAGCTTGAGAACTTAGTTCTCAATTCCGATATGGAAACCTCAGGAGATGAGGGACTGGCCCCCGTAGGTGGGGGATCTCCTCTGTGAAAACAGGGGAAAGTGCGGACGTCGGGGAGTGTCGGAAGGGTCAGGTTGACATCAACAAACCTGCCGCGGCTGAGGGCAAAGCGCCCGGTAGTGAGACAAGGCTTCTGGCGGTGCGGTCACGGAAGGAGACTAGCGCTCAGGGGGGAAGAACAGGTCCTGGTGGCCTCGGGTTCTGCGGTCCGGTCTGGGGTTACCTTCAGGCAGGCTGCGGAATCAGAAATCATCGGGATCTTGCCCTCTGGCTTTCCTGAGGTTTCCCTCACTGGAGAGCAGCTTAAAGCTGTCCAGGAGGGAATCTTGGAAATGTGCTGGAGCAGGAGGCCAAGGAGCTTAAACCTAAGTTCCTTGGCAGTCAGCTTCGGCTTGGTTGGCTGGTAGTGACCTGTACCGACCGGGCCACTGTACAGTGGCTCAGGGAGACCATAGGCGCTATTAAGCCATGGGATGGTGCAGAGCTGATTGTAGCTGAGGCGGGAAACCTGCCTCGAGCTAGGATCGTGTTTGGTACCTTCCCAAACAGTGCCGAATTGCCCACGGATAGGCTTCTGGGTTTTATCAGAAGCCAAAACGAGGGCATGCAGGCTATCGACTGGAGAGTGGTCAGGAGAGAGGCGAAAGGCACTTCAGCTTTTTGCACCTTCTCCATGGGCCACTCTTCGGTTGAGAAGCTCAAACAAATTGACTTTAAAATCAATTTTAAGTTTGGGATTGTCCAACTGCACCCTAAAGGGGGCCAGGGTGGTGGAAAGCCAGGTTCCAGGGGCGGGCCCCAAGTGGCCAAGCCTGTGAAGGCTATCGTGGCTGCACCTGTGATGGCGATCGTGGCCGCACCTGTGGCGGCTATCGTGGCCTCACCTGTGGTTAAAACCACTGGTGTGGCGGCCCTTTCCAGGAGACAGGCGAGGAGAAGGAAGGAAAGAGAGAGGAAGGCGTCAGCGGTTGTACGGGGAATGGCCCCGCGAGGGGTCACCCCGCGCAAGCCGCTGGTGAGGCCTGTTGGCTCTCAGTCAGCTGTAGACAGCAGCAGTAAGATGGAGGACACCGATTCGCCATCTGGCAATGGCGGTGCGAGCAAGGAGGCTAATCAAGGCCTTCAGCAGACGTCGCTGGAGTGATGACACACATAACCTGCCTACAGATAAACCTGCATCATGCAAAGGCGTCTTCGGATGTCCTTTGTCGTAGGTTTATCTGCCAGAAAATTGGCATGGCTTTAATACAGGAGCCATGGGTAATAGGTAACCAAATTAAAGGTATACCAAAACAAATGGGTAAGTTGATTTATTCTAACGGAACTGAGAGTCCAAGGGCGGCCATTTTGGCCAGCTCGCAAATTAATTTTATTCCCATTTCAGAGTTCATCTCCAGGGACTTAGTGGCGGTAATGGTGGAGGTTCTGGGTGAAAGAGGAAAACAGGAGGCTATAATGGCCTCCGCCTACTTTCCTGGAGACTCGGAAATGATACCTACTCTCGAAGTTAGGCGGCTCATAGCTCATTGCCAGCGCAATGGGTTGGCTTACCTAATAGGATGCGATTCAAATGCGCACCACACGGTGTGGGGTAGCACGAACATCAATAATAGGGGTGAGTACCTTTTTGAGTATATAATTACTAATAATGTAGATATTGTCAATAGGGGAAGGAACCTACTTTCATAAATGCGATTAGGCAGGAGGTCCTAGATTTGACCCTCGCTAGTCCGCATTTTAGTCATTTTGTTAAAAATTGACATGTGTCTGAAGAGGCCTCCTTATCGGATCACTTGCACATCAGATTCGATTTGGCGGCCGAGGCCATGCAGCGGCAGGAGATTAGAATTCCAAAACTGACCGATTGGGACTCTTATAGAGTTTCACTCGAATCAGAAATGCCCTCGGTAATGGGGAACATAGAGTCTCCAGAGGGCTTGGAATTCTGTTCAAACCAGCTGCATAATTCTATACACTCGGCTTACGAAAACAGCTGCCCAGTTAAGCGAAGAGAGTCCATTAAGTTGAGCAAGCTGAGGAAAAAATCGAGAAGGTTATTCAATAAGGCTAAACGCACCGGGGAATGGGGCGAGTATAGGATGGCCTTAACGGAATATAATCTGGAAATAAGAAGATCCAAAAGGGCTACCTGGAGAAACTTCTATGAGGGAATCATTGAATTACCCTCTGCAGCTCGTCTCCAGAAAGTCCTTTCTAGGGATCACTCAAATGGTTTGGGGCTTCTTCAGAAGCAAAACGGGAAGTTCACTGAAAACCGGAAGGAAACCCTGGAGTTACTATTAGGTACCCACTTTCCGGACTCAATAGTGGTAGGTACCCAGGAGGACCCGCATGACCCTTCAAGTGAGGTAGACTATTCACCCCACAGTAGGATCTGGAGCCTATCTGGAAAAATGTTCACACCCAGCAAGGTGAGATGGGCTATTGGCTCTTTCAAACCGTTCAAATCTGCTGGAGGGGATGGTATCTTTCCGGCTTTACTTCAAAAAGGTATTGAGGAAATACTCCCCAGCTTGGTCCAGTTGTTTCGGGCAAGTTATGCTTTCAACTATATTCCGAAACTATGGAGGAAAGTAAATGTGGTCTTTATACCAAAGGGAGGGAGTCGTCTGGACACCCAGCCCAAGGCTTATCGGCCAATTAGCCTAACATCGTTTCTATTGAAGACGATGGAAAAAATCCTGGATAATCAAATAAGAAATGAAATCCTTGTAAATAACCCACTGCATCGGAACCAGTTTGCTTATCAAGCTGGCAAATCCACTGTGATGGCTCTTAGTGGTCTAGTCACGAGGACTGAAAGAGCGGTGGCTTTTAAGGAAATTGCCCTGTGTGCCTTTGTGGACATTGAGGGGGCTTTTGACAACACCTCCTATGGTTCAATAGAGAGGGCAGCTATGGAGAAGGGGGTTCCGCCACAACTAGGTGGATCCGCTCCATGCTGAAATGTCGCGATATTACAGCCACATTAGGTGGCGAGTCAGTAACCATCAGGGCCGTAAAGGGCTGTCCCAAGGAGGTGTACTGTCTCCTCTTTTATGGTCATTGGTTATTGATAGACTACTGGTCCTCCTGAAAAGCCATGGGTTTGATGTCCAGGGCTATGCGGATGACGTGGCTATCGTGATTAGAGACAGGTTTGATGAGATCATCTCTGATCTCATGCAAAATGCACTCAACTTGATATGGCAGTGGTGCGACAAGGAAGGACTTAGTGTCAATCCAAACAAAACTGGCATTGTCCCTTTTACGAGGAGGAGAAAGCTCTCGCTTGTAGCTCTTTCGTTAAACGGTACTATTGTTGCCTTTTGCAAAGAGGTTAAATATCTAGGGGTTATCCTGGATCATAAACTGAACTGGGAACAACATTTACAAAAAATTCAAAATATAGCCACAAAGGCTTTTTGGGCCTGTCAGAGACTCTATGGACGTACTTGGGGACTACAACCAAAAATGATCTACTGGTCATTTCTAACAATCATTAGGCCTATGATCACTTACGCATCGCTAGTGTGGTGGCCTAAAACTGAACAAAGGACAGCGCAAACTTTATTGAATAAGGTTCAGCGTATGGCCTGCATTGGGGTTACGGGCCCAATGAAAACATGTCCGACCGCAGCAATGGAGACACTCCTAGGACTAACTCCATTGCATCTGCATGTAAAAAAGGATGCTGCTACTATGGCCCTTAAGATGCAGGCGGAGGGTAACATCAAACCAGGCAATATGGTGGGCCATCTGGAAATCCTCAAGGAGTTTCAGACAGACCCCACTATAGGAATACCTTCCGACTGTATGCCAGCCAAACTGGATTTCCACAAACCCTTTTGTGTTAGGTTACCTGACCGGGAGGAGTGGAGTACAGGGGGACCATCCTTTGAGCGAGGGTCATTGGTGTGGTTTACAGATGGATCAAAAACGGAAGATGGGGCGAGGTTAGGAATACACGGGAGTGGAATATCACTCTCGAAGTCCTTGGGTACCAATGCAACCGTCTTTCAAGCAGAAGTGCATGCTATAGAACTTTGTGCTAGGATAGGCATATCAAAAGGCCTAAACGACGCAAAGGTTTATATCGTATCAGACAGCCAATCGGCCTTAAAGGCTCTTAGGTCCTTTACCATTGAGTCAAGGCTGGTATGGGATTGTCTGAAGGTTATTAAGTTGCTGGCAAGCTCAAATAAGATAACACTTGTTTGGGTGCCAGGTCACACTGGAATTGTGGGAAACCAGGCAGCTGATGGGATCTTCCTTTCCTTTAATTGGACCAGAGCCCTTCTACGGCGTCTCTAAGGGGCACCTTAGGGCAGCGGTTAAACGCTTGGAGGATGTTCAAAAGTCCTCTTACTGGCGCGGAATTCCAGGTTTGCGACAGGCGAAGGAATTTATTTCACCTTCGTCGGCCAGGGCCAAGGAATATCTTGTACTTAGGAAACCTGAGTTGAGGCTGCTTATCGGCTTCCTCACAGGTCACATCCCCTTAAGGTATCACCTTAAGAAAATGGGCCTAAGTTCGACGGATAGATGTCGCTTCTGCGACATGGAAGTGGAATCAGCGGAACATGTTCTGTACCATTGCCCAGCCATTTTCTGCAAAAGGTTACAGCATCTAGGAGGGAGAGTAATGAGCCCGGATAGTATGCAGCATATACCGGCCGGCAGTATTGTCAGGTTCATTAAGAGCCTGAATATTGACTGGACGGCTCATTAAGTAGGGTCCATGCACAAAAGATCTTTTAGGTCGCAGTGCGGGGTGGCTTGAACGCCCACATGGCCCTCAACTAATAATAATAATAATAATCACTGAATCATTTCAAGCCATTTCGATGAGGCTGAGAAACCCTTGCATAAAGACGGCTGTTGTTCGCTCAGTAATTAAACTAAGTTACATTTTTGGTTTAAAAAGTAAATAAATTACTCTATTTTGAATTTGGAGGGCGAACCTTACTGACATTAATTGATCATGAGAAAAGTTCAGTTCGATAAAGTTGAAAATATCGACTGGATGAAAATATCGACTGTAAAAAAAAATACCGACTGAGAAAATGTCGACTGAGGAAATGATTTCTGAGAAAATGGCGACTGAGGAAATGTTGTCTAAGAAAATGTCGACTGAGAAAATGTTGTGGGAGAATGTTGTCTGAGAAAATTTGCACTGCACTCAAAAAATGATGTCTGATAAAAGGTTGATTGAGAATATACTGCGCAATCAACCTTTTCTCAGTCATCATTTTAACAGTGAAATAGTTAATTGAGTTTTATCAATTTTTATTCAACACTCTAATAAAAAAACATACTGATTGCATGTAACATAATTTTCCAGTATGAATAAATCATTCAATAGTTTTTAAGAAGTATACAAAATAATTGTACGCGAACAAAAATGGACGGGCAAATTGTTATATCCACTGAACTACGATTACTTCCTCTAGTACTTTCTTATTCTATTACTTTTATTATATGTAAAACTACTGAAATAAAGACACTTCTTATAAAACCCTAAGTGAATAAACACGTTATAATAAATCAATCTACAAAGTATTTTATTTCACAATTGAAATTACAATTACAAATTACAACGGCTACAACAATTGGCGACGAGGACGTAAGAGAACGTAAGAGGATTTAAGTGAATTTAAAAGAAAATTATTACACGTGTACAAAAATTACATAACCTCAAAACAATTACAACATGACGACAGAGCCATTATTAAACGTTTTAAAAATTCAGTACTACGACAAAAATTCAAAGTGGTCTAGATGGGTAGAAAGATTGGAAACAGCATTTGGAATTTTCAAAATCACCGACATTGATGAAAAGAAAAATTTATTGCTACATTACATGGGTAATGAAACATACGACATAATTTCCGATAAATTGGCACCGCTAAAACCCAATACAAAAACATACGACGAAATAGTTCAAATATTGGGTGATTATTACGAACCAGAACCACTAGAAATTGTGGAAAATTTTCGATATCATCTACGTAAACAACATGGTGGAGAAACAGTTAATGAATTTGTTAATGCATTACGTAGATTGGCAATTACATGCAAGTTTGGTAATTACCTGGATACAACTTTACGAAACCAGTTAGTGTTTGGCTTACGATCATCCAAAATTCAAAATAGACTACTGGAATACAAAGAATTAACTCTACAAAAAGCTATCGAAACAGCAACAGCAATGGAATTATCAGCTAAAGGTGGTGCAGAAATACACATACAAAAAGGCTTGGATCAACAAAAAGTATTACATGTGGTCGAAGATAAAAAGTACAAAAAGCATACAAAAAATTCAGGTAACCTTATACATTTCATTATAATAATAATATTAACGATAAAAAATTTGTTTCTAAAAAAACACAATGTTACCGTTGTGGTAATAATACACATTTAGCAAATAAATGTAAATACATTAATACAAAATGCAATTATTGTAATATTAAATGTCATTTAGAAAAAGTTTGTTGTAAAGCTAAATCAAAAATTAATATTAATCATACAAATGCAGAAACAAATTTTATTGATATTAGAGAAGTTTGTAATATTGTTGATGTTAACGATAGAAATAAAATTTGGTTAAATTTAAAAGTAAATGAAAATTATATAAAATTTGAAATTGATAGTGGATCACCTGTATCTATAATTTCTTTAAATACTAAATTACAATATTTCAATAACATAAATTTAAATGATTCTGATACATGTTTATTAAGTTTTTGCAATAAAAAAATAAATATGTTCGGATTTTTGAACGTCGAAGTATCATACAATAATATTATTTCTAAATTAAAATTATACGTAGTAGACACGGATAGACATCCTCTATTGGGTCGAGAATGGTTACGTCATTTAAAATTGAATTGGAATGAAATATTAAATGAAAATTTTTCAAATGTTAATCATATTGAAAATAATACAACAACTACAAAACAAAAATTACAAAAATTGAAAATTAAATACGAAAATGTTTTTAAAACAAATACAATTGGTAAAATAGCAAATATACAAGCAAAATTACGTTTAAAAGAAAATACAATACCAGTCTTCATGAAAGCTAGAACTGTACCATTTGCAATAAAACAAGCTGTTGAAGATGAATTACAAAAATTGGAAAATGAAGGTGTACTAATAAAAGTAAATCAAAGTAAAATTAGATTATGTGGCGATTACAAGGTAACTGTTAACTCAAATTTAATTATTGATGAACAGCAATTACCAACCTTAGACGAATTATTTTCAAATATGGCAGGTGGTAATACATTTACAAAATTAGATTTAACAAAAGCATACTTACAATTGGAAATAGTACCAGAAGATAGAGAGATTCTAACTCTAAGTACTCATAAAGGTTTATACCAACCTACAAGGTTAATGTATGGTATCGCCTCAGCTCCTGCAATTTGGCAACGCAAAATTGAAACAATACTTCAAGGCATACCAGGTGTTACGGTATTCTTAGACGATATTAAAATTACTGGCGAAAATGATGAAGTACATTTACAAAGATTAGAAGAAGTTCTAAATAGATTGGACAAATACAATATGAAAGTAAACATAGATAAATGTGAATTTATGCAAGAAAATATACAATACTGTGGCTATATAATTAACAAAAATGGTGTAAAAAAAATGCAAACCAAAATTGATGCAATACAAAATATGGCAGTTCCGAAAAATAAAGACCAAGTACGTGCAATGGTAGGTTTAATTAATTATTATGGTAGATTTTTAAAAGATCTAAGTACTATAATTTATCCAATTAATAATCTTTTAAAAAATAATACGAATTTTATTTGGGATAAAAATTGTGAAAATGCATTCAAAAAAATTAAAGAATTAATACAATCACCTACAATATTGGCACATTACGATTCAAACTTACCATTACTATTAGCTACAGATGCTTCACCATATGGAGTGGGAGCAGTATTAAGTCACAAATACCCCGATGGTTCGGAAAGACCAATATATTATGCTTCACAAACATTATCAGAAACGCAGAAACGATATAGCCAAATTGATAAGGAAGCATATGCAATAATTTTTGGTATAAAGAAGTTTTATCAATACATTTTTGGTAGAAAATTTACACTCATTTGCGACAATAAACCGGTTTTACAAATTTTATCACCAAAAAAAGGTTTACCAACTATGGCTACATTACGAATGCAACATTATGGAATATTTCTTGCAGGTTTCAATTATGACATCATATACAAGGATACAAAATCAAATGCTAATGCGGATGCAATGTCACGTTTACCAACAAAAACATGTGAAAATTCATTAGATGAATCGGATGCTATGGAAATTAATCAAATTGAAACATTACCAATTACTGTACAAGAATTAGCCAAAGCAACGGCAAGAGATGAAAATGTTAAAATTTTGATACAAGGATTAATTAAAGGTGAAAATGTACACTCAAAACATAGATTTGGAATTGAACAGATTGAGTTTTCGTTACAAGGAAATTGTTTGTTGAGAGGTACAAGAGTGTATATACCATCTAATTTGAGACAACAAATTTTACAAGAATTACATTCAACACATTTTGGTTCAACAAGAATGAAAGAATTGGATCGAATGTACTGTTGGTGGGAAGGAATGAATAATGAAATAGAACATATAGTAAAAAATTGTTCAAATTGCCAAATGTACAAATCGAATCCAACAAAAGTACCATTACATTTATGGGAAAAAGCAACTAAACCATTCCAACGAGTACATGTTGATTTTGCTGGGCCATTTAAAGGTAAATATTATTTGATATATATAGATGCATACTCAAAATGGCCAGAGGTAAAAATACTAAATGATATTACAACAAATACAACAATAAACAAATGTAGAGAAATTTTTAGTACATTTGGAATTCCAGAAATATTAGTCAGTGACCATGGCGTACAATTTACATCACGCGAATTCAAAATTTTTTTGAAACACAATGGTATACAACATAAAATGGGTGCACCATATCATCCAAGTACAAATGGACAAGCCGAAAGATATGTACAAACTATTAAAAATAAATTACGATCATTGAAATGCAATAAAGAACAATTGAATGCAGAATTATGCAATATACTATTAACGTATAGGAAAACTCCACATCCATCGACAGGAAAATCACCATCACAATTAGTTTTTCAAAGACAGATTAGATCGCGAATAGATTTAATGATACCTACGCTACAACTACAAATGAAAAAAATAAATTTATAGAAAATTCTACAAGAAATTTAGTTATTGGCGATAGAGTAGCTTGTCGTGAATATTTGAATAAAGATATAAAATTGAGATTTGGTACAATTACAAAAAAAATTGGATTATTAAATTATGAAATACAATTAGATGATGATAGAAAATGGCAACGTCATATCGATCAGTTAAGAGTTGTTGGTTCCGATGTGCGCGGAGAGATCAGTGATAATGTGAATAATGATATTTATGATGATACTTGGTGGTTTGGCGTCTATTGGAAGGGGCTCCGTAACCTTCCAGTAGGCGCAAGTGTACGTACTGCCTCCTCGTGGCAACCACCGGTAACTGTAACCATTAGGCTGAATGTGGCTTTTTGTGACAGGCTAAAGT
This sequence comes from Tipula helvola, assembly GCA_963556165.1. NCBI lineage: Eukaryota > Metazoa > Arthropoda > Insecta > Diptera > Tipulidae > Tipula > Tipula helvola. The sequence goes on along the minus strand of OY744482.1, from coordinate 145,544,175 downwards.
ACGGCGCTAAAGGAGAAAACCTTGACAAAAAATCCCTAATCTAAGGTGGAACAGCATATGCCGATGGATGAATGGCTGATAGGTTAATCAGTCTATATATGCGGACTCTGGACACCAAGCACCCTCCAGTTTTATTTAGCCTTCCTGTAGTAAACCTGGGTGACCTACAGGCGACTTTTTTATTCCCAGCAACTCGCAAGAGTCATATCCAAACGGTAGACGAGGCACGGGAAGGAATACGCGGGAGTTGGTCTGCCCTCTCAAAGTCCTTGAGTCCCAATGCTACCGCTTTTCTAGCAGAAGTAAATGTTATTACATCTAGGAGGGAGAGCAATGAGCCCAGATAGTATGTAATGCGTGTAGAAGTAGGTACTTCCTACAGTAAACATCTAGGAGGGAGAGCAATGAGCCCAGATAGTATGTATCGCGTGTAGAAGTACTTACAACAGTAAACATCTAGGAGGGAGAGCAATGAGCCCAAATAGTATGTCCCAGCAACTCGCAAGAGTAAAATCAAAACGGTAGACGAGGCACGGATAGGAATATACGGGAGTGGGTCTGCCCTCTCGAAGTCCTTGAGTCCCAATGCTACCGCTCTTCTAGCAGAAGTAAATGTTATTACATCTAGGAGGGAGAGCAATGAGCCCAGATAGTTTGTATCACGTACCGGTCGGCAGTATTATCAGGTTCATTAAGAGCCTGAATATTGGCTGGACGGATAATTAAAACATCTAGGAGGGAGAGCAATGAGCCCAGATAGTATGTATCACGTACCGTTAGGCAGTATTATCAGGTTCATTAAGAGCCTGAATATTGACTGGACGGATAATTAAGTAGGGCTTCATGCACAAAAGATCTTTTAGGTCGCAGTGCGGGGTGGCTTGAGCCCCCACATGGCCCTCAAGTAATAATAATAATAATGATGATACTTCCACGTCCAATACCGATAACAATCAAAATAATTTAAATTCTAATAATACAAATTATGTTCCTAATATAAATCATACAAATGTTACCGATTTAAATAAGACTATTACAAATGAAAATAATGAAATACCAATTAATATAAATGAAAATATTGTATTAGAGTCAGAAAACATTGTAAACGTAAATAATGAAAATAATACTGTTCCTAGATCTAACATTACAAATGTAAATTATGATAATAATTCTATACGTAGATCTAAGAGAACTATTAGAAAGCCTAATAGATTAAATTTATAAAATGTATACAATTACTAGATACATGAATGATTAATTACTGAGGGGAGAGTTGTTATATCCACTGAACTACGATTACTTCCTCTAGTACTTTCTTATTCTATTACTTTTATTATATGTAAAACTACTGAAATAAAGACACTTCTAATAAAACCCTAAGTGAATAAACACGTTATAATAAATCAATCTACAAAGTATTTTATTTCACAATTGAAATTACAATTACAAATTACAACGGCTACAATACAAATAATTCCTAGTAATAAAAACAGTAAAAAATTACTATTTGGAGGAAACATATTTCATTGTGAGAAGATGACTTCAGTAAATGAAACTAAAGTGTATCGTTGGCGTTGTATATAGAGTAAAAGCCATTCTTGTCCCGCTACAATTTAAAGTACAGAAAAGACAGCAAATTACACATAATCGTGAAATCTCCAGCAAAGGAACTTACACATAAACTATCAGCGTATGAAAATGATGCTAATGAAGTAAACAGCTCGATCAGACAAAGTGCAGCTGCTTGCTAAGAGTTGGTCAGCACCCCAGGTTTAAATCATGGAAATAACCATGTGATTTTTCAAAAAATGTATACACTAAAATGTAGCGCATGTGATATGAAAAAACTTTAAATTATAAACAGACAATACTAGCTGAAACTTAAATTCTGTTTGGGGGTACTAGAAGAATATACCACCAGATAGGCCTTGGGTATGCTAGTAATTCATCAATAGGCCAAATTCAAATCAAGGCGATAAGACATATAAATATCGCTACACATAATACGCCTTTTCGTATACAGCGTCCAGCTGAAACTTAAATTTTTTGTGGCGATACTAGAGATAAATACCACTAACGGTATACACCACTAGGTAGGTCTTGGATATACTAAGTATACTAAGTAACCCTTAATAGGCCATTAAGCGAATTAAACTTAAGAAACCAAACGGTCTGCAAAGAGATATTCTATGCTGTACCAAAATTTTCGATGAAACAAATAGAAAGCCCAGCCCAATTGTCACCCAAAACAGTAACCATAGCTCATTAGATATACAAAATAGCAAATCTATTTGGAAACGAAAGAGGTCATATTCTTCACCAGTAAGCAAGAAGAAAAGACCGACGAGCAGTTTTGATTTCAATTTTGTAAATTATTTTTTACGTTCTTCTAATACCGAGCAAAATATCACGGCTATGGCAACATTAAGCCAACATTTAAATACACCGAAAAGTCAAAAAACTGGCAAGACCACTAGGTGTGCCCTAGATTCAACGTATCAAGCAATCGGTTTATCAATGGATAAAGGCGACATTTTTTTAAAAAATCTGGAATACGGCCGACCTAAATCATTATTAGAAGTACTATTAAGAAAAGAAATTTTGGTAGAACTGTCAGGATTTAATTCCGATTGCACCACAGAATTATACAACGTATGCAAGAGTGTCATTCAAAGTTTTCCAAGCTTGAGAGTAACTTTAGAATGTTCGAACAAGAATTGTTTATTCAAAGAGGAAGAGGAAGGCCAATGATTTATTTGAATGTTGAAAATTATCAGAAACTAGGAGTTTCTAATATTGAATCATGTTTCCAAGAAATACCTACACTAAAATTTTTTGGACAGATATTGTGTATAGACACTGAAACAATCAATGATGCTACTGCACAACTGTCCGTAGTACAGAGCACAATAAAGCTTGAAGATAATAAATATGAAGTAACTTCTGTAATAGTTTTGTTCACGATGGTTCAATTCATAAATACTCAAAACAATCCGAAGGTCATTATATTTGTTATGGCAGAATAGAACAAAATTTGCAAAAGTACGATTACCTGAGCACGTATATACCTACAATACGCAATTCTAGTTCAGTAAAAATTAAACTCCAAATCATTATGTATCGAAAACTATAAGTTATTGTAATATTTTAAACAGAATTTTAGTAATAGTATTTTACACAACGGATAATACCTTATTAATATTTAGTGGTATGAATAGAATATTATAACCATAGGCACAACTTCTGATTATATGTTAAAATATCTTAGTCCAGATTTCGGATTCTAAGCAACCATAACCATTTCGAAAATCTCGAAAATGATTCCAATATATCAAACTGTATCGAACCATTTCAAAAATGTCGCTGGATGCGACAATCCCTGTGAAATTCATGTTATTGAATTGAACAATAAATTACTCAACCGAGCAAAAGCAGAGCCTTCTAGAGTATAGAGCCATAATCATTATGACGTATTTTTTAGAAGCGTTTTTAGTGGTATAACTTTTCAATAATTTCCATAGGAATCCATAGTATAAATGGTGTTTTTTAGCTTCAAGTTTTTCATTGAAAAAAGCAAAAATGTTACAAAATTTTTATACAAAAGTGTTCTGCATACCTTTAGCAGCAATATACATGCAGGGTTTATTGGTATTAAGTAAATATTAATTGCAGAAATATTAAAATTAAATTATTTCTAAAATATATTTTTGGAACTTTCATTTTGAAATATACATCAAAGTTGGCTCTGACGAATTAAAATAATACTTGCTACATTTATCTTTAGTTTTACTAGTGTACGTTAGATGTCTCAGATTTATACAGAAAAATACGAAAAAAAATTGTTTAATCACAAAATTATCACACGTTCTTAATATTTTGAGAATTTATTTTGCTTTTCGTACAATTTTTGAACTTAAAATTTCCCCAGGTGGCAATTTTTGGTACGATTTTTAAAAAATTTGTACTGCCATCACTGCCATCTATGTAATGTATATTGACTTAATGCACACAATTTGTAGTAAGCTTTTCTTTTTTATTTGACCAGAATGCTGTTGTTATGAACTTGTTTTTATATTTTGGTTCAAATAAATCAATTATTACAAGAAAATGACAACAATTTACTTAAACGGCATTTATATATTATGTTGAAATTCAAACATTTATGAAAATATTTCAGAAATCATAATTAAGAATTTGTAATGTTTTCATTGACAAATTTGTCTTAAGAAAAAAAGTGATTTCCCATATGTTTTATGTGTTTTACTATGAAAATTTTGATTTTTTCGCCGTTTCTAATTCCCTTAAAAAAGCTTCGTTTTTTAGATTATGGCTTGTATAATCAAGGTTGCTTTGGCAAAAGCCATATGATGACATAACAAAAAAATTAAAATTTGGTATTCCTCCCCACTGTTGATAAATAGGGTATACACTTAACTAGGGTTCATGACACTTAAAGGTATTGCTCCCCATTAGTGGCGTCTTGCGACAATCCCTGTGAAATTCATGCTATTGATTTGAACAATATGTGGCGGCTCACGCATTTTTATCTTACGCCTGAGTTATGCGTTCGCCACCACATAGTCTATTCCAACGCGAACAGAATTTAAACGAAACGAAATATACCCAATACAAAGACAACTGAACTATGTGCTCTTCCACAACACATTACATGACAAAACAAAAATAAAATAAAATAATTAGTCTGCTCTCGATCTCTACTGCGGCAACACATCGCTCGTCGTGTTGGCCGCCCAAATATATATTCCGCGACACAAAAATGGTGGGGAATTAAAACATATAATAAAATACATTTTGTTAATAAATAAAAATTACAATAAAATAAAATAAACTACAATATATTAATTAAAACAAAATTATAAACTAACATAATAAATTATAAAATTAAATTATTAAATATTCACATATATCGTGTAGTTGTTTTGTGAACGCTAAATTGGTAGCCCTACAACTACAATTGGTGACCCCGACGTCCGTTTTTACGGAGTGGAACACGCCACGCTTAAAACAACAAAAATCGTTGCAACGGTTTTATTTGTGAAACAAATTGTGGACACCTAGTACGATCCCGTACTAAGTAAACGGTAGTAATACGTAAAAAAAACAAATCACCGCACATGGAGTCACACCATATGGAGTCACACGACATCACGCCATGTCCATAAAGTGCGCCGATACATATATAAAAAAAAAACAAACAAAAAAATTCACACAATTACAAACACGTGCCACCCCACATACAAACGCATATACGCACGCAATATGCAATGGAGTTATGTTACATCGTTACCACCGTCGCCATTAGCAGCCAACACCAATATTAATTTTAACTTCAGCACCTTAGCCGCCATCATCATATTGGCGTAACCTGCCGCACATCTAAACATCACACATGCTTTGCTGATCAACATTATCATCGTCAGTGCCGGCATCATGATGGCCACCAACGACAAGTCATCACCTATTATCGCCATTATCACACCAGCCGTCGTAATAACATCGTCGCCATCATTCATCAGCACCGCAAGCAGCTATCTTTAATACTATCATAACCATCGCTATCATCATGTCACCTGGCGATAGTAACATCGCCGTCATCACTGTTTTCGTCATCGTCATAGCCGTTATCATCATAGCCGTGATCATTATACCGTTATCATCATAGCCACCATCGACGAGACAGCGACAAGAGCAAACATCATCAGCAATAACAACATTATCCAGCCAGGACACCATCATCATCATTGACAGCTCATTTGTTTTGCAATTCTTTTTATTTTTAATGTATATTTTTTTCCTCACCACATTTTCAATTTTTACGGATTAATTATTTTTCAGTTTTCATTTTTTTTTTTTTTTTTCATTATTTTTAAATAAAATTATTTTATTTTGTGTTTCAATAAAATGGCTCCATAAAAAAATGTCGCACGGCAAAGCGACCACCCAGCCATTCCCGACCACGATCCCCAGACTGACACGACACTCGACAGAACTGACCTCAAAACAGGTTACGTCAGACAGGACAACCCTTCTGCTCTGGCGCATGTTTTGAGGTCAGGCAGGAGCCGGACAAGACTGAGACAAGCAAATGTCAGACATACACTGGCAAGTCGCAGTTTTGCTTACGGTTCCCACTCACACACGCGAGCATCGCAAACACTTGCACATACACGCAAGCATCATTCACACACATACACGCGAGCATCACGCACACACTTGCACACACGCAAGCATCATACACACACTCGCACATCATACACACACTTGCACACACGCAAGCATCATACACACACTCGCAAACCACACTTGCATACGCACGCAAGCATCACACACTCGCACACAGCAAACAACACATACACACATTTACAGAGGGGGAAAACTAACTCGTGGGGGAGTCATGTGGCGGTTCACGCATTTTTATCTTGCGCCTGAGTTATGCGTTCGCCACCACATAGTCTATTCCAACGCGAACAGAATTTAAACGAAACGAAATATACCCAATACAAAGACAACTGAACTATGTGCTCTTCCACAACACATTACATGACAAAACAAAAATAAAATAAAATAATTAGTCTGCTCTCGATCTCTACTGCGGCAACACATCGCTCGTCGTGTTGGCCGCCCAAATATATATTCCGCGACACAAAAATGGTGGGGAATTAATACCCCTATTATGGTTCTCACCTCACCAAACAGCTCACCTCACCTCATCTCACCACTCTGAGTCGCGCGACTCATATTTTTGTATTCTGGTTCTCACCTCTTTTTTGGTGAGTGTAAGTATGCGGCGCTGCGCGTCATTTCACATGTTTCTTTTTGTCAAGCTGGTATTATTGGATTTTGAAAATTTCTGACGTTTGACGTGAAGGTTTTGTGTGTATATAAATTAAATTTTCTGTGTTTGATATAAATAAATAATTAAATAGTTTTGGGTGTGTTTACATAAAAAATTTAATTTTTTTTTAATTACATATTATAAATTAATTCCATGCAAAACCCATAAAAAATTATATCTCAAAAAAAAAAAAAAAAAACTTACGTGCTCTTGCCTTCCATTTTTTTATATATTTGTTACAAAATAACAAAAAAAACTATGAACTCACCAAAAAATTGTAGGTGAGGATTTTTGACATTATACTCACCTCACCTAGACTCACCGCGAGAACGATAATACCAAAATTTCAAAGCGGTGACTTCAACTCACATTTTTGACGTTTGGTGAGGTGAGGTGAGAACCATAATAGGGGTGTTATTTATTTATATCAAACACAGAAAATTTAATTTATATACACACAAAACCTTCACGTCAAACGTCAGAAATTTTCAAAATCCAATAATACCAGCTTGACAAAAAGAAACATGTGAAATGACGCGCAGCGCCGCATACTTACACTCACCAAAAAAGAGGTGAGAACCAGAATACAAAAATATGAGTCGCGCGACTCAGAGTGGTGAGGTGAGGTGAGGTGAGCTGTTTGGTGAGGTGAGAACCATAATAGGGGTATAAAACATATAATAAAATACATTTTGTTAATAAATAAAAATTACAATAAAATAAAATAAACTATAATATGTTAATTAAAACAAAATTATAAACTAACATAATAAATTATAAAATTAAATTATTAAATATTCACATATATCGTGTAGTTGTTTTGTGAACGCTAAATTGGTAGCCCTACAACTACAAATAAATCACTCAACCGAGCAAAAGCGATATGACGTAACAAAAAAATTAAAATTTGGTATTTCCCCCCACCGTTGCGAAATGCGGTACACACCATTAGGTTCACGACACTTAGGGCTATTATTCCCCACTAATGGCATATTGGTATCTTGCGACAATCCCTACTGTTATACTCGACTTCTAAGACTATTAATTTCCATCAATGCGGGATCTTGCGGTAGTCACTTTGTTGTTTATTGGTTAGAACAATACCCATTCTTTGCAATAAAATTTGGCCTTATTTTAGGAGAATATACAAAATAAATCCCTCCTTTTCATCTCTTGTTGTAGCAGAAACTATCCTATTTAATGTAAAATATTTCATTTGTTAAATTTAAAATAACATGTATTTAACTCAATGTAATTTTTCAAATTTCTCAATGTCATGATCTATCATTTTTTGTTTCATTGTACATATTCAGTAATGTTTACAATTTCATCATGGTGAGATATACACAAGCACAACGTTTACAAATTATTCAGTTTCATTATCAATCGTTCTCCAATTGCAACTTTTCGTGCGGTTTTGCCATTTTATAGTCGTAATAATCGTCCAAGTGTGCTCGCTATTCGTCGAATTGTTGAAAATTTTGAGCGTACATTTTCTTTACATAATGTTCAAGTGCCAATAAGACGGGGTGCGTCGTCGACGCTCGAAGAGGACGGATGTGTTTTTTTTATCGTCCTCTTTGTAAATTTAATTTAATTTATTTTGTAAAATTTTCTTTTTTTTTTTTTTTTTTAAATTTGTAAAGTGATATAAATTAAATTAAATTATAATATAATAAATAATTAATCAATTAGTGTTCTGGGAATGTATATTTGGAAAATGTAATCCATCGGGATACATTTAGCAGGCAATGATTTATCTTTATAATGAAGGAAATCAAATTTTTGATTTCTGGATTAATTGCATGATTTTGGATTTAGTGTTTGTGGTATTGTACATAAAATTTCTAACAATTGTCTTATCTTATTTTGTTCGAGTTTTATTAAAATTAGAGTTGTAGAAGTTTAATATACGCAGTTAATATGCATTTCTATGCTTGTTTCTACTAATACTATTACATATTTTAGTTTAGTTTTATTTTATGTACAATTGTCATAAATACATGCAATCCATGATTCAACAAATAACTGGTTAGCCCGATTGTTCAAACCACATGTTCGTGACGTCATGCAATTCCGGTAAATAAGTTATTATTTAAGTATGTAATATAAGTTATTTATGTTATAAGTTATTTAAGAAATATATAGTTAAAATAATATCTCGCTGAAAATTCCTATTCTTTCAATCTCGAGTAAATACAACAACAAATTCATTTTTTGTTGTTGTTTTACTCGAGAATGAAGGAATAGGAATTTTCAACGAGATATTATTTTAACTATAAGTTATTATTTTTTACTTTTCGTTTTTTTATTGTTTGTTGTAATTTATATTTAATGAGTGCGGTTTTTCGGGCTGACCTGGTATTTGTTGAGTTATGCATGCAATCTATTATTCATAGATTGGGAATATTGGTAAAAATTTTATATTTCTATATTTTTTGGTTTAGATGATTTTAATATTTTAATATATATATGTACAGTGTACACATAATTAGTTTTGTTCGCCATTGTTGTGTTGTGTGTGTGTGTTGTGTAGGGAAATCATCTACAAGTAGATGTATTACGCTTATGTATATATATAAGGAATACGCATGTAAAATTGTGTATGGAAATATTTATTTATTTTCTTTATGTGTGTTGGGAATTAGTGGCGTGGTGCGATACTATTATTTTTCTGGTTTGTTTTTCCTTGATGTATTCTATGTGTACGTAATTGAGCCAATTTACACATGCTTTCTTGCATTACGTTTCTCTGCTTTCAAAAAACCAATTTGCATTAACACGCGTTTTCTTGAAACGTGATTCTTTTGAATTATTCGTCTATGTATGTGTATAAACATTTCTTGTCGCTTACTTGGTATAGAAATAAAAATATGACCTTCGGAAATTTTATATAACTTTTTGTTTGTGTTAGTGCAGAGAAACACAAGAATCACAAAACAATTTTGTTGAAAAAAGAATCACAAAAATATGACCTTCAAAATCAGTTTATTGAGAGAGGGGTAAAGAACGAGGAAAGAAACTGATGCAAGAAAACACATCTGAATCGGCTCATTCAAGATGATCGTTATGTACAAAACCAACAATAATTACAAGCCTGACTACCACCAATATTATAAATTTATTTTTCGCTTATACATGAAAGATTGGTGATCGGATACACTATATAAATGAGTAAGAATAAACATACAAATTGCCGATACAAGAAAACAAAGGAATTTTGCACCAACACTTTCAAGTATAAATAAGCGATTAAATGTTAGAGGGGATCTGTGTACTTCATCACGGAATCAGGCTTGTTGTACATTAGTGTTGGTTTTGGTTATATACCATGAGCGAAACAAACACAACACAAACACTTTTTAGGTATTGATTCAAATGGAATTCTTATATGAGTTCTTCGTATAATCGAGTAATTTGAATCGTACGTATAATGTATAATCCATATAAAATTATGGTATGGATGGATAATTCAAATTAAATGATTTTTAGTTGGTAATTATAATCAAACGTGATTCATTAATCAGACAGTGGTTTTATAACTGTGGTGAAGTCAAACTTTTTGATTTCTTGAGTAGTTGAATTGAGGGATTTTAATTTTGGTTTTAGAATTTATGTAATTGTGCATAGAATCTAAGGGAAAAAATGTTAATTTTGATCGAAATAATATTAAGATCAAAAATGTCTTAATTTAATTCACACAGTTAATGTTCACGTCTTATCTAGTTACATTTCATGAATACATAGTTGTACGTATTTTAGTACTCTATTTTTATTTTTTGAACAAATATAGTAAATATACGGAAGATTGTGACGTAGAATGGTAAGGTTGGTATATTTAATATAAAGTTTGTCCATAATAGCTTGGATATTTTGTTACATATTTATAAATTTAATTGAATTTATATACATGAGCTATCTTTAGTGCTCTATGACTAATATGATCTTGTGAATAGGAGGATACTAATTGGATTTGTTACACTGGGTCGGATCTGAGATACCGCTCGATAAATTTTGAATGTGGTTCGAATTGACAACTTCCTTATAAATAATGAATATCTAATAAAATAATTTGATTTAAATTTACAGAGGGATGAATGACCTTGATGATGTATTTAATTAATTACTTTTACTATAGCCATTTTAACAATTAATCCATGAGCATTTCAGAGTTTAATAATTTTTAGTTTATTTAAAAGTAGTAGTTGGCAACAATTAACTAATTTAGATCTTGATTTTCAGCAATATTCGGAGAAACCCAATGCAGATTTCCAGAAACTTTGGGTCGATTTAATTTGTAATTTAAATCATTAATTAAAGCTGGGTAAAATTATTACCTATGTCCTAAAGTTATTTTTATAGAATGTTTTGCTGAATGGTGTGTATGTGGTTTTAGTGACTGATTTGGTTGACGGAAATATCCCTGGAACGTTCTTTTGGTGACTCTTGGATGAGTTCCAGAAGGAAGCTAAGTTAGCAATAATTTTGTAAGCTGATGAAATAGTTTATTAATTGTTTACATTTGTAGGGGTGTCACCTAGAGGGCTTTTTAAATTCTTTATTGATTTTTTTAGGTGACCTAAGATTGATGCTGATGTAATTTTAAGTATAGTTAGATTAATAAGATCATCGGTGTTAAGAGGGGTTTATTTTAACTATACTGACAAGTGATAAATAATTTAATTTGTTTCAGAATCTAAGATTGTTCCAGAATTAATCATTCTTAAATGGATTAAGTTTAATCCTAATTTTCAGTAACAAAGTTATCGCCGGACTCAACGCTCCAGGAACAACAAAGCAGTTAACAATCATGTAGTTTAGAAATTGTGTTGTCTTGTGTTGTCTTATTTACTAACTATCAACCGCCATGGTGTCTGGAACCGGGTTGATTCTCTATTACTAACATACCTTTCCTTTCCCTCGATTTTGTTATTCGTAAAAGGGTGTACGGTGGACCCGGCGTATTCCGGGAAACTTGCCTTAGGCTTGGTCGTACACACTAAATCAATCAATCAATCAATCAAATAATGTTCAAGTGCCAATAAGACAAAGAAACGCTCGAAGTAATGCAAATATTGCTGTCGTTCAGGCAAGTGTGGCTGAAGACTTTAATTTGTCGATTCCAAGACGTTCTCAAGAATTGGGACTGTCTCAAACAACAACCTGGCGGATTTTGAGTAATGATTTGGATTTGCATCCGTATAAAATTGTTCTCACTCATGAGCTGAAGCTATTGGAACACCGTAAACGTTGTGAATTTGCTGATTTTGCTTGCCTTGGAACAACTTGAAAACGATAACGATTTTTTTAAGAAAATCATCTTCTCCGATGAGGCTCACTTTCATCTGAGTGGTGCGGTAAATAAACAAAACTGTCGATTCTGGTGCGAAGAAAATCCACAAATTATTCATGAAAAACCATTACATTCACCTAAATTGACAGTTTGGTGTGGTTTTTGGTTTGGTGGAATCGTCGGTCCGTATTTTTTCGAAATGAAGCTGGTAACACCGTTACTGTCAATGGAGATCGGTATAGATCGATGATAACCAACTTTTAATGGCCGAAATTGGAAGAAGTTGATCTTGACAACATTTGGTTCCAACAAGACGGGGCTACGTGCCACACAGCACGTGCAACAATTGAATTATTGCGAGAAAAGTTTGGAGATTCGATTATTTCAAGAAATTGTGATATTGAATGGCCTCCAAGAAGTTGTGATTTAACACCATTAGACTATTTCTTGTGGGGTTATTTGAAGTCATTGGTCTTTAGCAATAAACCAAACTCTCTTCAAGCTTTACAAGTCAATATTGAACGTGCTATTCATGACATACGACTTGATTTAGTGGGAAAAGTGCTTGAAAATTGGGTTAATCGAATTCGTTCCTGCAGAAGAAGTCGTGGAAACCATTTGAATGACGTTTTATTCAGAACTTAATTGTATCGATTGTACTTCACATTAAATAAAAACATTACAATTTCCTTAACAATTAGTGTGTTTTTTTTTAAAGAAATCATATCACTCTTATTGGAAAACCCTATATGCCTATTTCATAAAACGATGGCGTTAACAGTGTAAATCACTCACACTTACGAATAAAAAAAAATCCAATTGGAATTATATACGTATACGAGTTATTTTTTTGTTATAAACTTCACACCCATATAAATATTTTTTTTTTATTGTCTTATGCGCTTAAATCAAACTGAAGCCCAAATGGTATGGCCCAAAAAATTGTTTAACATGTGATTTAATCTATTTTAGATTTTGAACTATTTATAGAATCAGCTTAATATCTCAAATATAAAATTTCACAAAAAATACATCGATATTTATTTCATTTGGTGCTGTAGGATTGACCGCATTGGCTGTGTATGGAAAACAAAAATTGGCAAATCTAATTTTTGGTTTATGGTATCGATACCGACCACAACACAATTAGTACGAGTAATGTTCCAAAATATTTTTTGCCGTTGGGCTATGTTTTAATTTATAAATTTTGAGCTCAGCCCAACCTTAGGGGTTAGGGCCGAAAAAATCCTTCAGGCCATGTAATAATAGGTTTTATATTTGGCACTTTTTTTATTAACAACAAAATATTTCAGACATAAAATTTCACTAAAATCCGTCAACAAATGAGCTTGTTCCATTTGATGCTAGATATGAGAAGATAGCCTAAATTAACTCAGTATGTAAAAATAAATTTTGCGGATATAATTTTTGAGTTTTGAATTTTTGATCTATTTAAATTATCACATGCAAATGAATCTTACTCCAATTTTAATGAAACACTGAATCGCCATATTACTGAAGCTACGAAATCTACTGGTATTACTAGAAGTTGTAAACAAAAAAAAATGGTTAACTTTTTCAATTCTCAAAAAAATAAGAGCTGAAACTGATAGTAGAAAAAAAATATTATTAACAATTAACAAAACATAATTACTATAGAGATAAATTTCAACACTGCATTAGCAATTCTAAACAACAATGGGATTTGGTGAAAGAACAAGTTAGAAAAGCTGGCCAAATAACACCCTTAACAGTACCTATTGAAGATTCTTCTGGAGTTATTCATGATGACCATTCTTTCACAAATATATCAAAAGAGTTGACTAAGGATAACACATACCCACAATATCTAAGTGAAGATGAACTTGATATACTTCTCTATGGAAATAAATCGTCTAGTAGTAACAGCTGTTTTTCATCCCTATTACTGAAAGTGAAGTATACAGTCTAATTATGGGATTAAAGAGCTCAATTCCTTTAGCGATGACACAATTCTAACAACGTAATAAAACAATTAGCTAATTTATTAGCGAAACCTCTCACACACATATTCAACTTGAGTTTAGTTTCCGGTGTATTTCCAAGTAAAATGAAAACTGCCATTGTAATTCCTTTATTCAAAAAAGGTTCGCGTTTTACTGTATTAAATTATCGACCTATTTCTTCACCGTCTGTCGTAGCATTTCTTAAAAAAAATCGTTTTTTGGTAATAGACAGTACGGATATCAGTGTAATATTGGAACAGATTATATTCTTATAGATTTTTTATACCCTATTTATGATAGTTTGAATAGTGGTAAGAAGGTTACTGGGTTCACAAAACAAAAGACAGTGTCAAACAAAACATAACTGTTAAAGTTGAGGCACGCTATGTTTAGAGGTACATCGTTCGCCCTACTTGAGTCATATTTATCTGACCACAATCAGTGTGTTGAGGTTCACGACGTATAAAGTGATTATTCAACAATTTATAGCGGAGTACCACAAGGATCAGTGCTAGAGCCCGTGTTATTCTTAGAATACATTAACTCGCTTTGTATCCTACGCTTTAGAAGAAATTTAGCCGCATTTGCTGATGATACAGCTTTATCATATTGCGGTGACAACTATTTAAATATTATGAGTAATATTAATCACGATCTTTTGCTACTTCGTAAATGGTATAATATGCACAACATGATTCTGAGTCCAAAATCTAAGTTTATGAATTTTGAACTGATCGGTAAACCTAGCACACGCGAACTACTGACTCTAATTTGCCACAAATTGTCTTGCAGGGCCTCTAGAGGTTGTTGTGTATCATGCATTAAAATCAGAGATTGAAAAAAAACTCTAAAATACAGTACTTTAGTGTTTTGTTTTGTATTTCCATGAGAACAGTACGAAAACACAAACATAATCTGTGGAACACAATACTTTATCTTCGATTTAATGTTTGTGAATTAATACACAAACCAAATTCCATACGCTTAATGTTAAATGCAAGGTTCACAAACACAAAGATAGGAAACTGTACATTGTGCACATGCATTATTATTTCTTTTGTTTTACTGTTCTACGTACACATACATTATTTTCTCTTTTTGTGTTTGTGTATGCAATCTAATACGCAAAAAAATACTAAATACATTACAAGTTCTGTATATTTAGTTAGTGTACTTTTGCATTTCAAACAAACAGTGAAAATTAATAAAAATGCCGCGTCCAAAAAATTTTGCTTTACATGATTTGTTTGGAGAAAATGATAAGAATGAAATATTCTGCAATAATGGTAAATGTTCTAGTAAAATTTTAAACAAACATACTGGAAATTTAGAAAGGCATCTAAAAGTGGCTCATTCGGAGTTATATTCTAATTACATAAAATTAAAATACTTAAATAAAATTAAAAAAGTAATAACCCACACTTAGCTCAATCAAAAGTAAAGTACACTAAATAAACAGAACTTGTAATGTATTTCGTAGTTTTTGCGTATTAGATTGCATACACAAACACAAAAAGAGAAAATACTGTGTGTACGTAGAACAGTAAAACAAAAGAAATAATAATGCATGTGCACAATCAATGCCGTCTTGAATATACAGGTACAGGCCTATGACTACAAACAGTGACGACACACTAAGTCTCCGCCGCTACGTGGCAGTATAGTAAAGTAAAGATTTTTTTTTTGTTTTGTATATTGTTTTGTTTCATCTTTCATATTAAAAATTCATTTTTCGTTCCCTTCTTTAATCTCTCTCTGCGGAAGGAAACAAAAAAATTTTTTTTTTTATTTGGAGAACGAAATTCAAAATAATAAAATATCTCTTTCTCTCCTCGTATAAAAAACAAAGGGAAGGGAAGAGATAGGGAATGAATATGAAACAGCGACAGCGATCGATTTATTTCTTTTCTAAAAAGAGGAAACAAAAATTTATTTATAAACAAGAAACATAAACAACTAAACAAAGGAGAGAAGCGAAAAATAAATAAAAAATCGAAATGATAAATTTTACATTTGTTCGCTGAGTTTTTTTTGATTTAGTGCATTATATTACGTCAAAGGGAGATGCTACGTAAATTAATTTTTATTTAATTTATTTTCAATAATATTTCTAATATTTTATTATTAAAATACATAATACGCTAGATTTATCTAAAAAATTTAAATTTACATGAATAAATCAAATTCACATGGTATTCCTCTTTGATCAGAAAGTGCGTGTCTTCCTTCTTTGATGCATTATGCTGCACTAAAAAAACTAAATGAATAATAAAATGTTTTCGGACAAAGCAAAAACAAAAAAATATCTTTTCTTTATTATACTGCCGCGTAGCGGAGAGACTTAATGTGTTTCAATTTGTAAAAATTGCTTGTAGTCATAGGCTTGTATATCTAGTAGGCATTGGCACAATGCACTGTTTCCTATCTTTGTGTTTGTGAACCTTGCATTTAACATTAAGCGTATGGAATTTGGTTTGTGTATTAATTCACAAACATTAAATCGAAGATTGTTGAAGACAGCAAAAATCAACACAATTTCACAATCCAGCAGCAATTACATGAAATCATAACCTAAAACGAAACACAATATTATATTAGATCAGCAACACATTTTATAAATTTTATCATAATATTTAAACAATCTTATTAATTTTCATTTTATAAATTCCATTAAATTTCTGGTCATCTAAAGTAATTAATTCTTTAATTAATGTAAAATTTATTTATAAACAATTGCTTAACATTTGTTATTATTTTGGTGTATTCACTTCGGTGGTCAGCGATCAAGAGAGAGATTTTTATTTTATTTTAACATAAAAAAAATTGTACAATAATATGTTTAATTTATATGATCACCAATAGGTGGTTAAAGCCTTTTAAATTCATTACATAAACATACTAATTTAAGCTACTGAACCGGCTTTTACATTTATAAGGTTCTAAAATCTTAACAAATGTTAATAAACTTCAATTGATTTGACATTCCTAATAACCAAAATAAAAATAAAAACCGAAATATTTTGTATTGGAATTTGGAAACCATTTTTATTGCATCGCCAACAAAATAAAAGTATACCAGAAAATTATCAAAGAAGATAATTTTAATCAACCAGTTTTTGAGTCTAGTGTATACATATTAATCGGCCTTACAAGCCGGATTAGCCTAATGTGTATACATTAAATTGTCCTTCGCGCCGGATCGAGTATCGTTTTCAACCACAACCTTAGAGGAAGAATCATAACCTAACCATCAAGCTATACCGCGTGGGATTGAAAAGGATTCAGAAGCAATTTACCTGTTACCAAAAAACCATAAGTATCAAACCTAATTTTTATTATTAACTCTAAATAAAAGTAATTTTAAATAAAGAATTTACCGAAAATATTAAATTTATATTAAAATATTTTAATAGTTGAGTGTACCTATCACAAATTAAAACTTACCAATACCTCACGCGTTATACTTACCAAGAGGATCTCTACATATTTACCTTTGACAATAATACGTATTCTCAAATCTGTCGGTGTAAAATTGTGAATATATTTCGGTCAAATTTATCGGTAGTGAATAGTGAAAGTGTGCAACGGGTGTTTAAAGGAAGTGAAACAAAATGGCCGACCTCGCATCTTAAAAAAAAAGGCGTGCAACTATTAAAGGCAGCGTCACTAAACTGATAAATTATTTAAAGGTTATAAATAAACAAACCCAAGCCGAAGAGATTAAAGTGAGGTTATCCAATATAGAGCGCCTACGCGATGAATTTTGTAGAGTGGAAGACCAGATAGTTACCTTGGACAACGATGAAGAATTGGACACGGAATTTGAGGACAATTACTACAAAATTGTCGCAGGTCTAAGCCAAGCACTACGAGAGAATTCTGAGCCAACGATGAATCTAAACGATACCATGCTAGAAACCAGTGTACCCGGTAATCATACCGAAGTTAAATTGCCAAAAATATCAATACCTACCTTTACCGGTGATTACACTGAGTGGCAATCATTCTACGATCTATTTTGCTCCACGATACACGACAATCCACGGTTGACACCTTCTCAAAAATTACAGTATTTGAAAGGCATACTAAGTGGTGAAGCAGCAGGATTGCTAAAACACTTTAGCATCACGGACGCCAATTACATTGAGGCATTTAAGAAGCTTAGAGAAAGATACGACCGAAAGAAACATACCATCTACATGTTTATAAAGAAGTTTATGAGTCAGCCATCAGTTACAACAGCCAGCAGCGCACACGTGAGAAGATTACTAGACACATCAGACGAGATAATTCGTGGCCTCAAAGCACTTGGGGAAAGTGCAGAATCCAGAGATCATTGGTTGATACACATCTTAACAGCAAAGCTGGATGAAGAAACCAATGGATTGTGGGCACAATCGTCGGCTAACACCAAATTACCAACGTTGAAGGAGTTCTTCGAATTCTTGAGCCAACGAATAGATGCATTAGAATCCGTACGCAGCTTAAATCGACGAGTACCACCACCACAACAAACAAAGCTTTATAATGTGAAAGCCCATATCACTGCTACTACCACACCATGCAGCTTATGTCCTGATCAGTACCATAATTTATACGAGTGTGACAAGATGAAAAAGATGTCTGTGGAACAGAGAAAAGATTTGCTAAAAACTCAGAATCGTTGTTTTAATTGTTTAAATAACAACCATAATGTTTTCAGTTGTAAGTCAAAGTTTAGATGCAGACATTGCGGAAGAAAGCACCACACCCTTATTCATGAAAACCAACCAGAGAGTTCCAGCATTTCAAATCCAGCTTCGCAAACCGTTCAAATACAGAAGTAAGAAACAAAACTGGACAATTATTCTGCCCAAGTTGGGACTGCAATGTTACCCACGGCGCTGATGAATGTATACGATGGGTTAAAAACTAAGCAGACGTGTCGCGTATTATTGGATTCAGTCGGTTTCAATTACCATTACACCTGGAAATCGAGACGAACCACTCATACAAATAGAAGCTTCAATTCTCCCAAAACTGACTTCTAAGCAACCACAAGTAGGGCAAACTGTCAACATCAATTACTTTAAACAATTTGAATTAGCCGATCCATTTTTCTACAAAAGCGCGGATATAGACATATTAATTGGATCCGACAAATTTTTCGAGTTGCTAGTAGACGGCAAAATAACCGCAACAAATAACCTTGTTATGCAGAACACTGTATTGGGTTGGATAATAGCAGAGCAACTACCTGATCATCAAACCGTTCAATCGCTTACAATCAGCACTAGCAGTAATGATAAAAATTTGGATGGGCTCTTACGAAAGTTCTGGGAACTAGAAAATATTAATTCACCAATGGCCAAATTTTCAGAAGAAGAAATTTTCTGTGAAAAGCACTTTAGAGAAACCAACAAAATTGATGCTACAGGTAGGTTTGTCGTTCGTCTGCCTTTTAAAATATCACCAGCAGTTTTAGGCGAAACATTAGATATTGCAATCCAACGAATGCGTGCGATGGAAAAGAAGTTCACTAGAAACGCAACGTTTGCCGTGCGGTACAAAGAGTTCATGAACGAATATTTATCCTTGGGGCACATGAGACTAATACCGAGAGAAGAATTAAACACAAAGGGATACTATTTGCCACACCACGGAGTTACAAAGGAGTCTAGTGTTACCACTAAACTGAGAGTGGTGTTTGATGGGTCTACCAAGAGCACAACAGGACCATCATTGAACGAATGCTTAGCCGTTGGACCGACAGTACAATCGTCTTTGTTTGAAACCTTATTGCGGTTCAGAGAGTTCCAAGTTGCATTTACCTCTGACGTTGAAAAGATGTTTCGACAAATACGCGTAGCTGATGAAGATTGCAAGTACCAAAGGATCGTCTGGCGCGAGAGTCCGAAAGCACCATTTCAACATTTTGAATTGCAAACAGTAACATATGGTACCGCGAGCGCAACTTTCCTGGCAACCAGAACACTTAATGAAGCAGCAGCACGTAATAGGAAAAGATACCCAAAGGCAGCAAACCACATTACCAAAAATATTTATGTAGATGACCTGATGGCTGGTGCTGATACCGTAGAAGAGGCCAGAGAAATAAAGCAGCAAATAACTTCAATCCTATCCAAATCAGGCTTTACTCTGAGAAAATGATTAGCCAATGATAAATCTGTGCTAAATAAAATTGATCACGACCAAAATGATGCACCAAAACTCGAAATTGAAGAATCCCAGACGGTTAAAGTACTCGGATTATATTGGAGCCCAGTAAAAGATGTATTTCAGTTTCGAGTTCAATTAAACGACCAACCCATTATGACTAAACGAAGTATTTTATCTGAGACGAGCCGACTTTTCGTTCCATTGGGATTGATCGCACCAGTCACCGTCTCCTTCAAAATTTTTCTTCAGAGTTTATGGACCCAAAATTTAGGATGGGACGAACCACTACCACAGAATATAATTACCGAATGGCTCACCATTAGAAACTACCTACCTAATGTCGAACGTTTCGAGATTCCTAGATTTATCAATACCAATTGCTCCACGAAACTAGAACTTCACGGGTTTTCGGATGCCTCAAAAGACGCCCGTCTGCGGTGGTGTACGCCCGCGTTACAAATTCAACAGGAGAAACAAAAATACAATTGTTGTCAGCAAAAACGAAGGTCTCACCTGTTAAACAAATATCCATCCCACGGCTTGAGTTGTGCGGTGCAAAATCAAATAAATGGAATGTACGGTTGGACGGATTCTACGATAGTTCTAGATTGGCTTTCGACCCCTCCCAAAAAATGGAACGTCTTTGTTGGTAACCGTACAGCTGAAATTCTCAATGACATGAACCGATCACAGTGGCGTCATGTCTCTTCACAGCAAAATCCAGCAGATTGTGCTAGCAGAGGTCTAAGCCCAGGAGAACTGGTCGATTGTAAACTGTGGTGGAACGGACCAGAATGGCTTAAAAACACTAAAGATTGGCCAATCGAAAACCGTTCCTGTACAAACCTACAAGAAGAAGCACGCACTTATTCACTACCAATTCAAATCCAAGAGAACACACTGCCTGATCACCTAATTGAGAAATATTCAAGCTTTAATAAATTGGTTCGAGTGTTAGCGTTTGTTTCTCGATTTATTAATTTAAGATTAAAAAGGTACTTTCAGGGTTCAGGTAAATTGCTTCACACATCGGAACTGCAGGCTGCGTAAAAATTAGTGTTCAAGCACGTGCAGAACAAGGAGTTTAATGACGACATTCAACGTTTGAAACTGAAGAAACCACTATCACCCATAAGTCGTCTCAAATACCTTCAACCTTTTCTTGACGAGTTTGAATTGCTTCGAGTTGGAGGACGCCTGGGTAAAGCAACCATAAAGTTTAACGTTCAACATCCATTAATTCTATCGGCAAAAAATCCAATGGTGGAAGCACTAGTAAAGGAACATCACCCTCGACACTTACATGCTGGAGCTACCTTAATGATGGCAACTTTACGTTCACAGTACTGGATCGTAGGTTGTAGAGCTTTAGTCCGAAAAGTCATACACAACTGTATCAGGTGTGTCAAATATAATGCAAAAGAGTTGAATCAAGTAATGGGTGATTTGCCAAATGCCAGAGTGGAATTCATCAGACCATTCTATAAAGTAGGAATTGATTACGCAGGCCCATTGTTGACGCACATCATCAGGGGAAGAGGGCAAAAAACATTTAAGAGCTACGTGTGTTTATTCGTATGCATGGCTACCAAAGCTGTGCATATAGAGTTAGTCTCAGACCTTACCACAGAAGCATTTATAGGATCATTACGAAGATTTATTGCGCATCGAGGCATATGTAGCGAAATATACTGCGACAATGGTTCCAATTTCCTCGGAGCTGCATCTAATTTGACTGAGCTATACAAATTTTTAAATGATAATATTAACATAATCTCAAATAGTCTATTGACAGATCGAATATCATTCAAGTTCATTCCGCCTAGTTCACCACACTTTGGCGGGTTATGGGAAGCGGCAGTAAAGAGTACAAAATTTCATCTCAAGAGGGTTACGAATGGACAAATACTTACCATAGAAGAGATGTCAACGCTACTTACGGAAATTGAAGCCGTATTAAATTCTAGGCCAATTTGTATCATGTCAGCTGATGAATTGGATTACCTTACACCAGGGCATTTTTTAATTGGGCGACCTACCACTCAATTGCCATCACACGATTTCAGAGATGTAAAACTCGCAAAACTAAACAGATGGCAACTCATACAAAAAATGGCCCTACATTTTTGGGAACGTTGGCAACAGGAGTACCTAACGAATGTTCAAAACAGAAGCAAGTGGC